>CM035629.1:11829705-14329705 GCA_020496765.1 Gossypium stocksii
CAATAAATTAGATGGGCATAATGAGGGAGGTAATCTCCCTAGGCTGTTAGGTTTTCTTTCTTTAAGTTTCTTTTGGTTTTAAATGTTTTATTTCTTGAACTTTGGGGGTTGTTATATTTTATTTTGTTTAGTTTTTAATCATTTTATTATGGGATTAAATCTAAAAAATTTTACATGAAATTGTCAAGGGTGTGTTAGCAGGAATTTTATTCGTGTCTTTCGAGAATATAATGAGGAGCACAGGCTAGATATTGTTTGCTTGGTTGAACTGAGAGTGACTGGTAAAAAGGCTAATGTTATTGTAATAGGCCAATTTAGTCCGGATCTATACAAAAAAAGATAAACCCAAAATAATAAAATAAAGTCCAAGTCCAGTCCAAAATTACAAGTATATCATTTGGCCCGATCAGAATAGCTGATTACTTGAGAAGATTGAAGGTCCATCTACAAGCTTAACGCATATGAAAACATAATCTTCAATGATATGCAATCTTAGATATGATATGCAATCTTAGAAGATATGATATGCAATCTTAGAAGATATGATTTTGTAATCTTAGAGATTTAATTTGTAGATACCCTTTAATCTTAACCGTTGATGTAATTGATCTGTACCGTCGGATTTAGGGAAGCTCAATTATAAATAGAGGCCTCTCCCTTCATTGTAAATCACTGGAGTTTTGGGGAAGCAATAAGAGTTCTTGAGAGCATTCACTCAAATTTCTCTCTCTCTCTTGCGTTCTTATTTTCTGCGGTTTGTTCTTATTTTATTCTTCGTTCATCTTCGTTTTTTAACCTTTTTTATTTTGATATAATCCCCGTTTCCTTGATTTTTAATCCTTTTTTATATTTTATTTTTTAATAATTTTAGTATTATATCAAATTATTTCATTTTTTTATTAGGATATTTTATTAAATTCTATATTATTCTTTATAATATTTATAAATTTGTATACTATATACTATTTGAATTGTTTTATCATTAATATAAAATTTTCTATAAATTGTCTATTTTAAATATGTAAATCATTTATGTATATATATATATATATATATCTTATATTACTATATTATATGTTATCCCTTATATATATATTTTCTATATATTTAAAGTTTTATATATAGTATTTATTTATTTAAAAATATATTATTTATTTCATTATATACATATATTTTTCCATTTTAGATTTTGCCATATCATTTTTATATTTCCTTTTTTAAAAATTGTTATAATATTCATTAATCGTTTTGAGTATATTATTTACCTTATATTACTATTTTTTTTATACATGAATTTAATCTTGTGAATAAATTTTTTTTCCTCAATTTTTTTCATAGATTCTTTTAAAATTGCTATTATCTACTTTATATTTTTTTCTTTATTTTGATTATTCATTTTTTAAAAAAATTAGAATCCATTATTTTTGTTTACCTTAACATTATTATTGCTTGTCATTCTTTGACTTAATTGTTTATGTTAGTGCTAATTGTTAATATGACTTGTAACTCTAGTAAATTGCATTTTTTTGTAATAACTTAATGTTACTTCTTTCAAATCTTCGTTTAAAAATATCTATCTCCTTTAATTACCACATTTTATCCAATAATTTTTCTTAAATAAGGCAATGTTTTGTGTTTAGAAATTCGGGAAATAGTGCCCTAACGTGCTGGGTTTCGATTTTTCGTTTGACTAAATAACTAAATATCCTTTTAATGAATTTTGTAAATCGTGAGATGATTTTGGTTACGAGGGTTTAAAACATCATGTCCTAACGTGCTGGATGTGATATTTGTATTCTTTCGGAACAAAGGAATCTCAAATTCCAACTTAAATTGTTCATGTTTTTAAAGAAATCATGTTCTCAAATTTTTTCGAATTTTCGGAATTAGGACAATAACTAACCAATCCGGTACCAATTTTGGGCATTACGAAGGTGCTAATCCTTCCCGTACGTAACCGACTCCCGAACCCATTTTCTTGAATTTCGTAGGCCAAAATCAATATTTTAAAGCAAAACATTTTATAAGGTGATCCGATCACACCTAAGCAAAAAGGATTGGTGGCGACTCCATTTTCGTTTTTTTTTTAAGTCGACCCCGTTTTTTCAAAATAAAAAAAATGGTTTTGACAGTTATTATTGAGAAATTGGGTTTTAATTACTCATATCAGGTTGAAGTCGTTGGTTTTTCAGGTGGTATCTGGGTGGGGTGGAAGGATTTTATTCAAATTAAAATCATTGGAAACCATCCACAATTTATTTTTTTACGTGTTGATAATTTTATTCCTAATAAATCTTTTCTCATTTCTTTTGTGTATGGTTTTCCAGATAGGTCAAAACGGAAGCTCATTTAGGAAGGATTACAATCTGTCACCCCAAATAATTCTATTCCTTGGCTAGTTATGAGAGATTTTAATGTCATTTTATCTCCTACTGATAATAAGAGCCCTTCTACAGTAGATAAGCGTTGTGATCTATTTGGTAATTTTGTTGATTTTTGTGAGTTACAGGATTTGGGGTATAGTGGACCTCCTTTCACTTGGCAACGAGGTGGTACTTTAGTCAAACTGGATCAGGCTTTAGCAAATGACGCTTGGATGACTACTTTTCCATAATGTTTAGTACACCATCTCACCCGTATCAAGTCGAATCATCGGCCTCTCTTACTATTTACTAGACCAGATCTTAGCATTCCTAAAGGCACACCTTTCAGATTTTTAGCAGGATGGACGAAGCATAATGATTTTCCTAATTTTGTTAGAGATAAGTGGAATTTTGTAGGTAATATGGTTGATTCTTTAAATAATTTTACTTTTTCTATTAAAGATTGGAACAGGAATATGTATGGTTTTTTGCGTATTGTAAGAAGAACCTCATGAGATTGCTCAACAATATTCAAAAGGCTTTAGAACATTCTACCTTTACTCATTTAGCTAAAAAAGAGATGAAAGTTTGGGATGAGTTGGAAAACGTCCTTGACCATGAGGATTTACTTTGGAGACAAAAGGCTCGATGTGATTGGATGCAATTTGGAGATCAGAATACCATTTTTTTCACAGTCGTACGATTAAGAGAATGAAATTTAATCGCATCATAACCTTACGTATTGACAATGGGGAATGGTGCTTTAACCATGACATCCTCCAGAATAAGGCGGTGGAATTCTTTGAAAAACTTTATGGTGAGGCTCCCATCGTCTTGAGATATTCCTAATAATGGCTTCCCTTGTCTTAATCCTTCAGAGATTACTTTTCTGGAGACAGTTATCACTAATGAGGAGATTAAAAGGGCATTGTTTGATATGGCTCCATTGAAAGCCTCTAGAAGTGATGGCTTCTATGCTCATTTCTTTCAAAGCCAGTGGGATACCCTTGGAACTGATGTGTGTTAGTGGGTTAAAGATGTCTTTGCTAGAAAACCAATTGAGCCAGATTTGAATAACACGTTGATTGTATACAAGAAGTCACTTTTGACCCATTAGCTTGTGTTCTGTTCTTTATAAGTTGGTGATAAAAGTGATTGCGAACCGATTTAAGGTAATTTTTCCTAAATTGATCTCTTAGGAACAAGCTGGATTCATAGCTAGACGAAACATTTCTGATAACATTATATTAACACAAAAAGTCATTCATTTTATGAGGTGTAATTGGCAGAAGAGGAAGTGGATGGCTATTAAGCTAGATTTAGAGAAATCTTATGTCAGAGTTAATTGGGATTTCATAAGTGTTTCCTTATCAGCGGCTGAGATTCCTCTTTTTTTTTTTTACGTAATGTGATTATGTCAGTTATTTTTTTATCTACCATGCAAATTCTTTGGAATGGAGTGCCTACGCAGAAGTTCAAACTGATTAGAGGAATCTGTCAAGGATGTCCTCTTTCGCCCTATCTCTTTGTGCTATGCATGGAATGGTTGGGCCATTTTATTCGATCTAAATTGGAAGTTGGTAATTGGGACCCAATTCATCTTTATCATACAAGACATGTAGTTTCTTATCTGTTCTTCGTTAACGATTTGGTGATTTTTTGCAAAGCTCAGCTTGACCAAGCACGGTTATTGGCTAACATCCTTTCTCAGTTTTATGAGATTTTAGGTCATAAAATCAGTGTTAGAAAGAGTAATATTTTCTTTTCCAAGAACACTGGAGTTGATGTTCACAATCAAATTAGTCAGCTGTTCGGATTTTAGGAGGTTCAGAATCTTGGCACTTATTTAGGTGTTCCTCTTTTGCAGGATAAGGTAACCAAGAATACTCTGAACTTTGTTGTTGATAAGGTCAAGCGAAAATTACAAAGTTGGGATGCCAAGAAGTTATCTTTTACAGGAAGAATTACCTTAGCTCAATCGGTACTTCTTTCCATCCCTAATTATTTTATGCAATTGTTGATGATTTCGAAAGGTATTTGTGCTGATATTGAAAGATTGGTTAGACAGTTTATTTGGGGTTACACTGATGGGCATTCTAAAATGGCCTTAGTGGGATGGAATTCTATTTGTCAACTAAGGGCTCGGGGTGAACTTGGGTTTAGACATTTGAAAGACCAAAATTTGTATTTCCTTATAAAGATTGGGTTTAGCCTTGTTTCTAAAAGTGTTGTGCTTTGGGTACGCATTTTCTGTTCTAAGTATGGTTGGAAAGATTGGTTTCTAGAGTCTATTAGTAAGAATCAATGATCACATTTATGGAGGTCACTTTTTAAGATATGGTCGCTTATCCGCGAGAATTTAGTTTGGTTTATTAGTGATGGTGCCAATGTTCGCTGTTGGAAAGACCCATGGATTCCAAGTATGGGCCTTTTAATCTCAAAAATTCCATCTTTTTCTAACTTTGATTTGGAAGGTTGTGTTAAGAAGATGGTCAATTTTGATGGAAGCTGGAATATAGACTTGTTTCGTGTCTGGGTTTTTGAAGAGGTGATTAGCAGGATTACTAGTATTCCTCCTCCACATTCGGATTTCGGTTCGGATAGAGTGATATGGGCTCACTCAGTTAGGAATTTTTTCAGTTTGCAGTGCTTATTGGTCATTGAAAGAGGATACATGGAAATCTCAAGAGGAGCATTGGAAGATTTCTTGGAAGTATCAGGGTCCACAACGAGTAAGAGTATTTCTTTGGTTGGCTTTTAAGCAAAGACTTCTTGCTAACTCAGAACATACCAGACGGAGAATTAGTCATAGCAATTCATGTACCGTATGTAGGTATGACTTTGAGGATTTGGCGTACGTTCTTCGAGATTGTCCTTCTGCGAAAGATGTGTGGATGCTTGTGATTCTAGATCAGCTAAAACAAAGGTTTTTCTCTGTTTCTTTTCAGGATTGGCTTATTCTTAACCTTTGTTTCCATAAAAGATTGTAGGGAAGTTGACTCATTTGGTTATGTATGTTTGGTTTAATTGCTTGGCATATCTGAAAGAATAGGAATTTATTCATCTTCCAACATATTTTCTGGATATCAATTGAAGTGGTGAAAGTCTCTAATTGTTGGGCTTGTCAATACGAATCACATCATGGTGGTCACAAGAATAAATCTCAAAGATCAAATCTCATGAATAATTTAGATGACACCTGGGTGTATTTATCCACTGATGGAGAGGTGAGCAGAGATTCTGGGCATGCTACAACAGGAGGTGTGGCTCGAGATCATGACAGAAATTAGATAGTGGGGTTCACTCGATTCTTAGGTGTATGTTCTCTGTTTGAGGTTGAAGTTTGAGGTATCCTAGATGGAATCCTTATTCTGCTAAATGAAGGCTATAGACGGATCATTATCATGACTGATAACCTTGAAATCGCTTAGAATTTGACTGCTTTGGATTTGGAAGACTCAGCGATTATTGTGCTTCGAAGAACTCAGCGCATCATGCAATCAGAAGGGGAGTGGAAGATCAAATACATTCCAAGAAATCTGAACTTGGCAGCAAATTGTCTTGCTAAAATTAGTTTGAGCTGGAAATCTAACTTATAAGTCATTGATAAGGCTCCTAAGGAAAATTTTAGATTTACTTCAAGAAGATAAAGCTAATGGTTATTTTATGTAGTTGATGTAATTCATCTTTTCTTTTCACAAAAAAAAAATATTTCGTAACCAGTGTTTAAGAATTTTTTTAATTATTTATGTATTTTTTGGTATTAAAATTTATGAAAACTATTTTCATTTTGCATGGATGTATTGTATTTAATAATTAAAATATATTAAATTATTTCATAGTAATTTTAACATTTAAAATAATTTATGAATAATATAAGTAGAAAATTAGAAAATAAATATTTGAAAAATAATCAGTGAAAAGTATTAACTAAGAAAAAGGAAAAATAAAATATTTAAAAATTAATTAAAGTAATTCAAAAAATAACATGTCAAATTAATTATGGTAAGAAATAGGTTTTTTATTTTAATAAATATAGTTTAAAGGTATTTTTTAAAAACTGTTTAATGAGATGGAGGGGGTCAATTTCCAAGTATTGGTGGCAAAAATGTCGTAACAAGGGTGCGTTTTGCCTAAAGATAAAGGGGAGCTCGGTTTCCGAGAGTAACATTAAGCTATTGGCAAAACAAGGTTGGTGTCTTATCTCTAATCCGACTTCTTTTGTGGGTTGACTTCTTAAATCCAAGTACTATCCTTAATCGGATTCTCTTAATTCTCCATCTTTTAACAAGGAAAAACATTTGGGCAACGAATGCATGGAGGGTTGGGAATGGTACCTCAATTTCAGTTTGGCATGATTGCTGGTTGAGTGGCATAGGTCCCTTCAAAGTACAATCGCCAAAGGTTAGTTCAGTGGATTGAGTTGCTGGCTTATTGGTCTTCGGTTCCAAGCAATGGAAAGTTTAGCTAATCAATACCTTGTTCTCGAGGAGATGTGCAAGACTTGTTGGTTGGGGGACGGATCATTCAGGCGAGTATTCCGTCAAGCGTGGCTATCCGTTATTGGATTCGGGTCTTACTACTATCAATCTTTCTCAGAATCAAAATAACATAAAATACTACTGTTCAACTGTTCTGTAAGACTTTATGGGCGATACAAGGTCCTTCGAAACTCAAAATTACAATGCGGAGGTTTTACGATAATTATGTACCCACACTTCAAAACCTATACACTATATCCAAGGTGTGCTGCAGGGAATGAAACAGTAAGTCATGTAGTTCTGGAATGTTCGATTGCACTAGATGTTTGGGGCATGGTTAGCATTAGCTGGCCTGCAGAATATGTTTGGTGCCTTATGATGGTCTCGGAACAAACTCATTCATGAGAATATTAGACAAACTAGTAGAGATGTTACCTGGGTTCACGCTTATACTCAGGAGATTGACTCTTTGATTTCAGTGGAACAGAAGCCAACGCATCGACCTTGTGTTAAGTGGAATCGACCAGAGGAATCGTATGTCAGAGTCAATTTCGACGCAGCATTTCTGCAACAAAACCATCAGTCTTTCGTAGGTATCATTATCCCTGACCATAATGGATTGGTTCTAGGCTCTTGCTCTATGAAGAATGATTACATACTTGATTCTTTTATAGCTGAAGCAAGGGCGGCCATTCAAGCTCTTCAATTTGCAGCTGATATGGGTTTCACCAATGTGGAGATTGAAGGTGATTCTAGAACAGTGATTTCGAAGATATCATCACGGAATCTGGACAGATCAAGTATTGGTGCTGTTGAGAAACGCCGATGACAGCTATGCCAGCTAGTTTCAACAGGTGCATTAGTATGGGATGGTAAAGCTCTGGTAGCTAGGCTTCGTCAGTGTCACTTTAAACACATTCCGAGAGAAGGGAATGCATCAGCTCACTGTATGGGTCAAGAAGGGCATCGAATTAATTAAGAGAGAATTTGGATGGAGGAAGTACCTTCTTGAGTAGCTTCGGTCGTCGAAGCTGATCGGTGGTGGGTGGACCCGCCGAACTGACGTTTCTGCTCCAGTTGCTTTGCTGGGTTGGGCTTCATTCGATTACTATTTTCCAGCTTATTTCTAACCATAACCGGTTACTGTCTCCGTCAAGCAATGCTACAAACTGATGTTGGAGGCATCTCTGGTAATCTCTTGATCATATGGTGACTATTTTCGATTGGAGAATTTTTTATTACTAATAAACGTTTTGAGTTATTGTTTAAAACTATTGGTTTTAGAACCGGATCAAATCACTCGATCCAACCGTGTGGATCAAGCACAGTCAAGGTATTAATCTGGAATAAAAGGTTGGACCGGTTGACTTGCAAACTGGTCAGACCAGTTGAATTGATTTTTATTATTTTTTAAATATTTTTTTATTTTTAATAATTTATTCAATTAAATTTAATAAATCAATTAGACTAGTTGAACCGATTGGGCCAAAATTAGTGGTCTGACCGATTCAACCTCCAATCTAATTTTACTTTTCAATTTCGACCCCTATAATACGTTCAAATTTGAGATTTAATCTTTATATTTTAATTTTTTTTTATATAATTTGGTACCTTAACATTGATAATGTCATTCGTTAGTCTAAATACTTTATTCTGATTAAAATGTTGATGTGAATTTTAAGAATAACACCGTTAAAAATCTCTATTAAATTTAGGTTCACCTTCTATAACACGTGTCAACCAAAGCTTCTTATTTCTTTAATTATATATTAATGGTCAAATTTTAGTTTTGATCCCTTGTATTGCACTTAAATTTGAGACTTAACCTATATAATTTAATTTTGACATAATTTGATAACTCAATTTTTATAATATTATTAGTTAGTCCAAATACTTTATTATAATTAAAATATTGATGTGAATTTTTAAGAACTATTGACACAGTTAAAATTCTCTATTAAATTCATATCTATTATAATGTCATTTATTTATTACAAAGTTATTAAGTGAGTATTTTTTGTGATAAAAGATCAAGTGCCTTGAAGCCATCTCTATTCTCACAATTCTTGTCCACCTCTTCGTTATGAATCAAAAACTTTATGGCTAACATGCATATATATATATATATATATGTTTCTATATGTTTTCCATTAATTTATTTATTATTTTGAGATATTCAAACTTAAAAGGAAAAAAAAATCCATGGTACACACCTGTGTTTGGTTAGCTGTTATTTCCATATGCAAGATGGTGTTACCATCATAGTTTAGACAATTCATAAACTTCTGATTCGAAATTCCTTCGACCACCAACAACTTCAAAGCCTCGAGTTGATTGCACCTCACGTACGCATGCAAAATGGTGTCACTTTAGGCCATCGACAACCAAGCTACCCAGGGTCTGGCATGAATAAACTCTCTTAACACATCAAGGCAACCTTTCATGGCTGCTATGTGAAGAGGGTTCCTCCCATCAAGGTCACAAATAAGGCACATATCAAGGACCTGCAGTGAACTTGTCACAATTTGCCGGTGCCCTTTGACTGTTGCTAAGTGAAGTGGTGATTGCCTTTGGGAATCGAGTTTGTTGGCTAGATTAGGCATTCAAGTGAAAGTTCATCAATGGATTCAAAATGGCCAAGCATGGCAACTACATGCAAAGGTGTTTTAGGGTGATTAAATGATTTTTAAAATGAACTTAAATATTACTTAAAAAATAATATATATTTTTTAAAATTAACTTAACCAGTTATCTGCTAAACAGGTTGCACCTCATATTAAATTATTTTTTAATGGGCTCATACTAGTGTTATGGAACTAGAACTTTAGTCTCGCAAATCGTGAAACCTTAGGTGATTTCTTTGCTCCAAATCTGCTTAAATCAACCTAACTCTCGCAAAAGTGAGAATTCTCACCAAAATTCTGTAAGACACCAAAATATAGCAGGAACAAACTCGAAATGAAAGAGCAACGAAGAACAGAAAAGCTTAAGGAAAAATAGCACACACCAAGTGTTTGAGTAAATGCTCTCAAATATATTCACAACTATGGATAGAATGATTACAAATGAGGGGGAAGACTTTTATATATAGTTGAGCTCCTCCAAAACGAACGATACAGATTGAGCTACATTGACGGTCAAGATTAGAGATTATCTACAATTGAGACACCTAAGGGATTTAAGCTCTATATAATCTTATTCCTTTAAGATTTACACTATTTACCCTGGTAACTCTAGTTTTACTAGAGTGTTTCACTGAGCCACCAAGGCTTCAAGTAGAGGGCTTCTCCATGGTTTCCATGAGTCGGGCTAGTTAAATTGGGTTAAATGAGCCTTATTTCATCAATTGACCCTCATGCGACATTCTTTGCGAAATCATCATGGGCTTTGATTCGTGGCCCGTGACATTCTCCCCTATCCATTCTCGCAATGCCCTCGTTGTGTGCTCGGAATGACATTGGTTTGACTAGGGGTGAGCAATCGATCGAATCGAATTGAATGAAAAAATTTTGAGTTAATCGAATTGATGAATCCTATTTTATCATCCTAACTTGATTTGAAATTTTCTCAAACCGACTCGAGTGAGATGGAATTCGAATCAAATCGAATTGAATATATTTGTTCGAATTAAATTAAAAAATATGACTTTGGATCCTTGTAACCACTGTCACCCACCATAATCAAATTTGTTATTAACTTTCATCTTGTCATAATTTTTTATTAATATTTTATATACAAAATTTGTTATTAACTTTCATCTTATCATAATTTATTTATTAATATTTTATATACGAAATTTGTTATTAACTTTTATCTTGTCATAATTTATTTATTAATATTTTATATACGAGTTAGCTTCTTGCTTGCTTAGTTGCTTCAATTGTCTTCTGATTTTTGTCACTATGTATTTTGAAATTAAAAAATATATTAAATATAAAAAAAATGTGATAATGTAAAATTGATGCCAACATAAAATTTTAACACGAAAATTTTATGGCATCATCAATAATTCAATTTTAACAGAAATTTATAAATATTTAATATGATTAAACAATTCAATAATATAAATAGCACAAAATGTGAAATTTAATTTAATAATACATGTCGAAACCATTTTTTATTGGAACAACGGGGTTGACTTTAAAAAAACGAAAATGGGAGTCGCCACCAATCTTTCTAGGTGTGTTGGATCACCTTATAAAACGTTTTATTTCAAAACATTGATTTTGGTCTACGAGAATTCAAGAAAACGAGTTCGGGAGTCGGTTACGTACGAGGAAGGATTAGCACCCTCGTAATGCCCAAAATTGGTACCAATTGATTAGTTTTCTGTCCTAATGTCGAAAATTTGAAAAGATTTAAAAGTATGATCCTTTTTTAAAACCTGAACAATTTGAGTTGAAACTCGAGATTCCTTTGTTTCGAAAGAATACAAACATCACATCCAGCACGTTAGGACATGATGTTTTTAAATCCTCGTAACTAAAATCATCTCGTGATTTATAAAATTTATTAAAAAGAATATTTAGTTATTTAGATAAACGGGAAATCGCAACCCAACACATTAGGGTACTATTTCCCGAATTTCTAAACACAAAAAACATTGCCTTACTTTAAAAAAACTTTTGGATAAAATATGGCAATTAAATGAAATATATTTTTTAAAATAATGATTTGAGTAAAATTAAAAAAAAACAATTTACTAAGAATAATACTAAAAAAATTATTTAAAAAATGAAATACTTTGATATAATACTAAAATTATTAAAAAAATAAAATACAAAAAAAATTAAAAATAAGGAAATGGGGATTAAAGCAAAATAAAAAAGGTTGAAAAACGAAGATGAACTAATAATAAAATAAGAACAAATTAAACCACAGAAAATAAGAACGCAAGAGAGAGAGAAATTTGAGTGAATGCTCTCAAGAATTCTTATTGCTTCCTCAAAACTCAAGTGATTTACAATGAAGGGAGTGGCCTCTATTTATAGTTGAGCCTTCTCAAATCCAACAGTACAGATCAATTACATCAACAGTTAAGATTAAAGGGTATCTACAAATTAAATCTCTAAGATTACAAAATCATATCTTCTAAGATTGCATATCATATCTAAGATTGTATCATATTTAAGATTGCATATCCTTGAAGATTATATTTCCATATGAGTCAAGCTTGTAGATGGACCTTAAATCTTTTCAAGTAATGGGCTATTCCGATCGGGCTAAATTATATATTTGTAATTTTGGACTGGATTTGAACTTTGTTTTATTTTTTTGGGGTTTATTATTTTTTGTGTGGGCCCGGGTTAAATTGGCCTATTACAATACAAATAGTAGATATAAATAAAATTATTACTATTTAGGTTTAGGGATTTTTTGGATGATTCTTTATTTGGGGTTAAAGGGTGAAAAGTAAAAGTTTAGGAAAAAAATAAAAAGTTTTAAGGGTTGAGGGAGTAAAATTTTGGGGGGAAAGTAAATGGGGGGAATATTAAAAAAAATTAGGGGAAAATGGAGTTGGGGTAGACGGAGGGTGGGATGGAAGGAAAGTAAAAGTTTTGGGGAAAAAGTGGGAGGGAGTAAAAGTATTGGGGAAGATAAAAAGGTTTAGGGGTTTAGGGTAAAAATTTAATATATTATAGTTTGGTATTTGATTTATTTGTTCGAATTCGAAAATTAAACTAGATTTGAACTCGAAATTCAAAAAAATATTCGAATTGACTCGAATAACTCGATTTGTTTAACTCGAAATTCAAATTGTTTTCAATTTTTTGAGTTGAATTGAGTTTTGCTCACACCTAGGTTTGACTCATCCCAGAACCTTCTCGATGCCTGAACCGATTCCTAACTAGCCTCTCTATCAAGTAGTCTCATCCCTTGGAACACTTGTCTCAACTTTTGTCGTCTCCTAACTCGAACTGTTTCTTTCATTTTTGGTATATTTTGTTCGCAAAAGTTCGTCGCTCTTACTTGCCCACATTGTGCCTTCATCGGGATCCTTTAATCCACACAATGAGGTTTCGACACGCTCTCATTGAGCACTGGGTTAACCTTGAGCCTCACTGCTGACTTTGGTTTATAAGCCCCTTTGCTTACTCGCTTCAAAACTCTGAAATGGCCCATGTGTCTTTGCCAAGCTAACTAGTCAGAATAAAAAACACTACCAAAGTGTTTGAGATGTACCTCTTTCGTTACATTTGTTCATCTCTGTTTCCCTATTTGCATCATTACTTTTCACCTAAAGTCCGATGCACAACCTATTTTCTTTTAGGTGGTAGCCCCACTGATAACTCAACAGGTTTCATATTAGTTTATCGCCCTATATAATTTCCAATGAGGTCTTCGTAGCACTCCTCCTATCTATCGAGTTAATTTTTTCCCTCATGAACATCCTCGGCTAGTTGTATTGCCGACAATACCTTCATTCCACCTCTCATGTCTTGACTCATCAGCATGGCACATTGTTGTTGTTGAGTATCCAAGATGTATATACATTCAGCAAAAAGAACCAAAACAACATTAATCTTGTCAAGGAAATTTAAGCCAAGAACATAGTCATAATCATCCAAGAACATTAATCTATTGACCAATCCATAGCTCAACTCTTTTTGCTACTCTTACATTAGGACCTCTTTAGAATCTTTATCTTTTTAGTTGATTCATTAACTGAGAGACCAAGCGTTGGTTCATTAACTAAGAAACCAAGCTTACCCACGACTTTTTCAAATATGAACATGTCTGATGCCCCCATATCAATAAGAGCACTCTTCCTCTAACCTGCAATGTTGATGTCCACATACATTAACCCTTTCTGCTTGCTATCCCTTTTCACTTTCGCAAAATTGAGTATTATTGACCCAAGCTTCAAAGCCTTACTCACTGGATCCACTTCCACTTCTTTACTAATCACGAAAGTCTTAGATCATTCTGGACATTCACACATCCTATGCAGGCCACAACAATAGAAACACTTTATTGGTTTCTTCTCATTCTCTTTACCCCTTTTAGCTTTGATCCCAGACATGATCAAACCAATCCTCATGTGCTTTTTTCTAGCTCATCATCCTCTTTGATGGAAAAAAAAAATAAATCATTTTGAACAATCCTTTACCATATGTGGATCTTCATAAAGGAAGCATTTCAATGGCCCCTTCGATTTACTATTGGGTTTCCTCTTCCCATTTTGTGGTTTCTTATTTCCAGCATTATTGTTTTCATTCTTGATTATCCTTCTTCATCTTTCATACCATTGTCCTTCCTCTTGGGCTTGGAAGACTCAAACTTGTCTTTCTTCAAAACAAGCTCGATTAAAGACTCCGCCACGATTAGAGCTTTAGACAGTTCTTGGACCCCTCGACGTTCCAATTCCTGCTTAACCCATAACTTCAACCCATCCATGAAAAAGAAGAATGCATCTTTCTCACTTAGATCCATAATTCGGAGCATTAATTCACTGACCTCTTTCACATACTCTTGAATTGAGCCTTGTTATGAAAACCGACGCAACTTAGCCCGAGCCGCCTTCTCGGCATATTGAGGGAAAAGTGCTTCTTGAAAAACTCCTTTCAAGTCCCAATCGCAGCCTGGCAACGCTTTTCATATGTGGACCTATGCTTCCACCAAAGAAGAGCAAAATCTGTAAAATATTTAGCAACAATATTTACCTTAGCCTCATCATCCTTGATGCTCACGGTAAGAAAGTAGTGCTCCATCTTCCACAGAAAGTTGTCCACGTCCCTCGCGGACCTTTCCCCCTTAAACTTTTTTTATTTGGGGACACCAATCTCTCGATTCAGTGTTGCACTCAAAACCCTTTTACCTACAGCAACTCAACACACAACAAACTCTCTATTTATTTTTCTATCTATGAGAAAAAAGGCCTACTTTGCAAATTTATTTCTGACGTTTCCCCCTAATTTTCCTCAATGTGATGTTCCATTTATCATCCATACAAGCAATTTTAAATGTAGACATCATATCTATTTATTAATTTTTTTTCTAATCAACAAATCAAATTAATGTTGTAAAAACTTTGAGATATATAGATACACAAAATAATATATCTATTGAATTTAATTTTTTTTTTTTTTTAACAAATATCACATTGTAGAGTCAAAATTTAGAGTAAAGATTAACCTTTTCAAAAATAGTAATGTTTTGATATTTGATATTTCAAACCGTCATTATTTTCAATGTATATTTATTTTTTATTTATTAATTCATTTTTATTGTAATTACATTATTTAATTGTGTTTAAGGTGCATAATTTATGTGATGTTTTTTTTTTCACTCATAGTTTTTTTATATTTTATTTAGGGCTTGTCTAATAAATTGTTAAAAAATTTAAATTATTGTAAATATTAAATATTAATTGATTTATTTTTTTTACATTTTGATAATTTAAAATAAAAATAATTTAATAAAATTTTTCTATAAAAATATAAAAAATGATAAGTAGATATTTAATGGGGAATATTTTTAATTAATTCAATTTTATTTATTTAATAATATATTATAGTATAAAAACTTTATATTTAAAAATTTGTTTGCTTTTAAAATAAGGTGAAAGGTTTAAAAATTAAGGATAAAATATATTTTTTATGATTTAAAATTTAATTTTATCAAACAATCTAATTATATTCCATAACTACTTTTAGGTAAACTATACTAGTAGTCACCCAACTATTAGTATTTTTTTTATCACCCAACTATGAAAACTTATAAAAAGGTCACTCAACTATTAGTACATTTCTTTTTTGTCACCCAACTATGAAAAATTACAAAATGGTTACCTAACTATTCAATTTTGTCTTTTTTGGTAACCAACTAGGTAACAGTGGCAACTTTTAAAATTGGTGTAATAGTAACTTTAACACTCAACTTTTATACATTGTGTCAATTTAGTCATGATTTAAAACAAATCTAGCCCTGAACATTTACACACTGTGTATTTGTTTGTTTGTTTGTTTGGTTTTTTGTTTTTTGCTTTTCTTTGTGACTCTTTCACATAAAAAGCTAAAAAAAAATTATCTGCTAAATTCGATTAAATATATACAAAAAAAATAGAAACACCAAAAATCTAAGACAATAAAACACCAAAAATCTAAGACAATAATTTCCATCTTTACTCATTCTTTTAAAAATAACCTTCAATGTCACAATGAAAAACAAAATTGCAAAAAAGACTAAATTACACAATGTGTAAATGTTGAGGGTTATTTTTTTAGAATCAAGAATAAATTGACATAATTTATAAATATTGAGGGTTAAAGTTGCTATTATGTTAATTTTAAAAGTTGCCACCGTTAGCCAACTGGTGATAAAAAAGACAAAATTGAATTGTTGGGTGACCAAAAAAGAAAATTACTAATAGTTAGGTGACTATTTTGTAACTTTTCATAATTGAGTGACCAAAAAAGAAATTTATTAATAACTGGGTGGCTATTAGTGTAATTTACCCTTAATTTTAAAATATATCAAATAGATTTTGTAACTTAAATTCCATACTTAAAATTTCAATTTTTAAGATTTATTTTTTCAGCACTTAATTTTTAAGTTGATTAAACAACACCTTAGTTAAATGATAAAATTTTGAACAAAGAACTATATAAAAAAAAAAAACAAAATTTGAACAAAAAGCTATATGGTAAAAAATTAATTAATGATCAAATCCTCTTATTAGTCTTTGTATTGTAATTTGGTTAATTTTAGTTTTTATATTTAATTTTTAAAATTTTAAATTTGACCCGAACTGTAATAGTTAATTTATTAGGTCAATTTCTGATATTAATCTCGTACTAAGTATAAGTTGTGGATTTAGTTCATATTCTCCAATTTGATCATTTTAATCTCTATACTTTTTTTAAAATTTAAAATTTCAATCCTGATTCATACAGTAACTGTTAAATCAATTAACTAAAATAGGGTGACTTTTTTTGTGGATATTGTGTGAAAATAGTAAGTTAACATGGCACGGCAAATAAGATGAAATATTTGTAAAATATTATTTTGAAAATAACAGAATTTAGCTTAACGAATTTAATGGGTACCATTTGGTTTAAACTGAAATATTAAAATTTAAAAAGTAATGAGATTAAAAAATACCAACTTAGAGTACATAGACTAAACATGCAACTTATGTATGGTATAAGGACTAATACGAGAATTTGACCTTAATTATATATATATATATATCAAGGTACACAAGCCCATGTGATGTATCTCCATTTTTTATAATATTTTTAAAATAACTTATTTAATTTTTCAATATCCATTTAATTTCTATAATTTAAAAAAAATATTTTACAACTTTCTAACTAAATTATCCTTTCAAAATATTTAATTTTGTAATATATTTATTTTATAATTTGATATATATTTTCCAATTAAAATTTTGTTTTTATTTTTAAATTACTCCTTAAATGTTTTTTTAGATAAATACTCCTTAAAATATCATTACCTTTTGATATTGTTTTCCTATTAAAATTTAATATTTTATTTTTTAAAAAATATTATGGAAATTCATGATAATAATAATAATAATAATAATTATAATAATAATAATAATTATAAAATTTAAGGGATAATAATAACTATTTTAAAATTTAAGAGATGATAATAATTTTTTTAAACTTGAAGAGATAATAATAATTTTAAATTTTAAGAGAGAATTATGATAATCATAATTATTTTTAAATTCTAATTACCCACTGTTTTTTTTTTTTTTATCAAGGATTGATTGGGTATTCATTGAAATAAACTAAAGAAAAATAAATGTTGCAAGCCTATTAAGACAAGCCCAAAAATCAAACTGGACTTCCACAATCTGTAGTGGAGACCAGCAAAACATAAAGAAATAATAAAAAGAAACGGAAATAAAAATAATGGATCGTCAGAGCATTAATACACCTAGAAAAAAGGAAACCTAATCTACCCTTAGTTAATCTTCCAAAGGCTGGAAACCATTAATCCTCTCGTTGTTTCATTTCATCTGTCCCATTTGTTCCATCTGTTTGACGATAGCACTGCCCAAGAATATCTTTCTTTGCTATCTTCTTTTGAACCAAAGCCTCTCATGCCTTCTTAGTACGGGTTCCTTGCCCATTGCTTTGCTGCACCAACATTGTGCCGAACGCTCTCTTCACTCTTCAAGTATGCACTATCTCTTTTCTTCAATGCTTCCTTCACGATATTATGGGCTCTCGTATTCTTCGTTTTTTGGATATGCTTGAACTTGATCTTCTGGAAACATGATTTCTTACTCTGAATGTTTTTGATAATCGCTCCAATAACTGAATAATCGATTGTTGTTGATTGACATTTTTTTTATTACTGTTCGTGAATCACCCAATATTTGTATTTCCTGAAAGCCCATTTCAATTCCTAACTTAACTGCTTCTAGCCCTGCATGTGTTTCTGCTGCAAACGGAGATGAAATATTGTTGTGAAGAATCGATTTCGAGGACAAATACTCATTCATTGTACCCCAGACCACCAGCCCTGACGCCAATCTGGATCTCTGTTATCAAACGCAGCATCAAATTGAATCTTCATAATCGGTATTTCCTCCACAATTCTTTGATTATTCACCATATTTGATAAAATATTCTTTGCTCTAATCCCTTCGTATTTCGCCATGTGGTTCTGTACATTTTGTACGAGGTCTTTGCCTATTGTGTTTACCCTCTCATGCAAAAGCTGATTCCTTGAATACCAAAGTAACCATAAGGCATAAATAAAATATCTGCATTGCTCGTCTGTTCCTTACTTGAAAACCTCGGTAAGCCACTCCAAAAAATTATGATGCATGATATTTGTGGTCCAAGATAGATTTAATAACAGCCATACTTCGATGCTTATAGGACATTTCCTAAAGATGTGATGACAATCCTCTTCCTCGTAGCCACAACGAGGGCAACTGGCTTTTTTTACTAATTTTTTGTATCTGAGATTACCCAAACTGGAAATGTAATTCCAGGAGATGCGCCAGATTATTATTGTAATCTTAGGTGGTAGCTTTAGATTCCATAGCTTTCCAAAAAATTCTTTAGTTTCGGCCTGTAATAAATAATTAGTAGGATCCAGATTAGCAATTTGTAAAAGTTTAAAGGCACTACGAACTAAGCATTCACCAGTCGGTTCGCCCCTCTAGACTTGAAAGTCTTCGTGATCTGATTCTGATAGTGGGATCTGTAGGATTGTACGAGCAACATCCAGTTGAAAGGTATTACTAATCAACTCTATCCTCTATTTCCTATTCGCATTATCAATAAGAACCGATACTAACTCTAGCTGCATATTGTTTGAATTATTGTGCCTTTCCAATGAATCAATCCCTTGGATCTAGCAATCATTCCAAATAGAGACCTTATTTCCTCTTCCAATTCTCTAGCATAAACTTTTTTGAAGGAGACCCTTAGCTGCCCAAATGCTCTTCTAGGTAAGTGAAGGTAAAGTTCCTAACTGAGCCTCTAGGAAATTCGATTTTGGATAGTATTTTGTTTTTAAAATCCTGGCTAGTAATGAATTAGGATAATTAATCAGACACCATCCTTGTATAGCAAGCAACACAATATTAAATTGGCTCAAATTTCGAAAACCTAAGCCATCATTTTCTTTTAAAAAACATAGATTCTTCCAACTGCACCAATGAATTCCCTTTTTCCCATGTCCTTTCTACCACCAATATTTCACTATAATATTTTCAAAATCATCACATAAAGAATTAGGTAATAAAAAATAAGCCATCATATAAGTTGGAACAGCTTGGAGAATTACTTTAATAAAGACTTCCTTCCCACCTTACGATAGAAACCTGGTGTTCCAGTCATTAATACGTTTTTTAAGGCGGTCTTTCAAATTTTAAAAAGCTTCCTTTTTTCTTCTTCCCACCATATTCGGCAGACCCAGATATCACTCTAGCTTGTTTGAACTACGAACTCCCAATAAATTGACTACCAATTGCTTATCTTCCTTTAATGTGTTTTTGTTGAAAAATACCGTTGCTTTATCGAAATTCACACATTGACCTGAGCAAAGTCTGTATTCTTGTAAGATATTTTTGAATAAATGCACCCCCTTCTTATTACTTCCCCAAATAGGATACAGTCATCTGTAAATAATAAGTATGAAATTGGCGGACCATTCCTACTAACCTTAACTCCTTTCAAAAGTCTTCCTCTCGCTGCTAGTCGCATTAGACTTGATAAGCCCTCACCACACAACAGAAATAAAAATAGGCTTAATGGGTCACCTTGTCAAAGTCCTCTGGTCGGCTGAAATTTCTCTCCTAAATGTCCATTTATGACAACTGAATAAGAAATAGTGGTAACACATTGCATAATAGCCTCTATCCATCTAGTTGTAAAACCCATCTGCATCATTATCTTCTTTATAAAGTCCCATTCTATCTTATCGTAAGCTTTACTCATGTAACAGCCCACTTTAGACCCTAGTCGAAACGGGTGGTTTCGGGACCACTTAACCGAGTCGAATTATTATTTTTATTACTTTAATATGTTTTACAGCATGATAGAATCATAGTGTGAAAGTTTGATTTAGAAATTTTATCGTTTGACTGGTTAATTTGATAAAAAGGATTAAATCGCATAAAGCGATAAATTAGGGTTCTATTTGGTAAATGGCTTATTTGACCTTGGCTTTTTAAATAAGGGCCCTTAAATGGTTATTTTACCTTTTCTAAAGCTAGTGGACATTTATGTCCTTAATGAATTGTTTTTAAATGGTTTATGTTCAAAGGTTAAAATTGTCCTTTAATTATTATATGTTATATTAGATAAACAAAACATGAAAATGCCTTGATTTTATTTCTCTTCCACCGATTTTGAACAAAAGAAAATAAGGGTTTAAGCTTCCTTGATATTCGGCTACTTCAAGCTTCAAATTGAGGTTCGTTTTTGTTCCGTTTTCGATAATTTTTACGTTTTTGTAATCGTTGCTTCGTATATTAACTGACCCATACCTCAATTTTTGATTTTGATTATGTTTTTAAAAAATGCCATTGATGAATCTATGATATTTTAGAAGATTTTGATGATTTATGAAATATTATGTGGAAATATACAAGAATTTTAAAGTGATTTTTGAAGAAAATGGGTTTTGAGGATTTGATTGTAAAAAGGTAGAATTTTTAAGGTTAAATTTGTGATTAATTGAAAGATATATGCTTGTATAAGTCCCTTGAATATTTGGCTATAGTGAATTGGGGGATTGATTGTGTAATTTGTCATTTTTGTGATGAGAGGACTAAATTGCAAAGTATTAAAAATATAGGGGCTAAATTACAAATATGTCAAATTATATGTTTTTGGATTGAATTGAATATGTGAGTTAGTAAATAGCTGAATTTTGCATTAATATAGATAAAGACGATCGAATCCCGGAACTTGATCGGGGAAAACGGAAAATAGACGAGTAGATACGGGATTACGAGGTAAGTTCGTATAACGAATTTAATGTATTTATATATGTTCATACGTATTGTTATTTGAAAATATGAAATGCTAGATGATTAAATAGCCTAATGGAATGAGTATATATGAGATTGAAATAGAAATGTTAAATTGTTACAAGTGATAAATTGAATACCGAGCCCCGTTAGAACCGTAGAAGTCGATAGGATACGAGTATCATGTCACTAGGGCTACAGGGTGGTTCGAGCTCCTGCATTTGTTACGGACTCACCACGTGCTCATGAGCTACAGGTTTATCCTTCGGGATTACATGTTCAGCCTACGGGCTTACCGATTATCCTTTGAGATTATATGTTCAGCCTCCGGGCTTACCGTACAGGCTCGAAAGAGCATATATGACGCATTGACGGATTACAGGTTATATGTATATACACTGTGTGTGTATCACCCGAGTATCTTTCGATGTTCTTATAGGTTCAACGAGCAATACCGATACATGTTACAGGAAAGGTTAATTGATATTTGAATATATGAGAAAGATGTTATGTGAATACATGAATGGTATAAGGTACATGTTATAAGAGTTATGTGCTATACATGAGATAATGAAGTATATGAAATACATGTCATATGATTTGTATGAATGGAATGATACTAGTTACATGATCAACATGTTATATGAGAAAGTGCAAAATGAAGGCATATTATGTCATATGATTTACAAGATTTGTATATGTTACATGAAATGAAGTATTTGATAAGCTTTTATATATGATATGTTATGAAACTACATGAACTAATGAGTGTGAGCTTGTGCAATAGGCTATAAGATCATATGTTTGTAATGGCCTTATTTATGGATACCTCATTGAAATGGTAAGTTTCATTTCATGTTATATGGACTTACTAAGCTTTCAAAGCTTACTTCGTTTACTTTTCCCTTGTTTTAGATTCGAAAGCTAGCTCGATAATCGGACATGTCGGAGATCACCATCACACTATCTATTAAGCTTTGGTACTTTTAAACCTTTTGTAAATGAAATGGTCATGGCATGTATAGGCTAGATATTTTGTGAGCATGATATAATTTGGTAAATGATCAAGCTATGAGATGTGGCTTGGGTCATATATGTATATAATCAAGTATTTGAGTTGTTCTTTGGCTATATGTGCTTATGGAAAGATATGTGATTTTGATGAGACTATAAGCTTGCATAGTTAATATGTTTACTATGTTATATGTACAAGATATGTGCATTGTTAGCTTAGGTGAAAGGTAAGGAATGATTATGTATATTTATGTGTGGATGAGTTCATGAATGTGGCTATTTTAGCTATTGAATTGTTATGCTTAGTGAGTGCAAGATTTATGATGATTTTGGTTAATTATATGCTTGAATTGGTTTTTTTTGGGTGGCAATTTGGCTTAAACCGAGCCTATAACGTGCCACACGGCCAGGGAACACGGGCGTGCGCTTCGACCGTGTGTCCCCTGCACCTTGATGTTTTGGTCAGTTTTGGTACACGGCCTAGACACACGGGCGTGCCTGGTAACTTGTAGCCGTGTGAAATTTGGCAGTATAGTCACACGGTCTGCTCTGTTTTGTACACAGGCGTGTCTGACAGCCGTGTGATATTTGACAGTTTCGACCACGGGCTGAAAGGTTTGGGCGTGTCTAGAGGGACACGGCCGTGTGAGAAGAACACGGGCAAGGGGCACGGCCGTGTGTCACTAACTTAAAAATTTCGCAAATTTTCCCTATCTTTTAGCATGTTTCCAATAAGATTTCCAATAGTTATATGCATCATTTTATAATCAATTGAAGCATGCTCTGATGATTGATGATACGTGTTGGATTTTGATTAAAAAGTTTAAAATTTTACTGCTCCGATATATGTTACAAGTCCGGTAATGCCCCTTACCTATTCCGGTGACGGTTACGGGATAGGGGTGTTACAACTTATATCAAGTTTCACTGCTATGAACCCTTTATTCCCCATCCTCTTCTGCTTCAACGTATTCAAAATTTCATAAGCTAAGAGCACGTTATTAGATATTAATCTTCCTGGTACAAAAGCACTTTGTGCAGCATCAATACATTTTCCAATCACTACTCGAAAACGATCCGCAATAGCCTTTGCCAAGATTTTGTACAAAACATTACAAAGACTAGTTTGACGAAAATGTGCCATATTAGAAGGGCTAGAAATATTTGGAATGAGCACAATATTTGTAGAATTAATTGAGCTAACCTCCATATCACCATTTAAAAGTTGTAAGCAAAAACCAGTGACTTCATCTCCAATAATGCGCCAACTTTGCTGATAGAACAGCCCTGAAAGTCCATCATCACCCAGAGCCTTCGTAGATCCCATATCAAAAACCATCGTTTAAATTTCTTCTTTCGTATACTTTATGGTAAGTTTTTTTATTATCCTCATCATGTATGCACCGATCAATGCCTGATAACAAATGTTCATAAGATCCCCTTTGTCCTGTCAAGAATAACTTCTGGAAATATGAACGAGCAACTCCCTCCATTTCTTGTAAGGCCTCCGTTTCCTTACCATCTTCTTTTAGCAACTTACGAATGAGATTTTTCTTCTTACGTTGTGTTGCTTAACTATGAAAAGAAGTTGTATTTTTATCTCCAAATTTCAGCCAGTTCAGTTGAACCCTCTGTTCCCAATAACGTTTATCCTTTTCAATCTCGAAGTTCAAATGTATTTTTGTGTCAATCAACTCAGCCAAATTATTATAATCTCTATCAGCTTCATATAAATTAGATAGCTTAGCTGTAAGAACCTGTTATCTCTTCTTTTGATTTAATTGGATCTGTCCAGCCCATATGTCCAAGCCCTTCTTCAAGTTTTCTAACTTTTGCATCAAGTCTCCTGAAGATATCTCCTAAATTTATTCAACTTTATTAAGGAAATATTCCTCCAACGACCACCAGGCTTCAAATTTGAAAGTTTTATTTTTCAAGCGTCCTTCTTCGCTACTTGTATTAATTAAGAGAGGATAATGGTCTGAAAAAGAATGCACTAAGTGTTGCACTTTCACTGATATCCATCTAGCATTTGCCACTCCTTTGTCCAGCCTTTCCTATATATTCATCTCCGGAAGATTGCCTCTCTCCCATGTGAACCATCTACCAGAGTATTCTACATCCATCAATTGGCATTTCTCTAAAGTTTTTCAAAATAGATCCATTCTTCTTTCATCCCTAGGCACCCCTCTTTTCTATTCAGACCCATACATTATTTCATTAAAATCCCTACAAACAAACCAAGGGATATCATTAACAGTACTTAGACTTTTCAAAACATCACATGATTCATTCCTATCTTGTGCAAAATGAGACCCATAGAACTTGTAAATCTCAATTTTATTCTTGTTTCGTTATCCTCAATTTCCACATCAATATGCCTTTTTGAAAAAGACCGAAGTAGGACTGAAACATCCATTCTCCAAGCCAAACATAAACCTCCTCTACTACCTCCTGAATCGACCTTAAAACTATGTACAAAACTGCATTTACAGTGCACCCATTTCGTCTGTATATTACCAAGCTTTGTCTCTATAAAGAAGATGATGTGGGGATTACACGTCTTCAGCAGGTGGCGAAGTCGTCAAATCATCCGTGGCCTCCCCAAACCACGGACATTCTAGCTCAAGATTTTCATTGTGGCCGGTTAGCTTGTCTCTTGGCAGTCGTCGATGATAAAGGATTAGAATCCACCAATCTTCTATTTCTTGCCATTAAGCTAACAGTTTCTTCTTTTACTAGTAAATCTTCCATCGCTCATTTAGCTCTCTTCTTCCCCTCTTCTCCAATTAGGACACCATCCTTCATGTCATGCTCCATAGCTGTTTGCGACAACTGACGGTATATGTACCTTTTGTCGCCCAAAAGCTGATGACCCCCTTCTAGATTAAAACCCAAAATTGGATTGATAGCCTTTCCACTTCTTCCGTTATTAGCTTCATCCAATATTCTGTTCATTGAAACCCGATTGTTCCTCCTATCCCCTTCACATTTTTGATCATCTTCTTTCCTAAGCCAGATATTGTTCATCGATAAGACTCTACGTGATTGAGCGTGTAAAGATAGATCCCAATCTAATTCAACAATTTCCACCCTAAGCAACATTTTAGCTTTACAAAACGAATCGCTGTGTCCCAAACGACCATAATAGAAACAGAATAGAGATAATCGTTCATACTTAAATCTGACATATAAACATCTTCCATTAAACATAACCTATTTTTTCCTTTTCAATAGACGTCTAATGTCAATCTGAGCCCTTATATGCATGTAATTACTATTTTCCTTCCCCAGATTTGCGCCATCGTATTCCAAAAAGTTCCCCAAAAAATTACCCAACTGTACTGCTAATTTTTCAGAAAATAAGCCAATAGGAACATCATGAATTTGTACCCAAAAAGGGGTAAAGATTAATGGCACTTTTAACGGATCCTCCCCCCCATTGTAATCTATAAAGAACCAACAGATGATTGTTGAAGGTCCATGGTGATACCTTAAGAACCCGTTCCATGTCCATGACATGAAATAATTGAAATAAGTACCTTTTTTCTCCCAAATCTCGAATTTGAACTCTACGAACCAGATGCCACAGATTTGCCATTGTGCTTTTCATGGCTGGGAAGTGAATTATACTTGCTGTTAGGAAGCAACCTACTAGTTGGAACTGACCCTTTTCCTTTCCCGAGATTGAATTTATGAGTCTGTAAAATTTCATCCTCTTCTTTATTGAGGGACAGATCTGCTAACTCGTTCTCCATTGATGCAGGTACCAACCATGAAACTTGGAAATCCTTCTTTCAAGCGTAGAATAAAGACTAATTTTCGGAACACTAGTTGTAAATAGATGAAAATAGTAAGAGAACAAAAGACAAGAAAATAAGAAAAACCTAAATATTAATGACAGCGGCGGTAGACCTTGGCTTGCTAAGGTAGCAGACCTCTTCTAATTACCCACTGTTAATTCTGTAAATAATATTGAAAAGTTTTTTCAACTTACATGCAATTTCCTTTCTAAAATTTACACTAAATTTATTTTCTTATATAATTTTTTGATTTCATGTATTTTTCTTTTACCATATTATTTTTTTTATTCTTTAGAATATATCACATTTCAAATGTCTAATAAAAATAATACCAAATTTCACAAAACATCAACAAGTTGAAAGGAGAGAGAGAAAGGATTGTATGAAACTGTGATTCCACGTCATCTATATCTCTTTCCAATAGAGAATAACAAATTAGATTTTTTCTCCTAATTTTCAGTCTTTTTTCTCTTGAAAAAATTCAAATCTAACTGAAAATGCTAAAAATTAATAGGAAAAATCTAATTTGTCATTCTCCTATTGAAAAAGAGTTATGGATTATGTGGAATCACAGTTTCATACAATCTCTTCTCATCAAGAGGAAGGAGATTAAGGATAATTGCACGTAAGATCCTTGAATATATTATATTTTGTTTAATTTCATAAACTTTTATTATATATTCAACTTAATTCTATATTTGTAAATTTTATTTTTATTATATTTATTGATTGGTGTTTTATTTTTTATTTTTTTCTCCATATTTATGCTTTAATTGTGTGAGACTCTCAAAGTATGTAGACATATTTTACAACTTTTTTAAAATTATTTTCTAATATATTATGCATTAGCAATTTTAAATTTGTTTCTACAAAATCCATTAAAAATAAAATATTTAAAATGAAAACATTCAATTATTTTAATTTTAAATTTGTATAACTTTTAAAATAATAATCAAATAAATTTGCTTATTTTAATTATTTAATTAAAATTTTAGTTAGATATAAATTTCAAATAATGTTTTAAAAATGATTTAAATCTTAATTGTGTTTTGAATTAAATATTTGAAAAACAATTTAGAAAATTTAAAATATATGATAAATCATTTCATGTGTTTTGTAAACATATTTATTCTTAAAATTAAAATTTTCAAAATAATAATTTTTTTTAAATTAAATGCAAATGTTTAATTAAATTTAAAATAATATTTGAAAAAAAATTACTACTCTTTACGATTTTTTTTGTAAAAGTATATTTTATTATTTATTAACTATTTAAAAGCTATCAAAAGCATTATTATTCTATTATTTAAAAAAATTAAAAAATTTTGCATTAAAAAAGTTTTAAAACAATTTTTTAAAACTAATTTTAAAAAACAGTTTTCAACAATTGTAATTTTTAATTACAAATTTTAACAACATAGATTTTATTTAAATTTATAAAATTGACTATTTAAAAAATAAAAAATAACTGTTAAATGTAAAAATATGTTAATTTTTAATTTTGAATATTCATAAAATAATAGTTAAATTGTTTACAAAAAATATTTAAAAATAAATATTTAAATTTGTTATATTCTACTTTACAATATTTCTTATTTAAATTTGGGATAAATCTCAAAATTATACATGAACTTTGATTGAATGTGCAATTGTATACTGAACTTTATTTTGGTGCAGCTATACACATTAAACTCTAATTGTGTTTCAAATGTATACTTGAAATTTTAATTATGCACGTTTAAAGAAATAAGCACATCAATTTATTTTTACATTGGATAAATATAATTATTTATGTATGCAACATATAAACATAAAATGATGTTATATCAATGGTTGTGTTAATAATTTACAAGAATTGGATCAAATCAAAATTTCTTGTATAAAATTGCACAAAATCAAATTTTATGTATACAATTGCACATTAAATCATAGTTCATGTATAGCTTAGGAATTTATCCCTTTAAATTTTCAAATTTGTTGATGTTTAATTTTTTAAGTTTACTTTTAAAGAAGAAAGAGTTAAGTTGGAATTAATGTTAAAAGTAAAAAAGCATTTAAAAAATATTTTTCTAAATAAAATTAATATATAGATTAATATTTATTTTTAAAAAATTAAACTAATTCAATTTTATGCATCTTTTATTTTTAAAAAAATAAACATAGTTATAATTATAATTATCTATTCAATTTTAAAAATATATATATATAATATATTTAAAATTGAGTATTCGATTTTTTATTAAATTGTTAAAAAATAAATACAATATAATTTATTTAAATTAATATATAAAATCAGCTCGCATTGTAGAGGTAAAAAAACCTAGCCATATATATTACAAGTGTTAGCTTAATAGATCAACTCGAAATCACCAAGAGAGGGGTGAATTGACCATTAAGAAAATGATGAAAGCAATGAATGAATAAGCAACAAAGAACATAACGATTTATAGTGGTTCTGCCCCAATTGCGTACTCCACTACCTTAACTTTCCACAATGAATTTTTCTAAATTCACTAATTTGATAACCTTTGAGGATAATGTTTATCCTTACAATCTCCCTTAAGACTTCTACCCAAAATCTTAAAATTGCAACTCCCTCAAAGAGTAAATGCAAAAAGCAAATTAAGAAGTAATCCTTACAATATCAGAATGTTTGCCAATTAAGCACAAATAAACAAGAATACACTTGAGCTAAAGAATATCAATGAAGTCTCACAAGTGTGTACAAGAAAAGAATGAAAGAGTTAAGCACTAAGGTTGTATTGATTGATTTTTTGGCTTGATGATCTCTTTTCATATTGTAGGACCTTTAGAAGATGGTATTTATACCCTCTAATTGATTTCCAACCGTTATGGTTGTTGGAAACATAAATAGAGTCGTTGGGATGAAAACATCAAATCATTAAATTCACTTGCAATAGAAGCTATCAATATTTTTTCTACGAGTATCGATACTATTAGCATTTAATGTTTGATTCAGTAACCGTTAAAGTTAGTTTACAACGATACTAAAGACAATTTATCGATACCTAGTAAAATGTATCGATACTTTGTAATTGATTGAAAACAAAATGTCAATTTGGTATCGATTTTAGAATGTGTATGCTTTTTTGCCTAGAGCAATACTAACTTGTTTTAAAACAATTTTAACATCAGTGAAAATGTTTAACTCAATTGAAACTATTTTAACTTATTTTTTCCAATTTTGTAACTTTAACTTTTATTCAAAAACTTGTTATATCAAAATATATTATAAAATAAAGCTTGGTTTAATAACAAGTTATCATAACAATTATGGAAACTTTCTGATGTGGACACTTTAATTTTGTGACAAGTGTCTCCTTATATGATTGCCATGTGTACATGATTAAATATAAAAATTGGTACATTATTCTATTATCTTTCAAATGTAGAGGTGCTGCTGAGTCGGGTTGTGCTGCGTTCAGGTTCGGTCCATGCAAGATATCTAGACCAAATTTTCAAGTTTGAGTTCTGCTTGAAAAATGGGCTTACTTTTTTGCTCAAGCTCGGCCCAATTTTAGAAAGGTAAACTCGGGCTAAAACCGATAGCCTATATTTGATTTTTTTAAGATTAGTTATTATTTAATTTTTTTAAAAATATAATATACTAAATGCACGTTAAAATAAATTTTTTTAACACATTAAAAATAGATTAAAAAGTATTTAAATTAAAAATACATTAATTATATATGTTAAATAATACATTAAAAATACATTAAATTACATATATTAAAATATATTTTGGGTTGGGTTATTTAGTTGGTTAATTTTTTTTTTAAGTTTTGGATAATGTGTTTAATTGTTATTAGGTTTGTGATTTAATATAAATATAAGTATAAATATAAATATGCATATAATTATTATTTAACATATATAATTAATATAATATTTTTATAGCATAATATATTCGGGCTAGGCCGGGTCAGGCTCGGACAAAAAATCTTGCCCAAGGCCCGGCCCATTTAGAAAGTAAGCCTTAAATTTTACTCAAATCCATTTCTCGGGCTTCGTATTTTTGTTCAAACTATCCCATTTTTTAAACAGGCCTTTGAACTTAGATGGATGACCTGGTCCATGAACAAATCTACTCAAATGATTTAAATTAATTAAAAATTTTATTTTGCTTTTCATTCAACAACTAATTTTACGCCAACCGTTTAACTCTTTTTCTACTTATTATAACTTAATTTTTATTCACCTCAATCCTATATTGATAGTTTATTATTTACGTTTTGTTATCCCCATTAATTTTCAAATGTTACTGTTTAATACCCTTAAATCCGAATTGATTACTTTAATTCACTCATTTAATGTAGACAACCTTACAAATTAGTTTGAACATTAAAAAATAAGGTAAGAAAATAAAAGAAAACAATTATTCACGAGATTTAAGGAAAAAATTGTGACTAAATTAAAGGAATCTACACATCTTTCTTTCCATTAGTGCAATAATCTATCACACTATAAATAGCAGCCTTGCATATGATCAAAACACAAAACATTACAAGGTTTGAATATTTTATAATATACAAACAATAATTAAATAATTTGTCTTATACAAATTAATCGTGATTATATTACTTTTTCATCTATCATGTAATGTAATAAGAGTATATTATTTATTCTTTTATTGGACTATTAATTCCACTATTGTAAATGAAGTTATGTCGTGCAAAAGTTATATACTCAATGTATCAACTTTCGGCTTTTTAGTTATTTGAACTCAGGCTTTCAATACATCAAAGTATACGAGTCACACATATATAGTTAATCACTTGCTTAGGATTGAGGCAAGTCATACTATAAATGTCACAAGTGAATTAATCTATAAATAGTTCTAGGATTAATTCGACTTAGGTTTTGTCCAATGTATTGTCAATCTAGACAATCACATCTATGTATCTATAATTTGGGAGTAAATCACTCCGATACCTAAGACAATGTATTTCCCCATTTGGATTTGATAGACAACATAATAGTCCTTTAACCAATTTGCTCAATCCAAACTATCGACTATTGTAAATGAAGCTATGTTATGAAATGTCATATATTTTATAATATACAAATAGTAATTAAATTATTTTTCCTAGACAAATAACCTGTGGTCACGTTACATTTCCAGCTATCATGTAATGCTAATAAAAGGATATTATTTTCCCTTTTATTCAGCTATAAATGCTACTATTGTAAATGAAGATATGTTATACAAAAAGTTGTATACCCAATGTATCAACTTTTGGCTTTTTAGTTATTTGACTACATATATAGATAGTTATATGAATTTATGAATAAAATTCCTCTGCCCTATGATTGTGACTCTTAATGTGCCCCTCAATGGTTTGTTAACATGTGGATTATATAATTATATATTGATTGAGCACTGTTGTTGTAACACCCCTTACTCGACCTATCAATGGGTCTGAGTTACAAAATGCTACACTAGTTATCGAAGTAATCAAGATCAAATAAACATCCAATTCATGTCATTATACTTTTAAATGCATACAAGACAAGCATATGGTATGATATTCAATCAATTCCAAAACTTACACGGGCTTAAGAATACTCTTATACTAATCCACACTCAAATTAAGACCAAATCGTAAAGTTTTAAAAATTCATGGACTGGCGTCCCGACTTCGTCATTTCTTCATCGCAGTGTGATCATATCAGTATGTCATGTCGCGATGACATACAAATACTAGTCACAACGCCACTCTCTGATATGATGACGTTGCAACATCAAGAGTCCGTGATTGCGACATTGCCCCTGTTTGTGGCAAAATCCGCATTTGGTACCTAATTCAGTGAACTTCAAATCATTCCTAAGTCATTTATTCAACCTTACACAAGAATATAGCCATCAAACCAAAATCATGGCAAACAATTCAAGTATCTAACCATTTAACAATCAAATGTATTTAAGTTCTTATTCACCTATACTTGTCAAAATGTTTTCACCACAATCAAAAACATGTTCATCATGATAATTATAATTAAAAACTTCAAGGAATGATCATGCATCATTTAAAACATACACAAAACTATAACACATATAGCTTACCATTCTTACAAGCATTAATTCATATTGACCATTTCATGTAGACTATAAGGTAGTTTTGCCATACCAAACTAATCAAAAGAAATATCACCATCTGCAAAACATCAAGCTTGACCAGAATATGCACTAACGAGTTTCATACCAAGTGTTATATTCAAGATTAATCATCACCACTATTAACATAAGGCTACCAAATCTCAAAATGATCATTTACACAATAGAAACCTTAGGTACATGTCACATAGTTTATACTCAAAATGAATTTATAACTACCATCTTGGGATAATGTGTGCTTCTTCATTGATTTAGCTCGACAGTTCTGTAAGATGAAAAACTACATGGAAGGAAAAACAACCAGAGTAAGCATTAAGAATGTTTACTGAGTTCAAATGGAGTTACTAATCTTACCTCGATCCATTAAAGCATAAAGAAAATATCATACAATTTGGCATTCAAAAGTGGCTATTCTTGGCATATAATAGCACATCTAAGTACATGTCAACATAATCAACTAAATAGGTTAATCACATATACAAATCATGAGAGAGTTTTAAGACATTAAGACAATCCAATACTTATCACATATTAATTATCAAACATATACCATCACAAGTCCAATATGCATTTAAATTTCTCATTTTTGTTCATTAAACATTGCTCGATGAAACTATAGTAAAACGGACTCGAATAAATGAGAATAAGTTGCTCACACAAGCTGTCAATATAATAGGGTTGCTCACACAAGCTGGAACTATAATAGAGTTGCTCACACAAGCTAACAGTATATCGAGCTTACCCGTCCATGCTAAATCTACGATATGTGTAACTCAAGACTCTGCAACAGATGTAAGATCTCATAAGAACATGTAAAGTCCTTGATCAAACGCATGTATAACCCTAATGGCATGCCATATGTATCCTAACATTTTACTAAGTTCACACGGGCATCATTTCTGTATATATATGTCATTACCAATCTCTGCACATAGTTACATATTTTGTTAACAACTCCTGTAGTCATTTAACATTCATTTTTACACCTTGTAATATTTCATAATAACCAATTTACACATGACTTTTCAATTCAATCCAATTTCAAGACATATGTGCCAAAATCACTAACTTCTGCTCAATTCTAACATATAAATAGATTCAAACATAATTCATACATAAAATAAAATAGTGTAGTAAATTTCAAATGAACTTACCTGTTCAAAATATGTAAAGTGGATACTTCATGGTCTAATCCGCAATTTTAGCTTTTCCTCGATCAACTCCACTTCGATCCAATTCTTGATCTAACTAATTATTTTATGCTATGATATGTATGAACCTATATAACTCAATTTTTTCATATCCCTAAAATTTTACATTTTATTCAATTTAGTCCTTGAACTCGGGTTAGTCATAACTTTCAATTCTTAGCTTCGAATTAAAATCTGATTTCATATATTCTCATAGGGACCTTAAAATTTCTATTTCTAACATAATTTCATGTCAAATTTCATATTTATTCAATATGGTCCCTAATGTAACAAAATTAACAAACCAGCTAAATTAACTTTACCATGTAGTCCTTTTTATATAATTTAAGCTTAAAATCTATCAAGCCCACTTCTTCAAGAAATTAACAATGGCAACTTTCAAAAACTTTAATAATTTACAAATTAAGACATGGACTAGCTAAATCAAACCTCTATGACCTCAAATCTATAAAGATTACAAAAAAAAGACGTAATTATACTTACAAAATGATGGTCAAAAGTCACCCAAAATTCTAGGTTTTTCTTTCTTCAAATTCGGCAATGGAAGAGATAAATGGGGAATATGACATTTTGTACACTATTTTAACTTATATAGGTTGATTAAGCTTTAATTAAACTAGTTTAATTAACATAAACATGGTTTAGTTAACTTAATCTAACACTAATAAAATTTAGCAAATTCCACCATCAACATCCACTTTCTCCATTTTAGAAATAGTCCAATCGCTTTTTTGGACCTTTAGCTAATTGTTATTTTAATCCTCAAGCCTTTGGTCAATTAAAAATATATATATATCGATTGAACTTTACAATTTAGTCACTGAGCCATAATTAACTATTAATTCGGCAAGATTATTAGACTAAAATTTAATATATTTTTATATTAACCTCATATTTAATATTTATGGGCTCAGATTACAAAAATGAGTTCCAAAACCGTATTTTCCAGTACTACTAAAAATTCAAGTCATTAAAACTGTCAACATAACAACTTATTTATATTCTCATTGAGTTAAAGAAGGAATTGCCTTCATTTCTCCAAATCCATCTATTTTTTTTTTCCTGTTGAATATTATTTTAATAAATTTGAAATTTCAAGGTTATGATTGAAGTTGGCAACTTCAACCATAACTTATCTTGGAGATTTTCTTGAGTTGCGATAATCCAATTTTTAGAGCAAAAACTAAATGTCTTTCTTTACTAGAGGAACATTTTAGAGATTAACAAGATCGATTTCTTTTCACTATTTTTTTAATTGAACCATGATTGGTTTTAATCTCCATTTTTCAAATATATGTACTTTATAAACAACATAACACAACATCAAAAGACAGAAATATTTGAAACCCATATGTACAAAGGAAATACTATTGCTTTGTAATTTTTCCAGGTTTGTCATACCGTGAGTGGGTATCATATCATGGATGGTATCGTGGGTAGATACCTTTAGGAGTCATGCCTTAAATGGTACCGAGATGTGTACCTTTAGGAGTTATATCGAGGATAGATACTAACAGGAGCCATACTATGGATAGTACCATGGAAGGGCACCATTAGGAGTTGTACCATGTGTGGTTACCCATAGGAATTATACTATGGATGGGTACCTTTAGGAAATGCGCCATGGATAGCATAGTGGATGATATCGCAGATGGGTACATTTAGGAGTCGTACCGTGGATAGATATCATAGAGATGTGTCGTGGATGATACTACAGATGAGTACCATTAGGAGTTGTACCTTGAATGGTTACCCTTAGGAGCTGTACCATGGAGAGGAAACATGAGTTATACCGTGGGTGGTCACTAGATGTGACCATGGGCCGGGTTCGGGTCGGGCCCGACCAAAAATTTAGGCCTGTTTGCTAGACCCGGGCCCAGCTCAGCCCGAAAAATGGCCTAAAATTTTATCTAAGCCCGACCCGGATAAAAATGTTAAAATCCAGGCCCGGCCCGCCCCGCCCGCCCATATTAATTTTTATATTATTTTTATATAATTTTAAAAAATATATAATACATCAAAAATACTAAAAATATCAAAATAAATACTTCCCAATAAATTGAAAATAAATTTTAAAAAAATTTCATACTTAAATAAACTAAGATAGATGCAACTTAACAAGCAAATGTCTCTAAAATAATAACAAAATTAACAAATGTCTTTAAAATAATAACAAATTAATAATAAAATAAGTTTTATACAATATCCAAATAATAACAACAAAATAGTAGCAACATAATAGTAAAATGGTAGCAAAATAGGGAGAAAATAACAAGAAAATCATATTAAAAAATCATTTTTTTATCATTTAGTGATTCGGGCCGGGCCGAGCCGAGCCTGAGCAAAAAATGTCTTACTCAAACCCTTTCACATTTCATGCGGGCCTTTGGGCCGGACCGAGTGGTCTGACCCATGCTAACCTCTAGTGGTCACCCTTAGAAAAATAAACCTTAGTGGATGGATACCTTTATTCGTAGTTAAACTACTTGTAAATATGTTGTTTTATAACTTAGCGAAGGTGCCACTGTAGACATGACGGCCCGGGATTACGCTAATGTGCTGATAAGTTGGCTAGATGGTCCGTGGTTATGCTAATATGTCGAAGGAGCAACCATGGACCTAAAGGGCTCGAGATTACGCTCATATGCCGAAAGAGAAAAACTAGTTGGGTACCAGAAATTGAAGCTAAAAGAAAAAGGGAAAACAATATTTTTTATCGATATATCTAGAAACTGGATCAAATCATTTATTCAAACAAAAATTATGATTCCATGATCATTTCCATGACAAAAGCAACTTACAGAAATCTTTTTGTTATTCAAAGTGTTTGTCTATTCTGAAAAGGATTAACATAATATAATATCAGCATAACAAAACAAAGGTGGCAATGGAAACAAAGACAAGAGAGATGGTGACAAGAAGAGAAGAAGCTGCCTTGCGGGGAGGACTAAGAACTCCAGGCGTAGTGTCGCCGTTGTCACTTCGGACTTGGACCTTAAGCTTTTGGCCGGCGGGATAATGACCAGGGTAAGTGCATATGAAGTAGTGGTCACCAGTCCTTTTAAGCGTAATTTTTACGGGTCCTTTGTTGTCGGTTGAGAATGTGTCGGTGGTGGTGCACGCGTCGTAACCAGGTTGGGTCACCTCTGCAATATCATGTTCCCCAGTAATAAAGTTGAACACTGCAAGCAAACAAACAGTTGGAAGTAACTGAATCTGATGTTTGAAAAACTTGGGAATATTTGATAATTAGTGGAAATTAAGTAAGAAACTCACAGAGATCATCCCCGACGACGAATGTTTTATTGTCAGCTCAGTGATCGTATAAATTAGAATTACTGGTAGGGACTTGCCAACAAGAGAAGTCTCCTACAGTGTAAGTTGTAGAAGCATACGTGGTTAGAGTTGAAGCCAAAACTACAAAAATTGCTGCCATGGTCATGCTGCTTTTCCTACCCATTTTCTTTATTACCTTCTCTGATTTCAGTGCCCCCAAGATTTCATTGTCTCTCCTTTTTTGCGCTAATTTTGTATTGCGTGGGCTGTTTATATAGGGAGTGTAGGAGAGTCATAAATTTGTGGTAAACTATTGAAACAAGCTCTGGTTGAGGGCCTCTAATAAACTACTTTATTTTCCAGTAAATGCTTGGTTGAATGGATCGATAGAGATATAATATTCTTTGAATAAACAAAATTTACCGAAAAGATGATAATTTTCGGTATTTGGACGATACTATGTAAAATAGTTTTTCTTGTTTAATTTTTTTCTTGAAATTATTATTTGAAACTTGTTTTCAATAAAATAATGACAATCTAAATTATATTTGTTATAGAATATTATAGAAGCAGTTTTCTCTTGACAACAAAAATGTATTTTATAATAAGACTATTTTATGTTAATAATATGTAAACCTGTTTAATTAAATTTTAATTTGAAATTAGAGATATAAGAGGACATTGAAATTAGCTAGAAGAGATAAACGAATCTAAATAAGATTTAAACAAAACCTGTTTGTGAACTCGATTGGTGAAAGACAAATTTATTTGACAACTATGATATGATTAATGTATGAGCTTAGTAACTTTAAACCATAAATGTTTCTTCTTCTATTCTTTTCCAGATTAATCAGATATTTGTATATGATTAGATAAGAAGAAGAAGAAGAAGAATATAATATGCGGACAAGTGAAGACAAAAATGGTGGTGTTAAAGAAAGGTAAGGATGGAAGATAGAGAGAGTGAGGAACAATTTCTTCACTCAATTTCCTAGGGTTTATAATTATAGCACAATTGGACTGTCTTACCTCTATGGGTTGATACATCATAACTCTCCTACTACTCTACTGCTGAAATGATAAAGTAATGAAACGAGTTTTTGGCAGGTCCTCATACCTTAAAGCCACCAGCTCGACCGAATTGACAAAATTAGTTTCTACTTATTAAACCATAGATGAAAGCAATTAATGCTTTATTTAGTCATTTGTGTATGTATATATACCAAAAAAAAGGTCAAAAAGAGGTTGTAAATGTACTTAACACAATATGTATATGCATAGTATCCTACTGTGGGGTAATTAAAGAGTCATGCATGCATGCATCTCCACTTTCAATGGGATGAGGTGTTAGCATGCAGATGAAGTGATGCATTAACGATAAAGTAGTTGGAATAGGTAGCTTTTGAAATATAAAGTGCTATGGCTTGGGTTGGGATGGCTATTGTGGAGCAGCTCAGGCTCAGGCTCAGCCAGCTCCATGCCTGTACGTAGCAGGTAAAAAGAGTGGGGGCATTACATGCCATACCTATCCTATTATTCATCTAGCTCAGGTGAACCCTACCTTTCATTAACCTAAGGGTGTGGAGACATACAGGTAGGCCTGGCCAAGGGCTTCAATTTCAAACTTATGGACGTATTTTTCTTTCTTTATACAAGTGAACAATTACATTATAATAGAGAAGGGGAAAGGGTTAACAATCAGAGAGTTTAAACCTTAAATTTCATACTAATAAATTTGAAAGCCACAAAAATTTGCCACTAAACCAAAGGTGTGATTGGCAAATATAAGGTTCTAGATCTCTTAAGTGAACTGTTTATTAATATTTTACAATTTGTTATCCTATACACCCTAATAAGTGAAAAAAAACTTCAAAAACAACACCAAAATGATATAATTTATTTTTTTTAGAATGTAGTAAAATAATAATAAAATAATTAAAAAACACTTAATATCATTATGACTCCGCTTATGACAGAATAATTACCCTTGAAAATTTTATGCATTTTGTTCACCATATAGCTAGTTATATACAGAGGCGAAATTAGAAGATTTTTTGAGGGGACGAAATTAAATTATAATTTTTATAACAGTAAAAATATAATTTCATAATTTTAATAGCTTCTATCTTTATAATTTTTAAATGATTAAATCAATATTTATCATTTTTAGTGGGCAAAGTGTAATTTTATCTTTATTAATTTAAAATTTTAAAAATTTTAAAAGGCCTAAATAAAAAATTTTTCATTTTAGGGAGACCAGAGACATACCAGCCCTCCTAGTTTCGCCCCTGGTTATATATCATTTAAAATATTTAAAAACCAAGGAAGATTTCGACTTCGAGCCCGTATATTGCTGCTGCTTCTTTGGGGCAAGCTTTCAAGTTCTGTGTATGAAGGATTTTCTCGAGCATCCTTAAATTGCGTATTTTGGTAGAGCTACTCGCATCTATTGGATGGGGTTAGTTAGAAGTGTGCTCATTGCAACGATGGCAAGAATATGACACGGCTCTACGCATCATGGTGATTTCTGTACCCTGATGGTTGAACACCAACATATCGGTGAGGGTTTCCTCCTTTTCTTCCTTTTTAGGCAGTATCAGCTTGATTGAAAAGAAGTATGCTCTTTTGTTAGAATCGGATTGCAATGGGTCTTGTTCCGTCTGTGCGATTTGTATCAAACTTAGTGTAATTTGTTTTTTACATTTGATCTTGTACCGATTGTACATTTGTACGGGATTTGATCCTGGTTTGCTTGTTATCCTTTTTTATGAATAAATTTTCTCATGTTAAAAGAAAAAGATTTCAACCATTTTCTTAATCTATAACTTCTATCCAAACTATCTATTTATAACTAAATAAATTTTTAATCTCATGTTAACAGCTTGCTTAAATACTAAAATTTATCATCCTCAGTATGCAACATAATATTACAAATAACTTTTAAAAATTTTAATTAATAATTAAGCTCTAGATAAGAGGGAAGCAAGTAGGGTTGTCCCTTAAAATAGGAATTTTTTTTATTTAGACCCTCAAATTTCATAAAATTATAAGTTAAACATGGTGAAATTATAATTTAGCCTTTAAAAATACTAAAATTTTAATTTAATCCTTTTGAAAATATAATCTAATACAGTGATGAAATTATATTTTAGCTCTCATAAAAATATATAACTTAATATCGGCCCCCTAAAATTTTTTTTTGACTTCGCCCCTAATTCTAAGTAAAATGTTAAGATACTTGTGAGTAGACTCTTCTTGGAAAAGGGTTCAATCTTAAAACATTACATTTTAGTTGTTTAATTAAACAATTCATAGAGAAAGTAGTAAAAGATGAAAACACTATTATATTAATATTCAATCCTTTATTAAAAAGGACTTTATGTAATTTCTTTGATCGAGTTTATATCAAGTTTACTTATGATAGTAACTCAATTAAACATATTATATATACAATCACCGGATAAGTTAAGACTTATCTAACAAAAATAAATCGGTTTAAAGGCCTAAGACTTTGAGTACTATTTAGGTTCAAGTTATAACTACATGTCTTTCGTATGTGGGTTAGTTAGTTAATTTGAGGTGAGTTAGTTGTATACTTTGTTAAATTTGTTACTTAATTTATTACTTGTAATGATTTTTTTAAGAAAAAGTATTACTTGTAATGTTTGTTCTAATTAGAACTAATATTATTGTATTTTTTAAAAAAATTCGGGATAATATCTTATTTGGTATTCATATATTTATAAAATGTCTAATATGGTATTTGAATAATCAATATATATTTTATTATGGTTTGTTGTTGACATTATTAGTGAATTACTAATATGTGATTAATAAAAAATAAATACTATACTTACATAAGTAAAAATGTCATCTTCTCCAATATTTAAGTAAATGATCATCTTCTTTAAAGAGTTTTCCATTTAAATAATATTTTTAATTGATTTTTAAAAAATATTTTTTATTATCCATGAAAGTATAGGTATTTTCATGTAAGTTTAATATTTACTTCTTTTTTATTAACCACGGGCTTAGTTATTTGCTTTTTAATTTAACTATTTCTGTTTTATTTAATTTTTTATATCATGTTATATTATCTTGCAGACTTGGTGATTTGGAAAAGGAAATTATACGTGTCGAATTTCCATTAGCAAGTTTAGCAATTCACTAACAATTTTAACACCAGATACCATAATAAAACACATATTGATAGCTTAGTTATCACATTAGACATATTCAAAGTACAAATACCATATTAGATATTTTATGAAAGTACAAATACCGACACATACTAATAGTTCAAGTATCACATTAGACATTTTAAGAAAATACAAATACCAAATGTGACGTTATCCAAAAAGGTTTAATGACTTTTTAAAAAATATATATAGTATATATTTTATTGTTTAAAATAAATATAAATGTATAATTATTTTTTTAAAGGGAAATTCATTAATTCATTCCATGAATGAGACCATATAATTTGGGGAAAGAAACAACAAACACCCGTTGTAGGCAGTAACGGGCAAGCAAAAAAACATATAAAACTCAAAACAACATGAGTCCAAACCAACTCGTGAAATAATTTATTATTATGAAATACTCTCTAAATAAAAACAAATTAAGAAGTCGATGAAAAGCCACTCACTTTCTAAGACAACAAAGATACCTACAATATAGATCTACAAACTAAAAAGAGAGAAAGTACATGGAGCGAATGAGGAGAAGAAAGAAAAAAAGGATTGGTGGGAGGGAGAAACAGGCGGGCGATAGCCAACCCGGAAGCTGGCATTGCCGTTGGACAAAACAAAAGAGAAGCAAACGACTTGAGGAAAAAGGAGATAAGTTTTTAGAGTTTTGTAATATTCTAATTATTTATTATATATACACATTTAATTTAATAAAGTTAATAATGCATGATAAAACGAAGCAGTTGCTGAGAATCAAACAACATCTGCCTAAGGCAGTGAACACTGCAACTACCAAATTAAAATAATAAAGAAATAAAACACAAGAAGATTATTTACTTAGCTCAATTTCTTTATGTCTACGGAGCCTAACTCAAAAATAAATATCCACTCTTTTTTGCCATTACAGTAAGTGATCATAATCTATCACATATCCATGATAATTTTTCTCTCCTTTGCTCCTTGAAGACTCGATACTCTCACTACTAAATTCATCTATTGTGAGTTCAAAAAATAAAACCACAACATAAAGGTTTTATTATCAATATGTACTAGTACAATAAGGTTCCTCACTTGGAACATATTAAGTGCTTAATTTTCTCCACACATATTAAGTGCTTATATAAGAAGATCTATTATAATCCTGATAAAATAACCACATTATAAGTTGAATACAATAAAATAATAATAAACAAGGATTCTTGGCAGCTAAGTATTCAGTTATTCAATCCAATCCAATTTTCTTGATTCAAGAGATTAGATAAGGGTAATTCAATCTGATCTAATCTCCAAAAGATGTTTCCCCAATTGATATAATCTACATTGATGAGCTAGCTATCGTCCATAAACTCAACATAGGCCTTATAAGACGTTCAATAAATTGTCAACGCTTTAAAAATAGAAAAAGTCTCTATACAAATTTGGTGGTCAAGGGAGTGAGTACACCCGCTTACATCAAATTGTCAATTTCATATATTTTTTTTAATAATGTGATTATTAAATCCAAAGATATATCCTATAACTTATTATAATTGACAACATTCAAATTCAACCGTCAAGACTCAAGTGGAGCCCATCATAATTCAAAGGGGATTTTTTTTCAAATTTTATCATTCGAGAAAGGATTGTATGAAATTAGGATGTCACATCATTTTTATCCCTTTTCAACAAGAGAATGATAAATCAGATATTTTCTCCTTAAAAAATTCAAATCCAACTAAAAATATAAAAAATCAGGAGAAAAAAATTTAATTTGTCATTCTCCTAATGGAAAATGATATAAATGATGTGACACAGGGGTGTAGCCAGGATGCTGGCAGGGACCCTGACCCCCTTAAAATGAAAAATTTTTCATTTAGGCCCCCTTAAAATTTATAAAAATTTAAATTTGTAAAGATATAGATATAGATATAAAAATTAAAATTACACTTTGGTCCCCTAAAAATGATAAAATTTTGATTTAATTCTTTAAAATTATAAAGATATAGATATTAAAATAGTAAAATTACATTTTTTATTATCGTAAAAATATACAATTTAATTTCAACTTCCATAACAAAAAATTCTAACTTCGTGACATCCTAATTTTATATAACCCTTCTTTTTATACAAATACATTATTTAAAAAAGCTAGTTGGGTAACAAAAATGGAAGCTAAAAGAAAAAGGGAAGACAACATTTTTTATTGATATATCTAGAAACTGGATCGAATTTTTTATTCAAACACAAATTATGATTCCGTGATCATTGTTATAACAAAAGCAGCGTACGGAAATCTTTTAGTTATACAAAGTGTTTGTTTGAACTTTAAAAGGGTTAACATAATATAGTATCAGCACAACAAAACAAAGGTGGCAATGGAAACAAAGACGAGAGACATGGTGACAACAAGGGAAGAAGCTGCGTTGCGGGGAGGACTAAGAACTCCGGGCGTAGTGTCGCCGGTTTCACTTCGGACTTGGACCTTAAGCTTTTGGCCGGCGGGACAATGACCAGGGTAAGTGCAAATGAAGTAGTGGTCACCAGTCCTTTTAAGCGTAATTTTTACGGGTCCTTTGTTGTCGGTTGAGATGGTGTCGGTGTTGGTACAGGCGTCGTAACCAGGTTCGGTCACCTCTGCAACATCATGTTCCCCAGTAATAAAGTTGAACACTGCAAGCAAACAAAACAATTGGAAGTAACTGAATCTGATGTTTGGAAAACATGGAAATATTTAAAAATTAGTGGAAATTAAGTAAGAAACTCACAGAGATCATCCCCGACGACGAAGGTTTTATTGTCAGCCCAGTCATCGTATAAATTAGAATTACTGGTAGGGACTTGCCAACCAGTGGAGTCTCCTACAGTGTAAGTTGTAGAAGCATACGTGGTTAGGGTTGAAGCCAAAACTACAAAAACTGCAGCCATGGCCATGCTGCTTTTCCTACCCATTTTCTTTATTTCCTTCTCTGATTTCAATCCCCCCAAGATTCCTTGTCTCTCTTTTTCTGCACTAACTTGGTATTGCGTGGGCTGTTTATATATAGGGAGTGTAGGAGAGTCATAAATTTGTGGTAAACTATTAAAACAAGCTCTGGGTGAGGGCCTATAGTAAACTACTTTATTTCCTAGCAAATGTTTGGTTGAATGGATATTTGATGGTTTGAATAAACCAAATTTAAAAAGAGAGATTAATTTTCTGCATTCCACCCCTTTTACGTGTTCTTTTACATGCCTCTTTTTTGACAAGTGGAAATGTAGACTGATAACTTGGTCTTTTATTAATCTACCAAAAATGGTTGCGGACAATGTTCTTTCAATCTTGTTTTTCTTTTTCCAACCCATCATAGCTTTGACCATTTTTCTTAACCCTTCTGCTCTCCTTGCCATTTGTTTAGACATTGTTTACATCCTTTTGAAGTTTCCTTTCTCATTTCAGCTTTTGGTTGCAGGTAATGCACATCATTAGAACTCAATAACACCTTTCTTTCCTTGGAACATGAGAGCAAGTTTTTGCTCTAAAGCAAAAGTTGCAGCGCACGAAACTGAAGATTCAAATCGTTTTGCTTTTGCACCAGCTTATCTTTCCTTTCAGCGAACTCAGTAACACCCATTGGTACTTGCAGCAACATCAATCAACCATTTCATTGGACAAAATTGATAGGACCTATTGAAGTTTTATGATCATCAATTTCATTTAACTGATCTCAATATAAACACGATCTAGAATCAAGTTGAATAACATGATTCAGTCATTAATCAACATCACCCAACATAGCCCCTCTCGATCTCCTATCCCATGTCCACTCAAGATCATAAATACGCCATAGTAAACATTTACACAAGCTTCTCTATTTCAAAAAATATATTAAATTTCTTAAAACTTGAGTCTGGGATTCTTCAATACTAAAGTTATTATTGTTATGTTGATCATTTTGAAGAACTGAGGGGAAAGAAGGATTCGGCAACATGGGTTGGAAGAAGAACAAGATTGGTGACCATTCTAGCAATAAAGTAAAGACTTAACTTTCTGAAAAAGGAAGGGGCAAAAACTTAACCACAAAACCTCGGTTAATTTGCTAACCGTCTACATTTCCACGTGTCAAAATCATATTAAAGAAGCATGTACAAGGGCTGCATCACAATCTATATATACTTCATATTAATTTTGTTGAAATTTATCAACTTTGTATAATATTTATAATTTTGGGTTTATTTTATTCTTAATACTTTATTATTTTAAATTATTTATTAATGTGACATATAAGTTAAATAGTGTTATATTAGTATGAAATACACATGAATTGTCATGTAAGTTATCAAGTTAATATCGTTAAAAATTAATATTTTAATCAATATTTTTATTTAAAAAAGACAACTCTTAAAAACCAAATTCAATTTTAAAAAGATAAACATCAAATTAATAAATATATAAATATTAAAGATTAAATTTAATAATAATAAAAATAGCAATCCTAGAATGGTCTATGTTTCTTAATAATTTCCATAAAGTATGCTAATTAGCATTTAAATAATGCTTTGACATTTTCAGCGTTTCTTTTTATACAAATTGCTACCGTATTGGTCACTATAGCCAATGGTCTAGGCCTTTAACTTGATTTTCTTAATTGATTTAATTTTTAATTTTTTTATGGCCGAATAAAGGGTTAGTAATGAAATATATATGTTTTATTTTTATAGGTGAGGATTAAGTTCTCTAAAAAAACAGTTGACTATAAAATATATTTTATTCTCATAAGTAAAAATTAAACACTTAATCTCAGATGAAAGGAACAATCATCACATCACACTTCATAATTAACATATTTGATTTATTATAGCTTTAAAATTGCTTACATGTTCCTATTCTTTTGTTTAAATTAATTAATTCGATTTGTTTGCAAACATTAATCAAATATATTCATGTACATGATCGCAAAAGGATGGTCATGGTCATGTACAATAAACAAATATATCCAAACAAATTTAATAATTAAAAAATAATAATTTTGTTATAATCGAACAATATTAAACAAGCTTTAAACCGGTTCATAAAGATAAAGGAGCTTGTTCACTATTTTCCTCCCATCATATAGCTAGCTGGCGAGAACATGGAACATGCAATGCAACTCCCAAGATTCCATGAGGACCAAAAACCTCATAACTTTTCGTCTTCTTTCTCACCATATTATTCTATTTTTGCTCCTCCGACGCCCTTCTGACCTTAGTTTCCTTCGCTCCCCAACTTCCTCATCACCTCTCGACCAGAGAGCCAATCACCAGCCGAAGAAAACCATCAGCATATGCCATTGAAAAAGGCTTAAGAAACCCCCATCAGCATATGCATTTATATGTACCTACAATTATACGAGAGATTTCTTCATGCACAAGAAACACATTTTCTATTATTTATAAAGAGCTAATCATGTGTTCCTAAAGATCCAAAATCAGGTATGTTGGTTTGTTTTCTAAAGTTTAACATGAAAATAAGTAATCATTAATAAATCTATAAGTGTAGAATTTATGGGTGCTGGCTTTGGCATAAACTGAATGAAGCCCCAACACATGTTTGATCACTATCTTGAGAACACAAGCAGGAATGCAGTAGCCATTGTTAATATTATCGAATAGCATCCACACCAACCGCAACCTCGATTATCCTGCAATAATGCATATAAAAATTCAATGAAATAGGATAAAATAAAACAAAGACTACATCTTTTACTTTTGCTGTTATATTGAAAGAGCAAGTTATGACAAACAAGAACTACATATGAGCAACCTTCATTAACAAAGACTACAGATATATGCATGACAATCAAATAGTATCAGCAAATAGTATCTTCATGATATCAGTACTTTTCATATTAAATTTACTGCATCGAGACAGTCCAAATCAAAAGGATTCCATTAGGCTAACTTACACTTCAACTTTCCGTTCCTCTTGTACAATCAAACTCAAATATTGCTCATCCCTTCAGATGTTGCCAATGATTTAATTGATTCACCAATTGGGTATAGTTGTTCATTTTGTCAAGAAATCAGATCCCGCAAGGTAACAAGTACGATTACAATACTAGTAAGTAGAAGATTAGGCAGAACATATGTGATTCAATAGAAGAAAATGTTCTCTTGTAGCATTGGTGCAACGGCGTGATTCTTCATTTGTGCTTAAAGAAAGTTTTACTGCATTGTAAAGAGGGATCATTTGTACACATTTGAAGTAGTGATTAAATAAGGGGTGTATGATGAAGGATTAACCTTTTGCAAGGAAAACAGAATGTTCTTGCAAAAGTTAGGTTGTATTGGTTTGGCCGGGGATGCTATCATTCCAGGCCACCAAATTCATCCTTCTACGGGTACCTAGCATCCTTCCAGCATCATATGGACATTAATCGGTTTCGGTAGCAGGCGGTCTGAAATAAAAATGGAAAATTGGAGAAGCTTTGCGTCACATGAAACAAGATAAACCTTAACTAGCGAGACCATATCCAATCTTTCAATTGCATTCCTGTCTCTTGTTATGATTTGCTTTATCATCGATTCGTATAAATTAGAGAACCTTCCCTTCATGCAGGCTCACAAGGGGAAGTAATAAAGGAAGATCACTACCTAAGAACTTCAGGCAAGAAATATGGGTTTTGTTAATCTGTTTCTTTATTTGTTTATGACTTGCACCTTTTCCGTTTGAGGTTTAAGCCTTTCCTACCCTATAAAAGCTTGTTATTACGATTTCTTGACCTCAGGCTATCTCTACTCTCTATTTTCTCCATTCTCTATTCTCATTGTGTTATTTCTCTTCAAGATGCATTAGGAAAGTTACTATTCACCAAGTATTTCATAGAACGGAGTTCAAACTAGAATTTAGTCAGTCAAGACTAATAAATGATTGGATCTTAGGAGACTTCAAAAATAAAAAAGAGGCATTTACATATAAACTATGTACAGACCTGTTTTTAATGGTTCAAGAATATGATGATAAGACCGTAAAGTATGGTGCAAAAAAGACATTGTAAAGCTATTCAATCAAATCAATAAGATATAAACATGTTACAAAGGATTGTAAGAGTGTTCAAAACACGTTATGTAATGCGGACATGTAAATGGAATCTTTGTTGCTTTATAAGATATGAAGGTGATATGCCTAATTAAGCTGAAAGATAATGAGAAGAAAAATCAAACTCATAAGATGGTTGGGTCAGCAGCATCACTAAACAGATAGACTATGCCATTCCCATGAAGAAATTGTTAAGGCCCATTATAACATCATTCCTAATGCTTTCACCCATTTTTAATTCAATGTACTTTCATCAAGTGGAAACCAAAAAACGTGACAAATTTATATTGTTCCAAGAATAAGCTTCTTCTGTCTGAGAGTACTCCAATCTAAGCGGCAAAATGTTAACATATAGCTAAGATGACACATGTCAAAGAGTGGGAAGGAATCTCATACCTTCAAAGACAAAAGTAATGAATCTGCAGATAAAGATCTAAGACCAGGAAACCCAATATCGTACGAAATGCTCCCATCAGGTTTAAACAGTCCAAAATTCCTCTCAGAAGTTGGTCCGGGCTTCAAATTTTCATTAAAGAGTGCAAAAACATATGCCTTAACGACATTTTTTGGCCTCAGCGGAGTTCCTTTCATCTTTGCAAGTCTTTTTCGCAAATTGTAATTATATGTCCTTGCATTATCCACGGTTGCTGCAGATTCATTTTCATCTCCATGTGAAGCCCACCCAGTCTCTGTGACTATGACTTCCATCTTTTTAAACCCAGCATCTTCTAATGCAGCGTAGGCTGCATCAATCTGTGCGTCAAGCAGGTTATCATAATGCAACTTAGTTTTCGGATCATTTGCTCCCTCTGTTGGTAGGAAGAGAGCATAATTAATATCAATATGCTCCGGATCATACATGTAGGCTAGAAATGGGTAAGCATTTAAACAGAAAGGGGAGCCAATTTGGGAAAAAAACTCCAACAGTGGCTTCATGTACTGAACAACATTATCTTGGAATACACACGACGAGGGAGGGAAGGAATTCGCAAAAACCGCCTGTGAATGTGCTGTGGTAATCTGAACTACATCACTTAATTTAAGTTTATTTACTGCATTATAAACATTCTTAACTGCACCTTGAAGAAATCCCGAAAATTGATCACTCCCACCTAAGACTTCATTCCCTATAGCAATCCCACGGATACATGTATCGGGAAGATATGCTAACACATTGTCCTGGACCCAATTCATCGCATGATCACCATCGGCACTCACATCTCTCAGATTTCCATTAGGAAGTCCAACCACGATTTCCAGCCCTGTCCCACTAAATGCTTTGAGGACACTTTGATCAGCATCATAAATTCGAACATTCCTTATTTTTGCTGCCTTAAGAAGCGTGACAACTTCATCTGGTGATGGGAGGTTATTGGCAATTCTTCCATAATTAATACCATACGTTCCGGTGAAAGCTTGCACAGTCACAAATGCTGGAGCAAAGAAACCAAAATAGTAATCAAGAAGATAATCATAATAACAATAATATCACTTGTCAAAGACAGAAGAGAGGTTTTTGGCCATGATTTTAGGAAAGTACATCTTACATACTATAAATTCTACAATGATAATAGGACCCAAATTTGAGCAGAAAAAGACAGCATAACAAATAACCAAAAAGAACCAACAAAACCTTAAGGAAAAAGAAAGAGTGAAAGAGAAACTACCAAATGGAGCAGGAAAGATGAAGAAGAGTAGCGAAACTCCCAGAATTTTCATTGCCTTTTCGTTCTATTTTTTGTTCAAGTATGAATCAAATTGTCCAACTCTGGAAACGCTCTTTATAAGGAAATTGAGCAAACACCTTCAATGCAAAGCTTGTTGTAACTCCGGCATGACATATCATTAATTAAAGAAAAGAAAAAAGGTCTCTCCCTTGGTACGTCACTTTCTCTCTTTATGTCACACGGTCTCCTCCAGTTTCCATGCCCTAGTTTTTCAATCTTTAGAAGCTCAGCTTCTTTTTGGCCTCAACTAAAATATGGGTAAGAAGGAAGATTGTAAAGTGATTTTAAGACAGGGAGCAAAAGCTTGTGTGTGAGAAAAGGGTCTTCGGCTTTGGGATTTTGATTAAGTTCAACTATTCTTTAAAAATGTTATTACAAAATGTGTTGTGTCCATTGGTCAGTGCTGCTTACTCGCCAATTTGGAAGTGTTGACCTTGAAGTTCTGTATTGTCTCCACGCTCCACAATTGGGCACTAAACTGGGTATTTAGTGACTAATTGTATTTTAGTCTCTTTATTGAAAATTTTGGGTAAATTATCCCTATAAATTTCGAAACATGTCGTTATTAATTTGGTCCCTAAACTATAGTTAAAATATTATTTTAATTTTTTAAAATATTTTAAATAATTTTAAAAATAAATATAATTTATTAAAATTATGTTAACCTTTTTAAAAATAAAAATTTTCTAAAAATTCAAAATCCTCTTTTTAACAATTTGAAGTGGGGTTTCTCTATAAATACTAACCATAACCACTTGGATTTAACTTCCTTCTTTTGTTTTCATAGTATTGTTTCTTAACATAATTTTAATATTTATATTTATTATGTTAAAAAAATTTTAACATTATTTTTAATAATTTATATTTATTGTAAAGATTTTTTTAGTTTTTTTAGAATTATTGTAAGAAATTTTTTTAAAAAAATCAAAATGATATTTTAATTATAGTTTAGGAACCAAATGAGTAATTAACCATTTAAATTAACTTGAAACATCAACATTTAATAGATAAAATTTAATGGAGGACTAAGTTGCACGTGTCAAAATATATAAGAACTAATTTACTCATTTTTTTAGTAAAGATACCGAAATACAATCCACCCCTATGTATAAAGACTTCCCTAATACTTATATAGGAGACTACCCACTCTTAGATTGTAACTGATTTATAAGAAGCTGGAATTTAAGTTTCCAAATTCGATTTTATATCATCACATTTATTTCTAAAGTTTGAATTCATTCCTAACTAAAATATGTTTTTTTAAGGTAAAGCAATATTATTAACGAATAAACAAAAGGAAACAGACCAACATGGTGAGGCAATAACTAATCTTAATTCAATAGACTTACCTCATACACTCGGTCCTAAAAAAAGTGTGAATTAATAATTAAATAAAGATGAGATATTGATATAAATTAAATTAATATACCATAAAAAAAGTTCTCTGACTAGCTTTAAAATCTACTTAATCTAATTAACAAAAAGGTTCTTTGGCAATACAAAAGTGCATATTATTATCCCTACCAAAGCTTAAACCAAGTAAATGCTGGGAGTTTAACAAATTAATCAACAAAAAATAGAAGCCAGATACCAGAAAAGAGCACTAATTTTAACCTTTTACTTAGCACTGCATATTACATCCATATCCTTTCATCACTTACAAGCTACAGGTCCGACCAATAATACATCAGACACAGTTACATTATATAGCTATCTACCATAATACCAAAAGATGTCTCAATCAGTTACTACCTTAGTAAAGCTAGTCATTTTAAGTATGTCCCAAAATCAAAAAGGTTCACAAGGGGGATGCATCATGTTAAATGTTAATCCATTGTAAATAGTATCTCAAGGCTTCACCTCCTCCGCATTGCCTCCCTTACTACCATTTTGAATTGCTTCTTCCGTTTCATCGCGATTTGCTGCTTCATTGACTTTGACTTCTCTTTCAGATTCAATTGTGCTTCTATCATGTTTCGGTTTTCCTTCTCCTTCCCCCTCATTTTTCCGTTCCTCTGTAATGCATACATTGGGTTTCTCCTGCTCCATGGATCCAAGCCCTTTCTCAGCTTCACTCGCTAGTTGTTCAACTTTTCCATCGGATGTTGCATCCTCCATGTCTGCTGTTTCCTTTTGGCCAAATCCAGAAGCATTCGTTTCAACTCCGCCCTGGGGGCATTTCAACTTTTCAGATACTGCTTCACCATCTCCCTTACCTTCTTCGATATTAGTATATATTTTTGCATCTACTCCACGTGTCACTTCTTTAGAAGTGGGTTCAGATTTACTGTTACCATCTTGCGTTTTATCTTTGTTCTCATTCTCGTTCTCTTCCTCAGATTTTCCAGCCTCTTCCATAACATCTTTACTATCCTCTGCTCCTTCAGGGGCTGTCTTCGATTCTTTGTTATCATCCTTTGAAGCTGATGATTTTCTGCCTCGTTTTTTTGGAGGTTCACTATCTGCTGTCGGCATTGCTTTTACCTTCTCGCTAATCCTTGCTGATCTCCTTGGGGTCTCACCAGTGCCCCAATCAAATTCCGATATTACTGGACCACCAGGGTGTTGTTTAAGGTAATGGTCCAATTGTTTCTTGTTACTGATTTGTTCCCCAGAGGGAGCAGTGAAAATGATCTCATTCTTCTTAGGAGTTCCCCCTTTCTTCGGCTTCAACTGCAGAACAAAAAGAAACCTTAAGAGTGCACGATATTATCAAAATCAACACCAAAAATGACATTGATGACTTTCCAGTTTCCTCCATAAAGTTCCAAAACAATTGCACAACTTGAAAGCAACGTTTAATCAACAGACATTCTTCAACACTCTTTCAAAAAAATAGTCAAAATACCATTTCTCAAACAAAAAAATTAAATCTTCCAACTAAGAGCACTAAAATATCATATGGGATGCCCAACTTTGCTCATTTGCCTCCAAGAATCGTTTAAAAACAGAAACCCAAAGATTACAGAGAAAGACCCTTCTATAGAACCCTAGCTATTGCTTTGCTTCCAATAAATTGGGAAAACCAGATGTGTTAACCAAAAAAAAAAAAAAAAGACACTCATAATTCACCATTAATACTAGGAGCACAACAAAATAACTCTAATTAAAAATTATCATTACTTTCCTAACTAAAAAAATAAAAACAAAATAAAACCCAGTGAAACGACAAGCGATAAACTTGAATTTTTTTTAAGGAAGAAAGAAGAAGAAGAAGAAATGAACCATTTTCTTCCAACCAGGAGGAGCAGTGAGTTGTAAGCAAACAACATCATCTTTGGCACTGTCCATTTCCTTCTTCTCCTTCTCCTTCTCCACCGCGCTCGCCTTTTCCACCTACCAAATTACCCACCCAAAATTTTATACCAAATTTTACTTATTTATCCATCTAATCCACAAAAATTATGCTAATGTGTGTACGGGCCGGGCCAGATTCTACTGGACTCCAAATCCACAACTTTTCTATTATTTTTTTTATTTCTATTTAATAAACTTATATTTTTCATTGAAATTTTAAATATAAATCATGTAACATAGTTTTAATATTTATATTATATATATAGAAAAAAATATAAAATTGGAATACAGGTTGGCCAAGCTCTACCATACCGTCTAACTTATATTTTAAATTGTCTTAATTATTTTTTTCTCAAAATTAAAATTATTAACATTATAGCAATAAATGTATCGTTTTTATTATGATACCGACACATATTAATATTAATGTTCATTTTTAGATATACATCAATATTGATATTTTGATTTCTAGTTCCTTAATAAAATATATATCAAATGTTAAATTTTCAGTAGAATTTTTAAACTCGATTAAAAAGTTGACAAATGTTATGGTAAAACAAAAGATTAAGATTAACATGATTTCCAAACTGTAGCCAAAGCATCGGTGCAACAATTACCCTCCCGATAGGTGTGCTGAAGTCGACTTCTTGGAAATTTCCTTAACGAAGTCCTGCAATCATGAGTAAAAGATTCAAGAAGAAAATTATCATTTGAAGGATGGATTATAAGATTAATAACAACCATGGCATCAAGTTCAACAATAACATTATAATATGCATTCTATCAACACATTTAAAGAAATAAATATTTTAATTTTTTTATATTGTATAATATAATATGTAAATATAAATTGGTGTTATATCAAAAATTACATTAGTGATTTGTGAAAATTGAATTAAATCAAAGTGCCATGTGTAAAATTGCATAAAATCAAAGTTTATGTATAACATTGCACGTTAAAACAAAGTTCATATATAATTTTGATATTTATCCCTTAATATTCTCTTTTCTTTTATTTGTATTTATTTATTTAATTGATTTTACATTACCTTTTTCCTATGATAATCCCAAAAATTTGGAACCAACATGTTTAACTAAAAATGATATATAATATGTCAATTGAGTATTAGTTCGATTGGTATGGACATTGTTGTCAATGTAGTAAGACGTGAATTTAAATGCGTTAAAATACATTATCTTCCTATTTATGAGTTGAGAAGGGAGATTATTGCATGCGTTCTATCTTGGTCATTAAACTTTTAAAATTTACAATTTAGTTACTAAACTATTCGAAATTAAATTTTTTGGTCACCGAATATTAACAGCATTTTGAAATTTCATAGAAGTGCTGACGTGGGCTTTTTTTATTGGTCTAATAATAATTTTAGCTCTTTAATATTTACAAATTCTATCAATTTCATCCTAAACATAAAAAATTTCACAAATTTAACTCTCAATGTTTAAAATATTTGTCATTCATAAAAATTATTAAAAAATTATTTAAACCCCTAAAGTCATAATGAACACATGATATCACACCAATCATTGGATAATGGGAATAGCAATAAAATCGTTAGGGTCATTTTCGTGTTGAATAAAATGTTCTCGATATTCCACAAATAAAACAATAATTGTCGGACCCTATCCTTTTTTTCTTTTGATAAATGATTGTTTTTATTTTTAAATTTTTTTTCTCAAATTTTTTAAGTATAGTATAATAGTTTGGACCTTGAAAAGTTGAAACTTGTTTGCTAAGTATTGTATGATATAAAGTATTTTTTGGTACAGTTAGATGCTATCAAACCAAAATTTGATTATTCAATTATTAGCATATATCATTATGAAATATTCTAACCAAGGTTTTTAAAACTAGACCAGTGGTCGAACCAGTCAAGCCACCGATTCGTCGGTTCGATCAATCTATCTATTTCAATTAAATAAAATATTTTGAAAAAAATAAAAAATATTAAAAAAATCGATTCAATCGCTTGGTTTCTAGTTCAACCGATCTAATGGCTCTCTCCGGACTGGTACTCTTGTCGATTCTGGTCTAATCAATCCGACCAACTAATTTGATCCAGCTCAAACAACATTGATCTTGACGGTTATTCTCATCCAACCGTCGATTTAATGTCACCTATTCATTTTGATTTTAGGGGTTTAATTTCAGAAATGAGGAGCCAATAAATGAATTTTTATATTTTTTATATATTTTTAATAATATTATAATTTTATTAAAAATACAATCTTATAATTTACTAGAACTTATTAGGTTTTTATAATTTTTATAACATTTATAAGTTTTTATGATTTTTAATATTTTTTTATAATATTTATAAGTCTTGAGACTTTTTTTTTATAATTTTTATCACTTTATATCAACTTTAATTTTTTTAATTTTTAATAATTTTATAATTTTTATGACTTTTTTGTATGTTTTTAAAGAATTTTTATATGTTTTTATAAAATTTTAAATATGTTTTATTAATTTTATAAGAAAATTATAATTTACTAAGATTTATTTAATTTTATATTTACTTATTTTTTATAAGTATATATCAACTTTAAGAATTTTTTAATATTTTTAATATTTATATATTTTTAATTTTTATGATAATTTATTTTTTAATATTTTTTTAATTTTTATGGGAACATATAAAGTTAAATCAAAAGTTATCACGTGTCACAATTTAATTAGTCTATCAAATTATTTTATTGGTTAATGTGATCAATGAAAGGAACCGTTAATAAAGAGTTAATTAATTTTTTATAAATGATAGGGTGAATTTAGTATAAAGACTTAATTAACTTTCCATTTTCTATTAATAACTTTTTTTGACATATAAGAAAAAAAATCTAAATTCCTATAACTCCTAATAAAACGCTTCCATTTGTTATTATTTGTCTTATTCAAACGTTTTGTAACGGTGGATTCACTTTTCATTTCCACCTATAATCAATATCAGTGATACAAGAAAAATAGAAAAAGAATAAGGGATCCTTTTAAAAAATAGAAAAATAGACAGATGGATAATTATGTAGCATTTTCAGGATTAAATTTGTTGAATTATTTAAAATTAAAATTAAATTGATAGAATGTGTAAATGTTGAGGACTAAATATATAATTATACCAATTAGAATAGGTTAAATCATTATTCCCATTAAATCATTAACATAAGATAACCAAAACAGAAACAAATGATAACGTTAGTGATTAAAATAAAAAATTATTATAATTCGGTGACTAAAATAAAAGTATATTAATAATTGAATGACTAATTGTGTAGTTTACCCTTCAAATTATTAATGAACTTTTTGCAAATTTACAATTTCTTTCTTCAGTTCCAGAAAAGTTCGAAATATTTTGCTAATTCATAAAAAAGAATATTTATTATTTTTAAAAATTTAACATAATTAATAATATTTACTTAGAAACAAATGTCTATTTCAATTATTCAAATTTGAAACTTTACATCTCTTTCCTGGTAGAATTGGCCTTAAAATTGCCCGCATCCATGAATGAGAGTAGTCCACACCCACAAATTATAAATACACATAATCACTTATATCAACTAAATTAAATTAAGTTAAAAAAAGCTTTTTATTAAATTAAATCACTATTTGGTTTTTAATAAATAGATATCATTGTTTGCTTTTTGGTAAATAGATAATCACCCACAATATAATATTAAAATTAATAAAATCATTAAGAAATTAGTTTTAGAATTGATGTTAAGAGGTTAAAAAATTTCTTCTATTTTTTTTGGGCAACCAAAGAACCAAGTCCAACTAAAATATATATTAGTTTTGGTGGAAAAGGAACAAGCTTGAATAGTAGCCTAAATGGTAAGGTATCTATTTCCCTTTGTACCTAGGATCTAGTTAAGCCATTCCTCTCTCCTAATTCTTTTTGGACAGAAAGAGGGATTATTTGTCCAATCAACCCCTCAAAGTGGAAAACCCTAATTATTTAATTTTATTTCCAAATCAAAATAGAACTTTAGCTTCTTTTTTTCCAATTGAACAAGGATTTCACTTTCTTTTCCCAAATTTCCATATTATTTTTATTCGATACTGATCTTTCATTCAATTTAATGAATCTTTTATGAATCTTGCCGAAAATCTCAGTATTCTTGTTAAATCTTGACACCATTATTGATTTCTCGCATGTTTCTCCGTTGAAGAACCCAATCTAGGTATCCCAGGTCAGACTTAAGCACAAGGAACAACGTATGAGACCCTAGAAGTTAGGTGTGTGTTCTTTTATAAGAAAATTGAGGTAAAACTGAGCCTAGGTTAGATCACACGGCTAGCCACACAGGCGTGTGGGCCACCCATGTGGCCTACACGACCTCATACATGTCTATGACACCCTTGAAACCCTAGCATGTTTGACTTTCACATGGCCTAGGACCCCCACACAGCTTCCCACACGACCGTGTCTTCCCTGTAGGTTGAATTTTTTAATGTCACATGGCCACACTCTCTCCACGACCTAGCCACACAATTGTGTACCACCTCCACACGGTCTAGGGCTTCCAACATGGTCTGGTCACACAGCTATGTGCCCCTTGTAACTCAGAATTTATAATTTTGACCCAAAATTTTATGTTTTGATCAGATTAGTCCTTGAATAGGTTTCGAACTATATTTAGTGAATTAAATTATGCAATTAGTCCCCTGATGATAGAAAATATGTTAGAATTCATTATTGATCAAAATATTACGGTATTAATTTATATTTAAAAATAATTGTATGAATTTTGAATAGTATATGTTACTATTGTATTTATGCTTGCAATTGTGTGAATGACACACCTTATGATACTAAAACCCGAATACATGAAAAAACATGACTTTTTTTATTGATTTGTCATGTGTTAATAAATTAAATACTATCATGTTCTATATGTATTCAACAAGTCACATTGTATTGCATGGGTTGGGATGTTTTGATCGGAGAAAGTTTAGCAGTTCATCTGCATTAATCAGTTTTGTTGTGCACCCACAGACGAAGGCAAATTCCATCTACAGTTGTAATGCCCTAAAATTTGAGTTTTGATGTTGAGTTATGTTAATAAATATTTATCTGCTCCTGTGGTTATGTATTATGTTTGCTTACTTGTGATTTGAGGTTCGAGTCGCGTTAATTTTGAAATTTGTAATTTATTTATTTGAACCTTAGCCTAGGTCCCCTCCTTAAGTTTAATTCCGTGTCTTTTGTGTCAAGAATGAACTTGTTGGTTCAATGGTTAAGTCTCTGAATTCTATTGGTCCCGTGTTCGAGTTTTTGCGTAAGCAAAGTGACGATATGTTTTTGGTTATTTTGCAGAGTTAGTTAATTAGTTTTATTTTTTGAGAAAATCTCTTTTTGCTTTTAACGTAACTTTTTCATATTTTCTCTTCTCCTTTTCTTATTTTCATTTTTTCTTCTTCTCAAATGTTAGTCGCTTAATTTCCAAATTCTGCCGGCAGTTTTTGTTGTTGTAGTCGTAAGAGTTCCGTTTTCAATTGTTTTTTCACTAAAGGTATGTTCGATAAGTTTCAATGTTAAATTTTTGTTAACATTCATTATCGTTTGTTGGCCAATTATTTTTGGGTCAAAAGTTGGTTTCTGAGGAAATTGCTCGATTTCTCTATCTAAATGTTCAATTGATGTTCGTTAAGAGGAGGTTTCAAGGAAACTCGTATCCCAAACGTTTTAGACTCGTGAATTTGCTCCACTGTGTGAAGGTGATGGTTGTTTTAAGTCGAGGTTTGCGTTGAGGTTTTCGACATGTTTGGTTGACTGTTTAATTAGTTTTACAAGTTCGATTAAGTTATGTAATTAGACAATTGTTGGCTGTTTTTAGGTTTCAGAGTGTCTCTGTTGCTTCTACGTTCAATTTTCATCAGGTGGGTACTAAAACCCCTCTTTTTTGTATTTTTCTTCGCCAAAATTGGGGATTTTCGACGGTACATGGATGGCTAAACGAGTGTCTGTGTTGGCTGTGTGAGCCACATGGCCATGTAGGAGGCTGTGTGGCAAGTCGTGTAACTCCCTGACTTCAAAATTATGGACAGACGGGCAAATCACACGGGCATGTGTCAGGCTGTGTGTGGATAATGTGATGCAGAAGTCACATAGGTGAGACACACGGGTGTGTGTCTAGGCCGTGTAACTCACTAAGTTTGTGTTAGTCACACAGGTGAGACACACGAGCTTTTGTCCAGGTCGTGTAACTCACTAAGTTTGTGTAACTCACTAAGTTTGTGTCAAAGTTACATGAGTGAGATACACAGACGTGTGTCTAGGTCATGTAACTCACTAAGCTCCTATAAAAGGCACATGGGTGAGACACACGGGTGTGTATCCAGGCTATGTGACTCACTAAGTTTACAATTGAGACACACAGGCAAGGCACATAGGCGTGTGCTAGGCCGTGTGGGTGTGTAAGCTTGATTTTTGAATTTCTACTAATTTGGTAGTTGAGGTGCAAGGCTAGATAAGCTGTCATTGTAACTGAACAGAGTGTATGAATCTATTTATCATGAATGTTATTTGATTTTGGGCATTGGTATGAGATAGATATTACTGAAATTGGTATTTTGTATGTTAAAGTTTGATTGTTTTACTATCGTGTTATGTATAAATATGATTGATATTTAATTTGAAACTGCATGTAAGGAGGATATGATGTGAAGGAAGGTTCCTGTATTGAATCGGTGGTCAAGCCACCTGTATATTTTGTTATTCTAGCAGTGAGACTGTAAACACTGTAACGTGTCATACTGACACTATGAAGTATGTAAGAATGGACGAGTATAATATACCTATTGGTGTGTAAAGGGAGAAACATGAAGATGACGTTAGCGGTTAGACTAGGAAATTTGCATCAGTATTTGTACCAACATGATATCTATGTCTACTGATGTGTTTGTGTTATAAGTGTACTTGTAACTGATCTGCTGTCTTTCCAGTCTATTATGTTTGAATCTGCTTTAGGATGTCACTTGAATGGTGATACCGAACTGTGCTTGAATACTCAATATCATCCGAATATATATACATATATAATATAGTTCAATTATGTTTTACTCTTTGCTACAATGCTTTAATTATTTGCATGAATTTTAGGGAACCCACATGACTAAACGGTCGGTGTGCAAAGGGACTCGGTCATCTGTAGGACGTACTATATCTATATGTGTGTGAACCTATAACTAGAATTCATATTTCAAATCTTTAAAATTTGGCTATGTTATGGATATTGAATGTTTTATAACCTAATTATAAGGAATGACTTGCTTTAAGAATGACTGTGTTTTGGTAAGACATCGTAACATCCTAAACTTAGTCTTTTCGTCTAGGTCGAGTTTAGGGTATTACATTTAGGGTATCAAAGCCAGGTTTTCAACACTTGGACTGTGTAATTGGGCCTTTGTGTAATACCGGGTGTTTAAAATAAAGTATTATGTTTCATGAACTAAATAACTAAGCTTAATAAATGACCGAGTCTTCGATACCCCCTGTAAGTATTTTTTTTAGTGTGTTGTGCGTATATTGTATAGTGATAATTGAATCTATTGGTAAATTCTGTACTTCAAAATAACTATTATGAGAATATGAAATTGAACTGTGCATTTCTAACATTGTAGACACTGAAAGGTATGAGTTCACAAGGAAGTTGTGGACGAGGGTCTCGTGAACGATAGGGTCATTGTGAGGGGGCTTGAGTTAAGTCATCCTCCATGGGTAGTATACTCATTTTGGAGACCAGCAAGACTGTTGGTACTCCTATTGTTAAAACAAGGTATTAGACTGTACCAGTTGGGATGACCCCATATCCCAAGCGATGCTAAGAGTTTTGGAAAGGGTCGCTGATACCCGTACTATGCTAGGAGTTTAAGGGTCAGTTACTGAATGACTCTGATCAAACAGCATGGAATTATTTAAAGGCGTTACTAGAGTCACTCCTATGATGGCTGAGTACTAGCTCGAAGCTACCGAGCGCATCATGAATGATATTGATTACACACCTACGTAAAAATTGAGAGATGCAATATCCCTCCTCCGAGATGAGGCTTACTAGTGTTGGCTGGCGGTCGAGCAGGGTACTTAGTTTGAATTGATCACTTATGATTTCTTTAAAAAATGCCTTTCAGGGTAAGTACATTGGGACAAGTTACACTAAGGCTAGCAGACGCAAGTTCATGAATTTGGTTTAGGGGGAGAGGTTCGTAGCTGAGTACGAGACTGAGTTTCTAAGATTGAGTAGGTACACTCGAGCATTGGTTTCCACTGAAAAGGACAAGTGCATGCAATTTGAGGAAGGACTTTGGTATGATCTATGTGTTTTGATAGCTCCTAAGAGGGAGCAAGTGTTTGCCATCTTGGTCATAATACCAAAATAGTAAAGGAAGTCAAGCGCATTGAGTGCGGGAGGAAAGATTGATAGAGGACTCAGAGTAAGGTGAAGAAAGATTTTAAATATTCTGGTTCTGGTCAGCGCCACAACAAACAGGCGAGGGTCGACAGGCCTCCTAGGACAGATGTATCGATTGCTTCTAATGTGATTTCATGCTATGCTGACTGTGGGAAACACCATTTGGATGAGTGTTGGAGGAAGTCTAAGGTTTGTCTTCATTACGGGTCGATGGAGCATCGTGTTCGAAACTATCTTCGCTGATCTGATCAAGTGCCAATTTTAGCACCAGCTACAACTACAAGTATTTTTCAGTCTTAGAAGGGGACTCCACAACCACTTAGAGGTCGGAGTACTAGTGGGAGTGTTAGTAATTTTGTTAGAGGTTAACGAGCACTAGACAGAGGTGCGACTCAGACTGAGGCCAGGCAGCCTACACTTGTGTACACAGCTAGACGCCATGAAGATAGGGACGATACTGATTTATTGTGAGTACATTTTTCATTTACTTTGTACCCTATTTTGCCTTGATTGATATAGGTTCTACTCATTTATACATAGCTAGTACTGTATCTGTGAAACTGAATATGTCTGCTGAATATACTATTGGCAAAGTTTCTATGATTAGTCCTCTTAGTCAGTCTATCTAGGTCGACAAGGTTTATTGACGTGTACCGTCGAAGATTTAAAGGGTTGTGTTCCCTGTTAATTTAATGGAATTATTTTTTAGGAAGTTTAACCTGATTCTAGGAATGGATTGGCTGGTTGAGCACTAGGTCAGTCTTGATTGTGTTTTGAAGAGGGTAACTCTGAAAACAGAGGAGAACTGTGATATAATGATGATAGGGGAACGATAAGACTACCTTTCGAATGTAATCTCCGCCCTTATCGCTGAAAAATTGGTCTGAAAGAGGTGCAAGGCTTCAGTCTAGATGTTTTTCTTGATGAGTTGCCAAGAATACCACCGAACTGAGAGGTTGAGATCGGTATTGATTTGATACCAGATACAGCTCTAATGTCGATTGCACCCTATCACATAACACCAAAAGAGTTGGCTGAGCTAAAAGCTTAACTTCAGGAGCTTCTTAACCGAGAGTTTATTAAGCCGAGTGTGTCTCCGTAGGTAGCACTGATACTATTTGTCAAAAAGAAAGATGGTACAATAAGAATGTGTATTGATTATCGTTAGCTGAATAAGTTAACAATAAAAAACAAGTATCTACTTTCGAGAATTGACGATTTGTTTGATCAATTCCGTAGAGCTTCTATGTTTTCCAAAACTGATCTTCGTTCGGGTTACCAGCAACTTAAAGTTAAGAAGACGGATGTATGCAAAATTGCCTTCAAAACTCATTATGGACATTACGAGTTCCTGATAATGCCTTTTGGGTTAACTAATGCCCCAATTGTATTTATGGACTTAATAAATCGGGTGTTTCAGCCGTATCTAGATTGTTTTGTAGTCATTTCCATCAATGATATCCTGATATACTTAAAGACTGAAGTTGAACATGACGAGCACCTTTGCATTGTACTTCAGACCTTTTGAGAGAAGCAACTTTATGTTAAGTTTCGTAAGTGCGAATTCTGGTTGTATGAGGTTACTTTTTAGGGCACGTTGTGACAGCCGGTGGAATTCGGGTTGATCCCAAGAAAGTTGAGGCTATAGTCGAGTAGAAATAACCGAAGAATGTATTTGAACTTCAGAGTTTCCTCGGGTTGGCATGTTATTACCGGAGGTTTGTTGAAGGATTTTCCCTAATAGCATTTCCATTGACTAAGTTACTGTAGAAGAATACTCCGTTTAAGTGGCCTGATGAGCACCAGTCAAGCTTTGAGAAACTCAAGTTTGTCTTGACCCAAGCTCATGTTTTTAGTTCAGCTTGAACCAGGTAAAGAGTTCGTGGTTTATAATTATGTGTCGTACGTTGATTTAGTATGTGTACTGATACAATATGGTAATGTAGTAGTGTATGCCTCTCTGTAGCTTAAGAGGCATGAAGGAAATTACCCTACTCATGATCTCAAACTAGCTGTAGTTGTATTCGCTCTAAAGATCTGGAGAAGCTATCTATACGGTGAGAGGCGTATTATCTATATTGATCACAATAGTTTCAAGTATCAGTTAACTTAGAAAGTGTTGAATCTCAGATAGCGTAGGTGGGTAGAGTTATATGACTGCATTATCAAGTATCATTCTGGTAAGGCCAATGTGGTAGCTGATGCCCTTAGCCATCGCGCGATGGTTAATTTGCGAACAATGTTCACTCAATTGAGTTTGTTTGGTTATAGGAGTTTATTGGCTGAACTACAAGTTAAGCCCATTTAGGTTGAGCAGATTTGTGCTAAACAGTTGGATGATGAGTCTTTAATTCAGCATTTACGTCCAGTCGAGTCTGATGAAGCTTTTGAATTTGGTTTAAATAGTGACAGGGTTCTGTGTTTTAGAGGTTAGGTATGTGTGCCAAGGATCGTGAGTTGCAATAGTCGATCCTACAGGAAGCACATAGCAGCCCGTACGCTATGCATTTTGGAGAAATAAAATTTATTGTGATCTTCAAGAACTGTATTGGTGGCTGGGGTTGAAATGAGAAGTGGTGACCTTTATTTCTCACTATCTGATGTGTCAGAAAGTGAAGGCTGAACATCAATTACCTACAGGGTTGCTTCAGCCAATCAAGATTCCTCAATGGAAGTGGGAGCATGTAACAATAGACTTTATTAGTGGATTACCTCTGATGCCCACTAAGAAGGATTCAATATGGGTCATTGTTTATCGATTGACCAAGTCTACTCATTTTCTACCAATTAGGACCGATTATTTGCTACAAAGGTTAGCAAAGTTGTAGGTGTCTGACATTGTGAGGTTACATAGAGTTTCAATTTCAATTATTTCAAATAGGGATCCGCGTTTCATCTCTTGATTAAGGAAGAAATTGCACGAAGCATTAGGTGCAAGACTAGATTTCAGTACTGCGTATCATCCTCAGTCTGACAGACAATCTGAACGAGTTATTCAGGTATTAGAGGATATGTTGTGAAGTTGTGTGATTGATTTCAGTGGCAGTTGGGAGAATCACCTACTATTAGCTGAATTTGGATATAACAACAACTATCAATCTAGCATTTAGATGGCACCTTACGAAGCCTTGATAGCTGTAAGTGCTGTACTCCTTTGTGTTGGACCGAGTTAGGTGATCGACAGGTTTTGAGTCCTAAGTTGGTGTCTGAAATTGAGAATATAGTTAAACTGATCCGAGATTGACTAAAGGCTACTTCGAATCGACGAAATCATATGCCGATTTAAAAAGAAGGGATATTGAATACTCTAGGGTGATCAGGTGTTCCTAGATGTAAAGGTTATGCGGTTTGGACACTAAGTTAAGTCTAAGATTCATCGGACCTTACTGTATTTTAAAATGGGTAGGAGCGGTTGTTTATCAGCTGAAGTTACCACATGAGCTCGATTGGATCCATAACATGTTTCATTTCTCGATATTGTGACAGTATTGGTCTGATCTTTCCCACATCATATCTGTAGAGGAAATTGAGGAGAGACCTAACCTGACCTTTGAGAAGGATCTAGTTTAGATTTTAGAGCGGGATGTTAAAGTATTACGGAGGAAAACTATACCTTTGGTAAAGGTTCTGTGGAGGAATCACGGTACTGAGGAAGCCACTTGGGAACCTAAAGATTCGATACGTCAACAATATCCGTATTTGTTTAAGCTAGGTAAAATTTTGAAGCCGAAATTTTCTTTTATGGGGAGAGAGTTGTAACGCCGCAAAATTTGAGTTTTAATGTTAAGTTGTGTCAATGAATATATATCTGCTTCTGTGGTTGTGTGTTTTATTTGCTTACTTGTGATATGAGGTTCGAGTCACATTAATTTTGGAATTTATAATTTTTTTATTTGAACTTAGCCTAGGTCCCCTCCCTAAGTTTAATTCTGCGTCTTTTGTGTCAAGAATGAACTTGCTGGTTCAATTGTTAAGTCTCTGAATTCTGTTAGGTCCTGTGTTCGAGTCTTTGTATAAGCAAAGCGGTGAATGTTTTTGGTTACTTTGCAGAATTAGTTAATTGGTTTTATTTTATGAGAAAATCTCTTTTTTTGAACAGAACTTTTCCTTCTTTCCTCTTCTCCTTTTCATATTTTTATTTTTCTTCTTCTTAAATGTTAGTCACTTCTAGATTCTGTCAGTCAAATTTGCTGTTGTAGTCGTAAAAGTTTCATTTTCGGTTGTTCTTTCACTGAAGGTCCCCTCGGTAAGTTTTCGTGTTAAATTTCTGTTAATATTCATTGTCGTTTGTTGGTTATTATTTTTGGGTCAAAAGCTGGTTCCTGAGGAAATTGCTTGATTTCTCTGTCTAAATGTTCAATTGATGTTCGTTAGGAGGAGGTTCCGAGGAAACCCATATCCCAGACATTTTAGGCTCATGAATTTGCTCCACCGTGTGAAGGTAACGGTTGTTTTGAGTCGAGGTTTGTGTCGAGGTTTTTGACATTTAGGGTGTCACTTGAATGGTGATACTGAACTGTACCTGAATACTCAATGTCATCCATATATATATATATATACACACACACACACACATATATATAATATAGTTCAATTATGTTTTACTCTTTGCTGCAACGCTCTAATTATTTGCATGAATTTTAGGGAACCCATAGGACTAAATGGTTGGTGCGCAGAGGGACTCGGTCATCTTTAGGACGTACTATATCTATATGTGTATGAACCTATAACTAGAATTCGTATTTCAAATCTTTAGAATTTGATGGATTTTGAATGTTTTATAACCTAATTATAAGGAATAACTTGCTTTAAGAATGGTTGTGTTCTGGTGAGACATCGTAACTTCCTAAACTTAGTTTTTTAGTCTAGGCCGAGTTTAGGATGTTACAATTGGTACTGTTGTGTATCCACAGACGAAGGCTGATTCCAATAGCAAGATTATGTTGTAAAATCTATAGCCAAAAGCATGTTTTATCTGCAGTACTTATTGCTATGAACCCACAGATGAAAGCAGATTTCAACTGCAGTGTCTTGCTGTGTGTCCACAACCAAATGACAGTTATTATTTGCAAACCAGTAGTGGTATATCCACATCTTGATGTGTTCGAAAAGGGAGTTATGGAGAACTCCCATTATGGTGTGTAGCGGTGGAATAAGGTTTACTCAGTCTAAACTCAAAATTGTATGACATCATTTAAATCTTGTGCATACAGATCTGGAAAATCATGTTATGATACATATATGTGAATATATATATATATATATATATATATGAACATATGTGTATGAATATGATTATTGTGGGGAAATCTAAGAATATGGTTATCCTAAAAGCTTTTACTGTGAGTTCTGACTTATTAATGACGGTTGCACGTGAAAAATCATTATTCTGAACTGAATTACTATCTGTGATTATATTACGCAATGTTAATTAATATGCCTTAATTACTGTTGCATTGATTTTATTGTAAATGGACTCACATTGAGTGTCAAAGCTCACCCCCTTAAATTTTTATCCCTACAGATAACCCACCAGGTTAGGATGTGGGCACGACATCTGGAGAATCTCGACACAATCCATTTTATTTTTAGTTTTGTTAAGGCTTGGTCTTTTGATTTATTTTATTATTTGAGGATTGTAATGTTTTTGTGAATTGTGGTATGGGATTTAGGACTTAGGTTTGTTTTTATTTTGCATGACATTTTATTTATTTCCTTAAGATATTATACTTTGTTTTTTTTATTAGTAAGCATGAACCTCCGTGTTTATTAAATTCACAAGTAAATACCATCTTTTCCGCTGTTAGATGATAATCAAAACGTTGAAGAATAGTAAAATGACTTTTAAACAAAGTTTTCTATTAAATTAAATAAATGCTTTAAAATAATCATTTTCAAAAACTTCGATAACCCTGCTATGCCATCTCGGTGGCTAATGTAGTCTCCTGGATTCGAGTCTAACATCTAGGCCAGGTTGGGGAGGTTACAATCGTGATAAAAATAAATTTTTTGTTGGAATATTGTTCTTAAGAAAAATTGACCTCAACATTTTAATTTATATAGTTTACAATATTTACTTTTTAGATTAACTAATAACATTATAAAAGTAAGGGTAAATTATCTAGTTAGCCACTCAACTTATAGGGTGCTTTCATTTTGGTCACCCAAAATAAAATTCTTACAATTTTATCACACAACTTTTAAGGCGCTTTCATTTTAGTGACTCAAGTGTTAAATATCTAACAACAGTTGACTATACATACTATATCATGTTTACACTTTCATTTTGGTTACCCAACTTCTAGGTCGCTATTATTTTGATCATTCAAAAATATTACTTTTTAAAATAATGATCAGGAAAAAGAAATTAAGATTTAAACTGAAAAAATGGTAGAAACTAAAATAATGTATTGAAAAAATTGTCAAATTGTACTTGTTTATCCCCTCGTCAAAATTCTAATTTTTTTTCAATATTGAAAATTTAAATTTCAAAACATCAAAATCAATTAAATAAATTGTTGAAAATTTTTATCCGTTGATTGTATTAGCCGATTTGTTACTATAATATTAAAACTAATTAATTAATTTAATCTCCTTTTAAATTTTTAAATTTTATTTTATGTTTCCAAATTAAAATGAACTCAATAGCTGATTTCATATTTGCCTATGAAACCCAAATTTCTTTGATTATATGATCTTGCTCTTCCATGCTAAGCTAAAAACAAAGAAAAAGCCTTATAATTAATTAAAATAATTAATTTTATCTTCCATACTAAACAAAACATAGAAATTTTTTCATTACTTTTTACTTAAACGAAGAACAAGCAATTAATTTAATTAATTGCAAGGAATTTTCATTGCTTTTAGTTTAGCACAGAGGATTTGAGATCATATAATCAAAAGATACTTAAGTTTATAGACAATTATTAAATATGAGTTAATTGAGTTGATTTCATTTAGGATAATCTAGAAACATAAAATAAAAAATAAAAAATTAGAGGTGATTAAATTAATTAACAATTTCAATATTATAGTAAAAGATTGGTTAACATTATTAAGGGATAAAATTTTTCAATATTTATTTAATTGATTTTGATGTTTTAAAATTTAAAATTTCAATATTGAGAAAAAGGAAATTTTAAATTTTTGGCAATGAGATAAACAAGTACAATTTGACAAATTTTGAATGCATTGTTTTAGTTTCTACCACTCTTTCACTTTAATACTTAAAAAAGATATTTTTTTGGGTGACCAAAATGAAAGCGACCTAAAAGTTGGATGACTAAAATGAAAGTGTTAATATGATGTGGCATGTACAATCAACTGTCATTAGAGATTTACTGCTTGAGTGACTAAAATGTAAGCGCCTTAAAAGTTGGGTGACGAATTTGCATAAATTTCATTTTGGGTGACCAAAATGAAAGCACCTTAAAAATTGGGTGACTAACTAGGTAGTTTATCCTAAAAGTAAATGGACCAAATTATATAAAAAAAAATTAAAATATATAGATTAAATCTCAAATTTCAACACAATATAGAGGCCAAAACTAAAATTTTATCATTGTCTTATAATGTAAAAAAAAAAGAAAAAAAAAAAAGACAAACCTAAAAGAAATGAGAGCTATGTGTTAGTCTCTAAGACACTTAAGGCATTTAAATTATATATAATCATGTAATATTTTAGTCGAAAAATTAATGATTTTAACTATTTAGACAAATTAATAACATAAAAATATAAAGTTAAGCATAATAGAATAAAATTTAACTATTTTTTTTGTCTAATGCAAAAAAAAAAAAAAACACACCAATGGTGTAGCCTTCTTATAAAAATTGTAAATTGATAATTGTCATGTAATATAAAAAAAATTGTGTGAAGCAGAGGACACGTGTCAGCTAGAGGATGTGATCGACATCCCTTTTATAGATATATAGATTTACATTTTGAGCATATTCTAAAGATTAAAATTAAAATTATACCATTGTTTTAAAATTAAAAGAAAAATAGAGACTTTGTTTGTTTACTTGGACAAATGTCAAAAAAGGAATAGTTTGGATATTCCATTTATAACTTATATATTTAGGATGAGTTTAGATACACAATACATTTATTAGTGAGATTAAATATTATAGCGTGAAATAAAAAATAAGTTAAATGCACCGCACTATATTCTACTGCTCATCTAAACTCATTCTTAGTGTATTGACATTTAAAAAACTAAAACTATAATCATACCATTGTTTTAAAATTAAAAGAAAAGTTTTATTTATTTGAATAGGTGTAAAAAGGGAATGTTTTTGGACAATATTTTTATATAAATTATAGATTTGAGTCATTGAAAATGGAGTATATTTATAGGAAATTTGGAATGTATTTGGAAATTTCAAAGGAACATAGAAAGGCAAAAAGGAACCACAAGTTGTGAAACTCTTTTATGGCCTCACATCAACAATAATATGTATATATAAAACCAAGAATAGTAATGGGGAAAGGGATGTGAATGTTGAATTTATGAATTGTATTGCCTACTAAAAGAATAAGGCCTAACACCTGGCTACATAACTAACTCCAATGGAACCTTTATTTAATGTTCTAACCATGGCCAATTAAATTAATTATTGAATATTATATATGATTTTTGGGAGAAAATGCATCAAACTTTATTCTTAATCCTTTTCTTGTTGTAAGAGATAAGTCTTTAGATAGTTCCTCCCTAATTCATAAATAGGAGGATAATACGTTTCAACACACTTGAATTCACGTCTTCTTACATTGACAAAAATATTCATACTAATTAATCAAGTTAAGACTCAATCGACCTACACTATTTTTTTTATTTAATTGATTATATTACGGATTCAATAAACTTGTCAAATTTATAATGTGAACCCAACACTTTATGATTGGATTGAACAATATTACCACTATAATTTATTTTAGATTATAATAGTTTTGGATAAGACTTGCATATAACGAGATGTAAATTAAATATAAATTTAAATAGAGCTCACACATGATTTATGGAATATGAAATTCAAACTTAAATATTCAAGATTGATGACCTCAACTTTTATTAACTGTGTTAAAACTTAATTCACAACTGATTGAAAGTTTAAGAAAAAAGAAAAAAGAAAAGGATATGACAAACTTAGTTCTTCCAAGTTAATAGGTTCTCACTTTTGATTTTTGTCACTTAGTTCTTCTGATTTGATTTTAACATTACCAATAATCAAATCACAAGGATATGGATCTAAAACTGAATTTTAAAGTCGATGGCATAAAGAAAAAGAAAAAGTAGAGATCTAAAATTAAATTATAAATTTTTAAAGATAAAATAAAAAAAATTATCATGATGCTAATTTTTAAGAAATTTAAAAGATAATTTTACTATTTTTGAGCTCCTTGGTAGCCTTGTTCAAAAATACTAATTAAAAGAAGTTGAGAGTTTTGAAGACATGAGGTACCTTGAAACAAGAATGTTAAATTCATATTTCATATTAAAAAAAAAATGCAAGGTAAAGGTGAAACTAGTTATGTAGCTCCTATTAACAGTGCCATATATGAGAATTGTAGAAGGATGGTGACGTACAAAATTGAACAATAATTAGATTGGAAATGTCGGTGTAATTCTAAAGTAGGAAAAGCGAAGGGTGATCGTAATTATTGATGACGACAACCCTTAAAACTTCAGCATCGTAACCAAACACATATCACATCGATGCACATGCATTTCCATTCTCATGCTTTTTACCCTTCAATCTGCATGCTTCATCAGCCACCCAATAGTTGGCTTATTTGTCTTTCAATTCCACCATGGGTTGCAATTGCTTTTACTAATTTGAGAGAACAATTTATTATCAATCTATACATTCATTAAATCACTCTCTATGTTTATTGTCTTGTAAAAATTTCAATCAATGTAAGTTCAGTTTCCTTGGTTTCAGCTCGAGTTAAATAAATCTTTTTAAGGTAAATTACACTAGTAGTCACTCAATTATTAGTATTTTTTATCATTAAATTGTGAAAAGTTATAAAGTGGTCATTCAACTATTAGTAAAATTTTTTTTACTCACCCAACTATGAAAAGTTATAAAATAATTTTGTCATTTTTTATCACCCAACTATTTTGGATTTTTGGGTATTTCTATTTTTACATTAGCTTGTTGGCAAATAAAAAGACAAAATTGAATAGTTGGGTGACCGTTTTGTGACTTTTTATAATTAGGTGATCAAAAAAGAAATTTACTAAGAGTTAAGTGACCACTTTATAACTTTTCATAATTAAATGACAAAAAAAATTCACTAATAATCTACCCAAAATTTTAATTAGAGAAACAGAATCCTTAAGAAATGACTTAATTTTGTTCAGGTTCCAAATCAATAAATTGCTACAAAAATTCCTCCAGTATATGACTCGATTGTTAACTATATAAGCACAGCCGAGGTAGGTGGACTTGGCTTTGGTTTTGCAATAACCATTTCTGCCTTTGCTTTATTAATAAAATGGATTTGGCTTAAAAAATTAAAAGGAAATCTAACATATTACATTCATTAAATTGGCAGGTAGTGGTGCCATTCGAATAGGCCAAGTTGCCTAGAGGACACGAGGTTATAACTGCAAAACTCGACTTTCTATCTACCGGTTCGATTTGTAATTATCTTCATTATTTTTTATTATAAGATTTAGTTGAAAGAATAGTGAGTGTCATAAATTTGTGGAATTTGTTCTATGCCAATTTATGAATAAAAATTGGATTGTTTCGTTAAAAGGATTATTTGATTCTCATCTTTTATCATCAACCATCTAGAGAATTAAATATAATCTCATTTTTTATATTTTAATCGTTTCAATCATAGGATATAATTCTATAGTATTCTATACTGTTAACAATAATATTAACATACTTCTAATATTACAAATCATAGATCACATCTAGCAATGTATTATTACTACTCAAGTTGAAGAAAGTCATGGTCCGACACAACCTTTATATAACAATATTATCGTATAGGATATCCATTTATTCATGATATCTGAATTGAACACAAGTCATGAAACAATCACAATTGTATAGTCTATCTTTTATTTCTTGAATCCTCAGTAGACTAATATAAACAAATGAGTTTGATATCTCATATCAACTCATTTGAGTACAATTATGTATTTTTAGTCTCACTCAATTAAAGGGCCCAATATGTTGCTTCTATTATGTAGGAGTGACAATTATTATCTTGATCATTCACATCTCACTACATAGTTTGTGTTATACCCAACAACAATTTTTATAATACTACTCGTTACAGAAGATGTTTGACTATATCAAAATATACAACTCCCTATGTTGTAACTATAGTGACCTTAAGATTAAGAATCATTTACACCACTATTACTAAGAGAATTGCTATGACAATTACACAATTACACAATATTGGGTTAGCTTTGTGTTCTATTCTTCTAACATGTATCCATGCGTTGACTTAATATCTCATATCCATGACAATATATTGTCATCAATCAACCACAGATTAATCTTAATGTATTATTATTGTTCAAGCCCACAATAATACTCGACTAAAGGCATTTAAGAATAATTATATTATTCTCAGGGCATTATTATTAATCAGGTTATTTAATATGATAATGAAAATAATAATGACAAAATCTTCATTAATAAAATAGGTAAAAAATTTCATAATTAATTTTTGGGCATACTCCAATAACTTCATAAAAAGTAAAAAGAATAATCTTTTTAACTACTAATAAAAAGTATTAACTTAGTTTACTGTTTCTAAGTTTAGATACTAATTAACTGTTTCTAAGTTTAGATACTAATTAAGATAAAAAAAATTAAGTACTAAATAAAAGTTACCAAATTCAAGTACATTGCTTGGATTTAGAGCTTCTTAAGATTTTTTTTTCTTGGATTATTAAGAAAAAACTCGGAATTTTTTTCCTTGAGGATACTAACGCTAGAATATTAATAATTAACATCTTATTTTTCTTTTTGAAGTAATTGAGAAATTAAATGTATGTAAAAAAATTAAGGGTTAATTGATAAATTAAAAAAATAAGTGTTGAAAATTTCAGTACTGAATTTAAGTTATAATTTTTTTTCGATATATTTCTTAAAATTAATTATGAAATATAATTAGATTGTTTAATAAATATAGATTTTAAATTATAAAAAATATATGTTTTACCTTTTATCCTTAATTTTTAAATATTTTACCTTATTTTAAACAAAAAAAATTAAATTCTAAACTTAAAAAGCTTTTATAAGATAATATAATATTAAAATAAAAAAAAGTGAATTAATTGAAAATATTCTCTATTAGGTGATAAATAGTTCTTGTCTACTTATTATTTTTCACACTTTTTATAGAAAAATTTTATCGGATTGTTTTAATTTGTATTATTAAACATGTGCAAAATATTAAATCATTTAAAATATAAATTTTTAATGAATTTAATTTTTTTAATGGTTTATCAAATTAGGCTTTAGTGAGGAAAAACAGAAAGGAGAAAGCAAGAAAGGGATGAAGAAATTCTTGCAAACGGGACAGATGTGGAGATGAGTTAACTTTTTATTAAGACAATGTTTGATAACTAATTTAAAAAATTAAATTAACAAGAAAATAAGGTAAAAAATTGTTTTCAATAATAAAAACATATTTAGTAACTATTTTATTATAATAGAAAAGATGAGAAACAAATTAACAATTTTTACATTTAGATGAATTCCGATGAGCTACCGAATTTAATATATGAAAAATATTAAAAAAAATATTTTTGTACTTATATGAGTTTGGATTAAAGTAAAAAAAAAAAAAAAAGAAGCCTGTTTTCATTATTTTCACTTTTACAAAACATTTTTAGTGAAAGAATGAAAATAAGTTTTTATTATTTTTTAATTTTCACATATTTTTATTTTTTAAAAGTTATTTTATATTTTTTTACTAGAGCTGATCATGGGTCGGGCCACTCGGCCCGATCCGAAGGCCTGCTCGAAAAATGGGAGGGTTTGGAGAAAAAATATAGGCCCGAAAAATGGGCTTGGACAAAAAAATGAGGCCCGTTTAGAAAATGGGCCGGGTCTCGGGCAAGATATTTTTGGCCCGGGCCCGGCCCAAATTATATAATAATTTATTTTTATTTTATTTTTAATCATTTTAAAATTTTAATATAGCCACATTTTATTATATTTTCAATTTGTGTATTGTTTTAAGAATTTTTTTTAATATCATTTTTATTTGTTTAAATATTTTTTTTATGTTTTTAAATGTATTTGATTTATTATATTTTAAAATTTTTTATTTAATAAAATAAGCTAAAAAATTGTAATATGGGCCGGGCCGGCTCGGGCTTAGCAATTTTATTTTGGGCCAGACTTGGACAATTTTTTAAGCCCATATTTTAGGCCGGGCCGGGCCTAGAATTTTATTTGGGCCCAGCCCAAACTCGGCCCGACCCGACCCATGATCACCTCTATTTTTCACCAAACACATTTTCTTCAATGTTTTCTATTTTTCAAGAAAATGAAAACGAAAATGGCCTATGTTTCCTGAAACCAAACAAAACTTAAATTTTTAGTGATTTAATTGTTTTAAGCATGTTTGATAATTTATAATATAAAGCAAATTATAGAATTTTTTTCAATGAAAAAGTATGAAAAATGATAAGTAGATAAAGAGCTCCTTATCACTTAAAGTACAATTTTTAAATTATTATTTTATTTTATTTCTTTTAACATTATCCTTTAAATACTTTATCTTTAAAATTTTAAAAATTACTTTTATCAAATAGTCTAATCATATTTCATACTTAATTTTAAAAAATATACCAAATAAATTTTATAACTTAAATTCACTACTTAATTTTATTTCTTATGAGAGAAATTTTTTGGGATTAATTTTGGTGAAACTAACTAACAAACCCACTAATTTGATTTAATAGGAATTCAAATAGAAAATGAGATGGGCATGACGTGGATAAGAGTTCAATCGGGGATGAGATAAGAGTGATGTGTGGTTCAAGAATGAATGGAGTTTATTTATTTATGGGGTAGTTAAAAGGTTTTAGTAATAGAAATGTAATTCGTTAATCTTTCTTTACCAAAACTAGAGACCTTTGCCATATATATAGTTTTAATTACAATAGATAATGAAACTACCAAGTAACTAAATTTACAATCACTTATAACTAATTCTAGTTATTCCAATATTCTTCCTCCAGGCTCACAGAAAAAAATCATCAATAACTATTACATTCATTTTGTCACGACAATGAGAAAACACTCATACGGTCAATGGCTTGGTAAGTAATTAGCTATCTGATCATTGTCAGGTACTTGATTCACTTGAAGCTGACCAATAAGCACCTTATGACGAACAAAATGTAAATCAAGCTCAACATGCTTGAATTGAGCATGTAACACGGGATTGGCAGCCAAAGGCACAATGTTGGAATTGTCACACCAAATTACTGGTACACCTTTAAGTTTTACTTGGATTTCATCAAGCAACGAGTGAAACCAAGTCAACTTGGATATAGCATTCGCAGTACTTCTATATTCAGCTTCAATCGTTGACCAAGACACCACACTCTACTTCTTGGAAGCCCAACCAATGAGATTATCCCCAAGATACAAACAAAAACCTGAGGTTGACTGACGATCCTCAAGCGAACTAGCCTAATCAGAATCAGAAAAACCTGTCAAAGACACACTCAAAGGCTAAAACACCAATCCGTGAGTAATTGTACCTCGAATATACCTCAGAATCCGTTTGACAGCTACCCAATGCCCATCATAAGGTTGATGCCTGTAGTGGCTAATTTTATTAATAGCAAATGTTATGTCTAGCCTAGTTAAGCACAAATATAGGAAACTACCCACAATTTATCTATAGAAAGTACCATCCCCAAGTGGGGAACCAGCCATAACAGTTAAAGTAGGAGAACGTACCATTAGGGTGTTTACTGACTTGGCATTTGCCATGTTGGCATGCTCCAATAGTTCGCAAGCATACTTTTGCTAAAATACATGAATGTACTCATTATGACGATAAATTTCAAGGTTAAAAAAATAACTTAACTCGCCTAAGTTCTTCAACAAAAACTTCTCATTAAGACACTGAATCACCTTCTCAAGTTCAGAACAATCATCACCAGTTACTATTATATCACCAACATATACAAGTATAAACACACAACCTGATACAGACTGCTTGAAAAACAATGATAGGTCAGCATTTGAAGATTGAAATTTCAACTGTTGAACAAGAAAATATCGTAACTTCTCAAACCATGCTCTCGATGCATACTTAAGACCATACAAAGCTTTGTTCAGCCGACATGCAAGTAGATTTACATCAGCGTCACACACCTCAAACCCACCTCAAACCCAAGAGGTTGTTTTATGTAAATAACCTCAACCAAGTCACCGTTCAAGAACGTATTGTTCACATCAACTTGACACAACTTTCACTTTCTTGATATGAATAAAGCAAAGATGAGAAACAAATTAACAATTTTTACATTCACATGGATTCCAATGAGCTACCGAATTTAATATATGAAAAATATTAAAAAAATATTTTTGTGCTTATATGAGTTTGGATTAGGGTTAATTAATTTAAAGTAAAAAAAAGCTTGTTTTCATTATTTTCATTTTTGCAAAACATTTTTAGTGAAACAATGAAAATATTTTTTTTATTATTTTCTAATTTTCACATATTTTTATTTTTTAATAGTCATTTTTACATTTTTTTCACTAGAGCTGATCATGGGCCGAGCCACCCGGTTCGGCCTAAAGGCCCGCCTGAAAAATGGGAGGGTTTGGGCAAAATATATAGGCCCGAAAAATGGGCTTGGACAAAAAAAATAAGGCTTGTTTAGAAAATGGGCCGGGCCTCGGGCAAGATTTTTTTGGCCCAGGCCCGGCCCAGCCCAAATTATATAATAATTTATTTTTATTTTATTTTTAATCATTTTAAAATGTTAATATAACCACTTTTTATTATATTTTCAATTTGTATATTGTTTTAAGAATTGTTTTAATATCATTTTTATTTCGGGCCGGGCTTGGATAATTTTTTAGGCCCATATTTCGGGCTAAACCGGGCCCGGGCCTAGAAAACGGGCCTAAAATTTTTTTTGGACCTGTCCCAAACCCAGCCCGGCCCAACCCATGATCACCTCTATTTTTTATCAAACACATTTTCTTCAATGTTTTTCATTTTCCAAGAAAATGAAAATGAAAATGACCTCTGTTTCCTGAAACCAAACGAAACTTAAATTTTTAGTGATTTAATTTTTTTAAGCACGTTTGATAATCTATAATATAAAGCAAATTATAGAATTTTTTTCAATGAAAAAGTATGGAAAATGATAAGTAGATAAAGAGCTACTTAGCACTTAAAGTACAATTTTTAAATTAATATTTTATTTTATTTCTTTTAACAATTTTTAAATTAATATTTTATTTTATTTCTTTTAACATTATCCTTTAAATACTTTATCTTTAAAATTTTAAAAATTACTTTTATCAAACAATCTAATCATATTTCATACTTAATTTTAAGAAATATATCAAACAAATTTTATAACTTAAATTCACTACTTAATTTTATTTATCATGAGAGCAATTTTTGGGGATTAATTTTGGTGAGACTAACTAGCAAACCCACAAATTTGATTTAATAAGAAATCAAACAAAAAATGAGATGGGCATGACGTGGATGAGGTTTCAATTGGGGATGAGATAAGAGTGATGTGTGGTTCAAGAATGAATGGAGTTTATTTATTTATGGGGTAGTTAAAAGGTTTTAGTAATAGAAATGTAATTCGTTAATCTTTTTCTACCAAAACTAGAGACCTTTGCCATACATATAGTTTTAATTACAATAGATAATGAAACTACCAAGTAGCTAAATTTACATTCACTTATAATTAATTCTAGTTATTCCAATATTCTTCCTCCAAGCTCACGAAAAAAAAAATCATCAATAACTATTACATTCATTTTGTCACGACAATGAGAAAACACTCATACGGTCAATGGCTTGGTAAGTACATTAGCTATTTGATCACTGTCAGGTACTTGATTCACTTGAAGATGACCAATAAGCACCTTATGACGAACAAAATGTAAATCAAGCTCAACATGCTTGAGTTGAGCATGTAACACGGGATTGGCAGCCAAAGGCACAATGTTGGAATTGTCACACCAAATTACTGGTACACCTTTAAGTTTTACTTGGATTTCATCAAGCAACGAGTGAAACCAAGTCAACTTGGATATAGCATTCGCAATACCTCTATATTCAGCTTCAATCGTTGACCAAGACACCACACTCTACTTCTTAGAAGCCCAACCAATGAGATTATCCCCAAGATACAAACAAAAACCTGAGATTAACTGACGATCCTCAAGCGAACTAGCCTAATTAGAATCAGAAAAACCTGTCAAAGACACACTGAAAGACTGAAACACCAATCCATGAGTAATTGTACCTCGGATATACCTCAGAATTCGTTTGACGGCTGCCCAATGCCCATCATGAGGTTGATGCATGTAGTGGCTTTGTTAATAGCAAATGCTATGTCTACCCTAGTTAAGCACAAATATTGGAAACTACCCACAATTTATCTATAGAAAGTACCATCCCCAAGTGGGGAACCAACCACAACAGTTAAAGTAGGAGAACGTACCATTAGGGTGTTTATCAGCTTGGTATTTGCCATGTTGGCATGCTCCAATAGTTTGCAAACATACTTTTGCTAAGATACATGAATGTACCCATCATGACGATGAATTTCAAGGTTAAAAAAATAACTTAACTCTCCTAAGTCCTTCAACAAAAACTTCTCATTAAGACACCGAATCACCTTCTCAAGTTCAAAACAATCATCACCAGTTACTATTATATCACCAACATACACAAGTATAAACGCACAACCTGATACAAACTGCTTGAAAAACAATGATGGGTCAACATTTAAAGATTGAAATTTCAACTGTTGAACAAGAAAATATCGTAACTTCTCAAACCATGCTCTCAATGCATACTTAAGACCATACAAAGATTTGTTCAGCCGACATGCAAGTGGATTTACATTAGCGTCACACACCTCAAACCCAAGAGGTTGTTTTATGTAAATAACTTTAACCAAGTCACCATCCAATAACGCATTGTTCACATCAACTTGACACAACTTCCACTTTCTTGACATGACTAAAGCAAAGATTATTATGATAGAATTAGCTTTGACTATTGGGCTGAAAGTCTCATGGTAATCTAAACAAGAGTTTGTGAAAACCCTTGAGCAACGAGACAAACTTTGTTACGACAACATTCCCATTAGAGTTCTTAATTTTGAATAACCATTTGTAGCCCACAAGTGATCCATCAGCTAGTGGAAAGACTAAATCCAAGATATTATTCTTGTCTAGAGCCTCTACTTATCATGAATATTCTTCTAGGATGAAATGGACATGGCCTCATGAATGTCACTTGGCTCAACCGAATTTATTGTAGAAGTGTAAGCTTTTGGCTTGTAAACACCCACTTTGCTTCGAGTTATCATAGGATGACAGTTACTATAAATGTGTCTTGTAGGATGATGAATGGATGGTATTAAAGGTGAAGACATGCACTTGGACATGTATTAAAATGGTGGAGTTGCTGGTTGCTCTCTTCTATGTAACCTTTCGTGGATTGCAAAGGCCACAAGTGTTTTTAAGCTGAAAATTCTGTTCACATCAAGTGACCATTCAACTTTGAGTGTTCACACTCAAGGACTAATCAAATTCGGCTGTTCACATGGAAGACCATTCATGCGCCACAATCTACCATTAAAGAGCTAAAGTCCATTCGGGTTTCCAAGGAGCATCTTAAGTTTGTTCACAGTATTTGACCGATCATCTTCAAGCATATTCAACTCATTCCTTAATTCAAATGAACTAGCTGATTGGGATCACTAATGGTCATGGCTGTTGGCGTCACCAAAGCTTGGAAAACTTCAAGAGCCATGTTGAAGAGCTCAATGATTAATTAGCTCAATAAAGCTGAATTAAAAACTGTCAATTCGGCTGGACTTTTGTAGAACTATAAATATTAAGCTCAACTAATTTATTTCAGACTTTTGATCCTTCTATGAACATTATAACTTTTGTGAGTTATTCAACTCTCTTTGCTTCTTTTGTGACTCAATTTGACTTATCTAGCCAAGTCTAGTGGCGTCAACCTGAATCACCTAGTGAACTTATCACTCCAATGAGTGTGGCGTTCAACCGATATCGTTGGTTCCTATCTCGACATGGATAGTGGGTCACAACTTGTCTATCTTCTCTATCTTAAGTGTTGACATAAGATTTAGGTCAATATTGAACTATAATATTGGTTCACTCTTCAACCTTAAGCCGAACCTACTCCATCCAATTTCCAACTTCAAAACACCTTTATCTTTGTTTTCAACCAAACCTGACTTTGCTATTTCTAAACACCTAAAACCTTGGCTTTCAACCATACTTGTCTGATTTCAGCCTTATTTCAAGATAGAATGAATACTCCTTAATTTTACGATTGGGAACATCAACGACTCGAATCCATCAACGAGTACAAGTTCGCATCACTGTCCCATCAATGAAGAAGTGTAGTCGATGAGTATTGAGAACTAGTAACACATGTTGTTTCCACGACAAAAAATTACTATTATAAACTAAAACTGCTACCTTTTGAGACACAAATGTAAATAGGTTGAAAAACCTTCCATTTGTTGAGTCTCCTATGCATGCAAGATCCATCAATGTAGCAATCAACAACTACTAAAACTCTGATACCATAATAGAAATGTAATTCATTAATATTTTCTCTACCAAAACTAGAGACCCTTTCCATACATATAGTTCTAATTACAACAGATAGTGAAACTACCCTGTAACTAAACTTACAACCACTTATAACTAATTCTAGTTACTCTAATATTTAGAATTTTGGTTTCAAAAAGAGGAAATTGTGGAGAACATTTTTTATTTTTTTCAATTTATGTGTAGTTTTAGAATTTTCATATATTTTTATTGTAGATTTTATTTTTTAAAATTTTTTATGAATTTGTTCATATTTTTTAATTTTTTGAGAATTTTTTTATATGAATTTTTCAAAATTTATTTTTATATTTTTTATTTTTAACTTATTATATATATTTGAATTCTTTTATTTTTTTGTTTAAATTGAGCCTGTGTAAATTTCAATGTTTATTTTTTTTAAAATCATAATCAAATTGAAACAATGTATAAATATTAATGACTAAATTTATTATTATGTTAACTTTAAAATTGTCTTATCATCTCTCCATCATATAGATAACTACAATTACCGGAATCAAAGCAAAAAATACAAAACAGTTGAATGATTATTTTACCACTTCAAATATGAATAGCCAAAAGAATTGTTTTCACCCTTAAATTAAAAGAAAAAAATGCACTTAAGTATGCTTAAACTAACGCCTTCCTCCCTCATTGTTGCATTAGCAACAATACCATATAAACTAAAATTAAATCCGCAATTTAATTGCATATCTTAAAAATTAAATTTAAAGCTTCCTTAAATAAAGTTACGAAGTCAGTGTTTTTTTTAATAAAAATTTTAGCCTTAGAAAAAGGCAATAATCTTCTATAAAGCTTCAATCAGCTTGAATTCCTGAGCTTCATATTCACTTAGATATAGACACCATTACTTTCCTACTAAAGTGCCTACTTCAAACTACAAACAAACACAATATTGCAGATCATAGAGATCAGCCCACCATATATTTATCACACCAAGATCCCATCCTATATATGAAGTTAATGCTATATAATTATATTTATTACTGCACCCCTATCGTATAAGCAATAAAAAGAATCCGTACACGATCTCATCTCATCTTGGCTTAACCCTTTCTATTATAAAGATGAAAGAGCTCAGTGAACTTTCCCTTTCGGTTTACAGCAAACACAACTTGCTTCATCATCAGCAGGCTTTGCTTAATACTGTCGACCCATTTTTTCTTTAATAACCCTTTCGAAACACAACTGTAATAGGGTCCATGGCTCCCCTTTGTCATTGATACTCAAACACCCCCTCCCACTTGGTGCAATAATATGGTTCCCATTTTGGCTTCATCGTTCAAAAAATCACTCATTTTACACCTAATTATATGAAATTTGAAGTTCTCATACAAATTTACCTGATCTTGTAATTATAAACTTCTCATCATTATATTATATATTAATTAATTAATATGATCAAAGGTGCGTTTTCATATTTTCATTTACGTTTTATCTATTTTTCGAACGATTTTAAGAGTGCATTTCACCATATCAGCTTGCTGAATTGTCAGCTAAAAAAATGAACCCTAACTAGTTCTTTTTTTCTTTGGTCATCCCTAGCTAGCTAATTGATATAGAAAAAAAATCTCAAATCTTTACTAAATGAATGACAACCTTAATAAGTCGTTATTAAATTATATATAGAATTAAGGTTAAGAAACCAAAGGGAAGGTGTGTAGTAAAGAGGAAAGATTTTAAATATTAGGGCTGAAGATTATTACCATTTATTCACAAATATAAGGTGTATTATTCAAATTGCTATAGGAGTTAGTTGACCATGGACATTAAAAGTTTTAAAAAGTTGAAATTTGAAGGGTTAAATCCCATGAACACCGAACATGTTACTAATGTTGAAAGTTGAATTTGAAAATATCGCCTTTGAACTTTTTTTTTTCTTTGAAGATATAGTTGACTAATTATATTAATAAGTTAGTCCTCATATAATTTTTACATGATGAAATTTGAAAATGGACACTCAAGATCCTACAGCTTTAATATTTGCTAAGCGTTGTTGTTAATGTTGCTTTGGACAAGTTGTTTTTTTGGTATAACAAGTGTTTTCATTTCTTTTGCAGTTTGAGTCTAAAACTATTCAAATTTAAGGTAGTATTTAAGTAAAACCTTTAACAATTTTAATTTTAAGATTCAAATTTAATCTAATACTTCCACTTCTTCTAAGAACTTGTCGTTAGATTCCATTTACATATAGTTGAAGAAAGAAGGAATGAGATAAGAAAAGTTAACCCCCATCGTCCGCTGAGGAAGTAGCAGGGGGGGGGGTTGTCAGGATCAGGTTCACACTCTTTCATTATAATAGCAACAAACATAATCTGGACAGGATAGGTAATACTTCCAAAATTCCTTTTTCGTTTCTCTTCAAACCCTAATCTCTTTAACTCACCAATACCAAGTAATTGCACTAAACCCGGTTTCCCATTAGAGAAAATCACCCTTTTATTTCCTCTTCCACGTCCCAGCAGCATTTGCTGCCACCCCTGGCTACTTCGATCGGCACTAATTACCCTTCTTTTTCTTTTTCTTTTTTCTTTTCATTCTTATATAAATATACATACATATATATATATATATATATATATTATTAAATACCTCTTTGGATGCTATCCCTTGGTTCTCTCCCCCAATAATTTTTTCTATCCATAAAGGGAAATTTAGTTTACTGGTGTGATATACATAGCCCGGGTTTAAAGCAAGGAGTTGAGGAGGGAATTAAAAGCTTTTTTTTGGGGGTTCCAAGTGTTGCTTTCCTCTTGTGGTTTTTACTAGTTTAATATCTAGAGAGAGGAGCTATTTGGTTATCTTTCTTGCTTGGTGTTCCTTCTAGGGGTTGGGGTTGAGGAGAGGTTGCTTTTAAGCTTTGAAAGACATGTCGAGCTGCATCGAAGTTGTGCCTGAGCAACTCTGCTATATCCCTTGCAACTTTTGCAACATAGTTCTTGCGGTATGTTATCTGATGGATCTTTGCTGCTTCTTCTTCTTTTCTTTTCTTTTTTCTTTTTTCTAATGGGTGGGATCTGCCTTATTTATTTATTTTTTCTTTATTTCCACACTTTCTTATCAACAGACCACCACTAACATCTTTTTTAATTCATATTTTTAAGTGTTGGTAGTAATTTCTTTCTCCATGTATATCTTACAAGAAGAAAAGAACAATTTAGATGCTGATAAAAGCTGTCTCTTTGCTTCTGAGGATAGCTTTTTACTGAAACCTATGGATTTTCTTTCTGGGTTTTCTTGTTTTTGTTACCAGTCAGGTCTCCATAGTTGGACTTTTCTTTTTCTTCTTCTTTTGCAGTCAAAGATAAGTCTTAATGCAAAGACCAGATAGAAAAAGAGAGGAAGGGAAAGGCTTTGAGATTTCTGATCTTTTTTTTTAATTATGTTTTTTTGGGTAAAAAAGAAACCCCTATGCTTCTTCCTTGACAAATATTCGAATGACCTAGTCACTATTTTTTCCTTTTTTTTCCTTCTTAAGTTGAATATATTGTTGATGTAGGAAGAAAATAGAAGCTAGAATATCATTAACATAAAGAAAATCCATTTTTTTAAGAATCTTCAGCTGATCTGTGATTTTCTTTGATTTGTGGTTACTAGTTTACAGCTGAATTTTGGTTTGCAAACTATTAATAAAAAAATAGTTAATTAATTAAGGGATTAATGCGCAGGTGAGCGTTCCATGCGGCAGTCTGTTTGATATAGTGACAGTCCGATGCGGGCACTGCACCAATCTATGGTCCGTTAACATGGCAGCCGCCGCATCTCAGTCACTGTCATGGCAAGATATTCAGGTGATATGATTTATGAATGATGAATTTCTAACTAAATTTTATTTTTCTTTTTATGTAATAGTTGCAGTCGACAGGGAAACCCTAGCAGCCGCCATGATTGAAACCTAATTAATTTGCTTTTCGGTAAAGCTGGACTTTACAGCCGCTTTTCATGTTTTGTTTTTGTTTACTAAGGTCTGATTTTGGGTAGCTTGATTTGATTGACATGTAAGTTAGTGCTGTAATGATTTCATTTGGAGAACTTTGTCTTCATCTAGGGAAACAAAAACAACATGAAAATTGAAAGAGGCAAAAGGTAGGTGGGTTTTTGTAAGAGAACCATTGGTTTTTTTCATTACAAAACTTATTTAGGGGTCTATCTTAAATGATGGTACAATTCTAACTGATTCACTCACTTGAAGGTTTTTTTTCTCTCTCTCACTTAAGAAAGGACTAATCAGCCAGTACATTATGATAATAATTAGGCACCCAATAATGCAATAGAGGATTATAGGAGGGATTTGGATTCCTCATCGAAATGCAGCCACAACAAGTTGTCAATGCGACCTCCTCTGCCTAACAATGCGACTGAGGAAAGGGTAGTGAACCGACGTAAGTTAATCAAATAACTCTCTATTTAAAACCTTGTTTTTTGTGTCCTTCCACTTTTTTTCTTAAATAATGTGCGTAAGGGACCATTGTTTGTTTTTCAGCTCCCGAGAAGAGGCAGCGAGTACCTTCTGCATACAACCGCTTCATTAAGTACGATATCTTAAACACCATTAACTTATATGGAAGGCTAAATGTCTGACAGTAGAGTAAATAATTATATGGATTTAATTGTGGACTAATGTAGAGAGGAGATTCAAAGGATCAAGGCCAACAATCCAGATATCAGCCACAGAGAAGCATTCAGCACTGCTGCTAAGAATGTAAGAAATGCATGGTAACAAATTTGTTTAGAATTTACATTTTTTGGTTTATACTTACTTTTTTTCTTTTTAATCAATTTGTACATGGAGTGGGCACACTTTCCTCATATCCATTTTGGGCTGATGCTGGAAACCAACAGCCAAACTAAGATGAATAACGTAAGTGGCTAATTCTGTTTAGGGAAAGTTCATTGCAAAACTCAGCTTTGATTATCTTGCTTTAAGGTAGAAATGGCTTTTTTTATAGTGAAATACTAGTGAATTTAAGACTATTTTTTAAAAGTTATAATTGTAGTTTTTAAAGGCTTCCGGGTGGTGAGTTTTCCTTTGGTAAGGTTAAAAACAGTAGTGGTGGTGAAATTAATTATTTTAACAGTAAGATTGTATTTTGAATGGTGAGATTAAAATTAACGTTGAGGTGTGTGTTCGGATTTAAATACAGATGTGGCAGTGAGGTAAAAATAGAAAATAACTATTAAAAAATATTAGATTATAAACGATATATAATAGAAGTTATTGAATTATTTTATTTTTATAAAATTATTAAAAATATGTGAATTTATAATTTTTAATAAAATATTAATATGTATCACAATATTTTAATTAATTCTAAAATTATTTTAAATTAACAATATTTTAATTAATATGTATCATAATGTTAAGTAGAACGTTTATCATTTAATTTATTTTATATAAAATTAAAGGATTGAAGTTGATGATTTTAAGCAGGCCTAAGAAGCATCTAATGTGAAGCTGAACAAAAAGAAGGGAAGGCAATATGGTTTGAGATTTGAGGTTTGAAGTGAAGAAAGGTGTTGATGAATGCTTTTAAGGATATATCCTTAGTTTTATTTGTCTTGGATTGTTTGCTACTAATTTTCTTTCATCCTTCTCCAACCGAACATATATATTTCACCTCATATTTTTATTATAGTTTATATTAAAAGAGAATGTATGTTTTTTAAAGTTTTATTTTAATTATCAAATTTTGGAAATTAATTTCACGATCAAATTTTATGTTCATTAATATTTGATATTCTCTATCAATGGTAGAAGTACAAATCAATTTAATTATAAATTACATTGTTAATCATTCTACTATTTGAGAGGTTTGGATTTGGTAACTCAACTATTAAATTAAAATTTTGAAAACAAACAATAAATCAATCTTGTTAAAATATTAATACGCATAACATACTGCCTCATTAAAAAGCTTATCAAAAAAATCTGGTGAGAAAAATATCGGTTAAGGGAAAAAGAGTACAAATAATGTTTACTCCCTCTCATGAGAACATCACATGATATATTAGAGTCTACGTATTTCAATCTTGAATAACAGCTTTTCAAATGATCACTTTAACAGATTTACTAAATGTTTTTTTCATGATTCTTCTAAAGGTCATGAGTGAGTAAGGAAGAATTTTGGGGAAATATATTTTAGTATTTTTAGTAGTTCCAACGTTAATCATAACAAATTTTGATCATCATCCTTTTATAAAAATATATATGTTCAAATTAATTTATATAAATATTCATGCAAACACATTGAACAATTTCTCAAGAATTTTATATGCTTTTAGCATTTTAAATCCTTCAAGGATTTTAATATAAATTTCAATATATAATGACTAATATAAAAGCCTGTAACAACAATCATTAGGCGTATGCCAACTTTTTATGGACCACCAAACTAATAAGATATTTAAATGTTATTGCATCTACCAAAAAAGAATATTATATCTTTTCATAATAAATGTTAGGACTTAAAGGAAAACTTCAGTTTTGTTATTTTGTTTTTGCAAAACTGTCAATTAGTACTCCACAAACTCACGATTTGAAAGTCAGTTTAATTCTACTTGAATTGTCTCTTTCTATTTTGACCAATTTATTCTATGTCTATATTTCACGACAAATTTATTCAAGATCCTCACTTTCTTTTATTATTTCTAAAATAATATTGCATGCAAAACCATTATCGACAATATTTCATTTCAATTCCATATTTTCTCATTTTGGCATAACTTATTGATATTTCTTCATTTTCTCTATTTTAATCTTCAGGTACATGAATCTCTTCTATATTTTAATAATTAGTTATGTCTAGTGTTTTTTAGAGCAGCCACTTCCATTATATGACCATTTAAATTTGTTATTTTCTTTTATAAGAATTTTCATCCTTAGAACCAATCGATCTACCATGCTTCAAGTATGCATTACTTTCATATATTCTAATAGGTTGCCCTACTTGAACTTCAATTCAAATCAAAACATTAGCTAGTATATAACATTTGGTTATTCTATTATATCAGAAAGTGCATCTAGCAGTTAACTTGCAATAAAGTGAATTATCTTTTAAACTACTGGTTCAATTTACTTTATGTAAGGATCTAAATAATGATATTAATCTTAAATAATTATTTCATCTAGTTTGTTATTTCTCTCCTTCTAATGTTGAAAAAAATATCAAATCAAAATAGTAATCACCAAATCAAATCATAATAGAATCTCCAATTTTTAAAAATATCTAATAAAAAAGGGCTAATAACTAATATTTACTCCTAACTTTCTTTAAATACGCATTTTGTGCATTGTGGTGGAATATTTTGAATATATACCGCACATTCAAAAATTCTAAAACGGAAAATATTTGGCTCTCACCAAAAGCCATGTGTAATGAGGAGTATTTATCATAACTTATTAGCATAATTCGTACAAATGTTGATGCATGTAAAATATCATATCTTTATGCATATAAAAAGAATTTTGTTCTCAAAAGTAATGGTTTAGCTACTAACTGGAGGCACTTAATAATTAATTATGCTAAACAATTTTTGTTCTCAAAAGTATCAGGTTTTGCTATAGCTATTCATATTGACAATCTAGCATTCAATAATAATTGAAAGCCTAAGTAAAAAACTCACCAAAATAGGTAAGAATTGTCTCAATTGCAAAATCTAAAGTTTGTTCTTCAACTAATTATCAAACAAGTAGTCTCGCAAATGACAGGTCACGATTTTATAACTCACATGTGATTGTCTTATAGATGTATGTGCCAAAATAATATCAAAACATCCACTTAGTGGGTAAATGGCACCATCTTTCATTTGTAAATACAAGAGATTCAATTTCAACTTTTATTGGTGAGGTTCTAGTAAATAATCTTCTTTGAGAACAATCAACACTTGAGAAATCTTTAAAAACAAAAAAACTTCAAGTTCTTTAATAAATATCTATGTAAATTCTCGTTTTTTGCATCATTATTGATTGAGATAGTTTAACAATCATGCCAATTAATTAATATATTTGGACTAGTAAACTTCCGATTCACTATGCATGTGATTTAACCATAGTAATGTATGAGTAATAAGCTAGATTAGATAATTTCTATAATGTTCATATGCTTCATTATAAACGAAATATATAAGGAGAAATGTAGCACATAAACATTAGGAAAAGGCTAAAAGGGTATTTAAGCTCCTAAACTTCGAAAAAATCAATTGAGCCTCACCGCGAAAAATACACTCAATTAAACCCTCAAACTCTCAAATTGCATCAATTAAGCCTTTTGACTGATGTTTTCTGTCCTTGATCGTTACAGCGCTAACGTGGCTGTATGTTCATGTTGTAACGGTCAAAGATGAAAAACGTTGGCCAAAAAGCTTAATTAATACAATTTGAGAATTTGTGAACTTAATCGAATGCATTTTTCGTGGAAGAAATTAATTAATTTTTTGGTCAAAGTTTAAGTGCTTATATACCCTTTAGCATAAGGAAAACCTATCCTAAAGAAAGAAAAAAGCTATGTTAAATAATAAAAACAAGCAAAACAATAAAGTAAATTTAATTATCTCTATCCCTAATAACATAGTAAGTTCTTTAAGCATGATCCTCAAAAAGCTTGGAAGTTATCATTCTAGTATGTCAAAATTAATTCAACACCAATTTTATTATTTGTTTCTTCATTATTTCTCTTTCGTCTTATAGAATCTTGATAGATTTTAATTAAATGTTTATGTGTACTACAGGTAAGTGACCAATGATCTTTCATATCACATCGAAAACATAAATTATCTCCACTCCTTAAAGGACTCTCTTGAGAATTTTTGTTCTTCTCTTACTTATATTCATTTTTCCACTTCTTGTGATAAAAAGAATTATTATGATTACCCTTTTGATAATTATTATAGTTCCACGACTTACTGATATAAAAGGGTAATCTCAAAAAAAAAAATTCCATTAAGCCCTACTAACTTTTTTCACCCAATTAAGCCCTTGAATTTACAAAATTAATCAAAGCCCTTCGACTAATTTTGGCTGTTAGTTTCTAACGAAATTGTTGACATGTCATTTACGACTGTTGAGTTAGCCAACGAGCATTGATGTCGTGGTCCACATCAACACAAGTTGTTGTCTACCACATCAGCAAAGAATTAAAAAAAATCAATTTTTTAGAAATAAAAAAATGCAATTATTTTGAAAATTCAAGTTCATAATGAACCTGGACATATGGTTGTGCAGGTTCATTTAAATCTGGACATCTATTTATCCATATTTATTCTAAAATTATAAAAAATATAAAAGTTATTTAAAAAATATACAAACAGTAGAAATAATAAAAAATCCGAAATTTATAAAAATAATTAAAAATTTCCTTAAAATAAAAAAATAGAAAAACTAAAAAAAATAAAAATTGTATTATAAAAACATAAAATATTCTTAAATATTTATAAGATTTCATGTATGTATTAGATATTAAATGAAGATTAGAATAATGATATTTAGAATAATAATTTTATAATGAAAATTATCAAATAAATTACCGAATTTAAATTATAATATTTCAAAAGTTTCTAACTATCGCCCATTGATATTTTTTGGAAACACAGTGTTTTATAGATCATATGGAAGAAATCTTATTAAAAAAAAAAAATTCCAATTACAACATCCCAAAAAGAAAGGAATTTAACACCACTTGGAGCTCACAAAAAGCTGTCAATGGCCACGCAAATCATAGCAATCCAATCTAAGTGAACCAACAAAAATTCAACTAAAAAAGTAAATTCTTCAATATTTTGCCAAAGTTCAATCTCTTTCATAGATCTGGACTCTTGACTCCAAATTTTCAACCTATTAATTCTGTTTTTTTAAAGTGTATATATATATATATATATATATATATGTAATTATACGATTTTTATATTTTTTATAATTTTTAATTTTTTATAAAATTTTTAATTATTTTTATAATTTTTGGAATAAATTTAGATAAATAGATGTCCAAATTCAAAAGAATTTGGACAACTGTTGATTATGAACTTGAACTTTCAAAATCATTTTTATTTTCTAAAGTTTTTTACTTTTTTGTGATGATGTGAATTGCCATGTTAGGACCTATTAGCTGACTCAGTAGCTGTTAATGGCCACTTCAGCAATTTCGTTACAAACTAAAGGTCAGCAATTTGATCAATTTTGTAAGTTTAGGAGCTTAATTGGTGCAAAAAGTTGAGAGACTTAAATACTTTTTTTTTGAGAATTTTTTAGGGCATTTTATACTATTAAACCATAGTTTCACCTGCCACATCCACGTCTACGACCATATGATTATGTCTTTCAAATTCATTATGTATTGCTACATTTGCTTCAATGAACGGAGCAAATCCAATAGGATAGGTTTCATGATTTTTTATTAATAGTTTGTTATTTTGTTTAGCCACAAGTAAACATGATATTAATTCAGAATAATTATCTTAAATCTTATTTCATGGTATTGTTGTTGTAAGAGCACATTTGAAACATGAAAAGTTGAAAATATTTCTTTTCCTAGCAAGTCCTCATTAGTAATGTTCTTCCCGTATAATTTTAATTGAGAACTTATCTTAAATAATGCAGATTTATACTCACAAACAATTTTAAAATCTTACAATCTCAAGTGTATCCAATTATAATGAGGTTTAGGTAGAATTACTATTTTTTATGGTCATATCTTTCTTTTAAAGCTTAGTACCAATTTTGGCCTTTGTACTACAGAGAAATTCTGACTTTAAACGTTTTACTATTTTTTCAACCAGTTTGCCCCTCTACTTCCATGACCTCATCCATTAAAAAAATTTTGATGTAGTCATTTTAACCAATGGGGAGCTTCCATGTGGACAATTAAGCCACGTCATTTTATTTTGGAAAATACTAGCGTGGATTATTTTTTTTCTTTACTTAATAATACATAATAGAAATTTAAGATATTAATTATACTAAAGTAAAAACTCACTGTTTTTACTTCCCGTTTCTTTGAGCATATGGAGAAGTTAGTGATTGAAACTTTTAGGGTATGAAGATAGTGAAAAATTGGGGGTTTCACAAAATCTTGATCTTTGTTGAAGGATTTATTGAAAATTAGTGATAATTTCGTCAAGACTGCTTGGTGTGCGAAGGTTTTATAATGTATTTGTTGTAACGACTTGACTTTTGTCAGTGTCGAAAAATATAATTTCAAAACTTTATTTTTATAAACCGAGTGCGTAAATATAAACTATGAATAATTATAGAGTTAACATGTTAATATGTTAAGGATCAGTTAAGAAATTTAGTCGAGAAAATCGTTAATTAAAGTTCAGGGACTAAATTATAAAAATTTAATCTTTATTGAATTTTAATTTAGAAAGTGCTTGAGGACCTAAATAACTATTAAACCATTGTTCTTTATGTTAGTAACGAATGATGATGATGATGATAGCATTTAAATGATTATAATTATGGTTAATGAATAAATGTTAAATTAAATTAATAATCACGATTAATTAGGATTAATTAAATTTTAATTATAGTCTATATATATTAGTGGATGGAAAGACGAAATCTTTATCATCTTCCTTGTCGTCCACAGTTAAAAAGAGAAAGAAGAAAACTTCAAATTATTAACCAAGCATTCGACCATTAATATACCAAGCTAAAGACGGTGTCAGATTGTCTCGAGAGGAAAAAAAAAAGTGAGAGCCGTAGATGAGTGACGAAAGAATTCAATTTGTGCTTTTTGTTAGATACGTGCCCTAAATGTAGTATATTCGTTTGTATACTTATAATTTTTTCAAACAGATTAGTTTAATAAAATTATTCATGAATTCCTTCATATATTGCTCTTAGTAGTTTTTGCATGCAAAATAAAATAGAAGCAAATATTAGCTCACAATACTCCCAACCTAAAAGAGGGATATCATGATATCAAAGCATGGAAGTCATGATACCCTTGACGGTGTTGAAATGAGGAGAATATGTAACACCCCAAACCCAGCCTAGAAGTTTAGACCGAATTCAGGATGCTACATTGATCACCGAAGTGATCGTGAGAAAATTTTACCAATCCAGTCGTTCAAAATTCCAGTTTTGAAAACATTTATTTCATAACGAACCAAAAACATTTAATCCTTTGCAATTCCATTCATAAGTTTAAATAGAATAAAATGTACGAATAAAAGTTTTTAACGAAAGTTGTAACACATTATTATAAACCTTACAGTTCAAAACCAAATATAAACTGGAATCACAAGCAGATAACTCATTTTTGCCGAAACTGTCCAAGACCTCTGCATACCGAGTCCAACGTTAGAATTCTAAAACTTTACCTGAAAGAGGAAACAGAAGAAGGGGTGAGCTATTCGAGCTCAGTGTGAGATTAAACTGATTACCTACAGAATTAGAATCAGAAAGTAGTAAGCAGTTCAGAGACAGAACATACTTACAACGCTATACGGATACAGTTGGTACACTCACAATGAAGGTACCGGTAAATAACAATATTTAAAGCATGTTAAAAACACACTCACACATTCAGTCGCACATACCATCCAGTCACAGCAACAATGGTTCTCATTCAGTCACACAGTCATAGTAACAGTTCAATTAGACAGTTGCAATCAGACAGTCTAACACGAAGAACTGTCGAATGGATAAACATATCGTACTTATAGAATCAAACGGTAAACTCGAGACAAAAGTCTCGACAAACAGTAACGGTCCACACGTATCAAATTACAATAAGTCACAAGTTCTATTCAGTCAGATCGATACGATTAGAGTTTAACAATTTCACATAGGCACAAGTGTCTTTCAGTCAAACAGTACAATCAAACAGTCGCAATAACAGGACAGTCAATAAGATGCATATGAATGCAGTTGAAATGCATAATACACCCATCCGGCCAACACACCTCTCCGTCTATCCCTACACTTACTGTGGGGTTTAAAACACCCACCCATTCTTACACTTACAAATTGTACCGAATGCGGCACATATCAGTGTAATGCAGCAGAGCTGCCAGTCAATAAGCTTAAGAGCCTTTTAGTAAGTCCATGACCCTCAGGGTATTGGGACTGCCCACGACCCTCTGAGAATTGGGGCTATCAGTAAGCAGGTAAACTGTCAATCCATATATATAAATCGCGCAGCAACATTGGCGTATAAGCTGTACAGTGCCATGCGGTAAACCACGATACAGTCGTGCAGTTGAACTACCAAAATAGATAAGGGTAGGTAGCATAGCTAACACACATGCGGTACAATGCAATACGACAAACCGCTATACCGGTATATTACAGCTGAGCTACCAGATCAGTCAATGGTACGTAGCATAGCTAACATACATGATGTACGGTGCAGTGCAGTAATCCGTTGTACAGTTTAGTTATAGTAAAATTGCCAGTTCAGTTTAGTGTCAGTCTTCCTTCTCTTCAAAACCCAACTCAAAAATGCTTTATGCATATGTATGTATGCGTGCAGACAAACGAATAGAAATAGATCACTAATTTCAGACAGTCATTCACATCCAGTCAGTCAGAATCAGAAAGATGTATAGTCATTTACTCAGATTTAGGTTCGATAGTAAAGTAATCTCACATAACAGTGACGCTCACATTCAATCAATCAATTTTCGAATCAATCATTAATTGAAAACATCCCTTAGGCAGAGTACACGATCACAGATATCGAAGAAAGAATACCCTCTCTAAGTTTAGCCCTATAATCGGAATACACAGAGCCACGATTACACTTAAATTGACCTAAAATTCAAAATCAGTGAGATAGGGCCACATGCCTGTGTGTCCCAACCGTGCGGGACAACCCAGGCCGTGTGGGAGTCCAAACGTTCGTGTGAAGGGTAGCACATGGCCGAGTGACAAAGACACACACCCGTGTGAAGTAGGGACATGGCCGTGTGATCAAGCCGTGTAACTCACTGTCTAATTTCACTTAAATCAAATGCAGGGCAGACACGGCCGTATGAAGGTCTCACACGCCCGTGTGCCCACCACGGCCGTGTGTCCTGAACACACTCCTGTGGGATCCCTAAATCCCCAAATCAGTCACACGGCCGTGTGGCCAAGCCATGTGACTCTAAATCACTGAATCCCTAATTCCCAAATCCACATACTCGTGTACTTAGGGGACACACAGGGGCGAAGCCAGAACAAGTTTGTAGGGGGCCGTAAGAAATTTTAATTTTTTATAGACTATATCTTTATAATTTTTAAAGGATTAAATTGAATTTTTATAATTTTAGGGGGGCCAAAGTGTAACACCCTAAATTTGGACCTAGAAGTGTTGGGCTTATGTAACGTCCTGATTTTCAGGATTTTTCGGGATTTATGAGATTTTGGTGAAATTTTGAAATTTTGGTGTTCTGAATATTGGAATTGTGGTTAAGTGTGTTAGTAGGCCTTTAGAAGTCCCAAGCCTAAATTAAAACCTGGTAAAATATCAAGTTTGGATTTTAAGTGAATAGGAGACTTGCTTAAGTGGGCTTTTAAGAAAAACTTCGTAAATTATGATACAAGAAGAGCTTTAGCAAAGTGCTAAGGTGGCGCCACTAAGTTCCTAAAAAAGTGGCGCCGGGAAGGAATTAAAGGTCCAGGGTTCAAGTTGCAAGGTAAACGTATTGTTACTTTTTAGTTTTTAGGCATGTGCCAGGCATGTGATCACTTAAATGAATTTCGGCAAGGGCCTTAGGAAGGTTGGGCCGAATGTTTTAGTTGATATTAGGGTTAGGTTCTTTTCTTTTTCTGTCATGACAAATTAGGGTTAGCCACCTAAAAGCTTTCACTTTCATTTATCCTTCTCTAAGTTTTCACAAAAGCTGAAAACGCAGATTCCTTTTCCTCTGTGCCGATTTTTTCTTCCTCTTCTTCTCCTCCATTGCTTTCCTTTCCTTTTTGCTTTCTACCTCAGCCGAACACCCCTATTACTCAAATCCATCTTCTTTTTCAAATCCATCCTCCCTAAAACCACCATAGCTGATTGCCATAAAAGCCGAAATCCCGAAAACTTACAGCTTGTGCCGATTTTTCCAAGCCAATTCCCCCTATTCTTTTCATTCCTTTTGACCGAATTTCATCTTCTCTAAACCCTTAGTACCTGTCGGTAACACTACTCCAAAATTATAACCCCAAATCATCATCTTCTTCACCAATCAAAAAGCCGAAACTGCCATAACCATAGGAGCTCATAGCCGAATCTTTAGATCTCTAAGATTCGAGTTCTGCTAGCGTTTAGGGGATAGATCTGCATCAGATCTAAGTAGAAACGGTAAGAAAATCAGTGGTAAGCGCTCATCACCTCAGATCTAATCTTATTTTGTGATTTAGTAAAAGCCGAAATCCCTAAAATCTAGGGAGACTGTCGATTGGGGCTTAGGGCTCTAAGGGTCATTAACTAATGATTTCTTTTGGTGATTAATGTATACTAGAGGCGATTGATCGAGGGCTTGGATCTTTGGAACGACTAGATTTAGATTTAGTCATCGGTTTTCGGCAAAGGTAAGATTAAAGGCTTTAGGGCATTGGCTGAATATGGGTAAGTGAATATTAGGATTGTTTGTTGTAATTTTGCAATATAAGAATTATGGTAATCAATTACAGGACATCGTGGGAGATCTCTTTAGCAGTCTTCGTGAAACAGGTGTGTATCAAACACCCTCTTATAGTTCAATTCGGCAAAAGCCGAAATGCCAAAATTCTGGCATTTCGTGGGCTTGTGAGTGTGCGAGTGCTCACAAGACGTTTAGGAAACGTTAGATTTGGAATTGTAAAATGGTAAGTTAGTCGTGTGTAAAATTTCGTGCACTTCGGTAATTGGGCCTAATGGGCTTACGGGCCCATATGGGTGAAAATAGGTAAATAATATGTACTGATAGACTGTAGGTTCAAAATCGTTTAAACTGATAAATTGATCATAAAATTTGAACTAAATGGGCTTAATTTGTTAATAGACACTGTAGGGCCTATTAGGGGTTTAGGGCCCAATAGCTAAAACTGATAAACTAAGTTAAATAGACTTTTGCAATGACGGATGGATTATTAGTGAGTGTAATATGCATGAAAACCCTAAAAACTGATAGAATTACAGAAATACCCTTAGAGGTGGAAAATTACTATTTTACCCCTAGGAGCAAAATGACTGTTATACCCCTAGGGCTACGTTTTAGCAAAAAGCATGATTATACTGTTACTGTATACTGCATGCCATGTCATTATTATCTGTTGCATGGGACTGGGATATTGATGGAGGAAGTACTGAAAGTGGCTTGACCACGTACTGGAGGTCTTGCCTCAATTTACTGTTATCTGAGCAGTCATGCTGCAACTGTGGAGTGTAAAGCTAGGTGGGTTGAGTTATTGCTCACATGGTGTGTAGGGCTGGTACGGGTGGAGTGTAGCGGATGGATTTAGGCTGGGTCAGGCTTACATACATGATATTATCTGTTCTGTTCTAAAATTGGCCTATGGGCCATACTATTAACTGAAAGGGCTAAGGCCCAGTTTACTGTATCTGGATAGGGCTTCGGCCAAGTGGGCTTGAGTTGACTTGGGCTTTGGATGGGCATTCTATACACACTGAGTTTTCCAAATTCACCCCCTTTCTTTCCATCAATGCAAGTGAGCCCTAGTTGGTGGACTTGGAGTTGGGAGGGATTCAGAGTGGCCACGAAGATTAAATTTCTGGTTTTCAAATATTATATTTCATTATTTATTTAGATTATTTTTATTTTGGTTTTTGGGTTGTAATAAGGCTGCTCTATTTATTTTATTTTGGGTTTTTAAATCTTTAATTATTTAATTGTTTTTAGCTTAAGTAGGACATTGTTTAAATCGTTTTGAAATCGGTTAGCTCTACGGCGCGTTTTTGTAAAAGTTACTTGTTTTCAAAATATTTTGAAAATAGAGCAAAGCTTCCGCAACATAAATGTTTTCATAAATAAATATCTTAAATACGTTTAAACTTAATTTGTTGTTCGTGGACAAGTCATAAGGTTAAAGTGTGGCAATGGATGTGTGCATGTCTAGGATTGGATCTAGGAAGAGCTTGGTACTTAAGCAGTCTAAATGACTCACCTCCTCTTCTCTTGAATCCTACCTGGTGCGTAGTATCCATTCACTTTAAGCCATAACAAAGAAAGTCTGATTTTTCGATGCTTAAACTGTTTTTATAATAACATGTTTCCACAACTACAAAGGTTTACAAGCTTTCACAATTTTTCCATAAGATTTTACAAAGTTGTTTCGATTATTACAATGAATCACGTTTTGGAAAAAAATAAAGGTTTTATACAAGTTTACCGGTAAAAGTTTCTAAACATTAAGAGGGGTTTTCAATGAAAACATGGTTTTCGAAAAACACTTCCATGTGACACACCAGACTTGGCCGTAACGTCTGGGCCGAGTTTGAGGTGTTACACAAAGTGTAATTTTACCTTTACTAATTTAAATTTTTTAAAAAATCTTAAAGGCCTAAATAGAAATTTTACCTTTTAGGGAGGCCGGGGCCCATGCCTGCCCCCTGGATTCGCCATTGGGGACACGGCCTTGTGAAAATTGACAAAATCCCCAAGTCAGCCACACAGCCGTGTGGCACCTAATTTGGCCCGAAACTCTAGTTCCTAAATCCACACGACTGTGTGCCTCGGTACACGCCCATGTGACTGTTAGAGAAGTTACAAAACCACCCCAAAACAACCTCGAAACCATCATTTCGATCACTATAATAGTCCCTAACCTTTGCCCTCCAAATTTAAATCAGAAAACTACGTATTTCCCTCACTTTCAGCGATCAAAAACCCAAAATCAAGGGAGGGTTAACGCACACTCAAAATATGCTGAAGCAAAATTTCACAAAATTAATATAACACAGATAAGGTTTAAATCCCACACCTGTTTACGATTGGAGAAGACGACAGAGGCGTGATATTCCCAAAACTAAAACGCCGAAATCAATTTTTGAGTAATTTTTCCAAAAGTAAAAAAAAAAAAGAAGAAAAAAATAAGAAGTAGAAGAGCTAGAGAAGTAGCAGTTTGTTTCTATTTTGGGGGAAAAATTCTTCAAACAAATAATTAATAATTATACATAAGTATAATTATAATTATTAACTATAACAAATCAAAATAAAGAAGGTGCTCTAAAAATGCGTACCCAAAGACTTGAACACAGGACCTCGATCATATTAGCTCTCCACTTAGCTACCAGACCAGCAAGCCCATTCTTGTCACTAAAATGCACAACAAACCTCATATGTGCAGCCTCCTAACTGTCCCTATACTCCAAATCCCAAAACTTCCAGGCCCAAAATTTGAATGTTACAGAATAGAGGCTATCTACAATGGCATCGTGATAGTAGACGATGGGTATCGCGATACCGCTACCTGAAAAGTGAAAACAACTGCAAGGAAATTGTATCCAAACAAGTTTATGCCTTCTTTTTTACTTAAGGGTAAAATGGTCATTATTAGGTTAAATGTTAGTAGGCTATAAATACAACTTTATAAACCTTTCATTTCAAATTTTGTTAGCTGATAGTTTCTTTAGTTTTCATAGTTTTAGGGTTAGATTTTCTTTTCTTTTCTTTTCTTTTTTAGTTTATGTTTTCTCTGTCTTTTTAGAGTAGATTTTATTCTTATAGTTTTGTTTCTTCTTTCTTGTAAAAGACTTTGGCTTAGTTTGGATGGGCGGTGTGTTTACCTCCGGTGAGGTTAAAAACAGCGGTGGCGGTGAGATTAGTTACTGTAGCGGTGAGATTGGATACTGTAGCGGTGAGATTAGAAACAGCGGTGGAGTGTGTGTTTGGATTCAAACGCAGCTGTAGCGGTGAGGTGAAAATGAAAAATGACTATTAAGGACATCATATTAGAATTGATATATAATAAAAGTTTTTAAATTATTTTACTTATATAAAATTATTAAAATATGTGAATTTATAAATTCATTTAATAAAATATTAAAATGTATCTTTTAATATTTTATTATAAATATTTTAATGAATTATATAATCAATTTAAATTATTTATTAGATAAAATGATAATAATTTTTAATTTTTTATAGTTAAATATTCTTTTATAACAATGACAAATATTATTTTCGTAAATAGTAACATTATACTTGGATCAAATTTTGAAGTATCTAAACGAATGATTTTCAATAAAAATATATATATATATATATATATATTAACGTACGACATAACAAGTTTCATTATTACTAGAAATTAGGTTTTGATACAAATTTGTTTTTACAAATATTGATTCATTAAACTATTTGCAATGGTTTCCCTTAACATTGCAATTTCAAGGTCACTTTCACTGTTAGAAGAACTCGATTCACTTCTATCAAAATGGCCTAACAAGATTGGCATATCGGGTATATTCTCAAATTGTCGAAAATCCTCATCATTTGACCAAGCATGTCTTCGAATGTAATTATGCAAAACCATTGTTGCAATAACTATTAAAACTTGCTTGTCGAATGAATAGCTTGGAATATCTCTTAATATTGGCCATTTTTTTTCCACACTCCAAATGTTCGTTCAATCACAGAGCGTAACGAAGAATGGGCATGATTAAAAATTTCTTTTTTTCCAGATGCTCGATGATTACCTCGATGAAAGTCAGGTAAATGATATCGTTCCCCCCTATATGGACCTAGAAAACCTGCCATTTGTGGATATCCTGAATCCACAAGATAATATTTTCCTACAAAAAAGTAAAACATAATATCAGTTTAAAAATAAATTAAAAATTTTAATATTATTTTTTATGTAAAGATTAATTAAAAAAAATTAACGTTCAACCTGGTGGAGGGTGTGGAAACTTTAACTGTTGTTTTCTAAGTGCTTGCAAAAAAATTCTACTGTCATGTGCTGTTCCTTCCCAACCAGGAAATGCAAAAATAAAGCACATGTTGAAGTCACAAACTGCCATAATATTTTGAGTTGGTTCACCTTTCCGTCCGATATAAGGTATTTGACAAGAAGGCGAAATGCATGCTTTTATGTGTGTTCCATCTATGGCCCCAGTACAATCCTTTAAAATAAATACAAGTAATGAGATAAAAGTTAGAAATAATTTATATTTTAAAAATATAAAGATTGTGTAAATTTTACCTTAAAGTGAGGCCAATATCTTGTATCATGTCGAATATGGTTCGGTACTTCCTCGAATTGACCTTCAATGGGTTTAATCGTGTCTATTCCCATTCGAGCAAATATATGTAACATATCAGTAAAAATTCGACTAACAGTTTCCCCAGATCGTTGAAATCGCTCTGCTGCATTTGAATTTGATTCTCTATTTCCAAGAATATACAATGATAATGCTAACTTCTCCATCGCAGATACCTTCCCATGCTTTAAGCCATAATTTGTTTGCAAATCATGCAACAAGCTGTGAAATATATTTTTTGGCATCCTAAAACTATTCATGCAACGATCATCATGCCCATTTAATACTTCGTCCACCCACATTTGACCTGTATAATTTGAATCCATACACGGTTGCTTAGTGAAATAAGTTTCATGGTGTAGCAATACACTACTTAACACTTGTTCTTCCTCTTCATGATAATTGTTGTGCTGAACTTGTGTAACAATTGTGGCTATTCTTCGTTGAGCTTCTTCACTTAATTCAGGGGTATCATAATTCATATAAAAACTATTATACATATTGTTAAATTCATCCATAACCTGAAAAAGTAATCAAATAAAAATAAATTAATAACTTGTGACATTCTATACAACATAAAAAATTGAATAAAGTCATAGCTAAAAATACCAAACATAAAAAATGTAACACCCCCACGCCCGAGACCGTCGCCAGAGTCGAGCTTGAGGTGTTAATAAACCTAATTTTATCATTCGGACAATTTTAAACCATTGACTTCAACATTTATATTAAGCTGTTCATCTGCGTCACGGTCACTAAAAAAATCATATCTTGAGTTACAAAACTCAAAATTAAGATCCATAAATTTTCCCAGAAACTAGACTCATATATCTATTTACTAATTTTTTTTTTAGAATTTTTGGTTTGGCCAATTAGTACAGTTTATTATTTAAAGTTTCCCCTGATTCAGGACTCGACAACTATGACCCCTGTTCACTACGAATCATTTTTCTCTCTGTAAAAAATTCAAATGACTATGCTATTTGTTTCTATTAAAAGTAGACTGAATAAGAAATCTGCACATATAAAGTATGCCTCTAAATTATTTTTGTACAATTTTTAATGAATTTTCAACATCAGAACAGAGGATCCAAAAATCACTCTGGCCCTGGTTCGCAAAAACTTAAATATCTTATAAAATACCTCTCATTTGCTTATTTTGTTTCTTTCATACGAAAATAGACTCATCAAGCTTCAATTTTATAATTTATTCATCATCTAATCCTGTCTCTATTATTTTTAGTGATTTTTCAAACTCATATCATTGCTGCTACAAGATTCTGTTTTATAACAAAATTCACCTTTTTTATGAATTTTCAAGGACTAGGCAGTACATTAAACATACATGACATATAGACATAGCCGAATTTTCTAGTATCCATAACAGCCCATATTCTACATGAAAATCAGATTTTTACCTTCGATTTTACCCTTTTTTCAATTAAGTCCCCTTTTTAGGAGTTTTCACATAAAATCACTAGGTACAAGTTGTTAAACACACACTAACACATCATATTCCTTCATTATTCATCAAAATACAATTATGTCACACATGGGTAAATTTTCATACATGCATTCTAGCTCAAAATATTACTAAAAAATGATAGAACATGCTTTCTAGATTTTAAAATCGAAAAGAACATTAAAAATGGGCATGGAAATCACTTACAATCAAGACTTGAAATGTTGAAAACCCTAACTATGGTGTTAGGAGAATTTCAGCAGCTTTTATGGAGAAGATGAGCAGATTTTTTTTGTCTTATTTTCCTTTTTTAATGGCTATATTTACCATTTGACAAAAATGCCCTTAATGCATTTCTTTGTAATCTTTCATGTACAAACCCATTTTTGTCCAAAATTTAAGAAATTGGTAAAATTGCTATTTAAAGCCTCATAATTAATACTCCAAATTAATTTCATACTAAAAGCTTCTAAAATGCAAGTTTTGCAACTTATTCCATTTAGTCCCTAATTTCAAATTAAACACTTTACGTATAGAATTTCTTCACGAAATTCTCAAATAGTCATGCATTCATATCATAAACCTCAAAATAATAATAAAATAATTATTTCTATCTCGGATTTGTGGTCACGAAACCATTATTCCGATTAGGCCCTAATTCGGGATATTATAAAAAATATGATACATTAGGTTTACGTATAAAAAAGTAGATCATACATTAGTTTTGCATATAAAAAAATAGATAATACATTAGGTTCACATATAAAAAAGTAGATCATACATTAGTTTTGCAAATGAAAAAGTAGATTCTACATTAGTTTTGCAAATTAAAAAGTAGATCATACATTAGTTTTACATATAAAAAACTAGCATAGTTATATTACAAAAAAAATTCTAAGGAGCTTATGGTGGAGGTGGTGGATGGTATGGTTGGAAGGGGAATGAGGATGTTGCTACCAAGGATGAAAATGATGCAATCGGATTTTGTTCAGCATACTCACGTCGAAGCCACCAAACTCTAACATCTGGATCTAAGTTCAAAAACACTTCTCGTTTCACCGGTATTTGGAACATTTTGATGGCAAAATAGTACAGTTCATCTTTTTTCGGAATTTCATCTTCCAAATCACGCAAAGCATCCATTGCATTTGAAATAGAATATTCAGAGTGAGGAAAAATAATTTCATTCACTGACTTCCTTGGACTAGCCATACTCTCACACAATTTCTCAATATGAGTAGCTAATGAATTTCTTGATGATTTTCTACTTGAACTTGATTTTTTACCTTTACCGTGTACAACCCCAAGTGTTTCCTTTCTTCGATTAGGAGTTTCATGAGAAGGGTTTGATGGTACCTCATTAGAAGGGATATCTTCATTCTCATTGCTATTTTCATCTGAATCACCAAATCCCTCATTAGGTGTATCATCTCCCATAGGAACCCCACTTGGAAGTACACCAGACGAAGGTGCCCATGCATTCTCTCCAGTGGCTACAATGCCACCAAACATTTGCCACATTAAATCATTCAATCGTGGCTCAATTCCTTTCTTCTTAAATCCTTTAAAATCAGGATTTTCCTACATAAAATGTTAAATGTTAAACGTTATACTCATATTTCTATATTTGTAAATGATTAATTTCAATAAACTTTATGCATTAAAATAATGACAATGTTAACACTAACCTGTATTTTTTCAGCCCACCATTCTTTAGTAGCATCGACCGTCCTTTTAGATGGACACCATCCAATACCTGTAGAGTCCTTAAGCAACTCCTTCCATAACCTCCATTCCTTTTTTAATGTATCCCACTTATTTTTCAATTGAGGTTTTCCATAATTTTTTTGTGTTTTTGCTTGAAAAAGAGCAACAACATTTTCCCATCCTTTTGAGTTTAGATGAGTTGTCGGTCTATTTCCAGCATTGACTTCATTCACACAAAGTTCACAAAATATCAATGTCAGCTCGTCATCCCAAACAGCTTTTGTTGCTAAGGAACTATCTCCCTCCACAAATTTTCGTGTCTTTACCATCTATTATTATTATTTTAAAATCAATAGGGCAGTAAATAACACAAGTGTAAGCATAAATCAGTATGTAAGCATACATCAGTAATACAATAGGGCACTAGGCAGCAAGAATGAAATCAATATGTGCTACTTTGGACAGCATAAATCAGTAAATTAAATAGGGCATTAAATAACACAAGTGTAAGCATAAATCAATTTCAAGCCATACTATCATTTCATATTCGAATACTTATAAACTTATAATTTCATAATTCATGTTCACATTAAATAACACATTCGGCACATTAATTAACAATAATATTTATCCACATCATAATTCATGTTCACATTCAGTCATCTATACACATACTAACCATATAACTATCAATTTCCAAATTTAAACACAAGTTTAACACAATGGCCGAACACTTCATGAAGCTACCAAAACACAATCATTTGCCATTTCACAGACACTCACATTCAATCCTTTTTATTAAACACTCAATTCCTTTGTTTCATAGCTCAAAATTAACCATCTTCATGCCTCATCACAAAAACATCAAAATACCACCAATTTAACACATAATAGTCATGACCGAATGCATCTTTCACATGACATAACTTATAAACCTATAATTTCCTATAATTTAACATCATAAAATCAATTAAACACCCCTTTAATCTACTTTTATCCCCAAATATCAAAATTACTATCTTTCTATCCATAACCGAGTATATAGCCATTACAAATTCAAATTTTCATTCTCATACTACTTAATTCCTTCATCTATCCATTAATCCCCCAATCAAAAGCTCAATTTATACACTTTAACAAGAATTACCAATTTTCATTCTCATACTACCCTTGAAAACTATGGCATTCTCTAGAACGTAAAATAGAGAGAAAACAAGAGCTGTCGCCATTTATATATACACACTAATGTGACAAGTACGTAACTGTTTGGAGAAGTTATAAAATGGAAGAAAGTGAATAAACAAATAGTTTATAAACTAATAAAGCTTATAAGAAAATAGATGAAGTAATAACATGGACACTTAATTTTTCAGAAGTTGCATGCAAAATAAAACATGAAGTGTGCCAAAAGTCCTATCATTATACAAAATAGCAAACTGAAGTACCTTTTTCTTTTCTTTCTTCTGTGCAGGAGTCAGAATTTGCTTTCTCTTATTGTTGAGACCAATATCATTCTGCCAAAAAAAGGAGAATTGTACTTGTCACATGTCAGAACTCTCAGACCAATACTATTATGACAACATAATTGTAAATAACCTAGTTCATATGCCCTCATATACCTTCCAGACAAATATTTCTGGCAGACACTTGAACTCATTTCATGTCTTTTGGTGCACGAAAATGCAGTTGCTCATATGTGCATTCGTGAGAGCATGTGTGCGAAAAGAAGATAGAAAGACAAAGAGGTGAACATAGTTTACTGTTTTACCTCTGATAAACTATTTATCAGTTGGAACTGTTCTAGATCTTTAAAATTTGGCATTGGTCAATGGTAAAGAATGGTGAGAAAGCAATACAAAGGAGGAAGCTGTGAAAAGCATTGTCATGTTGTAGCAAAAAATAGCTGTAAAATCATGACCTAACATCCTGTATGTCAAATTAACAACCGATTTATTCAAATTAACAACAAGCACTCAAGCTACAACAGAAGAGGAAGAGCTACAACTGCTACAACCGAAATGCCGATACACTACAAGGATTAAGGCATCAGAGAAAAAGAATGAGTTAACTCCTAAATTACCAAGTGTGGGTAAGGTCGCTAGGAAAGACCCTCTTTTTTGGGAGATTGAGGGAGATAGTGTAAGCATATGATCTTTAATCCTTACTTGGAAGGAAGACTTTTGGCTTTTAAATCTACATAGGAAAATAAAAAACAGTCAGATAAGTTAACTGCAGCTGCTGCTATATATCTACAGTAGGAACCAACCAAATAAGGGCTTGATAATAAAGATCAGAACTTCATAGTTAGTTGACTGTGTACTTTTTCAAGCTTTATTGCTCTTGTTTGTGCTTTAGTCAAAAGTGGAAGTATTAACTGACATTTCCAGCCATATCAACTCCGAATCCATTTAAGGAAACTATTGCTATGCTCATAGCACTTCTATCACCAAAGTTTCGTAGGTTTAAAAACACTAATTGACAGAATGAATATGTAAAGCTAAACTCTAATCAATCCTAAGTCTTCTCAATAGTTGCAAGTAAAAGATTATATAACATAATTGGGTCACTAATAAGCTCATCAAAGCTGCTACAGCCAAAATCGAGCTCAATCAATGGCGTAGTTCATATCAATTTTTGACAAAACCAGTTTAACGAAGAAGCCAATGAAAACCCCACAAAGTATCATTCATCGCATTGCATTCAGTACATAGGGTGTATCTAGATGCTGATGCCAAGAAGCAAGAGCTGAATAAAATCAGGCAGGATTTCGACACGGCGTTGGAAGTGAAATTGGCGACGTTTCAGCAGGTGGCGGAGGCGCAGCTCTCGGCTAAAATGCATTCCGAGAGGGTTACCGAGCTAACGAAGTAAATCACGGTGATGAAAGAGGCGATTAAGCAAGTGAAATTCGCTACGCAACAAGTGTACAAAGAGCAGGAGAGCATAGCGGCGGATAAAAAAATGTTGCAGAAATCTTATGAAACTGCTAAAGAGGAAGCGGAGAAGAAATTAAAGGCTGCGAGGGAAGCGTATGATCCAGAGCTAGCGAGATCTCTGGAGGAGAAGCTTAAGGAAACTACGGAGGAGGTCGAAGCGTTGCAAGACGAGATGAAAAAAGTTCATGCTATGGAAATGGATTCCGTTACGCTGCAAATGGTGGCCGACGAAGAGTGTTCCCTTCAGAATTTAGTGAGCTCCGTTAGGATGGAACTTGAAGAGGTGAAGAGGCAACAACGAGAGAGTGAAATGAAGATCCAAAATGAAAGTGAAAAAGAAGCTGTTAGTGCTGATCATAACATTAGGCTTCAACAGCTTTTATTAGAAACAGAGAATGCTAGAAATGAAACTGAACAGATGAAGAAGAACATGGAAACGCTGAAGAAAGAAGCTGAAGAGGCTGAAACGGCAGTGAAGGAACCCCTACAAATAAGCTAGCTATCACTCTCTTCTACTGCTAAAGGATCGAGATGATACCCGACACCACCATTTTTAGTTTAGATGAATACTTGAAAAGATGCCCTAAAATCGCACGGTTAGGGCAGCGAACCGACGGTCAATCATCAATTCTGCTCTATTCAGTTCCAAGTTCATGGCTACAACAACTGCAGAAACAATCTAAAGAGAATGTCCATCTAATTTACAAAAACCCATTCCGTAGCAAGAAGAAACTGGCAGCAAGAAGAAACAGAGAATATGGTAGCAAGAAGAAACAGAGAAATATGGGAATGAAAAGAAATTAACTTACGAGAAGAAACAGAGAGACTTTCGCTTCAGTCGTCGGAGAAGTTGAAGAGCTTCACAGAGAATTTGATTGTTTTCTTCCCAAATCTGAAAACAAATAAGATTCGGGAAGGAATTAAGCCAAAATTTAAAGGATAAAATGGTACAAAAATAAATAAAAGTATGCCTATTTTTCCAGTTGCTTTCAATTGCTGCTGAAAGCCTCAGTCCCGTTTCAGCACCAGCAGTGAGATTAAAACCAAATTTCACTGCACTGGACTGGTGAACCAAAGGCAGTTCAGTGAGGTTGGATAACCCAACTGAAACGCACTGGTGAAAAAAGCTGTTCCAAAGGCAGCCTTTGTAAATGAAGATGGATAAGCTTTTGGGTGTCATTGGTTCCACATATAAATGAGCATTTATTATTCTTATGTATATATTGTGCTTATTAATTGTTCGATGAAATGTCTGGTTGGATGTTAAGCTTTCTCATGTTCTAAATTGTTAGATGGTTGGTTGATTGGTTGTTTGTTAGTTTAAGTTAATATCTATTCTCAATTAATTGGTTATTTGATTATATCAAAATACTTAATAGGTTAATGTAAGGGCCTAAATCTGCCCGGCCCATATGATAACCAAAAAGACAAAAATAATAATAAAACAAAAGCCCAAATGTCCACAGTCCAAAATACAACCCAAATCAACCCCTACCGGTTACCACTACCCTCCAGCCCAAAATACTAACCCAAACCCTAACCTAAAGGCCCAACAAGCCCACATGCTAAACCGACTCAGAAACCCTAGGGTTTCTGAGCCTCCTCCAGCCCATTACTCTTCCCACGTGCCATGCCAGCATCTCCAGTGCTCGAGGAGCTGCTACATCGTCACGTCCAATGCCTGAGATTCGGCTACGACTGTCGCCTTGTACCAAAATGGAAGCCTTTACCCGTTGACCCTCCTCAGCCCTGCAAAACAACCTAAAAGAGCAAGAACACAGCAAAACACGCAAGAGAACAGAGGAAAAACAACAGCAGAAGCAACAATAGCAAGAAAACATATTGTATTTTTGATTTTTTTTACTTTCTCGGCTATAAAAAGAGCCGAAGAAACCAATGTTTTGGATCCTTTTTTTTGGAACAATTTTCGAATACGAAATAAAAAAACAGAGGTATTGCTTAAGATTTTCAGTGCATTTCATTTTTATTTTACTGTATATACGTAGAAACGAAATAAAAATCGAAACTTTTTACCTTTGCGACGATTTGAGTCCTAAATACGCAACGTTTTCCTTGTTTTCTTTCGGTTTCAAAAAGGTTTTGGGTGCTTAGGGGGAGATTCGGGTTTAGGGAGTCTTTTAGGTTAAAAATCAACCCTTTCGTAAACTCCGACCACCGTATACGGTGGCGGAGGCGGCGATCGGGGACGGCCCGATGATCGGAGCTTGACCGGACTTTGGCCGGTGCTTGGAGGGCAAGGCCTGGTTTTGAGAGAATTTTCAAGTCTTTTTGAAGAAAAGGGGTTTTAAAAATGATTTAATGATTTTTTTTAAGTTTTTAGCTTTTATAGGCCAAGGACATGACGTTGTTTTGGGGTGGCACATTAATGCCCAAAACGGCAGCGTTTTGAGGCCCTCGACCCGCTTGTGTGACCCGACCCAGGGAGTATCCGCGCATTTTTGGTTATTGGGAAATTTATGCCCCAAGCCCCTCCGCATTCTCACTTATTTGCAATCTGGTCTCAATTTCCTTTTTTTTATCTTTTAAATTCGCCTCATTTAATTTTAAAACTCGCATTTTGGTCCGCATTTAAACGCTGCGTTTTGGAACCTGAAATATTTCCATTCTTGATCCTCCTGGGTTTACGCGCATTGTATTTTAGTCATTCTCACTTTTTTTTATCTGATTTGCCCCGAAATTGGAATTTTGAGTTTCGTTTTAGTCCTTTTTGTTATTCTTGTTGTTTGATTTTCAAATTAGCTAATTAATTGTAACATTATTATTATTATTATTATTATTATTATTATTATTATTATTATTATTATTATTGTTATTACTACTATTATTATTATTATTATTATTATTATTATTATTATTATTATTATTTTACTAATGTTTTATTGTTATTGTTATTGTTATATTTATGGCGTTTAATGTTTTTATTATTTTATCACCTACTATTATTTTCATGTTGTTAAATTAATTTATTTGCATCCATTTAAATTATCATTTTTTATTTATTTTATTTTCACCCTTTTTTTAAATGCATGTTATATTTATTTATTTCAAGTTTTTTAAGTAGCATTTCTTTTAAACTATTTTGTTTTATTATTCCTTTATTATTTATTTTGAATGGTCTTCTATAGTGTTCATTTTATTTTTGTTTCATTATTTTTGCATGGTTATAATTATTTTTTATATATTATTATTTTAAAATACTTTTTATATATAAATATATTATCCGTTTTAATTTTTTTATCACATTTTAACTTGTTTTATCGAAAATTGTTTCGCATATCATTTTAAGTTTTATTCTAAACTTGCACATATTATTTATTTTAAATTATTTCATTTATCATTTTGATATCTTATCGACTTTTAGATTTTTTTATTTTGAACTTGTTTGTCATTATTTTAAATTGTTCTATGTTTGACTTCAATTTGCTTGATTTATTTCTCTTCAAATTGTTATCCACTTGTCTTTAATTACCATGTTAGCTTGTAAATAATGTATATTGTGTGATCATCACGATGTGTTTTATTAGCATGTTCAATCATGTTTGCATATTAACTTCATTCACAAACCGCCATCCCAAATAGAAAACATTGTTACATTTCATTCACAAGTTTTAAAGAAAAGCAACGCTCGTGTTTGGGAACTTTGAGAAAATCGTGCCTTAACTCACTAGGTTCTGATTTTTCTCGTTAAACCTAGGCCATCGGGTGCCCTTTTAAAACCAAAACGCATAAATTTCCAAATAAAAACTTATTCTCAAGAATTTAAGGCTTTGCGTCCTAACTCACTGGATGTGACGTTTCATTATTCCGAGATAAGAATTTTAAAAATCAGGATAATACTTTATGTTTTGGAATTTGAAAAAATCTAGCCCTAACTTACTGGGTTCTGTTTTTTTCATTTGACCCAAGATAATCAAGTATCCTTTTTGAATTTAGGCATATGAAATTTATTTTTTATAAAAGAGGGACAAGCTTAATTTCGAAAAATTGAGATGTTGTATCCTAACTTACTGAGTACGGCATTTTTATTTCTTTGGAATGAGCGAGTCTCGATTTTCACCTCGGTCTATTCAAACGTTCTTTTAAATAAAAGGATCGAATTTTAAAATCTTTTCAAACGTTCGATGTTAGGACATTAAGTAATCAATTAGGTATCAATTTTGGGCGTCACGAGGGTGCTAATCCTTCCTCGTACGTAACCGATTCCCGAACCCATTTTTTTGAGTTTCGTAGACCAAAATTTGTCTTAATAAATTAAAATTTTATGGTGACCCGATCACACCTCAAAAAGGGTCGGTGGTGACTCCTATTACTTTCCTAAAATCGATTCCCTATTTAAAAAAATAAAAAAATAGTTTCGACAGCTTGGCGACTCCACTGGGGACTTCGAGAGTCAAGCCGTTAAATTGATTATTTGTTATCCTTTCATCGAAAATTGAAAATTGATTTGAAGAAATTACGATCCTTTTATTGCAATTGGTTTGTAAAATTTCATGTGATTGTTGTAGATTAAATTTCGTGAAATAATTTTGCGCATCATATTGCATGACCGTCGGGTCATACCTTTTAAGTGGGAGTGAGAAGCTACTCCTTCGTGAGGTTTTCACCTCTGTGTAGGATAGTGAATCGCTTCCGGGATACATCCGTACCTATGTCTTCGTGAGATTTTCATCTCCGTGCAGCCATAGGGAAATGTATTCCCCTGAACTGAACTCAGTCCGTATGAGCCTATAATGGGTGAGGATCAAGGAATCTGCTGGTTCAGGTACCCCAACTTTAGAACCAAACCACATATAAAGAACCCTAAGAGCCTACCCTAGGTAGAGCCGCGCTAAACCCTAGTAGTCACCCTAATAGGCGCTTGATTGTTTCTCTTTTTTCTTTGTACATGCTTTGGATTTTGTTTTATACATTGTACTGACGCCTTGTGTTTTGTCTTTGCTATATTTTGCATGCAATTTCACATTAAAGAGGTGTTGATTCGGGTTCGATTGCTAAATTAGAGAGCTCAGTCATGGAAAACAAACTTCTTGATAAAGTAGAACGCAATGCGGTGGTCCAAAATTGGTCTGAGACAGTGCAATTAGAGAAAGGGGACAGCTTAGCTACGAGGCATGTATCGGAGTTATGGGACTACACTCGCATTAGCGTTACGTAGAATGATCTTCAAGAGTTAAAGGAAATTTGAGGTCAGTGGAATGATGAGACTAAGAGGTTGTTCTACAATAATTATGGGGATTTGCCGTACTTGCTAAACGTTAACATAGATGAGCATTTATTTCGAGCCCTCACCCAGTATTGGAACTCGGCATATAGTTGCTTTACCTTTGGAAGAGTGGATTTGGTACCTACTGTGGAAGAATATATAGCTCTATTGAATTGTCCGAAGATTCAAGTGGATAAAATTTACTCGAGAGCTACTTATGTCCTAGCCTTTTGGAAAAAGTTGATGAACATAACGAGAATGAATGAACAGTGGATTATGGCCAGAATCAAGCAAAAGGGCGAGTGTAAATGCATCCCATGGAAAAATTTGAGGGATTTGATTTTAGCTCACCCCGATACATCGAAGAGAGTTGATGTCTTTGCACTCAGTATCTATGGGTTTGTATTATTCCCTAGGGCTTTAGGATACGTAGATGAAGCAGTCACAGACCTCTTCAACCGGCTTGATCAAGGGGTCACGCCAGTTCCCGCAATCTTGGCCGAAACTTTCAGATCACTAAATGCATGCAGAAGATCCGGAGAATGCAGGTTCATAGGGTGCACACAATTGCTGCTAGTTTGGTTCCATAGCCACTTCTGGAAAGTAGACAAGTTTTCTTATGGGGTCTTCTTAAATGGATATTCCCCATTAAAAGAGATTGTCACAAAATCAAGGAGAGACGATGTGTCAAAAGAAAATTGGATAGTGCTTCTATGAAACCTTCGAAAGGAGGACATTGAATTGAGAGCTCCTTCATTTGTACCCGGTGAAATTCTCTTCTAATGTAGAAATTTTGATTGGGTTCCTTTGCTCGGAGTTTGGGGAGCCGTTGGTTACGTTCCTTTAATAGTATTAAGGCAATATGGATCCAAGCAGTTTGTACCGGCGACGAACGGTTTGGCACAATGTGAGTTCCCGTACAAAGGAGATAGTTACAAGAAAAAAGTAAAAGAGATTTCTACTGCTTGGAATCAGACTCATCGGGTTAAAAATTTGAATGTAGGATCAGTGACCCCTGAGTATAGTGATTGGTTCAGCAGAAGGGTTAATGATAATGTCCTGGGGCTGAATTTAGAAGGTGTCCGACCGATAGAAGAGTATTTACGGGTAGTCCCATCAAAACTAGAGATAATAAAATAAGATTTTGAGAAAAGAAATTTGGAACTGCAAAAGAAAATAGAGCAATTGGAGGAAGAAAAATTGCATTTGAGGTGGGATGCTGATGTTCAAAAGTTAGAAGCTGAGAAACTAAGGAAAGGAAAGAACAATGCCGAAGAAGACTTGGATGGCTTGAAGGCTTATTAAAAGAAATATCGTCAATCAGTGAGAACAGCAGGATTAGGAAAAACGTCAGAGTAGTGGCGACAAGAGATCCAAGTAGAAAGAACCAATGCGGAAAAATAGGAGAGAAGATTCCAGGAGGGACAGGCACAGAGAGAAGCCCTAGAGAAGAGTTTGTTAGAAGCCCAGAAAAATAAAGGGAAATTAAAGACCCGACTGACAGAGCTTGAAAAAGTGATTCATCAGTATAGAAATCATAATACTGCGATTGAGTTGAGAGCCAGTTTAAGCAAAACTGAAGAAATGAAAGGAAGAATAGAGGAGTTGGAATCTACTCTATAGAATTGTGAGCTCCGGGTAAAGCTTCTTGAAGCAAATGAGGAGCGCTGGAGAGAACAACTTTATCACTCTCAGAGCCAAGTTGAGAGTGGAGACTATATCATGGGCGAAGCCGTAGCACAGATTCGGGAGGTAGTTGATCACCTACAAGCTTTGGCAGTTCAAGCAGACATACTAAGTGTGAAGTATGAGCTGAATTCAGCTAGGGTTCAAGAGTTAGCGTCGTTACTTAGGAAAGTCAAAAATTTAAGCATTAGGGCAAAGCCGTACCTGTAATCCATTTTATGTAAAGATATTTGCTTTCTAGTAAAGTTTTCTAAATGGAAATGAATCAGAATCGACTCCTTTTTACATTCATTTCATGCATTTGCATCGCATTCATGTCATATGCATTAAATTTCATGAAAAAACTCTAATAAATACAATTATTTCAGTTAACCTGGAAACCAACGAGAACTTACCAACCACACATCATTATGGTACTCGAAGAAAAACTAAGGACATGGACCAAAGAATGGAAAGGCTCGAACAACTCCAAAAAGAAATGGAAGAACAGCTGCAAGCGCAAATGCAAGAACAGCTGGCCAAAATTCAACAAGACATGAGGGATCAAATGCTAGAATCCCAAAAAAACATGATGAGTCAATTGGCTCAACTATTAGCCGGAGGATCTGATAAAGGAAAGGGCTTTGTAATTCATCCTGATGACGACAATGAAGAACCCGCCTATCCTCCAAGCTTTGCCCCAACTAATGCACAAGCATGGACAGATATATACCCGCAAAGGGTACCTATCACTATCAGATCTCAATATCAGGCCGGTACATCAGTGCCGGTAAACTTTCCAACAGGCTCGAGTTCTAACCCAGGGGATAATCCAACCAACCCTATTGTTATCGATCTCGATGATATGCCTGAGATGGAGAAAACGAGAGCGGAACTGCCAAAACAACTGGACGATCGATACAAGTGGCTAGAGGAAAAACTCAGAGCAATGGAGAATGCTGATTTCCATTGCGGAATGGATGCCAAAGACCTAAGTTTGGTCCCAGAGTGCTCCCTCCTAAGTTCAAAACTCCAGACTTCGAAAAATACAATGGAACTAGCTGTCTAGGGGCTCACATCACGATGTTCTGTCGGAGAATGACAGGATACGTCAACAATGACCAGTTATTAATCCACTATTTTCAAGACAGCTTGATTGGGTCTGCAACTAAATGGTACAATCAACTGAGCCGTACCCAAATTGGTTCATGGAATGATCTGGCTTAAGCTTTCATGAAACAATATGGTCATGTGACGGACATAGCACCCGACAGGATTACATTGCAAAACATGGAAAAGAAGCCGAGTGAAAGCTTCAGGAAATATGCTCAACGATGGTGGGAGATAGCAACTCAAGTCCAGCCACCCCTCTTAGAGAAAGAAACGAAAGCTTCAGGAAATATGCTCAACGATGGTGGGAGATAGCAACTCAAGTCCAGCCACCCCTCTTAGAGAAAGAAACGACTATGCTTTTTATCAATACCTTGAAGGCCCCATTCATCAGCCACCTATTGGGAAGCGCAACGAAGAGCTTTTCAGACATAGTAATGTCCAGGGAAATGATAGAAAACGCTATATGAAGCGGAAAGATTGAAGCAGGAGAGGGCACTAAAAGATCAGTCCCGAGAAAGAAAGAGAACGAGGTAAACAACATAAATGTGTATAACAAGGGTTATTCAAAACCCATCACTGTAAGCTAACCAAGGAAGGTGACCACGGGTCATTAAAGTCAATCGAGGCAAGAACCTAACACGAGGCAGAATGCTGAGAAACTTCAGTTCACGCCTATCCCCATGACGTACAAGGAGCTGTACTAGAGCTTATTCGAGGCGTATGTTATATCCCCTTTTTACATAAAGTCATTGCAACCCCTGTACCCCAAGTTGTATGATGCCAGCGCCCAATGCGAATATCATGCGGGAATTATGGGGCATTCGATAGAGAATTGCACAGGTTTCAAAAAGGCGGTTGAAAGGCTCATTAGAATGGGCGTCATAAGATTCAATGATACACCTAATACAGAAGATCCGTTGCCTAGTCTTTCTGATAAAAGAGTAAACGCGATAATCGGGAATGGGGGCAAAAGAGTTAAAGCTAGCATAGAGGAAGTAAAGACCCCATTGAGATGGATTTGGGGACAAATGACGAATAGAGGTTAATTTGGGTGAAATCTAGAAGGAAGGCTTGAAGGAGTAGAAGAAGACTGCGAGTTTCATGTCAATAAGGGGCATGATATCCAAAAATGCACGGAGTTCAGAACCATAGTGCAAAACATGATGGATAATAAAGAGGTGGAATTCTACGAGGAGATCGAGGGATCAGAGGAAGGCGAGGTTTGTGCCACGGATACTGGATCGACCGAGAAAGTCCAAAGGGTTAATCATCCGGTAGTGATCATTACGCGTCCGAGAAACAATGAAGCAGGAATGTCAGTGCCACCGAAGATCATAATTCAAAAACCCGTTGCTTTTCCTTACAAGGATAGCAAAATGGTGCCTTAGAATTATGATTGTAACGTGATGATTCCGAGAGAGGAGGAACAGGTTAGTGCTTTAGAGAATAGACAAGATGTGGGTCTCCACACGCATAGTGGTAAATGCTATGACCTAGTAAGCACTAGAACAGAGACTGCGAAAGGGAAAACCTCGATGGTAGAATAGGAGAAAACAGACGCAGTTGAGCTTCCAATAAATGAACCGGTGAATGAGAAGGAGTTTAAAGAGTTCTTAAAGTTTCTGAAGCATAGCGAGTATAGCATTGTGGAACAATTACACAAGCAGTCGGCTCGCATATAGGTGCTGTCCTTACTTTTAAGCTCAGAGACACACCGCAGCGCATTAATGAGAGTGTTGAATGAAACATACGTGGCGAATGATATCTCTGTCAATAAGCTCGATCATCTGGTCAATAGCATCAGTACCGATAATTTCATATTCTTTAATAACGATAAAATACCTCCCGGAGGAAGAGGATTTATAAAGGCCCTACACATAACCACTCGCTGCAAAGGGTATACGTTGCCGGGAGTTTTAATTGACAATGGATCGGCATTAAACGTATTGCCTCTATCCACGTTAAACAGGTTACCGGTGGATAGCTCGCATATGAAGACATGCCAGAACGTAGTAAGGGCGTTCGATGGGACAGAAAGGAAAGTAATGGGGAGGATTGATATACCTCTTCTAATCGGCCCAAATACGTACGAGGTGGACTCTTTGGTGATGGACATCAAACCATCTTATAATTGCTTGCTAGTAAGGCCATGGATTCACTCGGCCGGGGCAGTACCATCATCTCTCTACCAAAAATTGAAGTTGGTAACTGAGGGCAGGCTAATAACGATAAGTGCGGAAGCGGACATCATAGCGTCCGTGATCAGTGACACACCGTACATAGGGGTTGATGATGAGGCAATTGAGTGCTCCTTTCGACCATTAGAGTTTGTCAATGCAACATTCGTCGTCGAAGGAAATAAGATCCCGACACCCAAAATGTCAAAAACTACAAAAATGGGCCTACGATTGACAGTAAGAAAAGGTGAGTTGTAAGGAAAAGGACTCGTAAGGTACCTCCAAGGAAGAGTTAATACGCCGGTGCTAAAGGAAAAACGAGACCGCTTTGACTTGGGGTATAGACCAGATGCAAGACAAATGAAGAAAGACATAGTCGGTCTTAGTTATCCGACGGTGCCGAGTGGAAGGGCCGTCGCTCAACGGATAAAAGTTACTCTAGAGATAACAGGCTGATCTTCCCCAAGAGCTCACATCGACGGTGAGCACGATTGAACGGGGGAGAAGTCAAATGGGAACCGATGACTTTTCCCCATATTGTAACATCCTCTTACCCGAGACCGTCGCCGGAGTCGAGCTTGAGGTGTTACCAAACTTGTTTCATCACTTTTTGAATTTTATAACAACTAATTTCATTTTCGCAGCAAACTGTATTTCTGCGTCATGGTCGGTTAAAAAAATCATATCTCGAGTTACGAAACTTGAAATCAATATCCGTAAATTTTCCCTGAAACTAGACTCATATATCTATCTACTAATTTTTTTCTAGAATTTTTGGCTGGGCCAATTAGTACAGTTTATTAGTTAAAGTTACCCCTGTTTCAAATCTTGACTGGACTGACCTCTACTTACTACGAACCACTTTTCTCTCTGTAAAAAATTTACACGAATATGATGTTTATTTCTGTTAAAACTAGACTCAATAAGGATTCTAAAAATATAAAGTACACCTCATAAATATTTTTTTTCAATTTATGGTGAATTTTCAAAGTTGGAACAGGGGATCTAGAGATCACTCTGGGCCTGTTTCACTAAAACTCAAGTACCTCATAACATATAGCTCCTTTACCTGTTTAGCTTCTTTCATATGAAAGTAGACACAATAAGCTTCCATTCCATATTTAATTCATCTCCTAATTCATTTTATACTATTTTTAGTGATTTTTCAAACTCACATCACTGCTGTTACAACATTCTGTTTTATGACAAATTTTCACTTTTCTATGAAAATTCATGAACTATTATCACTTTGAACATACATGGTCTCATACATGATCTAAATTAACCCTTCCAAGGACTAATCATTATCAGGCATTTTCTCAATCCAACCATAACCATATCGCAAGATTAATTACACAACATGAGTATATTGCTATACATGCCATATAAACCAAAAGATAATAACCCAAAAACTACCGGAATAAGTCAGGACAGTGTGATTCCTCGTGATGATCTGATCCTCCGAACTCACGTTAATCTACAACACATGTCAAACACAATCAAGTAAGCTTATGAAAGCTTAGTAAGTTCATAGGCTTGGAAAGTAAACTTACCAAATTAATAAATCATTCACATAGTTTACATTTCACTACTATCTCCTGTCATTCACAAATCAAATCAATTTTACTTAGTATCATTCAATAATATCCATACTTGAAATTCATCCTTTTTGGGCCCGTTTACTATTTAACACTTCTTCACAAATTAGGAACTATACGGAATTGAGTACATTGCCTTCTTTATACCATAGTAGAACTATGGATTTACACATAATCACATTTCCTTTTTCCGAAGCCATAGCCTAGCCATGGTCTTACACGGATCACATATCATACCGAGGCCATATCCCGGATATGGTCTTACACGGGTCACATATCACTTTTCTCCGATGCCATAGCCCAGTTATGGTCTTATACGAAAATCACTTGGCACACTTCACCGATGCCATAGCCCAGCTATGGTCTTATACGGGAATTTCTTATCATTTGTTTCCGATGCCATAGCCCAGCTATGGTCTTATACGAAAACCACTTATCATTTGTTGCCATGGTCCAACCATGGTCTTTTTCCGTCAATTCGTCACGTATCATGAGACAAAGGTACTCAATCCGATAGTTTCCTACAATTTCATACTTTTACATTGTTTATAATCTTATCACATACTTTTGTCACATGCACATCATATAACACATTACAAAATTCATAATATTAACAATGATCATTAAAATTCAGCCACATGAACTTACCTGGGCTGATTCACAAAAGTTGTAGAAATTCGGGAATTATTCGGTTATTTTCTCCTTTCCGCGACTTGCTTCGATTTCTTGGTCTATAAATGCAAAATATTTTCACTCATTAGCATTTATTTTATTTCTATTTCAATTCACAATTTATGCTGTTCAACTCTCGAAATTGCACTTTTACCCCAAAATTTATAGTTTTTACAATTTAGTCCCTGCTCAATTCACCCATCAATTGAACTAATTTTTCTCAATTAACACTTTATTTTATCATTATAAACTATTTCACAACCTTTTATATTCTGAATTTCAACACTAACCTCTAATTCACAACTTTTTCACAATTAGGTCCTAAATACCATTTTCTATCAAAATCACTTAATAAAGCCACCTTAATATGAAATTAGAACTTAAATTTCATAATAATTCATCATAAAATTCCCTTAACCAGCTAGGGTAACTTCCAATTTCACCCACCAAATCAAAAACTAATGAATTCTATAAGTGGACCTAGTTGTAAAAGTCATAAAAACATAAAAATTATCAAGAAAAAGCAAGAATCAAACTCACATGATGTAAAAATATGAAAAACCAGCTTTCTCCAGACCTTCTATGGCGTTTTGGCTGAGAAATATGAAGAGATCTCTAGATTTCTCAATTTTGTCCTTATTTTATATGTTAAAATTATAAAATTTCCAATTTTGCCCTTATTTCCCTTATTTTTCTGCTGATTTTCTTGCCCTTGCCGTCCAACCTATTCACTTTTAGGCTTAATTTCCCTTTAAATCCTCTTTCTTTTAACACTTAAGCTATTTAATCCTTCTAGCAAATTTTGCATTTATTACAATTCAGTCCTCTTTACTCAATTGACCATCAAAACCTTAAAATTTCTTAACGAAACTTTAATACCAACATACTAACACTCCATAAATATTTATAAAAATATTTATGGCTCGTTTTAATATCCTGAGGTCTCGATACCTCGTTTTCACTTCTCAATTATTTAATATTTATTTCTAAAATACTATTCACTATTTCAATTATTTCCCTAACTTCACATTTAACTTATACTCATTAAATTAATAATATTTTATACTAATTTGTCAGATTTAGTGATCTCGAATCACTGTTCCGACACCACTGAAATTTGGGCTGTCACACATATATCCAAAACGTTCGTGTCGGGAGGAACCATTTACCTCGAATAGAAGATGACAAGAAGAGAAGCAACAGAAGAAATAAGCATTAATGCCATAGCTAATGAAGAAAAGGAAGGAAATTTATCGGGTCTTCGCCCATATATACCGGGGAGCGTTTTGAGCAATTGACTGCAGAAGAAATCCCTGTATTCTTTAGGACTAACTCAGAGTAATGCTCAAAACACACTTATTGCTCTAGGTCTAGGAGTGATAAGAATCCTTTTATGAAATAGGCCCATGTTCAACAATTTTTAAATTCAATGGAAATGCGTCCTTTTGTCACACATTGAGTCAATATTCTTTTATTCTTTCATTCAAAATCATACTGCACAAGCATTTATTCTTGGATTCTTTTGTTCTTTGGATTTATTTTTGCCCCCATCACAGGTCCTCAGATATCGGTAATATGCGCAACGCTACTGACGGCTAAAAGTCTCATTTTGAACAAGATATGTGTTTGGAAGAATCTCAGAGTTTTAGACATGACCAAGAATATAGCTTATCTCCGGATTTGATGGTTGAACAGGGCGAGAAATAAATCCTACCGTATAAAGAATCAGTGGAAGTGGTAAGCTTAGGAGAGGATAAAGAGATAAAGATCGAAGTTTGCATCACCACGGAAACAAGGCAAGACCTCATTGAATTACTCCAAGAATTCAAAGATGTTTTTGCATGTTCGTATCAGGATATGCTCAGGTTAAACACTGATATCGTGGTGCATCGGCTACCTATAAAAGAAGACTATAAACCAGTTCAATAGAAGCTCCGAAGAATGAGGCCGGACGTCTTGTTGAAAATAAAAGAAGAAGTCAAAAAATAATTTGATGCTAGTTTCCTACAAGTAGTTAAGTATTCAGAATGGGTAGCTAATATCGTCCCCGTTCCCAAAAAAGATGGAAAAGTGCGAATGTGTGTAGGTTACAGGGATCTAAATTGGGCTAGCCCGAAAGATAATTTCCCGTTACCTCACATTGATCCTTTAGTAGACAACACGGCGGGCTACTCACTGTTCTCTTTCATGGACGGCTTTTCAGGGTAGAACCAGATAAAGATGCATCCTGAAGAGATGGAGAAAACCACATTTGTAACATGGTGGGGAACTTTCTGTTATAAAGTGTGCCATTTGGGCTAAAGAATGCTGGCGCAATATATCAAAGGGCCATGGTAACTCTGTTCCATGACATGATGCATAAAGAAATTGAGGTCTATGTGGATGACATGATTGCGAAATCCCGAATAGAAAAAGAGCACATACAAGTTCTGCGAAAGTTATTCTTGAGATTGAGAAAGTTTCAACTAAAGCTAAATCCAGCAAAATGCACCTTCGGGGCTAGATCGGGAAAGCTGCTAGGATTCGTGGTTAGTGAAAAAGGGATAGAAATTGACCCGGGTAAAGTTAAGGCAATACAGGAATTATCTCCACCACGCACTCAAAAGGAGGTTCGAGGGTTCTTAGGAAGATTAAATTACATCGCTCGATTCATCTCGCAACTAACTGAGAAATGCAACCCTATATTCCGACTCCTCAAGAAACACAATCCAGGTGTATGGGATGAGGAGTGTCAGAAAACTTTTGACAAGATCAAACATTATTTGTCTATTCCTCCAGTGCTTGTACCACCTAGCCAAGACAAGCCGTTAATACTATACCTGGCAGTATTTGGAAATTCTATGGGATGCGTGCTCGGCCAACATGATGAGTCAGGGAGAAAAGAAAAGGCAATATATTACCTTAGTAAGAAATTTACTGAGTGTGAGACAAGATATTCGCCAATCGAAAAACTTTACTGCTTCTTAATTTGGACGACTCGAAGATTGAGGCAGTACATGTTGTACCATACAACTTGGTTAATCTCTAAGCTGGACCCCCTAAAGTACATGATGGAGTCAACCGCACTGAATGGAAGGATGGCTTGATGGCAGATCCTGTTTTCCGAATTTGATATAGTCTACGTAAGTCAGAAAGCTGTGAAAGGAAGTGCAATAGTAGATTTTCTAGCCAGTAGAGCTCTAGAAGACTACGAGCCTCTGAACTTTGATTTTCTAAATGAAGATTTAACGTATGTGGCAGCTACTGAAGAAGATACCTAAGAGAGTCCTCTTTGGAGATTGAACTTTGATGGAGCTTCAAATGCTATAGGAAATCGAATTGGAGCGATCTTGATATCCCCAAGCAGAGATCATTTTCCCTTTACCAGCAAATTGGATTTCGATTGCACAAATAATATGGTAGAGTACGAGGCATGTATTATGGGGATTTGCGCAGTCATAGAACGTAAAATCAAGGTGCTAGAGGTGTATAGGGATTCCGCATTAGTAATCTATCAGCTCAGAGGCGAATGGGAAACAAGAGATCCAAAATTGATTGAATATAGAAAGCTAGTTCTCGAATTAATCAATGAGTTTGACGATATCACCTTCTACTATCTCCCTCGTGAGGAAAATCAAATGGCCGATGCCTTAGCTATTCTAGCATCCATGGTCAAAGTGAATAAACTAGAAGATGTGAAGTCGATCCAAATGGGCATTTATGAAACTCCGACTCATTATTGCGACATCGAAGAAGAAAAAGAAGAGGAAAAGGATGACCACCCTTGGTATCACGACATACTGTGATACATGAAAAATCACGAATACCCATACCAAGCGACTGAGAATGATAAGAGAACATTGAGAAGATTGGCCAGTGATTATGTTCTGGATAGAGAGATCCTATACAAAAGGAGAAAGGATCAAGTGTTGCTAAGATGCGTAGACGCCATCGAAGCTAAGAAAATCCTGGAAGAAGTCCATGAAGGTGTCTGCGGGACACATGCCAATGGGTTCATGATGGCCAGGCAAATTATGAGATTTGGGTATTACTGGTCCACGATGGAAGGGGACTGCATCAGTTACGCTAAGAAGTGCCATGAGTGCCAAATTTATGGAGACAAGATTCATATGCCTCCTTCACCTCTTCATGTTCTGACTTCCCCATGGCCTTTCTCAATGTTGGGCATAGACGTCATTGGACCAATTTCGTCGAAGGCTTCTAATAGTCATCGATTCATTTTTGTAGTCATCGATTACTTTACCAAATGGATAGAGGCCGCTTCGTATGCTAATGTCACCAAGACGGTAGTTAGCAAATTCTTGAAAAAAGAAATTATATGCCGATATGGGATGCCAGAAAAGATCATATCAGACAATGCTCTGAATTTGAACAACAGCACAATAGCAGAGGTCTGTAGTCGACTCAAAATCAAGCACCACAACTTATCACCATATCACCCGAAAATGAATGGCGCGGTAGAAGCAGCAAATAAGAACATCAAGAAGATCGTGGGAAATATGACTGAAACTTATAGAGATTGGCATGAGAAGCTACCATTTGCCATTTTCGCTTATTGAACATCTGTCAGAACCTCCACCGGGGCAACACCTTTCTCATTGGTCTACGGAATGGAGGCAGTTTTACCCATCGAAGTTGAGATTCCTTCCCTTCGAGTTTTGTCAGAGCTGAAATTAGACGAAGCAAAATGGGTTCAAGCTCGATATGACCAATTAAATTTGGTTAAAGAAAAGAGGTTAAGAGCTATCCGTCATGGTCAAATGTACCAAAAGCGAATGATGCGGGCTTATAACAAGAAGGTGCGTCCTAGAGAATTCAGTGAAGGGGACCTGGTATTGAAAAAGATCATTCCCATACAAAAAGACTTTAGAGGGAAATGGATATCAAACTGGGAAGGACCTTATGTGGTGAAGAAAGCCTTTTCCGGGGGAGCATTGATTCTAACCGAGATGGATGGTAAAGACTTGCCTAATCCTATAAATTTAGATCTGGTCAAGAAATACTTCACTTAAAAGGGGAAGAGGCCAATGCGAAAACCCGCAAGGGTGCTTTGAGACCTCATTCAAAAAAAAAGAAAAAAGGGAGAGGCCAAGGTGAAAACTCACAAAGGGCACCTTGAGACCAAAGGGGTTTTGAACTGAAAACTTTAAAGGGCAGTTCAAATTGTGATAAAAATGGGGCATAGTCTTGCCATGCCTGAATCAACAAGAAGGAGGAATACTGTTTTGGGGCATCAACCAAGTCTTCTAGATCTTCTAAACACATATCAAGATTAAAAGGGTCCTCGAGAAGTTGTTATAGAAAAGCTCAGGCTGTGATATCTAGGGCACCTGATCTTTGTCCTATTTATTGTACCATCTTTGGATTCTTTTTCTTCTCAAAAATATGCTCCTAGTTACCTTCCTTTGTATTTTTGATAATTTATTCAATTCTAATTATCTTTGAGATAAGTTTATTTGTTACCCATTATTCATAAGCATGTTACATTGAAATAATGATTGATGAACTAATAATACTTTCACGAAAGAGGTTTTGCATATTACTCTAGAAATTCTAGATGATACAAGAAACTGAAACAGGACGATTGTTTAAGAATACCCAGGTGCAGGGGTTGGAGGTACTCGAGAAAATTAAGATTACCTCTTCTATTCAAATGATTGGATAAATTAAGCAGTATCGATCTAAGAAAAGACCATTTCACTAACATCGGGTCGTAACATGCGGGGAATGGTACAACGGACCAAATTGGTAGAAAAGATTCAAAACATACGAGCAGAGTATGATTTCGAGAAGGACGAAGAGAAAATCTCGATAAACGAATGAGTGATGACATCCAAAATAGGAATCATTCTCATAACATTTTTGCATCATAATATGTTTGATCAGGAGCATTTGACTCATTTCGATCATGGCATCCTAATCAATAGGCATAAGCGTATACCTATTCTACATGTTATGTCATTTGGGGGACAATGTAGAAAGTAGATTCGGCAATCCCTGTATTGGTAGAGAGCAAATCAAAGACAACAGATTTGGTTATTCCTGTATTGGCAGGAAGTAGATCGAAGACATCAGATTTGGCGATCCCTGTGTTGGCAGGGAGCAGATCGAAGGAAGCAGATTTGGCAATCCTTGTATGGGCAAGGAGCAGATCGAAGAAAGCAGATTCGACAATCCCTGTATTGGCACGGATCGAATCACAGACAGTAGATTTGGCAATTCCTGTATTGGCAGGAAGCAGATCGAAGACAACAGATTTGGCGATCCCTGTGTTAGCAGGGAGCAGATCGAAGGAAACAGATTTGGCAATCCTTGTATGGGCAAGGAGCAGATCGAAAAGTAGCAGATTTGGCAATTCCTGTATTGGCAGGAAGCAGATCGAAGAACAGCGGATTTGGCAGTTCCTGTATTGATAGGAAGCAGATCAAAGATATCAGCATGACGTCCCCGAAGTTACAGTGGAGTAGGTTGAAACTACTAATCCTATCTCTCTGAAGTTGCAGTAAAGCGGATTAAAACGACAAATCATATACCTTAGAAGTTATATTTTAGTGACGGTAAAATGGTTTAAAGTAAACAAGATACAGTGGACTGGAATGAGGCTACCTGAAGAAGAGAAGCGCTAAGAAGTTGAGATCCCACAAGACCAGGCAAATTTGGCCTTTTGAAGTATTTGCTCTATTCCTGTTACACGATAATGAGCAAATAGGGGCAGCTGTAAGGGCCTAAATCTGCCCGGCCCATATCAAACCCTATCGGTTACCACTACCCTCCAGCCTAAAATACTAACCCAAACCCTAACCTAAAGGCCCAACAAGCCCACATGCAAAACCGACTCAGAAACCCTAAGGTTTCTGAGCTTCCTCTAGCCCCGTACTCTTCCCACGTGCTATGTCAGCATCTCCAGTGCCCGAGGAGCCGCTATATCAGCACGTCCAACGCCCGAGGCTCGGCTACGACTGTCGCCTTGCACCAAAATGGAAGCCTTTACCCGTTGACCTTCCTCAGCCCTGCAAAACAACCTAAAAGAGCAAGAACACAGTAAAACACACAAGAGAACAGAGGAAAAACAACAGCAGAAGCAGCAATAGTAAGAAAACATATTGTATTTTTGATTTTTTTTACTTTCTCGGCTATAAAAAGAGCCGAAGAAACCCATGTTTTGGATCCTCTTTTTTGGAACAATTTTCGAATACGAAATACAAAAACAGAGGTATTTCTCAAGATTTTTAGTGCATTTCATTTCTATTTTACCGTATATAAGTAGAAACGAAATAAAAATCGAAACTTCTTACCTTTGCGACTATTTGAGTCCTAAATACGCAACGTTTTCCTTGTTTTCTTTCGGTTTCAAAAAGGTTTTGGGTGCTTGAGGGGGAGATTCGGGTTTAGGGAGTCTTTTAGGTTGAAAATCGACCCTTTCGTGAAATCTGACCACCGTATACGGTGGTGGAGGCGGCGGTCGAGGACGGCCCGATGATCGGAGCTTGACCGGACTTTGGCTGGTCCTCGAAGGGCAAGGCTTGGTTTTGAGAGAATTTTCAAGTCTTTTTGAAGAAAAGGGGTTTTAAAAATGATTTTTTTAAGTTTTTAGCTTTTATAGGCCAAGGACACGACGTCGTTTTGGGGTGGCACATTAATGCCCAAAACGGCAGCGTTTTGAGGCCCTCGACCCGCGCGTGTGACCCGACCCGGGGAGGATCCGCGCATTTTTGGTTATTGGGAAATTTATGCCCCAAGTCCCTCCGCATTCTCACTTATTTGCAATCTGGTCTCATTTTCCTTTTTTTATCTTTTAAATTTGCCTCATTTAATTTTAAAACTCGCATTTTGGTCCGCATTTAAACGCTGCGTTTTGGAACCTGAAATATTTCCGTTCTTGATCCTCCTGGGTTTACACGCATTGTATTTTAGTCCTTCTCACTTTTTTTTATCTGATTTGCCCCGAAATTGAAATTTTGAGTTTCGTTTTAGTCCTTTTGTTATTCTTGTTGTTTGATTTTCAAATTAGCTAATTAATTGTAACATTATTATTGTTATTATTATTATTATTATTATTATTATTATTTTACTAATGTTTTATTATTATTGTTATTGTTATATTTATGGCGTTTAATGTTTTTATTATTTTATCACCTACTATTATTTTCATGTTGTTAAATTAATTTATTTGCGTCCATTTAAATTATCATTTTTTATTTATTTTATTTTCACCCTTTTTTTAAATACATATTATATTTATTTATTTCAAGTTTTTTAAGTAGCATTTCTTTTAAACTATTTTGTTTTATTATTCCTGTATTATTTATTTTGAATGGTCTTCTATAATGTTCATTTTATTTTTGTTTCATTATTTTTGCATGGTTATAATTATTTTTTTATATATTATTATTTTAAAATACTTTTTATATATATATTATCCGTTTTAAAAATTTTTTATCACATTTTAACTTGTTTTATCGAAAATTGTTTCGCATATCATTTTAAGTTTTATTCTAAACTTGCCCATATTATTTATTTTAAATTATTTCATTTATCGTTTTGATATCTTATCGATTTTTAGATTTTTTATTTTGAACTTGTTTGTCATTATTTTAAATTGTTCTATGTTTGACTTCAATTTGCTTGATATTATTTCTCTTCAAATTATTATCCACTTGTCTTTAATTACCATGTTAGCTTGTAAATAATGTATTGATACGGCTATCATGATATTAAGTAATAAAATTTATAAAACTGATCACACCAAAACTAACTAATATCACGACCTTAAAGGCAAGCGCACCTATCGAACAGTAGTATAGTTTAGCGGCAAGACCGAGTTATCGTACCCAAGGGAACTAAAAGTACTAATACTTACTTCCTTTCTATTATCTAGCCTAAAAATAAAAGAGGTTTGCTTGAAACTAATTCTAAAACTAACTAAAAGTGCACAAAAAGTAAATTGGGGAAAAACTTTCGGGAAAACTGATTGATATAAGTAATACTTAAGGGAGAATCCACCTAGACTTCACTTGTTATTAGTTCTTGAGCTAGATGATTTATTCACTTGACTTGATCCGTAGAGATCCCTAATTTATGCTAAACCCTCCGTCGAGGCGAAGAGCAACTAGGCCTAGGTTGTTAACTAAAATTCCTTTACTAATTAACACCCTAGGTTGCATTAATTCGATCTATGGATCCCCATATTAGGTTTGACCCTAATCCGGCAGATTTATGTCGCCCTATGTCTAGGGTTGCATGCAACTCCGCTTAATTATGGTAGATCTACTCTTATCACAGGGACTTTTGCTCCTCTGCTTTAAGCACATTTGTTTTTTAAATTAATACCTAGGCTTATTAACACAAGAATTAAGCACACATAATTAAGAACAACTCAAGTATTTATCATATAACTTAAGAATAAATAATAACAAGATTCGTCTTAGGTTTCATCCCCCTCAAGTATTTGAGGGGTTTAGTTCATAATAAAGAAAGAAAACATCTCAGAAGAATTAAGATAACAAAACATAAAGAACCCGAAAACCCCTGAAGGAATTTAGGGAGATCCTCTGTCTTGATGTAGAATTCTAGCTTCTGGGATGAATCAATCGGCTTCCCTTGGAGTAATTCCTTGCTTTCACTCCTCGTGTTGGCAGAAAGATGACGCTCCTATTGGGAGAAAAAGAGTACACCCTTAGAGTTGCCTCCTAAGGTCTATATAGAGCTTTGGGGAGCCTTTCTTAGCCTCTAAGCATCTAAATCCGAGTTAAATTCGTCTTCCTCATGACTAGAACACGCCCGTGTGCCACGCCTGTGTGCTTCGACAAGAGGTCGTGTGAGATTCTGTCGATTGAGGCATGGCTGTGTGGCCTGGCCGTGCTTGTTGAGGCTAGACCGTGTGATCTTTGTGTGGCACGGCCGTGTGCCACGACCGTGTGGTGACTTCTTGGGTCATGCGTTTGCACATTTTGGCCCATTTTCTCTGGTTTTTGGTCCATTTTCCGTTCTTTTCTCTTCCCTATGCTCTCTCGAGTATAAGATATGAAAAAGAAATATTAAGAGCACCAATTCTCACTAAATTGATAATAATTCATCCAAAATATAGGTTAAACATGGGGTAAAAATATGTATAATTAAGCGTTTATCAAATACCCCCATACTTAAGCCTTTGCTTGTCCTCAAGCAAAATCTCAATCCCTAAATAAGAATAATTCTTCTCAATTCACAATCTTTATCAATAATGTTTCAAACTAATCCACAGGTAATCATACAATGAAAATTCAATCAAAAGAACATTAAAGATTCAATCACTCTAAGCTGAGAATTTTATCATTGAAACATAAGTTTTCTCTCTTCTCCTAAGTAATTGTCTCTTAATCTTAATTAACAGAAGTTGACATCCTCACTAAAGATTCACTCTATCCACTCGAAGTGTTTAGGGTTCAAAAATTAAGTACTCTCTAGTCAACCTAAAAAGTTATTACCATAGGCTTGCAAGAAAATCACATTTCCACCACTATAGATTGACATGATACATCGATCAAAAGGTCTTTCAATGGTTGTAATGGGGCTTGGTTAGGGGTGTTGTCACAAGCTGCAAAAGAGGGTTAGAATCGAGATTGAATTGAAAATTATCTAGCTAGAAAAATCTCTATCACTGGAACATATTCTTCGGGCTAATTCTTATGATAACATCATTTCTGCCTTAGTAGCCTTAAAATAGAAATATGCAAAAACCAATTAAACTATTACAGATTACAACTGAGCATACATTTTTTTTAATTAAGAACAATTCAAGTAATACAATAAATTGAAATTTTTCAACTTTACAACATGGAGAAGAGAATAAAGCTAGATAATAAGTTCAACTCTAATCTCGACAAAAATTGGGATCAAAGTAATTGAATGGAATTCAAAAAAAATGGGTTATAGGTTAATATTAGGAGGTAAGTCAAAGAATAGGTTGTTAGGTTCAATAGGATTTACTAGGGGTTAATTTATGGAGGTAGGCTTTTGTGGAGTAAGTGGGATAAATCCTAAGTGCCTTTATCATCTCGGTATATCAAATCAATGATGTGGTCTCGACATGTATAATCAAAGCAAGTTCTAGAATAACAAATCAGTATTAACTCACTCAAAGCAATAATAAAAGTGAGCACGAAAGGATGTATGCTCAAAAGGCTCAAAAAACTTACCAGAATTATGGCTTTTGATGACACTCCTGTGAATTCAAATCTCAAGATAACACTTAGAATTAGGGAAAAGAACTTATGCAAAAATTGTAATTCTCAAAAATTTCAACTTATCTTGCTTGATTCCCTAATGTTTTAGAGTTTGAATATTCAAAGTACAAGCACTTATGTCTTCGTTTTCAACATATCAATAAAAATCATAAGTCAATTAGAATTAATTCCTAATAGGAGACTGAAGATGATGCTATTGAGAACAATGCAACCAGTTAGAAAAATTCCAGGGATTTCAAATAAAATGTAATGTCTGAAAGTAAGTTCCCCCCCCCACACTTAAGATGTACATTGCCCTCAATGTACAAAGATATTATTAATAGCAATAGAAGCATAAGATCATAAGGAAGGGAAGGGAATGAAACTCCCTGAATTTTGGATGGATGTGTAAGATAGAGATTGGACTTGGAAGAGCGGCCAGTTGTGCCACCACCGTCGTCGCAGAGCCACCTGCTCCACCGCCATTGTCTCCATCAGCAACTTGCACCTGCATTAAGAGAGACAAGACAGAAAATAATAGAAAATCAAGTTGTATGGCTATAAAAGCCAAATCTAAACATTTTGTAAAGGATTCGGTAATTTTTAATACGAAACAAGCATTAGATTTCAATCATCAACATTCGAAAACAGATCCAAATTCAAAAAGCAGGGATTAAACATCAACAGGGGAGAGTAATTTAAATATCAAAGCGAAATCAAAAGAAGCAAATGAGGTGGTTTTGTCTTCTTTCCCTATTTTCAATTCTGTTCTTTTCTTTTTTTTTTTTTCTTTCGAATCTATCACATAAATATATATATTATTAAAGAGAAAATAAAAAAAAGAAAAAAATACCTTTTTTTTAATTTTCGGCCATCGTGTACGGCGGCGGTCGACGGCTGTCCGGCGACCGGACGGTGACCGGTCTTGTGGCCGGAAATCCCCAGGCCAGAGAGAGAATCTGAAATTTTTTTTTAAAAGTGAGGTAAAAATGATTTTTTTTGAAGTTTTAGTGGCTTTTATAGGGTTCCAAAACGACGTAGTTTTGGGGTGGCCTTAAACCTTCCAAAACAACGTCGTTTTGTCCCTTCACCCATGCACCGACCCGATTCGACCCACTCCAGGCCAGGGTCCACGTGTTTTCAATAAAAGGGCTAATTGCGCGCGCGGTCCTGCCGCTTTTTCAAGCTTTTGCATTCAAGTTTTTTATTTTTAATTTGGCCCTAAAATTTATTGCGCTATTCAATTTGGTCCCCTATGCTGCTGTATGTTTTGGCCGGAGGGGTTTATTGCGCTTTTGGTCCTCCCTTGTTTTCGCGCATTGCAATAAGGCCCTTTTCTTTCCATTCTTATTTTAAATTTGCCCCAGAATTACGTTTTTATTTCGATTTTAGTCCTTTTTTGTTTATTTTCATTTCTTTATATTTAAATGAATTATTATTATTATTATTATTATTCATGTATATATTATTAATTTATATTATTATTATTATTATATTACTTGGTATTATTTTTTATATTACATTTTTACTATTATGTTTATGGCTTTTAATATTCACTATTATTATTTACTAATTTATTTCAATATTATTATTACATTATATTTGTTTTTATATTTTATTATTATTGCGAGTATTATTATTATTAATATCATTATTAACATATATATATATATACATATATTTTTATGTATCTATTGTTATTTTATATTATTGTTGTAAATATATATATTTTTTCTCTCTTATTATATTATTAATGCATTATTTTTATTGTTATCATTTTCTTTTTATTGTAAATATCATTATTATTATTATTCTAATATTCCCATATATATTTAATATTTTTCATTAATTGTATCATCGTTTGCATTATTTATTTACGAGTTCTTATTATAATAATATTTTATTCATATTTCAATAAATAAGGCAACGTACCGATTTTAACATTAAGTCGTTGATTTCATCGCTATGTTGGGTGAATATCATTGGTTCATGTTAAAAACGGAACGTCCTTCTAAAAAACTGAAAACTTAAAAATTCTTGTTTTTCAATCAGATCACAATTAAATATTAAATTGAACTCGTATTTTTGAAAATCAAAACAACGCGTGTTTAATAAGATACCAATTTTTGGAGTCACGAGGGTGCTAATACTTTCCTCGTGTGTAACCAACTCCCAAACCCTATTTTTCTCTGAATTTTGACGTAGACCTAAACCCGACCTTCTTTTTACCCAAAAATAATTTTTTCTGATAAAAAGAGGTTTTATTAGGTGTCCGATCACACCTAGGAAAAAAGATCGGTGGCGACTCCCTTTTTCTTTAAAACCGAAATTCGGTTTTTAAATTTTCAATAAATCGCCCCAATTAGCGATCAAGCCAAATTTTACGTCGCTACAGCTGGCGACTCCACTGGGGACCCTTTTTGAGAGTCGAATATGGAATTAAACGCGTGTTGTCAAATTTTTCAAAATTTTATTCGTGATCCTGAAAATTTTGTTTTTGAAAACCATGCATTTGCATCATGTTGTAAATATTTTTCTAACTTGTTTTGTCTTTTGTTTTTTAGCTCTAAGTTTTTACGATTTTAGTTTTTAGTTTTTAGTTTTAAAATAAAAACGAAAAGGTTTATGAGTTTCTCCCCACACACCGTGCACCTGCATTTTTGCATAACATGAGCTCTCTACCCAGGCTTCGTCCGCTTAAGTGAAAGTAAACGCTATGCCTTCGTGAGTTAACTCGTCCCTCTACATAGGCTAGTGAATACTTTTGGGTTACATATGACTTATGCTTTCGTGAGTTAACTTGTCCCTCTGCATAGGCATAAGTAAATGTAATCCCTCGAATTGAACTCGTAAGCCTGTGATGGGCAATGACCGAGGTTCTGTATTAATCTTACCAGATGACAGTACAAACAATTCGAGTACTTGCTTAAAACTAAAACCGCATGTAGTGAACTGTACGAGCCACCTAATTAAAGTCATGCCGAACCTTTGTCCGTTTAATAGTTACCGAAATAAGTACATGGGAGAAACGCCTCTTACCTTTTGTTGCTTTTACATTTACGCTTGTTATGCAAAGGAATCGGGTCCATTGGACCAAGTAGCTTAGTTTGTTAGATTTTCCACAGTTTTTCTCTATTCATATTTGTTATACTAACCAAGGTTGTTTGTCTTTATTTTTATTTTTTATCATGCATCATAGGCATCTTAGTAGGAAGGTGTTGATTAGAGATTGGTTGCCAAAAACAGGTTTTTGATGGAGGAGTCAATTACACAAGTAATCGAGAAAAATACCGTGGTCCGAGATTGGTCTTTGAATACCCAAAAAGCAAAAGGGGAGAGTTCCTAGAACGAGTGGAGAAACAAGGCGATGTGGCTAAGAAATTTATGTAAATAGAGATGGCAAGACATTGTGTAATAGACTCTTTTGATTAATGAAATACCTAAGTATGGGGCTATCTTGAAATCAACACCAAATTCTTGCATATTTATTCATGACTAACATTCATTCATCGCATGTGCATATCACCATAATCATTCACTGAGGCTAAAACCATATAATCCGCAGTTACGACACTACAAGTCTGGAATTACGTCATTCTTATAGGACGCGCCGAAAAGCTAGAATTATGGAGGCTGAATTCAATGAGAGAATTGAAAGGATGGAAAGGACCCAAAGAGAATTGCAAGAATAGTTGGCTAAATCAAAACAGGAAACAAAAGATCTGATGGTAAGATCTCGAGAGGAATCACTCGAGCAAATGGATCAAATGGCCAAAATGATGAAAATGATGACAACTTTAGTCAAAGGAAAGGGACCCTTGCAGAGCCCTGACACTATGAAGCCTCAGTCAAGAGTTAATCAAGATCAGGACCGCTCTATCCCCCAGGATTCACTCCACCTCGCGCCCATGTAACGCAAAGAGGATATCCTCAACGGGAATCTGCAGGCCTGGAATAACGGCCTGTGCCACCTACTCATCTAGGGCAAGGTATATTTGTATCGAACCCCGAAGCTAATCCTGCTAATCCCAATTTTTTAGATTTGGATGATCCGATGGAAATAGCCAAGTTGAAAAAAAATGATCATGATGTTCAAGATAAGTACAGGAGCTTGGAAGAAAGGCTCAAGGTGATAGAAGGTACTGAAGTCTTCCCTGCACTAAGTGCCAAAGAGCTCAGTTTGGTGCCCGATCTGGTTTTGCTTCCGAAATTTAAAGTGCCAGATTTTGAGAAGTATGATAGGACGAGGTGTCCAAAAGCTCATCTTATTATGTTTTGCCGGAAGATGACTGGTTACATGAATGAAGATAAATTGCTAATACACCGTTTCCAAGACAGCTTGGTCGGATCGGCCCTTCGATGGTATAATCAACTCAGTAGAGAAAGGATCAGATCATGGAAATACTTAGCATCAGCATTTTGTGAACAATACAAGCATGTATCTGACATGGTGCCTGATCGGCTAACTCTGCAGATGATGGAAAAAAAGCCGATAGAGACTTTTAGGCAATACGTGCAAAAGTGAAAGGATATCTCGGCCCAAGTAGAACCCTCATTAACTAAAACTGAAATAACGGTCCTCTTCATCAACACTTTGAAAGTGCCATTTTATGATAAGTTGGTAAGAAGCACCACGAAAGACTTCGTAGATATTGTAATATCCGGGGAACTTATAGAGAATGCCATCAAGAGTGGAAGGATGGAAGGCCCCGAAAGCTCAAAAAGGGCGGCACCCATAACGAAAAAAGAGGCAGAAACCCATATGGTGGGAACTGGGAGCCACCATACTTTTAATCCTTACCCAACCCAGCCACGACCTCGATATCACCCACCTCCAAACTTCTATTATCCTCCCCAAAACCCTTACTATCAAGCACCTCCTCCTTACCCCGTCTACGCCACAGATAACGAAAGACCATTTGCCATGTTCCCACCAGATATCATGCCTGCTCAAAGCTAACCCAAAAATGAACAAAGACCGGTAAAACCCAATCTTGAAAAACCTCAATTCACCCCTATTCCCATGTCATATGGAAAGCTGTACCCAAAACTATTGGAAAAACAATTAATATCCCCATATTATATGGCACCCCTAAAGCCTCCATACCCAAAATGGTACGATCCTAATGCTAGTTGCATGTACCACGCTGGAAACCAGGGGCATTCTATAGAAAATTGTCTTACCTTTAAAAAAAAGGTTCAAGGTCTTATCGATGCAAGCATTTTACGATTTGATGGCGCTTGCAATACGGCTGGAAATTCGCTCCCTAACCATACTGAAGGGAATGTGAATGCCATTGACAAAGGAGATGATGCAATTAAAGATGTTTCAATGATACGCCCTTGTCCTCCTAGATTCGTTTTGAACAATTGGACTACTGTAGACCTTCTTGTAGTTTCTAAGTCTTCTCCAGAGTAATGCTCAATGTTAACTCCTCTTTTTGTGTGTCCCTAAGTAATAGTGGGATTCTTTTGTAAAGAGCTTATGTTTGTTCTTCATCATTTAAATGAATATTAATAGAGATGCATTTTGTAATGGTCTTTTCATTCTCATTAACTTCATGATTTTTCCCTCTTCTCACAGCTTGTCCTCACATGCACCTCATATCATGCCATAACATTATGCTTGTTGGTCCCAATACTTTGATGCTCCTCTATAGTTTTCTTTTCCATTCAACTTTCAGGTGCTCAGATATCAACGACATGAACAAACCCGTTACAAATCTTGAAATCGATTTCGAGAAAGCTATTTGTTTAGGAGAGTTCGAAACTGAAGAAAATGTTGAAGCCTATGTCTCGTCTCCGGACTTACTAAGAATGGTAGAAGATGAAGATAAGAAGATTCTACCCCATCAAGAAGTTGTCGAGACAGTAAACTTGGGGAATGAAGAAATGAGGCAATAAGTGAAAATTGAGACCTCCATTTCAGATGACACTAGACATGATTTGATCGCTTTGCTTCATGAGTACAAAGATGTATTTGCATGGTCATATCAGGACATGCCAGGTTTGAACGAGGATGTAGTGGTCCATAGACTCCTATTGAAACCAGAATGCAAGCCTATTCAACAGAAGCTAAGACGAATGAGACCTGAAATACTGTTAAAGATAAAAGAAGAAGTCAAGAAGTAATTTGATGCTGGCTTCGTACAAGTTTCCAAATACCCAGAATGGGTAGCAAACATAGTCCCAGTACCGAAGAAAGACGACAAAGTACGAATGTGTGTGGATTATCGCGATCTGAATCGAGCAAGTCCTAAAGATAATTTTCCATTGCCACACATTGATACGTTGGTGGATAACACAGCAAAACATTCATTGTTTTCTTTCATGGATAGATTCTCGGGTTATAATCAGATAAAGATGGCTCCTGAGGATATGGAGAAAACCACTTTCGTAACGATGTGGGGAACTTTCTACTATAAGGTGATACCGTTCGGATTAAAGAACACTGGGGCAACATATCAGAGGGCCATAGTGATGTTGTTTCATGACATGATGCACAAAGAAATAGAAGTCTATGTCAATGATATGATTGCCAAATCTAGGAGGGAAAGAGAGCATGTTGGGAACCTCAAGAAGTTGTTCGAAAGACTAAGAAAGTTCCAGCTAAAGCTTAATCCAGCCAAGTGTATGTTTGAGGCTACCTCGGGAAAGTTACTAGGCTTTATTGTCAGCGAGAGAGGTATTAAGGTTGATCCAGATAAGAGAAAAGCCATACAAGAATTACTACCTCCGCGCACGCAAAAAGAAATCAGAGGATTTTTAAGGAGGTTGAACGACATAGCTCGGTTCATTCTCAACTTACCAACCAGTGTGACCCAATTTTTTGACTCCTTCGAAAACATAATCGGGGAGAATGGAACAAGGAGTGCCAAGTGGCTTTTGACAAGATAAAACAGTATTTGTCTAGTCCCCCGGTGCTAGTACTACCAACTCCAAGGAGACCGTTAATATTGTATCTGACCGTGTTCGAAAATTCAATGGGTTGCGTACTAGGGCAACATGATGAGTCAGGGAAAAGAGAAAAGGCGATTTACTACCTCAGCAAAAAGTTCATAGAGTATGAGGCAAAGTATTCGTCAATTGAAAAATTCTGTTGCGCTTTGGTTTGGGTAGTTCGGAGGCTCAGACAATATATGTTGTATCATAGACATGGTTAATTTCAAAGCTGGACCCAATAAAGTACATGATGGAATCACCTGCACTCTCAGGAAGAATGGCACGATGGCAGATCCTACTATCGGAGTATGACATTATCTATGTGAGCCAAAAGTCGATAAAAGGAAGCGCAATAGCTGACTTCTTAGCAACTCAAACAACGGAGGAATACGAGCCATTGAGATTTGATTTTCCAGATGAAGACTTAATGTGCATTACAGAAAAAGAATGCGAATCATCAAAAGAAAAGTCATGGAAGGTGATCTTTGATGGTGCATCGAATGCATTGGGGCATGGGATTGGAGCAGTTTTAGTATCACCAAAAAGGAATCATTATCTGCTCACTGCCAAGTTGAATTTCTTTTGTACCAATAACATAGAGGAATATGAGGCTTGTATCATGGGACTTCGTGCAGCTATTGAACGAAACATCAAAATTCTAAAGGTGTACGGGGACTCGGCGTTGGTGATTTACCAAATCCGTAGAGATTGGGAAGTGAGAGATTTGAAATTAGTTAAATACCGTGATTTAGTGGTAGAACTAATTAAAGAATTCAAAGAAGTAACGTTTAATTACTTCCCACGAGAAGAAAACCAATTGGCTGATGCCCTGCCCACTTTGGCTTTAATGTTCAAAGCGAACAGAGAAACAGAAATAATGCCTCTCCAAATGAGTATATATGAGGTCCCTACACATTGTTGTAGCATTAAAAAAGAGACAGATAGACGGCCTTGGTTCCATGATATCTTAGAATATGTCAAGAATCAAAGGTATCCCGAACAAGCAAATGAGAATGACAAAAGAACAATCAGAAGAATGGCGGCGGGATTTATTCTTGATGGGGACATCCTGTACAAAAGAGGAAAAGATCAAGTGCTCCTAAGATGCGTGGATGCTGTTGAAGCCAGAAAAATACTTAAAGATGTCCATGAAGGAATTTGTGGGACGCATGCCAATGGTTTCACTATGGCTAGGCAGATTATGAGACTCGGTTATTACTGGCTGACGATGGAAAGTGACTGCATCAGTTATGCATGAAAGTGTTACAAATGTCAAATTTACAGCGATAAAATTCATATTACTTCACGAAATGGATAGAAGCCGCTTCGTTTACTAATGTGACGAAGACTGCAGTTTGCAGGTTCTTAAAGAAGGAAATCATATGTCGATATGGTTTGCCTAAGAAAATTATTTCAGATAATGCTTTGAATTTAAATAACAAGATGATGAAGAAAGTGTGTGGGCAATTTCAAATAAAGCATCATAACTCCTCACCTTATCGCCCGAAAATGAACGGAGTTGTTGAAGTGGCCAACAAAAATATTAAGAGGATTATTGGGAAAATGACCGAGACATATAAAGACTGGCAGGAGAAGTTACCATTCGCTTTGTATGCATATCGCACATCTGTGCGGACATCCACAAGAGCAACACCTTTCTCTCTGGTCTATGGAATGGAAGCGGTGCTGCCCATCGAAGTTGAGATCTCCTCTCTACGAGTCTTAATGGAGTCAAAACTAGAAGAATTAGAATGGGTTCAAGCCCGATATGACCAGCTAAATCTCATCGAAGAAAAACGCTTGAAGGCAATATGTCATGGACAGATGTACCAGAAGAGAATGATCGTAGCCCATGATAAGAAAGTACAGCCAAGAGAATTCCACGAAGGAGAACTCGTGTTGAGAAAGATTCTCCCAATACAAAAAAGACTTCTGAGGAAAATGGGCACCAAATTGGGAAGGACTATATGTCGTAAAGAAGGCTTTCTCAAGTAGAGCTTTGATTCTCACTGAGATGGATGGGAAAAAGTTAGCTAATCCAGTGAACTCAGATGCTGTGAAGAAATATTATGCCTAAAAAAAAGAGATCAATGTGAAAACCCGAAAAGGGCATCTTGATGAACAAAAAAAGATTAGGATGAAAACCCGAGAGGGCGTCCTAACGAAGCAAACCTGGGCTTAAAGGGTAAGGCGATTTGAACGGTGGGTTAAACGACAAGACTACAGTATTTGAAGCATTTCTGAATGCTCAAAATCTTCTATCCAAGAAGTCATGCTCGAAAAGATTCTTGATTGAGAAACATGGAAGAGTTCATGCGTTGAATATCTAGAGCATTTGTATCCGCTGAATGCGATCCCCTTTCTCTTTATGACTCTTTTAATTGTTCTTGGTCAACTTTCTTTGTTTGTTACCTGTGAATATGAGGTATCCCTTTTGTACCTACTTGGCCATTTTCATGCATCTCGTTGTATGATTTGTTTAAATAATAAATAGTAGAATGACATACTCTAAACAAAAGAAATGTTGAGCATCACCTGGATGAGAATTTGATAAGTACAAGAGCCTCAAAGCAAGGAAAAAGTTCAACAGGGGGCAAAAGAGTGATATCTAAGAAACACAGATTACTCGTAAAGTTTGAGGATAGGTACAAAGCCTGAAGAAAAAGTAAGAATCAAAGCAATGAATGCAGATCATCACAAGAATTGTGATGAAAAGGGATATATGACAAATAAGCCCAAGGCGCATAGTATAATCATGTAGGCATAAAGGCATTTAAGGCAAATATGTGCATATCATGATAACATCATGCATGACATATACAGGTACTCTAATAGATCAAGAGGATGCGATGACAGCTGTATTGAATCAAGGAAAAAGACACCTGAGTTCCACCAGATGACATGTTTTGGTATTCTGATCCTTTTATTTCTGTTTTTCAAAAAATCAACTCATATTGCGAGAGGTGAGTTGAGCCTCGGGCTACATGCCGAGGTCTTTTCAATTTTTGTTTTCTAATTTTTTTTCAAAAATCAACTCATATTACGAGAGGTGAGTTGAGCCTCGGATTCCATGCCGAAGTATTTTTAAATTCTGTTCTATAATTTATGTTTTTCAAAAAATCAACTCATATTGCGAGAGGTGAGTTGAGCCTCAGGACACGCTGAGGTATTTTCAATTTCTATTTTTTTCAATTTCTGTTTTTCAAAAAATTAACTCATATTGCGAGAGGTGAGTTGAGCCTCAGTACACGCTGAGGTATTTTCAATTTCTGTTTTTCAAAAATCAACTCATATTACGAGAGGTGAGTTGAGCCTCAGGACATGCTGAGGTATTTTCAATTTATTTTTCAAAAATCAACTCATATTGCGAGAGGTGAGTTGGGCCTCGGGACACGCTGAGGTATTTTCAATTTCTGTTTTTCAATTTCTGTTTTTCAATTTATGTTTCAAAAATCAACTCATATTGCAAGAGTTGAGTTGAGCCTCAGGTCACACGCTGAGGTATTTTCAATTTCTGCTTTTCAATTTATGGTTCAAAAAAGTCAACTCATATTGCGAGAGGTGAGTTGAGCCTCAGGTCACGCTGAGGAATTTTCAATTTCTGTTTTTCAAAAAAATCAACTCATATTGAGAGAGGTGAGTTGGGCCTCGGGCCACATGCCGAGGTAATTTCAAATTCTGCTATTTAATTTCTGTTTTTCAAAAAAATCAACTCATATTGTGAGAGGCGAGTTGAGCCTTGGGTCACATGCCGAGGTATTTTCAAATTCTATTTTTCAATTTCTGTTTTTCAAAAAATCAACTCATATTGCGAGAGGTGGGTTGAGCCTTGGCTCACACGCTGAGGTATTTTCAATTTATGTTTCAAAAAAAAAAAATCAACTCTATTGCGAGAAGTAAGTTGAGTTTCAGGTCACACACTGAGGATAAAGATTAGAGCTGATTGAAGACACCAGATTTTGCCTCCATGAAGTTGCAGTGGAGCTAATCGAAGATAACGAATCTTATATCCCTGAAGATGCAAGTAGATTGAAGCTACAAGTCATATCTCTGAAGTTGCGGCAGATTGAACCAAAGCTACAAGATGCGCTGGACTGGAAAGAGACTACCTAAACAAGAAGAGCACCAAAGAAGTTAAGATTCGGCAAGACCGGGCAAAATTGGCCTTTCTTTATGTCTTTGCTCTATTCCCGTTACACGACAATGAGTAAACAGGGCCAACTATTGTAGGCCAATTTTGACCCGAGAATAACCCATACCCATACAAAATTCAAACCAACCCCAAGCCCAAACACTACCCATACAAATTAACCCAAAACCCATTACATTAAAGACCTAAACCCACCTAAATTAAACCCATCAGCAGCCCAATAATAAAACCAGCCCAAAACAATTCAAACCCAAATCCCCTAGCAGCCCTATGACCCAAAATCAGAAAAAACAAGAAACCCTAGGTCGACGCCGCACCAACCTTCTGCCACCACCGCCGTCGCAAAGCCACCTGCTCGACCGCCACTATCTCCATCAGCAACTTGCACCTGCATTAAGAGAGACAAGACAGAAAATAATAAAAAATCAAGTTGTATTGCTATAAAAGCCAAATCTAAACGTTTTGTAAAGGATTCGGTAATTTTTAATACGAAACAAGCATTAGATTTCAATCATCAACATTCGAAAACAGATCCAAATTCAAAAAGCAGGGATTAAACGTCAACAGGGGAGAGTAATCTAAATATCAAAGCGAAATCAAAAGAAGCAAATGAGGTGGTTTTATCTTCTTTCCCTATTTTCGATTCTGTTCTTTTTTTTTTCTTTTCTTTCGAATCTATCACATAAATATATATATATATATTATTAAAGAGAAAATAAAAAAAAGCAAAAATACCTTTTTTTAAAATTTTTGGCCACCGCGGCGGTCGGCGGCGGTCCAGCGACCAGGTGGTGACTGGTCCTGTGGCCGGAAATCCCCAGGCCAGAGAGAGAATCTGAAATTTTTTTTAAAAATGGGGTAAAAATGATTTTTTTTTGAAGTTTTAGTGGCTTTTATAGGGTTCCAAAACAACATATTTTTTGGGTGGCCTTAAACCCTCCAAAACGACGTCGTTTTGTCCCTTTACGCATGCACCGACCCAATCCGACCCGTTCTAGGCCAGGGTCCGTGTGTTTTCAATAAAAGGGCTAATTGTGCGCGCGATCCTTCCGCTTTTTCAAGCTTTTGCATTGAGGTTTTTTATTTTTAATTCGGCCTTAAAATTTATAGCGCTTTTCAATTTGGTCCCCTATGCTGCTGTGCGTTTTGGCCGGAGGGGTTTATTGCGCTTTTGGTCCTCCCTTGTTTTCGCGCATTGCAATAAGGCCCTTTTCTTTCCATTCTTATTTTAAATTTGCCCCAGAATTACGTTTTTATTTCGATTTTAGTCATTTTTTGTTTATTTTCATTTCTTTATATTTAAATGAATTATTTTTAATAATAATAATAATATTATTATTATTATTCATGTATATATTATTAATTTATATTATTATTATTATTATTATACTACTACTTAGTATTATTTTTGATATTACATTTTTACTATTATGTTTATTGTTTTTAATATTCACTATTATTATTTACTAATTTAATTCAATATTATTATTACATTATATTTTTTTTTATTTTATTATTATTGTGAGTATTATTATTATTAATATCATTATTAACATATATATATATACATATATTTTTATGTACCTATTGTTATTTTATATTATTGTTGTATATATATATATATTTTTTCTCTCTCTTATTATATTATTAATGCATTATTTTTATTGTTATCATTTTCTTTTTATTGTAAATATCATTGTTATTATTATTCTAATATTCCCATATTATATATAATATTTTTCATTAATTGTATCATCGTTTGCATTGTTTATTTACGAGTTCTTATTATAATAATATTTTATTCATATTTCAATAAATAAGGTAACGTACCGATTTTAACATTAAGTCGTTGGTTTCATTGCTATGTTGGGTGAATATCATTAGCTTGTGTTAAAAATGGAACGTCCTTCTAAAAAACCGAAAACTTAAAAATTCTTGTTTTTCAATCGGATCGCGATTAAATATTAAATTGAACTCGTATTTTTGAAAATTAAAACAATGCGTGTTTAATAAGATACCAATTTTGGGCGTCACGAGGGTGCTAATACCTTCCTCGTGCGTAACCGACTCCCGAACCCTATTTTTCTCTGAATTTTGACGTAGACCTAAACCCGACCTTCTTTTTACCCAAAAATAATTTTTTCTGATAAAAAAAGGTTTTATTAGGTGTCCGATCACACCTAGGAAAAAAGATCGGTGGCGACTCCCTTTTTCTTTAAAACCAAAATTCAGTTTTTAAATTTTCAATTAATCGCTCCAATTAGCGATCAAGCCAAATTTTACGTCGCTACAGTGCCGAATAATGAGATTGAGAGGTAAGCTTAGGTGGTATCTTTTAGTTTAGGATGAGATCAAGAGGAGATTCCTAACTAAGAGTGGCAACCAATATAATCGGTGTAGGTTCATTAGTTTAATTAACACTCAACTAATCAATCAACCATCGTTTAATCATTTACATTATCTAAAACGTTAGAAAAAAGTTTAGCTTGATTAGTTTAGTTAATAGTTTAATTTTAGTTTATAAATCATTTTATTTGGACTTGCACTAATAATTTTTGAGTCAATTAGATTAGTAATTGTTTAACTTGTAATTAACTTGATAAACAAATTTACCCACTTGGCAATCCTTTGGGTTTAACTTTTGGAATACTTCAGTGTTCTATTGGAAACTATAAATATTACAACTAACATTGTTCGCTTGCAATTAAAACCCTCTCTTTTACTTTTTTTTATAAAATAGTTTGTTTTTCTGTGCACAAGCGCGTGCAGGTCAGGTGTTAGCCCTTCATATTCCATAAGGAAAATTTGAGCCTCTCTCACATCAAGTCCAATTATGAGTACTTTCCGGACTTTTTGACCTAGTACTTTGTAATCTGATCCAACCCAATTCTATTTTTCTATTTCCCAAAATAAACTTCAATATTTATATTTAATTAAATAATATTCTCATTTCAATTTTACCCTGTAAAATTATGATGATTTTACTCCTGGTAAAATTTCCGAGAAAATATATTTAATATTTCACCATTCAACTTGTTTACTATGACCGTATGGTCCATTTTCATTTTCAAGTTTTAAAATAGCTCAAAAAAATTAAACTCAATCTTACTATCATTTTTGAGAAATCCTTGGTCATTTCTAATGAATTCATTTCTCATTTTCAATTTCATTTTCATTTTTGAGAAAACTACATTCATTTTTAAATGATTTCATTTCTCTATTTTTATTTTCATTTTCATTTTAGAGAAAACCTTAGTCATTTTTAAATGTTTTCTATTTCTCCACTTCACCATTCCTATTCATTTAATTCAACATGTAATTCATTTCTAGCTTCAATGAGCTAGCGAAGGGACAGATTGGACATATGTGATTAAGGATCATATAATTTATAATTAAGTTCCAACTTTTCGCCCATTAACTAGAAACTCATTTAGTCATGAAATTATTCTACTATAGTATCGTAACTGAGCTCTCCCCAACAGCATACCATTATGAAAGCAACTTGATCAGTACGAGTTTAATGACCTTGTCATATGTGGATTACCCTCATAGGATATCTTTAATCTCTTTGGGATAATATCTGTTCTTCTAACATGATCCTATGTTATCTCATGGTAACCATTACATCTTCCTTCATGAAAAGTCAATCACTATCAAATAGTGATCAAGTTATCCATCACAAAGACGAATGACCCATGGCCACGTTTACTTTTCATCAACCATGTAATACCAATGAGAAGATATAATTTACCCATTTCTCAGGCTATGAATTCCACTATTGTGAATAACCCTGCATACTGTAGAAGTCGTACACCCAACACACCAGCTTTTGGTTCCTTATTTGTTCGAATTCAAGCTTTTACATTAAAGTGTACAAGTCACGCATACATATCCTATCATCCTCTCAAGATTTAGGTATGTCACACTATGAACGTCACAAGTGAGTAAATCCATAAACGGATTCAGGATCTATTCTTCTTGGGTCCAGTTCGATGTATTGTTAGTCCAGTCAATCACATTTTTGTCTCTATCTTCTAGGAGTCATTCGCTCTGATGCCTAAGACAAAGCATCTGTCCAATTGGACTTGATTTACGGCATATTAGTCTTTCAATCGGTTTACTCATTTCCGATTAAACTAAAGACATGTTTAAATTCGTCTATTAATCCAAGTTATCTTTCTGTATTACGATCCAACCATGTAATACCGCTTAGTATTAGTTTAAACATTAGACAATCAATGAGTAACATTTGCTTCCATTTTGTTTTGCGAGCAAAAATCATATGAGGATAATTATACAAAATATATTAACGTAACCAATAAATTTGTTTTATTAACCAATCTGTTCGAAAATTTTACAAGTTTACAAACAAATATACTACACTTAGGGCACTAGAGCCAACATAAATGCATAGATGATAATCATGTTTGGAATGATGTGTAAATGGTTAATTTGCAAATGTGATAAACTTGTTTTAGCATGTTTGGGCATTTTTTAGTATAGATAGAATTGGTATTTGGATGAACATAATGAAATGGATTGGTTGGAAGCTATTGTATAGGTACAAAAAAATGTACATTTTGCCAAAAATAGGGGCAACACTGCGACCTGGTATTTTTGACGTTGCAACTTTGTTCGACAGTAAGTGACATCTCGACATGGAGAGGTTTAACATCACGACGTAACTCATTGAGTTGAAGAGGTTGCAATGAGGAAATGATGAAGTCACAATATCGGTTAGAATTTTTAAAACTTTACAATTTGGTCCTAATTTTTGCTCGAATTAGCAAAAGAACTTTCGTAAGCTCGTGTGGGACCCGAAAATGATTGTGTATCATATGTTGAATGTGTATGATACTTATTTACGTGTTGCGAATGATCAAACATTGCAAAATTGTCTGACGTTGCTCCGACAACGAAAGTAGCATCCTACAGGTTGGACTCGACAGTCGAGTTAGGCAAGGGGTGCTACATAATTGGCATGCAATATTGTTTGAAGTCGTCCTTAAGGCATTAAAGCAAACATAAATTCTTCAAAATTGGGGGTTTCAACTATTATTGGTCTTTCCACCATCAGATCTACATTGCACATTAGATATTTATCTCTCAAAATAACAACATAATCCCACAATCTGTTAAATTCATAATGAACTCTACATTGCACACAATGCCCCAATCTTAACTAGGTTCAAAATTGTCATCATCCGAAGACTCTAAACAATCTGTATAAATATTACAAATATATATTTATTTTTTTCATTTTAAAGTGAATTCATTAAACAAAAAACATTTAAAAATGGAGGTATTTTTATAATTCCTTTTAAAATCAACTTTACCAAACCTAACCCTTTGTTTGGATTGAACAATAACAAGATAAAGGAAAGAAAAGTAAGGGAAAGAAATGTCATTTCCCTTGTTTGTATAACACGTTTTATTTAAGCAAGGGAAAGTAAAGGAAGTTGAATGTTCGTTGTTTTCTCTTGATTTACTTAGTTTTTATTTATCCCAATTTCAGAGAAAAGTCAAGCTAAGGAAAAGAAAAGAAAATTTCTTTTAAGATAGGGAATTTCACTTTTATCTTGTTAATATTTTACCCAACAAAAAGGATATAATTGGAAAAAAATAGAGTAAACTGCACCCAAGGTCACTAAATTATTAGTAAGTTTATATTTTGGTTACTTAACTTCAAAAGGTTACAAAATGGTTACTGAACTATTCGGAAGTTTTCATCAAGTCACTGAACTATTCTAAAGTTTTTATTTAAGCCATTGAGCTATTAAGTATTTTTTTTTAAAATCGACAAGTGACCTCCAAGCGACGATTCGACGATTAATATGGTAGATCAGTACTTGTCGATGAGTAAAAGAACATACCTTAGATCCAAGTTGATCTGATGATTGGTGTCAAAGATCGAAATTTTTTTTTTTGGATTTTAGTTCGTAGATTCATGATATTCAAAGCTATTTCATGAAAAAAAACTGAATTGTAAAAGAAAAGTTGATGGAGAGCTTTAGATTGGTGCAAGCGGTGTGAGTAAAGAATGCCATATGACAATAATTTTAGCAACCCAAATACTTAAATGAAAACTTTTGAATAGTTTAATGACTACTTTATATTTTAAAGTTGAGTGACCAAAACATAAATTTACTAATAATTAAATGACCTTAATTACAGTTTACCCAAAAAAAAAATAAATAACCATTTCCTTTAACTTTCCATGGCTCAATCAAACAAAAATTATAAAAAAATTTATTCACTTTTCATTCTTTTACTAAATTCAATTATTCAAACAAAATAAACATACATCATTTCCTTTCGTTTATTTTTTTTACAATTATTTACCTAAATATAGTATAAAAGTATTCAATAAACAACTTCTTGATTTAAATTTAAATGTCATTTCTAAAAAGTGTTTTAGACGCATGGTTAGCAATGCCTTCAATGTCAGGAAAGAAGTTTTAAAACGCTAAACAGACACGTGATTATTCTCAAAGTAAGTGTCAGAGTAGAATCATCAAGTTTCCAACTTTCTGAGAAACAATACCATTAGAATCAGGAAATGGGAGCAACTAGGGCATCTCTCAAAAACAGCTGGTGAAGGGGAAATGTGATCTCCCCTTCTCAATTCTCTTAAACGAAAACTTCAAAGGTAGAGAGAAGTAGATGTGCATGTAAGTAGTAATAATGAGTGAATGTTATCGGGATCAGCGATTTGATTGTAGTAAAACATTACAAGCTGTATTTTTCTTGGAATAATAAAACAACTCATTTAATAAATAAATGTTGGTGAAAGGTTCTGACACAAGAATCTGAAATGTCAAATTCATGTATGAATGGCATTCATTGTAATTTCAGCTCTCACTCAAAACCCTTCTCTTTTCTGCACCCCCCTCAAAACCCTACTCACTTATGAAATTTCAATTTATTCCTAGTTTACCTTTTAAATTTTTACGTCTTTATTATTATTATGAAAAATTAAAATTTTCATTTTAAAATGATATTATAAAATAAAATTAATTAATTAATATTATAATATATGATATATCAACTTTAAATACTTTTAAATAATTAAAATAAATATATTAAAATTATATAAAAACATAACTCTTGAAAATTAATAAAAATTTTATAAAAAATAGGAAAAATTTACTCAAATAAAATATTATTATTATGCCATTTATTATTTTGATATTAATATGTATTCAACTAAAATTATAATATAAATATAATAAAATAATTTATGATAACACATTGTTAATGTTATATACCTTTTATACAATTAATATAAATATATGCAGCATATTTATAATTTATATAGACCCAAATTGAGATTTTTAAAAGCCAAAATCTAAATTTTAAAAAAAATTATTTAATTTATGTGAAAGGACAAGTTGTTGGCTGCGTAACATGTGATTCCTGTGGTGGACATAAATTCTCCGAAATGGCACCCTTCAAAAAAATAAAATCTTAATTGTTTCAGAGACCTAAAATAGGATACCCAAAAAATGGGAACAAAGAAGCCGTGGGAAAATGGCATCATCCACATATCAAGAACCAAATATGTATTTTATTGCAAAGCCTTTTAGGGTTTAACGGAGGATGGTTCTGTAATTTAACTCTTCGTTTTAGATGACAGCCTTAACCAATGAAAACACAGTTTTAAGTAATAACCAAAAAATAATAATAATAACTAAGTTCTAAAATTAACTGAATCCATGTTTCAGCTTTTGCTTTCTCCTATAATAAAAGCATATAACCAATTGAGATTCTCATCATCGAACTCCAACTTGCTAAAGTCTCCCAGGACCCAAAAAGGAAAATTAAAAATATCTATTTGTGTGTCAGTGGCATATGGTATTTTTTCCAATTGGACTGAAACATATTCTTGATGACCTATCGGATCCGAAGTTGAAGCTAATATCCGAAGCATCAACATGGTTGGGGGCACTGCTTGTTGAAGGGAATGAAAAAACGAGGGCAGGAGAAGATCTGTTCAACCCAAAACTATATGAAGGTTCTGTTAGTTCCTCTTTGGGTTGATGTTGACTGCTACCTGATAGAAATGGCATGATGGTTGGTGTTGGAGGCTCAGACGACACACCAGAAGATGCAGAAACAGGGAATGTGAATCCCGTGCTATTATCCGAAGTAAACATCCACCTTTGCTCAGGCTTGGTCACAGAAATTGAAGCCAAAACTGGTTTATTTCCCGAAGAATTAGATGAAGGCTTTAGCAAACCCTCACATGGTGCCTCAGACACTGCAGCACCGGTGAACTTTGGGAGATCCTGTCAAATAAATTGATTAGTATGGCATTCTTTGATGTAACCAAAAGTTCCAAGTAATTAATAGACCTAAGCAAATTGGCAAGTGAGATGCAGAGTAAGTTATTAATATTGCTCCTGCATCATATTATGATTACCAGATTCATGACCCCAACCAAATTTCAGAGTTGATTTGAGGAAGATAAACTGATAGTATATCTTCTCACCTAATGTACTTAGTATGAGAGGCTGAAAAAGATTACTATCAAGTAATGCACTTAGTATGAGAGACGAAAAAATAGACAGAAAAAGTAATATTCTCACTTTCCATGCTGGGACAACAAAATGGTAGAAATTGGAGTTGGTATATGTACCATATTGCATTTGTTGATAAAGATATGTATTGTTTTCTATATGGTATCTCCAAGAAATATTAGGGGAAGAAACGTTAAATTTCCTCTTAAAAGATACAGAGAGCCTGTAAACTTCGATGCTTCTAATTATAGTTTATACTTACTAGGAAAGTGCTTAGCAAAATGATCAGCAGGATGGCATGAGAATGGGCCATTAGTAAAGTATAAGACCTAATAAGATCACGCATGGTCACAGAATAATAATAAAAGGATGAATGAAATACCTTGTGTGCAGTCTTCATTTGAGAATCCTGAGATTTTCCACAATCTAGTAAAGACCCTGCATTATTGCCAAACATTGTAACAGTGCTATCAACTTTTAAATCGGAAGCAGAAGTTTTCTTCACATTCTTAGCCTCAATGGTACTTTCTCGAGAAGCGACAGAAATTGAGTTATCATTCCGTGGAGCAGAGCTTCTGTTGTTCAATTTATCCCTGCTTTTAGAAGAATCAAGTCCTAAATTTTGCAAATCGTTGTGCTCCGCTGAAACGGCAGCATTAACATCCGAAGACTGAGATTTTTTCCATGAAGTGGCTATCTTTAACTCCTCAGACTTCTTCTTAGGAGTCAATAGAGTTCGCTCAAGATGATCCAATATTGTTCTAGCCATCTGACTGGAATGAGGATGAACAGGTGGGATACCCATTTCAGAGCTCCTATTACCATCTACTGATTGAATATCTGAGGAGCTACTAGCGCCTCCTCGTTCCAAATTCTTCTTGATTGAAGAAAATTGACCTTTCGAAACATTGGAATTTACCACTGGAAAAGGATCATTTAATGATGAATGAGAATAAATAGATCCTCTGGATGGAATTTCTGCAGTGCCCTTATGACGAATCCTGCGAATGGGTCCCACAGATCCATAGCCTTTATCCACCATGTTGCTCCTCAACTTCAATTTTATGTTCAAACAACAAACAAATGACTAAAGCCAAATAGATGTAATGATGATAAGAGTTCAATTCATCAAAACGTGAGTTGCAAATAGGCATGAGCTGCTAGACCATGATAAATATTCCCTCATTCAGCTTTCATATCTATCCAGGTTTGGGATAGCACACACATAAACACACAAATTGGGCTATGTCCAACCCAGGTGCACATTTTTCCCCCAAGGCCTTGCTTAGTACGAAATCTAATAATTAGATTTCATAACCACTTTCTAGTATGTAGCTTGCTTAACCATTGGATTAAACACTTTTCCATCTTTACTCGTTTCTATCATTGCTACCACGCAAAGCTTAAGGGTATACTTGGTAGATTGGAAAAGTGAAAAAATTTGGGTGAAAAGTGGAAAGAGAATAAATTTTGTGTGATTGATAGGAAAGAAAATCGAAAGGCAAGAAAATAAGAAATATGACTATTTTCCACCTTGATGCATAACATCAAAATCATTACAAATTGGTAAAATAAGATGAGAGAAAATAAGAAAGATAAAAAATAAGCATGCATGTTTACAATATTATCCATATCATTTTAAAATTTGAAATTAAGATGACAGAAATTATGCGTGCATATGTGTAGAGGGTATACTGGTAAAATAATATGTATTTTTGTATGTGTACATATATACTAGAAGTATAATCAGGAATACCCACAAAACCGCTAATCATGAAAAATTACCTGCCCATATGCAGGAGTTTGTGATTGCTGTAAAGGAGAGAATGAACCATTCAGGAAAGCATCACCCTCGCCTCGTACATGAGCCATCTGATTAAATGCAAGTAACAAGAAAAATAAATCTCTAGCAAGCATCAGATGTAAATCACAACAGAATACAAACAAAATTTTAAAAGTCCAAACCTTGGATTTAGATTTTGAATAGATGGTTCTGGAGTAAGGGGTTCTTGGAATGTTATGAAGTCCAAATCTACCTCTTTGACTTTGTGGAGTTAGATAACTACGTTGATCATGTACCATGGAACCTGGCCAACATGTGGATGGCTTCGGTGAAGCAAATGGAACAAATGGTTCTGATGCAAAATCGTCAGCAAGCATTGTTGGTCTTTCATCTTTTGATATAATACTCTTAGAACCTAGGTTTGATTCTGATGTCCGGTTTGCCATGTATGCTTTTGCAATTTCAATTGGTGAAGGTGCAGTATCATTTAGGAGCTGCAATATTTCATAGAATTTAAATAAACACAGAACAAAAAGATATGAGGACAAGTACATCGGATTCCATTGTACCTAACAGTACAGGTACATTGATATATGATGGACATGAGAAAAGATGCAACTTTGTTCATGCATTCGCGTGTTATGAAACACACATACACAGAGATTAGACATACTAATAAACTTCTATCCATGGGAACTCCCATAAGGCTCATCCTAGCCAACCTTCCTCTTCCCAACCAACCCAACAGCTGTAGTAATTCATTTAATTTACTTTCAAGAGCCTAACGCAATGTTGTCAAGGGCAGAAGGCACACTCTAGGCACTATAACTCTTACAGTGCTTGAGGTACAAGAAGCAAAAGTAACACAAGCTAGAGTGAAAATACATTATATATATATGCTTGTGTGATTTGTATGTGTGTATATATAAGAAAGATAAGCTTAGTGTTACATTTCTGATAATAAATTCTAAACTTCGCCTGGTTTATCCTACAAAACAGGCAATTTTTTCCTAGTCATTTATTGGTCAATATGCAGGATTTCCTTATATGTCTTTGTTCTTTTGTTGGGCAGTATGAAAGATTTCTTTCAAGTCCACGTTTGCTGTTAAATACACAAAATTGAGAAGTTCAGTCTGATATTTCCTGTTTCTTATTTATTTATTGAAGGTACAATTCATGAAAAAATAGAAATTATAAAGAACTTCAGTTAGGCATGCTTTTTTTTTTTTTTTTGGCACCTACTGCCTTCTAAAAAAGCCCACCTAGGTGCACCAACTTAGTACCTAACCAAATGCACCTCATCAGAAAAGGTCTGAAGTGCTTTTGTTGTCTGGTACTAAGGCAAACAGCTTAGTAACTCACTAACACTGGCCAGCCATTATTTATATCTACTTTTGGTATGTCAAAGGCTTCCACAAAAGCATTTAGTTATCTGCCACAAGCCTATTCAAAAGTTTGTTACTTAAATCTTTGATTGAATTATTAACTTCAAAAGTATATCTATAACTACTTCTAATTATAGGGTACATTCTAATCCATCTTTTTACTCCTTGAGTGAGTACGATTGTTAGATGTCCACAAATAGGCACCCAAGTATCTAACCTCTTAAAGTTAATAACCAAAATTTTGAGAATTTAACAGCTCTTATTCTCTCTTCTAAATTTGTATGAAGGAATTCCTAGCCAAAGTGTGAAGTATTTGAGCATTGGTGAGAAGGCTAGATATTTTATCTTCTTCAGCTTTGCAGCATTGTTTAAAAATAACACCAGCCCTAGATAGTTTTATTGAAACCATAGAATGGCCACCTATCAAACTCTAACTGAACCCTCACAAAAGCAACCCCAAGCTTCAACTCAAACCACTGTTTAAGGTACTGTTCACCACACAAATCAGCACAGATATCTATACCTTTTTTTTCTTCTTTTTTGCTTTCTTTTGATCCCTAAATTAAGTCTTTTCTTTTCTAAACCATACCCTCTATCCAGTCCACCCTAAAGTTAGAAGTGCTCACCCATCATATAAAAAAGATTACCTTAATTTGAAGCAATTCCCTTCCATGTCCGACATCAATTTCATTAAAGATTGAATTACATTGTTATGATAGTTACAAGTTCAAATAATTGAATTTAAAAATAAAATCTGTGGATTTCTACAAGCTATGTTACTCGTATCAAAATGTGGTGTGGACATGTTAGTTCTTTCTAAAAGGTTTTCCATATATCTAGAGGGTTGCACCACCATACCATATCCATATGATGTGTGTAACAGATGAATGCTTCAAGGAATATAAGGATTCGAGACAGCATAGTGTTATTAAAGTCTAACATACAAGTGGAATACTTTTTCCTCATTTTTGCACAAACATCACAGCATATCTAGAAAGTAACATATGACACAAGATTCAACCTCAGTATCCATATGCATATCATTAATCCAAAATAAGAGTTCATTAAAGTGATTTTCACTCACAGTTGGCTTCGAAAGTGGGGTTGCCAAATCCCTTGTAGTTGTAGCTATATTCCGATCATCCTGTTTTTCTTCAGTTGGCCTTCTCAGGTTTTGAGAAACTATAAGCCCCTTGGCACCTCCAGTAGATAGGGTTAAATTCCTATCTTCTTGATCAACTTGAGGAACATCAACAGCCTTTGAATTTATAATCCCTATCAGACGATTGATTTCATCCCTGGGTATAGAATGTTAAAACACATATTAGATAATTAACTCTTTGAGTTAACTAAATGATCACCCTGAAAGATAAATACAAACATGGATATATGAAATATGAGCATAGAAGAGCATGAACAGATCATTAATTCATCAAAACCAAGCCCATGCATAATGGCTGGGAATTGGGATATGGCTATAAATGATGTTCTGACAAAACCAGTAATTCTTGGCAGAAACAATCAAGTTTAAAATTTAAGAACAACACAGAGAATGTGAAATTTAAAACAACAAAAAACTAGTTACCTCGAAAATGTTTTCCCCTTCATTAGCTTCTCAATTTCTGAAAGCCCATCGTCTCTAATGTCATCCTGGTTGCCTTTCCTACGTTCAGCAATGCCAGAACCAGCCTTTGGTCCATCAGTTGTCCCAATAGTACCAGCTGTTTCGGACACTACAAACTAGGAAAGGAATGCAAATATACTCATTCAAACCAGGCCATCAAGAAAAGCTCAAAATTAATAAATTTCCACTTAAATAGAGCAAGTGCAATGTGATTTTACAAAATTTATAGCGAAAATAGAAACCCTTACAGTTGAATAACAACTTTGATCTTCTTCATTAGTATGTTCTTCTATATCTTCGTCCAACTCACCTGTTTCCAACAGAACTGACAAAGGAATTCATTAAAAATCTCCATCTCCTTTTAAATAAAAAGTTAAGTCGCTCTAAAACCCTAAAGAACCCAAATTAATCCCAAGAAGAGAATAAGTTTTAAAAGAGATGTTTTATTCAAATATATATAACTGACCATGAGCTTGAGGTTCTGGCGGCGGGAGAGAATCGTTGTTGAGGGGTTTCAAGAAGAGAGAGGGGAGGATTCTAGAGGCGCCACTGGCTATGAGACGGCAAGCCGGATCGACGAGTTTGGAGAGTAAGCGACCGCGTAAGGATTGGTTCTGCTGAGGACGGGCATAGGGTGTGGTAGGTGGTCGACGCGGCGGTGGCCTCCTTAGTTTCCCGCCGGCGCCGCGCTCTGTCGTAGCCTGATCTTGCAATGAGTAGGACGGCGTCGTTTCGGTGGTTTTTTCCATTCGAGTTGTCTTCTCAGTTTGTCTCTCTCTTCGTCTCCCCCACGCGCAATCACGTACTAACTCACTGAGTCACCGTGCAGTGTTTACTACGAAGCGCGCTTTTATTTTCTTTTGGTCCCTTTTTTGTTTTTAGTTTTTAGCTACAGTACATTTGTTTTTATTTTTTCTCCTTAAATTGTGGGGCCACTGTCTACAACCAATGGGGACATGCCATATGTAAAAAACAATTAACCAACTAGTTTCATATATTTTTATTTAATGATTTTTCTTTTCATTATCACATCTAAATTACATATTCAATAATTACATGCAAACTATTTCATTAATTTAAACTACTTTATTTTTTTTGGTAAAATTAACTTAATAAAAAGTTTAGCATTTATAACTTTTGTTATTTTGATCCTAGTTTCACCTTTGTTCTCAAGTTAAAAATAAAATTATCAAATTTTGGAATAAAGAAATGTTTGGTAACTTGTAAGAGAGGAGATGTGTACTAGAAAAAGAACATTTCTTTTTACAACAAAATATAAGGAAACCTAACACGGCAGAAGAGGAAAGAATTGTAAGATGGGAACTAGAAAAAGCTCCAAAATCACGAAATTAATTGGCTAGTAGTGCAAGGGGAAGAAACACCAAATATTTCCATGTATTGGTTAATAAAAAGGAGAGCTAGAAAAGATTGTTTTGATTGAAGGAAAGAAAAAGCAAGTGATTGAGGAGCATGAGGTATTAAGGAACATTTGTTGAGCATTTTAAAAGGATTTATTTAGTCAAACATGGGAAAAGGGGAGAGGAAATTAAGGAGTATCTTGACAAGTTACAATTAAAGAGACTTATGACGGATTAAAAGTAGCAGATTGACACTCCTTTCATATAATAATAAAAAAAAAAAAAAGTTGAAGTTGGCACTTGATGTTTAATCCAACTAAAGCCCCTAGGCCAAATGGTAAACTTGCTTTATTCTTTTCTAGAAAAATTGGTATATTGTGAGTGAATCACTCATTAAGGCGGTCTTAAACTTCTTTGGAATCAATAAAATATTTAAAGAAATGAATAAGACTTTTATTGCCCTTGTTCCAAAGAAACAATGTCTGCAAAGAGTAGATTACTATAGACCAATAAGTCGTTGTAATGTAGTCTATAAGTTAATTGCATAAATCATGGCCAATAGATTGAAACCTATAATTAGTGACCCAATTACCCCTTTTTAGAGCACTTACTGTTTGGAACAAGAAAATTAGCGATAATGTTATGGTAGGAGTGGAACTCTTTCTCACGATAACAAAAAAAAAAAAAAAATGTTATAGTAATTTTGAGTTCAAAATATCATTCAATGTGTTTCTTCGATTAGCTATGAGGCACTGGTAAATGGGATCAATTTGCTTATATAATGCAAAATAGAGGCTTGAGACAAGGTGACTCACTATCTTCGTATTTGTTTATCCTCTGCCATAATGTTCTTTCAACAGCTTTACTTAAATTGGAAGAAAAGAATAAAATTCATCGTATTAGGATTGGACACAATTATTTTCCTCTCTCATTTATTTTTTGCATATGATAACTATATCTTTTTTAGAGCAAACTTGGAGGAACATAAAGAGGTTAAGGAAGCTCAAAACACAAATTTAGAGAAATTAAAGTTAATGATGAGTGAAAATTGTCATCTATGATTTCAAAAACTATTTAGATAAATTCTATAAGTGCCAGTTACTACAAAGCTAGGTAAGTATCTAGGCTTTGATCTATATAAAAGCCCAGGAAAAAAATTTTGAGCCATTGTTGGACAAGTTCAATGTAACACCCCTTGCTCAACCCGATCAACGGGTCTGAGTTATAGGATGCTATAATCATTACCGAAGTAAATACAGTCAAATATACAGTAAATATTCGTTCATACATGCAATTAAGTATCTTTCACATTCCATTCGTGTTAAATAATCAATTTTGAGTCTTAATCGAGCTTACAAAAGCTCTTTTGACAATTCGAGCTTAAAATAGGACCAAATTGCAAAGTTTAGAAAATCTCGAGCTAACATCGCGACCTCGACATTTCCTTGTCGCGACATGGTTATCTTAGTATGTCATGTCACAACGAAAAGGCTATGTTAGTTGCGAAAATACTCACTAAGATGACAATGTCACAACCCATAGTCGCGAAGTGAAACCTGTTTTTTGGTAAAAATAAGTCATTTAGTACCTATTTCAATGCTTCCAAACAAAACTAGCAACATATACACCTAATGTCAAAGCCAATTGATCCAATGCATAACTAAAACCATACTAGTCAAGTTTAAACACTCAATTCATATTCTTAACAAGACATTCACTACATATATATATATATATATATATATATATATGTACCAATTAAACTTAAGAATTTTAACACCATTTGAGCATACCTGTAACACCCCCTTACCCGAGTCCGACGCCGAGACGGGGTACGAGGCATTACTATACTTGGACATACTTAATCTCGTGAAATCGGGCCATAAAATTTCTTTTCTTTTTAAAACTTCTCATTCAACATCTTAATAATCTTATCATGGACCCTTGTGGCCCTAAACATGCACTGGAGATGTTCTGGAACCGATCCGTGAACTTTCAAACACTTAGAAAATTTTCATCTAAATTGGGGTCACACGCCCATATGGATATAAGACACGCCTATATCATAACCCCGTGGAGCAATTAGGAGCATTCTATTTTTCTTCCACGGCCACACTACACGTCCGTGCGATGGTCGTGCCATTTCCACGGCCAGGACACACGGCCGTTCACCAGCTCGTATGGTAATTTATTTGGTTTTATTTTCAAAAACGAAAGGTGCAAGGGACACACAACCTACTCACATGCCCGTAGGCTGGCCGTGTGTCACACACGGCCTAGGCACACGCCCATGTGCCCAACCGTGTATACTACAATAGGCTATTTTCCAAGCCTTTTTGCCACCTTGAAACAATGCCAAAAACCACACCAATCCATACATATCATCTCATACTTTAAAGTCCATCATACACAAGAAACATTTACCATTACATATAATTTAAGTAGAAAATATTAGGCCATATCCAAAGGCCATTACAACTTGGCTCAAGCACAATAATGACCAACACATATAGCCAATTAGAGTGGCAACTAACAAAATGATCAACCTCCTATACATGCCATACAATAACGAAGTTTCTTACTATACCAAAATAGATGGCTTGATAGTGTGACTACGAACTCCGACTTCGAGTGATCCTTGAACTAATTTAGCAAACCTACATGGAAAGGGAAATGAAAGAGAGTAAGCATATAAAATGCTTAGTAAGTTGAATGAATAATAAAGCCATAGTTTAAGGACTATATGCCTAAATAGGCGAAGGAAAGGATATCATATACTTCTTTACTTGTTTGCATTACTACTCATTCTCTAGCTTATAACATGCATATATCTTACTTACTCTTATACTTTTCTCATTCTCATATCTTACTCGTATTTATTTTGTAGCATTTCTCATAGCCATGTACTTTCGAATACTCAGACTTTCTTATTTATGAACCTGCAACACTAAATATAAAGCTTTAGCATTTCTCTTAAATTTATCAACTTGGATACCTTTCAACAAATATTCTCTTTTAGAATACCGAAGGATACCCGTAATTCAAGCCTCATAGAATGATGTCAAATCAAAACCGAAGCCATATCCTAGATATGTTCTTACACTGGTCTTATATCAATATCGATGCCATGTCCCAGACATGGTCTTATACGAGATCGTACTCTTATGTCGATGTCATGCCCTAGACATGATCTTACACTGGCTCGCATGTTAAGTCAATGCCATGTCCCAGACATGGTCTTACACTGACTCTCATTTATCAAGGCCGATGCCATGTCCCAGACATGGTCTTATACGAGTCCTCATCTTGGATGCCCAAGCCATGTCCCAAACATGGTCTTATAGGGGATCACATCTCGATGCCAATGCCATGTCCCAGACATGGTCTTACATGGGATCTCTATTCGATGCCGATGCCCTATCCTAGACATGGTGTTATATGGGACCTACAATACTCATGACATGATTACAGTATCCTTCGTACATTTAATCTTGCATGTAATTTCTCTTTCATGTTTTTCATCATTTCTAGATAGAAATTCATATTAATATTTTCATAGAACATCATTAAATGAATTTATAAAGTAAGTAAGCTAAATTATTACATACAACTTACCTCAAGTCCAAAATGTGGGAAATTGCTTCGTTTAGTCCTTGATTTTATTCTTTCCCCGATTTCGGTCCGGGCTTCGTGTTTCTTGATCTAAAATGGAAAATTTAAATTGCTTAGTACCCACATTGTCTAATTAATTCATAATTGACACTTGGGCAAAATTTTCAATTTTACCTTTAAACTTTTGCATATTTGCAAAATAGTCCTTAGGCTCGTAAAATGAAATGTATCCATCCTCTTGGTTACCCAAGCCTAGCCGACACTTACTAGTGTCCATGCAAACCCACATTGTTCACCATTTCATACTTTTACTATACGTTTTCACACTTTGCAATTTAGTCCCTTTTAGGGAATTTCATTCAAAATCACTTAGAAAAAGAGGTTTACTACACCTTAATCCTTCATTTTCTACCACCTAGACATCATTTTACTTGCATGTCATGCATGGGTATATTTTTTAATATAAACCCTAGCTTAACTTAGTGGTAGAAATAGCTAGATTAAGCTACAAGGATTTTAAAAATACGAAGAGCATGAAAAACGGGGCTTGGAAACACTTACTTGGAGCTTGAAAATGAAAGAAACACTAGCTATAGAGACCCTTCAATTTTCGGCACAACGAGGAAGAAGATGGACACAATTTTGGCTTATTTTCCCTTTTTATTACTTAACTTAACCAAATGACCAAAATGCCTTTAGGTCATTTCTTTGATATTTTTTTTCCTTCCATGGGCATCTTTGTCCACCATGCTAAAAATTGGTCTAATTGCCAAATAAGGACTCCTAATAATCCCTCTTATGCTATTTAATACTCAAACCTTCTATAAACTCATAATTTGCATCTTTTGCAATTTAGTCCTAAAAGACAAATTATTCACTATTTCATGAAATTTCCTTCATGGAATTTTCTCAATATCATGCAAACATGCCATAAGCTCAATAAAAATCATTAAATGAAATTTTCTACTTCGGATTTATGGTCTCAAAACCACTATTCTGACGAGGCCCTTTTTCGGGCTATTATAATACCAAGCAAATTCATTCAAATGTCTAACCTTACCTATGCCAAATCAATCCAACATACCATTTCACTTTCAATACACACGTAATTCATTTGTCTACACTTTTTTAACATTATTTATGAACAAAGATAACTATTTATCAATATATACCTTAAGTAAAATCATTACACATACCATACCAATTCATATATCCACTTAACCACTCATTTTAGCTCATACCACAATCTTTCATATACCAAATTTAAATAGGTACATATATCACCTTCTCAAAACTCCAAACATTGTCATGAAACATATTCAAAACAATCATAAGCCAAATTTATTTCTATGTTCAACTCATCAAGACTTTTTAAACATTGAAGTATGTATCAAGACACATATGCATATGCCACAATCTTAAGTTCAAAATTATCAAACATCTACCAAATCGGTGATAAGATAGTGTAAGCTTCGAGTTGATCCAGCTTGACGCATTCCACAAGGTAATAATCTACAAGGAAAAGGGAAAACAAATGGGATATGTAACACCTCTTGCCCGACCCGATCGTCGAGTCCGAGCTACAAGATGCCACAATCATTGCCAGAGACACTACCGTCAAATATATCATGAACAATTCTTTGCACATGCAATCCAATGTTAAATACACTCAATTCTTAATAAACAATTAAATTCAAGTCTTAATCAAGCTTACGAAAGCTATTTTGTTAATCCGAGCACGAAACATGACCAAATTACAAAGTTTTAAAAGTTTAGGGTTGATGCCATGACGTCATTTCCTCCACGTCGTGACGTCGCCAAAAAAATATGTCACGTCACGACCTTGGGTCATCGACGTTGCAACGTAAGTTACTATCAGTTAAGGTTGTGATTAGGAAAGTTGCTCATCGAGATGAGGACCCTATATTTGGTAAAAATGAGTCATTTTGATACCTATTTCAATTGCTCCAAAAAAAGCTTATAACATTTGCACCTAATGCCAAATTCAATTGGTCCAAAACATACCAAAACCATAACAATCAAGTTTAAACATTCAATTCAACTTCTTAACAAGTCATTCACTACTTATATATCAATCAAACTTAATTACTTCAATGCCATTTTAGCATACCAACCAAATTCATTCATGTTTCAAACTTTACCTCTGCAAAATCTATCAAAACATACTATGCCAATACATATATCAACTTAACCATTCATTTTACCTCATACCACAATCTTTCTTATGCCAAATTTAAATAGGTACATATATCACTTCCTCAAAACATCAAATATAACCACTTTATGCATTAACCAAACCAATTGTCATGAACAACATTCAAAATCATCATAAGCTAAATTCATTTCCATGTTCAATTCATCAAGACTTTTATACCTTAAGGTATGTACTAAGACCTATATACATGCCACAACCCTAAGTTCAAAATGATCAAACATCTACCAATTAAGTGATAGGATAGTGTGAACTTCAAGCTATAACACCCCTAACCCGTATCCAACGCCAAAATAGGGTTACGGAGCATTACTGGACTTATAACTCGATCAAGCAAACATTTCATGTACATTTCTCATTTAAATCAAAAATCATTCAAATTCATTCTAATATTCCCTAATATGAACCTTCGAGGCCCAAAATAAACATTTAAAATGATTTGGGACTAAACCGAGTACTAAAGAAATTTTTAGGGAAAACATTGAAATTTTTCAAAGTGCAAGGGACACACGTCTGTGTGGCCAGGCCATGTGTGTCACATAGCCAAGAGGCATGCCCGTGTCCTAAGCTGTGTGGACTAACCCGTGTCCTAACCCGTGTAACTCACTAACTTGGGTCACACAGCTAAACTATACGCCCGTGTGCTAGGTCGTGTACCCTTCGAAATGGCCTCAAACGCCCATGTGCTAGGCCGTGTGAAAACTAGAGGGTATACTGACTTGTGCCACACAGCCAAGCCACACACCCGCGTGCTAGGTCTTGTGAAGCTACTGACTTGCTTTCTATAAAAGTTACAGGGGACACACGACTGTGTCACCTGGCTGTGTGTCACATACGGCTGAGACGCATGCCCGTGTCTCTGCCCGTGTGGACAAAATATGCCACCTTACCAAGCCATATTTCTCACCCAAACTGGTAAACACAACAATTTGCATATAACCATGACACATTTAGGCATTCTAAACCCACCAACATTAAGCTTATAACATGTTATAACAACACATACAACTATGATACTTATTGGCACCTCAAATTGCCACTAAATTACCTACCAAATATGTCTCCAAAATCTACTTAAATGGTCAAACACATAAATGCATCTTTGTGCCTAAACTTAACATTTATGCCACTTATCAAAATCATCTATTTGGTACCTAAAATACCAATTCACAACCAAGGCATTCCCATGGCAACCATACATCACATACATTAAGGCTATTTACATATTTACATACCAAAATATACCAATTTCAAGCCAAATCAAATGGCTAAATACATAACAAAACATATAGGCTATCATTAGCCAAAATAACCTATACATGTCATTTAACCAAAATATAAATAGTTAAAAGTACTAAAATAGCATTTGGTAGTGTGATGAGATCTCCTACAACTTCTAATTCGAACGAGCTTCGAAACACTATAAAACACAGAAAATAACACGGGGTAAACAATTAAGTTTAGTAAGTTCGTATAAAACAGAATTAAACTTACCATTTTACCACAATTTAGGTAAGTAACTCAAAGCATAACACAATTCAATTTGGCCAAAGCCTATCACATGATCATTAACCAAGTTAGTCATGTATTCATATATAAACCGAGAATCATGTATGAGTTCAACAACTATTTAAATTCCATATACATATAACCTCTATATCATGTATTCATATATCATATATAAACCATTTCCATGTAATTTACGTAAACACCTGTGATAGCTCATATCGAACTCATATAAATTCGTAACAAAACCGTGCCTATTGAACCATTTAAAATATGTTAGATACGAGGGTAGGACACACGAGGTGTACTGAACTGTAATCTGTTAATTCCTGTACATGTATGCTCATACAAGAGATAAACAGTAAGCTCCTCGGAGCTGAATTTCGATAAGTTCATACGTGCTGAATATCGGTAAGCTCATAAGAGCTGGAATGGTAACCCTAATGACATTTCATTTGTATCTTACGAATCTTAAGATTCAAATGGGGCTCGATATTCTTCGTACATTGTCAGTTATGCGATCGATAATTATGCATAGTAATTATAAAATCCACATACATATAATTCAATTAAAGTATATAAAATATGCAAATTAATTACACGAACTTACCTCGAACTCATAGGAATGATTGTTCAATCGATAACTTTGTCTTTCCCTCAATTTAATTCTGTACGTTGCTTTTCTTGATCTATATAATAAAATTTAACCAATTTAAATCTCACTCTATTCAATTCAATAAAAAAATTATGTTATGGAAAAATTACCATTTTACCCCTATACTTTTGACTTCTTTACAATTTAGTCCCTAGGCTCGTAAAATAAAATTCATGCAATTTCATCCATTTAATACATGTATATAACAGCCCAAACATTTCACAATTTTACACATTTAACACACAATTTTCACATTTCTCAATTTAACCCTTAATTGACAATTTCTTCAAAAATTACTTAACAAAAGTTGTTTATCACACAAAAAAGATTCATTTTCTTTCATTAAACTTCACAAAAAACTAACATGAATTCATGGTAAAACCTTAGGCATTCAACCATTTTGCAAATTAGTTCTCGGGTTAGCTATATTAAGCTACAATGATACCGGAAACATAAAAATCATTAAAAGCAAAACAAAAATGCATCTACATGCAAGGATGAGCTTGGCCGAATGTTGAAGTTCCTAAAATGGTGTTTCTTTGCTGTAAATTTCAGTTGGTGTTTGAATGAAAAAGATGATTATTTTGTTTTATTTTATTTTTATTCATTTATTACCTAATTACCATTTTAACCTTACCTAATTTTAAAAATAACAAAATTATCAATCCATGCTCATCCACTATCACTTTTATTGGTCTAATTACCATATAAGGGCCTCCAGTTTAAAGTGATATAGCTATTTAACACCTTGAGCTAATAGAACACAACTTTCGCACTTTATGCGATTTAGTCTTTTTTCACAAATTGAGCATACAAACGGTAAAATTTCTTAATGAAATTTTTATGCAATCATACTGTCATGCTGTAAACCACAGAATAATATTAAAATAAATTTTTTGACTTCGAATTTGTGGTCCTGAAACCACTGTTCCGGTTTCACTGAAAACGAGCTGTTACACGAACGATCTGGCTTAACGCATGCTGCAAGTGTTGATCTACAAGGAAATAGGAAAACAAATGGGGTAAGCATATTAAATGCTTAGTAAGTTCATGGGCATTAAACAAAACTTACCTTAGCTTTTAATTAAATACAAAAAACTACCACAAGTTGTATATTTTGGCAAACATGGCAAACCAAAACATTAAAAAGGTGAGTATTTACTTATAATCAAATCATATGATATCACAAGTACGTAACATGCCCATTCAAATCATTTACTTAACCAAACTCAAAACTTATTCAACTAAGGAATGTTACAATCATGTGTATATATATATGACAATGTCAACAATTCAATACCATACTCATGTTCAATTCAACAATTGTCCATTTGGACATTAACTTCATATCATTTAATTTCACTTTAATAGTTTCGCCCGATGAACCCTAGTAAACGGATTGGGATACATAGGTATCTCCGTTACACCAATTGCTCATCCAAGTTGAATATACTTGTGTCAGGTTACCAATCCAAGCTAAACCTTTATAATGACACGTTCGATTGCTTGTACAAGCTGAAAATATACATGTCAAGTTACCCATCACGGCTAAACCTTTAAAACAACATCAGGTTATCACTCTCGGCTAAACCTGTATCACATGTATCTTCGAGTCCGCAATAAATGTTAGATATCGATAACATCTGTAACTAATTCTACATAAGCATGCACAAAACCCTATTGGCATATTAATCGTATCCTAATCTTTACTAAGTTCACATGAGCCTTATTACACATATTAACTTCACTTTTTAGTTTAGTCTACATCTCACCATTTGAACTAATTCACAACCATACACATATAGGATTACAAATCAAATACACAAAAACCTATATAAAACAATAACTATATGAACTTACTTGATCTACATAGCAAGCAAGTTGAACCTCTAGGGACTAATTGACAATTTTGGCTTTTCCTCTATTATCTCTAGTTTGATCCAATTCTTGATTTATACAATTATTCCATTAAATTCATCAATACCAAACATTTTCATATTATTCCATAATATGTATGAACCTATAAAATTCCATTTTTAATACCCCTAAAGTTTTACATTTTATTCAATTTAGTCCCTAAAACCAAAATTGCTATATCTTTCAATTTTTAGATTCGATTTAAAAACTAATTCCAATTACATCCTTTAAGGACCCTCTACTTTCTATTAATTCCAAAATTTCATAACAGTTTTACAAATTATTCACTTCAGTCCTTGTGTACAAAACTATCAATTAAACATTACAATCTAGTCATTTTTTTCATATCTAAGCTTAAAATCTATCAATTTAACATCAATTTCTTTAAGAAATAAACAATGACAACTTTCAAAAATTTTAACGGTTTCGCAAATTAGTACATGGATTAGCTAAGTCAAACTCTCATGACCTCAAAAACATAAAAATTACAAGAAAATGACATGAAATCACCTTAGAATTGAGGACCGAAAGCTGAAAGCTTTCAAAAATAACTTCATTCAGCTTTTCTCTTATTTGTTTCAATGGAGAAGAAAGCATAAAGATGACAACTCCATTTATTTTTTCTTTTATTCCTTGTTTAATAATTAATTAATTTAGTTTAATTAAGTTAATTATACCTTTAACTTAATCAACCATTAATAATGAATCAATGGTTTCTTACATCCTTTCCCACTAACATACATTATAATTGGTTTGATTTCCATTTGTGACCTTTATCTGTTTAAAAATATATAGCGATTAGACTTTTACAATTTAGTCCTTGTACCATAATTAACTATCAATTCAGCAAAATTACCAGACCAAACTTTAATATATTTCTATAATAAACTCATAAATATTAAATATTAATATTTACGGACTCAATTTATAGAAATAGAGTTCCGAAACCCATTTTTCGATATCACTGAAAATCAAATTGTAACAGGATAAGCATATAGAATGCTTAATAAGTTCATAGGCATTAAACAAAAACTTACCTCATCTTTCAATTAAATACAATAAGCTACTTAGCTTGGCAAATCTTGGTTAGACATTACAAACCACATATCAATAATGTGAGTTTTAACTTGTAAATAAACATATAATACCACAATCATATATCATACAAATTCATATCATTTTGACTTACCAGTTCAAAACTTATTCAATCATGGAATGAAACAATTACATACATACTAATGTCATTTTTTAATACCTTGTTCTAGTTCAAATTTAACATTTCGCAAATGAATATCAATATTATTATGTCACATTTCAATTTCTCAATTTATGTACTCTGTTTCGCCTGATGAACCCTAGTAAACAAACTCAAATACACAGGCATCTACATCACACAAATTGTTCGTCCAAGCTTAATATACTCGTGTCAGGTTACCAATCCAAGCTAAACCTTTATAAAGACATATTCGATTGCTTATCCAAGCTAAAAATATACATGTCAGGTTACTCATTCGAGCTAAACCATTAAAACGATATCAGGTTACCACTCCAAGCTAAACTTGTATCACATGTATCTTCAAGTCCACAACAAATGTTGTATCTCAATAATATTTGTAACCAATTCTGCACAAGTGTGCACAAAACCCTATTGGCATGCCACTCATACCCTAGCATTTACTAAGTTCACACAGGCCTTAATACACGTATTAACTCCACTTTTCAGTTTAGTTTAAATCTCACCTTTTGAACCAATTCACAACCAAACACATATAGAATTACAAATCAAATACACAACAGCCTATATAAAAAAATTACCATATGATCTGTAATGCCCTAGTTTATTTAACTTTGTTTTTATGGATTCTGTCATAAATGAGTATTTGCTTCAGTGGCTAAGTGTTCTGATTATGTGTTTGAGGTCTTGGGTTAGAGTCCCACTTTTGGAAATTTATGTTATTTTTTATCCTAGCCTTATCTTTAGTAGTTTGGCTTACGTATCACTTTCGGTCAACTCATATAAGAATAAGCTTACTGGTTTAAGTGGTAAGGTATTAGCTTGCCTTAGAGTCTTGTGTTCGAACCCCTGTGTGAGTTAAGGATGTTAATTTTTGCTTCTGTGAGTCTGTGCTAGTTGTATAGTAGAAATTGGATGGAACTGGTACTTTGTAGTAGTTGGATAAGTTAATGGGTCGGTTCTAGGGAAGTTGGTTGGTTAGTGGATAGGTGGGGGAGTTGGGATTTTATTCTGAATTAAATTTTTTATAATTTTATTTTATTTTTTTCTTCCCAAAAATCCCTTTTCTTTTCTATCGTTCTTTCCTTTCCTCTTTCTGCAATTTCTTTTTGTTTTCTTTTTCTATCTTGTTCACAGTTATTCATTCTTATTATTACGTTTTGGATTTTCAGTTTTCTTCATTTGGTTTGGTAAATGGAGTTTTGTTTATCTGTAGCTTTCGATTTTCATAAAGCTATTTGGAATTTTATCTTTTGATATAGTGTAGTGGTGTGTAGTAATGGAATTTAATTTTCTGTGAATACGCGATGCGTAGGAGAAGACTGTGAAGTAGCGAATTTCGCTCCAACGGCCTAATCCGTAATAGTGGTTGTTTTCATTGTCAGTAAGTTTGTGTGTGCTGTTCGGGTTACTATTGTTAAATTCATAAATCGTTTACTAAATAGTTGCTGGGATACTATTTTTAGGTTTCAAAAGGCTCGGGATTGGGTTTGCATCAGAATCAAACTAGGTATGCAATGATAACATGAGAAAACAACAATCAGTGAAAGCTAAAAATCTAGCCTGTTAACGCCACACGAGCGTGTGCCTGGCCATATGGTAGGCCGTCTACGGCACACGGTCATATGACGGGTGTGTGCGACTGTGTGGGTCACATGGCCTAGGCCAATTTGGGTGTGAGGGCCCACACAGGCGTGTCGGCCATGGGCCAGGCTGTGTGAGCCACATGGGCAGGGCCAATTAAGGCGTGTGGCCCACATAAGCAAGCCACATGGCATGTGGGCCCAAATTTTAAAATTTTTTCCTAGGGTTGTACACGTCATTCTGATCGACTGTAGGCCTTCTATGGGGTCGGTGTAGGCTTAGATAAGCCTTAAAGCACGAGATTTGATAAACTGTTTGTATTATCTACTATGTATGTACATATTTGTTATCTGTTATATGAGCATTTTTTATATAATAATTCTGGTATCTGGTAATTCAGTTTAATCTGGTATTCTGTTGTATCTGACTATGGGGCGAGATATATAATTTGTGGATAAAGTATTCTATAAGGTGATACCTCGCCAATATATGGGCAATACGGCTGCGATTATTCTAATAAGTGTCGTACTAACACTACGTAATGTGTAGGGTTGGGTGGGTGTTTTAAACCCCACGTGGTGTGTTGGAATAGTCGGAGTTGGTGTGTAAAGGATGGGGGTAGGACTATGCATGTCTGTTTCTGTATGATCCTATTAATAATATGATTCTGTAAAGGATATATGTCTGGATCTGTTCTGTTCTGTTGTACAATAGATTTTGAATTTATGTTTCTGTCGAGTTACACAATGAGTTTGTAAAACTCACTTTCTGTTTATCTGTTCTATTCAGATAATCCTCAGGCTTAGGCGGGTCGGTGCGACGGAGGCTCAGTTGTGACCACATGTCTATAAATCGTATTTACTTAAAAGTTGACTTAATTTTCTAGTTTCCTTTTGAAAGTTTATAATTTTGGGACTCTTTGCAAATTTTGGTTTTTGTTTTTATATTTTGAATTTGATTTAGTTTTCTTGCAACACTCGACAAATCAATTTACGAGAACAAACTGTTTTATGCAAACAAACGTTTTTGAGAACACAAACTCGATTTTCAAAACATAATGACTTTTAAACTTCCGCTGCAAATTATGGTCTTATAAAGAATATGCATTCAATGGTTTCTATCTTTTCTTCATAACATCTCCAGATTCAGCCATAATGTTTAGGTCGGGTTTAGGGTGTTACATGAACTTACATGGCCAAAACACCAAACAAGTTGAAACTTCAATGACTAATCTACAATTTTGATTTTTCATCAATTATCTCCAATTTGATCCAATTCTCGATCTATACAATTATTCCATTTAATTTATTAATACCAAACATTTATACATTATATAATGATATGAATGAACCTATGAAACTTTATTTTTTGATACCCCAAAGTTTTACATTTTATTCAATTTAGTCTATAAAACCGAAATAGCCATAACCTTAAATTTTAAGATTCAATTTGAAAACCGACTTCAATTACATTCATTACAAACCCTCTACTATCTATTTCTATCAAAATTTCATGATAGTTTTACAAATTATTCATTTTGGTCCCTATGTATAAAATTAATAATTAAACTTTACAATCTAATCTTTTTTTTCATAATCTAAGCTTAAAATATATCAATTTAACACCAAAATCTTCAAAAAATAAACAATGAAAACGTTCAAAAACTTTAATAATTTTACAAATTGGTACATGGGATAACTAAATCAAGCTCTCATGACTTCAAAAACATAAAAATTACAAGAAAAGGACTTGAAATTAATAGAAAATATGTCATCTTTTTCTCTATTTTTTCTTATATAGTATAATTAAGGTATAATTAAAACTAGTTTAACTATCATTAGCATGAATTAATTAATAGAATCTAATCTTAAACAATTTTAGTGGATTTTAACATCACCATCCACTAATATATATTTCAAAAAGGTTTAATTGTCATTTTGGTCCTCTGGCTAATTGTAATTTAAGTCCTTAAGTCTTTAGCCAATTAAAAACATATAGCGATAAAACATTTACAATCTAGTCCCTATACCTTAATTAAACAATTAAAAGACAAAATTGAAAGACCAAACTTTAATAAAATTTTATACCAACTCCGGACCTAGTTTATAAAAATGGGTCTCCGAAACAACCTTTTTCGGCATCATTGAAAATTGAGTTGTTACATTCAAAGACAAGTTGCATAGTTGGCACATGAAGCTCCTCATTAAATCTACCCTTAACAACCTACCTATGTATTAGTTATCTTACATTAAGATGACAACCTCCTTATTGATATGTCTAAAATATATATGTTTTTCAAGCATCTTTTTACTTATAATCAATGCAAATTTCGAGCATATGGACAGCTAATTGCGATATTTTAGTTCATATTTAGACATTGGGCATAATTTTAGTAAAGTGTGTAATTTTATGAATTTTAGTATTAATTTTACATAATTTTACTTTTTATGTTACATGTTAATTTTTACTCAATTTGTTGCAGTTGGACCACTAAATTAATTAATGTGGGAGTTAATAAAAACACACATGCATGTGAGCTAAAATCCACCTCATTTGGACAACTAGATGATGTATTGGCTTAGAAATATTACCTTAACCCAGTTTGAAGAAGGTTGTTGAAGAGAATTAAGTTGTTTCTTAAATGGGTTGCCAAAACCGTCCAACAAGGGGAAAAGAAGCCCAAATTTGGCTAAGGCATGAAAATCAGCCCAAATTAGCTTTCGAATATTAGAATTGAAGGCTCTTGCATGTATAAAAAACAAAAAATTAGCCCCAAACTTAACCTTCTAACCTTTTGCATGATTCATGCATAAAATCAAACATGAATCAAGCAACCACTCAACCCTTTTTCCACATTTTATTGTTGGCCAAGCAAGGGAGAAATCCAAGAGATCCATGTTATTTTTAGCAAACTCTCAAGTCATTCCTCTTGTAACAATCCAACTTTCAGTGGTGTCAAAAATAGTGATTCGAGATCATTAAATCCGACGAGTAAGTTTGAAAATTTAATAAATTAATATTTATGAATCAAGTGTGATTTAGAAATATTCTTAAACTAGTAAATTTTGTGATTTAAAAGAGTTTATTAGGTAAATTGGGTTAAAAATGAGGTATCGAGCCTCAATTTTATAAACCGATCCATAAATAGTCATTAAGTTAATATTAAAGTTTCATTAGAAAATTTTAACGTTTTGATGGTTAATTAATAAAAAAGGATTAAATTGAAAAAAGGTGCAAAATTTGCTAAAGTGATTAAATAGTTTAAGTGATAAATAAGAGAGGACTTATAGGGCAAATTAACCCAAAGGGGATGGCTAAGGCGGCATTAGCAAGAAAAAAATCTGAAAATTTGGTGAAATAAAGGTAAAAGTGGAAATTTTGTAAAATTAAGTAAATAAAATAACAATTAAAAGAAATTTAGACAATTCTTCAAAAACTTTTAACTAAAAATGCCATTGAAGAGTCCTCTTGAGCTGGTTTTTCATATTTTTGCTACAAATTAAGAACCCGAAGATAAACGTGGAAAAGAGAAATTAATAGATTAGTCCCTAAATTTCTACAACCTCTACAAACTAGCCCAAGTAAGTTCATATGGTTAAACTTTCATGATCAATTGTGAATTTAAGAATGATATAATGTCTTATTTCATATCTTTGTTATTGAATTATGATTATTGTAAAAATATGAAAATTGAATTGAAAGTTCAAATTAAGTGGAACGCAAGATTGAGTACGATCGTTCTATGACAAAAGATGAATTGACGGATAAGACCATGGTGCAATGTTTAAATGTAAGACCATAGCTGGACTATGGCATTTTAGTGAAAAGACCATAACTGGATTATGACATCGTAAACGTAAGACCATGGTTGGACCATAGTAGTATATGTATATTTGTGTAAGACCATCGCTGGGCTATGGCATCCTCATGATAAGACCATAACTGGATTATGGCATTACGAGTGTCAGACCATAGCAGGGCCATGGTAATATACGTGTAAGACCATAGTTAGACTATGGCATCAAGAAAACGATGTACTCAATTCTATAAGATGTTCTCTAATTTGACAAAGATTGGTAAGTGTCATATGGATTAAAGTGATAAAATTTAAGTAGTTATTGATATTAAGCTCAATTAAGTGAATTCATTATTTGAAATTGCGATTGGCAGGAAGTGTTAGTGAAATGCTTGTTTATGATTTGTTATAGTGTAACGCCCCAAATTTTATATTTCTGTTTTTGTTAAATTGACATAAAATATATGTCTGCTTCAATGGTTAAGTATTCTGGGTGTGTGTGTGTGGTCCCAAGTTCAAGCCTTACTTGGGTCAAATTTTGGCTTTTTATGAATAAGCTCTGGTTAGTAGGCTTTTAAGTAAAATTTGGTAAATAATTAATAGAATAGGCCTACTGGTCTAGTGGTTAAGAGGAGTGTTGGTATGCGTAAGGTCTTGTGTTTGAATCCCTACCCGAGCGTGGGAATTAATTTTTGCTCTGCTAAAGGATAAAGTTTTAGTCAAGTTGGAATTCTGAGAGTGAGGGGTTTGAAGGAGTAAAATGTGGGATGTGGAAGTTATCAGAATGTTGGTAACTCATTTTCGGTTTTCTCTCTAAAAAGAAAGATTTTTTTTACGTTGGTTCTTCTGTTTTTCCCTTGGTTGAATTTTTATGTTCATCCTTTCCATCTCTTCTTTTTTTTTCCCTTTTACTTGTTGCCTAATCTTATGTTTGACTCCCTATCAAATTACTAGTCGCCACAACTCGTTATCTCTGTACCTTGCACGTTATCGGTAGGTTCTGTAAGTATGGATATTATTTTAGATTGATGAATCATTGTCCAATGGAGACTTAAATCCTATTTAGGTGGCCATTAATTGGCTATGGAGGTTCAATCAGTGCTGTAGAAGTGAGAAATCACCATCGTTCTTTCAGGGTAAGGATTGCTAATGGTTTTTGAGAATTGTCTGTTCATAATATTTCGATTTAGGTGACTAAAATTGGGCTTTTGATTGTTAATTTTAGGTTTTGGAATGCTCGATAGTGATTTGGTAGAGAATTGTAAGCAGGTGTGTACCCAAAACGCAGAAAATAGGAATTGGCAAAAAGCCAAAAAAGCTTTCTATCGACACCACACAGGCGTGCGGTTGCTCGTGTGGTAGGCCGTGCGCGAAAGACACAGCCGTGTGATGGCCAGATAGGCCGTGTACGAGACACCGGCTAGACTGAATTGGGCCGTGTGGGCTACACGGGCGTACGAGTCCACACGGGTAGTCTACACAAGCGTATAGAATTCTGGGCAAGGCCGTGTAATCCACACGGCCAAGGCCAATTTGGGCCGTGTGGGCCTACGTGGGCAGGCTACATAGGCGTGCGAGCCCATCTTTTTGAAAAGTTCTGTAAGGTTGCACTAGTCACTCAAGTTGACTGTGGACCTATTGTAAGGTCGGTAAGCATTACTTAGACCCCCTAATTATGTGATCTGATTGTATGATGTATGACTAAGCATGATATCTATACTGAACTAAATGTATATTCTGATATTAGCCTATTTGCATGTCACGTATGGTATGTTGCATTGCATCGGGGTGGGTTGATGAAGTTCGAAGGAAGTATTTGAAAAGTTTTCAAAGCCGTATACCTGGTAGCTCAGCTGCCTATTTCTGATTATGTGCTGCATTTTGGTACAGCATGGTGTGTAGGGAAGGATGGGTGTTCTAAACCCCACATAGTGTGTAGGGATGGGTGGGAGTTTTAAACCCCACATGGATGGTGTGTGAGCTGGTGGGTAAAATTCTAATTTCTGTTACTGCATGTTGTATCTGAGTTGGGCCAAGGCCCTGATGTATATGTGAGACTGTATTTGTATGGGCTAAGGCCCGAACTAAATCTGTGATGGGCTCCGACCCAGACTGTATATGACTGAATTCTGATATGGTACTTTGTACATGTTCTCAGTTGGGATTACACACTGAGTTTGTGAATGCTCACTCTTTTTTGTTTAATTTGTACAGGTAATGTAACACCTTCTAACCCCAAACTGTAGCCGGAACAGGGTTACAAGGCATTACCGGACTTATACACTAACATACGAATAAAAACGAGACATAAATTTGAGTTTCAATCTAAAACCATCTAATTTCCATCAAATAGTTCTTAATATAGGCCTACGGACCCAAAATAGGTTTAGAAAATGATTTGGGATTAAACCAGAAACTTTAAAAATTTTTCTTTGAAGATAGGGGCACGTGGTCGTGTGGTTTGGGACATGCCCGTGTGGCTCCTATGGCCGTGGGCAGTTCTGACTTGCCCCACACGGTCGTGTAACTAGCCCATAGGCAAATCTGACTTCCCCACACGGCCTGGGCACATGCCCATGTGTCTTGGCCGTGTGAAAACTGCATGTTTCACCATTTTAAAGCTATTTTTACCCACTAAACATACCTAAAACATGCCCAACTCATTGACTCATAAATCTTGACCAAATGCCACTCATTTCATTTCCAAACTTAGTAAATATTCATTCATTCATTCCAAAAACTTCTTATGGTTTATAAACCATATTTACATTCAAAATATTAAACATTTACAAGTAGCAAATACTAAACCTAGTACATGCCACATTACCAAAAGATAGATACATCACCACAAATTGGAGCTGAGATCAGGATTGACTTGGATGCTTGACTGAACCTCAACTTTACCTAACCTGCGCACAGAAAATAGCCGTACGCTGAGTATTGGAAATACTCAGTGGTATTACCGTTATTCAAATTACAAAAACAATAAAATATCATAACCTTACATAAACAACTATCGAATCATACATATAAGTTCATACTATATTATCATCAATATAGATTTCAACAATTCACAAACTTTTGATCATTTCTCAAGCATTTACAATATCTCAAATCACATTTCAACTTAAACTTTTCATGAATCTTTGATTCATGTATTCAATCACATATCACAAATCTCATATCAATAACTCAATCACATTCATTCGAAATTTACCACTTCACTTATTTTCCCCTATTAACTTGACACAGACCTTGGCGGATACACGGATCCAATTAAACATATCAGAATGGCAACCAACGCCTCATCGGCATAGCCAAAGTAAAGTGGCTACCAAAGCCTCATCGGATAGTTCGAAGTAAATCTATGACACACCAAGTGTCTCATCGACTGAGCCGAAGCAAAGTGGCTACCAAAGCCTCATCGAAACTACCCGAAGCAAATCTATGGCACACCAAGTGCCTCATCGACTAGAGGTCGAAGAATCTCTGAACTGTCTCGATCCTATGGCATGCCAACTATATCCACTAAGCCCGACTAGTTAATAGGGTATCGGAATCACTTATTCATTTCACTTCCACTTTTAATTGAATGAAATCATTCAAATTCAATCATAATATCATTTCAATCTCAATTTGCTTCAAAATCACATAATCATACATTCACCAATCAATTATAATTATAACAAATAAATAAATATATTTTACTTAATTAATAAGTAAATACATATATATTATACATTTGTACCAATAATATAAAAGCACATGTATTTATTCTCTATTTTACACATTTCACTAATTTGGTCTAATTACTAATTTAACCCCTTAATATTTTTCTATTCTATAATTAAACTTTTATTCTTTATTCAATTTAGTCCTTTCTACTAATTATTTCTAATTAAACTAAATTCACTTAATCAAAATCTAATTCAATTCATAACTAACTTCGTAAATATTTTTAATACATATTTACGGACTCGTTTCCTAAGACGGAGGCCCTACGACTCGTCTTTCCAGTGCCCGTGAAATTTGGGTCATTACAGGTAATCCCCAGACTTGACGGGTCAGTGCAGCAGAGGACTCGACGGTGGCCACACATAATTTTAAACTGGTTTCTGGTAGTTTTAGATTTATTGTTTATTTGGGTATTTTTTGTGTAATTTGGACTTAATGGACTGTTTACTTTAATTTTGGGGATTTTAATAGCTTTTATGGTTTACAACTTTGATCTCAACAAAATACAGTTTTTTTCTAAATAAGTAAAACAAGATTTCATCAAATGGAAACGATTTTCTTAAAATAAATGGTTACCAAAGCTTTCGCTACAAAAAAATGATTTTAACTTAACAAAGCATATGCTTTTTAATCCAAATTAAGATAAAAGCTAATTAAATAGAACAGTTTTAAACTCGTCCTCTCGCTTTCAAATTCCATTCCATGTGACATCACCAAATTCAGTCATAACGTCTAGGTCGAGTTTGGGGTGTTACATATAGTATGTTTGGTAAGATTTAACTTCAAAGCCAATGAACCTACTAAGCTTCATTAGGCTTACTTGTGTTGTTTGTTTCTTGTAGATTAACGTGAATTCGGAGGACCGGATCAACACATCGAACTACACTATCCAGATTAATCCTGTAGATTTTGTTAAATATCCTATGGTTTATATGACATGTATAGGGTTGGTTTAGAAAAGAGTTAAACTTGTGACATGGTTGTGAATGATACATATGTATATGTTAGTATGCATGTATTTAATAGTAGTTTTAGTAATAAATGAATGGAGTTATTATGGTAAGTTTATGCAAATAAATCTTGTGATTACATATTATGTTTAAAACATGATTTTTTGCTTGTATTTGTTGCTTGGTTGGGATATATTGGTGTATATCAATGTTGTGTGCAGGCTAATATTAAAAATGGTGAAAAAAATGGCCTTAAAGTGGCCTATTTTTATCCACACGGGCATAGACATGTGTGTGTGTCTCAACCGTGTGTGACACACGGCCTGGCACATAGGCATGTGGTCTGACCGTGTGTCTCCTGCACCTTGAAGTTTCAAAATAGAATACTTAGTATTTTTCACACGGCCTGATACACAGGCGTGTGGCTTGGCCGTGTGACCCCTGCACCTTAATGTTTTGCAAGTCAAAGAGTTACACGGGCTAGGAACATGACCGTATGATCTTCTTCATATACCACATGGCCCAGGATATGGGTGTGTCACTTGGCCATGTGAGCCACACAGCCTGACCACACAGGCGTGTGACCTCTGCACTTGGGAAAAATTTTGAAATTTTACGAAAAATTCCCTAAGTTCCTGGTTTAGTCTGGACTTGTTTCCAATGTATGTTTTGGGCCTCAAGGGCCCTAATAACGGGCTTTACGATAAATTTTTTGACATGTACAATAAAATAATATAAAATGTCTATATTCATTCTATAAGTTCTGGTAATGCTCCGTAACCTTATTTCGGCAACAGATACGAGTTAGGGGTGTTACACCTCTAGTATAAATACCACCTTCTATCTCCCATTTCATTAATCTTACACATCCCTCAATTCACATTTCTATCATTTCCTCTCATCTTTCTTTCCTTTCTTCCACGCATAAGTCATCCATTTCCTCACTTCCCTTTAGCTAGAATTTCCCTTGAGAAAAACTCTCTTGGTCGGCCACCTTGAGGAGCAATTTACGAATGAGCAATCCCGAGAATTAGAGAAAGCCACCACAATTAGTCTTCAGAAAATTGTTGAAACTATCAAGAGTTCCTTCTTCCTTATTCTTTATTTTTGTTCTTAGTTATTCAAATATGTTTGTAATTTTTTAATTATTTTTCCATTAATGATGATGACTTAATTTTATTTTAGCTAGAATGATTGCAATAATTTAATAAAATCCATTTGATCCATGTTTATGATGTCCTGTGCCTCAGTTGTTCATGCTTCCAATTAAAATCATTTATGTATTTCATGCATTAAAACATGTTTCGATGCATTAGAATTAGTTGATCAATCCTAACCAAATGATAATTAATGGACACAATAATTGGAAGGTGCTTGCTTAAATTAGATCCTGATCCGATTAAATTAAAGGTTTGTAATAACTTAGGAGAGCTCTATTACCTTACATAACTTTAGGTTTGTGTGATTAAATTGTTTCAAACATGATTCTTCTCTGTTTCCTCACATAAATTCTAAGGAATCCTTAATAAAATGTGGACATAGAAATATACATGTTTTTTTAAATATAAGACTTCGAAAGAACTTATATCAGATTCCAAGTTAATAAATGATCGAGTTGCCATGGAATTTTTCTGGAACATTGTTAAACATGATGAGAATGAATTGAGTCAAGTGTTGTAATTATTCTAGCTTATTCATGTTAATTCATGTTATTGTTGTTAAACTTGTGAAATTGCTGCTAAATCACCTTGCATTCTACTTCATATTATTTGCATTTAGGATTAATTTGCACTTAGTTAATTAATTTAATTTAACATCTATCACTAAAAAATATTGTGTTTTCTTCACCAACTTGTAAATTCATAATTTTGCAATTATTTGATTAACAGATATAGTCCCTATGAAGACAATAATTCTTTTACTTACTTATTACTTGATAATGACTGTGTACATTTACACATTCTATCATGAACCACTTATGCGATGAACTTGATAAAAGAATATAAGACCTTTGGTAGGGTCAACCAAGTGAAGTGAGAAAGGTTCATTTTTGAAGTTGGGACCACTTATGCCTACCAAAGGAAAGTGGTAGGATTGGCTTTCGCAAAATGTGATTGCTTAACAAAGCCCTTCTAGCAAAGCAAGCTTGGCAATCTTAAGGTAGAAGAGCTAGTTGTTGAACCAAACTATGACAAGGAAATATTGTTGAGAGAAGAAATATTTAGAAGTAGAGGCAAAGGTCAGAGACTCTTAGGTGTGGAAGAGTATAGTGTATTGTTAGAGATTGTGTGACTTGAATATTGTCACTTGCTGAAGAAATAAATATAGCGGCAAAATAAGAGGACTTATACCAATGGTCAGCAATGATACCCTGATGAAGTATTGGTCGTTGCTATAGGGGTTGTCGCTATAACCTTATAGCAACGGTAAAAGCCCGTTGATATATACCTTTTATCCTACCATGACAATTTGTCCGTCAATAAAGTTTCTTTGAAAGACTACTATTTACCAGACCTTTACTGACAATTCACTTTTTCTGTCAGGACACTACTGAATGCTATAATGACAAATTAAAAAACAAATTTTGTCGGCAAAGTTCAAGTTTGTAACTTCTACCCATTTTATTAGTATTTGCCAATAGTTTTGATCGGTAAAAAGAATTTATGATTTTATATTAATAAAAAAATTTACGGTAGTAATATTAATTTAATTTTGAAGCATTTTCATAATTAAAATTAATTTATTATAATAGTAATTATTTAAAAATTACTACATGAGAAATATAATTAAAATCAATCATATTAATAAAGAATAAAAATCATCTAATAATTAATAAAATTGTGCATCATTTGGAGTATCTAAACATCTAATATATTATGCATCATAAAAGGTTCAAGCATAACAAATTTTACAAAGTTGGCATGAATACAAAAAGACAAACCACAAATCCAAGCCTACTAAACTTGATGGCATCTCCATTCTTCGTACTCTGTCCCCATCTAATAGATGTGTACATCAAACAACACTTAGTTGCCCTACTTTGAACACAATACCACACATAAGAACTGAATAAACAATCAAATACAATGGTTTAGTGCGCATGGGATTTGACAAATCTCATCAACGAGCATAAGTGGAATCATACTCTGAATTTGGCATAAACCTTGTACCAAACAAATTCTTCATTTTTTGAAATATTGAAACCAATGAGTGAGAAAACATAGATTAAAAGGACAAAGTCTATTTAAGCTCATAAGCACGAGTAAACAAAATTTGAAGGATTTTGTCTCTTTGAAACAGGACAATAATGAGAACTCGAGGGCTTTTTACTTCAATATTATAAAAAAATTAAATACGAAAATAGATTGTTAGCCAGATTAATTATGAAAATGGTTTGTTTTTTCAAGTCGCGTCTATCTGACAGGCGCAACCCAATATTTTATTATTAATTTTTTAAAAATATTATTATTTTAATATTTTTTCAAATCAGTATAGAATCCGTGTATATGTACGGGAGTGGTATGCATACGGGTTTGCAACTGTCAGGTAGACTCAACTTGTTGTGCCTTCTTGGTAAGCGCAACCCGTAGGGCTCACACACTTAAATTTTCCCCTATATATTCCCCCGAAAATCATCAGCAACATATAGAAAATTGATAGACACAAAATTTAGCAGAAGTAAGAAGTGAGGAAGAAGAAGAAAAGAAAGGAATACAAAAAAAAAAGGATAAGGTATTTTAGTTTATTTATTTTTAAATAGAATGTAGAATTTTATTAGAAAATTTATTATTTAAAGTTATTTTGTTAGATTAATAATTTTGTTAGCTTCTGAATGAAAAATTTTGCATCAAAAATTTTATGTAACTTTTTTGCTATTCGAAACTATTTTGATAATTTTGAAAACTTTTTAACAAACCTAGTATTGAAGATGGAGAATCAGTTTTTCGTAAGCGTTTATTTCGATGAAGAAACTTTGAAAACAAGCGTGGGATGTATATTTGAATGTCGTAAACAAGTAGCAATGAGATTTAATAGAAATATCTCGTTTGATGATATGAAGGAAAAAATTAGTGAAAAAATTTATAAACGTTGTGGGAGAAGGATCTCGAAACTTTTCTACAAGTTTCCAGTTTCGACGGATCCCATAAAATTCACTGAAATAGAACTTGTAGACGATGAAGACGTGGAGACAATGGTCGCTCTTTATTGTGGGACTTAGAGCAACCAAAATGCACCGATTTAGTTATTTGCTGAGTTAGCTGGTCTGGAGGCAACTGAAGATCCAACTCCATTAGGTGAAGAAGATGGACCTCAAGAATCGTGTATATTGGTTCTGATATCATATGTTGGTAGTCAATCAACTATACATGGGATCGACATTGATCTTAATGCTGCATCCGAGACTGATGTGGTTGGTGATGATGTATACCATAGTAGTGATCCTTCTGATCATGAAGTCAATATTGATAGTGATCCCGACATGGACGAGGTCCCGAATGATATTGACGATGAAAGCTTGAATGAGGATCGAAACATTTGTAGTGGCTAATTTTGGCCCAAACCAAATAAATCCAAACAGAAATAAAAAAAAAACCAATGTCCTTTTTACAAATATACAAATCCATATCCCCTAAATTAGCCCCAAACCCGATTGGCCCCAAAACCTAACCCAATTTTAACCTAAGCCCAAAGTCAGACCAAACCCGGGCAGCCCACATTAGACAAACCCCTAACCCAACTACCCGTGACCCAATACAACCTAACCCAAACCTAATTACAGCCTAAAACCCCTAAACCCAGAACTAACCTAGCCCAACAAACCCTAATCCCACTTGCCTCTGCCCTAGCCGACTCTGCCATCTGCCAGCAGCCACTGTTTCTTGTCCCATCCACCGCCTTTAGCTCCTCTCAGCACCGCCTTCACCTGCAAACAGTAAAGAAGACAAGACAGAAAGTAGAAAAAAGAAAGAACAACTTGTAAAAATAAAAGGCTATATAAGCCGAATGTAATCCAATGTAAGGGTTCGGGCATTTTTCGAATACAAACATAAAAACATTCTAAACACAAAAGAGTAGCAATATTAACAAAATCGTAGCGAAGGGTGTACCCCAAACCATCAAAATCCTAAAACCAAAAAACCTAACATCAAAGGTAATCTTAAAGTTTTTACGATTCTGTTTCTCATATTTTCCACTGATCTAATACATATAAACACACATATTTATATTTTAATAAATAGTAAAAAAATATAAAAAAAATATAACTTTTACCTTTTTCCGGCCACCGTGTACGGTGGTCGACGCCGGCGACGGACGGCGGTCCGGTGACCGGCCTTAGGGCCGGAAATCGCCCTTTCCCCCCAGCTCTCCCCATTTTTTTTTCTTTCACCCGGCAAAATGAATTTTTTTTAAGGGATTAGGCCTATTTATAGCACACGAAAATAGTGCCGTTTTGGCTCTGGATCGGGTCGACCCGACCCAAACCGGTCAAGATCCGCGTGTTTCTATTATGGAAGGGATATTTTCGCGTTTACCCCTTCCGGTTTTTCAAAGACTTACAATCAAGTTTTGTGTCATTTGCAGTTTAGCCTTAAATTCATTTTTGTTTTCAATTTGATCCACCGAAATGCGACGCGTTCCAAGCCCAGGGGGTTTATTGCACTTTCGGTCCCTTCAGTGTTTTAGCGCATTCAACTGGATCCTTTTTATTATTTCCTTTTTTTAAATTACCCTAAAAACTCTGTTTTAATTTAAATTTAGTCCCTTTTCCCCTTTTTATTTATTTTATTTTATTTCAATATTATTTTCACTATTACATTTATTGTTATCATTATTATTATTATTATTATTATTATTATTATTATTATTATCATTAACATATTATTGTTATTGTTAGTATTAGTGTTATTTTTATTTAATACTTATATATATATATATATATATTATTATGTCTCTTTTTAATATTATAAATATTTTATATATTATGTAAATACCTTTCAATACTATTATTATTTCTAATGCACATATATATAAATATATTATGCATAAACATTCTATATTATTATTTATTTTAGTATATGTATATATATCTTTGTGAAACATTACCTATAGTTATTTTTTATCATTCTTAGTTCTAATACTTGCCCTTTATACATATATATATTTTAATACTATCATGCATATTTTTTTTTTATTACGTACGTGTATTTTTTTAATATTATAGCATGCATGCATATATATTTATTATTTTTTTATATTATCTCATGTGCATATTATGTTTTTATTATTCCTATTATATCTTTTATCATGTTAATATTATTTTTATTTACTTTATTATAATTGTTGTTATTTATTATTATCTTATACATATATATATATATATATATCATTTTTTCTTATTATATTATTTTCTTCTCGTTGTAGATATCGTCTTTGTTATTTTTAATATTATTTATATTATTTTTGTTGCTATCATGTATATTTATTGTTATTTTAATAATATCTAAACTATTATATTACTATCTTTTAACATCGTTTTATTATATTTTAACCAACATGTTTTATATACCTATTGTGATTTTCATTATTAATATATTACTATCCTTACCATGTTACTAACACGTCATTTCCTCGTTATTTTTGTTAATATTATTATTTTAAATATTTTTCGTTACGAATTATGCTATGTTTTTGCCCTACACCGAAATAATCTTTTTACAAAAGGCAATGTACCGATTTTAACATTAAGTTTGCGACTTCATCGCTATGTTGGGTGAATCGCATTGGCTCGTGTTAAAAAACGGGACATCCTTCTTAAAAACTAAAAAACTCGAAATTTCCCGTATTTTAATCGGATCATGATTAAATTTTACAATTGAACTCGCATTTTTGAAATTTGAGACAACATATGTTAAATAAGAAACCAATTTTGGGCGTCGCGGGGGTGCTAATACCTTCCCCATGCATAACCGACTCCCGAACCTTATTTTTCTCTGAATTTTCACGCAGGCCTAAATTCGTCTTTCTTTTATCAAAAATAAACTTTTTGTTAAAACAAAGATTTATTAGGTGTCCGATCACACCCAGAAAAAGGATCGGTGGCTGCTCCTCATTTTTTTCAAAATCAAACTTCGGTTTTCAAAAGTTTCAAATAATCACCTCAATTAGCGACCGAAGCAAAATTTTTACGTCGCTACAACATTAACGCATCTTCAGTCGGGAACCAGATTCGTCGTATTGTGATACACAATAATCCTAGGGCAGACATGTCTCGGATAGACCCCAATGTGGTGCATGCAGCTGAGTTCTCGAAGTGTCCTGAGATACTACTTGCTCATCGGATGGCCGTATATTCTTATTCTGAGGAGTTGTTCGTGGGTCAGAGATTTGAAAGTAAGGAAGAGTGCGTATTTTCCATTAAGCGATATAGTATGAATATATCAATAGACTACAAAGTCGTCGAGTCTAAACTGACATTATATATTGGAGAGTGTTGGAAGTCGGCGGAAGGCTGCAATTGGCGAATACGAGCTACATTTATCCAGAAGTCTCAGATGTGGGAGATACAAAAATTTGTTGGGCCTCATACATGTACTTCAACACGTATGACAGAAGATCATCGAAAACTTGATTTGAAAACTATCTGTACGTGCATCATGCCAATGGTTGAAGACATGCCGACCATTAAAGTTTCGATACTAATTTCTGAAATACAGGCACGATTCCGGTATCGAGTATCATACCGAAAGGCATGGATAGCTAAACAGATAGCAATGGAGCAATTGTACGGAGATTTTGATGCATCATACAATGAGTTGCAGGGATAGATTACCGCTATGAGGGAGTACGTACCGGGGACTGTCATTGAGTTGCAGACACAACCTTATTACGGCCCGGATGAGTAACTACAATCGGGAAAAAGAATTTTCCAACGGATGTTTTGGACATTTGGTCAATGTGTGCGTGCATTTCCCTACTGCAAGCTGTTTGTGCAAGTAGATGGGACATGGCTATACGGTAAATATACACAGATCTTAATTATTGCGATTGCTCAAGACAAGAACAGGAACATGCTCCCGATTGCGTTTGCCATCGTAGATAAGAAGAACATGGAGTCATGTGAATTCTTCCTTATAAATCTGTGGAGGTATGTTATTAGTGATGATAATATTTGCATAATCTCTGATAGAGGGAAATGATTAATTGTGGCCATTAGGCGTTCCGGTATGCCATGGAGATTTGTTTACTGCATACGGCACATCGCAACTAATTTCCATCGAGATTATAAGAATGCAGATTGGAAAGGACAAGTTGTGAAAATGGGTAAAGAATAACCTTATCCTTTCAATATATAACCTAATTTTTTGTGGCGAGACTGTAACTTATATTTTCTTAATACATACACAACGTACGAGTTAGAACCACATATTTTTCGGCAAAGGATGGCTTGACTTGAGAGTGACATGGAAGGTCAGACGAACATATCTTTCCGACAATGGTTGGGTACCATGGAGCTGTGGCAATGGGCTCAAAGTTTTGACGAGGGCCTTCGTTACGGTCAAATGACCACAAACTTGGTAGAGGGGATCAACGCTGTGTTGTTGAAAACGCCACATCTTCCGATTTCATCTATCTTCTCAATTGCATTCTACAGGTCAGCTACCTTGATGCCAAGAATAGGTCAGCAACAACTCAACCAGATGGAGGCAGGACACGTGTTTGTCGAAGATGTCAGGGATGCAATGGTTGCAAACCGTCGGATGGGGAGGTCGATGAATGTGAAGTATGCAGATTAGCTGGTCACAATCAGAGTAAATGCCCGCTCCGAAACTACCACATTAGACAATCGTCGTGATCGAATAGAAATTGAGATGTAACGTAATCATAAATTACTAATAAAATAGCTATAAAATTATTATTTTTTCAAATACAAGTATAAAAAAATCACAATACACTAATACACTAAACCACTAAACACTAACAATTTATATAACCTAATCATAAATTACTTATAAAATAGCTATAAAATTATTTTTTTTCAAATACTTTACTAAAAAAATCATAATACACTAATACACTAAACCATTAAACACTAACAATTTATATAACCTAATCATAAATTATTAACAAAATAACTATAAAATTATTTTTTTTAAAAATACATTACTAAAAAATCACAATACCCTAAACCACTAAACACTAACAATTTATAATCTAATCGGGTAATCTACAAAAACAGTCACTTTTGTTTGACTCAGGTTACATTTTAGTCACTTATGTTTGAAATGTTACGTTTTAGTCACTTATGTTACTATTTTGTTACGAAGTGATCACTCTACGTTAAGTTCCGTTATCTCTCTAATGGTAATCTTATGTGGCAGTCCAACTAGATTTTAGATGCCAACTTGGATTTCTAAATGGGATGAAAATAGATTTTTAATTAAAAATTTTAATTAAACCTAAACCTTAACTAAAAAAATTGTTCACCTCCTCTTTTTAAATTTTCTTCAGTCTCTTCTTTTTTTTTCAATTTTTTTATTTGACTGGAAAAACTATTATTAAGATCAAAATAGTTGAAATCAAATTGACTGCTTCATAAAGATGGATTCAATGGAGTGTTCAGGTATGTCTTCTTTGCATTCCTCTATCTCTTTTATTCAATACTGAAAAGCAAAAGATTGGATTTTTTTATTGTTTAATGAAAACCCTAAATTAAAATTTTTGATATGAATATTAACAACTAAAAGAATTTCAAATCAGAAAAAAGGGATACCCACAAAGGGATTGTGAACAAACAAGTCGATTCAGATAAGAAAAAATCGGATTGAGAAACCAATGATTCAAGAACATGAAGAATTGGAAAATACAATGATTAAGAACAAAAACAATTACCATCTTCTTATTTGTCGACAACCACTTCATTTTAAGTCTTAGAACATTAATTTATCGGTGAAGAAGACATACTTGGATCCTCCATTGAATCCTCTTTTGTTTTTGTACGTGAATAAAATTTTTTGATGATAATAACTTTTTTAGTCAATTGAAAAATAAAACTAAAAAAAGGGGGAGATGAACGGTTTTTTAACTAAGATTTAAGGTTTAAAATTTTTAATTAATTAAAAATCTATTCTCATCCACTTAAAATCTAGTTGGACTGCCATGTAGGATTACCGTTAGGGAGATAACGGAACTTAACGGAAGAGTGATCACTTCATAACAAAATAATAACATAAGTCACTAAAACGTAACATTTCAAACATAAATGACTAAAATGTAACCTAAAGCAAACAAAAGTGGCTATTTTTATAGTTTACCCTAATCTAATCCCATAAATTATTAGCAAAATAAATAACTATAACAAAATATAAAACACTAACAATTCATAACCTAATCATAAATTACTAAAAAAATAACTATACAATTATTTTAAAAAAAATTTTAAATTACTAAAAACTCACAAAACACAACAATTTATAATAAATTACTAACAAAATATTTAACAAAATAAGATAAATTACTAACAAAATATTTAACAAAATAAGTTTACATTACTAAATTAAACACAACAATTTATAACATAATCCTAAATTACTAATAAATTAATTTTAAAATAATTATAAACACAAAAATTTATAACATAATCCTAAATTACTAACAATTTAATTTTAAAATAATTATAAACAATTTATAAATAATAACAAAAAAATTCACAACATCTTTTAATTAAACTCTTTAAATTTTATACAAAATTATTTCTTAAAATAATACTTCTTCTTCTTCTTTCTTTCTTTCTTTCTCTCTTTGGTGGCCTACATGTTTCACAAACTTTGGGGACCACAGCTTATAAGGTCCCCCATTTGGCTTTTTTCTCCCCAAAATGACATGACTAATGCATGCATGGGGAGAGTGGCACGGGCAAGGGAAGCAGCTGGCGCTGGTGCAGCCGACCTGAGCAGCAGGGGAGCAGAGGCTAACGCAGGTGTTGTGCCTCTACGTCAGGCGCGACCCGATTTGGGTTTTTTTTTACCCGTACAAAACCCGTATTTTTACATGTATATTATTATAAAAATTAAAATAATATTAAAATAATATTATTTTAAAAATATTAATAATAAAATATTGAGTTGCGCCTGTCAGATAGGCGAGACTCGAAAAAATAACCCATTTTCATAATTAATCTGGCTGACAATCTATTTTCGTATTTAATTATTTTTATAATATTGGGATAAAAAACCCAGAACTCGAGCTCTTTGGTAGACTACATAAAATAACTTTCTTTTTTTCAAGGTTTTTCACATAAATTAAATTTCTGTTTATTGTTTTTAATTATAAAAATGAAATGTTTAAAGTATATCCTTTTGTGAATTTTGTCTTCAAATAATATAAAATACTTTTTTATAGCAAAGTTCAATAAAAAAAAATCAAAGATGCCAAAATTCTTTAAAAAAAATATTTGATTACACAACTTAATCAAATAAAAGTACCTTACAAAGATGCCAAAATTCTTTTAAAAAAAATTGATTACACAACTTAATCAAATAAAAGTACCTTTTCTTTTCTTTTCCTTTTCGGTAAGCTACATTGTTGATGACCCAATTTTTATAAATTTTTATTTTGGACACTAAAATTAAAAATTTGCAAATCGGGCACTATTGTTGATAGCAATTTTAATTTTAATCATCCAATTTTAATAAATTTCATTTTGGTCACTCGTCGTTAATTCAATGTTATTGTAAAAAGATAATTTATTAAAGTTGAGTGGCTAGAATGAATGTACAATTAACAAAAAAGTGACCCAAAATGTAAATTTATTAAAATTGATTGGCTAGAATAAAAATAGTTTGTTAAACGTAATACCCAATTTACAAATTTTCTACTTTCAATGCCTAAAATGAAAATTTATAAAAATTGAATGATCAACAACGTAATTTACCCTTTGTTTCTCCCTTTTCCCTCCTCCGAAGAATCTCAGAAATATATGCTAAGCTCGGGTAATATACATAGTAACTAGCAATGTATGAACATATTGCTGTAATATACATAGCAACTAACAATGCATGAACATATTATTTTTGTTATGATATTGTTATGTATTATGTATCATTTATCAATATATTTTGATATACTTTTTCAAGTTCATTAATATTTTTCAATTTTTTTATGGATATAGTTCTTTTCAAGTTAATTAGTATTCTCGACTAAATTTTAAATTGATTGGCATTAGAAACCATTGTCAATGCAAAAAAAATAAGTTTTCAAGCGTGTTAAAGCATATTTCTCCTCTTAAAAATTAAGAGAAATTATGGATAGTTTTAGAATTGTATAAAAAAAATTTGTTGGTATCCGTTATCTGATTAACAGGTGTGCTGGTTTGCATCCTGAGAATAATAACCAAGATCTCACTTCCTCAAACCCAGCAGGATCTCCAAGCCAGTGCTCACTTCCACCGCTCTCATGCTTCGCTGCAATTTGCTGTACAAAATAACCAATTATCCAACACCATTACAGGCTTCTCCAAAATGACCCATTTTGCTCCAGGCCACAATTTTGGACAGTTAACAAGAAAGGTTTGCTGGCAAGCTTTTGGTATTCTCAAGATATACATCATCACACTACCTATTTTCCCAGGATTCGTAGCCGAGAATATGGAATCCAAGCTTATTCGGGATTTCGTATCCTGTTTTGCTCAGTGTATGATGTCGCAGATTTCATGGGGAAGTCTCTTACTGCAATATATGTAATGCAGAGCGTAAAGAAAGCTTCACAGAGTTGCATATCTAGGCTTTTGTTCTATCCGGTTTTCACCGCTTGCCTCCACGGACCGGAGTGGCTCAAGGATGAAGTGCTGGTAGTGGTTGCTAGGTTTATGCTTGGTCTCACAAATGGATACCTAACAAGCGTGCTCATGATCCTAGGCCCCAAGTCCTTGCCGGTTTTGGAAGCAGAGTTATCTGCGATTGTATTGGTCGTGTTCCTGGGAATTGGTTTGGTTAGTGGTTCAGTACTTGGTTGGTTTTGGATCGTTTGACCTTTCATGAGATCAAAGACCTTTATACGCCTTCGTGCTTATTGTTATGAACAGCAAAAAAGAGCTTATAGCTTAAAAAATATCATCACTTCCCTGAAATTTTTCAACAAAAGAGCAACAAAACATAACAGGGGTTAAGGTTAACAAGAAAGGAGACAAAAGAGGAAGATTCCAATGAACAATACATTTCCATATCTTATTATTTCACTTCTACATAACATGGATTCAAGAATGAGAAGAGCAAAACAGAGCTCTCAAATAACTACAAATCTCACTCTTTTTTCTACAATTGCAAAGAATCTAATTAAATAAAAGCTCAAAAGACGAATCAAAATACAACTAAAGAAAAGGGGGGAAATTACCAAAAGTCAGAAAAAAGCTTAAATACAAGTTATTTCACACCACCAGGCTTAAGACGCAGCAGCCAAAGGAGGAGCTCCATGGAAAAAGCTTTGATCTGATCCACTACTAAATTTTTCGCCAGCCTTTTCCTCTTCATCGTCTTCCTCCTCAGCATCCCAAAGAAACCGTGCATATGATGCTAGTACAAAACTGCATATTTCATAAAAAATATATATGCAGATTTATGTTAATCATTGTGTAATGAACAAAAAAAAAAAAACGATTTAAAACTCCAAGTTTAGAAATTGGTTTCAAGGGCATTTACCAGTCGTCAGGGGCAGATTTAACGGCTTGATCAAAGTAAGTTTGAGCTCTAGGACCATCTTTATGAGTTTGCCAGATTAAATCAGCGTACATGGAGAGAAGATTCCCATCATTTGGATTTGCCAAGATTGCTCTCCCACAATATTCTTCGGCTCTCACTAAATCCCCACGAACCTGTTTAGGATTTCGGATATTAGATCGAGCTCAAAACTCAGAAAAGTTCGTTTTAATCTTCCTTTTAGTGAAACAAATAAATAAAGTTACCTCTTTTAAAAATCTAGAGTAATTGCTGAGGAGAAGCGAATTTCCAGCATTAGCTTGGATCATTTTCTGATAATAAGTATCGGTGCTGTCTTTCCCGTTATTCGAATCCCAATAACCCCATTCGTTATCACTGCCGTCGGATCCATCACCACCTCCTCTACCACCGCCGCCGCAGATGTTTCCTCCACCACCGCCTGTCCCACACTCTTCCTCAACTCCAAGAGACGACGCTCTCCACCATTCAAACCCAGTTTCTTCCTTTTCCGCCTCTTCTTCCTCAACACAAACCCCATTCAAGATGCCGCCATTTTTCTGAACGGTTTCAATTTTCGGAACCACTAGGTCCCTGAGATCCGTCTCCGACACCGCCCTCGTCATCCTCCGAGTCGAATCGTCGCTCGATCCAACCGAAATCGAGCTCGAACACGAAACCGTGAACGAAACGGTTCGGGTTCGAGAAATCTGGTACGGAAACTCGAGGTCCGGCAATGGCTCCTTAGAGTGTGGAACCAATGAATTGAGTATCGACGTTGATGCACTCCTCAAAATCATTTCGGACTACAATGAAAGGGGCGATCCTCGGAATAAGCCAAAGATGAGGGATCAAATACCGGAGCTTCGCCTGCCTGCTGCTGTTGCAGCGTTTACGAGAGAAGTTTGGAAAAGGAGAAGAGGCGGTGAAAGGGTTTTATAGGGAGACAAAGCAAATGAACATAGAAGATCTGGACCGTTGATCTAAAAGATGAATCTAATAACACCTGATTTGCACGCGGGTTTTTGCTGAGCTGGGTTTTTTAAGGATCTGCTTGTCGTCCAGGATCAATGAGAATTTGGCTCGATTAATTTAATTTATTTGACTTACTAATATGATTTTTAATATAAGATTTTTTTTTACTTAACAACAAAGTTAAATTAATTCTTATTTAATCATTTTTCCGTTCTTTTTATTGATTAAAAATAAGAGAGAAGTCAGTTGAGTGTTGGTTTAATTAGTATGAATATTATTATTAATACATGTTAACATAAGTTTTAGTACGTTGAAATATATATATATATATATATATTTATGAATTGGAAGAATTTTAGATAATTTTAATAATTGTTTCAAAAAAATTTCTTTCAAGATAAAAAAAGAGATTACTTAAAAAATTTGCTTTTCGCCAGCTTCATAAAAAATAGCATGTGTTGAAAGGTGGTGGCGGAGGCAAAGTTTTAATGTTAGGAAAGTTCTAACTTACACCTAAATTTTTAATTTTAGGAAAATTCAAATTCATACTTTTAAGATTTTTCTCTATAATAAAATAATTATCGTAACAACATTTTATATCCTTTTCATACTTTAAACAACATTTTATATAATTTTTACATAAAAATGGTAAATGACTATTGTTTTGATAATCCAATTGTCATCTTTTATACTCTATTTGTATAGATCAAACATGCCGAATTTTAAGTAAATCAAAATTATGTAATATTTGTTTGATGTAAAAAAGAAACTAAACCATTAAATATATATATGATAAAGTTAATATTCTTAAATCAATAAGAAAAATTGAATCGATTCAATATTTATATACATGAGGAGTGGTCCATTTACATTAATGTAAATTAAATTAGGTTTATACATCAGTGTAACTTTTTATATGATCTATATATTAATAAATTGATTATCATATTCATGTTAAGATTTTTGAGTAAATTAAAAATTTCTAAACTATTTGTTCGACATAGAACTTTTTCAATTGTTGAATTTATGTTGGAAAGATAGTATGCTTAATTGGTATGATCGTATTAATTTAATATTTTATAAATATGATAATTAAAATTATATTATTAAATTCAATAATCAAATTATTAAGTATTAATCATATAAAAATTTATTTTATTATATAAAATTAATAATTTTTTACAAGTTAATATTTTAACAATTCAAATATCATATTTTATATTTATAATTATGTATTAGTGTTATGGGTAAAAATAAAAAATAGTTGATAAAATTGAGTCCTTTTGTTGGTGTGGGTTAAACAGCCAAAGAGACCCTAAAATTGGTTTTTTCCGCTTATGAACAGTAAAAGTAATGACGGATTAGAAAATTTTTTAGAGTATCAGAGTTAAATTGTATATTTTTATAATAAAAAATATATAATTTTATTATTTTAATAATTTATATCTATATAATTTTTAAATAATTAAGTAAATTTTTATTATTTTGAGGAAAATTAAAATGCAATTTTATCATTATTAATTTAAAATTTTATAAATTATAAATAATCTAAATAAAAAAAATTCCTTTTTTGAGGGGTCAGCCCTGCCGCTTGGCTCCATCACTGAGCAGAGGGTTGACGTTTGGCTTCAGAAACCGTAGACCCCCACAGAAAAAGATATCACGTGATATTGGGCCTCCCATCAGAATTTGAACGGTTGTGATATGATATCTTCACGTGACAAACAAAAAACAAGCGGAAAGGGAAAGATAGTTTTGGTAACGGGGAGGAGAAAAAGGAGTTGAGTTTTGTAGCGGAATTAACATGAGTGGCTGGTCTTGACCAAGGTGCGCAAATGGCAGCAAATGATTTTTTGAGATATGGTGGAGCCCTGGGGACTTGGTCTCAACGGTGGAAAGTTTTGGAAGCCATCAAGTTCAAGAGAGTTACGTCTTGGGGGTGGGCTGACTGACTATTCAGTCTCAAGTGGACGAACTAAACTTCTCCTTTCCCTGAATTTTCCCAAATTTGAAATTTCAGTTTCTATTTACCCTTTGCAACTTGCTATTCTAAGGCTAATTTCATCCTTTCATTCTTACCATTTTTTTAATTTTTTACTTTTTTGTCAATTGGGTGTTCCGTAAGTCAAGGATTTTTGTTTTTATCTTTGGAGGGTAGCTGGATTTTTATAATTTTTTATTTATTTAAAAAATTATTAAACTTTGTTCGCGTTGTATATATGGAGATAACATCTCAGTATTTAATTAATTTTTTATAATTAAAAATTAATTAAATACTGATATGTCATCTATGTGATAATCTACATGAATGTCATGTCAGTAAAGTCAACAAATATTAATATTTTCATCTATTTTGAGGTAATTTGATAAAAAATACAAACTCGAGGGCTAAAAGAGGTGAAAATTAAATGAATGGTTAAATAAATTTTTTGTAAAGTTAGAGGGCCAAATTAATGTTTATGTATTTTTATTTTTATGCGATTTGTTTGACCTGAATCGGGATTGCTGGCAGGGGCGAAGCCAGGGGGCTGGCATGGGCCCCGGCCCCTTAAAATGTAAAATTACTTTTAAGGCCCTTAAAATTTTTTAAAAATTTTAAATTAGTAAAGGTAAAATTGCACTTTGGCCACCCCTAAAATTACAAAAATTTGGTTTAATCTTTTACAAATTATAAAGATATAAACTATAAAAAATTAAAATTTCATCCGGCCCCCCTAAAAAAATTTTCTAGCTTCGCCCCTGATTGCCGGTTAGATCAATAGTGTTTAGAATCAATTGGAGTATCGATTCAATTAGAGGAGTTAAACACAAGTTAAAAAATTGATTCATTTATTTTAATTACTTTTTTAAGAATTTGTAATTTATTTAAAAAAACCGGAGAAAGGGTTCAGTGTTTTATGAGCAACTGTACAACGTAAGCCAGCATTTTAACTGAAAAAGGAAAGGGATTGACATAATATTACACCATGATACTGACTGAAAACAGAATAAACTCAAATATAATAGTAAACAAAAACCCTGTAAATAGACCCCAAAAAATGGAAGAATGAGTCCCAAATAATAGACAAATTAAGAAAGGAAGTCTCAACCGTTGCAATGCATTTCCAAGTACGTATCAAGAAAGGTGTTTGACAAGCACCAGAGAAGGTGAGATTCATGAAATCTTTCTTCTATTGGTTGAACAACATTGGACCATCTTGGAAAGAGCCATATATATGAGAAAACCAAGTTTATGTGATGGAGATTCATTCCCCTGCGTTTTGGCGGTTTAATTTAAGCCTTAAGGAGCACTTTCGTCACTCCAAACCACCATCAATTATCTCCAACCTCATCAACTTATATGGGTGTCGGGCTTAAATGTTTTCTTTTAACTTTATTAGCGCTTCATATTTTAATAAATAAGTTTAATTCAATTCCTTCTCTTATTGCTTTAAGAGTCAGTTTAGTATTATTTCTAAGAAATAGTTTTGAAACAAAAAACACTTTAAAAATAAAAGTATTTTTAAATAAGTTTTTTTTTAGAGAGAATGTGTTTCTCCCAAACTAAAAATTGACTCAAAAATACTTTTTTCGAAACTTGAAAAATTTTTAATTTCTTCTCAAAATCACTTTTGAAAAGCATTCTTAAACTAGACCTAACAATCGGAAAAGCTTGAATTTAAATGCATGTATGTAATTAGAAATTTTTTTAATTAATATTATTTATATGAATGTTGGAAACAAATAAATTGGTTCTTGGAATAAAAATTAGAAAATGATGAATGGTAGGACATGTGAGCAAAAATAAATTAAAGTAAGCAATAGTGATGTTTTTGTCGATGATTACAATCTTTGATTTTGTTAAGTGAAAAAGAAAAGCAAATTTGATCTTCATTTTCCCCTCATTCATATATTTAAACCTTACAATCCATTGTTGGCGCTGATCATAAATCTCCGCCATGCTTTATTTTTTGTGGATCCAAGTAATTTCTTTATATAAATATGGTATTTTCTTATATGAAGGCTTTAATTTGTAGCACATTATTATGATGTTTTTACTATAATCTCATTTTTTAATTAATTTTTGTAATTATATTATTGGAATGGAACACCCTATTAATTTTTACTATAAATATGATATATTTTATATTGTCAACCGTTGTTTAAAATATTTTGTATAATTATATAATTTTTATTCTGTACAATTCAATAACCTATATTTATTTTAATTACACTAAAAATTATGTCACATATTATTTAATCTCTAAAAAATATAATTAATTTAATAATTAATTTTAATTATAGATATTTTAAAACCATATTTTTAAGAAGAGTTTTGTATTAGAATATTGGAATACAATGTAAATGTATGTTAATATATCTATAATAATATATATAAAACCACGAGTTTAGACAAATTTTTGGACCTACTAGAATACACTTTATTTTTCATCATATTACTAAATTGATATTTAAAAATAATTATAATATTTAATTTAAAATTATTAATTAAAAAAGTTGACATAAATTTAAAACTAATTATAAGTTAATAGAAGTTGTGATAATTACACAATTAAAAATAATTATAATTTAATTTTACATTTATTAATTAAAAAAGTTTAGTTATAATTATAATATAAGTAGAAGTTGACGTAAAAAGGTTTTTTAGTATTATAATCATTTAAAAAAACTTTTTAAATAATTTTTTTATTTTTCTACATATTAATTATAGATTATTTATAAATTATTATAGTCAATTTATTGATTACTAAAAATATAAAATAAAAATAAATTTAAATAGTGAAAAGTTTATTTTATAATGTATTAATTTTTTTATTGTTTGTACTGATGGTTTAATAATAGAAAATTTTTATTACTATTTGAATTATCAAAATAATTAATATATTTTAATAATGTATATTAGTTATTATTTTAAATAATAATTATATGAAGTAAAATTATATTGTACGTTGAACATCTTATAAATATTTTAATTATAATTTATATTTTTTAATATTATTAAAAGATTATTTTCTACAAAATATCGATTTTTTAATATTTTATTTGAATTTTTTTTTATACTTGAATGGTTAAATAAATCAATAGATTTTAATTATATTTAACAATTTGAATAATCAATTAAAAAAGAATTACAATAGTTTAAAATAAATTATTCAAAATTAACTTAAAAAGTAAACATGTAAAATTACATATACCACTTGTAACATTAAAAACTAGTTATATATAAAACGGTAACAAATTTCATGCACTAATATAATATATAACTAATTGACAACATGTCACATCCAAAAAATTGGGTTAGAAAAATTGAGAGAAAAATTGGGTTTGTGATTGATTGATTAATTGGATTTAAGCCTAAATACGCATGATTGTTAAAGTGTGTTAATGCATGTTTTAATGAAACTAAGCATGATTTGTATGATCTATGTATGATACACAACATGTTAGAATATGAAAATTGACATGAAAACACAAAAATAGTATGCATAGGTGTCAATGTAGGTTGGGCATGTTTTGTTATCTTTGCAATTGAGTCCTGAATTTTTATACTATGCAATTGGAGTCCCTAAATGCTATGAAATGACTTGAAAATTTGCATAATTAAGTTTTATTTGGATAATTCCATAATTTTACTCTCGATTTTACTAAAAATGTTTTACTAAATTATTTTACTAAAATTATGATTTAATCCTTAAACTTTGCTTTAAATAATTAATTAAAATATTAAAATAATATAATCAGGTATTATTGTATTAATTAATCTAAAACGAAAGTTGATTACGAGGTTTAATTTGAAAATAGTGTGTTTTACTTGAGTTAGGACCTAACTGGAAAAGGGGTAAAATGAATTAAAATATTAATAATGAGACTTGACTATGAGTATTAATTATTATATATAAGCTAAAATAGGAATGTGTTAAAAACTATAAAGTTAAATAAGTTAATAAGAAAAAATTGAGTCAATGTGTGAGCTTATAAAGAATGTGTAAGTTGAGCTTGAAATAAATATATATAATTGAGTGACTAAAAAAAATAAGAAATAAGATATAGATTGAGTGGTTAGGTGTTAGTGTCTCCTCTTTAGAAATTAAGGTTCAAGTCACCCTTCTCTTAAATCTTTTCCTTTTAATTTTCAACAACTTAAGATAAAAATCACACTAAAATAAATATTTTCCCTTTAAGTGACCAAGGAGTCTCTTCCTAACTTCAAATAGCAAAATATAGGAAAAATTACAAGTGCAGCCCCTAGGGTTCACAAGCCCAAGGGATTGACCCAATTCTTTCCTAACTAAAATTCATATATTACGCTTCCTCAAAATTCTAATAGAATTTGCCCATCATCCTTCTATTTATTCTCTTTTTATTTTCTTTCTCTTTTTCTTTACACTATATTTTCATCCTAATTGTTGATAATTGTTTTGCTTTCCCGACTCAAATAATCCTCCATACAATCGTTTTTCTATCGATTTTGTAATTGCCATCAATAACATCCCTACCTTTACCAAGAATCTGTAAGTACATTTCGTTTCCAATTTTTAGATCCCAAATTTTCATAATATTTCTATCCGCTGTTAATCTTATGTTAAATTAACCAATCTTTTTTGGTTCTTGCCAAATCTTTTAGTAATCTTGATAGATCTTGAAATCAATTGTTAACTTGTGTATAAATGTCATTTGAAGGACTTGTTTTAGTTGCATTAGAACAGATTTGAATGTAAAGAATGTTGTTCGAGCTCTCGGTGCAAGGTGTGTGTTCTTTTACAAGTGAATTGGGGCAAACTGTGTGACAACCTAATTTAGGGCCTAAACGGAATAGTGGTTTTGAAACCATAAATCTGAAGTAGAAAAATTTATTTTGATTAATTTTTAATATTTACTATGTGATTGAATGACCGTGTGAAAATTTCGTTGCGAAATTTTATCGTTTGGGTGTTCAATTTGATATTTAGGACTAAATTGAAATTGGTGAAAAATATATGTTCTAGTTTATAAAGGTACTTGTGAGTAATAGGTTTTTAAAGTAGATGTCCTAAAATTGTAATTATACCATTATGTTTTCATGGACAAAAATAGGCATGGTTAGTAAGCAAGGTATTTAAGGGCATTTTGGTAAAATGCCTTAATTAATGAATAAAGACAAAATAACATGAAAAAAAAAGCTATCATCTTCTTCATTTTTTCTCCATGGCCGAATGCAGCAAGGAACACCATGGCTAGGGTTTCTCCCTCTTCCAAGCTTCATAGTAAGTCCGTTCTAGCCCCGTTTTTAATGTTCTTTACATTTTAGGAGTCCCGGTAACTTGAAGTAGCTTATTTTAGCAATAATTTAACCTAGGGTTCATATTTGGAAAAATACCCATAGGTGGAATATGTTTATTTTGATGTTTTATGATAGAATTTGAAGTTTTAAATTATGTTGAACAACTTGTGCTACTCGGTTTTAAGTGAAAACGAGTAAAACGACATAATCGGTAAAAATACCTAATGTTCATAAGTATAAGTTAGAGTGAGAATTTGATGTTGCCGTTAGTAAATAAATGATTAGCATGTTCTAAAACATAAGAATTTGAGAAAAAAATTTAATTTCCGAGCTTTGGGGCAAAAGTGTAAATATGCAAAAGTTTAGGGGCAAAATCATAATTTTTCCAAAGTTAGAGTTAAGGACTGTTTTGATAAATGTGAGTATTAAATAAGCTAAATGTGTTATTTTAGATCAAGAAAGACGTGGAATCGACCTTGATCGGGGAAAGGAAAATATTATGGACTAAATTGCAAAACTTCTATATTTTTGTATCGAGGTAAGTTTATATGTAAATAATGTATTATTTTATTTATGTTATGATATTTTATTGTGTGACATGTGAAATAAGTTTTAGCATTGTACAATTAATGGATATAAACGGTGAATTGTGGTTGATGAATTGAGATTAAATGAGGAAAATCTCGATTGAACCTTCAGAATGGAAAAGCGTGGTACTAAGTGGATATGCCACGGTTACACATGTTGATTTGTTAACGTGGTTCTAAGTGGATATGTCACGGTTATACATATAACGTGGTGCTAAGTGGATATGCCACAGTTATACATGTTGATTCGAAAAGTGGCGCTAAATGCGTATGCCACAAATATATATGTTAGCCCAATAGTGTAGTGCTATGTGTGCATACCATGAAATTGGGCATCAATTACAGAGGGTGGAGTTATGGGCTAAAACCACCGGATATTGTTACATTCTGAAGTATTCAACAGGAGAAACAACTTTGTTAAACGGTAATTTAGGCAAAAAATGTGGAAATAAATACCGGGATATGAATATATGGGTTTTGAACCATGAGTTAGATAAGTGATTGAACCTTGATAAGATAAATATGGAAAAGTGTTATTTTGCAAGTTGATGCTAAGGAATTTTAGTGAAAGAGGTAAAATTTGGGATAAACAGCTTAAAATAGCAGCAGAGAAGTGACATTGAAAAATCACAAAAAAATGGTAGAAATTGAATTAGAAGTTGAATGAGATATGTAATTAAAGTTTATTGAGTCTATTTTCATATAAAAGAAACATGGGAAGTAAAATAATTCTATATTCTGAGTTATTTAAATTTTTGTAAGACTGGTTCAGATTGATTTCGTGATCCCCTGTTCTAATTTAGAAAAATCATTAAAATTCGTAAAAAAATATTTATGGAACATAATTTATATGGTTGGATTTCTTATTGAGTCTATTTTTAGAAGAAACAAATGTGAACATATTTTGAATTCTGTATAAAGGGAAATTGAAATTTTAGTGAAGTGTGGTCAGGACTGCAGGGCAGTGAAAAAGGGGAGGCTTTAATGAATAAACTATATTAATTGGCCAAACCAAAAATTCTAAAATTTTTATGGTAATAGGACATATAAGTCTAGTTTCTAGGAAAATTAACGGATATTAATTTGAAGCACCATAGCTCTAGATAAAAATAATTTAGTGACTGGGACTCAAATGGACAACTTATACTGAATTTAAGTAAATGGTAATTTCATGTGAGATTAATGTTGTATAATTGTGGAAACACATTTTGGGATTTATAAATGTCATTAATATTTTATTATTTTTATTATTTACATATTACTTACTAAGCTATAAGCTTACTTTGTTTCTTTTTCTTTCTTATCTTACTTTATAGTGTAATCAAGTTTGTTCGTGACTCAGAAAAGTTGTTGGAAGCTCACCAACACTATCCATCATTCCTTTGGTATTTTGTAAACATATTTTGGAACTATAGAATGCATAGAAGACTTGGATATTTTGTTGTATATTATAGTAATATTACTTGAAATATTGATCTCTAATATTTGATATATCACTCGTATTATGCTATCGAGATGGTTTAAAATTAGTTAAGTACAAGTTTATGATATATATATAAATTCAATGTCTAGAGGATGAATGAATAGTGGAAGGGTTTTAATTTAGATAATCATTTTATGACTCGGTTTATTATGATTACATGTGTGCTACTCTGGTAATACCTCGTATCCTGTTTTGGTGTTAACACGAATAAGGGGTGTTACATTTTAGTGGTATCAAAGCTGTGGTTTAGTCGGTTCTCGGACCAGTATAGTGAGTGTGAAAGTTTATCTATACATGCCATAAATATATTGTGATAGTGTGGTGACTCCTGATAATAATAAACTGTGTTTTGTTTTTATATAGTAATGGATCCTAATCGAACAGCGGCTGATGATGCTGCAAGTAACGCACCAGCTCTCACGCAAGGGACTGCGCCTGTAGAAAGTAGACATGGGACATCGGAACAGGAAAACAAAGCAAGAAATGCTTTTCTTCAAATGATGAAAGATTGGTATACTAATTTTATTAGAGCAAATCCTAATGCTCAACCTCCTCCTCCTCCACCTATACCACAATCGGTTCCCGCAGCTCCGCAAAGTATTGATATGGTACGATCAACAAAACCTTCGGTTGATAAGATCCGTAAATAAGGGGCTGAAGAATTTAGAGCAAACATTGATGATGATCCAGAAAAAGCAGAGTTCTGGCTCGAGAATTTTATGCGGATATTTGATGAATTATTTTGCACACCTAATGAGTGTTTAAAATGTGCAGTATCATTATTGAAAGATTCAGCCTATCGTTGGTGGAAGACTTTGATATCCGTAGTTCCAAAGGAAAAAGTAACCTGGGATTTCTTCTTAGAAGAGTTTCGAAAGAAATATATTAGTCAGCAATTTATCGATAAAAAACGGAAGGAATTTCTTGAGTTGAAACAAGGTAAGATGACAGTGGCTGAGTATGAATGCGAGTTTGTAAGGCTCAGTAAATATGCACAAGAATGTGTTTCTACGGAAGTAATCATGTGTAGAAGGTTTGAAGATGGACTTAATGAAGACATCAAGGTGTTAGTGAGAATTCTAAAATTAAAAGAAATGGTGGTACTGGTTGAGAGAGCTTGTAAAGTTGATGAGTTGAATAAAGAAAAAAGAAAAGCTGCTATTGAAGCCTGAGATCAAAGGAAGAGGCTGATGAACAAGTCATTTCAATCCCAATAAAAAAGACTCAAAGAAGTGAATCCTCGAAAGACAACTTTAGCCGGGTATTCTTATAGAGACAAAGAAAAATTAAATTCGGGTTCTAGAGCTCGAACTACTTCGATGTCAAGTATGGGCAATGTAAGATCAGATAGACTTAAGTGTCGCCATTGTGGTAAATGACATTTCAGAGAATGTTGGGAAAAGATTCATGCCTGTAATAGATGTGGCTCTAGAGAGCATTTTATTAAAGACTGTCCTGAAAAAGTGGAAGAAGAAAAAGCTCAAGGTGGTAGGCAGAGTAATGTTGCTAACAAGGTAGACCCTCGCGGAATGTCGAAGGCAGAACTAGTGGTAAAGGCATGGTAAAAGACTTAGCTGCAAAGTTAGAAACAAGAACACCTGCTAGAGCTTATGCTATATGAGCTCGTGAGGAGGCATCATCTCTCGACGTGATCACTGATATTTTCTTACTTTATGATACTGATGTTATTGTATTGATTGACCCCGGGTCCACTCATTCTTATATTTGTGAAAATTTAGTACATAGCTGCAAAGTCAATATAAGAATTTTCACAAATATAAGAATGAGTGAACTCGGGGTCAATCAGTATAATAACATCGGTATCATAAAGTGAGAAAATACCAGTGATCATGTTAGGAGATGATGCCTCCTCACGAGCTCGTATAGCATAAGCTCTAGCAGGTGTTCTTGTTTCTGACTTTGGAGCTGAGTCTTTTACCATGCCTTTACCACTAGTTCCACCTTCGACATTCCGCGGGGGTCTACCCTGCTAGCAACATTACTCTGCCTACCACCTTGAGCTTTTTCTTCTTCCACTTTCTCAGGACAGTCTTTAATAAAATGCTCTCTGGAGCCACATCTATAACAGGCATGAATCTTTTCCCAACATTTTCCGAATTGTTATTTACCATAATGTCGACACTTAGGTCTATCTAATCTTACATTGCCCATACTTGACATCGAAGTAGTTTGAGCTCTAGAACCTGGATTCAATTTTTCCTTGTCTCGATAAGAATACCCGACTAAAGTTGTCTTTCGAGGATTCGCTTCTTTGAGTCTTTTTTATTGGGATTGAAATGACTTGTTCATCGGCCTCTTCCTTTGATCTCGGGCTTCAATAGTAGCTTTTCTTTTTTCTTTATTCAACTCCTCAACTTTACAAGCTCTCTCAACCAGTACCACCATTTCTTTTATTTTTAGAATTCTCACTAACACATTGATGTCTTCATTAAGTCCATCTTCAAACCTTCTAAACATCATTGCTTCCGTAGAAACACATTCTTGTGCATATTTACTGAGCCTTACAAATTCGCGTTCATACTCAGCCACTATCATCTTACCTTGTTTCAACTCAAGAAATTCCTTTCGTTTCTAATCAATAAATCGCTGACTAATATATTTCTTTCGAAACTCTTCCAAGAAGAAATCCCAGGTTACTTTTTCCTTTGGAACTATGGATATCAAAGTCTTCCACCAACGATAGGCCGAATCTTTCAATAATGATACTGCACATTTTAAACACTCCTCAAGTGTGCAAAATAATTCATCAAATATCTGCATAGAATTCTCGAGCCAGAATTCTGCTTTTTCTAGATCATCATCAATGTTTGCTCTAAATTCTTAAGCCCCTTCTTTGCGGATCTTATCTACCAGAAGTTTTGTCGATCGTACCATATCAATACTTTGTGGAGCTGCGAGAACCGATTGTGGTATAGGTGGGGGAGGAAGAGGTTGAGCATTAGGATTTGCTCTAATAAAATTAGTATACTAGTCATTCATCATTTGAATAAAAGCATTTTTAGCTTCGTCTTTCTGTCCCGATGTCCCATGTCTACTTTCTACAGGTGCAGTCCCTTGCTAGGAGCCGGTGCGTTACTTGCAGCATCATTAGCCGCTGCTCGATCAGGATCCATTACTATATAAAAACAAAACACAGTTTATTATTGTCAGGAGTCACCACACTATCACAATATATTTATGACATGTATAGATAGACTTTCACACTCACTATATTGGTCTGAGAACCGACTAAATCACAACTCTGATACCACTAAAATGTAACACCCCTTATCCATGTTAACACCAAAATAGGATACGAGGTATTACCAGAGTAGCACACATGTAATCATAATAAACCAAGTCATAAAATGATCATCTAAATTAAAACCCTTCAACTATTCATTCATCCCCTAAACATTGAATTTATATATATCATAAACTTATACTTAACTAATTTTAAACCATCTCGATAGCATAATACGAGTGATATAACAAATATTAGAGATCAATATTTCAAGTAATATTACTATAATATACAACAAAATATCCAAGTCTTCTATACATACCATAGTTCCAAAATATGTTTACAAAATACCAAAGGAATGATGGATAGTGTTGGTGAGCTTCTAACAATTTTTCTGAGTCACGAACAAACTTGATTACACTATAAAATAAGATAAGAAAGAAAAAGAAACAAAGTAAGCTTATAGCTTAGTAAGTAATATGTAAATAATAAAAATAATAACTATTAATGATATTTATAAATCCCAGAATATGTTTCCACAATTATACAACCTTAATCTCACATGAAATTACCATTTACTTAAATTCAATATAAGTTGTCCATTTGAGTCCTAGTCAATAAATTATTTTTATCCGAAGCTACGGAGCTCCAAATTAAGATCCATTAATTTATCTAAAAACTAGAATCATATGTCTTCTTATTATAAAAATTTCAGAATTTTTGGTTAGGCCAATTAATACAGTTTATTCATTAAAGCCTCCCCTCTTTCACTGCCTGGTAGTCCTGACCACACTTCACTAAAATTTCAATTTCTCTTTATACAGAATTCAAAATATGTTCACATTTGTTTCTTATAAAAATAGACTCAATAAGGAATCCAAACATGTAAACTATGTTCCATAAATATTTTTTTACGAATTTTAATGATTTTTCCAATTCAGAATAGAAGATCACGAAATCAATCTGAACCAGTCTCACAAAAATTTAAATAACTTAGAATATAGAATTCTTTTACTTACCCTGTTTCTTTTATATGAAAATAGACTCAATAAGCTTTATTTCCATATCTTATTAAACTTCTAATTCAATTTCTACCATTTTTTGTGACTTTTCAAAGTCACTTCTCTGCTGCTGTTTTAAGTTATTTATCCCAAATTTTACCTCTTTCACTAAAATTCCTTATCATCAACTTGTAAAATAACACTTTTCCATATTTATCTTATCAAGGTTCAATCACTTATCTAACTCATGGTTCAAAACCCATATATTCATATCCTGGTATTTATTTCCACATTTTTCGCATAAATTTCCTTTTAACAAACTTGTTTCTCCCGTTGAACACTTCAGAATGTAACAATATCCGGTGGTTTTAGCCCATAACTCCACCCTCTGTAATTGATACCCAACTTCATGGTATACGCACATAGCACTACACTATTGGGCTAACATATGTATTCATGGCATACGTACTTAGCGCCACTTTTCGAATCAACATGTATAACTGTGGCATATCCACTTAGCACCATGTTATATGTATAACCATGGTATATCCACTTAGCGCCACTTTAATAAGTCAACATGTGTAACCGTGACATATCCACTTAGCACCACGTTTTTCCATTCCGAAGGTTCAACCAAGATTTTCCTCATTTAATCCCAATTCATCAACCACAATTCACTGTTTATATTCATTAATTGTACAATACTAAAACTTCTTTCACATGTCACACAATAAAATATCATAACATAAATAAAACAATACATTATTTACATATAAACTTACCTCGATGCAAAAATATGGAAGTTTTACAATTTAGTCCATAATCTTTTCCTTTCCCCGATCAAGGTCGATTCCACATCTTTCTTGATCTAAAATAACAAATTTAGCTTATTTAATACTCACATTTATCAAAACAGTCCTTAACTCTAACTTTGGCAAAATTATGATTTTGCCCTTAAACTTTTACATATTTACACTTTTGCCCCAAAGCTCGGAAATTAAATTTTTTCAAATTCTTATGTTTTAGAACATGCTAATCATTTATTTACTAACGGCAACATCAAATTCTCACTCTAACATATACTTATGAACATTAGGTATTTTTACCGATTATGTCGTTTTACTCGTTTTCACTTAAAACCGAGTAGTACAAGTTGTTCAATATAATTTAAAACCTCATATTCTATCATAAAATATCAAAATAAACACATTTCACCTATGGGTATTTTTCCAAATATGAACCCTAAGTTAAATTATTGCTAAAATAAGCTAAATCAAGTTACCGGGACTCCAAAAGTGTAAAGAACATTAAAAACGGGGCTAGAACGGACTTACTATCAAGCTTGGAAGAGGAACAAACCCTAGCCATGGTGTTCCTTGCTACATCGGCCATGGAGAAAAAATGAAGAAGATGATAGCTTTTTTTTCATGTTATTTGGTCTTTATTCATTAATTAAGGCATTTTACCAAAATGCCCTTAAATACCTTACTTACTATCCATGTCTATTTTTTTCCATGAAAACCTAATGGTATAATTACCATTTAAGGACCTCTATTTTAAAAACCCATTACTCACAATTACCTTTATGAACTTGAACACACATTTTTCACCTATTTCAATTTAGTCCTAAATATCAAATTGAGCACCCAAACAATAAAATTTCGAAACGAGATTTTCACACAGTCATTCAATCACACATTAAATATTAACAATTAATCAAAATAAATTTTCTACTTCAGATTTGTGGTTTCAAAACCACTATTCCGTTTAGGCCCTAAATTGGGCTGTCACAAACCGTGTCTAGGAATAAGGCTACATAGTCTCCTACACGGGCATGTGGACCACATGGCCCCTCACAAAACCATATACCTTTTGACCCTAGGCTAGTTCGAATCTCGCATGGCAAGAACCCTCTACATGGTCATGTCTCTCCTGTAGGTTAATTTTACAAATTCCACATAGCCATAATCTTTTACAAGCTTGACCACACGGTCGTGTAACCCTTCCACACAACCGTGTATCCCCTGTTTTATAGTTATGTCCAGTTTAGTCTTGGATATTCCCAGAATCATTTTTAGTGTTTTATTTTATTCAATTAAGTCCTTGATAATATGAATAATGTTAAAATCCATGATCTGATTGACTAAATTATTATATATATGCATGATACGTGAATAATATATATGTCTGTTGCATCGTTATTTATGATTGTATGTTCAACATCTCTCATGATACCGTTAAATCGAATCCATGAAAAACATATGTTTTGCTACTGTACTGATTAGTTAAAAGCATATCTATTGTTGCCGTATCGATTTGTTATAAGCATATTATTTGCTGCCATTTTGATCTATTATAAGCATGCTATATTGCATTGCATGGGACGAGACACTTTAAAAGGAGGAAGTTCTGACATATTAATAATCTGCAACTCTAATGGTTCATCCACAAATTATTTGGCAGCTTTTATTTGCAAAAAAATGTTGTACATTCACAACCATCTGGTAGCATATTAACCTACAACACTGGTGGTTCATCCACACATTTTCTGGCAGCTCTTATCTACAAATATGTTGTGTATTCACAACCATCTGATAGCGTATTAACTTGCAACGCTGGTGGTTCATCCACCGACATTCAAGTAGCTCTCATTTGTAAATATGTTGTGCATTCACAACCATCTGGAAGTGTATTAACCTACAACTTTTGTGGTTTATCCAGAACCCGGTGTGTAAGGATAGACGGGTTCTAGGAAACTCTTACTATGGTGTGTAACAATGGAGTAGGATTTTTTTGTTTAACTGAAATTGTATTGCATTCATAAAGCATGTACATACGATTCTAAGATTGTTGAGATGATATGTGTATATATATATATCTATACATTGTCGAGTTGATCTGATGTACTGATATTCCGACATTGCTACTGTGAATTATTCTATGTGATATGGTTTTGTATGCTAATTGGTTGCACTGATTTTCTTGTGAGGGAACTTACTCCGAACTTCATAGCTCACCCCTTTTTACTTTTCATCTTTTCAAATAATCCACCAGGTTAGAACGTGGGCATGACATCCGGCGGGTCTTGGCTTGGATTTTATTTTATAAATTATTTTAAGCTTGTTATTTTATTTATTTTAGTTATTATTCAAGGACTATTTTATTATTTTATTTCAAACTGTGGCTTGAGACTTAGGATTTGAGCTTGTTTTTATGATACATGAAATTTAATTTGAATTTTAAGATGTCAAATTACGATTAATAATTAGTTATGCATAAACCTAGCTTTTAACATAAATAAACAACGTCCTATTCCACTACTAAACTATAATTTAAAATGTTAGGAATTACAAAACGATATTTAAACTAAGTTCTCTACTAAACAAAACAAATGTTTTAAAATGATGATTTTCAAAACTGTGATGGCTCTCGGGTCACTCCAATGACTAATGTAATCTTTCAAATTTGTGTTTAACATCTAGACCGAATTGGGGAGGTTACACACTATGATTAATATTTACAATATAATATATTTGTTAATAGATCTATAATTTTATATAAATACAAAATATCATGATAATATTATAACATTAATATGACTTAAATCAACAAATTTATTGTTTATATTTTACAAAATATTTTGAGTCAAAATATTTTTGTGTTGATTTTTTTTTTTCATACGTCATTCAATACTATTAGATTTACTAAAAAAAATAGTATAACATGTTTATCCATTAGTGTCTTAATTGGAATGAAACGATGATTAAAATAACTGGAAGTTCAATTTCTAAATTCTAAGAAAACTTTGATTCTTAAACATTAAGAGTCTATGTTATTAGTTTATTGGCAACTGCAGCTGATCAATTTGGAAAAAGAAATAGTTTTACTTGATCAACAAACAAAATATTTTTTTATATAAGAGTTTTTCTCCATAATTTTATTAATAAAAATTAGCAGTGTATATTTTTTTTTCTTTTGTGAGAATGGAGCTTCATCTCATGGTCTATTGGGAAAAGAAGAAGAAAATAAATGAATTTTATGTGATGTAAGATTAAATTAAAAATAGTATTTGTGGAGCTTATAATAATTTCCTTAAAAAATTAATTAATATATATTGGCATATTGATGATGGTGTGGATCTTGGCTTTATCTAGAAATTGGAAATTCCACCAAAAGTTGAAATGCTTTGTTAAAATGGTAATATCATCTTTTAGGAGTAAAGGGATTAATATTGAGGACTAAAAACATAAAATTTATAAATAAGATTATTTTCGAATATTCTTAAAATTCTTGATTTTTAACTTTCGAAGTTTACACATTTTTAGGTTTCTCATGTAGAGATGCATCAAGACATTTTCCTAACATATAAAGTTTTAAAGTTATAATTTTCATCCTTATCCTTTTATGCTTTTCATGAATTGATTTAATAAAAAAAAAATCTGGTTTTAACTTTTCAATACGCATAATTAAATCCGTCCAAGAGTGGTAAATATATAATTAAACTGATTGTTGATTAATTAACATATGTATCATCTCACCAATTTTATTTGGTAGGAGGCTATAATGCTAACTGAATGCACGTTTAGTCATGTTGTGGCAACTTGTGGTATGTGATTTGACTACAAGTTTTAGAATAAGTGACACAACAATACAAACAAAACAATAAATAATGAAAATAAAACAAGTAAATTGGTAATGCAATTTAGTACACCACTTACTTCTACAAGGACATACTAAAAGAAGAAATTCATTATTAAAATTCATGATACAAGCAATGATTTTTAAATAATTACTTAAGAAAATTAAATAATAAAATGCACTTCCAAACAAAACACAATTTACAATTAATTAACTCCTCTATATATAGGCTACAAAATCTCCTTGGATCAAGCTCAAAATATCTTCCATGTAAAGTGAGATAATAAGTTTATTAACTCTAATATTATCTCCAACGTTTATCTTCAATTTCAAGTCTCATATTCTTTCAAAACTTTATGTTGAGATAGAGATAAAAAAAAACTCTTCAAAACTTATATTTGAAATATAACTCTTCTATCAAAATTTTTTAATGTGTTGCATTAAGTAAACACAATAACATATATAAATCATGATATTTAATAATATAAATTCTAAAAATTCATGTGACCTTAACTTTCAGCTTCATTAAGAATGTTTAGTAGGCCAGGTCTGAGTTTACCACAGTGGAGGAAAAAAAGGTTTGGACTACACTTACATTTTATACCTAATATCTTTAGGCGTCATAGGTTCCAAATTGTGCCATCAATTTTCAAGGCAAAATTAGCAATATATGCTGATTTTATTTTTTAATTAGGCCTTTGCACCATTTTTATTTATTTATGAAAATAAACTGATTTTAGAAGAGAAAAATAGAAAGTGCATTCAGTTGGGCGAACCTTTTAGTTAGGTGCCAAGAAAGCTCATCTAGTTGGATGCGCTTTCTCCCAACGATAAAAAGCAATGTTTTTTTGAACACTGTCACGTTAACGGTAAAAAATCAATACCTGTAATGGTAATATTTTTTTACCCTATAAATACCACCGAATTTTTTTTTCATTCACATCCTCCTCTCAACTCTCTCAAACTCTCTCGTTTTAAATTTTTCAATATTTTCATTTAAAAATATAATTTTTTTAATTATCTCGTTTCAAATTGACTTCTCACAAATGATTGCTTGTAACAGCCCAAATTTCAGTGGTGTCGGAACAGTGATTCGAGATCACTAAATCCGACAAATTAGTATAAAATATTATTAATTTAATGAGTATAAGTTAAATGTGAAGTTAGGGAAATAATTGAAATAGTGAATAGTGTTTTAGAAATAAATATTAAATAATTGAGAAGTGAAAACGAGGTATCGAGACCTCAGGATATTAAAACGAGCCATAAATATTTTTTATAAATATTTATGGAGTGTTAGTATGTTAGTATTAAAGTTTCGTTAAGAAATTTTAAGGTTTTGATGGTCAATTGAGTAAAAAGGACTGAATTGTAATAAATGCAAAATTTGCTAGAAGGATTAAATAGCTCAAGTGTTAAAAGAAAGAGGATTTAAAGGGAAATTAAGCCTAAAAGTGAATAGGTTGGACGGAAAGGGCAAGAAAATCAGCAGAAAAGTAAGGGAAATAAGGGCAAAATTAGAAATTTTATAATTTTAACATATAAAATAAGGACAAAATTGAGAAATCTAGAGATCTCTTCATATTTCTCAGCCAAAACGCCATAGAAGGTCTGGAGAAAGCTGGTTTTTCATATTTTTACATCATGTGAGTTTGATTCTTGCTTTTTCTTGATAATTTTTATGTTTTTATGACTTTTACAACTAGGTCCACTTATAGAATTCATTAGTTTTTGATTTGGTGGGTGAAATTGGAAGTTACCCTAGTTGATTAAGGGAAGTTTATGATGAATTATTATGAAATTTAAGTTCTAATTTCATATTAAGGTGGCTTTATTAAGTGATTTTGATAGGAAATGGTATTTAGGACCTAATTGTGAAAAAGTTGTGAATTAGAGGTTGGTGTTGAAATTCAGAATATAAAAGGTTGTGAAATAGTTTATAATGATAAAATAAAGTGTTAATTGAGAAAATTTAGTTCAATTGATGGGTGAATTGAGCAGGGACTAAATTGTAAAAACTATAAATTTTGGGGTAAAAGTGCAATTTTGAAAGTTGAACAGCATAAATTGTGAAGTGAAATAGAAATAAAATAAATGCTAATGAGTGAAAATATTTTGCATTTATAGACCAAGAAATCGAAGTAAGTCGTGGAAAGGAGAAAATAACCGAATAATTCCCGAATTTCTACAATTTTTGTGAATTAGCCCAGGTAAGTTCATGTGGCTAAATTTTAATGATCATTGTTAATATTATGAATTTTGTAATGTGTTATATGATGTGCATGTGACAAAATTATGTGATAAGATTATAAACAATGTAAAAGCATGAAATTGTAGGAAACTATCGGATTGAGTACCTTTGTCTCATGATACGTGACGAATTGACGGAAAAAGACCATGGTTGGACCATGGCAACAAATGATAAGTGATTTTCGTATAAGACCATAGCTGGGCTATGGCATCGGAAACAAATGATAAGAGATTCCCGTATAAGACCATAGCTGGGCTATGGCATCGGTGAAGTGTGCCAAGTGATTTCCGTATAAGACCATAGCTGGGCTATGGCATCGGAGAAAAGTGATATGTGACCCGTGTAAGACCATATCCGGGATATGGCCTCGGTATGATATGTGATCCGTGTAAGACCATGGCTGGGCTGTGGCTTCGGAAAAGGAAATGTGATTATGTGTAAATCCATAGTTCTACTATGGTATAAAGAAGGCAATGTACTCAATTCCGTATAGTTCCTAATTTGTGAAGAAGTGATAAATGGTAAACGGGCCCAAAAGGATGAATTTCGAGTATGGATATTAATGAATGATACTAAGTAAAATTGATTTGATTTGTGAATGACAGGAGATAGTAGTGAAATGTAAACTATGTGAATGATTTATTAATTTGGTAAGTTTACTTTCCAAGCCTATGAACTTACTAAGCTTTCATAAGCTTACTTGAATGTGTTTGACATGTGTTGTAGATTAACGTGAATTCAGAGGATCGGATCATCACGAGGAATCACACTATCCTGACTTATTCCGGTAGTTTTTGGGTTATTATCTTTTGGTTTATATGGCATGTATAGCAATATACTCATGTTGTGTAATTAATCTTGCGATATGGTTGTGGTTGGATTGAGAAAATGCCTGATAATGATTAGTCCTTGGAAGGGTTAATTTAGATCATGTATGAGACCATGTATGTTCAAAGTGATAATAGTTCATGAATTTTCATAGCTAAGTGAAAATTTGTCATAAAACAGAATGTTGTAACAGCAGTGATGTGAGTTTGAAAAATCACTAAAAATAGTAGAAAACAAATTAGGTGATGAATTAAATATGGAATGGAAGCTTATTGTGTCTACTTTCATATGAAAGAAGCGAAACAGGTAAAGGAGCTATATGTTATGAGATATTTGAGTTTTAGTGAAACAGGACTAGAGTGATCTCTGGATCCCCTGTTCCAACTTTGAAAATTCACCATAAATTGTAAAAAAATAATTATGAGGTGTACTTTATATGTTTAGAATCCTTATTGAGTCTAGTTTTAAGAGAAATATGTTTAGAATCCTTATTGAGTCTAGTTTTAAGAGAAATAAACATCATATTCATGTGAATTTTTTTACAGAGAGAAAAGTGGTTCGCAATAAGTAGAGGTCAGTCCAGTCGAGATCTGAAACAGGGGTAATTTTAACTAATAAACTGTACTAATTGGCCCAGCCAAAAATTCTAGAAAAAAATTAGTAGATAGATATATGAGTCTAGTTTCAGGTAAAATTTACGGATATTGATTTCAAATTTCGTAACTCGAGATATGATTTTTTAAACGACCATGACGCAGAAAGACAGTTTGCTACGAAAATGAAATTAGTTGTTATAAAATTCAAAAAGTGATGAAACAAGTTTGGTAACACCTCAAGCTCGACTCCGGCGACGGTCTCGGGTAAGAGGGTGTTACATTGCTTCTCTAATTCGCTTTGATGACAAAAATATTTCTGTCGCCCAAGTAATAGTGGTAAGATAAAATTTAAAATTTCGTTATTTTCAATTATGTTAAGTTTAAATAATTTTTTTAATTTGAATTTTTTTATTGTGTAAGTAGGCGGATGATCGTATTCTAGAGGGCTTTATTCATAATATGGGAAAGCCTGCGATCACTGAAATTCGTGTCTACTTGCAACAGGCTAAATTTTTGCATGCGTCTCGCATGACCGGGAGTTGTAAAATTGATTTTACACTAATCAACGTGTTGGTGGAAAAATGAAGGTCCGAAACACACAATTTCCACCTTTCATACGGCGAGTGTACAATCACACTCGAGGATGTAGCGCTACAACTCAATATGCCTGTGGATGGGCCAATCATCACTGTATCAGCGGTTGTTCTGAGTAAAGTGGATCTCTACAGAGAACTGTTGGGGAAGGTCCTGGACAAGTTTGAAGGTGGCCGGATATCGATCAACTGGTTGGAGAGAAATTCGACGAGCTCCCTCAAGATCAAACAAATGAGGTCATAGAATAATACGTCCGAGCATTCATCATGGGGTTAATCAGGGGCATTTTAATGCCTGAAAAATCTCGAAATTTGGTGCACGTTAGGTGGCTACTACATTGAATGCAGAAAACTAAGTTGGGGATTGGTCGTCCTGTCCACGTTATATTAGGAGATTTTTTGGGTCACGGTACCGGATAAGATGTCGATCAGTGGTTGCCTATTCCTACTGTTGTCGTGGGTCTGGTGGTAACTACAGTTTCTACGTCCCAAGGTGATCGACCCATACATGTTCCCATTGGTTACGAGGTAAAAATCATTTAATAATAAATATGCAGTTTCTACATTATTTTTTTATTTATTATACGTTTCAACTAACATATCACTTGTACAGGTAGAATCATGGGTCGAGTTATGTGGGACTGCCCGAGGATCTAGAAGATTTTAGGCTGCTGTTAGACTAATGCTCAGAAGCTGAGGTTAGTTATGCAACACCCCCTAACTCTTATCCGTTGCTGGAACAGGGTTATAGAGCATTACTGGACTTTTCAAGTCAAATACGAACATTACTTCATTTAAGCCAATTTTAACCAATTTAACCCAAATTTTGGCCTATTTCATATTCAATTATGCATTAACTTAAACATACCATTTTATAACCTCAACATGACATACATATACTCTTGTATATAAGTAACTATTATCATCTTATAACATTATTTACAATAATTTCCCAAAATGACATACATATAACATCTTAGGTACATGCCATCACCAAAAAGAAACACATGTCACTACGCTTTGAGTTCGGGATTGGCTTTGGATGCTGATTTGACAATTCAACTTTAACCTAACTTGCGCACGGAAAACAAATCGTACGCTGAGTATAAACTCAGTGGTATTTCTATAATTCGAATACTTTTAATACAAGAGGTTATAATATTTATATATCTGTTCACACTAGAGGTGTGCATGGGCCGGGCCGGGCCGGGTTCGGGCCGGGCTCAATTAAAAATTTAGGCCCGTTCGTCGGGCTCGGGTCGGGCCGGGCCCGGAAAATGGGCCTAAAATTTTGCCCAAGCCCGACCCGAATAAAAATATTAAAACCCGGGCCCGGCCCAGCCCGCCCATATTAATTTTTACACTATTTTTTATATAATTTTAAAATATATATAAACCATAAAAAATACTAAAAAACCAAAATAAATATTTCTCAATAAATAAAAAATAAATTTTAAAAAATATGTATACTTAAATAACAATAAAATAGATGTAACTTAACAAACAAATGCCTCTAAAATAATAACAAAATTAACAAATGTCTTTAAAATAATAACAAAATTAACAATAAAATAAGTTTTATACAATATCTAAACAATAACAACAAAATAGTAGCAATATAATAGTAAAATGATAGCAAAATAGGGAGAAAATAATAGGAAAATATTATTAAAAAATAAATTATTTTTTGTCTTTAGTGAATTCGGGCCGGGCCGGGTCGGGCCCGGGCCGAAAATATCTTACCCGAGCCCGGCCCATTTTTTAAACGGGCCGTATTTTTTTGTCCAAGCCCATTTTTCGGGCCTATATTTTTGCCCAAACCCTCCCACATTTCGGGCGGGCCTTCGGGCCGGGCCGGGCCGCCCGGCCCATGCACACCTCTAGTTCACACATAATAATGATTATTTAATTAATCAATTTCATAAACATATCATTCATAACATATTCAATTCTCATCACTTACTTTTTCAAATATCATATTTGCTATTCAAATAGCTTTTCATAATATAACACACAATTCATTTTCAATATCAATATCTATTCCATGAATCTATGATTCATGCTTTCCATTTGGATAATTCAATTCCGTATCCCATTCAAATTTCATATTCAAAATCATTCATATTGTCAAGTTATTTATTTACCCCTATTAACAAAAATCGGACTCAGACGGATACACGGATCCAACCAAGTACCTCATCGAATTTATTCGAAGTAATAATTTGACACCCAGTGTCTCATCGGCCATGCCGAAGTAAATTGGTACCCAGTACCTCATCGAATTTATCTGAAGTAATAATTTGACGCCCAGTGTCTTATCGACTCGAAGTCGAAGAAATCCCTGAACTCTTCCAATCCTATGGCATGCCATTTATATCCGACTCAGCCCGATACAGTTAATAGGGTTTCAATTCACTTTTCAATAATAATATCCAATATCATATTTACACAATATTACATTTACACATATATATTCATAATATATATATTCCAACTCAATTCAATCAATATAAATTCAATAATTTTATCATATACCAAATCAATCTATTTCAATTGCAAAACACAAATATTCTCACCTCAACACTTACCATATACATTAAATAAAAATTATAACAATTAATAACTAGCTTCGGATTATAGAAATACAAACCGTAATTTCCAAGCTAATCCTCGTTGACTTTGTCTTTTCCTTTCTTAGCCGAGGTCTCCGGCACAACGTTAGCTACGGAAATTTAAAACAATTTAAAATCATCAATACACATAATTTTCACATTGAATATTTCCATTTTTATTCAATTTTTTTTCAATTTCCATTTTAATCCCTAACCAAAACTAACTTAATTTTCTTCACAATTTATTCGTTATTTTCATTCAATTTCCACTTAAAACTAAACTTAACTCTTTAATTTCACCATAAAACTCTAAATTTCAAAAATTCTTTAAATTTAGTCCCTATCTCTTAAAACTTATAATTTATACGACAATTCAATCCTCTTTTTCATTCTAACTTAACATTGTATCAATTTAAACTCTAATACTCCATTTATTCAACATGAACAACTTCTAAAAATTTACTAACTTCTAAAATTTCAACAGAAATCAAGTAGTATTTTGTTCTAGGATTCTAAAAACATCAAAATTACAAGAAAATAGACTAAATTGACTTACCAATTTGAGTTTAACCCCAAAATCCCTAATTCTCATTCTTTTCTTTTTCCTCTCTTTTTCTTTCCTTTTTCCCTCTGTTTCGTTTGCTTTTGTTCTTTCTTTCCAATTCTATTTTATTTATTTTGTTTTATGTTATATTGTAATAATATAAAAATAATATATTAACATAGTAATAATTTCTTAAATAATAAGTAAATGTATGTAATTATTACAAATATATGTATAATATTTTTACACATGTAAATTATTATTACCATACACTTGCCAACTTTTGGTCTAATTCTTACTTAGTCCCTTAACTTTTCTCTATTCTATAATTAAACTTTCTCCCTATACGCAATCTAGTCCTTACACCTAATTACTCTTAATTTAAACAAATTCACCTATTCAAAACCTAATTAGTCACACAACTAACTTCGTAAATATTTTTAGTAAATATTTACGAATCTGTTTTGTGAAAACGGAGGACCGAAAATTTACTTTTCGATACCCATAAATTTTGGGTTGTTACAAGTTACTTATTCTTTCGAACCTATATTAATTACATAATGATTCATAAAAAAAACGTACATAACGATATTTATAATTTTACTTTTTAGTTTAAATAGATGTCGTATGCCGAAACTGATATCATTTCTTGCATCCCACCAGAAGTGTTGGAAAATTAAAAGATGTGGGATGCCAATGTGTCATTGTTAGTGTACGCGAAAATTGAAATACACGAATCAGACAAGGTGTTGCGACAGTTTAGGTGGAGGCAACGAATTTAGCGGCCACCGCGAGACTTGAAGGAGCTGCACAAGGTGGACATGCGGGGGAAGAATGACGATGACTGGGTGAAGTGACACGGGGAACATATCGAGGCTTGAGAGCGTAGGTTGCAATCTTTACCCTTCCATGAACCGTTGTTCTCAACAAACATGATGGCAGATGTCGAGTACATGTTGTGGTTCAAACTCACCAGCAAGCCGTATCTACTATCATTGGAAGAGAAGAGAAGCCAAATTCGATGCAAGAGGCAACAATGATCACCATAGCAGTAGTATAATAGGGGATGCGGTCACACGATGGGATCGTCATCGGCCCGGTAGAATAAGTGATTTTGATAAGCAATAAATTATACGTATTTTTTACCCCATGCTTAGCCCAATTTCTGGATGAATTACCCATTGATTTCTGTAAATTGATGCTCTTAAACCTTTAATTTCATGTTTTATACTCAGGTGAGCATAAGGAAGAAAAAATAGCAAGGAACGGGCCAAAAAACGAGCAAATTAGACCCAGTTCAGTAATCAACACGACCTGGAGATTCGACACACGGCCGTGCCACACGGCCATGCCACTTTAACAAGCTCGAGCACGGCCTGGGCCTCGATCCACACGGGCATGTCCTTGTCGTGAGGAAGTTCAATTTCACTCGAAAAAGGTTGCTTAGAGGCTAAGAAAGGCATTCCAAAACTCTATATAAAGACCCTAGGAGGTAACTTCAATGAGACATTATTTTTCCCGCCAAGAGGAGGAGTTAAAGGCAGGAAATTACTCGAACGGAAGTCGATTGATCCATCTCAGAAGCCAGGATCTACATCAAGATCTCCCTTCAATCCTTTCAGGAGTTTTGGGTTTTCTTATGTTTTGTTATTTTATTTCTTCTGAGATGTTTTCTTTTATAAACATGAACTAAATCCCTAAATACCTAAGGGGATGAAACCTAAGATAGATCTTGTTATTGTTATCTGAGCTGTGTGATAAATATTTGATTTGTTCTTAATTGTGTTTTTAACTCTTAAATTGATATGTCCGGGATATTGATTTAAGTCGAATGTACCTATGTGGAGGAGCAAAAGTCCCTGCATAGGAGTAGATCCAACACAATTAAGCAGAGTTGATCGCAATCCTAGACATAGGACGACAAAATCTGTCGAATTAGAGTCAAATCTAATATGGAGAGCCATAGATCGAGTTAATGCGAGACTAGGGGTTTTAACTAGAAAGAGATTTCAGTTAATCAACCTAGGATTAGTTGTTCTTATCCTCGACGGAGGTATTAACATAATTTAGGGATCTCTACGGATCAAATCAAATGAAGAAATCATCTGGTTCAGAGTTAGATAACAAGTGAAGTCTAGGTGGATTCTTCCTTAGGTATTGCCTTTTATCGTGATATTAGTTAGTTTACAGGTATGATCAGATTTTATTATTTTATCATCATCACTCAAGATCACGATCAAGTTTTTGGCGCTGTTGCCGGGGAACTAAGATATTAGGAACACTCGATTTCTATTACTTTAGCCATTACTATTTTTATTTATTTTCAACCTTTATTTTTATTTGTTTTATTTATTTTAATTCTCTTTGCATTTTCCTTTCCAGGTATCTCTAGTTTATGACTAAAAGAAACCCGGGAGGACCACTGCTTTTTTACGATGATTTAGAAGCGTCAGTCCGTTGAACTCGTAGAGAGATAAGAAGAAGCTTGCAATATCTAAAACAAAGTCAAGAAGAAGAACCAGAACCTACCGAAGAGATGGAAGTAAATCAGGATAATCAGCTACCTCCTGTAGTAGCCGCAAATCCTGTTGAGCAAAATCCTGCTCCGCGTACTATGTATGATTATGCTAGACCTAATTTAGCAGGCACTGAATCTAGTATTGTTAGGCCTACTATTGCTGCAAATAATTTTGAACTGAAACCTAACACTATTCAAATGATACAGCAATTTGTTCAGTTTGATGGTTTGCAGGATGAGGATCCTAACTCGCATCTAGCCAACTTTTTGGAATTATGCGATACATTCAAAATAAATGGCGTTTCTGATTATGCCATTTGTCTTAGGCTATTCCTATTCTCCTTGAGAAACAAGGCTAAACAATGGTTAAATTCTTTACCACAAGGGTCCATCACTACACGGGAACAAATGACCGAGAAGTTTTTACTTAAGTATTTTCTTCCGGCTAAAACAGCTAAATTGAGGAATGATATTTCTTCTTTTGTGCAAATGGATTTAGAAACATTTTACGATGCTTGGGAGAGATACAAAGATCTCTTGAGAAGGTGCTCTCACTATGGGTTACCTCTGTGGCTACAAGTTCAAACCATTCACAACGATTTGAATCCCTCAACAAAGTAGATGATCGATGCAGCAGCCGGTGGAATAATCAATAACAAAACACCAAAAGTAGCTTATAAGTTTATAGAGGAGATGTCACTGAATAACTATCAGTGGCAAGTCATGAGAACAAAGCCACAGAAAGCTGCAGGAGTTTTTAATATTGATGCCATAACCATGCTTTCTAATCAGGTAGAACTTTTAAATAAAATGATTAATAATTTTTTTGGTTCTACGTAGGTACACCCAGTAATGCAATGCAATGCAATTCAAGGGTACAGTTATAATCCGGACTACTCCAACTACGGATATGGCATGGAACCCGAGCAAGCCAACTATATGGGTAATAATTCTACATCTCAAAATAACCCTTATAGTAACACTTATAATGCAGGTTGGAGGAACCACCCTAATTTTTCATGGGGAGGACAAGGAAATCAAAGACAACCACCTCCTCCGGGATTTCAACAACCACCATTCCAACAAGAGAAAAAACTGAACCTTAAAGAGATGCTCACAAAATTTATCGCTGTGTCAGAAACTCGTTTTCAAAACACTGAAACGGCACTAAAGAATCAGCAAGCATCCATTCAAGGACTCGAAACTCAGATAGGCCAGCTCGCTAAGCTAATTTCTGAAAGACCGCAAGGTGGATTACCAAGCAACACAGAAACTAATCATAAGGAGCAACTTAATGCCTTAGATACAATAGATGAGGAAGGTTTAGCCAAAACCGACCCAGAGCCATGTAAGGAGACTGTGGTAAGTAAAGGTAAAGTCGAGGTAAATAATAAAGAGCGAGTCATCAAAGAGTATAAACCTCGTATCCCATACCCAAATGCACTAAGGAAAGACCGCATAGATGAGCAATTTGGTAAGTTTTTTAAACTCTTAAAGAAATTACATATCAACTTACCGTTTATTGAAGCTCTTTCGCAAATGCCAAATGCTGTTAAGTTTTTAAGAGAGCTCTTGACAAACAAGCGAAAGCTAGATGAGAAATCTCATGTGGAGCTGAATACAGTATGCTCAGCCATTTTACAGAATAAGCTACCCAACAAACTAAAAGATCCAGGAAGTTTTACAATTCCTTGTTTACTTAGTAGCTTAGACGTCAAAAACGCTTTAGCAGATTTAGGGGCTAGTATAAATGTCATGCCATTTAAATTGTTTAAACAACTAGGCCTTGGAAAACCTAAACAAACTAAGATGAGCATCCAATTAGCTGATAAGACCATTAGATTTCCAAATGGAGTAATTGAAGATGTGCTTGTCAAAATTGATAAATTTATATTCCCATTTGACTTTGTTATTTTAGACATTGATGAGGATAGCAATGTACCCTTAATTCTAGGGCGACCCTTTTTAGCAACTGCTAGAACAATAATTGATGTAGGAACAGGTGAGCTTACACTACGAGTAGGTGATGACAAAGTTACTTTACAAGCTCAAAACTCGATTAAGATTGTTGCTGACAAAAATATAGTGACAAGTCCTTATAAAAACACTGATCTCACCACCCAACCTTCTGTGCAGGACACACTCCACATAAAGGCGACCCAACCACAGACAAGTCCATCTAAGGAAGAAGCATCTAAAAAGCGAATGTTTTAGATTTAGGAACTAGATGAGTGGCTGAACTATCATGAAAAGCCCAAAATATGCCACACCAACCCAGCACATCACCAAGACAACCCTCAGGTAAAAACGAATCAAATCAAGGTAGGGGATAAGGTAATCTTAGGGGAAGACAATCCTCGAATCTTAAATTCAAACACACCCTACTTCACGGTAATGAAAATCTTTCCCTATGGTACAGTCGAGATAAAACATAAATCACTTGGCACTTTCAAGGTAAATCACACTCGACTCAAATCTTACGTTGACAATGAAAATGTAAGCAGGATAGAAGAGTATCAACTCTTCAAGCCACCGTGACCGAACAAGCTTGAGAGAAGTCGAGCTTAGACTATAAACAAGCGCTTCTCGGGAGGTAACCCGAGCATTGACTTAGTAAATTCTTTTATTTAGGCTATCTAATAAATCAACTAACCCTTTCGAATGCAGTTTTTTTTTCAAGCCACACGGCCATGCACATGGGCGTACCGAAGGCCGTGGGCAAACCCTGGCAAAACACGGGCTGAGAAAAAGAACCACGGCCGTGCGATGTGGCCATGGCCAAACCTGTTAATTCAACAAGGGTACGCAACACGCCCGTGCCTCAAGACCGTGGTCGAACCTGCCATTTCATACACCGACGTGTGACTTCCGACACGGCCATGGGAGAAGCGAACATCAAAGGACACGGCCGTGAGACACGGCCGTGTGCTCTAACACACCTTATGAACACGGGCATGTGACACGAATTCGGTGCACTAAAATCACCAATTTTCGAACCACACAGGCTAACCCCGAGCTACACGGGCGTGTGCCATACTCGTGTGACCCAAAATCTTATAAAAACAGCCCACTATTCACCTTCTTCCTCACCTAAGCCCTAAAAACCTCTCAACCCAACTCCCATACCACCATCTCTAGCACCGCCGCCGACTTCAACAACAGCACCACGCCCGTGCAAACCTCGCCACGACCATGCTCCGCCCCATAACCACCCATTCCGTTCCCTTTTCTCACTTTTTCTCTTTATTTTTAATGTCTTTTATCTAATTATCTTTTAGTAATCTTATTTATTTAGTTATTTACATCATTATTGCTAGAAAATTCATTCATTTAGCATGATTAATCTAGAATACTCACTATGCCATTTAGGAACATTTCTTGGCTGCCACTTATCGCTATATTAAGAAACTTGAATTTTCTATATATTGAGACCTATTTTTCTTCAATGAGATGATCCTATGCTTGCATGACCTATTTTGGTTAGTTTAAGTTGTAAATAGGAACTTATTAATATCCCTATCTTTATTTTCAATTTTTAAGACTAATGCATACCTTTTTCCGTTTTGTTTTTAGGAATTATGTCGTCTTCTTGAGGAAAGAAAGCTATCGTCCCTACCTCCAAAAAGGGCCCGGTGGCTCCTCCTCTAAACCCACAGCCAAAGTCTGACACCCCTTCCTTCAATTCCCGCAGAATTCACAAGAAGAACTATTTCAAATATTACGAGCAAGGCCTTCCGGAGTTGGAAGGTGCATCGACTGGACCGCACTAGAACAGGTCAAGCTAGCTGACGAGGTCCGAGCCTTATTAATAACGGACCCGTAGGAGCAGTTCTTTCAAATCATAGAGCCCACCTATCTCAAACTCACCCTCGAGTTCTGCGCCACATTCCACCTCAGACGGTAATGAGCCAACATGATGATCCGAGAACGATACAATTCCAGCTCGGAGACCTTGTTCGGCAACTCAGTGTACTGGAGTTTGGTACAACGCTAGGCCTTTACACTGAGCAGTTTGTGGAGGAAGAAGACCTCTCAGAACTCCACCGCCACATCCACATCTCTCCAGTTAACTATTGACGCGCCCTAGTCTCTGGCCAGCCCACATACGACCCCAGTCGCTCCAAATCGACCAATCTCGCCCCATCTCTGAGGTACATACATGCCATACTCGCACACACATTGACGGGCAGATGTGAGAGTACCGACATCGTCAACACCCATGACGCCTACTTTTTATGGAGCATGGCACATATTCATGTGATCGATCTCGCCTACTTCATTGCCCATGCCATCCAACACCAGACGGAGCGACACCGTAGGGGCGTGATCTCGATGGGCCCATACATCACTCAATTGGCCCGCCATTTCGACCTACTTAACACCGTGGCCCAGACATCCTCTTACGCCCTCGTTGGCCAGATGTCTCCACTGGGCATCCAAACTATGTTACATATAAGGATGATTTAGCACCGACTTGGGACCGATCCTTCACAATACCGTCTACTATGAGATGGCGAGCAGGAGGACCCTGAGGACATTACTGATGATGTTCCACCACCGGAGGAGGCACCGGCCGAGCCACCACCCCCTCGCTGACCAATTCATGTGGCAGCTTCTCATGCTGAATTAGCTGAGTGCTTTACACGATTCGAGTAACAATGTTTTCAGCGATTTGATCATATTGATGCAACCTTAGCTCAGATTTGTCAGCATCTTCATATCGCACCACCATCCCTACCTCGCGGACCATCTGAGGATTAGAACCTCCTAATCCTCTTATCTTCTTTTTTATTTGCTCTTTTGTTTTTCTGTCTTATTTTATTTTATCTTTTTTATTATTTGAATGATTAGTATTTTCAGAATATTAGTTTATTTTATTTCAATTATTCCATATTGGCTATTTCTTAACGAGTACACTTTGCTAATCCAAATTCCCTAAAATTGATAAATGTTTTCGCAGTTTCAAAGGAGTTTTACAGCTCAAATCCAAAATCTAATGGGAACCTTAGCCACCTAATACCGACAAACATACCCTCTCAGCATAGCAGCTGTGGACAAACAACCGCTACCACCACTGGAGTATTCACCTCCACCCTTCATTTGTCCTAAACACTCTACAGCCACCTCTACCTCACAGAATTCACCCAATTCAGGGAGTTTCTTTTCTTTCCCTATCTTATGATATCATGCTTCTATTGCTACTAATGTATCTTTGTACATTGAGGGCAATGTACATCTTAAGTATGGGCGGGAAATTTACTTTCAGTCATTACATTCTCTTCGAACCCCTGAAAAATTTTTACAATTAACTTTTTGCATTGTTCTCAAATTTCAAATTTTCACTTTCACTCTCTGCATTAGTCTCAATCTCCTATTAGGAATTAATTCTGATTGATTTATGATTTTTATTGATATGTTGAGAATTAAGACATAGGTACTTATGCTTTGATTATTCAAACTTTAAGACATTAGGGAATCAAGCATAATAAGTTGAAATTTTTGAGAATTTAAATTTTTTCTAAGTTATTTTCCCTAATTTTAAGTGTTATCTTGAGATTTGAAATTCGCAGGATTGACATCAAAAGCCATAATTCTGGTGAGATTTTTGAGCCTTTTGAGCATACATCCTTTCGTGCTCACTTTTATTGTTGCTTTGAGTGAGTCAATACTGATTTGTTATTCTAGAACTTGCTTCGATTATGCATGTCGAGACCACATCATTGATTTGATATACCGAAATGATAAAGGCACTTAGGTTTAACCCATTACTCCATAAAAGCCTACCTCTATAAATTAACCCCTAGTGAACCCCATTGAGCCAAACAACCCATTCTTTGACTTACCTCTAATATTAACCTATAACCCATTTTTTGTTGAATTCCATTAAATTATTTTGATCCTTATTTTGTCGAGATTTGAGTTGAATTACTATCTAGCTTTGTTCTCTTTTTCAGTATATTGTATTTGATTTGTTCTTAAAAAAAAGAAGGTTGTATATACAGTTAATTCAGTTGTAATTCATATTTTAGTTGCAGTTAATATTTTTGCATATTTCTATTATAAGCTACTGAATCCAGAACAATGTCATCATAAGGCTTAGCTCTAGGAATATGTTCTAGTGATAGAGATTTTTCTAGCTAGATGATTTTTCAATTCAATCTCGATTCTAACCTTCTTCTTCAGCTTGTGAAAACAACTCTAACCAAAGCCCCATTACAACTATTGAAAGACCTTTTGATCGATGTGTCATATCAATCTATAGTGGTGGATATTTGATTTTCTTGCAAGCCTATGGTAATAACTTTTCAGGTTGATTAATGAGTGCTAAATTTTTGAACCCTAAACACTTTGAGTGGATAGAGTGAATCTTTAGTGAGGATGTCAACTCTTGTTGATTTCAATTGAAAGGTAATTACTTAGGAGAAGGAAGAAAACCTATGTTTCTATGATAAAATTCTCAACTCAGAGTGTTTGAAACTTTAATATTCTTTTGGTTGAATTTTCATTGTATGATTACTTGTGGATTAGTTTGAAACATTATTGATAAAGATTATAAGTTGAGAAGAATGATTCTTAATTGTGAGTTGAGGTTTTGTTTGAGGACAAGCAAAGGCTTAAGTGTGGGGATATTTGATAAGCGATAAATTATACATATTTTTTACCCTATGCTTAGCCCAATTTCTGGATGAATTACCCCTTGATTTGTTTAAATTGATGCTCTTAAACCCTTAATTTCATGTTTTATACTCAAGTGAGCATAAGAAAGAGAAAATAGCAAGGAACGGGCCAAAAATGGACAAATTAAGCCCAGTTCAGTAATCAACATGGCCTGGAGATTCGACACACGACCATGCCACACGGCCGTGCCACTTTAACAGGCTCGAGCACGGCCTGGGCCTCGATCCACACGGGCGTGTCCCTGTCGTGAGAAAGTTCAATTTCACTCGAAAAAGGCTACTTAGGGGCTAAGAAAGGCATTCCAAAACTCTATATAATGACCCTTGGAGGCAACTTCAATGAGACATTATTTTTCCCGCCAAGACGGGAAGTTAAAGGCAGAAAATTACTCGAAGGGAAGCCGATTGATCCATCTTAGAAGCCAAGATCTACATCAAGATAGAGGATCTCCCTTCAATCCTTTCAAGAGTTTTGGGTTTTCTTATATTTTGTTATTTTATTTCTTCTGAGATGTTTTCTTTTATAAACATGAACTAAATCCCTAAATACCTAAGGGGATAAAACCTAAGATAGATCTTGTTATTGTTATCTGAGTTGTGTGATAAATATTTGATTTGTTCTTAATTGTGTTTTTAACTCTTAAATTGATATGTCCGGGATATTGATTTAAGTTGAATGTACCTATGTGAAGGAGTAAAAGTCCCTGCATAGGAGTAGATCCAACACAATTAAGTAGAGTTGATCGTAATCCTAGACATAGGACGACGAAAATCTGCTAGATTAGAGTCAAATCTAATATGGGGAGCCATAGATCGAGTTAATGCGAGACTAGGGGTTTTAACTAGAAAGAGATTTCAGCATGTTATGTACTAAGCATATTAACATTATGCATGTATATTGATATGAATATATGTAGTAATAAATGTTTAATAGCATTCTATTTTATTTATATTGTATTGTATTGGGTTGGGATAAAGGTTATTGGAGGAAGTGTACTTGAAGGCTTTAAGCCTAATTACTGGCAGCTCTGCTGCATTACTAAAAAGCTTTAAGCCTATTTACTAACAGTTCCGCTGCATTTTATATTGAGAGGCACTTTAGCCTATTGACTGGTAGCTCAGCTACATTATACTGATACGGGTAGCATTCGGTACTACATGAAGTGTAGGGATACGTGGACGTTTTAAACCCTATAGTAAGTGCAGGGATGGATGGAGATGGTGTATTAGAGGCTGGTGGGTAGGACTTTGTTTTGTGATTACTGTATACAAGACTGTTACTATTATGGGCTAAGGCCTTAATGCATATTGGATAATGTACTGAAATGGGCTAAGGCCCGAACTATTACTGATTCTGAAAAGGTCTTAGGCCCAAGATAGTTGACTGTGCACTGTGATTACTGTTGTTTATTTTCTATGGGATTACACACTGAGTTTACGAAAACTCACCATTCTCTGTTTAATATGTACAGGTAATCCCAGACCTAGACGGATCGGTGCCGCGGGCGACTTAATAGTGACCACAGTTTTTAGGACTACATGGTTTATAATTTAGTACTTTTGATTATAGTTTTATTATTGGTTTATTTTGATGTAATTTGAGATTTTCGCTTAATTTTTTTTATTTGCTTTTACGGATTTATAACTGCTCGCCATAGGAAACTACGCTTTTCAAAAGAACAAATAATTTTTTGAAAACGCACGAGTACTTAAACTGTTTTTAAAAGCTTCCGCTACAAGTAATGTTTTGGGACAATCGATTAAATGGGTATCATGATTTTGGAACTAATACAAGATAAAGAAAATTGACTAAATGGAAATGGTATTATTGTAACGACACGATTTTCAAACACCCTATCATGTGACATCGCTAGATTCAGCCATAATGTCATGGCCAGGTTTATGGTGTTACATTTAGTGGTATTAGAGTCATGTTACAAAACTCGACTGTGGATTATTTGTTTAAAAAAACTTGATTTTTAAAGAACTAATTTATAATGATTGAAATGTTTTACTGAGTGTGTGGTACACTGAGTCTTCGATGCCGATCCTGTAAGTATTCTGAAATTGATATGTGTTTAAATTAAAAATGATATGATATTCTGAAACTACTTTAGGTAGTATACTGAGAAAATACTCTAGTTAGTATTTACTAAAAATTTTAGTCAAACTAAAGCTATAGTAAACTGCTAAAGATTGCGATATACGAGAACAAACTGTGAATTGCTAAAACTGTTTACATAAAACATCTGTTAATAAATATTGAACTATAACTGATTCATAAAACTTTTAATACAGATAAATTTGATTAGATATGAGCACACGAGGTATTAGTGGGCGTGTTACTAGAGGCCAAGGTAGAGGCCGTAGAGGGGCTCTAGTTGAGTACTCGTCATCTGGTAACATACCGAATTTGGACACGAGTGACACACCTGTGTCACTGACTACTGAGGCTGGGCCTTGTAATCGCATGGTGATATGCTCGCGATATTAAGTAATAAAATTTATAAAAACTGATCACACCAAAACTAACTAATATCACGATATTAAAGGCAAGCGCACCTATCGAACAGTAGTATAGTTTAGCGGCAAGAACGAGTTATCATACCCAAGGGAACCAAAAGTACTAATACTTACTTCCTTTCTATTATCTAGCCTAAAAATAAAAGAGGATTGATTGAAACTAATTCTAAAACTAACTAAAAGTGCACAAAAAGTAAATTGGGGAAAACTTTAGGGAAAAGCTGATTGATATGAGCAATACTTAAGGGAGAATCCACCTAGACTTCACTTGTTATTAATTTCTTGAACTAGATGATGTCTTTACTTGACTTGATCCGTAGAGATCCCTAACTTATGTTAATACCTCTTTCGAGGATAAGAACAACTAGGCCTAGGCTGTTAACTAAAGTTTCTTTATTAATTAACACCCTAGGTTGTATTAATTCGATCTATGGATCCCCCTATTAGGTTTGACCCTAATCTGGCAGATTTATGTCGCCCTATGTGTAACGGCCCTAACCCGAATCCAACACCGGAATAGAGTTACGGAACATTACTGGAGTTACTGATTAATTTATCAAATATTTTATTTCATCTAACATTTATATTTCGAACCACTTAAAATTAGACATATTTTCCCCCAAACTTTTTTATTTTTCTCGACATATTTTATTTGGATTTATTATTCGTCTCAAAGGTAATCACATATTTATATGTCATAATAAATGTCATTTTTCTTTCCATATTCCAGTCTCGTATTTGAGTCATTCGGATTTTTATAACAAATTTGGTCATCGTTTTCATTTATTCTATATTCTAATACATTCAATTAATGATCTAGGAAAAATTACTATTTTGCCCCTAAATCTTTAATTAATGACGATTTTACCCTTAGGCTCAGAAAAATAAATTCTTACAATTTAATCCTTATTTCCAGCCATTACCACCATACATATTAATAACAGCCCATAAATTTTATAAAATATCAAAATTTTACATAATTTCAACACTTTTCAATTTAATCCTTAAAACATGTTTTTCCCCGATCTTAAACTAAATTAGTAATTTCATTTGAATTTTGAAACTTAAATAATAAAATAATCCATTTCATGTAATTTGATCATTTCTAACATTTTTACAAAATTGCCCACAAAGTTTTACTTTTATTCAATTTAGTCCCTGAGCCTAAAACATGCAAATTAGCCATGCTAGCTGAATTTTCATACATATTTTCCTCCTCCTCTCCATTCCACATCCTTAATTTACGTAACATGCTTGTAAGTAACATTATCATTAATTTCACTATTTACTTATGTCTATATTCAAAGCTGTCCATTTGAGTCATATTAACTAAGTTATTTATATCTTGAGCTACAGAACTCCAAATTAAGATCCGCTAATTTTCCCTGAAACTAGACTCACATATCTTCTTACTATAAAATTTCCAGAATTTTTGGTTTATCCAATTAATACAATTTATTCATTAAAGTCTCCCCTGTTACACAGACTGACAGCTCTGACCTCTCTTCACTAAAAATCAATTATCTCATAGTACAATTTTCATATAGTGTTTTTGATTAGTTCTAATGAAAATAGACTCACTAAAGAGTCTAAACATATAAATTATGTCCCATAAATATTTTTTTACAATTTTTAATGATTTTTACAAGTCAAAACAGAGGATCCCGAAATTATTCTGAATCAGTCTCACAAAAATATAAATATCTCAGAATAGATAATTCATTTACTTGTTCTGTTTCTTTTATATGAAAATATACTCAACAAGCTTTAATTCCATATCTCACTCAACTCCTAATTCAGTTTCTACCATTTTTGGTGATTTTTCAAATTTAGCTTACTGCTGCTGTCCAAAACTGTTTTAGTGCAAGATATTAATTACTAAGTTTATATCACCCTTATTTTCTTTCTCTACACCATTTCCCATCACTTTATCTTACTTTCTCTTCACTAACATATCAAGAACATAAATCTATATATAAGAAATCTCTACATTAACATCATTTCCATGCTTTTTCTATAATATCAAACTTAAAAATATATTGAAATCTTGATGTACTTACCTTGTCCCATTGATTTCAATCTTTAGCTTGATTTTCTCTCTCCTTCAGCTTCTATTTCTTGAGTCTAACTTGTCATTCTAACTCCCCATAGTCTCCTTAACATTTTTCTCTTTCGGTAGCTATGGAAATTCTTTTGATTTCTAGGTGAAATTGGTGAATTTTTGGTAGAAGGACCAAATTGTAAAAAAAGTAAAACTTTCTTTTTCCCCTCTTCTCTCCTAACGTGAATTGCATGAGAAAGGGGTGGTGGTTTCTTTTTTTTTTTCCACACACATTCATATATATAGACTAAATAAAATAATAAAATAATAAAATAATAAAATATCTTATTAAAATATTAATAAAATAAAAATTATTTAATTATATAATTATAAAATATCATCAACGTAATCATTACTTTCTAGATTTCTCTCTCTTCCAATTGACCATTTTACCCTTTATGATCTTTTAAAATTCCATCATTGAGTCATCACTTAATTTGGTAAAATTTCAATTTAGTCCCTCATAATTCTCCACCTATTCAATTTAGTCCCAATTCATCAATTTTCCTTAGTTTCTAGATTATTCTACCCTTAAAATATTTGCACTATTGGTCCTTCAACTTTTCATATTTATACTTTTAACCCTCAAATTTTGAGTATTTACTCTTGGGCAACAAAACTTTTATCATTTTTACAATTTAGTCTTTTCTTGAATTAATATGTCATAATATATTTCCCAATAACATAACTAAAATTTCCTCTTCTCGTCACTTTATTTCCTTATTTTACTATATCAAGGATAATATTTCACTGTAGGAATTTTCGGGGTGTTACACTATGTCTAGGGTTGCATGCAACTCCGCTTAATTATGGTAGATCTACTCTCAAAACAGGGACTTTTGCTCCTCTACCTAAGCACATCAAGTTCTTGAAGTAATACCTAGGATTATTAAATCAAGAATGAAGAACACATAATTAAGAACAATTCAAGTATTTATCAAATAATTCAAGAATAAATAATAACAAGATCTGTCTTAGGTTTCATCCCCCTCAAGTATTTGAGAGGTTTAGTTCATAATAAAGAAAGAAAACATCTTAGAAGGAATAAGATAACAAAACATAAAGAACCCAAAAACCCCTGAAGGAATTTAGGGAGATCCTCAGTCTTGATGTAGAACTCTGGCTTCTGGGATGAATCAATCGGCTTCCTTTGGAGTAATCCCTTGCTTTCACTCATTGTGTTGGCAGAATTATGGCGCTCTTTCTTGAGAGAAAAGAGTATATCCTTAGAGTTGCCTCCTAGGGTCTTTATATAGAGCTTTGGGGAGCCTTTCTTAGCCTCTAAGCATCCAAATCCGAGTGAAATTCCTCTTCCTCAGGACTAGAACACGCCCGTGTGCCACGCTTGTGTGGTTTCGACAAGAGGCCATGTTCGGGACTGTTGAGTGGCACGGTGCGTGTCGGGGGCTGGACCGTGTCGTCTTCGTGTGGCACAGTTGTGTGCCACGACCGTGCGGCGACTTCTTGGGCCGTGTCGATTTCACATTTTGGCCCATTTTCTCCGTTTTTGGTCCATTTTCTGTTCTTTTCTCTTCCCTATGCTCTCTTGAGTATAAGATATGAAAAAGAAAGATTAGAAGCACCAATTCTCACTAAATTGATAATAATTCATCCAAAATATAGGCTAAACATGAGGTAAAAATATGTATAATTTATCATTTATCACATGGCTGGGGATGATGCATTGTCCCAGGCTATGTTAAGGATATTGGAGAGGATCGCTGGGCCTAACACTGGATCTGTAGGCCGAGGGTCAGTTACGAAACGACTCAGGTCTAATAGAGCTAAATTATTTAGGGGTATCACTGGAATCGCCCCTAATGTGACAGAGTACTGGATCAAGGCTACTGAGTGAATTAGAGATGATCTAGATTGTACCCCTGAGCAGAAATTAAAAGGTGTAGTCTCACTGTTGAGGGATGAGGCTTATCAGTGATGACTTACTATTAATGAGGGCATGAAGCCCGAACGTCTAACCTAGAAGTTTTTTAAGACCGCCTTTCAGGGGAAATATGTGGGAGCTAGTTTTGTAGACGCCCGTAGGAAAGAGTTCTTGAATTTGACATAGGGAGATCAATTAGTGGCCGAGTATGAGGCAGAGTTTCTAAGATTGAGCCGCTATACGCGAGGTATGGTGGCATCCGAGTACGAGCGATGTGTCTATTTTAAGGATGTCCTCAAAGATAATTTGAGAGTTCTGATAGCTCCGCAGAGGGAGTGTGATTTTTCTGCATTGATCGAGAAGGCGAAGATCACCGATAAGGTTAAGTGCGCTGAGCACCAAAACTGTGACAGATAGAAAGGTAAGAACAAGAAGGATTTAGAGCCCTCGAGTTTTGTACAGAGGCCTAAAAAAATGGCCAGATCTGATGAACAACCTTGTGGAGTTTGTGGTAGAGGCCATCAGGGCGAGTGTTGGAAGAGAACTAGGGCATGTTTGAGGAGTGGGTTAGTAGAGCACCGCATTTGAGAGTGTTTGTTGAGGCCCAATCAGATGCAAGCTCTGGGTACTGTCAGCTATAAAGGGTAGTACAACAGCCACCGAGAGGCCGTGGGTTGGCTAGAGCTGGTAATGGTATGCACCGTGGACAGAGAGCACTAGGTCGAGGTGCTAGACAAACTGAGGCGAGGCATCCAGCTCTTGTATATGCTGCACACTGCCAGGAGGATGGAGATGCTCCGGACGTCAATATGGGTATATTCTTAATTTTTTATGTACCTTACTTTGAATTAATAGACATAGGTTTCACGTATTCCTATATAGCTAGCACTATGTCTGAAAAGTTAGAGATTTCGGTGGAGAGCACCACGAGTGAAGTTACTGTACTGAGTCCGTTGGGGCAGTCTACACGAGTTAATAAGTTATACAGAAATGTACAGTTAGAGGATCTAGAGGAGATTTTCTTGGCTGATTTACTAGAGCTGCCATTTAGGGAGTTTGACCTAATTTTGGGGATGGATTGGTTGGTCAAGCATCAAGTAAGTTTGGACTGTACGACTAAGAGGGTTGTTTTGAGAACTAAGAAGGAAAATCAGATAGTCTTGATTAGAGAATGCTAGAATTACTTATCTAATGTGATCTCTAGACTGGTGGCTGAGAAATTAGTTCATAAATGATGTGAGGCATTTTTGGCCTATGTAAGTGTTTCTGATTCTGAGGACTCTACCGTTAAGGGCATCAGGATGATAAAATATGTTTTTAACGTCTTTTCTGAGGAACTACCAGGTTTACCTCTGAATCGAGAATTGGAGTTTGGGATTAAGCTTCTTCCTAGTATAGCTCTGGTGTCCATCGCTCCCTATCGAATAGCACCAAAAGAGCTTGTGGAACTTAAGGCTCAGATTTATGAGCTATTGGATCATGGTTCATTCGTCCTAGTGTGTTTCCGTGGGGAGCACTCGTGTTGTTTGTGAAAAAGAAGGATGGGGCAATGAGGATGTGTATCGACTACCGACAGCTAAACAAGCTAATGATTAAAAATAAGTACCCACTTCCGAGGATTAATGATATATTCAACCAGCTTCGAGGGGCTTCTGTATTCTCCAAGATTGATTTACGTTCGGGGTATCATCCGTTGAGAGTTAAGGAGGTTGATGTGCATAAGACGACATTTAGGACTCGTTATGGACATTACGAGTTCTTAGTTATGCCTTTTGGGTTGACTAATCCGCCAGCGTCATTTATGGACCTGATGAACCGAGTGTTTTAGCCCTATCTGGATCGGTTTGTGGTGGTGTTCATCGATAATATCTTGGTGTATTCTAAAACTGAAGACGAGTATGATGAGCATCTTAGAGTGGTACTTCAGACTCCTCGCGAGAAACAGATTTATGCGAAGTTCAGTAAATGTGAGTTCTGGCTATGTGAAGTGACCTTTTTAGGACATGTGGTTTCTGCTGAGGAGATTCGAGTAGATTCTCAAAATATTGAGGTTGTACTGGATTGGAAACAGCCAAAGAATATGTCTGAAATCTACAGTTTTCTAGGACTGGCGGGTTATTATCAACTGTTTGTGGAAGGCTTCTCATTTATTACAGTACCCTTAACTAAGCTGCTACATAAGGGTGTACCATTTGACTGGACTGATGCGCAACAAGAGAGCTTCGAGAAGCTCAAGACTGTACTGACTGAGGCACCTGTTCTGATACAACCTGAACCTGAAAAAGAGTTCACAATTTATAGTGATGCATCACATATCGGTTTGGGATGTGTGTTAATGCAGTATGGTAGGGTGGTAGCATATGTGTCTCGTCAGCTTAAGGTACATGAGGCGAACTATCCGATACATGATTTGGAATTGGCCTCCGTTGTCTTCACACTGAAAATCTGGAGGCACTATCTGTATAGTGAAAAGTGTATCATCTACACTGATCACAAGAGCCTCAAGTATCTCCTCACACAGAAGGAGCTAAATTTTAGACAGCGTAGATGGATTGAGTTACTTAAGGATTACGACTGCACTATCGAGTATCATCTTGGCAAGGCCAATGTAGTGGCTGATGCACTGAGCTGGAGAGCTATGACTGATTTGAGGGCGATGTTTGCTCGCTTTGGATTGAGCAGGTTAAGTCGAGCTCCAGGTTAAGCTGAGGTCCAGGTTAAGCCGAGGTCCAGGTTAAGCCGACGTGGATTGAGCAGATTAAGGGTAAGCAGTAGGAGGACGAGTCTTTGGGTCCTTGGTTCTGGCAGATTGAGAATGGTAGCACTTTATATTTTGGGGTGAACTCTAAAGGGGTGTTGTTTTTTCGTAGACGGATATGTATGTCAAATGACACTAATTTGAGGCAGTTTATACTGAGAGAGACGTATAGTAGCCCTTATGCTATGTATTCTGGCGGAAATAAGATATACTGAGACCTCTGTAAGTTATACTAGTGGCAAGGACTGAAAAGAGAGGTTATTGATTTTGTAGGGAAATGCCTGACTTGCCAGCAAATTAAGGTTAAGCATCAGTTACCTTCAGGTTTACTGTAGCCGGTTAAAATTTCTTTATGAAAATGGGAACGGGTGACTATGGATTTCGTTAGTGGGTTGCCTCTAACACCCACTAAGAAGGATTTAGTATGGGTTATCGTGGATCAATTAACTAAGTCCGCCCACATCATACCGGTTTATACTAATTATTCACTGCAGAAGTTGACAAAACTTTATTTTTCTGAGATAGTGAGACTACATGGGGTACCAGTTTTGATCATCTCTGATAATGATTATGGCGTCACGTCTCGATTTTGAAGGAAGTTGCATGAGGCACTGGGTTCTAGGTTGGACTTCAGTACTGCGTTTCATCCTCAGACCGATGGTCAATCTGAGAGGGTGATTTAGATACTGGAGGATATGTTGAAGAGCTGTGTTATTGATTTCTGAAGCAGCTGGGAGGATTATCTGCCTCTAGCGGAGTTTGCCTATAATAACAATTTCTAGTCTAGCATTTAGATGGCACCTTACGAGGCTCTGTACGATCGTAAGTGTCACACTCTTTTATGTTGGACTGAGTTGGGTAAGCGACGTGTTCTAGGTCCTGAATTGGTTTTTTTAAAACTGAGGATAAGGTTAGATTGATTCGGGATCAACTGAAAGTGGCATCTGATAGACAAAAGTCTTATGCGAATCTGAAGAGACGTGAGATCGAGTATTCTGTGGGAGAGACTTTGTGTTCCTTAAGGTTTCGCCATGGAAGGAGGTAATGAGGTTTGGCAGTAAGGGCAAGTTGAGCCCTAGGTTTATTGGGCCTTACCGTATTTTGAAACGAGTGGGACTGGTTGCGTATTAGTTAGAGCTACCTCTAGAGTTAGATCGTATTCATGATGTATTCCATGTCTTGATGTTGAGGCGCTACCGCTCTGATCCTACTCATATTGTCCCTGTTGAGGATATTGAGGTTAAGCCAGGCTTGACCTTTGAGGAAGAGTCGGTTCAGCTTCTAGACTACGACGTTAAGGTTCTACGAAGGAGGTCTATTCCTCTGGTAAAGGTATTGTGGTGTATTCATAGCACTGAGGAGGCCACGTGGGAGACTAAGGATACAATGCTTCAGCAGTATCCTCATCTTTTCTGATCAGGTAAATTTTGAGAATAAAATTTTCTTTTAAGGGGTAGAATTGTAACGCCCTAATAATTTCTACTTTTGTATTTGTGAATGTGTGACATAAATAATTGTCTGCCTCAGTAGTTATGTGTTCTGGGTGTGTTTGGGTGGTCCCAAGTTCAAGCCATGACTTGTGCAAATTTTGGTAATTTTATGTATAAAACCCTAATCTTAGTTAATAGGTTTTTAACTAAATGTTTACAAGTAAATGACAGAATAGGTTTGCAAGTAAAAGTTTCAGTTTAGTCGAAATACTGAGGTGGTTGTAAGTAGTGGGGTTCGTAGGAGTGAATTTAGGGATATGGGGAGTTATCGAATTTGATTTTTATTTTCTTTTGTTCTTTTTTTCAAATTTTTGGCTTCCTCTCTTCTTCCCTAAAATTTTTTATGGCAATTTTTCCTCTCCCCTTTTCTTGTTGCATTTTTATCTCAATCGTTACTTCTTCCCTTACTTTTCGTCTGTTTTTGCTCTTCCAGAATCCGCTCTCTGTTATCCATCGTTAGTTGGTAAGTAATCTTTGCGTATTGTAGTTTTGATTATTAAGTTTTTGATTGTAATATGTTTTGACAGCAGAGAATAGGGCGTAAAGGGCTACCTAGTGCCGAATTGTAGTGGAAATCATCTGGGGTTTTGCAGTAAACATTAAGTGGACGTTTTAGAGCGTTGATTGGTGTGATAGTTTCAGTTTAATCATGGTTATAGGCTTATTTTAGGGCTTTAGAGTGTCGTTTGTAAGTTCTAGAGTGCTCGTGGTTGCGCTAGCAGCGAAAACGAACAATGTGTGTACCTAAAAACGTAAAAAATAGGTTTTAGTGAAAGCTAAAAGCCCCACTGTCGACGTCATACGGGCGTGTAGTAGGCCGTGTGGTAGGCTGTGTGCCCTAGCATGGTCGTGTGATCGACGAGGCCAGGCCGTGCGCGAAGGACACGGCCGTGTGATGGCTAGACAAGCCGTGTGCGACACACGGGCATGACTGAATTGGGCCGTGTGGGCCATAAGGACGTGTTGGTCTACACGGGTAGTCCACAAAGGCGTGTGGGTCAATACGGGTAGTCCACAAGGGCGTGTAGGATATTGGGCCAGGCCGTGGCCAAATTGGGCCGTGTGAACCCATACGGGCAAACCACATGGGCGTGTGAGCCCATTTTTACTGAAATGTTCCTAAGTTGCACGGCTCGCCCAAGTTGACTGTGGACCTACTGTAGGGTCGGTAAGCACGACTTAAACCTTTATATGTGTTAACTGATTGTATGATTATGTACTGAGCATGTTAACATTATGCATGTTTATTAATCTGAATATATGTACTGATAACTGTTTAATAACATGCCATCTGATGTATGTTGCATTGCATTGGGTTGGGATGATGGTTATTAGAGGAAGTGTACTGAAAGGCTTTAAGCCTAATTACTAGCAGCTCTGCTGCAATACTGAAAGGCTTTAAGCTTATTTACTGGCAGCTCCGCTGCATTTTATACTTAGAGGCTCTTTAGCCTATTGACTGGCAGCTCAGCTGCATTATATTGGTACATGTCGCATTTGGTACTACATAGAGTGTAGGGATGTGTAGGTGTTTTAAACCTTACAGTAAGTGCAAGGATGGACGGAGATGATGTATTAGAGGCTGGTGGGTAGGACTTTGTTTTGTGATTACTGCATACATGACTGTTACTGTTATGGGCTAAGGCCTTAATGCATATTGGATACTGTACTGAAATGGGCTAAGGCCCAAACTGTTACTGATTCTTAAAAGGGCTTAGGCCCAATACTGGTTGACTATGCACTGAGATTACTGTTGTTTGTTTTCTGTGGGATTACACACTGAGTTTACGAAAACTCACCTTTCTTTATTTAATGTGTACAGATAATCCCCAGACCTAGATGGATCGGTGCGATGGACGATTCGATAGTGACCACAGTTTTTGAGACTACATGGTTTATAATTTAATACTTTTGGTTGTAGTTTTATTATTGGTTTATTTTGATGTAATCTGGGACTTTCGCTTAATTTAGTTTTTATTTTCTTTTACGGATCTATAACTGCTAGTCATAGGAAACTTCGATTTTCAAAAGAACAAATGATTTTTCGAAAACGCACAAGCACTTAAATTGTTTTTAAAAGCTTCCGCTACGAGTAACGTTTTGGGACAATCAATTAAATGGGTATCATGATTTTGGAACTAATACAAGATAAAGAAAAGTGACTAAACGGAAATGGTTTTATTGCAACGACACAGTTTTCAAACACCCTATCATGTGACATCACTAGATTCGGCCATAACGTTTCTGCTAGGTTTGAGGTGTTACATTTCTTTTTTGGTCATCCAACTGTTCATAATTTTCTTTTTTGGTCACTAGTTTTAAATTACTAACGAAAAGACTTAATAGTTGGGATGATAATAACTTTAACCATCAACATTTATGCATTGTGTCAATTTAGTCTTGATTCTAAAAAAATCAATCCTAAACATTTACACATTATGTGATTTGGTCCTTTTTTGTAATTTTTCTTTTATTTGTGATATTGAGGGTTAATTTTAAAAAAATGAGAAAATATGAAAATTATTATATTGGATTTTTGGATGCTTTCAATTTTGGTATATTTCCAATCAAATTTAGTTAATACATTTTTTTTTTTTAGTTTTTTAGGTAAAAGAGTCACAAAGAAGAGCAATTTTTTTTTTAAAAAAAAAGAGAGATTAGATTACAAAATATGTAAACATTAATGGTTAATTTTTTTAGAATCAAGACTAAATTTGACACAATATATAAATGTTGAGAGTTAAAGTTACTATTATTTCAAATTTAAAAGCTGTCACATCATTTTTCATTGGTCATTTAATGATTGGTGGCAAAAAAATATTGAATAGTTGGGTGACAATTTTTAACTTTTCATAATTAGATACCTACAAGTGTAATTTACCTATTTTAAAATTAGTTTTGGTTTTTTCTATTTTATAAATAAATATTTTTTATATATTATAAATTTAAAAATAGAATTTAGCTTTTGAATATTTAAAATTATTTATCTATTATTTTTTTATAAAAAATGAATTAGATTTTGCTGAAGTGTTTAATTTTTTTATTTATTTTATATAAAATTATGAAAAGAAAAAATATTTTCATAATAATATAATTTATTTTACAAAATATATGTTTTTTCATCATCTTTCATTAATGCGTGAAATCAACCCATTTAAAAATTTTAAAAGCTACAAAATTTTTCATTAATGCGTGAAATCAAACCCATTTATGGTGTCATGCCATCCATAGCCTCGTACTTCAAGTTTTCTCGGTAAAATAAAATAATATAATTATCATTATCATTATTAATTTTTATTCTTACCTAGGAAAAAAAAGTCGATTCCGTGAATTGAGTTTTTAATTCGATTGGTATAGGCATTATTATCAACATAAGAGGATGCGGGTTCAAGTACGCTGAAGTATATTATCCTCCTATTTATGAGTTGGAGAGAGGCTACAGGTAATTCTAAACATTTTATCAAAAAGAGTAGACATGATCAATACCTATAATGAGGTTGTTTAAAAAAAAAGTCGATTCTTTATGAATTTCAAGTTCGTACTCCGTTAAGTTAGGGTCTTGTTTAAAAATGTTTTTGAAATATTGGATAAATTATAAAAATTGTCATCTAATTATGCTTTTCATTCTATTTTGGCCATCCAACTATAATTTTTTTTATTTAGTCATTAAACTTTTCAAAATTAAGTATTTTAGTCATTCTGAGCTGATGTAGGTTTTTTTTATTGTTCTAGTAAGAAAATTATCCCTCTAATATTTACACGTTCTATTTATTCGATAGTAAATATAGAAAATTAAACAAATTTAGCCTTCAATGTTTACAAAATTTGTCATTTTGGTTCTAATTCTAAACGATTTAATAAATTTAGCCCTCAATATTTACAAAATCTATCAATTTAGTCTTAACTCTTAAAACTAAAAAAAAAATTAAAAAAAATATTTTTAGCCCTTTATAACCCATCGACTAACTCATGTGAGATATTAAAATAAGAAAAAGAATACCCTCTATCAAGCCACTTACAAAAGAACTCTAAAAAGTTAGGATAAAACACAAAAAAAAAAAGATCCAAAAGAAAATAAAGGCATTAAAAACGTTATTTGTTCAGGTAGTAATACAACCAAGTATTTCAGATAGGTTCCAAATCAATTAGTTTTGTCTAATGTAAAGCCTAAATTATAGTAAAATAAATTGTTGCAAGTGACTTGAAAGAGGGTACTTTTTTTTCTTATTTTAATATCGCACACGGTTAAAAATGATTTTTTTAAAAAGTATTTTTTTAATTTTTAGAGTTAGGACTAAATTGATAGATTTTGTAAATATTTAGGCTAAATATATTGAATTTTTAAAATTAGAACTAAAATGACAAATTTCGTAAACATTGAGGGCTAGATTTGTTGAATTTTTTATATTTAGGATCAAAATGATAAAATGTGTAAACATCAAAGGGATAATTTTGTTACTAGACCAAAAAAAAAAAGCTCAAATAAGCTCAAAGTGACTAAAATATTTAATTTCGAAAAACATAGTGACTAAATAAAAAAAATTAATAATTAGGTTACCAAAATAAAACATAAGGCATGCTTGAGTGACCATTTTTTTATAATTTATCCATAAAATTTTGAGTGTTTAATATGTTATTTAATAACACTTGTAACACCCCGATACCCGATTGATGGTCCGGTTTGAGCTACATTGTGCTACATTCATTGACAAAGTAATTGTGATCAAAATATATATGATATGTGTGATTAAATGAATAATTTCAAGCAATATATGCATACAATATGATATACATTCATTTTCGGGTATTATACAAGCTTACCAAAGCTTTAAAACTAACCTAAGGTCTATTAGGGACTAACCTGAAAATTTTTCAAAGTATGATAGGTGGGTGTCGTGACATTAAAAATAATAGCCAAACTTCCCAACCTAAGCACCAATTTGTTAAATTTTCAAAATAAAAAAAGGCCAGTGTTGCAACATTCAGGGTGTGGAGTCATAACATCCATGACAGAATACAATTCTTCTGTTTTTTTTTTTTTTCAAAGTTGTCAATTTAGCATAAATCAATAAGATTTGGCCCTAATTCCTCATTCATCCTTCTAACAAGATAGACATTATTATTATGCTAGTTTCAAATCATTCATACCTAGTTCATACATAATCAAAACCATTTTCATAACTTCACCAATCATGCTCCAAAACCAATCAAAATTCTTTTAATTGCATAGCCACTAACCTTAAGACTCGGAACCAACCATATGAACACATTCAAGTACTAACAAAAAGTCATATCATGTACAATTTAACCATTTGAAACATTTAGCCAATAGACCCTAGGTACATGCAATACAACCAAAATGAAACACAGTATACAAACTTTGTTGAATTAGAAACAATAGTCTGGATGCTGACTACAAATCACGGAGCTTTAAGAAATACCTAAACCTGCTTACGGAGAAAACAAACCGTACACTAAGTAATAGGGCTCAATGTCACATTTATAATCCAAAGTATATAACATAAGTGTAAACCAATCAATTCCAAAATAAACATGTATATCTATATGTACATATCAACACCTACTTACACTTTGGAGTTAACAAGCTTTGCATTAAAAAGCTAAGCACATTATGTGTATAATACAAAGACCAAGTCCTTCCTATCCAATGCAACATTTCAAACATACCAATGTAAAAACCATCAATTTCAAGTTTTTTCCCGATATACCACTTATAATATCACACATTTCATTCAATCTCGGAGTTTACTATCTCATTTGTACTCATTTTGGCCCCTAGGGCTCAATTTCATCGGATTGACATGCTCAACTATATGATTATAACATTTCATTTGAATTTAATCACAAATCATTCTAAACATTCAAATTTATAACATATTCATTTAAATTTTCAAGTTTGCATTTTGTAACCCCTATTAACTTGATTTAGACTCGGACGGATATTTAATTTGTCCAACTAACACAACAAACTGGCACTGAAGTGCATCATTAAATAACCAAAGTGAGGGAAACTGGCACGTAAAGTGCATACTGGCACATGAAGTGCATTATTACACACAAGGCGCATCCTGGCGTAGAAGCATATAATTGATATACAAATCAATCCTATGACATGCCAACTATATCCGACTCAGCTTGACTTGTTAATAGGGCGTCAATATTCAATTCCTTTTTACAATTTGGTACACATATCATATCTCAATCATTTTCACTATCACCATCACTATCACAATCCAATTCAATAACATATCATACATTAATTCCATATTATTCCATACTTTCCTACACAATTTCCATACCACATATCATATTTAGCGCAATTCATGCTATTTTACATTTTATTTAGTTTAGTCCTATATTTCAAAAATTCACATTCAAGCTCAATTCAATAACTTATATTCACTATATACTTACCTTTGCACTTTCATATGCAAGTAACATGAAAATGCAATCAATTTACGGGACTTAAATTATAAATGTACAAACTATAACTTTCGGCTACTTGTCAACTGCTTTTGCTTTTCCTCTCTTTCTCGATGGATCCACGTCGATGTTAGCTACGAATAATCATAAAACATATCATGCTATCATTATCCAACAATTTCACAATCAATTATCAATCTACACATATTTTATAAATTATTCAATTTACCCTAAAACCGAAACAAGTATAACTTTGAATCTAGAGCTTCCAATTAAAATCCGATTTCAGCTATATTCATTAGGGACCCTCTACTTTTTATTTTTACCAAAATTTCATAAAAAATTTATATTTTTTCCAATTTGGTTCTTACTGTACAAAACTCACTATTAAGCTTTACAATTTAGTCATTTTCTTAAACTAAGCTAATTTTCTATCAATTTAACACCAAAATCATTCAATTCTCAATAATGGAAACTTTAAAAACTTTAACATATTTACAAATTGGTACATGAGTTAGTTAAATCAAGCTCCCATGATCACAAATCTATAAAAATTACAAGAAAAATACTTGAAATTCTTACCAAATTGATGGCTAAATGCATAAACCAAGCTTTTCTTTTTTTCTCCTATGGTGGACGGTTAAGAAAGAAACTGATTGATTTTATCATTTTTTTACACTAACACATGCTTTATATACTTTAATTAATTTTTAATTAAACTTAATTAATTAACAAAATCACCCTTAATTTGTTGTAATCACATTTTAATTAAACTTAATAATATCCACCATCATCATCTACTATCCACCAATTAAAAATGGCGTATTAGTCATTTCAGTCCTATAATTGTTATTTAAGTTCCCAAGCCATTTCCTTATTAAAAATCTATAGCAATTAAACTTTTACAATTTAGTCTATGTCCCTTAATTAATTACAATTCAGCTAAATTATTAATCCAAATTTCAGTTCGTTATACACTAACTCCATAATTATTCCTATTCCTATTTAATATTTACGAAAACAAGGTCCCAAAACTGTATTTTTCGATACACTAGAAACCGAATTGTTACAATAGTAGTATTATATTAAACTTAATAATTGACCATTTTATTCATTATTTTCATTATATTAGATAATAATATTATTATTATGTAATAATTTTAAAAGATGCTTATTACAAAAAATAAGCTAAATTATTATTTTTATTCTTTATTAGGGCAATAAATAAATGAGAACAACAATTTGTTTTCCATTATCAAGTAGGGATTGATTTTGATATTTCCAAGATTTTCAAAATCATAGATTATACATGACATTTATTGTCAAATAGGTTAGAATTATAATTGTAATGGGCCAATTTAGCTCAGGCCCAAAACCAAAAATAAAAAAAATAAAGTGTCCAAAAAAATCCACTGTCCATTTACAAACAGCACAAGTTCTCTTTGTTGTTACAAGCCGTATACATAACCCAAAACCCAATACATACCAGCCAAATTCAGAAAACATTAAACTCAATTAAAACCTAATACCCAGACTCGTCTAAGACCCATTTACAACAAACACAAGCCCAAACCTAACCTAAACCTACAGGTCCAATGGCCCAATACCCAAATGAGCCCAAATGACCCAAACATTTTCAGCTTCTGGAAACCCCAGCAAGGGCTTTGCGCCGCTGCTCGCTGTAGCCTCCTTCACTGTCGGACATCACGCCGCCATTAGCACACAAATCATGCCCCTATTGTCGCCACACACCTGTAAAAAAGGCAATTAACAGTAATTAAAATCTTGTATTTATTTTTATTTTAGGTTATAAAAACCAAATGGAATTGATGTAAATGGTTTTACGATTTTTCGGGGACAATCAATAAAAAGAGCAAATTTCAAATCCAAAAAATATATATAAAAAAAAGAAAAAATAGGGTTTGGAGGTGATTTTCTTTGATTTTTACTTTTAAGTGTTGTTTTATTTATTTAATTATTTTTTTTACGAAATAAAACAAAAGAAGAGGAGGTTACCTTTCGATTGGCCTGAAAAAGAGAAGTTTTCGACCTTCTGACTGCCGCATACGGCGGCATTGACGGCTGCGCGTGTGACGCGTGCGGCAGTGGCTGGTCGTCCGATGGCTGGATCCTAAGGCGAAGAAGGGATGGCTTGAGAGAGTTTTGAAGTTTTTTTTTATAAAACAAGGTTCAAATAAAATTTTTTCTGTAAAAATTGACTTATATAGCAACATAAAAATGACGTCGTTTTGGCTTAAGGCAATAAGCACCAAAATGACGTTGTTTGGCCTTAACCCAAGAACCGACACGATTACCCGATTCGGATGGGCCAGGATCCACGTGTTTTTTGAAATTGATATTATTACCAGTCTGGCCCTTCCGCTTTTTATTTGTTTCACAATTAAGTTTTTATTTATTTTGATTTTACCCTGAAATTTTAGTTTGGTTTATTTTGGTCCCTAAGTGAACGTCGCTGTTTCAGGATAGGGGATAATTGCCCCAGTGATCCCTCCCATTTAGTAGTGCATTGCTATTATGTCTTTTTACTTTATTTTATTTCTATTTTTACCCAAAACTCTGTCCAAAGTTCAATTTTAGTCCTTTTATCATTAGTTTATTAAATTAATTAATTTTAATATTATTATTGCTATCATTCTTATTACTATTATTATTATTAGTAGTATTTCTTATTAATGTATTGTTACTATTTTTTTAAACTTATTATTATTTTATTATGATTTTTATTATTAACATATATTCTTATTAATGTATTATTATTTCTTATTCTTAATATTATTATTATTATTACTATTACCATTCCTATTTTTATTACTATTCTTCTTACTATTGTTATTATCATTATGATTATTATATTAATGTATCATTAATTTTGCACTATTATTACTATTATGATTTTATTTCTATTTATATATATTTACCTAATTTTTTTAAATATATTCCATTTTATTATATATTATCATTATTTACTTATTTTTTTATAATTTCTAACTTTAGGTTATTTGTTATTAATATTGTTATTATTGTTTACTTGTTTATACCCTTTTTACAATTTCAAACTTTATTATTTTTATTTTTATTATTATAATTTTTAGCCATCTTATATATTATTTATTTGTGTATTTATTTATTATTGTTCTTTAACCTAGTTTTAGTTTTTGCTTGTTTTTCTTTCATTTATTATCAGTCTCTAATTATTCTCGCCTTTATTAATTTCATTCATATCATCGTATATATTATTAACAATGTAATTCATTTCGTATTTTACTTCAAGATCATGTTACATTTTTACCCAATACATGAAAAACTTTTAAAGTAAAGGCAAAATTCCGTATTTGGAAATTTGAGAAATCGTGTCCTAACTCATTGGGTTTCAGTTTTTCTCATTTAACCTAAATAACGGAATATCCATTTAAAATCGCAATATAAGTTTTGAATAAAAATGCTTATTCTCGGAGATTCGAGATGTTGTGCTTTAACTTACTGGATATGACATCTTGTTAACTCGAGATAATTTTTTTTTGTAAATAAAGGCAATATTTGGTATTTGGAAGTTCGAGGAACCATACCCTAACTTACTGGGTTTTGATTTTTCTTGTTTAACCCAAATAATCAGATATCCTTTTAAGATTAAAATGCACGGGTTTTGAAAATCAAAGGACCGGCTTATTCTCGAGGATTTAAAATGTCGTGTCCAAACGTACTGGATGTGACATTTTATTATTTCGAGACAAGAATGTCTTTAGCATCCACTTCAATTTACCCAAGCTTTTTTTTTTAAATAAAAGGATCGTATTTTAAAATCTTTTCAAAATTTTGACATTAAGACATCAAATTAATCAATTAGGTACCAATTTTGGGATTTATGAGGATGCCAATCCTTCATCATGTGTAACCAATTCCCGGACCTGTTTTCTCGAATTTTGTAGACCAAAATCATTGTTTTGATAAATCAAAAAGTTTTATTAAAATGATCAATCTCAAGGTGACCTGATCACACCTCGGAAAAAGGATTGGCGGCGACTCCATTTTAGTTTTTAAAGTTGACCTCATTTTTCAAATTAAAAATGGTTTCGACAGTTTGGCAACTCCACTGGGGACAAATAAGAGAGTCAGGCCGTAAATTGATTATTTTCTGTCCTTTTGTCAAAAATTGAAAATCTAATTTAAAAATCTACGATCCTTTTATTGCATTTGTTTGTGTCATTTCATATATTTACTATGGTTCAAGTCTCGTAGAATACTCTTGCATTGCATTGCATGATCGTTTGGTTATACCTTTTAAGTGGGAATGAGAATCTACTCCTTTCTGAGGTTTTCACCTCCATGCAGGATAGTAGATTGCTTTCGGGATACATCCGTACCTATGTCTTCGTGAGATTTTCATCTCCGTGTAGCCATAGGGAAATGTATCCCCCTGAACTGAACTCGGTCCGTATAAGCCAATAATAGGTGAGGATCAAGGAATCTGCTAGTTCAGGTACCTCTACCTTATAACCCAAACCACATATAGTGATCCCTAATAGCCTACCCTAGGTAGAACTACGCTAAACCCTAGTAGTCACCCAATTAGGTGCTTTATTCTGTTGTTTATTTCTCTTGTGTTGACGTGTTTTCTTTTGTTTTGATTGCATTGCATCATCATAAAAAGGAGGTGTTGATTCAAATTTGATTGCTAAATAGAAGAGCTTGTCATGGAAAACAAATTTCTTGATAAAGTGGAATATAATACAGCCGTCCGAATATGGTCCGAGTAAACACAATGAGAGAATGTTGATAGTCCATGGAGGAATATACGTATTTACTTTATTGCCCGAGGATTCAGGCCGACAAAGATTATTCGAGAGCTGTCACGTATCAAAGAAGCTAACAAGCATCATGGTGTAAGCAATGGGTCGCGGCTCGGATCAAACAAAAAGGAGATAGTAGAGATAGATTTTGGAAAATCCGCAAGATTTGATCCCAGTATCCCGATATGAAGAAAATGATAGATGTCTTTGCTTGGAACATGAGGGCAAGGTCGTATATGTATGTTGTTTTATGTAAATAAATTTGTTTTATAGAAAAGTTGTTCTAATGAAATTGAATTCAGAATCAACGTCTCTCTTTCTTTTTGCATTCATCCCATGCATCTGTATTGCATTACATCATTTGCATTAAATTTTCACAAAATGACCCTAATTAGGTAAAATTATTTTAGTTAACCTGGGAACCAACAAAAGTTTACCAACTAAGCGGTACGTAAAGAACAACAAAGGATATGGACCAAACGTTAGAAAGACTTGAACAATTCTAAAGAGAGACGCAAGACCAACTACAAATGCAAATACAAGAGCAGCTAGCCAATATCCAGCAAGACATGAGGGACCAAATGCTGGAATCTCAAAGAAGTATGATGATTCAGATGACCCAACTACTGACTGTGGTGATGGATAAAGGAAAAGGCTCCATGGTCAATATTGGGGAGGATAATGAGGACTATCCCCAGGGTTTTACCCCAACAAATGCTCAGACGCATCCACAAGGGATACCTGTCACTATCAGACCCTAACAAAATTAGGCCGGTACCTCGACACCAATGGATTACCCAATAGGCTTAGACTCTAATTCGAGGGCAATCCAACTACTCTTGTAGTTCCTGATCTGGACGAAATGGAAAAAATAGAAAAAGTAAGGATGGAATTGTCAAAACAATTTGAAGATCGGTATAGGTGGTTGGAGGAAAAATTTAGGGCAATGGAGAATGCTGATTACTATTGCGGGGTTGACGCTAAAGATCTGAGTTTGGTACTTCAATCGAAAACTGCACTACGTTTAAAAAATTGGTCGAAAGGTTCATTAAATGAGAATTGTGAAGTTTGATAATTCATCAGAACCAAATCGCTCTGACGAAGCAGTAAATGCGATAATTGAAAGAGGTGGCAAGGGAGTTGCGATTCCTTGAAGAAGTCAAAAGCTTGGAAGGAATATCAGGGAATTTGAATGACGTATTCAAAGAGGGAACCAGAGAATATAATTTTTCAAGTGTCTGCTTGGAGGTGTTTTGAACAATGGAACTGTGGAAGAGATCCTTGTATTTTTGGAGCTAATCTAGAGCAATATTCAAAATACACTTGTTGCTTTAAGCCTAAAGGCAATAAGAATCCTTTTGTGAAATAGGCTTGTGTCCAAAATCTTTATTTCAATAAAATGTATCTTTTTAAGTAAATATTCTTTCATTCTTTCCATTTATAGATTCTTTAGTTCTTTTAATTTTCTTTCAAGTATTCTTTTATTCTTCGAATCATTTATTCTTTGGAATCTGCCTTCGTACCTACAACAGGTCCCCAAATATCAACGACATGAGCGATACTGCTACTGACCCAAAATCTCCTTCTGAGCGAGATATGTGTTTAGAGGGATCTCAGGACTTTGAAAATGACAGAGATTGTAACCTATCTCCTGATTTGTTAAGGATGGTAGAAAAAAATGAAAAATAGATCCTACCTTACAAAGGGTCAGTGGACATTGCGAGCCTAGGAAAGAGGTGAAGATTGAAGCCTAGCTCACCACAGAAATAAGACGAGACATCATTGAGTTATTTCCAAGAATTTAAAGATGTTTTCACACGATCATATCAAGACATGCCTGGGCTACTGAGTGAAATCTTAAAAGAGGTCCATAAGGATGTCAGAAGGATACATGCTAATGGTTTTACAATAGCCAGGCTAAACATGAGGTTTGGGTACTGCTGGTCCATCATAGAAGGGGATTGCATTAGTTATGGAGACAAGATTCATGTGCCTCATTCATTTCTTCACAGATTTTCTCTATGTAGGGCATGGATGTTATCGGGCCAATCTCATCAAAATTTTTTAGTATACATCAATTCATCCTGGTGGTCGTCGATTACTTCACTAGGAGGGTGAAAATCGCATCATTTGCCAATATTACAAAGTCAACAGTCATCAGAATTCCAAAAAAAAGATGCTGACAAAGAATGCCAAAAAGGATCATGTCTAACAATGTACAACTGCATAATGTCAAAAGCTTGCAGTCTGTTCAAAGATCAGGAGCCATATCACAGCGCAACAAAGGCAGCTAAAAAGAAAAAAGCAAAAGCAAAAAGTGAAAGAAAAAACAAAAACAACAAAAAATGATCATTGGAAAGATTATCGAGACTTGTAAAGATTGGCATAAAGAAGTTACATTTACCCTCTATGCTTATCGAACATCGGCCAAGATCATCGCTGGGGCAATACCCTTCTCATTGGTTTACGGAATGGAAGTGGTTTTACCTATTGAAGTCGAGATTCTTTTTCTTCGAGTCTTGTCAGAGCTGAAGTTGGATAAGGCAGAATGGATCCAATCTCGATATGATCAGTTGAATTTAAAGCTATCTGTCGTGGTCCAATGCACCAAAAATGAATGATGTAAGCTTATGCTAAAGAGGTTCATCCTAGAGAATTCCACGAGGGGAACCTGATAATTGGAGAAGATCCTTCCTATACAAAAGGATTTCAAAAGAAAGTGGATGCCAAACTAGAAAGGACCTTATGTAGTAAATAAGGCTTTCTCCGGAGGAGCATTGATATTGACCGAGATGGATGGCAAAGAATCCAACAGTATTTTACCTAAAAGGGGAAAGGCTAAGGTGAAAACCCGCAAAGGGTACCTTAAAAAAATTAAAAATAATAATAAATAATAATAAATCAATCAAAAAATAATTAAAAAATAAATCAAGGAAAAAGAAAAAAAGAAAAAGGAGAGGCCAAGGTGAAATCCCGCAAAAGGCACCTTGAAACCAAAGGGCATTTGAGTTGAAAACTCGAAAATGGCTGCTCAAATTTGGATCAAAGTGGGGCACACAATAGTCTTGCTATGCCTGGATTAACAATGAAGAAGTATGCTATGTCTTGGGGCATTGACAAAGTATTTCGAATCCCCTAAACACAAATTAAGCTCAAAATGGTCTTCAAGAAGTTTGTACAGAGAAGCTCAGGCTGCGATATCTGGGGCACTTAGTTTTCCATTTTACCCATTTTTGAATTTGCTATCTTTGATTACCCTATTACGCCCCGATAAATTTCCTTCTTAATTGCATTTGTTATCCTTAATTAACTTATTGCTTCGAGCTATGCTCTAAATTAATTTCCTTCTCATCCATGATTATGATCTTTTTCAAACATTTCGCATTGAAATAACGACTAGTGGACTAATAACACTTTCATAAAAGGAGTTTTGCATATTACTCTGGAAATTTCTAAATGGTACAGGAACCTGAAATAGGACTATTGTTTAGAACTCACCAAGTTTAAGGGTTGAAAATATTTGAGCCCAACTTATCTCTTCGGATTTTCAGTCAAAGATATTGGTTGAATAAAAAGACGAGATATCGCGTCGGTGATATAATCTCGACGAAAACGAGCAATGTCAACCCAAGCATAAAAGAGGATCATTCTCAAAAAAAGAATGATATTCTGCACTCATGCAAATATCAGGCGTACACATCTAGTTATGACACCTAGAGAATGGTGTAACATATCAAATTGATTAAAGATACAAGTCATATACCCCTAAGTTGCAGTGGGATGGATTGAAGATGAAACTAGTCCTATCTCCCTAAGCAGTAGTGGAGTAGGCTGAAGATTGTAGATCTTGTCTCCCTAGGCAGTAGTGGAGCAGATCGAAGACGGCGAATCTTATCTTCTCAAAGTAGCAGGGGAGCCATTAGTCCTATCTCCCTAATCAGTAGTGGAGTAGGCTGAAGATTGTAGATCTTGTCTCCCTAGGCAGTAGTGGAGCAGATCGAAGATGGCGAATCTTATCTTCCCGATATAGTAGGGAAGCAGATATAAGCCACTAGTCCTATCTACCTGAGTAGCAGTGAAGTAGGTTGAAGATTATAGATCTTGTCTTCCTAAGCAGTAGTGGAGCAGATCGAAGATCGAAGACGGCGAATCTTATCTCCCTAAAGTAACAGTGGAGCAGATTGAAGCCACCAACCTTATCTCCCTAAAGTAGCAGTGGAGCAGGCTGAAGATTGTAGATCTTATCTCCCTGAGGTAGCAAGTGGAGTAGATCAAAGACGATGAATCTTATCTCCCTAAAGTAGCAGTGGAGCGATTCAAAACCATAATCCTTATCTCCTTGAATTTCCAGCGGAGTAGATCGAAGAGACAAATCTCTTCTCCCTAAAATTACATTGGAGTGGATAAAAGTACTATTTCCTTTGCCCCTGAAGATGCAGTGGGATGGAATGAGGTTACCTGAAGAGAAGAAGCACCGAGACTAGCAGGACCGAGAAAAATTGGCCCTTTTATAGTCTTTGCTCCATTCTCGTTACACTACAACGAGTAAAGAAGTGCAGCTGTAATGGGCCAATTTAGCCTGGGCCCAAAGCCAAAAATAAACAAAAATAAAGTGTCCAAAAAAATCCAATATCCATTTACAAACAGCCCAAATTCTCTTTGTTGTTACAAGCCCTATACATAACCCAAAACCCAATACATACCAGCCCAATTTAGAAAACATTAAACCCAATTAAAACCTAATACTCAGACCCGTCTAAGACCCATTTACAACAAACACAAGCCTAAACCTAACCTAAACCTACAGGTCCAATGGTCCAATACCCAAATGAGCCCAAATGACCCAAACATTTTCAGCTTCTAGAAACCCTAGCAAGGGCCTTGCGTCGTTGCCCGCTGTAGCCTCCTTCACTGCCGGACATCAAGCCGCGATAAGTGCGCAAATCGCGCCCCCATCGCCGCCGTACACCTGTAGAAAAGGCAATTAACAACAATTAAAATCTTGTATTTATTTTTATTTTCGGTTATAAAAACCGAATGGAATTGATATAAATGGTTTTACGATTTTTCGGGGACAATCAATAAAAAGAGCAAATTTCAGATCCAAAAAATATATATAAAAAAAGAAAAAATAGGGTTTGGAGATGATTTTCTTTGATTTTTACTTTTAAGTGTTGTTTTATTTATTTATTTATTTTTTACGAAATAAAACAAAAGGAGAGGAGGTTACCTTTCGATTGGCCTGAAAAAGAGAAGTTTTCAGCCTTCTGACTGCCGCATATGGCAGCGTTGACGGCGGCGCGTGCACCGCCTGCGGCGGTGGCCGGTCGTCCGATGGCTAGATCCCAGGGCGGAGAAAGGATGGCTTGAGAGAGTTTTGAAGGTTTTTTTTTTTTATAAAACAAGGTTCAAATAAATTTTTTTGTGCAAAAATTGACTTATATAGCAACATAAAAACGACGTCGTTTTGGCTTAAGGCAATAAGTACCAAAACGGCGCCGTTTGGCCTTAACCCGAGAACCGGTACGATTACCCGATCCGGATGGGCCAGGATCCGATTTTTTTGAAATTGGTATTATTACCAGTCTGGCCCTTCCACTTTTTATTTGTTTCACAATTAATTTTTTATTTATTTTGATTTTACCCTGAAATTTAATTTTGGTTTATTTTGGTCCCTAAGTGAACGTCGCCGTTTCGGGATAGGGGATAATTGCCCCAGTGATCCCTCCCATTTAGTAGCGCATTGCTATTCTGTCTTTTTATTTTATTTTATTTCTATTTTTACCCAAAACTCTGTCCAAAGTTCAATTTTAGTCCTTTTATCATTAGTTTATTAAATTAATTAATTTTAATATTATTATTGTTATCATTCTTATTACTATTATTATTAGTATTATTTCTTATTAACGTATTGTTACTATTTTTTTAAATTTATTATTATTTTATTATGATTTTTGTTATTAACATATATTATTAATGTATTATTATTTTCTATTATTAATAATAATATTATTATTACTACTATTACTATTTTTATTACTATTCTTCTTACTATTGTTATTATCATTATGATTATTATATTAATGTGTAATTAATTTTGCATTATTATTACTATTATTAATTTATTTCTATTTATATATATTTACCTAATTTTTTTAAATATATTCCATTTTATTATATATTATCATTATTTACTTACTTATTTTTTTTATAATTTTTAACTTTAGGTTATTTGTTATTAATATTGCTATTATTGTTTACTTGTTTATACCTTTTTTACAATTTCAAACTTTATTATTATTATTTTATTATTATTATTTTTAGCCATCTTATATATCATTTATTTGTATATTTATTTATTATTGTTCTTTAACCTAGTTTTAGTTTTTGCTTGTTTTTCTTTCATTTATTATCAACCTCTATTTATTCTCGCCTTTATTAATGTCATTCATATCATCGCATCTATTATTAATAATGTAATTCATTTCGTATTTTACTTCAAGATCATGTTACATTTTTACCCGATACATGAAAAATTTTTAAAGTAAAGGCAACATTCCGTATTTGGAAATTCGAGAAATCGTGCCCTAACTCATTGGGTTTCAAATTTTCTCATTTAACCTAAATAACGGAATATCCATTTAAAATCGCAATATGAGTTTTGAATAAAAATGCTTATTCTCGGAGATTCGAGATGTTGTGCTTTAACTTACTGGATATGACATATTGTTACCTTGAGATAAGTTTTTCTTTTTGTAAATAAATGTAATATTTGGTATTTGGAAGTTCGAGGAACCGTACCCTAACTTACTGGGTTTCGATTTTTCTCGTTTAACCCAAATAATAGGATATCCTTTTAAGATTAAAATTCACGAGTTTTGAAAATCAAAGGACCGGCTTATTCTCGAGGATTTAAAATGTCATGTCTAAACGTATTAGATGTGACATTTTATTATTTCGAGACAAGAAGGTCTTTAGCATCCACTTCGATTTAGCCAATCTTTTTTTAAAAATAAAAGGATCGTATTTTAAAATCTTTTCAAAATTTTGACATTAAGACATCAATTAATCAATTAGGTACCAATTTTGGGCATTACGATGGTGCTAATCCTTCCTTGTGCGTATTTTCTCAAATTTCATAGACCAAAATCATTGTTTTAATAAATTAAAATATTTTATTAAAATGATCAATCTCAAGGTGACCCGATCACACCTCGAAAAAAAGATTGGTGGCGACTCCATTTTAGTTTTTAAAGTCGACCCCGTTTTTCAAATTAAAAATGGTTTCGACAATAATCACTACATTTGAATAATTTCAATCAAAATCAACATGATGAATAAGATGAAATTGATGATTAAAATATATCCAGATGTTATTAATTTTATTTCTAAATCTAAAAACCCACCTATGGAGAAAAAAAATATAGTGTATAAATAAGGTAAAAGTATTAAACATGCTCTTATATTCGGAATTAGATTGTATTTTGCTTTCTCTATTTAAAAAATGGGCAAACTAATATCTGTACGTTAGATTAAAGAGTAAATTGATTCTTTTGTTAAAAATTTCATCAATAAAAATTGGTCTCTATACATCAACATTAAGTACATGTGGCACAAAATTTGTCACCGTTTGGTTATTCTATTAGTCACATCAATTTTTAACAAAAGAAATGAATGAATTTTTTAACAGAAATGATTGGTTTGCTCTTTAATATAATGTATAAGGATTAATTTACCATGTTTTTAGTAAATGAGACAAAATGTAATCTGACATTTAATATAGGGACTCATGATATTTTACCCATGATTAATCAAACATTAAGATGAAGTAATTAGAACCATTCGAAACAAATAGCGGTTGGATTTTTTAGGTATGATAGAAAAGAAATGATTCGTAGCATCTAACCTCAAATTCGGATGGTGAGAAATTGCATAACAACTCAAAATTTTAGAGCTCTTTGGCAATGTTGAATGAAGTCAACAATATGAAGCTCAATTGTAATTTGGTTTAGAGATAATTATGTATCTAATAACTTAAAGTCGTCTAATTAACAGCTATAAATCTTCACATTCAAGAAATACATAAACACATGACACCAATCTGAAAGAGAAAACGTCCATATTATCTTACAAGCTGCCTTTCGGCTTCTACTGTGTTTTCTTAGATTGGATAACCACATTGTATTGAATAAAACAATTATTTTCATTATATTCTTAACGAATTTAATTTTATGATTACAACTTTTCGTTTGCTTCAAACAAGTCCAAAAATTCAGCCAACGAGAAATTAGTTTAATGGTAAAGTTGAGGTTACGAGAATTTTGATATTTGAGGTTTGAATCTCATCATATATAAATCATGAATGGGTTTTTAGTTTAAGTTTATTCGGATTTAAGTTTTACTATGTGTAGATCTTATCTAGACTTGTTTTGGTCTAGCTTTAGATATATTTTGATTATCAACCCGATTGTACTTTTGCAACAGTATATTCTAAAAAATTAATGTTCAAACTTCAATATTTATAAGTATGCTTAGTTGGATCTTAACTTAGTTGGCATTATTACTGTTTCATTAATGAGGAGGACGTTGGGTTAAGGAGAGATTATGAGTAGTAACTAGTAAGTATAAAAAGTATGCTCTTTTTCTCATCTTGGTTCTTAAAATTATTTTATCCACTTTAAATCTCTAATATTTTCAAGTGTCCATTAATTTAGTCCTTTGGATATTAAAAAAAATTATAATTTTTTGGAATTTTTTTGAAAAATTATTAAGAAATTATCATAGGTAATGCATGATCGAAATAGTTTCATCTTTGGATGCTTTTGCTTCAATAGTTGCGTCTTGGGTTTGTGAAGCTAGCTATCACACACACACATTCCTATTATTTCTATGAAGAAATATTGAATTTTTTAATTTTATAAAAAAATATGTTTTTAATTTTAAAAAATATAATATTTTTATCATTTTATTTTTTTAAATGATTTGCTAACATCACACATAAAATAAAATAGTGCCATGTCAACCTTGTGTGTCAAATCCACTAATGGCATTCGTCAACTAATGACCCATGGTTAAGGCCAAACTCCTCGTTTGAAGTTCAGATGCAGTAGGGTACTCTTTCTACTACTATGTTATTAAATACAGAACTATTTTCAAAACAAAAATATTTTTTCAATATAAACCACTCATGTTGATAAAACGATTTGAGCCATTTTTTCCAATGCTGAATCGATGTCCTATGTATAAAGGGAGAAGAATTCTTTGAATTTGAAGGAAAAAAAAGAAACAACTTTGCTGACAAATTACAATTATACATTATACAATTCTATGTACAATTAGTAATTCCAAATTATATGTAAATTTTTTATTTATTATTTTTTATTATACTTTTTAGTTTTTTAATATATTTTCTATTTTGGTCAGAAAAATCTTTCGAATATTCTGATCTTGAATTAGTAATCAGTTTCGATATTTTGGAATATAAATAGAGACAAGAGGGAGAGGGTAAGCTCATTACATTAGAAAAAAATGATATTGGGAATTAACTCCCAATAAATAAGAAATAATTGAGCGTGAGAGCCAAATGAATCGAAAGGTTCATGTTTGGTTCGGGAAGGAGTCATGGAATTTTTTAAATAAAAAAAATGAATGGAAAGATAATCTACTTTCATTAAGTGATTTATTAGATAATCGAAAAGAGAGGATCTTGAATACTATTTGAAATTCAGAAGAACTACGCGGGGAGGCTATTGAACGGCTGGAAAAGGCCTGGGCCTGTTTACGAAAAGAAAAAATGGAGGCGGATCAGTTTCGAGTGAATGGATACTTTGAGATAGAACGAGAAAAATTGAATTTGATTAATTCAACTTATAAGATTTTGGAACAATTAGAAAATTACAAAAATGAAACCATTTATTTTGAACAACAAAGAGCGATTAATCAAGTCTGACAATGGGTTTTCCAACATGCTTTACAAGGAGCTCTAGGAACTCTAAATAGTTCTTTAAACAACGAGTTACATTTACGCACCATTAGCTCTAATATTGAGTTGTTTGGGGTGATGAAAGAAATAACTGATTAGCCATTTTCTTTACCTTTTACTTTATTGTAGATTGTAGGCATTATTTTTTTGTTCCAAAAAATAATTAGGAAATACTCATAGTAACTATTAGAGCCGACGAAATTAGTTATATTATCCGTGAACGTATTGAGCAATATAATAGAGAAGCAAGATTGTAAATACTGATACCGTATCAGGATTTCCATCCAAATCTAATCCATTTGATAAAAATTAAAAGATTAAGGACGCAATTGAAAAAAAAAAGAGTCAAATGTTAAAGTTGCAATTAAGCCTAAATCTTACTTAAAAAATATTGTAAATGAATGAAAATGATATTTTGTTTTACAATTTTTCAACGTAGAAGTTGCAATCTTTGTACAAATTTTAAAGAAATTTCCTCCCACCAATTCCAAAGCAAGAAAAGAAAATCTTAATTCTCAATATTCAGGATAATAAAAACAGTATAATTTTACCGTCTCAGTTAATAAAAGGCTTAATATTTGATATATTTGAAGATATATTCTTTTATTTTATAAATAATTTTAAAAAATTATCATATATGTATATTAAAATTTTTACTATACTTTATAAAACACTTATCAACCTTCTAATCCTACTTAAAAACTTCACACAATAAAATTATTATACATGGGTGATTGTTTCTTGGATTCCTATTTTTGAGCCATGTACACAATCAACATCATCAACAAAATTTTGGACCATTGGATGAAAGCGCAATTAATTAGACTTTTAATTTAAAAATAACAATCAATTGGACTTTTTAAATTTTCATTTTTGCTAAGACTCTTGACGAATTGTTAAGTGTTATGTGGCGGGTGTCATAGGAAATGATGTGGCAACTGACGTGGAAAACTTAATTGATTGTTTATTATTGTACAATGGCTTAATTAATTTTTAGAGATTATATAAAAATTTTCAAAAATAATAAAAAATTATAAAAAGAGAAGTAATTTTAAATTTTATATCATTTAATAAATTTTAGCTATAATTTTTATAATAATTTTAATATTTTGGTTTTTAATTTTATATAATTTTCTATTATTTCTAAAACATTTTAATATTTAAAAAAATTACAATTTCTTGAAAATTATTTTATAATCCCTAAAAATCAATTAAGCCTTTCTAAAATAATTAAAAAATAATTAAACTACATAAAATAATAAAAAAATTAATTAAGACCTCCACATCAACGTATTCGCACATCAGTTGCCATGTCAGTCACCACGTCATCAGAAATTTTATGTCATACACCACATCACCCGCCGCATTAACACTTAACAGTCTGTCAGGGACCTTAACGGAAATGACAATGTAGAGAGTTCAATTGATTGCACTTTTCAACTAGGGGCCAATTGATTTTCGAAGGATTTTTTTAATATTTTAATCTAAAACTTAATATCAATCAATAAAAACATGACACATGATATTGTTATGGAATACCTTAAATTTTCTTGGACAAAATGGCATAAAATGCCATAAGAATTATGGTATAATTTAAGGATGAATTTGTTAAAAAAATTTGTCCTTTTTTTGCATCAACTTTCCAGAGCATCTATCACTTTCAACTTTCAAGCAAGTGATGTGATATTTTCTAAGAAAAAAATATTATTGTCTCTTAATATTATTTAGGAGTGATATTAGTTGGACTTTTTCAGATTTTTCAATTTGTGTATAATTCCGTTTAGTTTAGTTTTTAATTTTTTCATATTAAATTTTTATTTTGGATTTATTTTGATGAAATAAGTTTTATTTTATCCTAAATATTATTTGATAAAGTTTCAACAACTTTTTTATAAGTATTTCTAAAATGTATAAATTTTCACAAATAATCAATAAATTTTGTATAGTATTTAAAAATAATAATTTTTATATAGAACTTTTATTTTTTTCACTATTTTAAATATAAAATATTTTTTACATTATAAAAATAAAAATTAAATAAAAATAACATTTGATTTAATTTGAATAATTGTAATTTTTTAACTTGTATTCTATAAACCGTCCAAATCTATAGTTCAATTCAATTTTTAATTTTTCGATTTTCCTTATTCAGAGTAATATTATTTATATTAACTTATGAACTTCAATATCCAAGAAAAAACTGTTGCACAAGCACTTGTATGTGTTTTTCAACTTTGAGTCAATTATAAAGATGAGGGTGAAAGAATTAAGGTGTTTCAAAGTTTTTTTTAATATGAAAAAAAAAAAGGAGGAGAGAAAAAGGAAAAAAATAAAGAGAGATAGTGATACGATCTCGCCTCAGGAATGATTCGAGTCGTTTGTTGTACCCAATCGTTAATTGGAGAAGTATAGTTCTACTAGGAGTTAGGAATGAAATCGGCTAAGTATGGGCTTTAAAGAAAGGGTTTGAAGAATTTTAGTTATTATATGTATATGGTTTAGGCTAAACAAAGAAATAAGGTTATTTTTAATTTGATAAATTTGTATGGAATAGAAAGGCTCAAGGTCGAAGAAAGAACCAATACTATATGAAAGTATTGACCCGAATCTTATATTGACGCTTAAGGTGGATAGAAGGATAGATAAACCGTGACCCATTATCTATATGGAGATAGGAACCAGTCGATATAAGGGTGAACGCCACACTCGAAGAGTGATAAGTTCAAATGAATCAGATTGATGCTACAAGAATAACTTGATAAGTCAATTGAGTCACAAAAGAACAAAGGGAGTTGAATAACTCACAAATGTTATAATATTCATGTATTGATCAAAAGTATCTAACCTTCAAATGTTCTTTTACACAGCTATTTATAGGCTCTAAAATGCCTATTGAAATTCGGCATCTAAATATGTTCAAACTAATCTTAAATCTGTTCACATTTGTATTTAACATGTTCACACACATATCATTAAAATTCGATGCATGCTTAAGGATGGTTCATGAATTGGCCGATTCATCATGTTGCTTCACTTTATGCATTCATGCATACTTAGCCTTGAAGAATAGCCATAATTCCATGAATGTGCAGCTCTTTAATACTCCTACATCTCCCTTGGCCGAATGAGGCTTTAATGAGCCTTGAATACTTGAATGGTCAATTTGAATGTTTAGAAATTCATCTCCCTTATTGCCACCATCCATGCACTTCAATAAATGGCAGAATATTCATGCATGAGAGAAGGAATGGTTTGTTTCTAGATGCTTGTTGGTACATGCACGAATTTCCCAAGCATTTATCTTTCAGTTTCCACTTTTATGCCATCATGTATTAGCCTCAAAGGTGACCGAATAGACACCATTTTGTATGCAAGTCGAATAGTCATTTTACATGTGAAAGCATCGGATTCCCTTTGTAAAAACGGACAGCCTTCTTGAAACAAGTTGATGCATGAACATTGTTGTTCAATGTGCAGAATTAATGTGGTTTCTCTTCCCTTGGATGTGCATGCATGTAGGACATGCATGAATTGCAACCCAACGGTCATATTAAGCTTCCCAAACGTCTTTGAACATGAATATTGCATGGAAGAAAGCAATTAGCAGCACCACCTCCTTTTAATGCCGTCCAAGTGCATATCTTCACCTTAAATGTCGTTCCATGCATGTATGTAGCTGCACCATTTAATCAACAAATTAATTTAGCTAAGACATGATAAATTTAGCTGCACTAAGACAACATAAATTCATGCTTTAAACTTAGACACGTTAATAACATGTAATTAAGCTAAGACACATTAAGTACTTGTGTAAAATAAGACACATTAATTCGGTTGGAACAAAAACATATTAACAGCATGAATTGAGCTAAAAACATATTTATGAGCTAAACTAATTTTAACTAACTTAAATAAATACTTAGTTTATTTCAGCAAATAAATGCATGAGCTAGAAAGAAGTAGAAATGAGCTCAAATGAGCTGAACTAAGCTAAGCTAAACTAATTGATTTATTCCAGCAAGTTTAGAAAGCATAAAATAAAAGGATGGAAATGAGCTCATTGAGCTAGAATCGAGCTAAATTGAGCTCGACGAGCTGGAATCGAGCTAGGTCAGCTTGCAAAAGATGGCAAGCCTCGCTTGCTGAGCTGGACCAAAAGTGTTCCCCGAGCGTGGCCGTATCAGATAGTAAAAAGGAAAAAAAAGAAAGAATAAAAGAAAATTTTGTATTTTTGAGTTGTGTTTATTGTTTTTGTAGTTATTTAATATATTAACGATAAAATATTTTTAACTTCACAAGTGAGATTAAAAAATCATCAAGTGAGATTCAAGGAAATTGAAATTGGGTTGTGTCTTTGTTCTAGGTGGCGGGTCTATAGTTTGGAGAAGTGTTAAGAAAAGTTGTACTGCTAACTCCATTATAGAGGTTGTATATGTGGTTGCTTCTGAGGAAACAAAAGAAGTAGTTTGGCTTTAGAAGTTCTTAACCAGTCTCAAAGTCATTCTTGGTATGGAAAAAGCTATAACATTGTGCTATGATAATAGTGCGATAATAGCTAATACGAAGGAAAAAGAAATCATAAAAAGGCAAACACAATGATCGAAAATATCCAATTATTCAAAAGGTGATAGCTGACGGAATAATGGATGTAGCCAAAATCACATTTGAGGAAAACATTGCGAATCTATTTATCAAGATTTTGGTGGCTAGGAGTTTTGAGAAGCATGTAAAAGGTATGAGAATACCAAATATGACTCATATACTTCACTAGGGATAGTGGGAGATTGTTAGGATCTAGTGCCTTAAGTGTAATTTATTCGTCATTTATACTTGTAATTTTTTAAACAAATTGTTTTAAACAAAATTTCATTACACATTAATATCGTTTGTATTTGTCCTCAATGGTTTTTACACTCAAAGAAAAATGTAAATAAATATTGGCTCAATGATTACCTAATGTTTACCTAATACTAAGTTGCATTACGTAATCAAATTGTAATGCAAGGAAAAACTTGTATTAGTAGAAATCTAAAAGGTCCATAGTTTGATGAATTGAAATTGAGCAAATCAGTTAAATGACTATTATGTCATCTATTAAGTCCAAATGCAAATATTAGAGTTACAACAAGATTAAAAGCAAAAGATTAGAGTTAACAAGATTAAGCAATTAGGGTATTCGATATTTGTTTTTCTTTCATGAAAAAAATTGTAGAAAATTTCACTCTAAAAAATTTAAATATTCAATATTCGGTGCTTGGTTGTATTGCTTGAAATTCTTTGAGTGCTTTTCATCAATCAATAAAAAAATCCCAATTTTTTAGAGTGAAATGCTCTGTAATTTTTTTTTCAGGAAAGAAAAACAAACACTGAATACCCAAATTGCTTAATCTTGTTAACTTTGATATTTTGCTTTCAATCCCATTGTAAATCTATTACTAATTTTTTTCTTCAAAAGAATTAAATTTGAAAGTAAGAGATTTTCTGAATTTTTTTAACCTAAAACTTGTAGAGTAAACTACACCCATAGTCAATTTAAGATAATGTTTGTCTTATTTTTGGTCACTCTAATTAAGATAATTGTTTGAATTAGTCACTTCCATTAAAAATTCTGTTAACTAACGAAAAACCCTAACCTTCCTTTTTATGTCACCAATACCATCTTTAAGCTCTAGCACCACCGTATGGTTATCATTTTCTCTCCTCTCATTTTCCAAGCTTAGCCTAAAGTAACTTTTTCAGTGGCGATCTGTTTTGATATCTCTTAATTAACACTACTTTTTCCATCCCATTCTTTCCCCCCAATGGCAAAACTCAAGTCTTGAATCATCATCAAACATTTGGCTCTCTTCGACCTCCCAACCAAACACATTCGATCTGCTCTCTCTGTCTTTCCCATTCCACCCTTTACGTCGACACCTAAGCTAACTCCCTCATTTTACCCTCTATAAACCCTAACTAGACCCAAATTGAATCCCTCCATTCCCTTTCTCAGAATGTTTCTCTTCTCTGTACCATTTTCATTTTCTTTATTGAATCGATTTTCATTTTTGACCAAAAAGATGTTGTTTTGGTACTTTTTGATGGGTTATTGTTCCTAATGGATCCATTCTTGATTGAACCAATTAAAAAATTAGATGGTTTAAAAGGATTCATAGTAATCGCTCAGGTATTTCAAGGAATCCATTCTTAAAACATTGATTCAGTCAGTTGTTCATTGAAAGGGCAATGGGTTTTGGATAAATTCAAAGGGTTTAAGATAAATGGAGTGAAAAGGAATGAGTTAGAGTGGAACCAATGGTTTTCATTCCTTGCCGATGGTTAGCGCGATTGGAGAATGTAATTGAAGGTCGAATGACAATGTTGAGGCTTAAGTGGTGATGGTATTGACGACACGAAGGGGAGGTTGGGGTTTTCAGTTGTGAGAAGATTGCTGATAACCTTAATCTTTTAGTTATTAACATAATTTTTAACAATAGTGACTAATTCACATAATTATTTTAATTAAAGTGACTAAATTGAGAAAAAAATTAGAGGGACCAATATAGGACAAACCCAATTATAGAGTGATCATAGGTGTAGTTTATCCAAACTTGTATTACATGGTTAGGGGCAAAGGTAGAATTTTTTTTCGAGGGGTTTAATTTTTACGATAGTAAAATTACAATTTCACCATTTAAATAGCCTATATGTTTATAATTTTTAAAATATTAAATCAATTTTTTATCATTTTAGGGAGTGCCAAAATATAATTTTAGTTTTACTAATTTAAAATTTTTTTTAAGAAATAAATGACCTAAATAATTTTTTTTTCATTTTAGGGGGGTCGAAACCCTTACTAGCCCCCTAGCTACGCCTAGGGATGAGCGTTCGATCGAATCGAATCGAATGAAAAAATTTTGACTTAATCAAGTTGACTAATCGTATTTTGTCATCCTAACTTGATTTAAAATTTTCTCAAATCGAGTCAAATGAAATGGAATTCGAATCGAATCGAATATATTTGTTTGAGTTAAATATTAAAAAATAATTTTGGGTCTTTGTAACCACTGTCACCCATCGTAATAAATTTTTTCCACCATAATCAAATTTTTTATTAACTTTCATCACCTCATAATTTATTTATTAATCTTTTATATACGGGTTAGCTTTTTTGCTTACTTAGTTGTTTTAATTATATTCAGATTCTTGCCACTATGTATTTTGGAATTAAAAAATATATTAAATGTAAAAATGTGACTTTTTAATAAAAGTTATTTTAAAAATAAAATGTGAAATTGATACCAATATAAAATTTTAACGAATATTTTATGGTATCATTAATAATTCAATTTTAATATAAATATTCAATATGACTAAACAATTCAATAATATAAATAATATAAAATGTGAAATTTAATTTAATAATATAAATAATAGATATAAATAAATTTATTACTATTTATGTTTATGGGTTTTTTTGGATAATTTTGATTTTTTATTTGGGAGTAAATGGTGAGAAGTAAAAGTTTAGGAGGGAAATAAAAAGTTTTGGGAGTAAAAGTTTGAGGGAAAATAATTAGGGAGAGTAAAATTTTGGAGGGAAAATATTAAAAAAAATTTGGGGGGATAGGTTTGGGGTAGATGGGGGTGGAATGGGAAGGGAGTAAAACTTCTAAGGGGAAAGTGGGAGGGAGTAAAGATTTTGGGGGAAAATAAAAAGTTTTGAGGGTTTTTGGGAGTAAAATTTTGAGGAAAAGTAAATAGGAGAATAAAATTTTGGTGGGAAATAGATTTTGGGGAGAAGGTGGGAAAGTAAAAGTTTTGAGAGAAAAGTAAAAATATTTGGGAGTTTGGAGTAAAATGTAAAATATTATAGTTTGATATTTGAATTATTCGAGTTATTCAAATTTGAAAACTTAACTCGATTCGAACTCGAAATTCGAAAAAAATTTGAGTTGACTCGAATAACTCGATTCGTTTAACTCGAAATTTAAATTTTTTTCAATCTTTTCGAATCGAATCGAGTTTTGCTCACTTTTAACTACGCCTTATACATAATATAAGAAAAAAAAGGGAGAAAATTTAATTCTCATTAGAAAGCAAAAAATATAAAGTGCAAGAGAGGGTGAGAGAAAAAAAAAGGCGTACATTACGTAATAATTCAATTAATTGAGTCTAACTATTACGTCATTGAAACTAAAGAAACTTAATATTTTTCTTTGTCCAAATTATGACTATAGTACTTATATTATTTTTATCAATTTAACTTGTATACTTTATATTTGTGATGAATTTAGCTCTCGTACTAATTTTGTAATCCCATTATCTAACTTAAATTTCTATTAAAAAATTTAAACAACCTATGACTATATGTAAAAAAACTTCCACTTAACATTTTTAAAGATTTAAGAAAACTAAAGAAAAATAATTAAAAATAAAAAAAACTCAAAAAATCTTAAAGCTCACACAATCATAAAAACCTAAAAAATCATAATTCATTTTTAAAAATTATAAAAGAAAAATTATAATTATGCAAAACTTCAAAAAAAATTAAAAAAATTGTGTTTAGAATTTTAGGTTTTTAAAAAAAATTAAAATTTAATGAAACTTTTTAAGAATTTTATTGTATTTTTTTATTAAAAGAAATTCAAAGTTCCTTAAAAAATACAAATTTTTTTTCATAAAAAGCAAAAAAATTAGAAAAAAAACCCATAAAATTCTTAAAAGTTTTGAGTAAAATTTTAAAATTTTCTAAAAAGCTTAAATTCTAAACAAATAAATTTTATGAAATTTAATATTTTTAAAGTTTCACATACTTATAATTTTTAAAAGTATATATATATTTTGAAATTTGTAAATAGATTTTTTTTAGTTTTTTTTTTATAATTTTATAAGTTTTAATATTTTTATGGGATTTTTAATAATTTTTTAAATAACTCCTTACTCTTTTGACTTGTGGTAGCGTGTAATTAATTGATTTAAATTTTTGTTAACAGAAAATCAAACTGGGGTAATGAGCTATAAAGAAAAAGAAGTAAAGGGGTAGCGAAAGCGAAGTAATAGTTTAGCTATAGCACGGCGGCTTAAAAATTATTAAGCAAAAGAAAAATAAAAAGAGCTTTTGGTTTATCTTTGCTTTTCCTGGTTTGATGAACCATCAATTTACTGCCAAAGCTAACGGGAAGCCCTCGTCGAAGCTCCGGCTATCTTCATTTGAAGGCGGAAAATTTTCTTGGCGGTAAGTTTTTCGCCCGAATATTCGTCTAATTACTGGCAACTTCTCTTCTAGGTTTGCCTTGTTTTAGTATATTTTAATTCATTTATTCTAATCTCGATTTACGGTTTATTATTCTCTCTTCAAATTTCTTGGTTTTCTCAGTAAACTTATAAACTTGCGATTAGTTTTTTTTTTTTCTTCTTTCCCCTCAAGTTTCTCACCAGCCAAACAGAGATTGCCTACAATTATTAAATTTATTAGTCCAATTTGTGTGGTGTAGTCAACGCAGCATGGAGAGTAAGCTCTCAAATTTTAATTTTCTCTTTTTTGGGTTCAGGTGTTTCTTTTTCTTTTTGGTATCAGATGATCGTTGAATAAGGATGAGGAAGAAAACAAGAACAGTAGGAAAGTATGAGGTTGGGCGAACAATTGGGCAAGGAACATTCGCCAAAGTTAAGTTTGCGCGGAATTCAGTCACTGGAGAGAGCGTGGCCTTGAAAGTTTTGCCCAAAGCCACCATTCTTAAGCACAGAATGGTTGATCAGGTGTTTATTTTATTCATTTTTTTTAAAGAAAAAACAAAGACAGACCCTGTAACGGCCTTTGACTTTAGAATTTGTAGTTCTTATTCAATGCTAAGTAGGTGGAAATCATTATTCTCTTATTTTGTTCAAAGTAACTGAATTCACTGTTTAAAAAAAGCTCTATTAATGCCTTTGCCTGTTGATTGTTTGGTTGAAAAATCATGTTTGGCCTATTTTGCGTGCTCTGCTTGAATTATGGTTGGTATTTGGTAAGATTATTGCTGGTATTATAAGTGGTATTATAAGTTATCCTTGAGAAAGCTCTGTTGTGTAGAATTTAAGTAGCAAGTTAACCACAAAGTCTAATGGAAAATTCTCTGAAGTGAATGGTGATTATAATCATTTTCAAGTCAGCATGAGCCCTCTGATTCTTGGATGTTAACTGCACGAGGAAGTAATTTATGTTGAAGTTTCACTTAATGGTACTTCCACGTTGGAAGAGCATAATTTGCTGCAACTTATAGAATGGGTATTTGAAGTCCTCTATTCTTGATTACAAAAATATCTTTATATTCATGCAGTTTATAATTTTCCGTATCCAGAGAAATACCTTGCTTTCTTCCAATTGCTTTTATTTTTTATAATGTCTTCTACTCTAGTGTCTGTTACAGTCCTTGCCATTTCTCAATGTACTTTCTTTTTGGTCCCTTGGACCTGTTCGAAGGACACTGTTTTAACACAAGATTGTTAATGAAATTCTTTAGCTGGGGAGGATGCTATTTGAGGGAAAATCTTAGCATCTATTTTTGTGTTGGTTTTTGAATTTATTTAGTGAAAAACTAGATCACATCAATTGTCTGAAATCAAGTAACTAAAGATTTCTGGAGACTATCTTTTCCTTTTAAAATTTGATAGTCTAATATAAATCCAACATCATATTGTTATACACTGCAAGTGTTCAGGACTAGAGAAACCTGCTGCATGCTGCATATCTGGGGTACATGTATAGTTGAATTCATACTTCCTTGGTCTTTCAAATCTAATCCTAAGGATTTTTAACCCTTTAGTAGCATAATATTTGAGAGCTACTAGAGCTGTGAATTTGTCCTAACTTTTTGCTTACTACCTTGATTTATGAATATCTTTGTCTATGGTTACTATTGTAATTAGTTGACTAACCCTTCCTTGGGCTGTTTTCTTTTTCCCATTGGCTTCAGATTAAAAGAGAGATATCGATAATGAAGATTGTTAGACATCCTAACATAGTTAGGTTGCATGAGGTATGTGTATACATTCAATTATGTACATCATCCATTGATATTCCTGTTTAAATTGTTGAAAGTTACCTTGTATTATTTTCTAGGTTTTGGCAAGTAGGACAAAAATATATATTATTCTTGAGTTTATAAGTGGAGGAGAACTCTTTGATAAAATTGTAAGGCATCTCCTGTCTCTCAGTATTTGCAGATTTTTTATTTGAACTTTTTCTCCATAATAATTTATTGTTGCCTTTTCTCTTTTTTTGGTTGGTTTTCCCCCTAAGAAAAACATTTATCTCCTTTAACTCTTTCTTTAGGTTCACTGTGGAAGACTTCCTGAGAATGAATGTAGGCGATACTTTCAACAGCTTATTGACGCTGTTGCTCATTGTCACAGTAAGGGTGTATACCACAGAGACCTAAAGGTGCTATGTTTTGATTCAACATCGTTGAACAGCAGTGATTTCATGATTCCATCTTTAATCCTGACTGACTTTTTCTTTTCCTCTATAATTTATAGCCTGAAAATCTTCTTCTTGACTCCTATGGAGATTTGAAGGTTTCTGACTTTGGGCTGAGTGCATTGCTACAGCAAGTGAGTATATTGACTTCTAGTTAGGTACTGATCAGTAGAGAGCTTTTACTTATAATTATTCCTTCTCTCTCTGCACATGAGCAGGGGGTCGGACTTCTCCACACGACATGTGGAACCCCAAATTATGTTGCACCCGAGGTACATTCCTTCAAGCAACTTGAAGATCATGCAGCAAGTTTGTCTTATATTCTACCATGCTTTGCAACTGTTTTGAATTCCAAAACATAGGTCAAATTAATTGTTGTCTACTCCGGCCTCTTACATTCTGAACTACTGGGCATTGGAAATTGCTTACATTGATTTTATCCTCTACAATAGGTTTTTCTAAGTCAATGCCACTAAATAATGTCACAAATTCTGAATTAAATGCCAACACAATTGCCAATAGTCATGTTATGCACAAGACAAGTAGAAGCCAATTTACCCAAGTCATATATGTCTCCTCAGATTTAATCCTGAAAGTCCTCTTATATGTGCGTCTGCAACTGTTTTAACAACTGATCATCTACTTTGTTGCTTTTTTTTCTCCATCAAATACCTATCCATTCATTGGTCAACTATGCCTTTTATAAGTTATCTCAAGTGCTGAGTCAATAAAGATATAGAAATCAGCATCACATTACAAGTGCTACTACTGGGCAGAGACTAAATAAGATCCTAAGATACTGTAATCCTTAGTTTATGATGTTTTCTGGGAATTTTTCCTTTATTTTCTGGTTGAAGTGGGGAGAGGGGGAGGGGGGTTGCTTCAAATGCCTAGGGTAGCAGGGATGTTACTGTTGAATTCAATTAAAGAATGGCAACCAAGGAAACTTGGGTAAGGCTTTCAGGCTTTTTCTTGATAAGCACTTGCCTAATAAGTTCTTCTATGTTAATGCCTTTCTATATTTTACCTTATAATTTCTTAACTATCTTTGGCGGTGAAAGTTGACTTTTTTCTTTGTCATTTTGTCACTTAACTATTCTGGTAGTTTCTTAGTTGCTTAGAGGCTAGAGTTAGTTATGGCTGTAAATTGTAATCAATTTTATGTTTAAACCTCCATCAGTGAATTAAAAGACATGCATAATTTTAGGTTTTTTTTATGTAGTTGAAGTACTGAAGGTAAACCACTGCTCTTCAGGTGCTCAGCAACCAGGGTTATGATGGTGCAGCTGCTGATATATGGTCCTGCGGAGTCATTCTCTTTTTCATTATGGCTGGATATCTCCCGTTTTACGAGATAGACATACCAACGCTGTACAAAAAGGTTAGATAACATCAATGTTTCATGATTGACAGTTAATATATTATTAATTTGCAAACTGCTCATTCTTTACGAGTGAATAATTTTCCAACACATGCAGACACTGACTGCTATTGAGCTGTTTGTTTACAGTTATGCTGCAAGGTGCCTTAGGTTCCCATTTTGTAGCTTCTTATGTTATAATTTCTTTGGCAGACTTGTGTCCTGTGCTGAAACTGAAATTCATGCCTTTGCATAAATAACAATGGAGACTGCAAACGCAAGTATTTAAAATTTGCCACTCTTGTAAACCCTTCCCATTAATATGTCTTGCTTAGTGGAACCACCTTTGTTGAACTTAATGCATACATGTAAGCATTTAGTAAGTGCATTGATATAACTGTGAAACTAACTGTTTCTCTGTTCAACGTGCAGATTAGTGCTGGTCAATTTTCTTCTCCATTTTGGTTTTCTCCAGAAGCAAATTCATTAATAAAGAAGATCCTTGATCCCAATCCTAAAACTGTTGAGTATATTCAGCTTACTTTTTGAGTTCTAAGCTTTATCATTTGAATGACATCATTATACATCATATGAATTGCATTATCCTGTATCTCCATGTCCATGACTACCAAACTTTTTGAAAGCCTAAACTACTAAATGTATTGGCTTTGACTTCTGACTAGAGTGCTTTATTGCCTATACTCTGGGGTCTGGTGGATGCATAGCATATTGAAGAATCCAACAATCAGGATTCAGGATCCTCCAGAAAAAAATCACTGAGCTTCCATGATCAAATGGATAGACCAAGGACTTTTTTTATCATGAAATGTCCTTGCATTTTATAAAAATCAGGTAGCTCAGGCATTAGAATCAAAGAATGAAATTTCATTGCATCTGGTCTTAATAAAGCTTATTTCTAAAAAGCTCCATCATTTCACTTTGTGACTATTTTTCTCAAACTCATCGATGTGATGGTAGGCACTAGTTGGACTGATCAAGCTGAATGATACAATGTTAAGTCTTGTTCTTATGCTTGTTTCTCCATAATTTCTTCAACTGGTTCCCCTATTACTGCAGCGTATACAAATTGAGGGAATTAAAAAGCATCCCTGGTTTAAGAAGAATTACTTGCCTGTGAGACCTAGTGAAGAAGAAGTAAATTTGGATGATGTACGTGCAGTTTTTGATGACATTGAGGTGAGGAATTTTTTCATTTGTTTCATTGTTCATCTCCTTGACTAACAGATCTTCTGATGCCAGCTCTACAGAATTTTCATTTTTGTTATGTGTCCGTTAAGGGATATTAGAGTTCAGCATGTTAAACAAAGCCTGATTCCTTGAGAGCCTGCTTCTCTGTATTTTAATTCTTTCTATATTTATCTTTGCCGAATAATCAGTACTATTTTACAGGACCAGTATGTGTCTGAGCAGTCTGTAGCCAAAGAGGGAGGCCCCTTGATGATGAATGCATTTGAGATGATCACACTGTCACAGGGCTTGAATCTGTCATCATTGTTTGACAGGCAACAGGTAGAGCAATACAAGTCAGTGTTTTCTGTAGCCATATAAAATTGCTTCCTTGTTGATTTCCTAATTTGTCATTCAACTGTTCATATTGTTGTGGTTTCAGAAGTTAGCATTACTAAAATTTGATCTCTTGCTCCATTTTACTTCACTCCAATGCATCTCTCTTTTGATTATGGTTTATTGGTTGGTTGTAGCTGATATGGTTGCTGCAAGTTATTCTTGCTTAAAATATGAAAAGTGTATAGAGTTGCTATATCTTGCGTTCAGTCAATGAGAAAGGGTAGATGAGGTTGAACATATCATCTCATTTTAATCAATGCTTCTCTGTGATATTTGCTGATAATTTACATTGAGAGAATGAGATGTTTATACCAATTTAATGCTTGTGTACAAGTTATTGACCAATGCTTTGGCAGGATTACGTAAAACGGCAAACTCGCTTTGTATCTCGCAAACCACCAAGAGATATAATCTCAAGTGTTGAAGCTGTTGCGGAATCAATGGGTCTCAAGGTTCATACAAGAAATTACAAGGTATGACTTGTAAACACATCTTCATTGACAAATTGCAGGTTACTGTTCCATAGAGTTACGCTTTAGAGACTTTTCCACAAAATGAAGTAATTTTATCTTTTTATGTAAAAAGTTCTCCCCATTTTATCATTTTCTTCTCTTCCAAAGAAGAAAAAATGGGGCATGCTAACATGATAGTAAGAAACCCTTGAAATGGCTCCTTTATAGCAGACACTTATCCAATATTGATTTTGATTACTTCTCAAAGACACTCTCAGAAGTAATTCTTTTAATTTAGACCGGAGGCTTAAGATGTGCATTCATGCATAGTATTCATTCACTTTTCCTAATAATAGTATGTATGGGAAAGGTTTAATGAGGAATGACAGTGTCTAGGTTAACTGAATGTCTCTCAATTGCTAGCAGTGCAAGTAATAATTGGGGTCACTCTGTTGTTTGATTGGGAGATTGTGTTTGATATTGCTAAAGACATCTGCGTCAGTTATACTATATTAAAATATTATTTCGTTTTCTTTTAAGTTTGTTCTAATTCTTCTGACCTCAGACAAGACTTGAGCGAATATCCGCAAATAAGGTTGGGGAATTTGCAGTTGTCCTGGAGGTAAATGCATAGAAATTTTCTATCATTTGGTAATCAATATATTTTTACATTGACTGGTGAATTGTAATATGACATGTTTTGAAGTTAGTTTTATAAATCTTATATAGGTTTTTGAAGTTGCACCATCCCTGTTCATGGCAGATGTTAGAAAAGCATCAGGAGATACCCTTGAATATCACAAGGTTAGTTATATGCGTCTTGGTTCTCATATTTTAGACACCTATATGCTAAACTTGTATTGTCATGGTGTTATTCTTAGTTTTCTCTAACCTTCACATTGGTTATTGGTTACATGCAACACAAATTGAAACTAAATTAAAGATAGAACGGAGATTTCTTGTTATTCTAACAAGTATGCACTAATGTTTTTGGTGTTGCTTAGTTGGTTCTCTCAAATTGATCCTCTGAAAGCTACAATTCAACCATTTTTGGCTTGTTATTCTAACAAGGAATTAAGTTTTCACTATGCTCTAGTAGCTAAATATGTGCATTTTTGTCTTCTTAATTGTCTTTCCTTTTGGTTCCAACTTGTACCTGGCACCATTTATGCAAAGTGCTATTGATCTTCTTCGCATGAGACTAAAACATCTCTTTCTAACCTTTCTCTAGTTGTTTTATTCACTAATGGCGAACTTCTCATTGGGGATTTGTTTCTAGTATTATTTCTCTAGTTTCTATCGCATGATACAGTATGCAAATGCCTAGTCTTGTTTTTTAGCTGCCAATCTATGGCCTGGCTTTATAGTTTTGAATTCTAATGCTGTTAGCTCATCCATGTTTGATATCTGAGTCTGACTAAGTTTTCTATGAGTGCCTATCAGCACTGTTTGATATACTAATGTTTCCTTGTAGCAGTTCTACAAGAATTTCTGCACGAAACTGGAAAATATCATCTGGAAACCTACAGAGGATGTTGCAAATCCGAGTGTTCTTAGATCATTGACTTGCTGACACTTTTCAATAAGATTGGCCGAAGGAAGCTATTCTCTGCTAAAGCTTCACCAATAAAATTGTGTCAGCTGTATTTGTACCATGTACCGGGTTTATGGACCATGGATTCCTTGCTTGCAAGATGCAGGATAAAGAGAATTTGTTAACCCATGTTAATATATAGATTTTGTCCTCTTCTCTTCTTCCTTTCCCCTTCCCATAGAAGGACCCATGTCTTTTAGATCTTTTTGTGCCAAAGGATAGCCTGTTAATGCCATAAGAAAAATTCAACTGCAACAATAATTATTTTGTTTAAAGCTCTATCTGCTGGCCAAAAATGGAGTCTTTGTGTTCTTCACTCGGATTTTCAGTTTTCACTGTTAATTAATATCCACGGCGCTTTCACTGTTTGTCAAAGCCAACAATACTTCCTATACACAAAAGTATGCTGGTTTCTTCTTAGTAATCTAAGACTTCTTAATTTAAACTTTTTAAGTCGATCATATATCATGCTAGTTTGCTACCCATACGATGCATAGATTAATTTTATTTATTTAAATATATAGTATTAATTTAGTTCAAATATAAATCATAATTTTATTTTTATTTTTTATAATTAAGATGTACGTGAACTGAAAATTAGAAATATATCAAAAATATTTAAAGTTTGAGAATGGTTCTAAATATAATTTAAATATCGTTTAATAAAATTCCTTTCATATGTTTAGTTATATATATAGAATAACTATTTTAAAATTATAATTTTAAAAAATAATAATTATCAATTTTTTTAATCAATCTTTTAAGACGAGGTTTGAAAGCTTTAATTATAGGCACTAAATACCAACAAGTGTTAGTAGTGGCATGGTATATCACACTCTCAAAGAAAGAATATGGGTCAAACTTTATAGATGGTATTGTTGGGAGGAATAATCACGAACTTCAAATATAAACTATAAAACAGACATGAAAAATACAAAAAAAATATAAGCAGTAAATACAAAAATTGAATAATTATTTTTTCTATTTATGTACATATAAATATAAATACTTTAAAAAGTCCACAAAAATATACATGCTATAAGAAAGTTGAAATAAAAAAAAGTTTGTAAATTGAAGCTCAACTCATAAATGCTTAACTCAAAATATATATCTTTTTTTTTGGTGACATCAAAATATATTACTTTTATACCAACTTAATAGTAAATTTGTGTTGTTCCCAAATTTGACCATATCTTTTATCTCTACCACCTAATTTCTTTCTTTTTGAAAAGATGTAACCTCTAATTTAATGCCTAAAAAATAAGTAGAGAAATGCTAGAGTAGATAATGAACATATAATAAGAAAATAGTTTTAAATATAAAAGTAAAACATGCACTTAATCAAACTATGTATAGTTGAATTGGATAATTTTATTTTTTAAAGTTCTAATATCTTTTTAATTTTTTAATTATTAAATTGCAAAAGTAGATAATGAAATTTGATTTTAAATTTTAAAATTTAATAATTTAAATGTATGGTTTTAAATATTTAATTATTGGATAAATTTTTTTATAATAACTAATCAGAAAAGTAATAATGATATTTATAATATATTCATTGAGTTATTAGATATATTAAAGAGAATAAAAAGAGAAAAAATATAAAACATTTATTAGTTTAAATTTGAAATAGTCAAATTAACTCTATTTACTCTTATTTGTAGCTATATATATATATATATATATATATGTATGTATTATTATATTAATATAGTCAAATAACCCATGTTGAGGGAGCCTTTCAAGCAAGAAATATGGAAGGCTCAAGCTCCTCAAATAACAGAGGAAAGAAAGTTTGCACAGACAAGACAGAGAAAAGTTGGGAGAGATGATGGCAAGGAGAAAATTTCACCATGCTCTCACTGCAAAAAGACCACTCATTTGGAAAGATATTGCTGGTTCAAACCAGACATTCAATGCAGAAGTTGTAAACAATTTCGCCATATAGAGAGGGTATGCAAGGATAAGGGGCAACAACAGCAACAATAGCAGTAGAACCATATTCAAGCTTAGACTGCTGATGAAAGACAAGCTCAAGAGGAGCATCTGTTTACTTCCTCTTGCTCTGTATCAAGAAGCAGAGTCGCAAAAGGTTGGTTGATAGATAGTGGATGCACCAACCATGACCTCAGATGAAGGCATCTTCAAAAAGATTGACAGAAGTTGCATTTCCAAAGTCAGAATTGGAAATAACCAATTTATTGAGGCTAAAGGCAAAGGTAATGTGTTGATCAATACGCCATCAGGTACTAAAGTAACTTCAGATATTATTTTAGTGCCTGAAATAGATCATAATCTCCTTAGTATTGGTCAACTGCTTGAGAGAAATTATAATGTTGTGTTTAAAGATAGTTGTTGCACTATATTAGACTTGTTGGGACAAGAAGTTGTTACAGTCTCAATGAATGATAGAAGTTTTGTGTTGAACTAGAACTTGGTAACCTCAAGAGCCTATACCAGTTCAGTGGATAAATCACATATTTGGCACAAAAGACAAGGACATATGCACTATAAGTACCTTAGTCAGGTGTGCAAGTCACTTGGTTGAGAAGATGGTCAAAGTTGAAAATGGAACTGAAGATAAAGGCTTTGATGATCTTCTTGTTTAAGGCACCAAGCCTATTGTTGAAGCTTATCATAGATATGACTTCGTAGTATTGGAGCCTGCACATTTTGAAAAAGTTGTACTAGAAACCAAATCAATGTCTACAATATAGAGGTCAAAGAGGAGTGTTAGAAATTGACAATCCATGCAACAACTCTCTCACTTGACGAGATGCAAAAGTGCAAGTCAAAGTGACAGACAGTCCAAAGTACAAGTCAAGGTAGCGAACAATCTAAGTGAAAGCCAAAGTGGCGCACAGTTTAACTGTGAACTGACAAAACTTTTGGTACAAGCCAATAAGTAGTCAACTTATTTAAAATGTTGTTAGATTATTTTATTTATCTTTAATTTGATAGGTTAATGTAATCGATACTGATTATACAGAAATCAACCAATGAGTGATCCTATATACCTAGACATGCAAACTTGTCAAATAGTAGTTGATAAAATTTTCTTATTTAAGTGTATACTTTGTATGTAAATATATAATTTGGAATAAAAAAAAAAAAGTCAATTTTGATTGTTAAAATTGATCTGTCCATCTTTTCTTTCTCAGATAAAAAACCAAACATGTTGGTGAATGCCAGTTCACCTTTGACGTAACAATGGCCATGAAGCTAGAATTAGGAAGAGAGAAGCACCATTCGAAGGATTACAGCACACAAACAACAAGCTTTGATTCCATGATGAACTATCACAAAAACAATAAGAATCAATGAAAATCAAGAACAAAGTAATAAGAAAGAAACTGATCTCATTATGAATCAATCAAACTCAAAACTTACTAATAACAATTACTTTAGCCTATTTATAGTCAGCAATAGACTAAAGTCGGTGGAAACCAAATGATAACAGCCCAATAGCCTAACTAATTAACAACCCAAGCAACTAACAGTAATTGCATTGACTGGAGTTTCGACCTTGTGCTACGTGTTGATATCATCAACCATGATTGGCTAACTGGGATGTTGCATCAATAGTTTTTGCTATGGGTTAGGTTTTTGTTTTGTTTAATGTCAAGGTTTTGTTAATTTAGATATTCAATTAATTGAATATTTTATTTGGAAATAGATTTTTGTTTAAATATAATGGGTTGGGTTTGGGTATAGGAATGGGGATTGGGTTAAAAAAAAAGTTACGATATATCGTAATTAATATGGTGTTTATCATAAATTTTTTAAGTTATTGATATTTTTAAAAAGTATTGGAGTTTGTAAAATCTACTTTTGGAAAAATTTTTAGGTTCGTAAAATTGTGAGTGCGTAGGATAGTTTAAAGGTGACTCTTTTTATAATATCAATCACTTGAATAAAAGAGATCACACAAAGATCAAACTCTTTTATTTATTAATTATCTCATGTTAATTTAATTATTATTTATCATATGACTTTACTCATGATTATTTTTGTATGACACATTATACAAAAAATGATTTGCCTTAAAAAGAAAAGTAGGCAGAGGAAAGGCTTCAACTGTAGTCCCTAACCTCAAAGACTAGTTTAATAAAACAAAATTTTAGCACAGGATACCGAAACTAAACCGAGAAAAGCATGAATCACAAATAGAATGGTGAATGCGGTTTGGGAGGGAACCTAAAATGATGTTCATCTTGAACACTTGACATAAAGTTAAAGCAGTTGATCACTTAACTAGGTGTCACTGACAAGTTTTACTAGTGTTTTGAAATTTTCAACTGAGCTACCTTTGGGATTTACTGCAGTGTAAGCCCGCTCTCTTTGAATTCCGATTTTCTCTCTCATTTTCTTCCCTTGTTCGCTGCACAGTATCAACTTCAAGGCTTTCCTTGTTCCTTCTTTTGTCAATGTTCCCCCCTCTAACCCCAACCCAAATCCCCATACAACCTCCACAGTTCGAGTGTTCAATATTTGGTCTCCATAAAATGGCCTAAAGATCATAGGAACCCCTCCGACAATACTGTCCAAGATTGAATTCCATCCACCATGACTTACAAACACCCCCACCGACGGATGTTGTAGTATTTTCTGTTGAGGAGCCCATGGAACTATCTTCCCTCTCGACCTCGTTCTTTCTAGGAACCCTGGTGGCAATTGCTTTTCAGGATTTCCCTTAAAAGACCAAAGAAATGGAAACTCACTTTCCTCTAGGGCCTCCGATAATGCTTCTAGCTCGTGGGGCGGTGGTGTTGCCACGCTTCCAAAGCTGATGTATACCACTGATGATGGTTTGTGCTTGCTCAACCAATCCAAGCAGCAATGCGAGTCATCGATTGTGAAACTGGAAACTGATGATACTAGATTGAAGGGACCAACGTTGAGAAACATATTGAACTTTAATTTAAGCATGTTGACAACTTTATTATCTACATCTTCGAATGCATTTGCAGCAATTGCAGTAGCGCGTGGCAGTTCTAATCCCATTTTATACAACATTGCAGCCAGGGGGGCATCTAGGTCCCCACAAGTGATTCCACCAGGTAAGTCAGAAGCACGTATACCAGAAAAATCAGGAAAAAAATCAAGTGATTTGTCTTGAGAACCTACAAATTAAGAATATTCTTAGAATTGTTCGTCTCATCAACTCAAGCAACATCGTTCACATCATGAGATATAAATGACAAAATTATAATAAATAAATGAATCATACTCTTTTAAGTTAAGCATACAGCTAGCAAAGAACTATAAAGAAATACATATAATACGTATGCATGCATGCATTCATTCATTCGTACCATTAATTCCTACAAGCTGACGAATAAAATCGGTCTCAGCATGAACGAAAAGTGTCCTGGGCGCAGCCGTCCAAAGCACCACCCAAGGGATGTTCAGCTCATCTGCGATATCACCCCCGAATGCATAAAACGCATCTGTTATCAAACAATCAATTGGCTTACCAGTTTCAGCCACAACTGCACCGATAGCCTCTATAAAATTGCCAGGTGTTGCCTTAAGGAAATACTCGACGGGATCATTAGGATCCCCCCTATATATATACCCTTCAGGTAATCCATCCCATACATTAAAAGGCTTGATTTTGTGGAACTTGTTGGGAAAGCTTGAGTTGTTTGATTGTTGGGTGCTAAGGAAGGAAAATATGGTGTTGGGGCAAGCATCCGATAGTTGATGGATGATGTTGAGAAGAGGGGCAGCATGGGTGCCAAAGGGGAAAGCCAATACCACTATGTGTTTAGAGGCATTCTTGTACTCCTCCATTGGGTTCCTTCTTTAACCTTTGACAATTAATGCACCAGACTTGTTTTTATCCAAGCTTGTGAGTTATAGAAATGAGATGAAATGTAGTACTCAGAATAAAAGAAAAAGAACCAAATAAGTTGATAATGAATATTCCTATTTATGGATTAGGTTGGTACTTCTGAAAACCGACATAATCAGTTTAGTTATCAATAAATGTCATCTTCAAACAACTAAAAACCAACATATTCCTTTAGTTATCAATAAATATCATCATCTAACAATCGAATCTCCAAATAAGTGAGCATTAGATTATTAGTGCCTCAATTACAATCCTACCGAGCAACAACATTATCAACATCATTCAAACTGTCTAGACAACCCACGCCATATTTCCACCAGACATGCACTAATAAACTGGTCTAGTTTTTCAAAGGGTTAAACAATATTTAATTAGTAATAATAATAATAATGAAACAAATTTATTTAATTTCTTATGAAAACATTTAAAAATAATAAACTCACAAGATTATTGTGAAAGAATTCACATTTAAAGTATTTAAACTAGGAATTTTTTTCCCAACTACTCTAATCATTTTAAATTATTTTATCTTTTTTTTTTTTTTTTTTTTTTTTTTTTTTTTTACAACTTGATAGTTCTTTAAAGAAAAAAAAAGAAAGAAAGACTATGTCCACTTTAATAATTTTGAGAGCAAGATTAAGTGTCCAATTTGCTTTCGATATTCTTGTAACAATGTTGCTCCACATTTTGTCCTTGTTCAAAAGCTATATTTTGTCCATTCTCTATTCATGCTTATATACAAAATTCAAATGCAAAACATAAATTCTTGCTTGGAATTGGGAATCTGCATCAAGTTTTCTACATTCAATTTTAGTCTTGATACTATTATAACTTTTACAATTAAACTTTATTTTTTATTCCAGTTTCAATTATATTTTTATACAACCCTTTAAACTTTAAATTTACAGAAATTTCATTTCAATTTTGACAAATTCAAAAATTAGTCACTACATACAAATTTAACAAAAACCACTTAATAAAATAATCTTTAAACATCTTTTACCATTTTCGATCAACAACATCTAAAATTCATTAATAATAATTTTTTAAAAATTTTAACAGTTTCAAAAACGGAGATACAAATTAACTAAATTAAACTATAACGATCTTAAAAATATAAAATTTACTGAAAATGAATTTTGGAGGGCTTATCATGCAAAGACACAAGCTTGGCCTAACTTTAAGTTCTAAAAATGAAGTTTTTGTTTTCTATTTTCGGTGGAAAGAACAAATGAAGATGATGACATCCATATTTTACTAATTTAACATATTTTATTATTAATTTAATAATCCAATTTTTTTTTTCAACTAAACCCACACATACAACCGTCCATTATAATGAAAAAGTGACTAATTGTCACATAAATCCCTTAACATTTGCTATTTAAGCTTTGTAACTAATAAAAATTAATAGTAATTAAAGTTTTACAATTTTTATGATTTAGTCCTTGTACTCTAAATAACCATCTGATCATTAAAATTCTCATACCACAAAAAATTTACGAGCTCGATTTATGGAAATGAAGTCTCGATATATAATTTTCCAAAACCACTGACTTTAGGGTCAAACCACTTGTACTTTAACTAATTGGCCAAATTAGCAAAATTTATCAGATCAATACTCAATATAACTTTATAATAGACTTGTAAATATTAATAAATAATATTTACTGACTTGACTATCGGAATATGGGGTTTCAAAATCATTATTTTTGATACCACTAAAAAATGGGTTGTTACATTAAGAGCTTTCAAACTTTCGACCCTTGAATGGTATTTCAATTTAGTCATTTTCTTGTAATTTTTATGTTTTTGAGGTTGTGGGAGCTTGATTTAGCTCGCCCATGTACCATTTGTAAAACAGTTAAAGTTTTTGAAAGTTTCCATTGATGAATTCTTGAAGAAATAGGTGTTAAATTGATAGATTTTAAGCTTAGATGTGAAAAAAGACTAGATTGTAAAGTGTAATTGTTAGTTTTGTCAAAAAGGAATAAAGTACATAAATTGAATTTTTGATGTGAAATTATTGTAATTTTAGACAATAGAGGATCCTAAAAGGATGCAATTGAGGTCAATTTCGAACTTGAAGCTCAAATTTGAAAGATTTTGTACTTTCGATTTTAGACACTAAATTGAATCAAATGCAAAATTGTAGGGCCATTCAAAAAATGAAATGGAACTGATTCATGCATAAAATAGGATGTTATAAGATGTTTGAAATTGATACATTGAACTGAATTATTGTATAGATCGGGAATTGAACCAAATCGAAGATAATTGGTGAAAAGGAAAAATTGTTGATTAGTCCTTAAAGAATTGTTCAATTGTTGGTTTTCCAGGTAATTCATATGGAACTTACTATTTTGTTTCATGTTATGTTTGAATTGTTTATTTTGCTTATTAGTTTATTTAAATATGAATTGGTTGATTTTGGCATAAATTGGACCAAATTGCAAAGTATGAAATCTATGATATTTACGAATAGGTACAAGGTACCAAAATGAAAATGAAATTTTATATGAATGGTATGACATGTATATGTTGTTTACAGGGATTGGATTGATATGATTGCAATAATAATGCCTGTGTGAATTTAGTAAAGGATTAGGATACATATGGCATGTCATTAGGGTCTAATATGAAATCAATCAGAGATTACATGATTATACGAGATCCAACATTTGTTGCAGATTTTCAATTTGTAAATATCAGCTTGTGTGAGCAACCTTGATCATGGTCAGCTTGTGTGAGCAGTATAGTACTATGTATTCGATTTCAGTTTACTAAGGTTCTCTCGGGCAAGAAAACTATAACTTAATGGAAACGAACTTGTTGAAATGATATGAACATGAATTGGATTACATATACTTTCAAATTGGATATGAATTGAATGATATATGTTACTAGATGGAAATTGTTGTATATATATATGATTTGCATTATAAGTTCTTAACATGTAAATGAACTAACCTATTGGTTGTATTTGTTGAAATGCGTATGAAATTATAAGGATTCCATGTTATATACCAATGTGTTTAGTTGCTTAAATTGTTGTAATGTCAAGGCAAGTTAAATAATTTCTTATGGACTTACTAAGCATTCAATATGCTTACTCTGTTGCCTCATTTTTCCTTGTAGATTGTCAACCTTTGGAACGTGTCAACAAATCAACTAAAAGCTCACATTATCTCGTTATTGATTCATTAGTCTTTCAATCATTTTAAACATCGATTTTGTGTCATGTATATAGGTGTTTTAAGCACTTGTTGAGTCTTAAATTATAGTTTCAAACCTTTCTAATGCTTGATTTTAACAATGTAAATGCTTAGTTGAAATGGTATGATTTGGTAAATGGTTTGGTATTTAAAATGGCCCTTTTGAATGTAAATTGGTATGTTTTGAGAAGCTTTGAGTTAAGTAAACGTTTGGTAATTTCCAAATAGGTTAGTTTGAATGCCACGGTATTAGAATGTCATGTTTAGTGGTTGAATTGGTAGTATAGTTGATATAAAGATTGTGGATGTTTATACATGTTTCGATGTGTTTGGAATGATTTTTGTACAAGTAAAGTTGTGCAAATATGCAACAAATTTAAATTTTGGAAAGGTAAACATGAAATAGGTACCAAATGGCTCAAATTTTATCTAAAATAAAGTCCACGTTCCAACAAGCAATCTTCCTCACCACAATGTCGGTTGGCAGTGAATCACATCGTGACATCGAATGGCCTGAGGTCACAACGTGACAAACTGTTTGGTGACATCACGATGTGGAGGAAGTGACATCATGACGTCAGCCCTAAAATTTTGAAAATTTATAATTTGGTCATATTTCATGCTTCAGTAACAAAAAGAGTTTTCATAAGCTCAATTAAGGCTCGGATTTAATTAGATATCATAATATGAATGTGTTTATGACATGATTGTATGTTTGAATGATTTATTTGCATTGTATTTAATAGTAGTTATTCCAACAACGAATGTGGCATCTTGTAGCTTAGACTAAACGATTGAGTCAGGCAAAGGGTGTTGCAATTGACGTTGTTTCGTTTTCGCAAATCAATGCACAATTTTTGTTGTATTATGCTATCATAATGGTAGGTTTCTTGAAGGCTTGACAAGCTATATAAATCACATGGGGAATCTTAGATTAGCTGAATTTTATGCTATAAGAGAGGCTTTATTGTGGCTTTGTAGAAAAGGTGTGGACTATTTAATTATGGAATCATATTCTTTAGTTGCAATTAATGCTTTGAATAAGAAGGGTGTTGATATGTTTGAGTTCGGATTGCTTGTTCAAGAATGTATTTTTCTTCATTCATAGTTTACTGATCTGTCCTTTCTTTGGGCGAAAAGGGATACAAATAAGCCGACTCATTGTTTAGCTCGGTGGCCTTGTCTTATACATCTCTTTATAAGTTTGAGGCTCTTTTGGATGTTTTGTTACCTATTATTAATATGGACGTTACTGGATGTATGGGTTAAGCCTATTAACTTGGGTTTAACTTGTTTCCCCCTATGAGCTTTTGTTTTGTTCGTTTTTGTTTTTCTAATGAATATGTACTTTCCTTTCAAAAAAAAAAAATACATCCACTAATATGATACTGACTATATTGATTCATAACTTGGGGCAAGTCCATATAAAATTAATATTATAAATAATTACTCAAACCGAACTCGATACAAAAAATAACTTTTTAATATTGCTCAAATCTATTCATATTTGTAAATAACTAAAATAAACATATTTAAACATACCTAAATTAGTTTTTTTTAAAATAAAACTATTTTTATTTAATATTTATTAATTACTAATTATATATAAATTTATTTTACTATTACCATTTTTGTTAAATTTTTAAATATAAACAATATTTTAAAATTTTACATTATAGTATAATGTTTTTTTTAAATTTAATATGACATAAATTAGTTAATAAGTAATGATAAAAAAAATTAATACATATAATGTGTTCAAGCTAGCTTGAATTAGGATTTTGAATACTAAAACCTAGACCCACCCCATATTGGGATAAAATTCAAAATTACACAAACTTTGATTAAATTTATAATTTAATACATCAACTTTAATTTGACAAAATTATACATATGAAACTTTAATTGTGGCTCAAACGTATATATGAACCTTTAATTTTAATTAAATTATATACATTTAAAGAAATAAATATATCAAATTATGTTTACATTGAATAAATATAATTATTTGTATATGCAATATATAAACTTCAAAAATTAAAACTTGAAGTTTGGGATATAATTAGAACGATTTGAAATTTGGGGGCCCATTTAAAACAAGGTCATAATTTGGGAATATCTGATGCAATTAACACTATTCTTGCTCTCTTAAATGCTTCTTTAGAATAAAAGAAGTCCATGAAACAATCGGTTTCAGAACACACTACCAATTTCTCAATAATCCGAGGCAACACTTGGTTCTTATTGGGGTGTATAAATGCATCAAAGGAGTAGAAAGGCACTGCCTTTTCAACTTTACCTGTGTTCCAACAGATGATTTGGGAGTGCAACATCATGTATAGCATCATGATGAAACAAAATACCAAACATGGTTCCAAATGTATCAACACTACTCAATATAATTGCAATTGAAAACAAAATCATAGAATCCTAGTTCCCGCAGAATCTGTTGAATATTAAGTAGGCGATTGTAATGCATCTCTTTTGTGGTTTTCCCTAATTGCCGCGTTTGAATATGAGAGATGCCAGGTTAGCCCTCCTCCCAATAATCGATGAAGATGGCTCTTGCATTTTAGGAATAAGGGATGCTAGTCCTGGCCGCATGCTGTAACTGGGAATGATTGGATGCTTGACATTTGTCTCTGCCGTCCTGGCAAAGAATCAACAAGCACATTATCAAATCACCAAAGCATTGCTTGATTGCAAGTATCAATCTTCCAATAAAGATTCACTAAACAAACTTGTGCAGAGGCTAGGCTAGGCGTTTAGTAGCGATTGGCTTACTGTAGTAAGCCAATTAGCTGGTAAAACACAAACAAAATCAGATCAATAGCCCAACTTGAGAAAGAACTGCAAGCATTCTAAATTAATAATGAATGGAACAGGCATGATAAAAAGGAATGGAAACACGGTATATAAGTATGAAAAGTTCCTAATTCTTTAAATAAGATATAAAGAAAAAAATATATTATAAAACCTAAATCAAATACATTAACAACTTCTAATTTTATGACATGACAGAAGGTTATGGAGTCTATAATTGAAGATGATATCTATCTAAAAATTAAGATTAACCCTGAAGCTTTCAAAAAAGTTTGATGCATTTTATTGACGTAAATCCTGTATAAAAGTATAAAATCAGTAACCACAACAGACATACCACTGCAAGTCCTCAACTGTTACTTAAGGGAGCTAAATTCACAAGCAGTAAAGATTAATGCCAAAGTTTTGTGCTTTAAGAGTGTCAGAGCAACAGGCAATATCACCAGTTAGATAAACAGGTCCTTATTAGCCCAAATCATAATGCTATCAATTCTCCAACTACTGAGATCTTCTGGTTCAAACAAAGATTCATTGCGATTGAAGATGTCACTTGAAACCCTTTTAAATTTTAAAGAAATTAAGAAAGACAACTTCACTACGTTATGTTCTTTGAATATCAATGCCCCATTCAACTAGATAAGAAGCTAATGGGCTTTAAATCAACTGGTCAAATTTTACCAGAGTAAAGATAGTCAATCCTTCCTTCTTCCCAAAAAAAAGAAAAAATTCACCCATTAGGTGTTGTTTAAAACAATGAAATAAGACGTACTTGGCACATGGTAGGCAATACTTTGGACAGGACAGCCAAGGAACTGCTTGCTGCTCAGAGCACAGAAGCTTCAAAAAAAACTTGTAAGGTAAAAACGTTCCCTTGCAGAAGCATGTATCCTACTTAATTAAGGATTATAAAATCATATTTGAAGAAAAAATAAATCATAACAAACTGAAAGTAATAAATCAGCCTATATTTTTTTGAAAACAAGTCAATTATGTGTAAATTCATCAAAATGAACCTAACAAGTAAACATAACAATAACTGAAAAATACCAGCATTCAAATTCAGATAACAAATAACATATTTGTTTAAACTTTAAACTGCTCGAAGTATCTGCAGAACAATGGCAGTTAACAGGACTGAAATCTAAGCTGAAAAAAAAAAAAGCAAACGAAAAGATTAAGTAACTGCAAGGAGAGAGGCATACGCAGGGGGCAGTGTGCCTTCAGAAGCAAATGTGGAAATGCCTTGTCGTTGCTTATGCTTAGGGTTGGAAGTGCATAGTACATATACCCGTCCGCGGCGCTTAACGGTTCTACAGAACTCACACATCTTTTTCACTGATGCTCGCACCTTCATACTTAATACTGCATAATCCAAATTCAGATATCATCAAGTTCCATGAATCATACTCAACCATAACATAATAAATTAAGGTTATAGCTTATAACCATGGAAAACCCCCAATCAGAATATCATCAAACTCCCAAAATCACATACAACAATTACATAATCACAAAAGTATTAACTATAAGTAAGAACAGATCAATGAAACGGATATTAGCAATTGGAACTGTAACTCAATACAAGATATTTAATTTCTGTCTCAAGAAAAGAAAAACCCTAGGAGGATGTAGAGATTAAAATGGTGAAAGAGGCCGTCCGCCACCGCTATTTTACGATAGCGGCAGCAATAACTCAAAAGCCCACGACTCAAGTAGAAGTCATCATCAAGTTGAAGGTAAGGTTAGGGTTTTAAAGATTACCTTATTCAATGTCCTGGGCTATTGGGAACTTTAGAGCAAGAAGAGACTTAACAGTGATAGTGGCGAGGGGCTTGTTTGGCAGCAGGGATGTGCGAACAGTGGGTGGGTCGGGAATTTTAAAAGGAAATGGTTAACGGATATATATTAAAATTATTTATAATTTGTATAAATTTAATTTTATGCTTAAAATTTAAACCATTTAATTATGAGTAAAATTTTTGAAAGAAAAGATATTAATGTTTCTCTAAGTAAAAAGAAATTATATCTTTCAAGTTTTACATTAAGAAAGAATATAAATGTTTTAAATGTATTAATAAAGTTTTTAATCATAATGATAAAATATTTAAAAATTACTTTAGACTGCAAAGGCATATTTTAAATTTCCCTTTAATTTATTTCTTACTTTATTTAATCAGAACAAATAACATTAAAAATAATAAAAAAATATTAGTAAAAATACTTTGAGAAAACATTAAAAATATATAAATATATATTAAAATATTAAAAAATTAGGTAAAACATAAAAGTAAAGAAAATTACTTAATAAAAGCAAATTTGGAATGTGAAAGATATAAGTTAACGGAAAAATGGATTGTAAGTTGGAAAAGTTTTTAAAGTTATTTTAAAATATTTTTAAGATAATATTTTTATCATCTGTGATGTATGGATGGATTGTGTTTATAATTTTTTTAGAATATAATATAATTTATTCTTTAATGTTAATCAATTTTATTCTTAATTTAAATATTTTTGTTGTATAATGTATGTTATAAAATAAGAAAAAATAAAGATAAATATAATGTTATTTAGTAAATCCTTTTCAACTAAAAATTTATTAGTATAATATATTTGAAAACTTAAAATTAAACATAAATTTTTAATGTAATCGGAAAAAAAATCATAATGAGCTCAAAAGTAATATTTAGTTAGGGAAAATTGTGATCTTTCATGTCTTGAGACTCCAGATAAATTTTCACTATTTTCATATTTTAACTTCGATGTTTAGATGTATCGAGACAATAAATTTTTATCTCAAGACTTAAAACATGACAAAATAAATATAGTTTTGATGTACCCATATCTCGTGATAGTTTGAGACAAAGACCACTTTATCTCAAGAATACCATCAACTGACCACTAAAAAAATACGGCAGCCCGTTCTCCATATATCAATGTTAATAGTAGACCAAGCGTGTGAAATTAGAAATAAATGAGTCTAACCGAGGACTCCTCTCCATCTAGGCATTCCACAATGTACCATAAATTTAATTCAGTAACTCTTAACGGATGGTGATGTGAAACTACTAAAATAAATTTAAACCACCTAAATATGCCACGTGGAAATTTCCTTGTTAAATGAAACGGTGTGTTTTACACCAATAAAAACTGTCTATTCATCTTCGTTCTTCTTTACACTCCACTGCTCCCTTCAAAGGAGATTGAAAAGTTAAACTAAACCCAAAATCTTACACCAACAAATTTCAGGCCACTGTACCCTCACCACAAGTCTGTCGAAAACTTTGACCCATAGTAATTTTCACCAAAACTCTTCAAATCCAACCTCTGTTTCATAGTTATTTTATGCATAAGTACTCGAAAACACTTGAAGGAAAACGTAAGCTTTGATATAATGATCATTACTGTAGGAGTGTGTGTGTGCGTTTATTTATAAATTCAAAAACCCTGCAAAGAACAGTGAAAGATTAATAGAAGAACAAAAAAGTCTAAGACAAAAAAAAAGCTTAAATGGAAATTTATAATATTAGTCTAAAAAATGATTTGGTGTTATTTTTTTCTTTACTGTAAATGCATCTTCTTCTTTTTTCAACAGCTTCTTTACAAATTTTCTATTTATGAGCATTAATGGAGTTAAATGGAACTCCCTCTCTCTTTGACTCAAAAGCAAAGAACTTGAAGGTGAAGATTACTTTCTACATTCTATGCTATAGTAACTGATATCTCCAGGTCAACTTAGCAATGAAACTTTTAAAGGTCAAGTCAAACGGTTTAAGAATTATGACTCGTTTTAACTGTGAATAATACAGAGGTTGAATTTGAAGAGATTAAATGAAAATTACTAGGGGTCAAAGTTTTGGATCGACTTGTTGACCGTCTATCCCTGGCTCTTCCTTGCGGGCGAGTAAAGGAGAGATAAATCAACATTAATACAATAATCAAATCAGAATAACTATGTGTTAAGTCTGCAAGAGTGACATATAAGTTGTAATATAATTTGTACAATGGGTATAAGAGTACACTGAGTATCGAACCTATAGGAGTCGGCAATTGAGTGAATTCTAGCTAATAACATGTAATTAAAGAGTTTAACTAACTACTCACTAAATAGTATAGTTCAAAAAGCCATTAATTGAGGGTAATTATGCTAATTAACAAACTAATAGCTAAAAAAGACTAAATCATAAAGCATGCAAAGTTGTAAAATTATCTAATCAATAAAAACACTGGTTGGTTGACTTCAATGTGGTTCATTAACCATCGAATTAGGGATCTAAAATGCTTAAACTCTTAAAGTGGCTCTATTTTACCTCCCAGTCTCAATTTTACTAATTTAGACAAATTAGTCCGATTTATCTTTCGATCTCACCCAACTAACTTGGGAACAACGAATTGGTACCTAATAAAATTACCTCTCAGTCTCACTTATCTTGATTTAGCCTTAAGGGCATCAATCTTAAGTTTTAAAGTTCATTCAATTCAATCCAATTTAGTCCCTGACCCAAAAATTAGTTTACCCACGTCTCCATCAACAAACCTCCTAGGGTTTAGTTACCATTAACATATCTAAGCTAATTAACCTAAAAGAAACGCACTTGAAAGCCAGTAATATAAAACTTCAACAAAAAGATGAAAGCTTTAATTTTTACTTTGAAAAAGTTAAAAGAAAAGCAACTAGCAACAAGATAAATGAATAAGAACAATAACATTGAGATTTTTAATAGATGAAAAGAAAATCAACTGAAATAACATTAAACTAGAGATGAAAATGTCATTACAAACAAATTTAAGGTACTAAACATGTAAATAAGCCTAAACTATAGTGCTAACTAACTTAATTAACACTAAAAATGTGAAGGAAAATAAAGAAACAAGCAAAAATTAAATTTACAACTATGGAAAGGAGAAACTAAAACCCTAGAAGATGATGTTAAAACTAAGAAAACTATCCTAAACTTGTGTCTAATGCCTCCTTTTTCTCTCCAGCCGATTTTTTGCCTTTTTTTTAACAACTAGCAAACCATAATTTCTTGATCAAAATGCCCCTAATTTTGTGTTTTTTATTGGTGTTGCGATTGGACAAATACTACGCTTGATGTCAATTTTTGTCTCTCCACGACAGTGATATCGCGATACTTAAGGTATGAGTATCGTGATATTATCAACAGTCTCAAAAAAGGGGTGTTCTTTGAGAGTTGGATATTGGGATACCCAAGGCTGGTATCACGATATCTTTGTAGATGGTCTCTATTTTCTTCATTTCAGGAATGTCAAGGGTATTGTGATACCATTTTCCTTGGTGATGTTTTCCTCAAGTTTGAGCCATCATTGAGTTCCTACAACGCTCAATTGATTGTTAGGGTCCAAATGGCACATTTGGCCAATTTGGGTCTCAAAATGAGCATAAAATGCATTAAACACTTAGTAAAATGAAAGAATTAAAATTAAGCAAAAACTATGAAAAAGACCTTTAAATTGCTTAAGAATAAACTCTTTAAATTTAACGAGGAGTCTAATTTGATATATCAAATTACGATAGATCACTTGCAATGGGGGTATAGTGGCTCTTTATTTCAATATTTCAAATTAGTCCATTATTAGCCAATTATACCAAATTCCACAACATTTCAATTATATAAAAACATTCAAATACTAAATTAAATAAACACACACATATAATACTAATAGTTCCATATGAATTTACCTGTTGAAAATACAAAAGGAGTGGATCCTTTAGGGATAAATTTGTAATTTTATCTTTTCCCTTATTTGTTCCACTTTAACACAATTCTTGATCTATACAATTATTTTATATACCAAATCAATTCCAAACATTTTTATACTATTTCATGCTATGCATGATTCCATATAATTCCATTATTCGATTTTCCTCATATTTTTCATTTTGTTCAATTTAGTCCCTAAACTCATGATAAGCATAACTTTAAATTCCTAGCTTCGAATTAAAATTTGGTCTTACATACTTTCATTAGAGACACTATACTTTTTATTTATAATATAATTTCATGATAGATTTCACATCTATTCAATTTGGTCCCTAATATACAAAGTTAACAATTAAATTATACTAAATTTACAATCTAGTCCTTTTCATAATCTAAGCTTAAAATCTATCAATTTCAAGCCTAATTCTTCAAGAAATCAACAATGGAAACTTTCAAAACTTTAACAGTTTTACAAACTGGAACATGAGCTAGCTAAATCAAGCTTCTATAACCTCAGATCTATAAAAATTACAAGAAAAGAACTTGAATTTACCTTAGACTTAATGGCTTAATGTTTTAGAGTTTTCTTAGGTTTTCCCCTCCCATGGAAGAAAAGAAGAAACAAAATGGAGAAGATGACATCTTTTTCCATTATTTTATGCTTTTACACCTTGATTAAACTTTAATTAATTTGGTTTAATTAACTTAACTAGGTTTAATTTTCTCTAATCTAATATTAACTAATGTTAAAGATTTCTCACATCATCATCCACCAACTTTCAATCATAAATGGTTTAATAACCATTTTAGACCCTTGGTTAATTTTTGTTTTAATCCCCAAGTCTTTTGTCAATTAAAAATATATAGCGATTGAATTTTTACAATTTAGTCCCTGAGCTTTAATTAACTATCATTTCAGCAAAATTATTGGGCCAATATTTAATATGTTTTTATATTATCTTTGTATATATTTATTTTTAATATTTATGAACTCAATTTACGAAAAAGAGGTTTCAAAACCGCATTTTCTTTTCTAGTACCATTGAAAATTGAGCCATTACACAATTTGTTACCATGATATTGAAATTAATTAATTTAATATTCTTCTAATTTTAAAATTTTATTTTATATTTCTAATTAAAATCAACTTAAATAACTCAACTTTAATAATTGTCTATAAACTCAAATTTCTTTTAATTATATGGTCTTGTGTCTTTCATGCTAAGCTAAAAGCAAATAAAATTTATTACAATTATAATTGAATTAATTAATTAATTTTATCTTCCATGCCAAACGATACTAAAAAACCACTTCTTTACCTAAACTAAGAACAAACATTTAATTTAACTAATTACAATTATTTCTCTTTACTTTTAACTTAGCATATAATATTCAATATTATATTATAGATGATGAAATTTTTGGACCAAATGCAAAGTGCCATGTATCAAGCCCAAATTACTGTGACCAAAGTTAGAGTTACCATAAGTGCAAATGATGATATCATATTTGTGTCATAATAATTTTTTCTATTTAATTTTAATTAATTAAGATATAAATATTAAAATTTTATATTATCACTAATTAAAGATAAAATAATTAAGTGATAATATTAAATGATTATTTTATATTTAGTTAATTAAATTAATAAGTAATAAGTAATAAATAATAAATAAAGGAAAAAAATCAAATGGAGTAGTTAAATTCTACACGAACTTTTTTTTATTCAAGTACTTGTCACTATAAAAAGGGGTAACCCAAGCCATTTTACAGATTCACAAGTTCAAGAAGCCCAAAAAATCTCTACAGAATTTTTTGAAGAAGCCGAAGAACTTGAATAAATTTTAAAGAACGTCATATCAGTTCTGAAGAAAAGTCGCTTTCTGATCCAATTCAACTGTGGAGAAGAAGTCAAAAGTTGTTTTTGAAGAAAGCCGCCTTTCAATCGGTTTCAATTGAAGAAATGAGGTCTAAACTCGTTTCAAGAACAACTCAACACAACACTTAAAGCAATCCATATCCATCCAAGACCAAGTCAGACAACTTTTGGATTGAAGTCAAATTAGAGAGAATAATTAAATGATATTTTTTATGTATTCAAGAAAATTTCAAAGATTGTTACTTTTCTATCAAAGTTATCAATAAATTTGACTTCAAATTTTCAAGTAAACTTTTGACTCAAAATTTGTGTGCATATATATAATAAAAAAAATTAAGTTTCTTGGACCATTATTAAATATGAGTTATTTGAATTGATTTCATTAAGAAAAATCTGGAAACATAACATAAATTTTTTAAAATTTATTTCAATATTACAGTAACTAATCAACTGACTTTATAAATGGATAAAAATGTTCAACAATTTATTTAATATGCTAAAGCCTTACCACTGAATCAATAGGCTTATTCTTGATATTTTCAACATTTAATTTTTATTTGGCCAACACCCTTCCATTTATGCTATTTTTAATAGTTTTTATTTTTTTTAGTTTTTTGAAAATACATGTAAAAACTATTTTAAGCGTCAACATAACTTTAATTTATAAAACTTTCATATTTTTATCAACAATATAATTTTAATATTAATTATTTTCATTTAATAAAATATGATTAGTATATTTTTATATAAAAATTTATTTTTAAAATAATATTTAATTAATATTTATTATTTTTATTTCATTTAAAAATAGAAATAGTTTTACTAAATTTTGAAAGAAGATATTGTGATGGACAACTAATTTAGTAATGAATGTACTTTACACTTTATGACGGTTTCTATTGTATATAAAAAATTGTTTATAGATAATAAAAATGAAAAATAAAAAAAAATAAAAAATTGATTCTATAATAAACTTTGTTGTTGTAATAAAATGATGGCATAAAGTACAGAGAGAACGGACTACATCATGTCAGTCGAAATTTAAAAGCTTACACTTAAAATGATTGAAATTCGTCTAAGAAAAAGAGAAAATCCTCTTGATTCTAATTTCAATAATATTTAAAGTTAATTAAGATTATAAAAGGTGGTTAATGCTTATTTTAAAAAAATTAAATTTATGCTAAAAGTCGGTAAAAGTCTGTATTTAAAGGCAGATTGCATTTGGACTCCTCAAATGAAGAAATTGGTAAATTAAGTCTTATATATTTCAAAATGTGCAAATTAGCCCCCATTAAATTTTACTTTATTAAATGATTATTTACTAATTTGGTTCTTAAACTATAGCTAGAATATCATTTTAATTTTTTAAAAAAATTCTTAACAATAATAAAAAATCTTTAAAATGAATATAAATGATTTAAAATTGTGTTAAATAATTAAGATAAATACTTTTTTAATAATTTTCATAATTATTTTAACATAATTTAAAGAAAGAATGGGAGAAGAAGATATATGATTCATATGTGGCCCAATCAAAAGAGTTTGAGCAAGCAAATGTTTCACTTGAAGATTCCAAGCACTAAATCAATTCTCTCCCGGAAAACTAGCAGAAATGGGAAAACCCATCAAGTGTTTCCTCTCAAAGTTCCATGGGGGATGACCATTTAAAAAGACTTGAATTGGAGTTTCAATTTACCAAAGAGAAATTGGTTCGTGCGCAAGAAGGTGAGCGAGCTTCTTCATTGCCGATGCAGAAGAAAACAACAATAAAGCCATGGATGATTCAGCCTAACAGAAGCAAACGAAGCCAAGAACAAGCTGTCTGCAACACCATTTGAGCTGAAGGAAACAAAAGGGTTGGTAGAAAATTTGAAGATGAAGCTGAAAATGGTGGAAGGAAAGTACAAGGGAGCAAAGAAAGATTTATAGTTTAGGGATCAATTCATAATTAACCATTTAAATTAACATTTCAAATCATTATTTAATAAATAAAATTTGACAGGAAATTAATTACATTTTTCGAATTTATCTATTTTTTCAATAGAAAACTCTAAATACATTTGCTCTCCTGATTCTTTTACTGCTAAAAGTTGAATTAAAAATAACATATCTATCATTGGAGCAGAGATTTAGGCTTCCTTCGGATGCAAAATAAGTTATGGTGAGATAGAATGTTTTTCATTGTATTGTTTTGATATTTAGATATTTAACGGTCAGGTGCGATTAAAATTTTTCATTTTATTGCTGGTTTCATTTTGGACTACAGTTAAAACTATTAGTAGGGGTGTTCAAACGCCCGGTTCGATTAATACCCTAATTGAATTATTTAAAATGTAAAATTTTTTTAACTGTTAACCGAATCGAAATATTTCGGTAAATTCAATCGGTTAACTAAAATTTAATTTTTTTTATCTTTTGATTAAATTAAATATAAAACATATAAAAAATACATTGCTAATGATTTTTTTTTAATAGTTCAAAAACCTTTAAATGGAGGTAAAAGTAACAAATAAGACATTAAAAATATTACATAAATCTTAAAAGTTAACCAAACAAAAATGTTAACAATTATATATAATATATATTATTTATTTCAATTAATTACTGTTTTGAATTGAATTAACAGATAATCAAAATTTCAAAAAATTATTAACCGACCTCTGATCAAACTAAATTCAGCATAACAATCTAATAAATATATGAATTTATTATCATAAATATATAAGTTTAATTATTATTTAATTATAAAATAATTTAAATATATTTTATTATTTATTATGAATATAATTTAAAATATTTAAAAATTATTATATATGATTTTAATATGTTTAATTATCATTTTATAAAAAATATAATTGTAATTTATATTATATTATTTAATATAAATATAATTTATGTCATATATCCATTTATGTTTGCCTAAATAATGAGAAAATTTGTTATAGTTTAAATCGATTTAAAAGAGTTTGAATCGATTTAGAAGAAACTTGTATATTTTTGCCTTGTACTTTGACTTTAACATGCACACTCCATACAAGGAGAACCTGACATGTTTGATTATTTCTGATTATGCTATCGTGTTATAAATTGATAAAGCTGTGAATTTGCTTGTAGTAACATAATGTATCTATGCATGCATGCATTTTTGAGCTTTAACTTATTCAATCTCATGCATAGATACATACATATATTAGTAAGCAAAAGTGGATGTATATATACTATGATATCTTAAGACATATGTTTGCTTGTATTTGTTATGATGGTAATCTTTAAATGATGCTTATTATGATATATATATATATATATATATATATATATATATATATATTTATGGTTTTATGTCGGTTGACATTTTAAAAAATGGCCAATATTAAGAGATATTCTAAGCTACTCATTCAAGAAATAAATTTTAATTGTTATTGCAACAATAGTTTTGCATAGTTGTATTAATGAAACTTGTTATGTGTTATATTATTATATTTTTCTCTACTTTCCTACTTGCCACTTATCTCTATCACCATATCCATGCTAGACATATATTCGTATTTGACACTCTCACTCAAGTTTGAATGATATAAGAATTGTTATTCTTGACATCTGCAATAGTGCATGCATTCTATGAAAATTGGGCCATATCTTCTAATTGTCTGTTTCGCATTTGTCTTACCAATGTAGGTTGCTCTCATGCTTGGCAGAACATTGAATTGTAGAAACAGTTCAATTGACCATATCTGACATCACGAAGGCAATTGAGTGGATGAAGTGCTCATATTTATATGTGAGAATGAAAAAGGCATGTATATAGCCATCTTTTGAATGATATATAATTTGACACCTTGAATGCACAATCAGAATCCTGAGAATTATGCAGTTAACAAAGGAATTTTTTCCATTTTGATTTATTTTGTTGTGGCATCATATTACTCATCAATGTTGTTTAAACCAGAAATTTGAGTTCAAAATGTTAATGAGTTATCATGCCACTGTACATGCCCAAATTTGACCGGGCTGTAATAAATAAAGCCCAAATTACAAACCAAACAAATTTTAAACCAAATTAAATGTTTCAGTCTAGTTACAACCAAAAACAAAATTAAAACGCAATAAGCCACAAATATCAGCCCAAGTACATTAAGCCCAAACTAACCCTATACTCCAAAATTTAAACTAATTTAGAAACCTTAGTGTTTCTGAACTCCTTTTGTGCTGCGCCGCCACTCCACGTGGGGTGTCAGTGTGCCTATCACCCGAGGCTCGGCTAAGCCTGTTCCTTAGCACCGAAATGGAAACATCTACCTCCGTTGACCTCTCACTATGCCTGCAAACAGACCAAAAAAAGAACAGAGGCTACAACACGCAACAGCGGACAAACAAGACAAAGCAGACTTGTATTTTCTTTCGGCTATAAAGCCACCAAGACCAAAACAATGTATTTTTTACGAAGCATTCAAACTAAATATGAAAAAGAAATCATTTGCGAACAAGATTGAAATGTGCCTTTTATTATCATTTTATCTTGTATTCAAATGAATATATTAATAATAATAAAGATCTTACCTTTGGACTGCTTTCCGTCGCCTCCGAAGAGAACTTCGATAGCTAGACGCCTTAAATCTATTGTTATGGGCTCAATTACTAAGTAGGCAAAAGAGTAAAAATTACTGTTAATAAGAGTAGTTAGTGCAACGGCTAGTTCTTTAAATGAAATGGTGAGTTTTATTGTTGGCAGCATCAGTCTAAAACGGAGCGCATCGATGCGTTATGTTCTTAACTGATAGTGCTACGTCATATTTCTTGTTATTTTTGGTTTATAGCGTGAGTTGTAAAGGGAGACGGTTATGTAATTACAGAAGAAGATTCAGATTTCTCTCATTTTCTCTGTTCTTCCTTTTCTCTTCTTAACCTTTCTTCTACTTCGATTTTCTATTCTTATCAAAAGTATCAGAGCTTTAACCGATCCCTACGATGACCGGTGATGGTGTGTTAACTCGGCTACAAAAGGAGGTGAGTTGTTTGCAGTAGGTTATGTCTAAAATGCAGGAAGAGATGGCACGTTTGGAGGCTCGAGTCGACTCTAAGTTCCAGGAATTTTGAGAGGAATTTCGCAATGATTTGCAAGCACTCTTGGGTCAATATTTTGGCCCTCCGATGACTGGACTGTCAGCAGGTATAGGCAAGGATAAAGGGAAAGGGGTTTTGGGAGCATCACCTGGGTTTCCTCCCAAGGATGGTGAAGCTGTGGCCCCCGATGTGCCTGTGGGGCCTAATGTGGCGGAACAGGGTAGTGTACATCTACAGAACCAATCTTCAATGATTGGAGTATCGGAGAAAGGCAGTAGGCTAGACTGTCCCAAATTTGATGGCCATAACTTTAGAGGTTGGTGGACTAAGCTCGAGCTGTATTTCGAGGTGGAAGGAATACCAGAGTCTAGCAAAGTTCATGTAGTGAAGTTGAGCTTGGAAGGAAGGGCGTTGGAATGGCATCAATTTTATTCTTAGCGGAATGGGGGCCTTCAGATGCTTTCTTGGCCAGCTTACATTAAAAGTCTACAGGACCGTTTTGGCTTTGGTCAGTTGGGCAACCCCATGAAAGAACTGGTGATATTGAAGCAACAAGGTACAGTTGATCAATATCAAGATATATTTGTTGGGTTATTGAATCAACTACAATTGCTCGAACCTTATGCCCTTAGTATCTTTATTAGCAACTTGAAAATCGAAATAGGTCACTATTTGGATTTGTTTGAGCTTGCTACACTAATGGAAGCTTTTCAGCTGGCTAGGAAAATCGAGGTACTCTTAACTGGTTCAACAAAGAAGGCCTACGCTCCCATGAGTAGTTCACCTGAATCTATGAGTAATCCCTCTGTTATATTAGGTTACTCTTCTTCATCTGCAAGGACTGCCACGGCTTCACAGTCTGCCAGTAGCAATCCAGTTCACAAATTTGGCAATCGATCTGTTTCACCAGCAGTGATGGCGGAGCGTAAACAAAAGGGGTTATGTTTTTGGTGTGGGGTAAAGTACCATCCGAGGCATAAGTGTGTTAAATCACAGCTTTATCAGTTTTTGTGCGATCCTTTATGGGATACTGAGGCTGAGGAGTTTCAAGAATGCTCGGACAAACTTGAGGAGGGGTGATATGCGTGATATGAAGTAATAAAATTTATAAAGAACTTGATCACACCAAAACCAACTAATATCACGACGTTGAGGCAAGCGCACCTGTCGAACAGTAGTATAGTTTAGTGGCAAGACCGAGTTATTGTACCCAAGGGAACCAAAAGTACTATTACTTACTTTCTTTCTATTATCTAGCCTAACAATAAAAGAGGATTGTTTAAACTAATTTTAAAACTAAACTAAGAAAGCACAAAGAGTAAATTGGGAAAACTTTTAGGGAAAAGCTGATTGATATGGACAATACTCAAGGGAGAATCCACCTAGACTTAACTTGTTATTATTTTCTTAAACTATATGATTTCTTTACTTGACTTGATCCGTAGAGATCCCTAACTTATGCTAACCCCTCCGTCGAGGCGTAGAGCAATTAGGCCTAAGTTGTTAATTAAAGTTCCTTTATTAATTAACTCCCTAGGTTACATTAATTCGATCTATGGCTTCCCATATTAGGTTTGACCCTAATCCAGCAGATTTATGTCGCCCTATGTCTAGGGTTGCATGCAACTCTACTTAATTATGGTAGATCTACTCTTATCACAGGGACTTTTGCTCCTCTGCTCTAAGCACATCTAATTCTTGAAGTAATGCTTAGGATTATTAAATCAAGAATGAAGAACGCATAATTAAGAACAATTCAAATGTTTATCAAATGAATCAAGAATAAATAACAAGATCTGTCATAGGTTTCATCCCCCTTAAGTATTTGAGAGGTTTATTTCATGATAAAGAAAAGAAACATTACAGAAGATATAAAATAATAAAACATAAAAGAAACCAAAAACCCCTGAAGGAATTTAGGGAGATCCTCTATGTTGCTGCAGAATTCCAACTTCTGAGATGAATTAATCGGCTTCTCCTTTGGAGTAATCCCTTGCTTCTATTCGTATCTAAAAAGTATATCTATTGTTGCCTCATGGGGTCTTTATATAGAGCTTTTGGGGGGCCTTTCTTAGCCTCTAAGCATTCCAATTTGAGTGAAATTCCCCTTCCTCACGACTAGAACACGCCAGTATGCCACTCTCGTGTGACTTCAACAGAGGCCGTGTGATTTTCTCTGTAGAGGCACGGCTGTGTGGCCTGGCCGTGCTTATCGAGGCTTTGACCGTGTGATCTTCATGTGGCACGCCCGTGTGGCACGGTCGTGTGGCATGTCTTGGGCCTTGTTGTTCACACATTTTGGCCTATTTTTCACCGTTTTTAGCCTGTTTTCCGTTCTTTTCTCTTCCCTATGCTCTCTTGAGTATAAGATATGAAAAAGGAATATTAAGAGCATCGATTCGCACAAAATTGATCATAATTCATCCAAAATATAGGCTAAACATTGGGTAAAAATATGTATAATTTAATGTTTATCAAATACCCCCACACTTAAACCTTTGCTTGTCCTCAAGCAAAATCTTAATCCCTAAAAAGAATTATTCTTCTCAACCTACAATTTTTATCAATAATGTTTCAAACTAATCTATAGGTAATCATACAATGAAACATTCAATCAGAAAAATATTAAAGATTCAATCAATCTAAGTTGAGAATTTTGTCATTGAAAACATAAGTCTCTTCTTTCATTCTAAGTAGTTATCTCTCCATCCTAATTAACAAGAGTTGACATCCTCACTAAAGGTTCACTCTATCCACTCAAAGTGTTTAGGGCTCAAATTTAAGCACTCTCTAGTCAACCTAAAAAATTATTACCATAAGATTGCAAGAAAATCAAATTTCCACCACTATAATTTGATATGATATATTGATCAAAAGGTCTTTTAATGGTTGTAATGGGGCTTGGTTAGGGGTGTTGTCACAGGCTGCAAAAGAGGGTTAGAATCGAGATTGAACTGAAAAAATTATCTAGCTAGAAAAATCTCTATCACTGGAATATATTTCTCAAGCTAATTCTTATGATAATATCAACTTTGCCTTGGTAGCTTTAAAGTAGAAATATGCAAAAACTTGATTGAACTATAGATTACAATTGAATTTTACTGTATATAAACAGGTTTTTTTTTTTAAGAACAATTCATAATAACTTGAAGATTTACAACTTTACATGCTGGAAAAGAGAATAAAGCTAGATAATAAATTCAACTCAAATCTCGATAAAAAAATAGGGATCAAAGAATAATTGAATGGAAAATTCAACAAAAACGGGTTAATGGTTAATAATTAGTGGGTAGTTCAAAAGAATGAGTTGTTAGGCTCAACGGGGTTTACTAGGGGTTAATTCATGGAGGTAGGCTTTTTGTGGAGTAAGTGGGTTAAATCCTAAGTGCCTTTATCATCTCGGTATATTAAATCAATGATGTGGTCTCGACATGTATAATCAAAGCAAGTTCTAGAATAACAATTTAGTGTTGACTCACTCAAAGCAATAATAAAAGTGACCACGAAAGAATGTATGCTAAAAAAGGCTCAAAATCTCACCAGAATTATGGCTTTTGATGTCATTCCTGTGAATTTTAAATTTCAAGATACTATTTAAAATTAGGGAAGATAACTTATGCAAAAATTGGAGTTCTCAAAAATTTCAACTTATCATTCTTGATTCCTTAATATTTTTAAGTTTGAAGCTTTAAAGTACAATCACCTATTTCTTAATTCTCAATATATCAATAAAAATTATAAATCAGTCAGAAATAATTCCTAATAGGAAACTGAAAATGATGCTATTGAGGGCAGTGCAATTAGTTAGAACAAATTCAGGGATTTCAAAGAGAGTGAAATAAAATTTTAAAGTACATTCCCCCCACACTTAAGATGTACATTGCCCTCAATGTACAAAGATAACATTAGCAATATAAGCACAAGATCATAAGATAGGGAAAGGTATGAAACTCCCTGAAAGTAGGATGAAGTTGTGGGCTGGAAGAGCTGATCGGTGTGGTACCGTGTTCCCATTTCCGTAGAGATTTGAGCTGTAAGGCTCCTTTGAAACTGTGAATGGGTTTATTAGTCGTGGGAGGTTAAGATGAAGAGGGATTACTTTGTTAGGAGATAGCTGAAGAAAATAAAATAAGCAAAATAAAAAATAAAAAAACAAATATTTAAATAAAGAAAAAGCTGAAATAAAAGAAAATAAAAGTAAACCTAAAAAGGAAAATAAAGTTAGAAGAAAATGTAAAAATAAATATTAGTGTTTAAAAGTTAGAATAAAGTAAAATAGAAGATAAAAGATAAATAATAATAAAAAGAAAAATAAAGATAAAAATAAAAATATAAAAAGAAAAATAAAAGAGGATCTAGTCCTTTGATGGATCTCGTGGAGGTGGGGTGATGCCAAGGTGCTGACATATGTGCGCTAAAGTGGCGTCAATGTAATCGAGGCGCTGCTCAAATTGGTCCAGGCGCTCGTGTATGTCAGCATGTGGGGCTGCTATCTGGGTGGGTTGTCTGGTGCGTGGTGGCTCGGTGGGCTCAACCTCCTCAGGTGGTAGCGGTGGGACATCATCAGTAACGTCCTCTGGGTCCTCGCCTTTCTGGACAAGGCGGAAGTGAAAGTGGCCGCCACCTGGCCGTCGCTCTACCATCCTCATATGTAGCATGCTCTGGATGCCTTGGGAGGATATCTGGCCAAGTAGGGTATAAGAGGATGTCTGGGCTGCGGTGTTGAATAGGCTGAAGTAGCGGCCTAGTCTCGTGATGTACGGGCCTATGGATATGATGCCTCTCCGGTGCCTCTCGGTCTGGTGCTGCATGGCAAGTGCAATAAAGTATGCTAAGTTGATGACGTGCCCATTCGCCATGCACCACAGGAAGTAGACGTCGTGATTGCTGACGACGCCTGTGCTCTCTCGTCGATCTGTAAGAGTATGAGCAAGAAGAGCATGAATGTACCTCAGAGATGGCACGAGGAAGGTTGCCTTGCTGACGCTGGGGTTATAAGTCTGACGTCCTGGGGCTATCTCATTCCAGCATTTGATGGGCTGAATGTGGATGCGTCGAGTGAGGGTAGGGAAGTCTTCTTCCGTCATGAACTGCTCAGTGTAGAGCCCAAGTGCTGCGCTAAACTCTGGCACGCTGAGGTGTCATACGAGTCATCCCAAACGGAATTGGACCGTCCCTGGATCGTCAAATCTAGTCATTATGGTCTGGAGGTGAAATGTAGCGTAGAACTCGAGAGTGAGTTCTAAGTAGGTGGGCTCGACAATCTTGAAAAACTGGTCCCATGGGTCGGTCGCTAACAAAGCTCGGACATCGTCCACCAAGTTTACTTGCGCGAGGGCCTCCTAGTCGATACACCGACCCATAGAAATAGTGCGGGCCTGGAGTAACTGATAGCGTTCCTCCTGGGAGTCTTAGGTGAAAGTGATGAACAGATGGCGTATCTCGGAGGTGGCTTAAGGGGAAGTTTGGGTGAGAAATGTTAGGGTTTGAGTGAAAAAGAAAAGTGAAAAATACCTCCTATTTATACATTTTGGGTCATACGGGCATGTCACACGCCCGTGTGAGTCGTATTCAGCCCGTGTTTTTCGAAAATTAGAGGTTTTAGCGCACCATGTTTTGATGAGCACGCCCGTGTGGTTGATTTACACAGCCGTGGAAGATCAAGTCTTTGTTACTCACACGGTCGTGTGATGGTATACACGGCCGTATGCGATCGTGTTCGTATTTCACACGGTCGTGTGATATGTGCCATGGGCTTCTGAAATTTGACAGTGTCTTCCACGGGCTAAGAACACGGGCATGGGGATTTGTGCAAGTTTGTGTTGGTACTGCAGGGTTGCCACGGCCATGTCGCACGACCGTGGCCCATTGTTGATAGCCAGTGTGGAATTCGTAAGGTCGCCACGGCCATATCGCACGGTCGTGGTGATTTATCGATGGCCCGTGTTTTGGAAAAATTTTACTCTGTTTGTACACGATCTGAGTACACGACCGTGTCCCTATTTTAAGTGTGCGCACGGCCTGAGGCACGCCCGTGTGTCTGGCCGTGTGGTCCTAAATTTTTGCATTCAAAGAGTTAGTTTATGCATAAAAAAATACTAAAAATTTTAAAGAAAAGAAAGTTACTAAGTTGGTGCTCGGGTTGCCTCCCGAGAAGCGCTTATTTAGAGTCTAAGCTCGACTCTACCTGGATGTGTCAAGAAGGGGTATGGTGGAGCCGAAGCTCTTCTCTGTTTTCCGTAAAATTCTCACCTCTATAATGTTTAAGCCGATGGCCATTTACCTTGAACGTACTGTGGTTAGGGTGAGTTACCTCAATGGTGCCGTATGGAAAGACATTTAGAACAGTGAATGGACCTGACCACCTTGACTTGAGTTTTTCAGGGAATAGTTTCAGCCTCGAGTTGTAAAGTAAGACGAGATCACCTATTTTAAACTGCTTGGGTTGTTTCAGCCTTTTGTCATGACGTCGCTTCATGGCTTCCTTATATAGTCGCGAGTTCTCGTAAGCATTGAAACACCATTCATCAAGCTCATTCAACTGCATTAATCTCTTTTCTCCTGCACTTTTAAAATCAAGGTTTAAAAATTTTATAGCCCAGAATGCTTTATGTTTAAGTTCAAATGGTAGATGACAGTTTTTTCCATAAACAAGTTTATAGGGAGATGTTCCTATGGGTGTTTTAAAAGCAGTTCTATAAGCCCATAATGCATCATCTAACTTTCTTGACCAGTCTTTCCTATTTGTTTCTATGGTTTTCTCTAGAATGCATTTTAGCTCCCTATTGGTCACTTCGACTTGACCACTGGTTTGTAGATGATAATGGGTGGCTATTCTATGATGTACTCCATACCTCTTCAAAACCTTTTCAAATTGGGTATTGCAAAAATGTGTGCCCCTATCACTAATGATTATCCTAGGTGTTCCAAATCGAGAGAAAAGTTTTTTCAAAAAGTGTACTACCACTCTAGTATCATTCGTAGGTAAGGCTTGGGCTTTTACCCATTTTGACATGTAATCTACTGCTACTAATATGTATTTATTCCCAAATGAATTAGGGAATGTACCCATGAAATCGATACCCCATACATCAAATATTTCACATGAAAGTATATAGTTCTGAGGCATTTCATTATGCTGAGAGATATTACCTGTTCGTTGGCATTTATCACAAGAGATCACATACCTGTTGGCATATCTGAAAAGTGTAGGCCAGTAAAAGCATGATTCGAGTACCTTATGAGTCGTTCTAGTTCCACTGTGATGTCCTCCAGTGGGTCTTGAGTGGCAGTGATTCAAAATTTGATATGCTTCTGTGTCATCGACGCATCTTCGTATAACCTGATCTGCACAAATTCGAAAAAGAAAAGGATCTTCCCAAAAGTAGTTCTTCACATTAGTAAAGAATCGCTTCTTTTGCTGATGGGTTAGCCCTTTTGGGGTTATGTGAGCTACTAAATAATTTGTAAAATCAGCAAACCAAGGAGTTGTCGTACCTGCTAAGGCTAGGAGTTGTTCCTCAGGGAATAGATCGTTTATCTTGTCGAGGTACTTGGGCTGTGTGTTTTCTAGTCGTGAGAGGTGATCTGCCGCCAAGTTTTCAGCTCCTTTCTTGTCCTTTATTTCCAAGTTGAATTCTTGTAACAATAAAATCTATCTTATTAATCGAGGTTTTGCATCAATTTTAGTTAAGAGGTAGCGAAGAGCCGAATGATCAGTATAAACAATGACTTTTGACAGAATTAAGTAAGATCTAAATTTGTCAAATGCAAAAATAACAGCTAGCAATTCTTTCTCTGTGGTCGTGTAATTTGCTTGAGTGGCTGTCAAAGTTCTGCTAGCATAATAGATTGGCTGGAAGTGCTTGTCCCTTCGCTGTCCTAAAACTGCACCTATTGAAAAATCACTTGCATCACACATTAGTTCAAAAGGTAGATTTCAATTAGGTGAGATCATAATCGGGGCATTGACTAACTTTTCCTTAAGGGTTTTGAAAGATTCTAGGCATTCTTGGTCAAAGTTGAAGGGTATGTCTTTTTCTAGTAATTTAGTTAAAAACTTAGCTATTTTAGAAAAGTCTTTAATGAATCTTCGATAAAAACTGGCGTGTCCTAAAAAGCTTCTTATAGCCTTAACTAAACTAGGAGAAGGTAATTTTGCAATAGTTTCAATCTTTGCCTTATCTACTTCTATCCCTTTACTAGAAATTTTATGCCCTAAAACAATACCCTCTTGAACCATAAAGTGGCATTTTTCTCAGTTTAGCTCTAAATTTGTCTCTTCACATCTGATCAAAACACGTTCTAGATTATTAAGACAAAGTTGAAAAGAATTATCGAAAACTAAGAAATCATCCATAAATACCTCCATGATGTCTTCCACGAATTCATTGAAGATAGCTAGCATGCATCACTGAAAAGTAGCAGGAGCGTTAAATAAACCAAAAGGCATTCTGCGATAAGCAAACGTACCGTATGGGCATGTGAACGTTGTTTTCTCCTGATCTTCTGGAACTATCGGGATCTAGAAGTAATCAGAGAGGCCATCTAAGAAACAATGATACATATGACCTGATAATCTTTTCAACATCTGATCAATAAAAGGTAAAGGAAAATGGTCTTTTCGAGTGGCATCATTCAGTTTCCTATAGTCAATGCAAACTCTCCATCATGTGACTGTTCTTGTAGGTATCAACTCTTCTTTGTCATTAGTCACCACGATCAATCCACCTTTCTTAGGAAGAACCTGCACAGGGCTTACCTAGGAACTGTCAGAAATAGGATAAATAATACCTGCATCTAGAAGTTTAATTACCTCGACTTTCAAAACTTATTTCATGTTGGGATTCAACCGTCTTTGGGCTTGCACCGATAGTTTGAATTCGTCTTCCATTAAAATTTTATGGGTGCAGAAAGAAGGATTAATTCCCTTGATATCTGAAATTTTCCAAGCTATAGCATGTCTGTGTTCTCTTAACACATGGAGTAGTTCCTCTTTCTCTGCAAAGCTTAAATCGGATGCGATAATGACTGGTAAAGTTGATTCTTCCCCTAAAAAGGCATATTCTAAATGATCTGGCAGTTGTTTTAGTTCTAATTTAGGGGGTTCAGTAATGGAAGGTTTCTATCTCAATTCATCACTCATCTTTAAATTTTCATAACTTATGTGCCTAGTGATGATTTCATTAGAATCCAACTCTTTCCTTACTTCGTTAATTTCAGGGGTGGTTTCATCTTTCCCCTCACCTTGAACAAGACACAGTTCTAACGTGTCTGTGAGATAAAGTTCCTGGAGATTATCTTGAACAAAATAGTCAATAATATCAACAAAATAACACGAATCATCTTGTTCTTTAGAAAATTTCATGGCATCATAAATTTTAAAGACAACTTCTTCCTCGCCAACTCTAAGTACTAATTTGCCATCCCCTACATCAATAACAGCTCTAGCAGTGGCTAAAAATGGTCGTCCCAAAATTAAAGGTATTTCAATATCCTCATCCATGTCAAGCACAACAAAATCAACAGGGAATATAAATTTATCTACCTTCACTAGCACATCTTTAATGATTCCCCTAGGATATTTAACAGATCTATCGGCTAATTGAATACTCATCCTAGTGGGCTTGGGTTCCCTGAGACCTAGTTACTTGAACATTTTATAAGGCATGAGATTAATGCTCGCACCTAAATCAGCTAATGCTTTATTAATAATCAGACTACCAATCAAACAAGGAATAGTAAAAATCCCTGGATCTTTTAGTTTTGCCGGTAGTTTATTTTGGAGAATAGCTGAGCATTCCTCGTTGAGTTCTACTGTGGCCAATTCTTCCAACTTCCTTTTGTTTGTCAAAAGTTCTTTAAGGAACTTTGCATACTTCGGCATCTGTGAAATCGCTTCAACAAAAGGTAAGTTAATGTGTAACTATTTAAACAATTTAAGGAACTTACCAAATTGAGCGTCTGTATGGTCTTTCTTCAATTTTGCCAGATATGGGATGCGCGGTTTGTATTCCTTGAGTGGTGGTGGAGTGTTGTCCTTGGGTTCCTCTGTCTTTTCTTCTGAAAGTTCTGGAATAGTCTTCTTTTCTGGCTCGGCTAGGACCTTTCCATCTCTTAAAGTAATCACTTTGACATGTTCTCTAGGATTTGGCTTAGTGTTACTTGGTAATCCTCCTTGTGGTCTTTCTGAAATTAATTTTGCAAGTTGACCAATTTGGTTTTCAAGCCCTTGAATTGATGCTTACTGATTTTTCAATACCGTTTCAGTGTTTTGAAAACGAGTCTCTGATACGACCATAAATTTGGTAAACAGCTCTTCCAGATTAGGTTTCTTTTCATGTTGCGGTGGTGGCTGCTGAAATCCTGGAGGAGGCTGTTGTCTTTGATTTCCTTGTCCTCCCAATGAAAAATTTGGGTGATTTCTCCAACCTGCATTATAAGTATTACTATAAGGGTTATTTTGAGGTCTAGAATTGTTACCCATATAGTTGGCTTGTTCAGTTTCTATGCTGTGTCCATAGGATGTGAAATCTGGATTGAACGTGTTTCCTTGAGTCGCATCGCATTGTATCACTGGTTGTGCTTGCGTAGAACTAACAAAATTATCAGACTTTTTATTTAAAAGTTCTACTTGGTTAGTAAGCATGGTGACAGCATCAATATTATAAACTCCTGCAGCTTTTGTTGGCTTTGTCCTCATGACTTGCCACTGATAATTATTCAATGACATTTCTTCAATAAATTCATAAGCTGCTTCAGGTGTTTTATTATTGATCGTCCCTCCTGCGGCTGCATCGATCATTTGTCTAGTTGACAGGTTTAAACCGTTGTGGAAGGTTTGAACTTGTAGCCACAAAGGTAGACCATGATAAGGGCACCTTCTTAAAAGATCTTTGTATATCTCCCATACATCGTATAGTGTTTCTAAATCCATCTGCACAAAGGAAGAAATATCATTTCGTAATTTGGCTGTTTTAGCTGGAGGAAAATATTTTAGTAGAAACTTTTCGATCATCTGCTCCCATGTGGTAATTGAGCCTCGTGGTAAAGAATTTAACCACTGTTTGGCTTTATTTCTCAAAGAGAATGGAAATAGCCTCAATCGAATGGCATCATCAGAAACGCCATTTATTTTGAAGGTATCACATAGTTCCAAGAAATTGGCTATGTGTAAGTTTGGATCTTCGTCCTGTAAACCATCAAACTGCACTAATTGCTATATCATCTGAATAGTGTTAGGCTTTAACTCAAAATTATTAGCAGCAATAGTAGGTCTAAGAATGCTAGTTTGGGTACCAGCCAAACTAGGTTTAGCATAATCATACATAGTGCGAGGAGCTTCTTCTTGATTTGCTGGTGGCGCGACTATTGCGAGAGGTGGTGGAACGTTTTGATTTGCTTCCATCCCTTCTGTAGGTTCTAGCTCTTGATCAGGTTCTTGTTCAGGATAATGTAGACTGCGTCTAATCTCTCAGCGATTTCTGCAAACTGTCACTTCTAGATCTTCGTCAAAAAGTAGTGGTCCTGTTGGGTTGTTTCTAGTCATAAACTAAAAATACCTGAAAAGAAAAAGCAAAGAAAAACTCAAAAATTTAAAAGAAAATAAATAAATAAAAACTAAAAATAAAAATAAAGGAAAAATAAATATATATATATAGTAATGGCTAAAGTAATAGAAATCGAGCTTTCGTAATATTTTAGTTCCCCGCAACGGCGTCAAAAACTTGATATGCGTGATATGAAGTAATAAAATTTATAAAGAACTTGATCACACCAAAACCAACTAATACCACGACGTTGAGGCAAGCGCACCTGTCAAACAGTAGTATAGTTTAGTGGCAAGACCGAGTTATCGTACCCAAGGGAACCAAAAGTACTATTACTTACTTCCTTTCTATTATCTAGCCTAACAATAAAAGAGGATTGTTTAAACTAATTCTAAAACTAAACTAAGAAAGCACAAAGAGTAAATTGGGAAAACTTTTAGGGAAAAGCTGATTGATATGGACAATACTCAAGGGAGAATCACCTAGACTTCACTTGTTATTATTTTCTTAAACTATATGATTTCTTTACTTAACTTGATCCGTAGAGATCCCTAACTTATGCTAAACCCTCCATTAAGGCGTAGAGCAACTAAGCCTAAGTTGTTAATTAAAGTTCCTTTATTAATTAACTCCCTAGGTTGCATTAATTCGATCTATGGCTCCCCATATTAGGTTTGACCCTAATCCGGCAGATTTATGTCACCCTATGTCTAGGGTTGCATGCAACTTCGCTTAATTATGGTAGATCTACTCTTATCACAGGGACTTTTGCTCCTCTGCTCTAAGCACATCTAATTCTTGAAGTAATGCCTAGGATTATTAAATCAAGAATGAAGAACGCATAATTAAGAACAATTCAAATGTTTATCAAATGAATCAAGAATAAATAACAAGATCTGTCTTAGGTTTCATCCCCCTTAAGTATTTGAGAGGCTTATTTCATGATAAAGAAAAGAAACATTACAGAAGATATAAAATAATAAAACATAAAAGAAACCAAAAACCCTTGAAGGAATTTAGGGAGATCCTCTATGTTGCTGCAGAATTCCAACTTCTAAGATAAATCAATCGGCTTCTCCTTTGGAGTAAGCCCTTGCTTCTATTCGTATCTAAAAAGTATATCTATTGTTGCCTCATGGGGTTTTTATATAGAGCTTTTGGGGGGCCTTTCTTAGCCTCTAAGCATCCCAATTTGAGTGAAATTCCCCTTCCTCGCGACTAGAACACGCCAGTGTGCCACTATCGTGTGACTTCAACAGAGGCCGTGTGATTTTCTCGGTGGAGGCACGGCCGTGTGGCCTGGCCGTGCTTATCGAGGCTTTGACCGTGTGATCTTCATGTGGCACGCCCGTGTGGCACGGCCGTGTGGCATGTCTTGGGCCTTGTTGTTCACACATTTTGGCCTATTTTTCACCGTTTTTAGCCTATTTTCCGTTCTTTTCTCTTCCTTATGCTCTCATGAGTATAAGATATGAAAAAGGAATATTAAGAGCATCGATTCGCACAAAATTGATCATAATTCATCCAAAATATAGGCTAAACATGGGGTAAAAATATGTATAATTTAACATTTATCAAGGGGAATGTAGAAGATGAGCCTTCAAAGTATCCAATAATTTCGTTGCAAGCTCTCAATGGGTTACAGTGCCACAATACCATGTGGGTAACTGCTCGAGTGAGGTCCATCATGGCCATTATTTTGGTCGATTCCGGTAGCACGCACAACTTCATTGATGTTAAGTTGGTCAACAATTTGTTACTTCCAGTCATGAACCAAGAACAGTTGAGAGTAATTGTAGCTAATGGGAGCTCTCTTTTTACTAGGGGTTGTGTAAGGGAGTGTCATGGGAGGTTCAAAACCATCATTTTGAAACAGATTTCATGGTATTACCATTAAAAGGTTGTGACATGGTTTTTGGAGTTCAATGGCTGTTAGCACTGGGGGATATTATTTGGAATTTTAATTCGTTGACCATGCAATTTATGGTCAAAGGGTAGCCATGTATTATTCATGGTATTGCTCCAGGGTCTTTGGTAGTAAGGAAATATAATTCGAATGCTAAATGTTTTGTAGCCTTGGGACATAGTTTGGGGCCTTACACTATAGTCGTGAGCACACCTCAACAGGCAGCATTGTCTACGCTAGCAACTAAGGAATTGGAAGAACCACTTCAAGTGTTGTTGGAAGAATTCGTTGGTATCTTTTAGATGCCAAAAGGGTTACCACCCCCTGGTTGCATGATCATAGAATTCCCTTGCAGGATGAAAGATCCATAATAAAGATCAGACCCTACCGATATCCGATTGTCCAAAAGAACGAGATAAAAAAGCTAATTAGGGAGATGTTACAAGCTAGAATTATTAGAGATGGTAACAGTGCTTTTGCTTCTCCCATAGTATTGATTAAGAAAAAAAAGGGAAGCTGGAGGTTATGTGTGGATTATAGGCAACTAAATCAGCATACCATAAACGATAAATTTCTAATACCTGTTATTGAAGAATTGTTGGTTGAGTTGGGGAGTGCTCGGGTGTTTTTCAAGCTGGACTTATAATCAGGGTACCATCAAATTAGGATGTGCGAGTCAGATGTACATAAAACGGCCTTCCAGACTCATGAGGGGCACTACGAATTTCTCGTAATGCCTTTTGGCCTTATTAACGCCCCTTCCAGCTTTCAGGCCCTTATGAATTCGGTTTTCAAACCCTTTCTAAGGAAATTTGTACTTTTTTTTTGACGATATCTTAGTATATTCCAACTCTTGGCCGGAACATTTGCAACATGTCAGGGAGGTCCTAATTCTCTTGAGGATGCACCAATTGTTTGCTAAGAAGAGTAAATGTAGTTTTGGAACTGCCCAAATTGAATACCTAGGCCATGTGTTACATGTTGGCATAGTAGCCATGGACAAGTCAAAAGTTGAGTGTGTTTTTTCCTGGCCAACTGCTAAATCGGTCAGAGAATTAAGAAGTTTCTTGGGTTTTTTGGGCTACTATAGAAGGTTTATTCGACACTATGGAATCCTTGCAAAACCCCTCACTGATCTGTTGAAGAAGAATGGCTAGCACTAGTCTGAGAAGGCTACAAATGCTTTTCAACTACTGAAAGAGGCCTTTTGTACAGCTCCTGTGTTAGCATTACCTGATTTTCATTTAGAGTTCACTGTGGATACAGATGCATATGGAGTTGGTATAGGAGCTGTGCTGCAACAGCATGGGAGACCAATTGCATATTTTAGTAAGGCTTTAGAGACTCGACATCAGACGTTATCAATATATGAGAAGGAAATGATGACTGTTTTGCTAGTTGTAAGGAAATGGCACACTTACTTAGTGGGAAGACACTTCTGAATCCGTACTGATCATCAAAGTTTGCGGTTTTTGTCGAATCAGGTAGCTGTTACCCCGTTCCAACAATGATGGGTGGCTAAGATGTTGGGCTACGATTATGAGGTTTCTTATTGGAAAGGGATTAACAATAAAGTGGCTGATGCATTATCTCGACAACCCTAGTTGGCTCAAGCTCAACTTTTTCAATTGTCTTCAAGCTCGGTCATTTCTGATTTATTGGCCCAGGTGCAGCATTCGTATGAAGGGGATGATAAACTTAAAAAAATCATACCGGAGATCCATCAGTCGAAAATTTTAAACCACAAGTATTCATGGGATGGTCGTTTTTTGCGTAGGAAAGGAAAAATTGTAGTTGGGAAGAATCTTCAGCTGCGAAAGGAGCTGTTTAATCATTTCCATGTAGAAACCATGGGAGGACATTTGGGAATTCATGCTACAAGGAAAATGTTAGCTAGTTTATTGTATTGGAGGGGCCTTACAACCGATGTTAAAACTTGGACTCGAGAATGCCTTGTCTGTCAACGATACAAGAGCGAGACGGTGGCCTATCCGAGTCTTCTACAGCCATTACCTGCGCCCGACAGAGCTTGGTCAGTTGTAAGTTTGGATTTTATTGAAGGGTTACCAATTTTCAACAAGAAAAATTCCATTCTGGTGGTGGTAGACCATCTGACAAAATATGGTCAATTTTTGGCCCTTTCACACCCTTTTACAGCAAAAGACGTAGCCCAAGAATATCTGAACCATGTTTATAAATTGCATGGTATGCCTGACTCAGTTATATCTGATAGGGATAAAATTTTTGTTAGTCATTTCTGGCAAGAGTTGTTTCGCCAAGTAGGGACTAGACTCTTATTGTCCACAGCATACCATCCGCAAATGGATGGTCAGACAAAAGTTTTGAACAGGTGCCTTGAAACTTATTTGTATTGCATGACTGGTGAGACACCTAGTTGATGGTCACAGTGGCTTCCTTTAGCTGAATGATGGTATAATTCATCGTTTCACTCTGTCATCCAATCAACTCCATATGAAGCGTTGTATGGACAACCACCACCTACGCATATGCCTTATCTAGCTGGGGCTTCCTCGGTAGCAGTAGTCGATAGAAGTTTGCAGGTGAGAGAAGCTGCTAGAAAACTACTGCAATTTCATCTTAAAAGGGCTCAGTCCCGTATGAAAAGTCTGCAGACAAGCATCGTTCAGAGAGGAGTTTTCAGGTGGGGGATCTAGTCTATTTGCGTCTGCAGCCTTACAGACAGCAAACAGTTCGAAGGGTGATCAACCAAAAGTTATCCCCTAGGTACTATGGACCTTTTCCGGTGCTTAAAAGAGTTGGTGCTGTAGCCTATACCTTACAGCTACCCACGGGCTCTCGTATCCACCCTACTTTCCATGTATCTCAGTTGAAGAAACATGTTGGTCCTATTCCTACTCACGTTGACTTACCTTTGGTTGATGCTGATGGGGCCATGCACAAAGAACGTGTAAGAATCCTGGACAGGCGAATGGTGAAAAAGGGAAATCAAGCTATTACGGAGGTCCTGGTGGAATGGATTGACTCTTTCCCTAAAGATGCTACTTGAGAGCCTCTGACAAAGCTTCGGGCCAAATTTCCACACTTTCATCCTTGAGGACAAGGATCTTTTCGGGGAGGCAGTATTTGTTATGGGCTCAATTACTAAGTAGGGCAAAAGAGTTAAAATTACTGTTAATAAGAGTAGTTAGTGCAACGGCTAGTTCTTTAAATGAAACGGTGTGTTTTATTGTTGGCAGGATCAGTCTAAAACAGAGCGTATCAATACATTCTGTTCTTAACTGATAGTGCTACGTCATATTTCTTGTTATTTTTGGTTTATAGCGTGAGTTGTAAAGGGAGACGGTTATGCAATTACAGAAGAAGATTCAGATCTCTCTCATTTTCTCTGTTCTTCCTTTTCTCTTCTTAGCCTTTCTTCTACTTTGATTTTCTGTTCTTATCATCTATAGGGCTTCGATGAAGGCTAGGAGTATGGCAAAGACGGAAACGGTCCTTCATTTTTTGTCGTCTGTTTGTTTCAAACATTAGATCTAAGTCTTTTTTTTCTTTTTGTTTTTTTAAAAAAAAAGAGGAGAAGAAGGGAGAAACCTTTTAAGAGGAGTGGAAATGGAGATTTTCGCGAACTCCAGCTGCCGTATACAGTGGCAGACCGTAAGGCGGTACGTCGAGGGATTGGGGCTCCGGTGACCTGAAATCTCGAATGGGGGAGAGTTTTTGTTAGAGTGTTTGAGTTATTTTTTTAGGTATAGGGAAGAAATGGAAAATTTTTAGCAAAATAGTGACTTTTATAGCACCTCTATACGGCGTCGTTTTGAGCCTTGTTTCCAGTGGCCAAAACGACGCCATTTAGGCTATGACCCGTGCAACCCGACCCAATTTGAAGGAGGATCCGCGTGTTTTTAAAGCCCAAATGGGTTATTTATGACTTTGGTCCTTACTTCTTTCGTATGTGTTGTAATCAGGTCCCATATCTGTTTCTTATATTTGCAATTCGTCCCTAAAATTTTGATTTTAATTTCATTTAAGTCCCAGACGAAACGACACGGTTTGAAGATATGGTTTATTTTCCCATCTAGTCCTCATTACTTTATGCGTTTTTCGTCTGAGCCTCGATTTTTCTGTTTTATTTTAATTTGCCACACCATTTTTATTTCTTTTTTTTTAATTTAGTCCCTAACTTGCAGATCTCATGGAGAGAGGACGCGTGTCTAAAAGATTGGTTTATTTCCCTCTTTGGTCCTTGCTAGTCCTTACGCGTCATGTTTTAACCCCTTTTGGTTCCTTTTTGATGTATTCTATATTTGACACTTTTTACTTGCTAATCTCTTTGTCTTATGAACTTTTCACTACTTAATTGGTTGCATTTGATTTATTTCTTGTGTAGTGAACCTAATACTGGAAATGGCAATAAAAGGACTTAATCTGCATTTTTTTCTGTCGTGGCTGAAGACGTGGGCACGACGCGGATCTGACATGGCAGATCAGAAGTCAACACGGGAATATTCTAGAAACAACTTATCTTGATCTATTGACGTGATTTTGGGGGATTTTGGATTACATTTTATATTTTTAGGATATTATCTTATCTTTTTTTGATTAGTTTCCTTGTTGTTTTGGGAATTTGAAACCTATAAATACCCACTTTTGGGTAAGGCTAAGAATCATCTCTTGTCTTAGTTCTTGTTGCTACTTTGCTTTCATTTTCAATAAAAATTTTTTCTTTTGTTTTATTTCAACTTTCTTTTATTTTATTTTATGGTTTTACATTATCAAAATATGTTAAGCATGATAATCAAAATTATGCTTGGCTAATTTTTCTCAAGCCAAGAGCTAGTATGAATCAATTCCTCACGTGAGAATTGAATATTGCTTAAATCCCTTCGGGATACATTTTCGTCTTTCTGCTTAGATAGTTTGGCAATCGGCCTTACTAAAATTTTTAAACATTTTTCAAATAAAAAAGGATCCGTTGGTCTGGAATCGTTTAATTTTACAGTTGGGAGGAAGAATCAGCCTGTGGCATTTCGACTTCCTATGAACACTCTTAGCGGCGGTCCGCTAAGGAAAGACGAGATCGGAAATGATTCTCGATGAGACAACTTCCGAGTTGGGCTTTTCCTGTTTTAAAACTAAGTATTTTAATGGCGATAGACGTGGCTGATTTACTCAAAAATCGACTTTCGAAGATAGACTTGGGAAGATCGGTTACATGAGAGAAAAGCAAGTTTCGATGGGTTGGGCCTCGGAGGCTGTAACCGACATGAGTCCCGAAGCAAAAATCTATTTTCGATGATCGTGGGAATTGACAAAACTAGCTCGAGGTGATTCTTATACTCGTGTTTATTCAAGTTAATCTTTCACCTTCTTTATTTTATTGCTTCTATTTTAATACATCTTTCTTTGCAATTTTACTTGTTTATTTTATTTTCTTGTTACTTCTCAAATCACCCTTTTTTTTATTTTCTATTTCAGCTCCTAGGTTAAGAACAAGAAATTTAATCAAGAATTCCATTAAACTCCTTATGGATCTTGATTAAATTTCTTGTTATCAACCTAGGAGCTGAAATAGAAAAAAAAAAAAGGGTGATTTGAGAAGTAACAAGAAAATAAAATAAACAAGTAAAATTGCAAAGAAAGATGTATTAAAGTAGAAGCAATAAAATAAAGGTGAAAGATTAAGTTGAATAAACACGAGTATACGAATCGCCTCGAGCTAGTTTTGTCAATTCCCACGATCATCGAAAATAGATTTTTGCTTCGGGATTCATGTCGGTTACAGTCTACTAGGCCCACCCAATCGTAACTTGCTTTTCTCTCATGTAACCGATCTTCCCAAGTCTATCTTCGAAAGTCGATTCTTAAGTAAATCAGCCACGTCTATCGCCATTAAAATACTTAGTTTTAAAACAGGAAAAGCCCAACTCGGAAGTTGTCTCATCGAGAATCGTTTCCGATCTCGTCTTTCCTTAGCGGACCGCCGCTAAGAGTGTTCATAGGAAGTCGAAATGCCACAGGCTGATTCTTCCTCCCAACTGTAAAATTAAACGATTCTAGACCAACGGATCCTTTTTTATTTGAAAAACGTTTAAAAATTTTAGTAAGGCCGATTGCCAAACTATCTAAGCAGAAGGACGAAAATGTATCCCGAAGGGATTTAAGCAATATTCAATTCTCACGTGAGGAATTGATTCATACTAGCTCTTGGCTTGAGAAAAATTAGCCAAGCATGATATTGATTATCATGCTTAACATATTTTAATAATGTAAAAACATAAAATAAAATAAAAGAAAGTTGAAATAAAACAAAAGAAGAAAATTTTATTGAAAATGAAAGCAAAGTAGCAACAAGAACTAAGACAAGAGATGATTCTTAGCCTTACCCAAAGGTGGTTATTTATAGGTTTCAAATTCCCAAAACAACAAGGAAACTAATCAAAAAAAAAGATAATATAATATCCTAAAAATATAAAAATGTAATCCAAAATCCCCAAAATCACGTCAATAGATCAAGATAAGTTGTTTCTAGAATATTCCCGTGTTGACTTCTGATCTGCCATGTCAGATCCGGGCCGTGCCCAGCATCGTGCCCACGTCTTCAGCCACGACAGAAAAAAAATACAGATTAAGTCCTTTTATTGCCATTTCCAGTATTGGGTTCACTAAATAAGAAATAAATCAAATGCAACCAATTAAGTAGTGAAAAGTTCATCAGACAAAGAGATTAGCAAGTAAAAAGTGTCAAATATAGAATACATCAAATTCCCCCTCACTTGTCTCATACTTGTCCTCAAGTATGTTTGAAATAAATTAATCAAAAGCTTAATCATCCTTCTCCTAAACCGTTGCAAGTCTAAGCAATGTTATGAGAGTTCAAGTGCACAAAAATGACGAGAATAAAGAATGAATCAAAAGAAATAGGTGCAAGCAAGAACAATCATTCAACCTTACCATTGTCTATCAATTATCAATCAAATTCTAACCTAAGCTTAATTCTTACCAAGATGCACTCAAATCACTCAAGTGTTTTGGGTGTAGAAAACAAATTCACTCAAAGTCAAAATTTGAATAAGGGCCTCCATAGGCTTGTGGCAAGATCAATTCTCCACTACTTTAAAGAAATAAGATGCAAAAATCATTAAGACTTTTAAATAAGGGTGTAATGGGGCTTAGGTAAATGTGGGGAATAAGGCTAAAATGAGGCTAAAGAAAATCAAGACAAGAGTTTCCCAACAAGTAACTAAATCATGTCCATAACCTTAGAAAACATAGGCAACAAGAATAAGCAAACTAAACAAAGGCAGCTATAATGAACAAATCATCAAACTTTTTTTTTTTGAAACATGATCTCACAACCTTAAACTCATGTTCTTTGTCTTGTCAAGGGTGGAAGAGAGAAATAAATGAAAAGGCTCGGGTTTAAAATCTTAGTGAAAACAAAGAAAACGGAATTAGGCTTCAACTTGGTTCACTAAGGGAAAAGAAAGGGTGAATCCTAATGCCTAAATCATATTAATGCATCAAATTCCAATGTAATCTCAAATGCATACAAGCCACAAGTTCTAGATTCCAATGTCCAAATTGACACTCTCAGGCAAGAAAAAGAGCATGAAAATATAGTCATATGCTAAAGGCTCAAGTTCTCACAAAATGGGCTAATTAATTAAGTTAGGTGAAGAATTCAACTAACAATGTTAAGACAAATTGCAAGGATTGTCAAATTGGACTTACTTATATCATTCGATTATCAAGCATGCTAGAATTCAAGTATCTTTATGAACTAAAATAATCATAACATGCTTAGCAGTAAGCAACGACAAATGAGTTGTTCTTCTAATCAATTCAAACAAACATATCATCAAACAAATATGACAAGCAAGGCGAAATTAATGTCATCTTTTATTTTGTCTTTGATTCGTACTTTTAATTTCTTTTAATTGCTGATCAAGGCCCCATTTATTTTAATTTCTTTTAATCATTATGCTTTTATTCCATTTATCCTTTTATTTATTTTCATATGTTTATTCATTTTCATTTCAAGCCAAATTCACATTTATTTATTATGCTTTCACTTCTGTTGCCTTTATTTGCTTTCTTTAAACTTTCATTTTTTATGGTTATTATTATTATTATTTTTTTTTTTACATATTGACATGTTAGTTTATTAATATCAACATCATATATTATATCGTATCATGTATATTAGGCTATGATTACTCTGAATTATATCATATCACCACTATTTGTCGAGTACAACCTCTTTCACATTTTAATAATCGATTAAACATATGTCATTTTTAAATATCTCATCATTTTTTTTAATTCGTAAAAAAAGGAAAACCTAGAAAATAAAGGCAATATTCCTTATTTGGGAAATTTGAGAGATCGTACCCTACCGTACTGGGTTCCGATTTTTCTCATTTGACTCAAATGATCGAATATCCTTCTAAAAACATTAAAATACGAGTTTTGAAAATCAAAGACGAACTTATTCCCGAAGGTTTAAAATGTTGTGTCCTAACGTACTAGATGTGACATTTTATTACTTCGAGATAAGAAAGTCTTTAACACCTATTCCGATTTACTCAAACAAATTCTTCATAAAAATCAGCATTAATAAAAAATGGGGCTTGTATTTTTTTAAATTTTCGACATTAAGACATTAACTAATCAATTAGGTACCAATTTTGGGCGTGACGAGGGTGCTTATCCTTCCTCGTACGTAACCGACTCTTGAACCTGATTTCTCAAAATTTCGTAGACCAAAATTGCCATTTTAGTGAATCAAAACATTTTTATTAAAACGACCAAATCGCAAGGTGACCCGATCACACCTTATAAAAAAAGATTGATGGCGACTCCCGTTTTAATTTTCATTTTCAAACCAAAGTCGACCTCCGTTTTTCAAAAAAATGGTTTCAACAGCCACCAAATGATCCAGACTAATCAAGATGGTTTTGCCTTGAAGCCACAAGGTATCTTGAAAACTTTAAGCATTCTCTTAGCTTTCTTGAAGTATAAACATATCGTTAATTCCTACCCTTATTTTCACTTGTCTTTTTTCCAGAGCCAGGAAGAATGATGACAATGTCCTATTTGAAATTTAACACCATGAAACACATTATGCAAGCACCATGTAGCTGTAGTTTGGAAAAAGTACTACAGATTATATGCCATGCTGAGGAGATTGCTTGTATGTATCCTTATCTAGTAATAGTTGTTTCTTTTTGGTTAAAAATTGTTGTTTTCTCGATGATATTTGGATTCAGGTGTGAATATTGGATATATATGTTCGTTATGAGTATGCATAAAATTTCTATGTATTCAAAGGGTCCTTGGAAAATCATAGTATCTATGTCCAGATAGACATGTTACTTAAAAAAACAGTAAATTTTGTACTTGTTCTCAAGAAAATATGAGAGTGATATACTAATGTTCTGAAAATAAAGGGAGACAGCTTAGACGCAATGAGAAGAAACTTATGAATGAGATAAATAGAGACAAAGATGGCCGCCTCTGTTTTCATGTCAGTGGTGATAAGGAAAACAGAAAAAACGCATTCAAACTAGAGAAGAAAAGATATTTGTTTTGGGAAATGACTGCTTAACCGGGGACCTTTAGTTCATGATTTATCCATGACCTAGGTTTATTGACCTCAATTCGATTATCCTTTTACTTCAAATATGGATATAACCTTTTTTTAGAAGAATTATTTCAAAGTTGAGCTGATGAAATTATGAATTGGCTTGTTTGCCTTCGGATGCAAATTCAATATGCTCAAATGGGCGTAGAATTCCCAAGTGTATGAAAGAATATTTTATATACAAAAAGAACCATAGAGGAGCCCTGAACTCGTCCCTTTTAGCCAAGTCGTTATAACAAAAACTCTAGGATGACAGTCCTTACCTGCTAAAACAATTACCTAGCATTGGCATGGTAACAGCGAAGGTTTTCTTTGACGAGTCTTAGTTTGTTTGATAATGCTACATTTATTCTATCTACTTATGTTACTTGGACCCAGATGTAGGTGTTGGGTTTACTTAAAGAATCATGGAGTGCCACATCCTCGTACCAATGTCTGGATATGCATTGGAAAAAGATACTTGGGAAAATGAAAATAGGAGTGAGAGCAAACAAGGATTTCTAAATATTTTTTAGATTCAATATCCTCTCATTATATTTATGCTTTTTATTCAGGCGCTGCATTCATTGGGAATTAAATCATTTGAGACATTAGCTGAAGCTGATCCAAGGAGGATAGAGATAGTGTTGGTGTTATGAACAAGAAAGAAGCTGACTTGAGCTTAGACTTGTATAACAAGTCACGATGCTTGCTGGACAAACAAGTAGGAATCGAGCAAAAAATGAAGAAGAAAGAAAAGCAAAGACAGCAGAGAAAAATGAAGTATATGGAAGAAAATCTAAAGATTTTTCATTAACAAAAGCATTGGCATATTGCCATTACAAATACCAGACATTTGCTGGTCATTACAAGTCAAAGATCACCTAAACTTTTTACCTAACACCACTAAATACATTGAAAGTTGCTAAGTTAACTTGTGCAAGTTGGTTTGCTGAATTTTCAGTCAATCAACATCTAAATTATATCAAAAAGTATACCAACTAAGTTCAAATAGAACTAAGTTGCAAACCATAAACTTAGGATAACAAAAAACAAGTTACAATTGGACAGCATCACAATCTTTAGTTGCTGCCTGCATGATCCTAGTGCATGAGCTGCTTCTATGCTGCAATGAGGCTAACTTTAACAGATAGTTACTGGTAGAAAGTTTCCTTTTGGAAATCATATCAAGGAGTTTCTCACGTCATTGCATCCAAAAGTTGAGATTAAGATCCAGGTAAGCGAAGTCTAAGTTAGCACTAACATCTCAAGGGGTCCAATCAACTAAGCGACACTATGCTGAAATGGTACGTTGTCCAGAATGCTTCTTCATACTGCTTAATTAGTCATTAACAAAATATAATTTACTAAACATATTCTCTTACAGATCGTTGCTTCAGAAGAAGAAAACCTAATTCTTTTCCATGAGAAGATAATGTGCTATTCACATTAATTTGGATACTACAGTTTTGAGCAACGAGGGTGTTTTTTGTCAAACATATTTCTTATTTAATCCAATATTTTAGTCAAATAAAAGTCAGGAAGACTTTTTGTTTTCCTGTATGGATTTTGTTATGCCAAATGGTGGAAAGCTTAATTCTATATGCTATATGTGCTTCTTTCCTCTATATTACTTACCTGACTTGGTTGCAGTATAGTGGATGAGTTTTTAAGGTATGCAATCTTGTTCTTGAACTCTTGTCACTTACATGACGATTAGCTATAAATTTAACAATTTAAAACGTTTCGAGTCTTGTTCGTGTTACTTTTTCATATTCTATCATGTTTTACTCGTTAGCTATGAATTGGACGTATAAGTTTAGAGTTCAGACGGCAATGAATGCCCTTAAAACTAATGTTTTTTCAGAACAATTTTTCCTTAATTGCAGTGGAGTTATTACAATTACAGAACTGTTGAAGTTGGCCTGCATGCAGCATATGAAGCAGCCAAGGAGCAGACCATGCAACACAAGTTATGCGGATGAAGTATATGCAACTGCAAAAGATCAAGTTGCTGTAATATCACCGGTACATGCAGCTGTTGAAGTTGATGCAACTGTTCAATTTTGTTTTTATAAGAAATGTTTTGTAACTTAGTCAGATTTGAACTAAATGGATGACATAATTAGGTAATGTATGAGCTGATAAATCTGCTTTGTTAAAGTGTACAAGTTATATTTTACAAGTTTCAATGTAATTAGTGGTAGTAGGTAGTTGTTTAGGTGAAATTTATTTATGTTGTCTAGCTATATTTTTTTTATATGTATTGGCATCATGCCATCTGAAATGTCAATGAAAACATTTTGAAATTCATTCAAAATACTCTCTCAATTTTTGATTCCATAGTTCAAGTCTGATTCTATTCGTTTTAACTCAAAATTATCTTTGGACTTGAATTTCAAGATTTCTTTATTCTTTATCCGGGTTCATTATGTTGTTGATCAAGTTCTTGACTAAGCTTCATACTTCTTTCGGTGTCAATAACCCAACAATTGGTATTTAGAGTTGCATTCTCAGTGGACCTATCATATTTCAACCTTGAAAACAATGGCTTCATTAGGCTTCTCACCAACTATACCACCAGTCTTCAATGGAAAGGGCTATCACATATGAGTGGTTAAGATGAAAACCTACTTGCAGGCATTTGACCTATGGGAGATGATCAACTCAGATGTTAAACCAGCACCACTCAGAACCAATCCAACAGTGGCTCAGATTAAGCAACATGCTGATGAAAGGACCAAGAGGATAAAGCTATGTCCTAGATCCAAAATAGTGTCTGATGTGATTTTTACAAGGATCATGGCCTATGACACACTAAAACAGACTTGGGATAGATTGAAGGAGGAGTTCCAAGGGACAAAGAGAACAAGGCAGCAACAGCCATTGAATTTGAGAAGGGACTTCGAGAACTTGACGATGAAGGAGGAAGAAACTATCAAGCAGTATTCAGATAGGATTATGGTTGAGGTAAATAGCATAAGGTTGCTTGGGGAGCAGTTAAGTGAAGCAAGAATTGTGGAGAATGTGATCTCAACCTTACCTGAAAGGTATAAGGCAAAGATATCATCCCTGGAAGACTCAAGAGATCTGACCAGCATCTTACTAACAGAGCTGATCAATACCCTTTATGCTTAAGAGCAAAGGAGTGCCAGTAGACTGGAGGAACATCATGAAGGTGCTTTCCAAGCTAGAAGCAGACCAGCCTCAAACTCCTCTACATACAAGGGGAAGAAAACCTAGTCAAACGAGCCTAAAGCAGATGGTGCAGGAAGATATCCACCTTGCCCATACTGTAGAAGGCTAAGTTATCCAGGTGAAGTATGTTGGTTCAAGCCTGATGTGCAGTACAAATTCTGCAAAAAGATGGGCCATGCTGAGAAAGTCTGCAGAAACAAAGGTAGACAGAGACCAAATCAAACTCAACAGCCAATAGCTGAAGCTCAAGTGGCAGAGGAAGACAGTGACCAAGAAGAGTAAGTTTTTGCAGTTTCTTGCTCAGCTGGTAAAGGAAAAGCCACACATAGATGGTTGATAGATAGTGGTTGCACAAACCACATGACCCCTGATGCTGGCATTTTTAAGTCAATTGACAGAAGCTTTAAAACAAAGGTGAAGGCTGGAAATGGACACTTCATCAAAGCTGAAGGCAAAGGAGATGTGCTGATAGAGACTTCTACTAGTACCAAACTTGTTACAAATGTCTTGTTTGTGCCTGATATTGATAGAAACTTGCTTAGCATTGCTCAACTGCTTGAAAAATGATATTAAATAGTATTCAAAGGCAAAGAATGCCTGATCAGTGATCCAAGTAGATCCAAGCTCATATTAGTGACCGTGGCTGACAAAAGCTTTGTTGTGGATTGGAACAAAGGTTTAGACGGTGCCTACACAACTATTCAAGATGAATCCAAGCTGTGGCACAAGAGGTTAGGCCATGCCAACTAAAAATTGATAGCTCAGCTGACCAAAGGAGATTTGGTTGAAAACTTCACTAACTCAATTGAAAAAGAAGAAGTTTGTGAAGTATGTCAGGTAGGAAAACAAACTAGACTACTATTTCCTTCCAACACAGTTCTTGTAAGTAGAGATGTTGTATTCGATGAGAAATCAACCTGGAATTGAGAGAAAAATGAACCAGAGGCAATATCTAAAGATGTTGCAACAGATTAAGCTGAAGCTGATCAAAATGGTCCTGAAATAGACATTGATGATGAACCAGTCAGAGGCACTAAACCATTGGCTGAGATTTACGAAATAGCTCAAATGGCTACAGTTGAACCAAGCTACTTTAAAGAGGCTGAAGCTCAACAAAACTAGAAACAGGCTATGGTTGATGAAATCAATATGATTGAGAAGAATCAAACCTGGCAGCTAGTTGAGAGACCAGCAAACAAGAAGGTTATTGAAGAGAAGAAGGTTTTTCAAGCCAAGCAAAATGCTGATGGTAGCTTGAACAAACTCAAAGCAAGGCTGGTTGTAAAGGGTTCAATCAGAACTATGCAGCATGCAAGCCAAGGAGTGTTGAAGTTGGCCTACATGTAACATATGAAGTAGCCAAGGAGCAGACCATGCAACACAAGTTATGCGAATAAAGTATATGCAGCTGCAAAAGATCAAGCTGCTGTAATATCATCGGATGAAGTACATGTAGCTACTGAAGTTGATGCAGTTGTTCAACTTCGTTTCTATAAGAAATGTTTTGTAACTTAGTCAGATTTGAACTAGGTGGATGACATAATTAGGTAATGTATGAGCTAATAAATCTACTTTGTTAAAGTGTACGAGTTATATTTTACAAGTTTCAATGTAATTAGTGGTAGTAGGTAGTTGTTTAGGTGAAATTTATTTATGTTGTCCAGCTATATTTTTTATATATGTATTGGCATCATGCCATCTGAAATGTCAATGAAAACATTTTGAAATTCATTCAAAATACTCTCTCAATTTTTGCTTCCATAGTTCAAGTCTGATTCTATTCTTTTTAACTCAAAATTATCTTCGGACTTGAATTTCAAGATTTCTTTATTCTTTATCCAGGTTCATTATGTTGTTGATCAAGTTCTTGATTGAGCTTTATACTTCTTTCGGTGTCAATACCCCAACAAGAACCGATTGCTAGTTCTACTTGATTAAGTTCATGAATGAATTTAGTTTAATTTGCTAGGTCTTCAATTACTTAGTGTAGAATGTTTGGTTATACTTGCAGCCCCTACAGCACCCCCCAGGAAAGATGACCATAAAGGTTGATATTCTTTTTGAGGAATACAGCTAAGTTGCTAAAAGTCATAAATACTCTGCGCATAAATTCCAGTTTTAAAGACTCACTGTTGCAGTTTTATCCATGCAGTTGGAGTTGATCTCAATGAAAAACTTCTACTAGTTAAGGAGAGCAATTCAAATGCCAATATTAAAAGTGCAAGGAAACCGGCTCAGTTTTTTGCTCCTTAGGAAATTTATGTTATAGAAGATGACAATGAAGCCAAACAAAAGTCTTTTGCCCAAAGACCTCCCAATTCGATTGAATCTAAAAGGGAAAGTTCTTCAATGTGAGAACCAGAGAATTCTTCTGGATTTCAAGTAGCTCGTTTCATTTACACCATTTTATCTTGTCATCTAAATCTTTTTTTATTGCGGGCCCAGTTTGAACCTCTTGGATGAAGAACTAGAAGGTATGGAATTATGCTGTGATTTTCATTAGATATCCTAATATCTTTTTTCCTATTTTACGCAGCATTTTCGCCTAAAAAAATTTTGTAGGAGAGCTTGCTTCTGGAATTGAAAATGATGATTGTAAAATCATCACTGAGTAATCAATATTTGACCATATATGAGAAGATGCCAAGAACTTTCCTCTCTCGACTCCAAACAATGCCTATTCTCCATCATCTGGAGGCTTAATTTGTTAAAAAAACTGCTAAATATAAAAGTAAAAACAGAACAAAAGACTTAAATGGAAGCAATAAGAATTCAGAAAATTTGTAACGGTGAAGTGCTTTTCTTTATTCCATGAAGATTACTATAAATACTAAAATAGCTAACAACTTAGAGATAAATCTCCTAAATAAAAGGAACACTACTGGCACTAAATCAAAGACTAGGTCTATTTAAAACAAACTTTGACTTACTCAATGACTAACTTATTCAATCAGTAAATAGTAACAAATAATTTCTACATTAACCTTTAACACTCCCCCTTAATGTAGAAACTCTCCAACACCCAACAATTCTCTTAAATGCACGAATTTCTTTGGTGGAAGTGGCTTTGTAAACAAATCAGCAACTTGTTCTTCAGTGCAACAGTACTCCATCTTGATATCTCCCTTTGCAACCAGCTCTCTTATGAAATGATGACGTGTTTCAATGTGTCTTGTTCTACTGTGATAAATAGGATTTTTTGTCATTGCATTTGTTGACTAATTATCACAATAGATGGTAGTTGCCTCCACTTGTGTTTGCTTTAAATCATCAAGAATTCTTCGTATCCAGACAACTTGACACGCAGTAGCAGTAACAGCCATATATTCAGCCTCTGAAGATGATAAAGCAGTTGATGGTTACTTTTTTGAGCTCTATGAAATAGCTCCACTACCCATAGTAAAAACGTAACCAGTTGTACTCTTGCGATCTTCAATGCAGCCACCCAAATCACTATCTGAAAAACTATACAGCCTTAGATTGTTAGAGAACTTATACCATATTTCAAATGAGCCTGTCCCCTTCAAATAGCACAAAATTCACTTGGCAGCTCCAAAGTGATGTCTGCTTGGACTCTGTATATATCTAGACAAGAGACTTGTTGCTTGCAAAATATCAGGTCTACTATTTGTTAGATACAACAGACTCCCAATCAAACTTCAAAACAATTGGCAATCAATTTTCTCTCCTCCATCATCTAGACAAAATTTTTGATTGGTGCACATTGGAGTACTCACGAGATTGCAATCCTTCAAGTTGAACTTTTCAAGAAGATCATTCACATATTTTTCTTGAGACATAAAAATACCCTCCACACATTGTTTGATTTCTAGATCCAGAAAGAAACTCATCAACCCCAAATCAGTCATTTCAAATTCGTCTGTCATCAGCTTTTTAAACTCATTCAACAAAGAACTACTATTGCTAGTATAAATCAAATCATCAACATAAAGGCAAATAATGAGAATATCAGAAGTAACTATATTTTTCACATATAGATTTAGCTCACTAGGACTTCTTTGAAAACCATTATTGCTGAAATGTCCATCAATTCTTCCATACCAGGCTCGCGGTGCTTGCTTTAAGCCATATAGAGCCCTTTTCAACCTATACACTTTCTCTTCTTGATTTGCAATCTCGTAACCTTTTGGTTGCTGCACATATACTTGTTCTCCTAGGATTCCATTTAAAAAAGCTGACTTGACATCAAACTGATAAATCTCCCAATTGAATTGAGCTACAATTGACAGAATAACACGTATGGTGTCAAACCTTGCTACCGGAGAGAAAGTTTCTTGGAAATCTAACCCTTCACGCTACATGTACCCTCGTGCAACCAATCTTACTTTATGCTTTTGAATGGAACCGTTAGCCTGGAATTTAGTTTTGAAAATCCATTTTAACCCAACAGCTTCTTTTCCATTTGGAAGGTCTACTAATTCCCACGTCTTGTTCCTTTCCAAGGCTTTCATTTCATCATCCATTGCATCTCGCCATTCCTTAGATTTGATTGCTTCTTCAAAGACGATTGGATCTTCAATTTGGGTGAATTGGCATTGTTCAGTGCTTTCATAAATTTCTGCCAACGATCTCCATTTTCTAGGTGGTGATTCTGATGAGGAAGAGCTTGATGAAGTGGTATTTGGAATTACTGAAGGACTGCTTGGTGCCGATGAGCAAGAACTTCCATCTCTATTTTCTTGACTAGGATGAGTGTCGAGACATCCACCATCTTCTAGTAATGCTTCTGAACCTTCTTGTAATTCCTTCCAATTCCAAGAGTTTTTCTCATAAAAAACAACATCACGACTAATTAATAGCTTCTTAGATAAAGGATTATAAAATCGATATCCTTTAGTTTCAGAGCTATACCCAACAAAGATACATTTAGTGCTATTATCATCTAACTTTCCTCTCTTTTGAGATGGAATATGCACAAATGCAATGCAACCAAAAACTCTCATATGAGTTACCTTAGTTTTCCACCCATGCCATGCTTCAAATGGTGTTTTTTGTTCTAAAGCTGCTGTTAGAGATCGATTGAGGATGTACACTGCTGTGTGAATTGCTTCTGCCCAGAAACTCTTTGGAAGATCTTTAGCTTTCAATAAGCATTTTCCCATCTCAACAAGACTTCGATTCATCCTCTCAGCGACTCCGTTTTGTTGTGGGGTGTAGCTTGCTGTTAACTGACGTTGAATGCCAGATTCTTCACAGAATTTGTTGAATTCAGCAGAGAGAAATTCTCCACCACGATCTGTCCACAAGGTCTTTATAGGCTGGCCACTTTGTTTCTTAATACTTGCTTTAAACTTCTTGAAAACTGCAAGAGCCTCTGATTTTTCTTTGACAAAGTACACCCACGTCATTCTACTGTAGTCATCAACAAAGACTAAAAAGTACCTGTTGTTATTGAGAGAAAGTGTCCTCATCGGTCCGCAAAGATCAGCATGAATAAGTTCAGCAAGTTGGGAAGCTCTCCTCGCTTTGCCCTTTGGGAAAAAATCTCGATGTTGTTTCCCAAATATACAGCTCTCACACATACCATCAACATTTTTTATTAAAGGTAAACCATCAACTAGATTCTTTTCAGACATGAGTTTCAAACTACTAAAATTTAAGTGCCCATATCTGTGATGCCACAACCAATTTTCATCAAACGATTCTGCCTTCAATGCAAGCTTATCATCAGTTGCGAGATTATAAGGAAAAATCTTATTTTTTGCCATTGGAACACTAGCTAACAAGTGCTTTTTCGATTTATCCTTAAAAATGCAACAATTGAATTCCTCAAAGACAAATGAATACCCGTCCACCATAAATTGCCCACCACTTAATAAATTAGAATTTAAATCTGGAACATACAAAACATTACGAATGCAATTAAGACCAAGGGAATTCAACTGCACTGTACCTTTTCCCTTTGCTACACGAACAGTTCCATCACCAAGCGTAATTCGGCTAGTTACTGACTTATCTAAGTTGCTGAACTGACTTAATTCACTTGTCATATGATTGCTACAACCACTATCTATGTACCAAACTTCAGGAGAACACTCCTTAGCACTGAAGCATGCAACGAACAGGCTCTCAGTCTCATCTTCTTGACTATCTTCATGAGCCAGGTTAGCCTACTTCTCTTTAAGCCTGCAAAACCTCTCAATATGCCCGTACCTTTGCAATAGTAGCATTGTTTTGGACTACTATTTTCTCCTTTATTGCCATCTCTATAACGTTGGTTCTGTCCATTGAATCGACCACCAGCCCTACCTTTTCTTCTCCCACGAGATGAATTTCCTCCACGCCAGTCATTGAAGTTTGTTCCACTGGTGCCCTTTCCACCAGGAGATTATTGTGACCTACTATAAAAGGCATTCTCAACAGACGCATTATCATACATTTTCATCCTATCATCATGAGAAAAAAGAGAGCCTTGGAACTCATCTTGGAACTCATCAACAGTTAACACACTCAAATCTTTTGACTCTTCTATAGCTGCAACTACATGATCATATTTCCTAGGTAAACTCCTAAGAATTTTCTCAACTACCCTTTGCTCACTTAAATCCTCACCATATTTTCGAATTTGATTCACAACATCAATTACTCTTGACACATAATCATCCAGAACATCATCATCTTCCATAATAAAATTATCAAACTTCCTACGCTGAGTTTGAAGTTTGACAGTCATCACCTTTGTAGTACCTTGATATGCCGTTTGCAGCGTATCCCATGCTTCTTTGGAACGCGTCACCGCTTCAATGCGAGGAAAAATTGATTCATCCACAGCTTGTTGGATGAAAAACAAAGCTTTAGCATCTCTCTTCCTGATATCTTTGAAAGTCTCTTCTGCTACCTCCTCTTCACCGTATCCATTTTCCACCAAGTCTCATAGGTCTTAGGACAAAAACAAAGTCTTCATCTTAATGCTCCAAACTCTATAGTTGCTGCCTTGAAAAATTGGAACCAACGGCTGTGAAAGGTTCACTCCATTCTGATTGCTTGCCATCATAAGCTTGAACACAGGCCCTCGAGTAACTCTGATACCAGATGTTAAAAAAACTGCTGAATATAAAAGTAAAAACAGAACAAAAGACTTAAATGGAAGCAATAAGAATTCAGAAAATTTGAAATGGTGAAGTGCTTTTCTTTATTCCATGAAGATTACTATAAATACTAAAATAGCTAATAACTTAGAGATAAATCTCCTAAATAAAAGGAACACTACTGGCACTAAATCAAAGACTAGGTCTATTTAAAACAAACTTTGACTGACTCAATGACTAACTTATTCAATCAGTAAATAGTAACAAATAATTTCTACATTAACCTTTAACATAATTCTCACAAGAAAATGCTCTTCTGACCAAGAGAAAAGCAAAATTCGTCAACAGATATTGCTTGATCCTTTTCCAGAATCCACAGGGATAGAACAGATTGCTGATGATTACAATAACAATCTAACCGGAAAGTATCATATTATTGCTGGGAGCTCAGTTACAATTAACCTCACGGATGAATCAAGTGCATTTTTTACGGAAATTTTGTACGTAACTCGTCATTTCTTATTCTAGTTTGGTTTTTAAAACGTTACTTGGTCACCCAAAGTTATCTTCCATCTGAACATGAAGCTTTCTCGTTCAAAAGTCTGACTGAAGAAGCAATATTTGATCACATAAGAAAAAAAAATCCAAGAAATTTCCACTAATCAACACGCTAAAGTCCATTGATACTGACTGTTGGATCTGTACCGAGGAACACAACTCAGTCAATCAGCCAGGATCTAGCAATGCTAGTTAGGAACATTAAAAGATGCAATGGTCATTTCAGAACCGGAACCTGGGGAAGTCAACAGAGACGCCTGTGGCACCAACTCTCTAGCCTCCGCCCCCGCCCCCTTTTTTATTTTTATTTTTAAATTAGATAAGAATTAAATAAAATAAATAAGGAACATAGAATGAAAAAAGTAGATTCAAACTCACCGAAACTCGAGTCAAGCTCCAATTAAATTACTAGTAGAGCGAAAAGAAAAATGTGGATGGAAGTATCTTACAAGATACTTAAAGAAAATACCGTAAGGTAGTTTAATTCTAAATAGAGCTCGTAATCGTTGTATTATTTATTCTTATTATTTACTATTACTATAAATCTATATTGATTTACTATATTGATTCCAACAAAATCTTTCAAGATTTGGTTTTGAGTTAACAACTTTTATTTTATTTTATTTTTTCATTCCTTTGGTTGGCACAAAGGCGAAAAACAATGTACTCCAAGGAAGTTCCGGTGGAGTTTCTCCCAAAGTTTCAAGCACCAAAACTGGCACATCATCCGTTCAAATGCTATCATTTGATATTTCAATGGTGAAGAACAGCAAGCATCTAGCAGATCTTGGAAGCTCTATCCAGGATGGTTGGAAAGACGAGCCATTTCCAAGTGACTCAAAAAGGCAGTGCCGCTCACTGGCCTCTACAGACCAAGCCAGGGAAGTAGACTCATTTCTTGGCTTTCAGAGTGTTTTTTCATTTCTCTGATTTCTTTTTACCTTTCAGCACTACAAAATTGGCGGTTGCGTTTTTCTATTTTCTCAATTTCATCGGAAAAGTTGTAGTATTTCATTGCTCTTTCTATCTTCATTTTCTTTAATAGGACCGAAGACTGATAAATGAAACCTGGCTGAATCCTGGTAATCGCGTTTTGGTCGTGTTAATATAGTCAAGAACAGGCTAAAGTTCAGTAATTTTAATCAAGCACTAGAAAAAAAAAACGTACTTAAATAAACTGAGTTTGTCTTTTATATACATTGACTCTTGTTTCCAAAATTTTGTTTCAGTGCAAAATTTGAAGACAGTAATGGTAGGCAAAAACATCTGCTTAAAAATTGTTTGAATCTGCAGAGAAACTTCGGCAAAGTCCATCAGCCTTTTGACAAATACAAAGCACACATTGTTTATATTAACATCGGTATGACTGAGGGAACCATTTTGACAACAGGTAATGCTTGGTATTTACTAATAAAGTAAATATGCCGTAGCATGGTATATGCATGAATGCCAGCAAACAATACCTGCCAAAAAAGGGGAAAAAGAAAAAGAATGAGAGAAGCTTAACATAATTAGATACCTGCACTATACATCTTTTAACATTTTGTACCTAAAACAAAAAATCAACAATTACTTAGCAGATTATCCCAAAGGACATTCTGTAAAACACTGATGTGAATGCCATGAAGTATATTTGACAACATTTGAACCATTTAAAAGTTCATTTAGAAGTAGAACTTTGAATAGAAAGAGATGTACCATAATGGAGCACTAGGTGACGACAAATCAAGAAATGGATATGGCCACCTGTAACGGAGAATTATCACAGTTCTTGGATAAGAAAGTTTTGTGCATTATTTTGAACGATAATAGTAAAACCGACATTACCAGATTGAGACACGGGCATGAACAATCCACTGGAAAATAACAAAAGCACCCGTCCATAAGATGAAGTAAGAAATTCGAAACCAAGGGAACCGCTGGAAGGTAGTTGATAGATATACACAATTCAATGTTATTATGACGAAAAGAAAAGCGGTATCAGTTAAACAAGATTGAAAAACAACAAATATTTTACCAGGCCATTCAAGGCTGTATCACCGAGAAGTAGGATGACATTGAGTGTATGCATGTTCACGGTCATCTGAAATACAGAGATGAGTTTTGTCTTAGTAGACTACAAGCAAGGAAGAAATACAAAACAAGTTCAAGTTGAAACATCAACCAACAGTTTTGATATAAGTATTCTTAGAAAAAATAATGTACCAAAAAAAAGTATTATCAGAAAAAATAGAATGAATGGATCTTCTTTAACTGGAGATGAGGAGATACAGAGAAATGGCTATGAAATCGTCCTCTAAACTTGTGTTACTTGGATTGTATTGCTAGTGTCAGACACCCATGTTTGGATATGCATTGAATATGGGTATTTCGAGAAAAATATGAAGAGATGGAACAGCTTAGTATGATTCTATGAACTTGAACCACATGATGTGATGATCATTTCTAAACTTTGGATGTGATTGAATTCCTATTATAATACAGGCAAGATCTTGAAAACAATAACCAGATGAACAAAGAGATACAGAACTCACAAAATTCAATGCATAATCTTCGATGGTAAGAAACGGAAAAATAAGGCACCAATAAATGAGGTCAGTAAGCATCACTGCTCCAGCATTCATCTACATATGAAAAATCAAAATGATATTTAACATAAAAGTTCTGAGTACTATAAAAGCCGCGTGAGAATCTCAAAGGATTTGCAGTGCTACAAAAAGTGATTTTAGAGTATCCGTATGGTTCACTTGAATGGCGAAAGAGAATTTACCTGGAATATAACTTGAAAGAGATAACTAATGACGCCTGCAGCTTGTGAAACATCGCATTGTTCCTGCTGATTTAAGGCTTTTCTCCGTACATCAGCATCTTTTCTATTAGTTAAAGGTGTGTAGTATCCTTGCTCGGTATCTAACTTAACATGCTGTTCATTAGAACCGCAACTACTCATTTTATGATGCTGATAACAACCGTAAATAGAGAGCAATGTTCCGAACTGCAAAAAAGAGGTGAAAATCAAACAGTCATATGGATACAACAGTTTTGTTGTGGAAGTAGAAACATTGGCACAAAGACTAGGAAAAAGAAAATTGTAAGGCATACCCCAAAATAAATGGTAACCAAAGTAAAAGTCCACCTGTCCAGAACCGAAACTTGAAGTTAGAACATTTTGTTTTACACCCTCCGGAATTAGCTTTATGATTCTAATCGACATGAACAAAACATTGGATTTAAGCTCATTCAATTTAAAAGCTACATTAAATAAACAGTATTAGTAACTTAATACAAGGCAAGTTCAAAGAAGAAAGATTTGCTTACTGAGTATAATAGTAAAAAATGCGACCTCCATTGGTGATGATTTTTAAAACAATGGTTGCGAGAGCTAAACAAAACGCAACGAACCGATAACCTAGCAGCCAAATGGGATGGATTTGTTGAAGACAAGGCCTCCAAACATCATCATCGTATAACTCATCGACACTTAAATCTTCATGTCTTTCTTTTCCATCACGTTTAACTTGTTTCAATCCTTCATTTTTCCAAATTATAATCAATGATACGACAAGTGGTGTTGAAACTATAAATGAACATATCAAAACCCTCCAATTCAACCAATAACTCAAGCTTGTTGTATCTGAAGTAGTCAACAGCTGCATCCTGCTAACACCAGTATAAGTAGCATCAGAATATTAAATTTGTTACTACTTACTACAACAAAACGTTCAGAAAGCAAACTAATTCATAAGCTTCGTTGCTGCATGGCTTAAAATGCAGTTCTTGAATTCCATTTGTATGCATTCATTAATCAAAACAGAAACAGAAATGGGCATTTGAGATCAGTAACCATTTAATTGATGAAACCCAAATCAATTAAATTAAAAACTTCATTACATATTTCATCAAGTGAAAAAAAAAAAACCAAACAAATTTTAATTTTCATTGCTACTGCATCAGATTCCCGTAAACTAAATGAAAAAGAAAAAGATAAGAAGAGATTACTTACATAAAATACGAAGAAACAAAATGGTTGCTTTGATAAAGATGAAATCTCAAAATTTTAGTTAACAAGAAAACAAAAAGAAAGGAGAAGAAGCAATGAGAAAGAGAGGCGTGTTATGTTGAGGAAAATGGATAATTTAAAAAGTCGGTGTTGGGGAGCGGCGTGAAGTAGGAGGTGGCGGCATATGCTGTCTTCTCTTGCTTCACTAGGATGTTATGATTACGATGGATTTTTGTTCAACTGATAACGATGGATTGTGTAGATTACTCATATATATATATATATATATATATATATATATATATTTGTGAATCTACTATATTTAGATTTTTTTTATGGAAATATTATGATTATCATTCGTAATAGATTCTGAGAGGATTCATATGAGTAATACTTTTTGCATTTATTTTATTTTATTAAATTTTTTGTTTTATAAATTTAAATATCCTATAATAATGTTAATTCGAAGAATTTAGATGTTGTCATATAAAAATTTACTCAAAAAAATTGAAAAAATTCAAATTGAGTAAATTAAATTGAGTTATTCGATTTGTTTGAGTCAATTCAAATAATTAATTTATTTTTTTAGTTCGAGTCGAGTTAAATTTTACGATTTGAATAACTCGAATAATATATTGGTGTAAATACTCATTTAGTTTCTATTAATTTAAAGATAAGCAATTTGATCACTTACAACTAGGGGTGAGCATTCGATCGAATCGAATCGAATGAAAAAATTTCGAGTTAATCGAGTTGACAAATCATATTTTATCATCCTAATTTGATTTGAAATTTTCTCGAATCGAGTCGAGTGAGATGGAATTCGAATTGTTCGAGTTAAATTTTAAAAAATAATTTTGGGACCTTGTAACCACTATCACCCACTGTAATAAAATTTATCCACCGTAATCAAATTTTTTATTAACTTTCATCACCTCATAATTTATTTATTAATCTTTTATATATGGATTAGCTTCTTTACTTACTTAGTTATTTTAATTATCTTCAGATTCTTGTCACTATGTATTTTGAAATTAAAAAATATATTAAATTTAAAAATGTGATTTTTTTAATAAAAGTTATTTTAAAGAAAAAATATGAAATTAATACCAATATAAAATTTTAACACGAATATTTTATGGCATCATTAATAATTCAATTTTAATATAAATATTTAATATGACTAAACAATTCAATAATATAAATAATATAAAATGTGAAATTTAATTTAATAATATAAATAGTAGATACAAATAAAATTATTACTACTTATATTTAAGGATTTTTATGGATAATGTTGATTTTTTATTTGGGAATAAAGGGTGAGAGTAAAAGTTTAAAGGGAAAATAAAAAGTTTTAAGGATTAAAAGTTTGAGGGAAAGTAAATAGGGGAGAGCAAAATTTTGGACTGAAAATATTAATAAAATTTTTTTTTTGGGGGGAGACGGGTTTGGGGTAGATGGGGGATTGGGATGGAAAGGAAGTACAAGTTTTAGGAGAAAATAAGAGGGAGTAAAAATTTTGGAGGAAAATAAAAAGTTTTGAGGGTTTTTGGGAGTAAAATTTTGAGGAAAAGTAAATGGGAGAGTAAAATTTTGGTGGGAAATGAATTTTGGGTAGATGGGGGTTGGGATGGGAGTGGAGTAAAAGTTTTGGAGAGAAAGTGGGAAGGAGTAAAAGTTTTAAGGGAAAAGTAAAAAGGTTTTGAAGTTTGGGGTAAATATGTAAAATATTATAGTTTGATATTCGAATTATTCAAATTATTCGAGTTATTCGAATTTGAAAACTCAACTCGATTCGAACTCGAAATTCGAAAAAAATTCGAGTTGACTCGAACAACTTGATTAATTCGAATAACTTGATTCGTTTAACTCAAAATTTAAAATTTTTTTCGATTTTTTCAAATTGAATCAAGTTTTACTTATCCCTACTTTCAACAAAACTTACAAAATAATTTTCAAAACTTTTAGAATAATTTTCAAATTTTCAAAATTTTTCTAAAATATGAAAATTAAAAATTCTAAAAAAATTCAAAAGAATATAAAAATTTTTTTTTTAAAAAATCCAAGATAATATTTTGACTTAAAAAGTAAATTACTAAATCAAATTTATCGTACTAAATTCTGTTATTTTACTTTGAAAGAGTTTTTAAATACATATGATTTCAAATTTATGTGCTCTAACATAACATTAGGTATATTATAACAAAATTGTAATTTAACATGTTTAATTTTTTTTTTTAATTTAACTCGATTGATTCAATTCAAATTTTATTTCACTCGACTCAATTCGAAAAAAAAATTTAAATCGAGTTAGAAGGATAAAATGAGACTCGTCAATTTAATTAACTCGAAATTTTTCATTCAATTTGATTGAATACTCACTTCCACTTTAAATATTATATCAATTGAATTATTTTATTACAAAAACTATCAGTTTTACAATAATACAAAATATATGCATGTATTTTTTAATTTTTAATTATTTCACAATAGCATTTAAACCAGTCCTAAAAGATTTTATCATCCAATATTTTTATCAAAATGATTAATATCATGCACTTTTGATTACTAAATTAACTTTATTTAACATTTTAACCCAGTTACTTTAAAAAGATTTAATTATATTACACTGACAATAAAAATTAAAAACTTCACATCAAGTGACCCTTAAAAATATAATTTAAATTAAAAAACAAACATAAATAAGATACTAGTCACTATTTTAACTTACGATTTTTTTATATCATACATATATTTTAGAATTATTATAAAAATAATATTATTTGGTTAATATATTTTTGTGTGAAAATTATCGGTTTTCACTCTTAAAAACTTATGTAAATGATGCATACCTCCTTTTATTTCTTCTATTCTGAGTTCTCTTCTACCCCAAGGTGATTTTTTCTTGGTTTCTTATCTTTTCTTTTCTGTTAATGTGTTTTTTTGCCTTCGGTCTTCTTTAGTTTTTATATTTATTTCTTCTGTGTGCAGCCCCCCCGAGTTTATCTTCCACGAAGCATAGAGGTAGACGAACTACATTGCCGGTTTCTTTCTTCATTTATTTTCTTTTTTATTTGTTCTTTGTTTCTTGTATAACATGAAGTCGCGACTTGCAGTCGGAATCAGCTTAATAGACCCAGACTCAGACTCTAAGGACTCTCTGACTGAGTCGGTAGGGTCAAATGATGTTGATGTTAGAGACAGAGAGGACTTGGATATCGTTGATGACCAAGAGAATGCGGTTGACGTTGCACAAGGGCAAGATGATGTTGCCGAAGAATAAGAATCTTCTTGATGGCCAAGAGCCGAAGTTCCATTTGGAGCAGATCGGTAGGAATGTATACGAAGATGTCAAGCAAAAACTGTGGTATTCCGTATATGTCATGGGTGCTGTAGTAGTTTTTTCTGCCATAGAATGCTGCTTTTACTACAAAAAGTACACTTGTTACATGTAGATTACATTTTTTTAGCGAATAAAGAATAAATTAAATACTGTTAAGGGAAATAATTGTGGCATTTAAAATGTTGTTAATTCTATTGCTTTCTTTGTTTCTGTTGCTTTATAGTTAAAATGTTGCGTTTAAGAATGTTTTTTAATGGAATGGTGAGTTTTGAAGGTGAGAGCAAAACGGGACGTTTTGCCATTGACCATAACAACCTTTAACCGAAAATCAAAATGGTGCTTTCACTCTCTCATGTTTAACAATAGGGGAAAAGAAAGAATGGTTACATGTCATAGATCTAGAACTTAAGTCTAGCAAATCACACGGCTTTAAGCAATTTTTTCGCTTCAAATTCGTCTAAGTCTGCTTAACCTTTGAAATTGAAAATTCTCTTACTAAGACATCGAAAAAATATAGCGGAAGTTACTTGAAACTAAAAGAGCAACAAGAGAGTTGAAAAGCCACAAGCAAGTAATGTACACAAAGTATTTGAGTAAATGCTCTCAATATATTCTTAACTTAAGAATAACTAAATACAATGGGATGAATACAAATGAAGGGAGAAGTTTTTATTTATAGTTGAGCTCCCCTAAAACCAACGATACAGATTAGGTTGCATTGATGGTCAATATTACAACCTATCTACTATTGAGTGTCCTAAAGGATTTAGACTCTATACATCTTATCCTTTTAGGATTTACACTATTTGCCCTGGTAACTCTAGTTTTACTGGAGTGTTTCACTGAGCCATTAAGGCTCCAAGTAAATTGGCTTTTTCATAGGTTCCACGGATCGAGTCAGTCCATGGCTTTTCCATGAGTTTTGTTTGCAATGGTCATGGGCTTTGATTCGCGACCCAATACATTCTCCCTTACCCATTCTTGCAACACCATTGTTGCGTCCTCGGAATGATACTGGTTGGACTCATTTTAGAACTGCCTTAATGCCTCGACTAAATCCTAACTCATCTCTCAATTGGGTAGTTCTGCCCCTTGGAACATTTGTTTCGACTTATGTCTCCGTCGTAGCTTAACTCAAACCGTTCTTTTTATTTGTACATCTTGTTTGTAAGAGCTCGCTGCTCTTACTTGCCTCGATTTTGGCTTGCCTCAATCGGGATCTCCTTGATCCACACAAATAAACTTTGATACCCCTACATTTAACACCGGGTTAACCTTGAGTCTCGTTGTTAACTTTGGTTTGTAAACTTTTTGGCTTACTTGCTTCCGAACATTGAAAGGGCTCTTATGTCCCTACCAAGCCAACAAGTTAGAATGAAAAACACTACCAAAGTGTTTGAGATATACCTCACTCATTTCATTTACTCGTCTCAGTTGTCCAAATTGCATTACCACTTTTTCCCTAAAGTCTAATGCACAACCCACCTCTCATTTAGGTGGTAGCCCCACTGACAACTCAATAGGCTTCATATTAGTTTGTCACCCCTCTATCATTTCCAAAGAGGCTTTTTGTAGCAATCCTTCAATCTACCGAGTCAATTTTATTTCCCTTATAGAAATCATCGGCTAGTTAGATTGCAGACAATACCTTTATTCTGTCCTTCATGTTTCAACTTATCGGCACAATGCATTGTTGTTGTTTAGTATCCAAGATGCACATACAGTCGACAAAAGGAACCAAAAGAGTATTAATCTTGTCAAGAAAATTTGAGCCAAATTGTAATCATCCAAGTGAATTACCTTTAAGTCTTTCTTGCCTTTCCATTGACTAATCTATTGCTCAACTCTTTACGCTACGTACTCCCATAGTTGAGACCTCTTTGAAACTAACAATCTTGATCTTCTTAGTTCATTCACTAACTGAGAGACCAAGTTTACCCGCGACTTTTTCTGATATGAACAGGTCTGATGCCCTCATATCAATAAGAGCACTCTTCCTCTGATTTGTGATGTTAATGTCTACACACATCAACTATTTCTACTTGTGATCCCTCTTCACTTTTACAGAATTAAGTATCATTGACCCAAGATTCAAAGCCTCATTCTCTAGCTTTGCTCCCACTTCTTTACTGATCATGAAAGTCTTGGATCACTCTAGATAATCCCGCATCTTATGCAGACCACAACACAAGAAACACTTGACTAGCTTCTTCTCATTCTCTTTAACTTTCTTGGTTTTAATGGTACGTATAATCAAACCAAGTCTCATCGATGCTCTATTTGGCTCATTATCCCCTTTGATAACAAAGAGCATAGATCATTTCAAACAGTCCTTCACAATATGCAGACCTTTGCAAAGGAAGCATCTCACTGGCCCATTTGGTTTGCTATTGGGCTTTCACTTCCCATTCGGTGGTTTCCTATTACCACTATTTTCATTGCTATTCTCAATCGGTCTTGTAATACCCCTCACCTGACCTGATTGCCAGATTCGAGCTACAGGATATCACAATCGTCACCGGAGCAACTACAAGCATTTAACATTCAATTTGATTCACAGCTCAATGCATACAAACATAACATTTCCAAACCATAAACATGATATAAGTCTTATACAAACCTATGTATGCTCTAAATTTAGTTCGAAATCGAACAAGGATTAATTTACAACATTTTCAAAACTTCAGGTCGATGTCGCGACATAAGAGAGTTCCTCACCGAGACATGACATATTGACTTATCCTTCGTTGTAACGACACCGCGTACAACACTGATAAGCCATCTAGCTGAGCAATTCCACATAAAGGCTTACCTCGAGTACAGTACCGCATGCAACTATGAATACGGGAAGGTGATAAGCCATCTAGCTGAACAATTCGACGTAGGGCCGTTCTGATGGCTGCAACCTTCACAATTTTGGACAACCTCATTCGACACAACCCAACTAGCACAAGCAGAACCATCAACTGCTCAAGGAAAAGAGCTAAGAGCCATCTTAGACAAGGGAAATAACACTTAGGAGTTCGATGCTGACAACCTTGCCAACGGTTGAGGGAGTGAAAAAAATATAAATTATTATATATATATTTTTTGTGTTTTCCTTTTCAACATAGGAACCTCACAAATTATGAGACACTACAAATTCGAGCCAAAACCACAAGAAAGAGGCAATCCCACCATTTGTAATAGACTTTCAAAGCTTATCAGGTAACCTCTTTCTTTATTTTTTATAGCACATTAGGGACAATATGTTGATTAAAGTGTAGCGGTGACATAGAAAATTTTAGTAGTTTTTAAAATTTTTATTTTGAGTGTTTTGTTTGTGCTCGAGCTTGTAGAAATACAAGTGATTGATTAGGAGGCTGTTAATAAGATTGTGCATAAATTATAAATTTAGTTTCATAATAATTTATTCTAAATTGTCTATTTTTAGACTAATTAGTTCAATTTATTACACTGTGAATAGATTTAAGATGTTAAGTATACCACACGATAAATAATAACATGCATGTTTAATTGAACTATAGGTTATAAAAATTGATAGGCTTGGCTAATTTAATCCATGTATAGAATTACCTAAGGATGACCTAAGGCATTGTTTGGTAGACAATTTTTCGAGCCAAAAAGTTATCCTGTGAATATTTTTCCTAGTACCTATTTTGAGCCTTAATCCATTTTCTTGATGAATTATAAATGAAACTTTAAGCCTATTATATATTCTATTTGATCCTTTATTTCTTGGTTCTTGCAGAGATTTAGATGTCTGACCATTTATATTGAGGGATTAGGTAAATACATCACGGAGGTTTGAAAAGAGAAAAAAATGAGTGAAGCTAAGGAATTGTATGGTATAGTGAGCATAAGATTTCTTGAACTTGTAGAAAAATAAGGCAAAATGCCAATTGAGAAAATCTCAAAGAAAAAGAAAAAAATCAAAAAAATAAAAATAAAGTGAGTTGGAAAAAAAAAGTACGCTTACATTTGTTCGAAAAAAATATGAACTTAGATAATTTTATTCATAAATACTATATGAGTCCCTAGTGATAAAGATAAAAGAAAGGTGAGAGAAGTGGATATAAGGTGGTGATTTTATTCAAAATTAAGGGAGTATCGAGGATAATATAATGTGTCAAACTACTTTCGTGCTTAGCCGTTTTGTCGAGTCTGTTCTTTTAATTCCAAACCAACCTAAGTCGCAGAACATTACAAGATGAAAAGTCGTATGTGACTTAGGTAGTATCTCATGTGGATGAAATTGTGCAGAGTTTTGATGTTTTTACCACTTATTTTCATTTGAACATATGTTTATATTTGTATATATGTTTTGATGGAAACTTATATTTAATATTCTTTTATTTGTTTGCCTTGTAATTTATTCAAGTAAACCGTCTAATTTTAGAAGTTGTGAGTCAATTATGTATCACTCTAGAATTATATGTTTATTTACATCATCTTGTTAATATATTTCTGTCCAATTTCCTATATTAAGTTAGCTCAAGTACATTGTTTTTCCTTACATGTTTATTTTTTGTTTTCAATTTGTTTTGTTTTCTATTTTTATTTTGTTTTTGTTTTGCTTGCTTGAGGACAAGTAAGGAATTAAGTGTGGGGGTATTTGACCTGATGTCAAATGTAGTAGTTATTTTGGTCTGTTTCTACAGTAAAAGAGTTTGTTTTCTAACACTTTTAGTTTTAATTATTACATGTTCAATATTAGTAGGTTAGGAATAAAATATTAATAAAATAAGCATTTTTATGTATTTTTTACTATTTCGATGACCTGTAAGGCCAACTCGGGCCTCGTGAGTGCCTAGTGGGCTAATTAATTAGTGTGGAGGATGCCAATTCAAGTTTAAGAATACAAGGGATGATGATCAGGCAGCAAGACAAGGAGGCCTGATAGAGAAACGAAGCTGCCAAGGCCGGGAGAGCACTTAACGTCGTGACAAGGAGCTTCCTCTCGTCACGACAACGCGATGATTTTGAGAAGAAATTCACTGTGGCAATGTCTTGATAAGGAGTCTTCCCACGTCACGATGACACGACAATGGCAAGCCAAAATATGGTTGATTCTTTGGATGGCACTTTTGGGGTATCTCCTTATTTGGACCCTAGCATTTATTAGAATATTGTATTAATTGGTATCTAATTGTATCTAGGGTTGAGTGGTTACGAAGTAGGTCACCAAGTAGTCTGTTGCCTATATAAGCAACCGTAAGGTCACCGGGATTGTGGGTAGGCTTAGACAGAAATTTTCTTTTCATAATTGTGTAGTCGGAACTTTTTTATTCCGATATGAAGACAATTGCGAGTGAAGATTGCTCTGAGATCGCGCTTTAATATATATTCATGAGCATTCTCTTATCTATTTTATTCTATTCTTTTATTTATATTTCGTTGATTTGGCCAAATAATATTTGTACGAATATTAGAATAGATTATTGCGCTTTACTCATTCTCATGTGTTTTGGTTAATAAACTAATTTACCACCTGTTAAGTGATTATTTATCTGAAATTGGTTGTTTATTCAAGATTGCTTATGATAGAATATCTAGATATGTGAGACTGGAAGGATATCCTATTGAGACCGAGAGGGTACCCGTATGCCTAGGAAGATACCAGGAGGGTGACTTAGGTGGTAATCTTTAGCGTAGATGAGGCCAGAAGGGTATTCTTACTAAGGGTGATTAATAACTCAATTTACAATAATTAATCATTTAATTAGATAATTAGAGATTTAATCGATCATAGGTTAGAGGTTCGCATTATCGACATTAGTATTAGGAAATTCCATTAGGTTAATTTAGGACTATTAATTTAATTTGTTTAATCTAAAAATTAATTTGGATTCACACTACTAACTCGTTGACTCAATTAGATTAGTAATTACTTTCTGTAATTAATTTAATAATAATTTCTCCAATTTGCAACCTCTTAGATACGATCCTTGAAATATTTATTGGTATTTTGTTGTCAACTTTATTATATTATATTTAACATGTATGCTTGTGGACACCACCGACTTACTTCTATATTTTTTTATATGATATTTTTACTATAAATGATAACGAGTATATAGAAGATAATCTGCAGCATATATCTACACAGATGATGGAGCTCAAGTCAGGTCAATTTCAAGGGCAACTAGAAGCGTTTTATACTTGAGAAGGATCAACCATATCCAACTTCAAAATCAGACAGACACTGGAGGTGGATCAAAAGTGTCAAATCCAATGACACCCAAAGTAAATGATTGCATGCAACTTATTTAACGTAAATGATGCTTGTTTCTGTAAGCTTTATTATTTAATGAAGTAAACTGGCATATGCAGTCTTGTTCTCATATGTCCTTTCCTCTTCTTCCTAGATATCCCTTGGTTAACATTGTTTTCAACAATGTTGCATAAGTTTTGCATAGCGGTAACAGTTCTATTTTTATAATTTCAGAAAATAAATGCAATCAATGCTAGTATCAGTATTAGGAACAGCTAACAGCACTTCAAGCACGGCTTGCCAATCACAGAAATGAGTTCCTGCAAAAAGAATCTCTTGTACGCCAACAACAATACCAGCAGGCAATGATGGACTATCATCCTCACAGCAGCGTGGCTTCGGCTAATACCATGCGAACCGATAATATTTCTTATGGTTACGGTAGCGTTGCGGGTTCCGCTGCTATTAGAGATGGACAGTAAGGATATAACCCTGATAACTTTGACAACTGACTCCTACAAAGGGAAGTCTCGATATCTTGGGGCCGGTAGAGGTTCATACCAGAGGAGCGTCCGCGTGATACCAGTTCACGTTATTACTGACTTTGCTTAGCTACATCCTCAAATATAATTTTGATATTTATACCCCATGGATGCTGGCATGCTATATACTTAAGTTTACTTTATATTTTCTCCAGTTCTCTCCCACCTGTTGGTTTCTTCTTTTTGCAGTTTCTACAGTTTTAATATAAGTGATGCTCCATTTCAATATCTTAATAGCATCTCTTTTGATGAATGAGACATAGAGACCACGATTAATAGATGTATGGTAAAGTTATTGCAAAAATTAATTTCACTCACATTAATATTTTATATTATATATTCAGTATTTTTCATATTGGTTTTATTATTTATATTTAGGATTTGTAACTACTCTTCTTGAATTCTTTTGAAATTGTAATTGTATTTAATATCAATCTGGAGCGTAGTAGCTTCTGTTTTGTGCAGGCGTAACGGTTCCAGCAAAGCGTAACAAAGATTTTACTTTTTTAAAAAAATACATACATCTATATATAAAAGTAAATAAATAAACTATCTACGCTAACTGCTAGGGGTAAGTATTCGATCGAGTCGAGTCGATTCGAGTAAAAAATTTTCGAGTTAGTCGAGTTGACAAATCTTATTTTAGCAACCGAATTCAATTTGAATTTTTTCGAATCGAGTCAAAAAATTTCGAATCAAATCGAGTCGAGTTAACGAATCCTATTATATATACTTAATGTTGCGTTTAGATGGACCGATTATTTAACTAGCAGGCAAAGTACAAGATTATTTAACTACATGAATAATATAATGATTTTGCCTTTTAACTTAATGGGTAAACATTTATCAAAACGACTTAGTTTTATCTTTTAAATTAATTATTTTGAATTTTAACTTTTGAAAAAATAAACATTTATTAAAACGACATAGTTTTGTCTTTTCTTATTCGGATTTTCGGATAACTCGAATTGTGTAATACATATTCGAGTTAAACCGAAAAACTTAATTTTTTATTCGAGTTGATCCGAATAATTTGATTAACTCAAATAACTCGAACTATTCAATTCAAAATTTGAATATTTTATCAAGTTTTTCGAATCGAATCGAATTTTGCTCATTCCTACTAACTGCCCACGTAAAAGAAAAGTTGAAAAGGAGCTTCTCTTTTTTACTCTGCATTTCCCTGTGACCTATTTCCGTTGTTCTCGAAGTCGAAGAACGAAGAACGAAAGGAGGATTCATTTGAAGAGAGCAAGAGACGAAGTTAATCTGAAATGCAGGGGGGCGAAATGACCAAGTACAAACAATTCCTTTTTCTTTTTTCTTTTTTTTTTTCTTTCTTGATTCCAATCAAGTAATAGTAATTATTAAATTGTTCTCTTTTTTTTTTATTAATTTTTTGAGCAGTTGGAGTAGTAGGGTGGCTGAGAGGCTGCTGCTGTTCATTGCCCGCTTGTTAATTTTAACACCATTTATCATGTTGGCATTCAGTATATACTATAACATATTCAGTCCCTCCTATACGCTTACCATTCCTATGACTGACCTTGTATATTACTCCACCTATTTCCGTCTCTACTACTTAAACCGAAATCCGTAAGTGCTTTTTTTTTTTCTTTTAATTATAACCTTTTTTATATTTTACAATTCTTTTTTCTTGGTTTGGATTATTTGTTATAATCGATCTTGAGCTAAATCTGTTCTGCTTTGATGCTGATTGTTCCTTTTTTTCTTTCTTGTGCTCCATTTTGCGTTCTTTAAAATATATGAAATTGGTGTGCGCTTTTCTTATACAAAACTCAAAATTGCTTTATTGTGTGAACTAGGGGATTACTTCGATTCGTGATGGAATTTGCTCTGTCAGTAGCAGTGCTCGGCGTACTTCACAACAATGGGGCATTGCGTTTATTTGATTAGTACGTTATTATCACTTCTAACTTCTAAGGGGTTCAAAGGGAAATTAATTGTAATTACACTTGGTGAATATTGCAGGGCTCCCCTACAGCCTCCAACAGTTTGAAGCTAAAAGAGTGAGGAAGATGAACAACCGTTTTGCTTTTCAACAAACCCTAGTTTGTAAATATGCCTCAACTCTTTTAATTATCTTGCGGAGGAAATGTTTGATATGATTCATATTTTGTTTTGGCTCATTATTGATATCATTCAATTGATTGGATGTATCATTAGATCTGATCCTTTCTTCAATTGAGTTTAGCGTTGGCAAAATGATTTTACAAGCAACAACACTATAATAGGTTTTATGGAATTACATTCTTTTTAAATATTATTGTTCCAATTGGTTAAATTGTTTTTTTTTCTATTCTTAATATATACTAAAAGTTTTATGTTTTTTAATAATTAAATTCGACAAATCGATAGGATATGAACAATTTAACCATTAAGTAACATTAATTTTCATTAAAAAATATATTTTAAGTTAGCATTTTTTTTTTGTTGTTTATTATTATGTAAACTGAAAGAATATTAATATTTGATATATAAGTGGTGGAGTTTTTTAACTCCGAGGTTAAAACATTTCTATGTGTCTCATTGATTTATTATTTATTTATTTTTAAATATCAATTAATGACTTGTGATGGCATTTTATTCATGTTTGTGAAATTAAAAAAAATTACTCTCTTTCAAATAATTATCTTAAATATAATTAGGAATGAAAATTATTTGATACATCAAATGATTTACAAATATAATTTTATGATGTTAATCATGTTTAAATATGTCATAATATATTTATATTATTTTTATATTTATTAAATACATTTTATTTATGTTCCCTTATCTTATAATAGTTTAATTTTTTAATTTTCTTAAATAGCATTAGAACTTGGAAATAGGAGAGAGAGGCTGAATTTTTCGATTGGTTGGATCGATTTTTAGGACGTGATCGACTATTTTCAAATTTAATTGATTAATTGACTGATATAAGTCTTAATGGATCTAATTGAACTAACTTAATATTTTTCGATTTCGTTAATTAAGTTGATTAACCTACTTTTAGTTGTTATGTTTCACTAATAAAATTAATCATATATAAAAATTTATTTCCAATGAAATTAAGTTGTATTAATCAAGAAACAAGACAATTCCTGATTACAAAGTGTTGATACATAATATCAACAGAAGTGGAGAAGGAAAAGGGTAGTGTCGAACGAGGTCGGTTCACTTATTTTAGGCCGAGAGCCGAATAGTAGAGGTACTTAGAATGACTGCTTAGCGTATTAAAGTTGTGTGTAAAGATAATTCCTCTTACTAAGTGATATCTTGAAGTATTTGTAGGAGTAGTGAAGGCCCAATGAAGGGTCCATAATAGGTTAGGACTCAACCAAGTCCAAATTGTGGTATGGATATAACGATTGTCCCATTCAGTCGAGAGGTAGGGTATAAAAGTAACTGTGCCTTGAGACCATTCGCAGAATGTCTCCTTGTCTTATAGTTGTTGCAAATAAAATAACGGGTGGTCAGTTGGAATGGTTTGCCTTTATAAGGAGAAGATTTTCCCTTGATGAAAGGAAAGTATGGGGAAATGCTTCCATTTTGAAATTTCCAAAAGCTTCAATTTGTAGTGCAATGGAAGGTACAATTATCTTTGGGTGGTCTCCAAACTTAAGGAGAGCGATTTGCTAATAGAGGATGGCTTAACGAAGGCTCTAATTAGGTGGTTAAGGATAGACGATCATTTCTCACGGGTGATATAAGGCATGCAGGTAATCGATCACTAAGTGACCTTTCGGTAAGGGCGGAGGTTGCTTGCAAGTTTCTTTTTGGTTTGCTTCTCATGTTGCCACGTGTCCTAGTTAGGCGGTGGTAAAACAATAGTCCCCCAAATCAAGAGGTAGTTTATAAAGTGACTGTGCCTCGAGACCATCCTCAGGTTGTCCTTGTAACACCTCTGACTCGTATTCATCGCCGGAATAGGGTTTATGAGTATTACTAGAATTTACATATCAAACTTAGATATTTCATGTCACTTTATATTCAAATCAGATATAAATCATAAATTAATCACATTGTCCCTTGTATGAGCCCTTGAGGCTCAAAACATACATTAGAAACGAGTAGTGACTAAATCGGGAACTCAAAAAAATTTTCACAAAATTTTAAAATTTTTCCTATGTGCAGGGGACACACGCCTGTATGGCCAGGCCGTGTGAGCACATGCCCGTGTTTTAGTTCGTGTGGCACATAAAGTAGGGTACACGCCTGTGTCCTAACCCATGTAACTTTCTTACTTGCAAAATATTAAGGAGCATGGGCCACACGGCCTGGCACACGGGCGTGTGCCAGGCCGTGTGGTTAATTCTAAGCATTCTATTTTGAAATTTTAAGATGCAGGGGACACTCGGTTAGAATACACGCCTATGTGATAGGTCGTGTGTCACAGACGGCTGAGACACACGTCTATGTCTCTGCCCGTGTGGACAGAATAAGGCTATTATCAAGCCCTATTCCTCACCCAACCTTGTCTTTCTATCATTTTAACACTTAAGCACATTTTCAAACCACATCAAGGCTTTTAAACATACCAAAATCATGTCTTAAGCATGTCATAATTCCACTTTTAACCAATGTTTAGGCACTTCAAGTGACTATACATTTTCACATATACTAAGTCTTGTAAATAAATATACAAGTTTACTTAACTTATCAAATTTACTTATATGCATGTTTTATCATATATATTGACATGATATCTATTAATCAACCATTTAAGTACATATCAAACATGTTATAGCCTCATTTATACATATGAAAACATGATCAATACAAGCCATTCCAATGGCTACCAATATCCAAAACATTTACAAGCCAACATTAGCTAATCAACCTATACATGTCATTATAACTTAATTGATTTATCGTATATACCTAAATAAGCCGATGGATAGTGTGAGTGATCCCTATCAAACTTTCAATCAAACGACCTTCCGAATTACTACAGAACAGAGGAAAATAAAACAGAGTAAGCATATAATGCTTAGTAAATCTGTATAACATGGTAATTAACTTACCATTCCTTTTTATGTTCAAGATAAACATGCAAGGCACATCTAATCAATTTGATCACGAGCCCTAACACATATCATCATCACCCTTGTTAGTCATATATTTTATACAACTATCAAGAAACATGTATGAGCTCAACAATAATTAGATTTCCATGTATATATACATTCCATATCATGTATTCATATAACATGTACAAATCTCATTCATGTATTTCAAATACATTTTCATAATAACTCATTTCAAGTACAGATTATTTCATGTCGAAACTTTGCTCATTTAGTCACTTGTGACATCAATATCATACAGGTAATACACTTAAGGTGTACAATTTCATAATTACAAATGAACATATTCATCAATCAATTTCTATGTTCATTGTATCATCATATCATATTTCCATATTTCATATATCATCATTTTCATGTACTTTAGGCAAATATGTTTAATAATTCATTTTATGTTCATACCTCTTCAAGTCAGACTTTTACCCATTGAATCATTGAAAACGTCGATGGATACATCGGTAGTACACTCGAAGTGTACAATTCAGAGTCCGTAAAATCATGTCCGAGAGTACTCATTACAGCACTTAAACAGAAAGCTTTCTCTCAAGCACTATATCAGGAAGCTCATAAGAGCCATTGTAACAGCCCGATTTAAACCCTAATCGGAATAGTGGTTTTCAGGACCACGAATTCGAGTCAAAAAAATATTTGAAAATTATTTATGTGTTTATTATGTGTGAATTTATATCTGTGAAATTTTTGTGATTTAATTTTATCGTTTGGGTGTCTGATTTAATAAAAGGACTTAATCGTATAAATTGAAAATTAGCTAGTTTTAATTGTAAGGATTGCATTGATAATGGCTTCTTAAGTGGAAGTATTCATGATGCAAAAAGCCCAAATTTTATATACTAGTGGACGACACTAGATAATTAAATATGTTTTCTTATTAGATCTGTATATTTATATATATGTTATAATAATAAAATGTATATAATTATATGTATATAATATGAGTTATGAGTGGAAGCCATGTGCATGTGCTATGGACAAATATGTCCTTGGTATATAAGTTTTAGTTAATGATTTTTAAAGGGTATAATAGGAAAACATGTGTTAGTAATGTGTTTGTATATATTATAACATATGATAATTAAAAACAAGCATTATTTCATTATTCTCTTGACCAAATATCAACTAAGAAAGAAAAGAACAGAGGTTTGGCCATCTCCCAAGCTTGATTCAAGGTTTGTTTTTAGTCAGTTTTTGATAATTTTTACGTTTTTGAGATCGTTGCTTCGAGTACTACAAAACCCAAGCTTTGATTTTTTATTTTGACGAATATTTTGAATTTTGCCATTAATGAGAGCTTGTGATTTTTATGGTTTGATGATGAATTATGGAAGATATGGATTGGGTTAAGATATATTATAAAGGAATTTTTGATGATTTTGAGTAATTAGGACTTAATTGTAAAAATAAAAATATGGGGGGACTAAAATGTGAAATTGGTAAAAAAATATAGACTTATTTGGGCACTAGGGGTATTCGGCCTACTCTAGATGTGATTAATTTTGCATAAATTTGTGTTTTGTGCATTAAGGACTAAATTATAAAAATTGTAAATGTCAGAGGTAAAATGGTAATTTTCCCATTTGTGTGTTTTTGGACTAAATTGAATGAAAATATGTTTAAATGAGCTTAATTTGAATATGTTTAGATCAAGAATTAAAGAAATCAAAATTGGATCGGGGAAAAGCTAAAGTTATCGACTAATCATCCCGTTCCGTTTTTCATCATCCGAGGTAAGTTTTTAAGCAATTAAATATCATTATCTTGAATATAACTTAGTTTAATATGCTGTTTTGAAATCTATGATTCATAAAAAAAAATAGTCGAATATGGTTAAGCATAGAAATACTGAATTTGAAGTTAATTCGACTGAACTATATCATTTAAAAGTCTGTATGATCAATATGGAATATGTGGAGTTTTTGTTCTATGAATTATATGCGAGACCACTTTATAAGAATGGTACTCGGGCTTTGAGTCTAGCAAGCTTTATGAATGGTACTCGGGCTTTGAGTCTAGCAAGCTTTGTGCTGGTGACATGATTGGGCTTTGTGCTTAGCAGGCTTAGTGCTAGTGAATAAATATCAGACCTCGTGTCTAGCAGGCTCAGTGCCGGTGAAAAAAATCAGACCTTGGGTCTAGCAGGCTTTATGCCGGTGTATAATTCAGGCTTATGCCTAGCAGGCTTTGTGCCGGTGTGTGATTCAGGCTTGTGCCTAACAAATTTTATATTTTGATTTATTTTCAAGCTTATGCATATAAGATTTCATGTTGATGTGGAAATTGAGCAAGTGAATTGAGCTAAATGACCTTGTAAATTCGGCCATATAGGTATGTACATATGTGATATTATATTGAACTTAAGTGTTTGGCTACATAGGTACGTACATATATGAGGCATTATTAGATCTTGTATTTTCGGCTATATGGGTAAGTATTTATGAGATGATATATTGAACCTTGTATATTTGGCCATAAGGGTAAGTATTTACGTGATGAGACATTTGATCCTGCTTATTTGGCCAAATGAGTGATGATGATATATGAAGTTAAATTAGTTTTGTGAGCTTGTATAAACGTGTGATAGTATATCTGAAATTATAATATGATTTGGCTCTGAAAGTTGAATGACATTGGTTAAATTGCTCATGTGGATATTCAGCCTTGTGAGTGTTATGGAAAAAGTTTCAATTATATACATATATGAGATTGAATAATCGGCCTTTTAATTAGCATATGTACATGAAATTATTTTGTAATATATGGGCTTAGGTAATTTTTTGTGTGTGTGAGCTAAATTATAAGGGCTGTTTAGCTTTGAAATTCGGCCAAATAGATGTGTATACATATGATAATATAATTGATCTTCTATAATCGACCAAATGAATGAAGTTGGTTGTTAAGGTTGAGTCCAAGTCACAAGTGCATAAATGTTTGAATGTAAATGTAATTGAGATAGTGTTATTTTGGGTATGAAAAGTTTATTAATATTATGCTAAATAGAAAATAATAGCATTCGGCCAAGTGACTTATTTGTGTTAAAGTATAATGTTAATAGTACGATTCGACTTGTTTGAGGTGTTTGATTATTCATTTGAGTTATTTAAATTGCTTAAGACTTACTAAACGTAGTTCGCTTACTCTGTGTGTTTTTGTTATTCTGTTTTATAGATCTTGAATTCAAATTGCGGGCTCAGGAATCGTCAGAGGAGTTTGTCACACTATCGATCACCTTCGGTATTTTTATAAGTTGAAATTTGAGACTATGGCATGTATAAGCTAAAATGTGTTATGTTGGATTTGTGGTCTTGTAATTATAATAAGCCATGCGAAAATGGCTTAATTGTTAAGTTAAGTTTGGTTTGTAGTTTTGATCAATGATGGATATGTTTGCCTTGATGATTCGGTCATGATATGTACATATATATAAGTGTTATATGTATGATGTGATTTGGTGACTATGCATACGTGATTAATGTTTAAAGTTGAAATGGTGTTATATGATATACTATGGTAGGTAAAGTATTCAGATAAGTATTGTATTAGGTAGTAAAAAGGATTAATTGATAATTTGGCCATGTATATGTATAATTGGACCTTGTTAAAATTCATGTCATGTGTGAAATGTATTTGATTTTATGAATGACTATATTTGATTTTATGTGATTATGTGACTGCGTAGATGTAGTGTTTAGTTTGGTAATACTTCGTAACCCCAATCCGGTGACCGGATACGGGTTAGGGGTGTTACAGCCATAATTGGGAAGTTCACAAAGAACTATATTGGGATGCTCACGAAGAGGCATGTAACTGGAAGCTTATTCGGGCTTAATAACGGGAAGCTCACAAAGTGCCTATATCGAATAGCTCCGAAGAGCACTTAACGAGAAGCTCTGAAGAGCACTTATCAGGTAGCTCCATAGAGTACTTATCAGGAAGCACCGGATAGCTTATAATGGGAAGTTCAAGCGAGCACTAATGGGACGCTCATATAGAGCTGCGTTTGTGTCCGCAACATATGCAGGATCACAACCGATCGAATATCAGGACGCTCACAAAGAGCTACGTTTGTATCCGCAACATATGCAGGATTACAACCGATCAAATAATAGGATGCTGATACTCGCGATATTAAGTAAGAAAATTTTAAAAACTGATCACACCAAAAACTAACTAATATCACGATTTTAAAGGCAAGCGCACCTATCGAACAGTAGTATAGTTTAGCGGTAAGACCGAGTTATCGTACCCAAGGGAACCAAAAGTACTAATACTTACTTCCTTTCTATTATTTAGCCTAAAAATAAAAGAAGGTTGTTTGAAACTAATTCTAAAACTAGCTAAAAGTGCACAAAAAGTAAAGTGGGAAAAACTTTCGAAAAAGCTAATTGATATGGGCAATACTCAAGGAAGAATCCACCTAGACTTCACTTGTCAATTAACTTCTTGAACTAGACGATTTCTTCACTTGACTTGATCCGTAGAGATCCCTAACCTATGTTAATACCTCCGTCGAGGATAAGAATAACTAATCCTAGGTGGTTAACTAAAGTTTCTTTATTAATTAACACCCCTAGGTTGCATTAATTCGATCTATGGATCCCCCTATTAGGTTTGACCCTAATCCGGCAGATTTATGTCGCCCTATGTCTAGGGTTGCATGCAACTCCGCTTAATTATGGTAGATCTACTCTTAAAACAGGGGCTTTTGCTCCTCTACCTAAGCACATCGGTTTATTGAAGTAATACCTAGGACTATTAAATCAAGAATGAAGAACACATAATTAAGAACAATTCAAGTATTTATCATATAATTCAAGAATAAATAATAACAAGATCTGTCTTTGGTTTCATCCCCCTCAAGTATTTGAGAGGTTTAGTTCATAATTAATAAAGAAAACATCTCAGAAGAAATAAGATAACAAAACATAAAGAACCCAAAAACCCCTGAAGGAATTTAGAGAGATCCTCTGTCTTGATGTAGAATTCTGGCTTCTGGGATGAATTATCAGCTTCCCTTGGAGTAATTCCTTGCTTTCACTCCTTGTGTTGGCAGAAATATGGCGCTCCTTTTGGGAGAAAAAAGTACGTCCTTAGAGTTACCTCCTAGGGTATTTATATAGAACTTTGGGATGCCTTTCTTAGCCTCTAAGTATTCAAATCCGAGTGAAATTGCTCTTCCTCATGACAGGGACACGCCCGTGTGCCACACTTATGTGGTTTCGATAAAGGCCGTGTTCGGGCATGTTGAGGTGGCACGGCCGTGTAGCTTGGCTGTGCTTGTTGGGGCTGGGCCGTGTTAGACCTTGTATGGCACGGCCGTGTGCCACGGCCGTGTGGTGACTTCTTGGGCCGTGTCGTTTTCACACTTTGGCCCATTTTCTTCGTTTTCGGTCCGTTTTTCATTCTTTTCTCTTCCCTATGCTCTCTTGAGTATACGACATGAAATAGAGGGGTTAAGAGCACCAATTCTCACAAAATTAATAATAATTCATCTAGAAATTAGGCTAAGCATGAGGTAAAAATATGTATAATTTATCGTTTATCAAATACCCCCACACTTAAGCCTTTGCTTGTCCTCAAGCAAAATCTCAATCCCTAATTAAGAATCATTCCTCTTAACTTACAATCATTATCAATAATGTTTCAAACAAATCCACAGGTAATCATACAATGATAATTCAATCATAAGAACATTAAAGATTCAATTACTCTAAGTTGACAATTTTATTATTGAAACATAAGTTTTCTCCCTTCTCCTAAGTAATTATCTCTCGATCAAAATTAACAAGATTTGACATCCTCACTAAAGATTCACTCTATCCACTCAAAGTGTTTAGGGTTCAAGAATTAAGCACACTCTAGTCAACTTGAAAGTTATTACTATAGGCTTGCTAGAAAATCAGATCTCCACCACTGTAGATTGATATGATACATCGATCAAAAGGTCTTTCAATAGTTGTAATGGGGCTTGGTTAGGGGTGTTGTTACAGGCTGCAAAAGAAGGTTAGAATCGAGATTGAATTGAAAAATTATCTAGCTAGAAAAATCTCTACCACTGGAACATATTTCTCGAGCTAATTCTTATGATAACATCATTTCCGCCTTGGTAGTCTTAAAATAGAAATATGCAAAAACTATTTGAACTATTACTGATTACAACTGAATTAATACATACGTTTTTTTAAGAACAATTTAACTACAATACAATAAATTGAATAAAACTTTACAATCTAGAAAAGAGAATAAAGGTAGATGAAAATTTTAACTCAAATCTCGACAAAAATAGTGGTCAAAATAATTGAATGGAATTCAACAAAAAAAGGGTGAAAGGTTAATATTAGAGGTAAATCGAAGAAAAGGTTGTTAGGCTCAATGGGGTTCACTAGGGGTTAATTTATGGAGGTAGGCTTTTGTGGCGTAAGTGGGTTAAATCCTAAGTGCCTTTATCATTTCGGTATATCAAATCAATGATGTGGTCTCGACATGTATAATTAAAGCAAGTTCTAGAATAACAAATCAGTATTGACTCACTCAAAGTAAAAATAAAAGTGAGCACGAAAGAATGTATGCTCAAAAGGCTCAAAAATCTCACCAGAATTATGGCTTTTGATGTCAATCCTGCGAATTTCAAATCTCAAGATAGCATTTAGAATTAACGAAAATAACTTATGAAAAAATGGGGTTCTCAAAAATTTCAACTTATCATGCTTAATTCCCTAATGTTTTAAAGTTTGAATAATCAAAGTACAAGCACATATTCTTAATTCTCACATATCAATAAAAATCATAAATCAATCAGAATATATTCCTAATAGGAGATTGAAGATAATGCAAAGAGTGAAAGTAAGAATTTGAGAACAATGCAAAATGTTAGTAAAAAAAAGTTCAGGGATTTCAAAGAGAGTGTAAAGACTGAAAATAGATTCTCCCTCCCCCACACTTAAGATGTACATTGCCCTCAATGTACAAAGATAACATTAGTAGCAATAAAAGCACAAGATCATAAGATAGGGAAAGGCATGAAACTCTCTGAATTTTGGATGAATTTGTGAGACAGAGATTGGAATTGGAAGAGCCGGCAGTTGTGGCAGGGTGTTCCCATTTCCATATGGATTTGAGCTGTAGAGCTTATTTGAAACTGCGAATGTATTTATTAGTCGTGAGGAATTTAGATCAAGAAAGATTACTCGTTAGGGGTTGGCTGATATGAAAAAGAAATAAAATAAAGTTCTAAACATACTAATATTCAAATAATAAAAAAGATAAAATGAACTAAAAATAAAAATAAAAATAAAAGTAAAAAGAAGAATAAAGTTAGAAGAAAAGAAAATGTAAAAATAGGGATCAGTGTTTAAATAAAAATTAAGATAAAAAAAAGGTTAAGAGGAATAGAAGTATCTAATCCTTAGATGGATCACACGGTGGCAGTGGGGAAGTGATGTGAAGCTGCTGGCATATCTGCTGTAATGTCGCATCGATGTGATCGAAACGCTGGAAGCATTGCTGCTCGAATCGTGATAGGCGCTCAGATATGTCAGCGTATGAAGCTGCTGCATGAGATGGGCGGCGAGGGGGTGGCGGCTCGGTAGGTGTATCTTCCTCCTGTGGCGGTGGTGGGACATCATCAGGAATGTCCTTAGGATCCTCGCCCTCCTGGATGAGGCGATACTGGAAGGGGCTGCCTCCTGGCCTCCGCTCGACCATCCTTATGTGAAGCATGCTCTAGATGCCCTGTGGGGACATCTAGCCCACCAAAGTATATGAGGATATCTGGGCTGCGGTGTTGAATAGGTTAAAATAGCGACCTAATCTCGTGATGTACGGACCCATAGAAACTACGCCCTTGCGGTGCCTTTCTGTCTGATGCTGGATTGTATGGGCGATGAAGTAAGCTAAGTCGATGACATGTGCATTCGCCATGCACCATAGGAAGTAGGCATCGTAGGTACGGACGACCCCTATGCTCTCTTCCTTGCCGATTAGTATGTGTGCAAGAAGAGAATGTAGATATCTTAGGTCCGGGATAAGCTTAGTCGCTTTGAAGCAACTAGGATCGTATGTTGATGATGCAGGGACTAGGGCCTCCCAACACCTAGATGGTGCTAAATGAATGTGGCAGTGAAGCGTGGAGAGGTCCTCCTCTTCCATAAATTGCTCGGTATAGAGACTGAGAGCTATGCCGAATTCTGGGACACTAAGCTGTCGCACTAGACCTCCCAAATGGAACTGGACTGTTCCTGGATCATCGTATCTGTTCATCACGGTCTAGAGGTGAAATGTGGATCAGAACTCGAGTGTGAGTTCCAAGTATATGGGCTCCATGATCTGGAAAAATTGCTCCCATGGATCGGTCATCAATAGGGCCCTAACCTCGTCTACTAGGTGTATTTACTCAAGGACGGCCCAATCTATACATCGGCCAGTGGTTAGAGTGCGAGCTCGGAGTATCTCATATCACTCCTCCTAGGAGGCTTGCGAAAAATGAAGGAAAGGATGACGGTTCTCAGCAATGGGTCGCAAGGACGAGCCACCGGGTCCCTTGCGTTTCTTTGAAGCGGGGACGGCAGCTTTTTTACCTCGCGATGATGACATGATGCCAAATGGGAGATGTACATGGTCGTGGGAGAGGTTCCAAACGGTCGTGGGGAGCTTTCCACGGGCGTGGGGTAGTCCTTTACGAGCGTGGTGGTGCTTTGAGGGTCGGAGGCGGCGTTTATGGTGGTTGGGGAAGAGTTTGAGTGAGAGGATTTAGGGTTTTAGTGAATGAGAAGGTGAATAGTGATCCCTTATTTATAGTTTTTGGGTCACACGGGTATGGAACACGCCCGTGTGACTCAGGTTTTGCCTATGTGATTCGAAATTCGGTGGTTTTAGTGTGCCTGGTTTGAAGTACACGCCTGTGTTGGCCATCTCGCACGACCGTTTGCGATCTTGTTCGCTTTTCATACGGTCGTGTGATAAGTCACACGGCCCTTTGCGATGAGGTTTTCGTTAATCACACGGTTGTGTAGGTAGTCACACGGCCATGTCTAAATTGACAGTGTTGGCCACAGTCTAGGGACAAGAGCGTGTCGTTTTGTGTAAGCTCGTGTCTAAGTTGAAAGGTTTGCCACGGCCATGTCGCACGGTCGTGTCGATTTGTCGGTAGCACGTGTTTTTGGAAAAATTGTGCTCTGTTTACACACGGCCTGGGTGCATGACCGTGTCTCTGTTTTAAGTATTCACACGGCCTTGGACACGCCCGTGGGCATGGTCGTGTGGTCCTAAATTTCTGCATTTAAAAAGGGTTAGTTGATGCATAAAAATACTAAAATCAAAAATAAAGGAAAAGTTACTAAGTTAGTGCTCGGGTTGCCTCCCGAGAAGCGCTTATTTAGAGTCTAAGCTCGACTCTACCTGGATGTATCACGAAGGGATTTCGTGGAGCTGAAGCTCCTCCCTGTTATCTTTAAAATTCTCACCTCTATAGTGTTTAAGCCTATGGCTGTTTACCTTGAATGTACCGTGGTTGGGGTGAGTTACCTCAATTGTGCCGTATGGAAAGACAGTTTGAACAGTGAATGGACCTGACCACATTGACTTGAGTTTTCCAGGAAATAGTCTCAGCCTTGAGCTGTAGAGTAAGACAAGATCACCTGTTTTGAACTGCTTAGGTTGTTTCAGTCGTTTGTCATGACATCGCTTCATGGCTTCCTTATATAGTCGTGAGCTTTCATAGGCATTGCAACGCCATTCATCTAGTTCATTTAACTGCATTAATCTTTTCTCACCCACAAGCTTAAAATCAAGGTTTAAAAATTTGATAGCCCAAAATGCTTTATGTTCAAGTTCAAATGGCAGATGACAACTTTTTCCGTAGACAAGTTTATAGGGAGAGGTACCTATGGGTGTTTTAAAAGCAGTTCTATAGGCCCATAAAGTATCGTCTATCTTTCTTGACCAATTTTTTCTATTTGTTTCTATTGTTTTCTCTAAGATGCGTTTTAGTTCCCTATTTGTTACTTCGACTTGGCCACTGGTTTGTGGATGATAAGGGGTAGCTGTTCTATAGTGTACCCCATACCTTTTTAAAACTTTTTCAAATTGGGCATGCAAAAATGGGTGTCCCTATCACTAATAATTATCCTAGGTGTTCCAAATCAAGAGAAAAGTTTCTTCAAAAATAGCATCATTAGTAGGTAAGGCTTGGGCTTCCACCCATTTTGACATATAATCTACTGCTACTAGGATGTACTTATTCCCAAATGAAGTAGGGAATGGTCCCATGAAATCAATACCCCATACATCAAATATTTCGCATGAAAGTATATAGCTCTGAGGCATTTAATTATGTTGAGAAATATTACCTGTTCTCTGACATTTATCACAAGAGGTCACATACCTGTTGGCATCTCTGAAAAGTGTAGGCCAGTAAAAGCCTGATTCGAGTACCTTATGAGCTGTTCTAACTCCACTGTGATGTCCTCCTGTGGGTCCTGAATGGCAGTGATTTAAAATCTGGTATGCTTCTGTTTCAGCAATGTATCTTCGAATAACCTGATCTGCACAAATTTGAAAAAGAAAAGGATCCTTTCAAAAGTAGTTTTTCACATCAGCGAAGAATCACTTCTTTTACTGATGGGTCAGCCATTTTGGGGTTATGTTAGCTACTAAATAATTTGCAAAATCAGCAAACTAAGGAACTGTTGCATCTGCTAAGGCTAGGAGTTGTTCTTTAGGAAACAAGTCGTTTATTTTATCCAGGTACTTGGGTTGTGTGTTTTCTAATCTTGAAATTTGATCTGCTGCAAAGTTTTCAACTCCTTTCTTGTCCTTTATTTCTAAATCGAATTCTTGTAACAATAGAATCCATCTTATTAATCGAGGTTTTGCATCAGTTTTAGTTAAAAGGTAGCGAAGAGCAGAATGGTCAGTATAAACAATGACTTTTGACAAAATCAAATAAGATCTGAATTTGTCAAATGAAAAAATAACGGCTAGCAATTCTTTTTCTGTGGTAGTATAATTTGCTTGAGCCACTGTCAAAGTTCTGCTAGCATAATAGATCGGTTGAAAGTGCTTGTCTCTTTGCTGTCCCAAAACTGCAACTACTGCAAAATCACTTGCATCGCACATTAGTTCAAAAGGTAGATTCTAATCAGGTGAAATCATAATTGGGGCATTGACTAACTTTTCCTTAAGAGCGTTAAAAGATTCTAAACATTCTTGGTCAAAGTTGAAAAGCACGTCTTTTTCTAACAACTTTGTTAAAGGCCTAGCTATTTTAGAAAAATCTTTAATAAACCTGCGATAAAAGTTGGCATGTCCTAAAAAGCTTCTTATAGCCTTAACTGAATTAGGGGGAGGTAATTTTTCAATGGTTTCAATTTTTATTTTATCTACCTCTATCCTTTTACTAGAAATTTTATGTCCTAATACAATACCCTCTTGAACCATAAAATGGCATTTTTTCCAGTTTAGTACTAAATTTGTCTCTTCACATCTTATCAAAACACGTTTTAAATTATTAAGACAAAGTTGGAAAGAATTACCGAAAACTAAAAAATCATCCATAAATACCTCTATGATGTCTTCCACGAATTCATTGAAGATGGCTAGCATGTATCGTTGAAAAGTAGCAGGAGTGTTACATAAACCAAAAGGCATTCTACGATAAGCAAACGTACCGTATGGACATGTGAATGTCGTTTTCTCTTGATCTTCTAGAGCTATCGGTATTTGGAAATAACCAGAGAGGCCATCTAGGAAACAATAATACATGTGACCTGATAATCTTTCCAACATCTGATCAATAAAAGGTAGGGGAAAATGATCTTTTCGAGTTGCATCATTCAGCTTTCTATAATCAATGCAAACTCTCCATCCAGTGACTGTTCTTGTAGGTATTGACTCTTTTTTGTCATTAGACACCACGGTCAAGCCTCCCTTTTTAGGAACAACCTGCACAGGACTTACCCAAGAACTGTCAAAAATAGGATAAATAATGCCTACGTCTAGAAGTTTAATTACCTCGACTTTTACGACTTCCTTCATGTTGGGATTTAATCGTCTCTGAGCTTGCACCGATGGTTTATATTCATCTTTTATTAAAATTTTGTGGGTGCGAAAAGAAGGATTAATTCCCTTAATATCTGAAATTTTCCAAGCTATAGCCTGCTTGTGTTCCTTTAACACATAGAGTAGTTCCCCTTTTTCTGTAATGCTTAAATCTGATGCGATAATAACTGGTAAAATTGAATCTTCCCCTAAAAAGGCATATTCTAAATGATCTGGCAGTTGCTTTAACTCTAATTTAGGGGGTTCATCAATGGAAGGTTTCTGTCTCAACTCATCATTCATCTTTATACTTTCATAACTTATGTGTCTCGTGATAATTTCATTAGAATCTAACTCATTTCTTAGTTCTTCAATTTCAGTGGTGGCTTCATCTTCCTCCCCACCTTGAACAAGACACAGTTCCAACGTGTCTGCGAGAGAAAGTTCCTGAAAATTATCTTGAACAAAGTAATCAATAATATAAACAAAATAGCAGGAATCATCTTGTTCTTTAGAAAATTTCATAGCATCATAGATTTTAAAAACAACTTCTTCCTCACCAACTCTAAGTACTAATTTACCATCCCCTACATCAATAACAACACTAGCAGTGGCTAAGAATGGACGTCCCAAAATTAAAGGCACCTCAATATCCTCATCCATATCAAGCACAATAAAATCAACAGGGAATATAAATTTATCTACCTTTACTAGCACATCTTCTATAATTCCCCTAGGATATTTAACAGATCTATCAGCTAGTTGAATACTCATCCTAGTGGGCTTTGGTTCCCCTAGACCGAGTTGCTTGAACATTTTGTAAGGCATGAGAATAATGCTAGCACTTAAATCAGCTAAGGCTTTATCAATAAGTAAACTACCAATTAAACAAGGAATAGTAAAACTCCCTGGATCTTTCAGTTTTGCCGGCAGTTTATTTTGGAGAATAGCTGAGCATTCCTCGTTGAGTTCCATTGTAGCTAATTCTTCCAACTTCCTTTTATTTGTTAGAAGTTCTTTAAGGAACTTCGCGTACTTTGGCATCTGCGAAATTGCTTCAACAAAAGGTAAGTTAATGTGTAATTGTTTAAAAAGTTCAAGAAATTTACCGAATTGAGTGTCTGTACGGTCTTTCTTCAACTTTTCCGGGTATAGAATAGGCGGTTTGTATTCCTTGAGTGTTAGTGGAGTGTTTTCCTTGGGTTCCTCTACCTTGTCTCCTGAAGATTCTGGAACAGACTTCTTTTCTGGTTCAGCTAGTACTTTCCCATCTCTTAAAGTAATTGCTTTAACATGTTCTTTGGAATTTGGCTCAGTATTACTTGGTAGTCCACCTTGTGGTCTCTCTGAAATTAATTTTGCAAGTTGACCGATTTGATTCTCAAACCCTTGAATTGATGCTTGTTGGTTCTTTAGTGCCGTCTCAGTATTTTGAAAACAGGTTTTTGATGCTGCCATAAATTTGGTGAACATCTCTTCAAGATTCGGCTTTTTCTCTTGTTGTGGTGGTGGCTGCTGAAATCCCGGAGGAGGCTGTTGTCTTTGATTTCTCTGTCCTCCCCATGAAAAATTGGGGTGATTTCTCCAACCTGCATTGTAAGTATTACTATAATGATTATTTTGAGGTCTAGAATTGTTACCTATATAGTTGGCTTGCTCAGTTTCTATGCTGTGTCCATAGGATGAGTAATCTAGATTGAACATATTTCCTGGAGTTGTGTCACACTGCATCACTGGCTGTGCCTACGTAGAACCAACAAAATTATCAAACTTTTTATTTAAAAGTTCTACTTAGTTAGTAAGCATAGTGACAGCATCAATATTATAAACTCCTGCAGCTTTTGTCGACTTTGTCCTCATGACTTGCCACTGATAGTTATTCAGTGACATCTCTTCAATAAATTCATAAGCTGTTTCGGGTGTTCTATTGTTGATTGTTCCTCCTGCGGCTGCATCGATCATTTGCCTTGTTGAAGGATTCAAACTGTTGTGAAAGGTTTGAACTTGTAACCATAAAGGTAACCCATGATGAGGGCATCTTCTCAAAAGATCTTTGTATCTCTCCCAGGCATCGTAAAGTGTTTCTAAATCCATCTGCACAAAATAAGAGATATCATTTCGTAATTTAGTTGTTTTAGCTAGAGGAAAATATTTAAGTAAAAATTTTTCTGTCATTTGTTCCCATGTAGTGATTGAGCTTCGTGGTAAAGAATTTAACCACTGTTTAGCTTCATTTCTCAAAGAGAATGGAAATAGCCTTAGACGAATGGCATCATCAGAAACGCCATTAATTTTAAAAGTATCACAAAGTTCCAAAAAATTGGCTATGTGTGAATTTGGATCTTCATCCTGTAAACCATCAAACTGCACCAATTGCTGTATCATCTGAATAGTGTTAGGTTTTAATTCAAAATTATTAGCAGCAATGTCAGGTCTAATAATGCTAGTTTGAGTACCAACCAAACTAGGTTTAGCATAATCATACATAGTACGAGGAGCTTCATCTTGATTCACTGGTTGCGCGGCTATTGCGGGAGATGGTGGAATGTTTTGATTTGCTTCCATCACTTCTGTAGGTTCTGTCCATTGTTCTTGATCTTGTTCTGGATAATGTAAGCTTCGTCTGATCTCTCTGCGAGTTCTGCGAACTGTCGCTTCTAAATCTTCGTCAAAAAGTAATGGTCCTACTGGGTTGTTTCTAGTCATAAACTAGAAATACCTAGAAGGGAAAAAGCAAAGAAAATTTAAATAGAATAAAATAAAATCAAAAAAATAAAAAAATAAAAATAGAAAATAAATAAATATAGTAATGGCTAAAGTAATAGAAATTGAGTTTTCTTAATATTTTAGTCCCCGGCAACTGCGCCAAAAACTTGATACTCGCGATATTAAGTAAGAAAATTTATAAAAACTGATCACACCAAAAACTAACTAATATCACGGTTTTAAAGGCAAGTGCACCTATCGAACAGTAGTATAGTTTAGCGGTAAGACTGAGTTATCATACCCAAGGGAACCAAAAGTACTAATACTTACTTCCTTTCTATTATCTAGCCTAAAAATAAAAGAATGTTGTTTGAAACTAATTCTAAAACTGGCTAAAAGTGCACAAAAAGTAAAGTGGGAAAAACTTTCGGAAAAGCTAATTGATATGGGCAATACTCAAGGGAGAATCCACCTAGACTTCACTTGTCAATTAACTTCTTGAACTAGACGATTTCTTCACTTGACTTGATCCGTAGAGATCCCTAACCTATGTTAATACCTCCGTCGAGGATAAGAACAACTAATCCTAGGTGGTTAACTAAAGTTTCTTTATTAATTAACACCCCTAGGTTGCATTAATTCAATCTATGGATCCCCCTATTAGGTTTGACCCTAATCCGGCAGATTTATGTCGCCCTATGTCTAGGATTGCATGCAACTCCACTTAATTATGGTAGATCTACTATTAAAACAGGGACTTTTGCTCCTCTGCCTAAGCACATCGGTTTATTGAAGTATACCTAGGACTATTAAATCAAGAATGAAGAACACATAATTAAGAACAATTCAAGTATTTATCATATAATTCAAGAATAAATAATAACAAGATCTGTCTTAGGTTTCATCCCCCTCAAGTATTTGAGAGGTTTAGTTCATAATTAATAAAGAAAACATCTCAGAAGAAATAAGATAACAAAACATAAAGAACCCAAAAACCCTTGAAGGAATTTAGAGAGATCCTCTGTCTTGATGTAGAATTCTGGCTTCTAGGATGAATCAATCGGCTTCCCTTGGAGTAATTCCTTGCTTTCACTCCTTGTGTTGGCAGAAATATGGCACTCCTTTTGGGAGAAAAGAGTACGTCCTTAGAGTTGCCTCCTAGGGTCTTTATATAGAGCTTTGGGATGCCTTTCTTAGCCTCTAAGTATCCAAATCCGAGTGAAATTGCGCTTCCTCATGACAGGGACATGCTCGTGTGCCACGCCCGTGTGGTTTCGATAAGGGCCATGTTCGGGCCTGTTGAGGTGGCACGGCGGTGTAGCTTGGCCGTGCTTGTTGGGGCTGGGCCGTGTTGGACCTCACACTTTGGCCCATTTTATTCATTTTTAGTTCTTTTCTCTTCCCTATGCTCTCCTGAGTATACAACATGAAATAGAGGGGTTAAGAGCACCAATTCTCACAAAATTAATAATAATTCATCTAGAAATTAGGCTAAGCATGAGGTAAAAATATGTATAATTTATTGTTTATCAGATGCTCACAAAGAGCTGCGGTAGTCTGCAACACATGCAAATTACTATCGATCAGGATGCTCGAAGGAACACTATAACGGGAAGGTTGAGAGGGCTATATCAAGATTACTCGTTCGAGCTAAATCTTGTCTACAACATATGCAGAACTATATTCATTGAGGAAAATCACGTATCCATCGACTTTTATTTATTTAGTTCGGATTTAACATTTTTCAGGCATTATCAGGCATGTGATTATTTCATACATTTACAATATTTATATAAATCCAATAAACACATACCACATTCATTCCAAGCATAAAAGTAACATTTTTATCATTTATCGAACTTTGTCAAATATGTCTTTAATTTCTTTTATATATATATAGCATTTGCACAATTCATATATACAATATCCAATTCAAACTATTCAAACATAAAAATTATTCAATTCAAGCATATAATCAAACATTTAAGTTACACAAACTTACCTCGACAACTGTTCGTTTTTGTAAAATTTACTAATCCGGTATTTCTCTTTTCCTCATTCTAACTCCTAATGTGGTCTATCCGGATCCATACAAGTAAATTTAACATCAATTCAATACATTTCATACTCAATTCAGTCCAATTCACATCTTAGGCAAAATTACCATTTTGCCCTTAAACTTTTAATTAATGACGATTTTGTCCCTAGGCTCGAAAATGAAATTCTTGCAATTTAATCCTTATTCCAAGCCTAGCCAAATTTTACATGTAACATTTACAGCCCATGTGTTTCATAAAAATTAAAATTTTTCCATAGATTTCACCTTTTTTACAATTTAGTCCCTAATTAAACATTTCATGAAAATTCACTTTAGAAAAGTTATTTATCTATCAACAACCTTTCATTTTCTATCATAAATTTCAAAATTTTAGCATATCCATCCATGGAAAAACTTTGATACTTTAATAACTTTGCTAATTAATCCTCAAAATAGAAAGATTATGTTACTACGATCTCGGAAATATAAAAATTATTAAAAATGGGTCAAGAAAACATACCTAATTAAGCTTGATTAGCTTCCTTTCTCTGTCTAGGGTTTCCATAGCATTTTGGGGAAGAAGATGATATAAAATGATGATATTTAATATTTTTTTATTTATCATCATTAAATTTTCCAACTTTCCAATTTCATCCTTTTCTTTTTCTAATATTCCATGGATGAATCATCCAAAAATATCTAGTAACTTTTCTTTAATGGTCTAATTACCATATAAGGACCTCTACTTTAAAGTTCTATAGCTATTTAATCCCTTAAGCTATTAGAACTCTACTTTTGCACTTTGTGCAATTTGGTTCTTTATCAAAATAAACATGTAATCGGTAGAATTTCTTTACGAAATTTTCATATGACATTATTATCATATTGTAGATCATAAAAATATTTTAAAATAAATTTTTTCGGAATCGAATTTGTGTTCACAAAACCACTATTCCGATTTCTATCGAAAACGAACTGTTACAGTCCTCGTGGGTCGTAGTTGTTGCTAATAAAGTAGTGGGCTGAAGGGTATAATTTTTCATTCAAATGACTTGAGAATATACAATACCTTACGAGGCAATTAAATTCATGCCTACCCCTAATAAATGCTAAATTATACATATTTTTACCTCATGTTTAGCCTATATTTTGGAAGAATTATTATCAATTTAGTGAGAATTGGTGCTCTTAATCTTTCTTTTTCATGCCTTACACTCAGGAGAGCATAGGGAAGAGAAAAGAACGGAAAATTGACCAAAAACCAGAGAAAATAGGCCAAAATATGAAAACGCACAGCCCAAGAAGTCACCACACGGCCGTGGCACACGGCCGTGCCACACGAAGTCCACACGGTCCAGCCCCAACAAGCACGGTCAGGCCACACGGCCGTGCCCCAATCGAAGTCATCACACGGCCTCTTGTTGAAGTACACGGGCGTGGCACACGGGCGTGTTCTATGCGTGAGGAAGAGGAATTTCACTCGGATTTGGATACTTAGGGGCTAAGAAAGCCATTCTAAACTCTATATAAAGACCCTAGGAGGCAACTTCTAGGGTGTGCTTATTTCCCGCTAAGGGAATACTCTTTTTTCTCAAGAAAGAGCGCCATATTTCTGCCAACACAAAGAGTGAAAGCCAGGAATTACTCCAAGGGAAGCCGATTGATTCATCCCAGAAGCCAGAATTCTACATCAAGACAAAGGATCTCTCTAAATTCCTTCAGGGGTTTTCGGGTTCTTTATGTTTTGTTATCTTAATTCTTCTGAGATGTTTTCTTTCTTTATTATGAACTAAACCCCTCAAATACTTGAGGGGGATGAAACCTAAGACGAATCTTGTTATTATTTATTCTTGAGTTATATGATAAATACTTGAGTTGTTCTTAATTATGTGTGCTTAATTCTTATGTTAATAAGCCTAGGTATTAATTCAAGAAACGGATGTGCTTAAAGCAGAGGAGCAAAAGTCCCTATGATAAGAGTAGATCTACCATAATTAAGCGGAGTTGCATGCAACCCTAGACATAGGGCGACATAAATCTGTCGGATTAGGATCAAACCTAATATGGGGAACCATAGATCGAATTAATGCAACCTAGGGTGTTAATTAATAAAGGAACTTTAGTTAACAACCTAGGCCTAGTTGCTCTTCGCCTCGACGGAGGGTTTAGCATAAATTAGGGATCTCTGCGGATCAAGTCAAGTGAATAAATCGTCTAGCTCAAGAACCAATAACAAGTGAAGTCTAGGTGGATTCTCCCTTAAGTATTGCTTATATCAATCAGCTTTTCCCTAAAGTTTTCCCCAATTTACTTTTTGTGCACTTTTAGTTAGTTTTAGAATTAGTTTCAACTAAACCTATTTTATTTTTAGGCTAGATAATAGAAAGGAAGTAAGTATTAGTACTTTTAGTTCCTTTGGGTACGATAACTCGGTCTTGCCACTAAACTATACTACTGTTCGATAGGTGCGTTTGCCTTTAACATCGTGATATTGGTGTGATCAGTTTTATAAATTTTATTACTTAATATAGTAAGTCGTTTTCAACCCCCTTTAATAATTCGCTTTGCGGATGGTATTTCTATTCATAGTTAACTCATAAATTTCGTTTTGCAATTTAGCGGGTAGATGCTCATTGGCTCAACAATCTAAAAATGTATGACATATACTTGAGTGGTGCAGTTGTCAATTAAAGGATCTAAATTTATACGACGATGATGTGTTGTATATATATTGTCGAAACCATTTTTAATTTTAATAAAAAACGTGGATCGACTTAAAACAAAACATGGAGTCGCCACCAACCCTTTTTGAGGTGTGATTGGATCACCTCACAAAATATTTTGGTCTACAAATTTTGAGAAAACAGGCTGGGGAGTCGGTTACATACGAGGAAGGATTAGCACCCTCGTAGGGCCCAAAAATTGGTACCAAATTGATTAATCATTGTCCTATTGTCGAAAATTTGAAGAGACTTTAAAATACAATTCCTTTAAAAAATGTTTGAACGACTCGTTTTGGAATATTAAGACCCATTTGTGCCAATAGGATAAAACATCACACCCAATACGTTAGGATGTAACATTTTAACCCACGAAACCAAAATCGTCCCTTAATCTCCTAAAACATGGAATTAAAAGGATATTTAGACATTTGGACAAAAAAAAAAGCAACCAGCACGTTAGGGCACGATTTTCTGAATTTCCAAACACATAATATTGCCTTATTTCTAAAAGTTTTGTGAGTTTGGAAGTAAGTTAATGAATCATGCAAATCAAAAGTTACAATTTACAAACATCGCATAGTATACCCCTATTTCACAATAATATGAACAATCAAGGCGCATATGAGGGAATGAAAATAAAATAAACGAGCCAAAATAAAGGAAAAATAATACTTAAAAAAAAACCAAAATCTTGGAACCACAAAAAAGAGTTAATGATAAACCAATAAATAAATAAATAAATATTGTTGCATGAATTTAAAAACATAATATTAATCATAAGAATGACGATATTAATAATAATGATGATAATAAAATCTAAGGTTTTAAAACCATATGAAAGGTGTAAATATATAAGTAATGATGAAATAAAATAATATAGATATATTTAACAAACTAGGTAAACAAGTGTATATACAAAAATAATGATAATTTTACAAAACTTAAGTAATATGAAAATCAAACAAGAATGTACGTACGAAAAAGAATGTATAATATTAATAATAATGATAGTAAAAAGATTTAGATTTTGAAATACATTTTAAATAAAAACAGAAAATAGAAAACATTTATAGTAAATAAACACAAAGGTAAAATAAAAGAAAATACATACAAACAATTGTAAAAGAATGAAACAAATGAGATTTAAATAAACAGAGTAAATAAATAATTAGATATCTATAAAATATTCAATCAAAAACTATGACTAAATAAGTATACAATAATGCTAACGGAGAAAACAAATTTTGAAAAAAACATAAGCATAAAAAGAAAGGAAAAAAAAATAGAAATGGAGTTAAAAGAAACTAAGGGCTGAATTGAAACCAAAACAAAACCGCAGGGTCAAATCTAAAAGGATCGGGGCCACAACAAACTACGCGCGAACTAATGAGGATTAAAAACGTAATTTACCCAAGTTCCTGAACACAGCATTTAATATGGACTAAAACTGCGCAAAATTGTTGGGCGAAATTCAAAAACGAAAGCAAAGCAGATTTGGACAGCAGAAAAATGCATGGGGATTGAGTGCGCAAATTGACCCTTTAAGGGCAAAACGCACGGACCCCACCCCTTGCAAACGGCGTCGTTTCTTTTGATTAACTAAAACCCCCAAAAAAATTGATGAAACTTATTTTTGCTGTTGTTTCAAACAAAAATCAGGAAAAATAGCAGGCCTTCCCCTCCATTTTCCTTCGGCTAGGGTTTTGAATCTCCAAATGCCATTGTCACCGAACCAGAGCCCGATCATCGAAGGCCAAACACAAAGGTAAGTATTCCCTTCTTTATTCCCTTATTTTCGTAAATGTATAAAGAAAATAAAACGAAAATGAAATTAAAAAGATAGAAGTATAAAAATAGGGATTCACCTAAAAAATCTCTAATCTAATTTCTTTCTGATATTGTATTTGAAATTTTGCTATTTCTTGTTTTGGTTGTGTTTTTGCATCTCAAAAATAAAAAAACTCTCTCTGCTACTTGTGTGTTTTTTTCTACTAATTGTGTATTCATCCCCCCTTTTACAAAGTTTATTCACCCTTTTTAAACTGAAAATGGAAACATAAAATAACTAAATCCCTTGATTTTGGTTGCTGTTATTTCGGTTCTTCTCGCAGGTGGTGGCGTCGCTGGAGCGGAGATCTCAGGCACGGACGTGGGCGCGAGGCGTGGGTATGCTGGTGAGAGGCGTGTGGCGCAAGGGTACCCACTTGCTACTAGGGTTCGTTTTGCTGTATTGGGTCATCTGATGTATTGGGCCAGGGGTAGATTGGGTTAGGTTTATGGGTTTAAGGGTTTGTAATGGGTCTAGTTTAGTGGATGGGTGTTTGGGTTTGGTTTTGACGGGCCCGGGCAAAATGTAGGGCCTACATATATCGTGGGTGAGATTATTAGAAAATGTAAAATAGAGGAGGCTCAAGCCATCCATTTGTAATATAGAATGTAAGATATGCAACCCATTCGTTGATAATATAAAACATAAGAAAAAGCATACTATCTGTTGGCGATATAAAATGTAAGAAATGTGTAAAGCCCGTTGTACATAAGAAATGCATAAGGCTCATTAAAATGTGAGCAAGAAGACTATTCATTATTATAAATATAGTGTTTGGTCTGAGTTTTTGTAACAACCTGTTTTCAGTGGTACTGAAAACGGCGGTTTCGAAACCCCATTTTCCAATGATTGAGTCCGTAAATATTATTATTTAATATTTACGACTTAATTATAATATTATATGAATTGTGGTATGATGAATTTGCTAATTGGAAAGTTAGTCAAGGTACATGTGTATTGACGTCAAGATACATGTGTATTGACCTTAAAGTTAGTGGTTTTCGAAAATGCGATATCAAGACCTTGTTCCTGTAAACCGAGCCCGTAAGTATTTTTATTAAATATTTACAAAGTTATGATATAAGTGAATTGAATTTTGGATAGATAATTTTACTGAATTAATGACTAATTAAGGTATAAGGACTAAATCATAAAAAATCGTAAAAGTTAATTATTATGAATTTGTTTTAATTGTATAAGGTAAATAAAAAGGCCTAATATGGCGTGTAGACCATTTTAGGAACTTGTATGGAGGGTTGGTGAAGGATTTTATATTTTATAAAGGTTAAAATTTAGTTAAATATATTAGAATAAGTAGAAAGTGGAGAGAATGAGGAAGCATTTTATTTTCTTTTTATCTTCACCACCGAAACACCATAGCCAAACCTTGAAGAAGAATCGGTCAAGGGCTTCCAACTTTATGCTTAATCTGGCTCGTTTCTTGTAACTTTTTAACTCCTCTGCAAATAGAGACATGGAACAACATTCTTGTTCTTGAACAAGCAGTCACCCAATTAGTTTAATCCTAGTCTTAAGGGAAATGAATTAGTCACTTTTAACCTATTTCAACCTTCTGGATTTCTGTTTTTGTAGTTGTAGATTTTACGTTTATCTTTTATGCAAAAGAGAACGTTCCGTTGCCGGGACTTGAACCCGGGTCTCTCGGGTGAGAGCCGAGTATCCTAACCAACTAGACTACAACGGATTTGTTTAGGCATTTGTCTTTTTATATATTTGATTAATAAACATGGTGCACCAAAGCGTCGCAACGAAGTCTTTACTACTTTAATATATAAAATTTTTCAAAATTTTATAAAAATAAATATAAGTTAAAAAATAAAATTTATTAAGAAATATTAAAAATATATAAAAATGCTAAATTATAATTTTTTTTAAAAAAAATCTAAAATGATAAATTTGAGGTATTAAACAAATAAATTATCAAGTCAATTTCATCATACTAATTTTTTTTATTTTATTCTAAAAGAATTTTCAAATGACATTTATTTATTTTTATTTAATTTTTTTTAAATACATATGATATTTATATTCAAAAAATATATATAGTATTTATGTTCATTAACTTGAAATTTAATTCCATTGTTAAAAAAAAAACACTTCAATATGATTAGTTTAATTTTTTAATTGAGAAAAATGACAAATTTTACCCATTTACTTTAACAAATCTTTCAATATGGTACTTTTAATTTCAATTTATCCAATATGATATCTCAACTTTTATTCCTTCTATCATTGCGGTACTTTCCTCTAACAATGTTAATTTCAGACAAAGAATAACGTGTGCCCCAGTGAAAGAGTGCCACGTGGAATTTTAGGTGAGAAAAAAGTCAATCGGTCAAACAGAGGGGCTTCAAAATAAATTTCTCATTTTCTTTTTATAGTTTATGAAAACAAACATAAATAATACATTAAATGCAAAAAAAATTCTGGAAAAATAAGTGTTTTCTTCTCTCAAATTGTCCTGTAAAAAATCCTATTCTCAAATTTTCATCTTATTCGATTTTCATCACCATTACCAGATCAGCTTCATGTCTCTCTTAACTCACCATTATCATCTCAAAAGATAACCATCATCCACGCCAAAATAACTTCATCTCAAAACTCAGATTTGGCTTCTTCTTCTCTCTCTCTCTCTCTTTTTTTTTTTTTTGGTATTTTTGGGCTATGGTTTCCTAGTTCGGTGGGGTTTTATTGGTTATGGGTATAGATTATTGATGGTGGGGTTGGGTTATTGATGATGTAGATTGAGGTGCAGAAGATGGTGGTAGTGGGGGCTCAGGGAGGGAGGTGGTGTGGAAGCTTTGATGGGCAGGGTTAAAGGGCACTGAAGAAGATGGGTTTTCTAAACATTTTGTTTTACGTTTTCTAAAATATAATCGGACCATTTTCATGAACACAACAGGGATTGCAGTTAGCCGAAGGATATTGTTGTCTTCCTTTATCAATGGTGATAAATCCTTTCTCCTCCTTGAATCGGTCTTCACAGGTGCATCCATGGTATAGCTCAGAGCAATCTTTAAGCTACTTCTTTCAAGGTTTTTGTTATCCAAAAGCTATAATGGTCTCAATGGAAACTTCAACCAAATCTGCTACTTTGGTGGTTGATTGGGAGAAAAATAAAATGGAATTATTGCTCAAATGCCCCTTAGCATTTTGGTCAAAAGTCAACAAGGAATACATGTATCACCTGATTGGGCTGCATGCCACATCATGAAAGTTTGGTACCAAATTGATTAACTGTGAAATATTTTCACTCGCAGACAATTGAATTCAATATTGACCCCTACTTCCACATCTGGTGTTTGCTCGAAATACTTGTAAGGTAATATATATTTTTTATTTAGATAAAACAATAAAGCAAGGTCCATGAATATGGCAGATTTTCATTTCTCCCGGATAGGCACAATCGAGAAGCAACCCATACCTTTGCCCATTATTTTAAGCAACCCCTGCTTTTTTTTTACTCTCTAAAATAATTTTTTTTATGAACACTGTTTGTTTAGTTCCAAGACAAGAGTACTAGAACCGCCAATTCAAGCCTTCTAATATATTGAAAACTTAGTTGTCCTTTTTTACTTCTTCTTCTTCACAACCACCACCACCACCTAAACAATTCCATATAAAAACATAGCAAGGAATCTGCGTTTCAATGGCGTCTCTGACCCCTATTTCCCACTCCCACTCCCTTCTTAAAAGGCCCAACGTTAGACCCCCTTCTCCTCCCAGTTTCTTTTCCAGTTTCATCCTCAAGGATTTCCCATATTCCAAAACTCTCTCCCTTAAACTTCCCAGGATGGTTACTAGGAACGTTGTTGTATCAGCCACGACTGCGGAGAAGCCCAGGAAGAGGTACCCTGGGGAAGCTAAAGGGTTTGTGGAAGAGATGAGGTTCGTGGCTATGAAATTGCATACTAAGGAGCAAGCCAAGGAAGGAGAGAAGGAAGTGAAACAACCTGAAGAGCGGCCCGTTCAGAGATGGGAGCCCAGCGTTGATGGGTACTTGAAGTTCCTTGTGGATAGCAAGTTGGTTTACGATACGCTTGAAGGAATTATTGATAAGGCTCCTTTTCCTAGCTGTGGGTACCCTTTTTCTATTTTTATTGAATTTTTTTCTCTGAATTCTGGCTCCTACATATGTTTGTTTTTGGTTTTTTGATTTCATTAGATCATAATTGTGCATGTTGAACTGTTTTTATACTTATTGTACTTAGTTTTGTTTAGGTGAAGAGTTGATTATATGATTTGACATGGGCTGAATGACATGATCTTTTTATATGAAGATGGATTCAATGTCATGGGATTTTACTAATGCTATATTGTTGCAGTATTGTGATTGATTTTAGAATCGGATCATGTATGAAAAGAGGATTTAATGAGGGAAAATAAGACAAAGAAGGTAGCTTGAAGATTTTCACGCGATGGTCCTTAGATGTTGTTCACAACACCAGGGACTTGAAGTTATTAGACTCAATTCCATGAAAAATCTATAAGAATTCATTAAATGTGTTTTTTCTTTTTAAATGGAATCAGTTATCTCCTCCTCCATATGGGGATGACAAAATAAGAAAGCAGATTGTATGCTATTGCTATGTCAGGGTAACTGTAGTGCTTTTGAGTGCCAAGAGTTCTTTCTTTTTTCGTTTTCCTGCTTCTGTTGTCTGGTCTAATGAGGTCTGATGACGGTAGATTCGATAGCCTTTCACAGAAACACAAAAGCTCTTTACCATTAACTTAGATGATGGAACTGTAGCTTTAATTCTTGAAATGAATGTCTTTAAATGCATGATTGGTGCTAACCTTGTGTTAAATCCCAACTTTCAGATGGTCTGTAATGCACTACCCTGGTTAATAGTTTGATCATGTCATGTATGGGTTTGTATGTGTTTCTTGTGTGTGGTATTTTATGGCTTTATGATAATGCTAGAAAAATAAAGTGATAAGCCTGATGTGGTCGGCTTCAGATGCTGAATTCAGAGACACTGGACTGGAAAGGTCTGAAAAATTGGCAAAGGATTTACAGTGGTTCAAAGAGCAAGGCTACACTATTCCGGAACCATCTTCTCCTGGTGTTACGTATGCTGAGTATCTCAAAGAATTATCTGAGAATGATCCACAAGCATTCATATGCCATTTCTACAACATTTATTTTGCCCACTCAGCTGGCGGCCGGATGATTGGGAAGAAGGTAAGCAAGATATTAGCTTTAAGTGTGTACCGGAAAGTAAATTACTCGATCCTGATCTACACTGCATGGAAGTAAGCATGTGCTGTTTTGCTCCATCTTTCTTCGCTTCCCCATTTCTTTCATTTTAACATTTGTGTCAGTTCAGCAGTTTCTTCTTATAACATGTTAAATGCATGCACTTCCCTCGATTTATATGAAATGTCCTCAAGCACTCAAGCTCCTTTACCCCCACTGGGTGTAACAGGTAGCTGAGAAGATACTTAACAAGGAGGAGTTAGAGTTTTACAAATGGGATGGTGACCTTTCCCAACTGTTACAAAATGTGAGGGACAAGCTGAATAAAGTTGCTGAGGTAATTTTCATTGTATCTTGTAAACTCCCATTTCCATTCTGTTTCTTTCTCGACTACGTCCTTGATGTATAAGTTAATAGCAGTGAAATATGTTTTACTAACACCTATGTTATTTTGTCATTAAAGAGCTGGACTAGAGAAGAGAAGAACCATTGCTTGGAAGAAACTGAGAAATCATTCAAATATTCTGGGGATATCCTTCGACTAATATTGTCATAGTATGCCAATGCTGCTTTCTTCTTCTGCTTTTTCTGTTTTCGAATCTTCACTTCTTGTGTTTTCATATGGGATTCCAACTCATAATCGACAATGTGGACTGAACTTGTAAACATATTTCTGGATTTTTTTTTTTTCCTTTTTTAATACCATTAAGCTACTTGTAAAGTTTCATTTGTATTATTATGATGAATATTGATTTGGGTACAATATTGATAAACTTCAAATATTAATAATATTATCTCATAATTTTTTTTTTCTTTCACTTTATTTATGCACCCCCCACAATGCAAACAATCATGATAATCGTTCAGTAGGAGTAAGTTCGGTCATAGGGTTCTTCATTTTTGGATTTTTCAAATAATTCATTGTAATTTAGTTGGTTGAAACTTTTACAAATTTGGAATTTAGCTCTAATAACTTTACATTTAGGAATTTAATCTTCTCAAATTTTAAAATTCAAGTTTAATTGTCAACATAAATTTTTTTATTAAATTTATTAGTGTGAGATTTTGAAATTAAAAAAATTACTTGCTTGATAACCATGTAACTAAAAAATTTACTTTTTAATAAATTTGAATTTAACGAAATAATTTTAGCTGTGTTAAAAGTTGGGATTGAATTTTGAAATCTGAAAAAGTAGAAAACCTAAATTTTTACAAATAAAAGTATAAGGACTAGATTTCAAATTTATGAGTATATGGCTTTATGGCATATTTTAACTTAATTTAGTTTGGCTCAGTTCTTGGTTTTTTAATCTTAATTTTGGATTTTAGGTTTCTGGACTTATTTTGATAAAATGAATTTGTTTTATGACTTTAAAATATTATTTGGTAGAATTTTGAAGTTTTCCATAGATTTTTTAAAAAATTTATTTTTCAAGTAAATAAAAAATAATCAACAATTCTTATTTAGTATTTTTTAGGAATAATATAAATTTTGGCCCTTGAACTTGGCAACTAAGTCCAGTTTGGTACATGTACTTTTTTGGTTCACTTTGATACTTGAACTTGACAACTAGATTCATTTTGGTCCTTAAACTTGGATATTGTCGAGATTTGATGTTGTGGCTAGTGTTCTTGGAACATGGCTAGATTGGTGTGTCGAATTGATTGAATCGAGAATCAACCAGTATACTGGTCCAATTAAAGGGGTTAAATCGATTGAATAGGAAATTACTCAAAACCGATAAAAATCGAAAATTGGGACAAAAATTAGCAGTTGAACATGTTGAATTGGTTTAATAATTTTTTTGATTTTTTTATTTTAATTATTTATCTAATTATTGTCGATCTTTTAGTTGAATCGATTAAATCAAGAATCAATGGACTAACTGATTCAATCATCGATCCATCTATTAAAACACTATATGTGACACTCTAAGATTGTACCACGTCATCACTTGAAAAAAAATATTTTTTATTTTCAAGTGATCATGTGGCACAATCTCAGAGTTTCACATTATCAAACTTTTATATTTTTCAAGTTCAAAGACCAAAATGAATCTAATTGCCAAGTTTAAGTACCAAAGTGGACTTAATTGTCAAGTTCAGTGGCCAAAAACTATATCATCCTTTTTTTTTTTAAATTACATTAATCATGTTATAATACAAATATAGAAGGTGGTTTGTGATGACGGTTCACAACGTTAGAGGTGTGAGAGTCTTTACTCTTAGAGAGATAAGGAAAAGATGAAAGAGGATTTTTATTAAGTAAAGTTAAACGTGTTTTCTTCCCTCCCCTACTCCCCTATTGTTGGGAAGATATTTATAAAAAAATGAAGGTTGGCTGTGAGGCTTATCTGTTGAGCCTAAGTTTTTTGGTAAAGTGACGAGTATTAACCTAAGGTGCATTCAGACTTGACTTGAAGAGACTAAATGAGAGGACTGTTGCATGTGAAGGATGTCTTTGGGGGTAGTCTCAATATATTTCTTTTAGATTATGTAGGTCTTGAAGATGTGACATTTGGGCGAGGATGTGATGTTCAAGTTCAAAGGAAAGGGTAAAGTTTGCCAAGCTTAAGCTCCAAGAGCAAAGAAAGTTTCCAAGGGCAAGGTTTGCTAAGTTTAGGTTCCATGGGCGAAGCTCATTGATCTTGGACTCCAAAGACACAATGATATGAAGGTTATATCAACGAAGAGATATGAGAGTTATGTCCCCATAGGTTAGGTCAGATGGATTTGGGCCGTTTTGTTAGTGGGCCTCTCATATAGAATATGAGGGTATAGCAATTATCCTCTCACAGCCAAAAGGTAGATTATAAAGCGACTTAACTTGAAACATTTGTGTTGCCAATGGAAATGCTCGTTTGAAGTGACTATTGTTTGGAAGCATAATTACTACTTTTCTAATTGTCACACTTGTTATCTTGATTTTATTGATCTCATTTAGCTGCATGGTAATCTACAATTGGTGTTTGGGCAAGGTGTTGTTTCTTTTACCGTCATTACTTTTGGGCTGATTGATTCATTTTCCTCTTATGTCCCTATAAATAAAGAATTGATCTTGAAGTAGAAATATTAATTTTTTTTGTTTTTAATTACTTATTTTACATTCTTGTGGTTATTTTTTTGTGCTAATTTTCTGTGTCTATTCCTTCTCCCCTATATGGAAGACAACTCGTTGATTAAGGATGTTACGGTGGAAGGTGAGGAATTATAGAGTACAATAACGACAAATGCAATTGTCTTTATGTTGTGACTAAGATGTTTTTCAGTTGTCCCATTATAAGTATGAGTTTGCAGGTCCATTAGGTGTCGATCGTATAAGTAAGGTGACAATAGAAGAGGCTTTTTCTTTCTCCTACATCTATTTAAGGCATATTTTCATTTGCCCTTTTATCCCTAGTTTATAAGGATTCTAGAGGTTTACAACATTGCCCGAAGGCAACTATCAATGACTTCTTGGTGTTTCATGGTGGTGTATTTTTTAAATTGTATGAAGAGATTAGAGGATCCTTCGGTAATAGCCTGAATTTCAGTGATGTTAGAAACAATGGTTTGAGACCACCAAATCCAGAAAATAAACTCGTAAATTATATTATTTAATATTTACGAGTCACATGTAGCTTTTAAAATATTTTTGAAATAGTAAATTTTATTTTATAAAGATTTATTAGGTCAAGTAATTGAGAAAAAGAAGTATCAAGACCTCGATGTTATAAAATGAGCCATAAATACTTTTATAAATATTTACAGAGTGTCAATAAGGTAGTATTAAAGTTTCATCACAGAATTCTAATGTCTCGGTAGTCAATTAATTAAAAAGGACTAAATTGAATAAATATTTACAGAGTGTCAATAAGGTAGTATTAAAGTTTCATCGGAGAATTTTAATGTCTCGGTAGTCAATTAATTAAAAAGGACTAAATTGAAAAAGATGCAAAACTTGTTAAAGTGATTAAATAGCTTAAAAATTAAATAAGGAAGGACTAAAAGGGAAAATCGACCATTTTAATTGGCTGAGGTGGCATAGTGTAAAAAAATCAAGGATTTTTATGTGATAAGGATAAAATTGGAATTACAACAAAGTTTACATGGCCAAGATTGATTTTAATAGTTTCTAGACCATTTCTTCTTCAATTTTCTGTTAAAAAACACCATGGAAGAGCTCTCAAGGCTGGTTTTCCTATTCTAGCTTCATGTAAGTTTAATTCTTGCTTTTTCCTTCAAATTTTTATGTTTTGATACTTTTACAATTTGGTCCAACTTACTATTTCATTAGTTTTTTTATTTTGTTGAAAGTTTTGGAAGATACCATTGATAAGTTCATATGATTTTAGTTATTTTATGTTGAAATTAAGATGTTAATGGATATGTAAAGGTATTTTATCAAAGAATTTTGGGTAAAATCATGATTTAAGGATTACATTGTAAAGTTGTTGAACTTATGGGAAATTCTGAAATTTCATGGAATTCAAGGGCTGCTATTGATATATATGAAAATATTTAGGCTTGGAACAAGGAATAAATTGAATGAATTTCATTTTCCGAGCCTCGGAACGAAATCGTCATTTATTAAAAAGTTAGTGGCAAAATGGTAATTTTGCTAAAGATGTAAATTGAACTGAAATAAACATGAATTGATGTTGAATTTATTGATATAGATCCGGATAGGTTAAATTCGGAGTTAGAACGAGGAAAAGAGAAAAATATCAATTTAGTAGATATTATGTAAATGAACATTTGTCGAGGTAAGTTCGTGTAACTAAATTGAATATAATTTATACTTGAAATAAATATTGTATGTGTGAATTTATGAATGCCTTATGTATAAAATTGATCACATGCCCTTTTATATTCGATAAATGTTAAGTTCCATTTAAATGAAAAATGTTATAAATATGTGCTTAAATAAGTGTTTTGAATGCGAATTGTGAAATAACCATGTTTATGAAATTTGATCATATATCTGAAAAATACTTGATAAATATGCATATGTGAATTTTATAAATGTCATAAATATATATAAAATGTCAAGTCTCGTTTGAATGAATAAAAGTCGATTGGGTACAAGGTTCTGTTTCTCGAAATGGTAGTGTCCTGCATATGTTGCGGACATTTGTAGCTCGAAAGAGCTTAAGCCCTCTCAAGCTTACTGATATGATGTTCTTGCAAGCTTACTGTTTATACTTCTCGGAGTATTCTGTTCATGTTCTTCGAAACATTCTGTATGGTCGTGATCTGCATATGTTGTAGACACACCCATGTTTTATGAGCGTTCTGTTTATAAGTTCTTTTTGAACTTTCTGTTAAAAACTCTCTGGAGTTTATTGATAGTGCTCGCTTGAACTTATTGTTATATGGCTATCTGGAGCTTTCTGTCATGTGGCTATCCGGTGCTTTCTATAAAGTGCTCTTTGGAGCTACCTGATTCAAGTTCTTTGTGAACTTTTTGTTATTAAGCCCGGACAAACTTACTGTTACATGATTTTCCCGATATGGTTCTTGGTGAACTGTCGATTCAAGCTCTTTGTGAGCTTTCTGTTACCAAGCCTGGATATGTTTCCCGATTTATGCTCACATGAGCATTCTGTTATAGTGTTTGAGAGTGTGCTTTTTGATTAAGTGCTCTAAGGAGTACTTCCAGATATGAATTGACGTATTCTGATTTGTACACTTCGAGTGTACTACCTATGTATCCATCAATGTTTTCAATGATTCAACGGGTAAAATTCTAATATGAGAAGATACAAATATGAAATAAATCATTACATGTATCTATCTGAAATACATGAAAATGAAGATACATGATATATAAAAATAAAATATGATGATATTTGAATATGAAACTTGCTTGATAAATATATTTATACATGATTATAGAATTGGACACCTTGAATGTACTACCCATGATAAATGATGTTTTGAAGGATTTAATGAGTAAAGTTTTGACGTGAAATAATTTGAACTCAAAACAAATTATTATGAAAATGTACTGGAAATACAGGAATGTACAGTGTATATGTTATATAAATACATGATGTGGAAAAATACATGTACATGAAAAATTGATTATTATTGAGCCCATGCATGTTTTTTATATTTGTATGAAATATATGAGTAACAATGATGATGACGATATGTGCTAGGGCTCGTGATCAAATTGATTGGTTGTGCTTTGCATGTTTATCTTAAATATAAAGAAATGGTAAGTTAAATACCATGTTATACGAACTTACTAAGCATTATATGCTTACTCTGTTTTATTTTTCCCTATTCTATAGTAACTCGGAAGCTCGTTGGATTGGAAGCTTGGTGGAGATCACTCACACTATCCATCAGCTCATTTGATACATATGGTAAATAAATTATGGTTATAATGGCATGTATAGGTTGATTAGCCAATGTTGGCTTATAAATGTTTGATTTGTAACTAGCCATTGGCATGGCTTGTATTTGGCATGTTTTTGGGTTGCATATAATTATGGTTTTAACATGTTTGATATGTGTTTGAAATGGACAAATGATGAGATGTTATATGCATAAGGATGATAATTAAGGATGGTATAAAATTGGTGAATATGCCTATAAATATGAATGGTTGATTGGTAAGTTTAGATATTTAACCCTATGAATTGATATATCATTTATAAGACCTAGCTAATGCTTGGTTAAATGTCTTGAATTGGTTTTTGAATAAGTTCAAGTGTTGGTATAGGTAAAAGACCAAATGGGTGAGAAATAAGGCTTGGAAAATGGCCTTATTTTGCCCACACGGGTAGATACACGAGCGTGTGTCTTCACTGTGTGTGACACATAGCCCAGCACATGGGCGTGTATTCTGGCCGTGTGTCCTCTGTATCTTAAATTTGAGAAATAGAATGGTCAAAAGTTGGCACACGGGCAGAGACACGGGCATGTGCCTCAGCCGTGTGAAGAACATGGCCTAGCACACGAGTGTGTGACTTGGCCTTGTAACCCCTGCACCTAAACAAATTACAAGTCAGAGAGTTACACGGGTTAGAGACACGGGCATGTGCCCTACTCAGGTATCACACGGCCTAAGACACGGACGTGTCATCTAGCTGTGTGAGCCACACGACCTGACCACATGGGCGTGTGTGCCCTATACCTAAGAAAATTTCGAAATTTTGCGAAAAATTCTTTGAGATTCCGATTTAGCCCCGACTTGATTCTAATATTTAAACTGGGCCTCGAGGGTCCAATTAAGGGGCAATTTGATTAATCTCAGATATGAATAGTAAAGTGATTTGAATTACCTGAATTTGTTCTGTAAATTTCGGTAATGCCTCGTAACCCTATTCTGGTGACGGATACGGGCTAGGGGCGTTACACCTTCTATGTCTAGCTTTAGGAATCTAATTATTTTGGCCTTCAATGACTCTTAGCATAGGGGAGTTTCTTCCACGAAATGAGAAGTCCGAGGTTTACCAATTTCCCAAAGATACTATTTTTTTTCCTCACAAATATATCACGATAAGGAATAAATTTTGGGACTTTCCTTTCTCCTGTGATGAACCATTGTTGCTTTGTTAGGCTTGTTAGCTAAGGCAAAATGGTATGAAGGTTGTGTCTCCATAAATTAGGTCGAGATGAGTTAAGCCTATATTAATGGACTTTACATATAGAATACAAGTAAGAAAATATAGAAAACAATTATAAATTAAATAAAATTCAAGTTCAAATTGGTTTAGATAATTGTGAATTTTTAACTTTTATTTAAAAAATTGTTTAAATATCATAGTTTAGATTGATTTTCAGTTTCACAATCTTTTTCTTGGTCTTGTTGACAGGCAAGAATTATATTTTTATCAATATTATACTTAAATGTTCAAGTGCGCTTGTAGCTCAGTGGATAGAGCGTCTGTTTCCTAAGCAGAAGGTCATAGGTTCGACCCCTATCTGGCGCGGCCTTTTTGTTTATTGCTTTTTTGGTAGATATTTTTTTTTGGTGCATTCGGCTTTTCCCATCCATCATGGGTCCACGTGTACCATTTGGTGCTGCCAATTTTATGTGGATATAGCCGCTGGCTGGCTCCATCAGTGTGAAAAGTAAAACTTGGTCCCTGTTTCTATGTGCGTAGTTGAAGTTGAGTTTGAAGCCTCACAAATCAGAGTATTACATGTGGATGCCACCTCACCCATTTCACTACCATAATCTCTTTGGAATGCTTCACCAGACATGCATGCATGAGCAACTTCAATGAATTTGAACTTTAATATTATCATGATGGTCTTGGGATAGAAAAAGGGATTATCCCCAGACTAAAGACACTTGAATTCCATATCCTTGGAACGGTTGCATGTACCAACTAGCTACGCCTAAAGTTTATTTATTTATTTTACTGATTTAGCGACTTTAAACAAAAGAAATTGCTATGAGCTTGGCCTGTAAAGAACAAAAAAAAGGTTCTCCCCCTTGTTTTGGCTAAGTATATAACAAACTTGTGCATGCTAAAAACACAAAATGAGTGAAGCAAATGTACTGTTAATCCAAGAAACAGGACGAGATTACAAAAGCTTGTTATGGTAAATCTCCTTTGGTGAGACAAAATTGTAGCTTTTATATCAGTCATCTAAGGTGCTCATAAATCCACCAGTAAAGCCAGCTCCATTACAATTCCCACATAAAATCTCCCTTTTCCCCCTGCAACAAAAATACACATTAATTCTATCAAATGCCAATTGCTAATACTTCTACATTTTTCATCCATGGGATTAGAATGCTACTGATCCGCTGAAATAAAATCACTTCCAAGAATTTTTATGCTAATCCATGGTTGCAGGAAGATTAAAGCATAAGTGCATCACCATTGCCTATATCCTTGAATGACTTTATTACTTTCTTTGGAACCAAGAATGTGTCAGTTTCTACAACTGGAAGTGACAGATTCAACAGCCCATAAGTCCAAGTACTAGGTATCAATTATCAATTACTTTGTTTTGCCAATAGAAAAGGTAAAGCACTAAAGTTATTCTCTTAGAGATCTAAAGAATCTACCAGTGAAAGAAAAAAGACATTTCAAGAATCTGGTCTGCGCTAAACACAAATTTAAGATAAGAGTACTATGAGTTGTGCTCAGTTGAATTGTTCATAGATAAAAATTCTATTTTCTTTTATAACAGAAATTCAACATCAGTATTCTATCTTGTTCTCAATACCCATTCAAAAAGGAAATTGAATTTCCAATCCTTGATGAATGCAGACAACGGAATAAATAACAAACTTTGAATGTGATCATATCCGGAAATGACACAGATGATATTACTGCTCGTTATCATTATCAGGGTAGGTAAGGGAAAAGAAAACGGTACCTGCAAAGCCAACACAGCCCACCAGCTTTAAATTGTCCATTGAAGTGATCAACTGAATTAACCCCAGTTCCTTTGCATTGAGAACATTGTTTTGCACCTAGTAGTTGGATATAGAAACTAGTTATTATTTGTCTGTTGGTCGTTTTAGAATAATAGAACTCAAACAATGAACTCTTGAGTTGAACATTGAAAAACTTTAAGAGCCTAAATGTTGACTTGAACATTCGTTAATAAAGGAAGTTGTCTGGAATAATTATCCAAAAAGTTAAAAGAAGTTAGAGAAGACAAAGTATTCACACCTGATAAACATAGGCTCATAATGTGGAAGAATATAAGTTAATCAATAGGAAGATTTTTTTTTTTTTTTTTTTTAAGTTGGGTCAAGTGGAAGAGTGAACTGAGAGAGAAACGCTTCTTCCACACTTGAGAAGAAATAAAATTGTTGCTTATTCTGTCCCTTCCATCGAAAGGAAACCATAGAGCTCTGCAGCCCCATGTAATGAATCATTATTGAACCATGCAACACCTAAGTATATCTATGTTTAACCAATCTAAGATCCTTACACGGCATCGAATGAATACAAGCACCATAGGCTACATATAAAAAGATGTGTTGGATGCTTAGATCTGCTTACTCTTCATATATATATTATATAAAGAAATTAGAATCATTACTAAACACTTTTATAATTGGGAGCTCAAACCATCCTTCAAGATTGATGTTTAAGATGCCATATTGCGGTTTGCCATACACAATATTAACAGCACAGCCTTAAATTCTAACAGTTTAGTCGGCATCAGTAGATATCAAGAGAACAATGATAATCAACAAAATCTATAGTTATATGAAACAAGAGACCTAATTTCAGGAAAAAAAAAAAAGACCAGACAAAAAAGTAATTACCCAAAATTTTCATTACCATTTCCTTCGCAATCAGCACAAACGATGCTAGTTGGTTTAGTACTTTGATTCTTTTCAGCAGCCTGTTAAACAAAAAGCTATGTGAACTTAAAAAGCAGAAAATTGCAGAAGGATAAGAAGAAATTAAGAACAGAGATCCTAACCATACTGAATATCCAGCTTAATAGGTGAATCAATTTCATATTCATAATCCCATAGCTGAATAGGTGAATAATGATATGTATTCACAATCTAGACCAGGTACCATAAAGTTGAATGTTGCATTGTTTTTCCTAGTTCTCTATGTTATCATTCTTCTCTATTATACCCAAAATCCTTAGCCATTTCCAGAAATCATTCTATCTTCGATAACAAAAACCAAGAATTCATGTTTTCAGTCTAGACTGCAATTTCCTTACTTTTACCATGTTTTCCCCCACAAAATAAATATTAAATCCTATCCAAAATCCAACTTAAAAAGCCATTAGCATCTGAATCATCCCTTCACAGTTCCACCTCGCAAATTTACGAAAGGGATTGAACCCACTGCAAGAATTCCACAACTTCACTAAAAATAAATGCAAAACTACGACAGCTTATCAAATGGAAAGTAAAGTAAAAACCAAAAAAAAAAAAAAAGTAACCCTCTTACCTTAGCCTCTAAAGAACACATTCTGGCACTCCTGGAGCTCTTAAACACTTTATTTACCACAAGAACGTTCCTCGGAAAAGAATTATCAATAATTATCCCTAAAACCAATGAAAAAAAGAGATTAACTCAAAAAAATTGGTCACCTAAGATTAAACCAATATCACTAAAACATCCACATTAGAGTACCCGGCTTATTGCAAGTGTTGAAGGAACAAATAGAAATGAAAGATAGAGAATTTGCCATTATAAAAAGAGTTTTCGATTAGTTTATTTTCACTTTTGTGAAGCCCCTTCGTGTTAAAATGCTTTGAACGGGTGGATATTTCAATTGTTCTACTAGATAAGGCTAAATGGAAGCAAAGACACTTGGTTTCAGTGAATTACCCAAACGCCCTTGACACAGCATTTGAAAAACGATTACATTATGTCAATTGCTAAGCGGCAATAAGGGGCAATGGGGTCAATTTAGTCTACAAACAAGCGAACCATCAGTGAAATTTTATTTTTCTTCCTTTTTCTTGTCGAAAACCCAGACAAACAAAAAAATTTTCTTTGGGCAAATACAGTGAGCAGAGCACAAAGCAGAAAATGGCTAGCGGATTCCTGTTGACTGCTGCTCCATTTCTTCCTTCCCAAAGTAAGCCCTTTCTGAATCCAAGTATAGAATTCAATAATTTATACATAAAAGAAATTTGTGGGAAAAAAAATTGTGGCTGTGGGTAGTGAAATGTGGAGCGTATATTTATCTTTTCATTGAAGAGAGATAAAATTGTAAAGAATTAATTACATGCTTATTTCAAACAGGAAATGAAATGAATGGTCTTTTGGGACAAATGAGGAGCTCATTCCATGGCAAAGTAGGATATAAGCAAAGTTTTTTAAGAAGAGAATCCAATAGTCCTCGTGGAGGCAGACTAGTTGTTGCATCAGTGGTTTGTCTTGTTGAATGAACTATATATTTTTTGCTTGTTTCTTTAACATTTATTTCCCACCTTGAATGTTTAAATTCTTAAATATCCAGGTTGGTGGCAGGAAGTATGAATTGCGATTGAACTGATTTTGGGTTATAGTTGGGGTTTAATTAGTTGTAATTCATGGTTTGAGATAGCTACTTTGATGCTTGGCAGCTAGGAAAGAAGGTCCAAAAGAGAGAAACTGTGGTTCCTGACCCAGATTTTCGCATACCCTTTGTCCTACTTGGTGGGTTCTCTGCATATTCCATACTCAAACACATCCTTTTTTTTTTCTTTTGGTATCGTGGATGGTCTTGAATGATATTCATATGACCCTAACTTGTTTATGCAAGTTTGCCTGTTTTGTTTGTAGATGAATATACTCTATCAACACTAGGGCCATAATAGTTCTTCAATAATTAGTTGTTTACTGTCTGGAGATTGGTACCTTTCTAACTAAATATGATCCAAACTGCATTTTGTTCTGTGAGCAAGGTTGCATTTTTAGTTGCCTATGGGTTTTGCGCTAGATTGCAAGCAATTGTTTATCGCTGCCTACGTTGGTGTTTGCTTCTTTAGAACGTGCATGCTGAGTGTATTATGCTATTATAGACTATCCATATAACAGTCTTTTGATTGATCTTGATCTTTATAAAATTGAATGGATAGGCATTTTCTGCGGTTATCATGCAATTGTCTTCCCATCTTTCTAAATCATGTTCCCCAAAAATTTGTTTATTGAAACAGGTCTAGCCAGTGGATTGGTTTATACTGACAACCTATTACCAGCTGCACCTGTTGGTTTACTCGGGTTGCTCCTGTTGTTCCAGGTATCAATCCCAGGAAATAGATAATATCATTGAGAAGAATCCGAATTGCCACCATCTGAAGAGCTTTGATCCCTTTATTATATACAAAGCAGTTTTCAAGATGCCATTCTGATGAGATCCACAAATATCCGATTTATAGATTCACTTTATTTTAGATTCTATTTCTATAATGCAGTTTGTTTTACATTTCAATATTTTAGCTCAAAGCAGCTGACAGTTTTTTCTTCTTCCAGACTACCAGAGTGAGATTTGTCTTTGACGACGAGGCTTTGGTTAGTCCATTCTTGTCTCAACTTTGCTATTTCTTAAAGCAAGGTGTTTGCATGATCGTTCATGGCTAACAATTATGTGCAGAAACATCATTTTGAGTCAGTTTGCATGAGGATGTTCGTAAAGTTCATTTCTGAACTTAAACAGCATTGTAGATATTGAATTTTGGAATATTACAATTTTCTTCATCCTTGTGGATATGGCTAGAATTCTTCACTTGCGCATACATAACTGACAACGTTTGTGGTTTTAGGAGGTAAAAGTAGGAGAGCAGCTTGAGGATTCAGGTGAAAATGTCTTCGTGGGCGGAAAGAACCGTTGGAAGTAAGTAATCTTTCGAACTTCTATCCAAAATTTGAAAGAGTAAGCAACTACTTACTGATCTATTTTACCATAGGTACTCAACATTTGTGAATTGGGAACTTTGGTGGCCAAGTTTCCCAATTCTGGTGTATTTTAAGGAGACACAGACAAAGCCTGAAGGACAAGTTCACTTTTTCCCAGTCATTTTTGTAAGTAAAATTTTAGATTGTTTTCTATCTTTTTGCTTGTTACTCCATGGTTGTCTAGTCCCCTCCTAGATTGCTACTGTATTTGGTTTTGACAAAAAAACACAAAAGGTAAAGGATACCGGACAGTTAATCGAATCTTATAGCTGTTTATTTCTACTTGGTTCATGAAACTTCAGGCACAAAATACCCAAGTGTTTAGTGAAATACTTGATTTTGATCCTTCTGTAAATTTCTGTTGCAAGTAGAACGGAAAGCAACTCTACGATGTAATGGTAGAAAGAGCTGGTCCTTCAAAAACTAGCGGCCCAAAATAATCCTGAAGACTTGAAGTTACATGATGGGGAGATATTCAGATATCAAACTTCAATAGCATAAGTTATGACATTTTCCCAAGTCCAACAAGCAAATTTTGCAATGATCTTTACACGTATGTCTTTAACTCTTGCTATACAGGTTAAAACTAGTCATACCCATAATTTGAAGCATCAAAGTGAATATTTTGTCTCTAGATTGCACATGGTTTTCATATCAGATCTATCTATTTATTCACAATCTGTATCATCCTGCAATTGCAGACAATCAACTATAAATGATGTAAGACTCAAGGGTGTATATATTATATAGTTCAGGTTTTTGCAGCCTGTAGAGGTATTATATTTGGCCAATTGTAATATATTCTCATTAATATGAAACAGATTTTGTGGGAAGTTCAGAAAAAAAAAAGTAAAACAGTTCTTTCCTAACTCAAGGTTTGTAACCTTAGCGTCAATTTGTTCACTAGAAATTTAATCAAACAACAGATCTATAAATGGAAATTACAAAAGAAGAAACTGCCATTAACCAGCTAATTGCGAAGAGAAAAGAGGGTTCGACAATAGAACCTTTTATCGGCTTCAGTTCAAATTCTCTATCATAAAAAAATGAAGAAATCTGTATCGGGATGAACTGCATCCCACCGTCTGAGAGCCGAGAGAAATGGCATGCAAAACAACAGATTTGCAGTAAGGTTGTCATCCATGGAAAATTCGTGCTACTTGCATTAATTCTTGGTGCAATGAGCATCTGTACCATGCTGGGTGCAATGAGTATAACCCAAACTACTTAGAAAATCCCGTATCTCTTTGGCGGTAGTGTTACTTGCTTGCAACAGTCGTTCATCTTCCTCGTAGATTAGATAAGGGGCTTCACCTTTTTTCCTCGATAACAACTTTTTGGCTCCCTTCAATACATGGTATTCCCATCCCTGTACATCAATTTTAAGCAGAAGCACTGGCTCTGACTCTGGGATAACTTCATCGAGAAGGATGGATCTCACTTGAACTGCTATTTCTTCATTGGACTTGAATGCCAACTTTGCACCAACAGCAGAAACGGCACTGTTGTCAAGCCGGCCAACCAACTGGAGAGAACATGCAAGGATTTTGCATGAGAAGCACAAAGGGGGATAATATAGTAACAGAAGGAAGCAACATATAAGAAAGGAGAAACAAAAACTATGGCCTTACACGAAAAAAGAAACCACAAATACCGAATCTGAATGGCAAAAATGATGCGACAACAGATGATCCATAAAGCAAACACCCAGAGATTATCAAGTAATTCCCAGAACTTACAGCCTCTCATTCTTCCAAGCAGAATTTACCAAAATGTCTAGTAAAGAGGTTTGCACTCGTAAAATCATAATCACATATCACAACAGTTTAACTTCAAGCAGAGAGCACAATTACGTCTCATAACTGAAAATGAGGCTCGCTCAGTATCCCCAGACTAAGGCTTCCTTTATTTGAGCATCTATTGGATCTAGGTGACATTAATTTAACCATTGATTCGAAATATATTTTAAAAAAGGCAAGTATTATGCGTCAAACTGGATTCATTGAAGCAACTGAAGCACCTAGCCTACTGGATTCATCGATGTTATGAATTCAACAGTGCCACCAAATTCCCATTTTTAACACCTTATAAGCTCTATAGTTTCAGAGCTAGGTTATAACAAATCAAAATCAGCCAAAAAAACCCATAAAATTAGAAGACTCGTACCTTATGGAAAGTAATATTTCCGTTACGGTCAGATGCGGCTGCTTCAAACACAGTAATCAATTCCTCAATCCTATTAAACCAAATGCCATCACAAATCCTTTGCAAATTCTCCAAAACTGGCTCAAAAGCCAACACCCTGAACCCCATAACAGCTGCGGCGAAACTGGCCATCCCGACATTGGCCCCGACATCCACGAAAAACCCATCCCTGTTTTTCCCGTCCAGAAAATCCTGAACAGTGGCGGAGATGTCAGGCCGACGAAAGGGCTTACCTTTAAGAAGTCTGACGATGTTCTTGTGAGGCTTGTCAGGGAGGGAGCCTAAGTCAGCTAAGGAGTAAATAAAAGGGTATTTGAGATTTTCTACTTGGCTGGCAATAATGGGATGAGATTGCGGGGAGTTGCGGCAATTAAAAGGAGGGATTGGGAAATTTTGGGTAGATATTTGGGTCTTATAAGATGCAGTTGTGGGGATAAAGGTGGGGTTTTTAGGGGAAAGAAAAGAGTAACAGAGGTAGAAGATGAGGATGAGGATGAGGAGGGAAAGAAGAGTTTTGGGTGAGAGGAGCTTTTGGGTTTTGCTGTGTTCTCGCTTCCATGCGTTTGCCATGGGAAATGAGTTATTTTCTTGTTAATGGATTTTCCGGGAAAATTGTGCAGTTTGATAGATCGGATCTCTGGTAGTGGGAAAAAATCAGACTGAGGTTTCGAGTCATTGAGTAAAGGAGTTGGAGAGGGAGTGTGCTGGTTACCAATGATGAGTTGCCACGTCTAGAATAAAGGAGTTTCTTTTGGGTTCATGAGTAATGAATAATCCAAAAGATGGAACTTGTAGCAATATCAATATGAGTGGAATGTGAAGCCCAGCATGAGAGGCTTCAACAAAATACAATACCCAAAAAGCCCGGACCAACTCGGGAAGACGGACAACAACATAAAATAAAGGTTCCGAACCCAAAGTCTCCACTTCAAAGGAACCAACCACCACACCCGCGGGAGTTTCGGGACAGAAGACGGCGTTGCCAACCATGGAGATAGGATAGGAAAAAAGAAAGTGAAAGGTTCCATTGTTGAAGCGGCAAACAACCAAATAAGCGGGTGGTATGATTAAAGAAAAACTTGTTCAATTTTGTTAGATGTTTTATTATTAAACTCTTTTTGAAGTGATTGTTGAAGTGTCAATGGTAGTATTTATTACTGTTAGCATTGCGACGGGCAACATAATTTTTTTTTTTTATTTTTAGAGTTGGTAATCTTTTCAACAAAATTAATTGGATAATGACTTGGATGATTTTGTAGACATGTGTTAACTCTTATTTGAAGATCCATATTTTGAAAATCTATTTTATATATTAACAAGTATTTAAAAATTGAATCAATTGAAATTAAGCAAATCGAATCCTTATTTTATTGAGAATGATTTGACTGATTTGAAGATTTATATGAGAGATCTTTGATTTATTCTAGATTTTATGAAGATATTTGTAAACCTTTTTTATGAGGTAAGCGGGACCTTGATTGTAATTAATATTTAACTTAGTAAGTTTAAACTTTCATATATATTAGATCCTTGTGTAAGGTAGAAGGTAGTAGTTTATATAGCATTTATTTGTTTATTGAGGAATTTGTATTTGAGAGGGCATTGAGAGTGTAAAACAAGTTTGTTGCTTAGTTTTAAACAAGTTTGTTGCTTAGTTTTACAACTTAAGTTCTCTGGGGAACACTTAGACGTGAGTGATATAGGTCTATAGGTACAAAAGTGAGGTTACTATAGTGGAGTGTGATACAACTTAAATCACTTATTGTATTGTAATTAAAGATAGTTTATTTTCTCACTCAACTATGCTCTATAGACGTAGGAAAACCAAATTTTAGTAAACAATTTCACGTGGCCTATTTTTAATATGTTTATTGTAGTGCCATATTCAATGACCATTGCAGCCATCACTTACGCATTTTGTTTTTCTTAAGTAATTATTGTAACAGCTCGATTTAGACCCTAGTCAAAACGGTGGTTTCGCGACTACGAATTCGAGTCAGAAAAATATTTAAAAATTATTTTCTATGTTTATTATGTGTGAATTAGCATGTGTGAAATTTTTGTGATTTAATTTTGTCGTTTGAGTGTCCGATTAAATAAAAAGGACCTAATCGCGTAAAATGCAAAATTTGAATGCTAATTGTTAAAGTGTCTAATTGCTTTGTTCTTTTAAGGTGGGCGTATTTATAATGCAATTATATCATTGGTTTTATAAGTGGACGGTTTTGGATATGTTAAATATGGTTTTCTAATTAATTTTAAAAGGTTAAATTTGTAAACTAATTGATAACTTATATATGATATATTATATCATAATTAAAAAAGCCATGGTTCATTCTTTTTATTATGACCGAATATGAAAATAGAAAGAAAAGAAAAATGAAGATTAGGTTTCGGCCATGGTTGATCTTGATTAAGGTAGGTAACTAGCCCAGTTTTTGATAATTTTTACGTTTTTGAGATCGTTGCTAAGTTATCTACAAGACCCATGTTTGAATTTTTTTATTTTGGTGAATACTTTGAGTTATGCTATTGTTGAAAGCTTGTAATTTTTGTTACTTAATGATAAAATATGAAAGATATGTTTTGGATTAACATGTTTTACATTGGAGTTTTTGATAATTTTGAGTAATTAGGACTAAATTGTAAAAAAATATAATTTGAGGGACTAAAATGTGAAATAAATGAAATATATGGACTTGTATGAATATGGGTAAAATTCGGCCTAATATGGGTATAATGAAATTTTGCATATTTTGTGTTTTGTGCAATAAGGACTAACTTGTAACAAGTGTAAAATGTTAGGGGTAAAATGGTAATTTGTTCATTTATGTGTTTTTAGACTAAATTAAAGGAAAATATGTTTGAATGAGTTTAATTTAAATATGTTTAGATCAAGAACCAAAGAAATTGGATTTGGATCGGAAAAAAAACTAAAGTTGTCAACTAGTCGTCCAGTTCTGTTTTACATCGTCCAAGGTAAGTTTGTAAGCAAATATACGTACTTAATTTTAATTAAATGTGAATTATATATGCTGAATGGAAATATATAAATTTATTTATGCAGTAGCCGAATGTGAATAAGCTTGACTATTATATTTCTGAATTCGTTTCAACCGAGTTACGACGTCCGAAAGCCCCATATGAACCTTAGGAATAGCTAGGATACATATGTCATGACATAAGATATCGGTATATGTGTGAAAGTAAAACCATGTTTTATATGTTGGCATCGATATGTGATTCCGATATATATGTGCGAGTAAGACCACATATTATACGTTGGCATCGATATGTGATTTCGATATATGTGTGCGAGTAAGACCATGTTTTATACGTTGGCATCGATATGTGATTCCGATATATGTGTGCTAGTAAGACCCTGTCTGGGATAGTGGCATCGATATGTGATTACATGTAAGACCACGTTTGGGATGTTGGCATTATACGATATATGTAAATATCCAAGTGTCTTATCCAATTCCGAATGGTTTATTGGGCAACGATAAGTTGTGAACGAATACGTAAAATGAGCTGAATGACCAGGGATGAATTAGTTTGTTATCTATTTGAAATAAGGTAAGTAACTCGATATTGTTACAAATCATGTATAGTGCAAATGAAGAATATACGTGAATATGGTATGTGTATTCGGCCTTGTGAATAAATAATTTGGATATTATTGAGATGATTCTTAACTATGTGTCCACATGATTAAGTATATTCAGCCATATAACTAGTATAAATATATGAAATTATATTTTGATACATGAGCTTATGTACCATATTGTATGTGGACTAGGTTTTACAATGACTATTTGGCTTTGAAAATTGAATGATAATTTGTTAATTCAACTATATGAGCATTCGACCAAGGTAACCTATATGTATGAAAAAGATATTTTGCCTATATATATGTATGTATACTCGGTTATATAATATAATTATGTATGTGGTTATTATCCTTTGATTTATGAATTTATGTAAATGTTCATTCAGCCATAAATAATCTATATGCAAAAGTATATATAAAATGCATGAAACTGTAAGCTTAAGTTTTAAAGTAACTACGATAGTATAATTTGGTTTAGTTTAAATGATTTGATTATGTCATTTAGTTGTTTATTTGCTTATGACTTACTAAGCTATGAAAGCTTACTCGGTATGTGTTCATGTTTATCTCTGTTTTATAGATTTTGGATTCAGGTTACGAGCTCAGAAATCGTTAGAGAAGTTTATCACACTATCAACTGTCTTCAGTATTTTTTTGAGCTGAATTTTTGAACCTATGGCATGTATAGGCTAGATTATAGTTTGAAATGTTGGATTATGGTTTTGTATAATTTAAGCCATGCGAAAATGGCCTAACTTCATTGTTTGAATTCGGTTTTGTTTGTTTATGGCTTAAGTTCATTTTGGTTATCATACTATGTGTCATTAATGAATAATATGTGTGATATCTATTTTATGTAGTGAAGTTGGTTGGTGATTTTGGATGTGTGCATTTGGTTGATTCGGTTATAATATATGGAAGGATAAACATGTATGTGAATTCGGTTGACATGCTTAATTAAATATTATATGTGATTTAGCATCAATGGGTATAGGATTATGTCCAAACAGGGTAAAAGATTATTGTGATATATTTATTACTTAGTATATAAGTTTTGTGTTTAAGTAAATATATTTGAAATTGGTTAGGTGATAAAATATAAGTGATGGATATTAACTAGTTGTGATTCGGCATCTATGCTTATGAAATATGATGAATAATTTTGTATATGGATTATCAAACATGAGAAGTAACATATGAAATGGATATGCCATGTGTTTAGAGCGTGATTAGTGTCTTGGTTATGTGTTTGCATTTTAAATATGGAAATTTTTATCTTGTGAATTAGATATGAAATGAGTTGTTATTTGTGCTCAAAATGGTTGAACTTATTATAGTCATATGCGCATAAATTGTAATAATAGGAGAGGTACATTTTGGTCATGTTATAACGTTGCTAATGTACCAATGTTTTAATTAGTTCAACATGTGTATAGTCGAGTGACTAGAAAAGGGGAATGTTTAGTCCTTAATGATATTTATTTAAGTGAAGTATATGTAAATGATTGATTAATGCCATGTGGATATTTTAATCTAAAATAATGTGCAAAGCATGTTAGTTCATATTGACTATTACCTATGTTGCATATGGGAGTGGTATTTAAGTTGAGTATTATGGTTTAATTAGTTTTAAAATGTGCATGTGTATTAATTATGAAGTGGTTTAATTAATATTTAGTTAATGTATAAATCATTTTGTCACATGCTCGTTACTTGTTATTTAAATATACACGATTAATTATAAGTAAGTATTAAATGATAAATTTGCAATTATAGTAAAGTTTCGAAATTTCTGACTGAAATAAGTGTTTTAATGTGTAATGAATTACAAAGTATGGAATGTAATGAATATCTGTTTGAATTGTGATATGTCTGGTAATGCCTCGTAACCCCATTCTGGCGACGGATCCGGGTTAGGGGTGTTACAATTATCATCCGTAGATTCAAACAGATTTCATAACCTTAACTTTGTCAACAATACATAGCTTATGATGAAGCACAGAGTGCTTTCGTCCCTAGGCGAATGATTACTAATAGTGTTTTGATAGCTTATGAGATGCTTCATGCACTAAAACGAAAAAAGGCTAGGAATAGGGCTCTTTTGCTTTAAAGCTTGATATGAGCAAAGCATATGACAGAGTTGAATGACATTTTGTGGCAGATATGATGAGAGTGATGGGGTTTACGGAGAATTAGGTAGATCTCATCATGTATTGTGTTTTGACCATTACATATTCTGTTACTACGAATGGGTGGCTAGGAGATTTGATAAAACCAACTTATGGTTTACGGCAGGGAGACTGTCTTAGCCCCTACCTTTTTCTTATTTGCAAAGAGGGGTTATCGACTGCATTGCGATTGGCTTGTAATGAGGGAAGATTGATAGGTAGCTCCGTTTGTAGAGGAGGGCCTCATATCTCTCATTTATTGTTTGCCGATGATAACATCTGTTTTGGGGAAGCTACAAAATTAGGGGCTAATTGTAATGACCTAAAGTTACGGGCATTGAAAAAGTGAGTTTTGGGTCTTCATTTTAGTAAAACGGATTCGTAAATATTTATTAAAAATATTTACGAAGTTAGTTATGTGTTTAATTAGGTTTTGGTTAAAAAAATTAGGGTGAATTAATGTTAATTAAGTAGTAGGACTAAATTGAATTAGGCGTGAAAGCTTAATTATAGAATAGAGAAAATTTAAGGGACTAAATAAGAATTAAACCAAATTATTGACATGTGTGTGGTGATAACAATATACATGTGTAATACATACATGTATACATTTGTAATACATATATACATATTCTTATTAATTAAGTAAAAGATACTTATTAATTATATTATTATATTATTATATTATATTACTATTATAATTAAATAAAACAAACAAAACAAATGAAAGAAAAAGAAGAAACAAAAGCTTGGACGAAAATAGGAAAGAAAAAGAGAGAAAGAAAGGAAAAAGAAAAAAAAGGGGAGATAGGGTTTTAAGGATTCAAGCTTAATTTGGTAAGTTAATTTAGTCCTTTTTTTTTTTAATAATTTTTGAGTTTTTGGAATCTTAGAACAAAATAACTCATGGTTTATGTTGAAATTTTTATGTTGAAATTTTGAAAGATAGTAGATTTTTAGACATTGTTCATGTTGAATTAATTGATAAATTAAGGGTTAAACTGATTGAATTTCAAGTTAGAAATTAGTAAAGGATTGAATTGTGAAATAAAATATAAGTTTTGAATATTAGGGACTAAATTGAAATAATTTTAAAATTAGGGATTTAAGGTGAAATTAAAGGGTTAAAATGAGTTTATAATAGACATTAAATGAAAATATGGAGTTAGTTTTGGAAAAATAAAACTAGTTTAGATTAGGGACTAAATTGAGAAATTAGGTAAAAGTTGTATGTGAAATTGTATTTATTGATAAATTTTAATTGTTTTAATTACGTAGCTAATGTTGTACCAGAAACATCGGCCAAGAAGGGAAAAGAAAAAGTGGACGAAGAATAGATCGAGGAATTAGGGTTTGTATTACTATAATTCGAATATATCTATTATTAATTATTGAATCTTAATTAATATACAAGGTAAGTAAAAATTGAGGTGAGTATTGATATTGAATTGAATTATGAATATGTGTGAGTATTTGGATTGTATACTGATTGGAAAGCGAAAAGTGATTTGAATTGAAAATATGAGAAATTGTGATTGAAAGAGTGAAATTGAAATGTGATTTAAATTCCCTATTAACTAGTCGGGCTAAATCGGATATAGTTGGCATGCTATAGGATTGGAAGTGTTTAGGAATATTTTGACCTTGAGCTGATTAAGTACTAAAAGTGTCGTATTACTGATAAACGATAAATTATACATACTTTTACCTCATGTTTAGCCTAATTTCTGGATGAATTATCATTAAATTCGTGAGAATTGGTGCTCTTAATCCTTCTATTTCATGTTTTATACTCAGAAGAGCATAGGGAACAGAAAAGAACGAAAAACGGGCCAAAAACAAAGAAAATAGGGCAAAGTGTGAAAACGACACGGCCCAAGGGTTCACCACACGGCCGTGGCACACGATCGTGCCACATAAGGTCCAACAGGGCCCAGCCCCGACAAGCACAGCCAGGACACACGGCCGTGCCACCCTCGACAGGCCCACACACGGCCTCTTATTGATCCATATGCGCGTGGCACACGGGCGTGTCCCTGTCGTGAGGAAGTGCAATTTCACTCGGATTTGGATACTTAGAGGCTAAGAAAGGTATCCCAAAGCTCTATATAAAGACCCTAGGAGGCAACTCTAAGGGTGTACTCTTTCTCCCAAAAAGGAGCGCATTATTTCTGCCAACACAGAGAGTGGAAGCAAGGGATTACTCCAAGGGAAGCCGATTGATTCATCCCAGAAGCTAAATTCTACATCAAGACAGAGGATCTCCCTGAATTCCTTTAGGGGTTTTTGGGTTCTTTATGTTTTGTTATCTTATTTCTTCTGAGATGTATTCTTTATTAATTATGAACTAAATCCCCCAAATACTTGAGGGGGATGAAACCTAAGACGGATCTTGTTATTATTTTATCTTGAGTTATATGATAAATACTTGAATTGTTCTTAATTATGTGTTTTTAATTCTTGTTTTAATAATCCTAGGTATTAATTCAAGAAATTGATGTGCTTATGCAGAGGAGTAAAAGTCCCTGTTTAAGAGTAGATCTAGCATAATTAAGTGGAGTTGCATGCAACCCTAGACATAGGGTGACATAAATCTACCGGATTAGGGTCAAACCAAATAAGGGGATCCATAAATAGAGTTAATGCAAGACTAAGGGTTTTAACTAGAAAGAGATTTCAGTTAATCAACCTAGGATTAGTTGTTCTTATCCTCGACGGAGGTATTAACATAAGTTAAGGGTCTTTACGGATCAAGTCAAGTGAATAAATCATCTAGCTCAAGAATTGATAACAAGTGAAGTCTAGGTGGATTCTTCCATGAGTATTGTCCAATCAATCAGTCTTTCCCAAAGAACTTTTCCCCACTTTACTTTTTGTGCATTCTTAGTTTAATTTTAGAATTAGTTTAAGTATTCATAAAAACCTCTTTTATTTTTAGACCAGATAATAGAAAGGAAGTGTAATACCCCATTTTTGCCCGGGTCCATACCATAAAATGATAAAAAAATAAATAAATAAATAAATTCCAAGCCCAGTTCAGAATGTATCATTTGGCCCGATCAGAATGGCCCATTATTGAAAAGATTGAAGGTCCATCTACAAACTTGACGTATATGGAAACATAATCTTCAAGGATACACAATCTTAGAAATGATATGTAAATCTTAGATATGATATGCAATCTTAGAAGATATGGTATGTAATCTTAGAAGATATGATTTTGATATCTTAGAGATTTAATTTGTAGATACCCTTTAATCTTAGCCGTTGATGTAATTGATCTGTACCGTTGGATTTGGGGAGGCTCAACTATAAATAGAGGCCTCCCCCCATTGAAAACACACTTGAGTTTTGGGAAGCAACAAAAATTCTTGAGAGCTTTCACTCAAATTTCTCTCCCTCTTACATTCTTATTTTCTGCGGTTTGTTCTTATTTTTTGTTCATCTTCGTTTTTCAACCTTTTTTATTTTGATTTAATCCATGTTTCCCTAATTTTTTTTATATTTTTAATAATTTTAGTATCATATCAAACTATTTTATAAATATTTTTTTAAAATATTACTCTTAGTAAATTGTTTTTTTAAATTTTACTCAAATCATTGTTTTAAAAAATATATTTCATTTAATTGTTATTTTTATCCAAAAATTGTTTTTTTTAATTAAAGGCAATATTTGACATTTAGGATTTTCGAGAAAAGTAGTGCCCTAACTTACTGGGTTGCGATTTTTCTCGTCGAATTCGAATATCCAAGTACCCTTCTAAATGTTTTGAGTTTTAAAATATAAACAACTATTCTTGAGATTTCAAAACATTGTGTCCTAACTTACTGGATATGGCGTTTTGTTGTTTCAAGATAGAAATTTTCTAAACGGCAAGCTTAGCTTCGAAAGTTTTGAAATATTGCGTCCTAACTTACTGGATGTGATGTTTTGATTCATTTGAAATAAGTGAGTTCTAATTTTCAAAACCAAAACATTTTCTTTTGAAAGAGGATTGCATTTTAAAACTTTCAAATCTCCGACATAAAGACATTTGATAATTAATTAGGTACCAATTTTTGGGCGTTACGAGGGTGCTAATCCTTCCTCGTACGTAATCGGCTCCCAAACCCATTTTCTGATTTCGTAGACCAAAACTAATGATTTTAAAACAAAATGTTTTAAAGGTGGTCCAATCGCACCTAAAAAGATTGGTGGCGACTCCCATTTTAGTTTTTAAGTCGACCCCATTTTTTCCAAAACCCATAAAAAATAGTTTCGACAGCTTGGCGACTCCACTGGGGACCCCAATAAGAGAGCCAAGCCGTATAATTGATTACCATTTGTCTTAATGTTGGAAATTTAGAAAATTTTTAAAATTCAATCCTTTTGCATAACATATGCCTGTATTATTGCATATGTTGCTATATTATGATGCGCATTGCATTTGCATGACCGTTGTGGTCACACCTTTAAGTGGGAGTAAGAAACTACGCCTTCGTGAGGTTTTCGCCTCCGTGCAGGATAGTGGTTCACTTTCGAGATACATCCGTACCTATGGTTTCGTGAGATTTTCATCTCCGTGTAGCCATAGGGAAATGTATTCCCCTGAACTGAACTCGATTCAAATGAGCCTATAATGGGTGAAAACCGAGAAATCTGCTGGTTCGGGTACCTCAACTTTAGAACTGAACCATATATAGAAGGACTGTAAGAGCTCAACCTAGATAGAAGTATACCGTAGTTATTAACCTTGCAGGTTATCTTTGAGTTTATTGTTATCATGTGATACTAACTATTTCTTTTCTTTTGTTGCATATCATTTTGCATTTAAAAGGTATCGATTTTCGGTTAGTTTCTAAGTTAGAGAGTTTTATTATGGAGAACGGACTTCTTGATAGAGTGGAAGGCAACGCTAACGTCCATATATGGTCAGAGTAAACTCAGTTAGTAAAGAGAGATAGTCTAGTTGTGGGATATGTGTTAGAGCTATCAGACTACACTCGTATCAGCGTCACACAAAATAATCACCATGAGTTAAAGGAAATATGGGATCAATGGGATAACGAAGCCAAGCAGTTGTTCTACAACAACTATGGGGACTTGCAGTACTTGCTTGACTTGAAAATAGACGAGGATTTGTTTCGGGCCATCACTTAGTATTGGAATCTTGTATACAGTTGCTTTACGTTTGGAAAAGCTGATATGGTACTTGTGGTGGAGGAATATCTGGTTTTGTGGCGTTGTCCTATGATTCAAGTTGATAAAGTTTACTCAAGGGCTGACTGTATTCCAACTTTTGTGAGGAAGTTGATGAATGTCATGGAGAGGGAGTGAGCTAAAAAGGAAAGAGCAAGAGGGAAAAGGGGCAGCGTTGAAATTCCTGCCTCTTCTGCCACTGGTGCTTCCTAATGTTGTTCCAAACAAAGTAGAATTGGATGCAAGGAAGATTATTCAACACCCTATGGCAAGGTGTGCTGTAGGAACTAAAGGGCAAAAGGTAATGTACTCACCAATCACTTCAAGGTAAGCGAGAAGAGTACTGATAGACACTTCTACCATTACAGCATTTCTCTTTCATATGAAGATGGTTGATGGTAAGGGTGTTGGAAGGAAAGTGACTGACAGAATGCATGAGACCTACAAAAGTGAGTTGGATGGAAAAATTAGGCCTATGATGGTAAAAGGCTTATTTATTATAGGACCGTTACCAAACAACAAGCATGAGTTTACTATGTTGTACCTATTAGAGACAATGGAATGGCTTGCCCAAATGGACGCAAAAAAACAGAGATTAAAGAAGACCATATCATTTAAAGACCTTTAAAGTGGAGATTGGCTATGCTGAGAAGCTACCCATGTAAGCATTTCAAAATGCTTTGCGTGAACAGGAATCTGAAAGCTATCAAGAAACACTGAAGGTGCTGGATATCATTTTAAGGCAGTATGCTGTGAAGCAGGAATGCCTACTTGTTCGCCAAACTTCCTTTCAAGATAATCAGAATAACCTCACAAACACTGGAGGAGGTGTCCATGGCCGTAGGGATTATCTCATGGGTAAATCCATAGCTCAAATTCGAGATGGTAGTAAATTATTTATGGACCCTGAAGGTACAAGCTGATACATTGAGCGTGAAATACAAGCCACAGCCAGATCGTGGTCAAGAGTTAGCTCTGTTGTTTAGGAGAGTTAAAGCTTTGGTCCATAGGGCGAAGGCGTATTTGTAATCCATTCATATGTAAAGATATTCTTTTTCTAAATAAATGTTTTCTAAATGAAATTGAATCAAGATCGATGCCTTTTTACATTCATGCATTTGCATCACATTGCATCATATGCATTTAAAATTTTAGAGAGACCCTGATTAGTTAAAATTATTACAGTAAGAGAGAGAAAAAGGGCTAACCTAGAATTTACACATCCTTACAGTACCCGCACTAAGACTAAGAATATGGATCAGAGATTTGAGCAGCTTCAGAAGGAAATGCAAGACTAGTTGCAAGAGCAATTGGCGAAGATGCAGAATGACATGAGGGAACAGATGTTAGAGTCCCAAAGGAATATGATGGCTGAAATGGTTCAGCTGCTAAGAGCCACTGATAAGGGAAAAGCCCTTATGGCTATCACTGGAGAGGATGGCGAGGATCACCCTCCAGGTTTTACCCCACCCCATGTGCCAGCACAAGCTGAGGTACCCCTTAGGAGGCCATCTGTCACTATAAGGCCACAACATGAGTCGATCGATGCCGGAATCCCTATAAATTTCCCAGCTGGTTTGGGACTTAATTTGAGAGATAACTCTGCTAACCCTATCACCCCTAACCTTGATGTGGTTGAAAAAGAAAGAATAGCAATGGAATCCTCGAAACAATTGGAGGATCGCTGCAAATGGTTGGAAGAAAAGTTCCGGGTTTTAGAGGGTGCTGGTAGTCATCGTGGGATTAACGCTAAGGACTTGAGCTTGGTCCTAGATCTGGTGCTTCCCCATAAATTTAAAATGCCGGAGTTCGAGAAGTATAATGGGACTACTTGCCCGAAGGCCCATATTACTATGTTTTGTAAAAGGATGACAGGCTATGTAAATAATGATCAATTGTTGATCTATTGTTTCCAAGATAGTTTGGTTTGGGCAGCGGCTAGGTGGTACAATCAGTTGAGCCGTGCCAGAATTAGTTCATGGAGAGATCTTGCACAGGCCTTCATGCAGCAATATAATTATGTGACTGACATGACTCCTGATAGGATCACGTTGCAGAACATGGAGAAGAAGCCTAATGAGAATTTTAGGCAATATGCACAAAGATGGAGGGAGGTTGCTATGCAAGTTCAACCACTGCTCTTGGAAAAGGAGACTACTATGTTGTTCATCAACATTTTGAAAGCTCCATTCATTACTCACATGATTGGAAGCACCACCAAAAGCTTTGCTGACATAGTCATGGCAGGTGAAATGATCAAAAATGCCATAAGAGGTGGCAAAATTGAAGGGGAAGTTACCAAGAGGCCCGTTCTCAAGAAAAAAGAGAATGAAGTGAATAATACGAGTACATATAACAAAGGGTACTTAAAAGCCATTACTGTCAGCACCACTGTAGGGCAACAGGGTTCGACAAGGTAGGAATCAGGCACAAGGCAAAACTCTGAAAAGTTCCAATTTACGCCAATCCCAATGTTGTATAAGAAACTATATCAAAGTTTATTTAACGCGCACGCGGTCTCCCCGTTTTATATAGAACTGTTGTAGCCCCCATACCCAAAATGGTATGATTCAAACGCTCGATGTGATTACCATGCGGGAGTACCGGGGCATTCAATAGAAAATTGCATTGCTTTCAAGAAGACAGTTGAAAGACTTATCAGGATGGAGATTGTGAAGTTTGATAATACCCCTAGTACAGAGAGCCCGTTACCAAACCATGGTGACAAAGGGGTAAGTACAATTGATTGAAGGATTGCGAGAAGGATCAATGGGGGATATTGTGGAAATAAGAACCCTATTGAAGATGAAATGAAGAGGATTGATGATCGAGCAAAGAAATCTGTTAGGCATTAGCTCTTACATATTAGGGAGTGTTTTGAATAATGAAACTGTGGAAGTAATCCTTGTATTTTTAGGACTGATCTGAGTAATATTCAAAACATGCTTGTTGCCTTAAGCCTAGAGGCAATAAGAATCCTTTTGTGAAATAGGCTTGTGTCCGAAATTTTTATTTCAATAAAATGCATCTTTTGAATACGATATTCTTTTATTCTTACCATGTATAAATTCTTTTGTCCTCTAGACTTTCTTTCAGACATTTTTTATGTTCATACCCATAACAATCATTCTTTGAATCATTTATTCTTTGGAATATTCCTTTGAATCCACAATGGGTCCCCAGATATCAATGATATGAGCAATGCTGCTGTTGACTCAGAATTTCCTTTTTGAGTGAGATGTGTGTTTTGGGGGATCTCAGAACTTTGAAGATAACCGAGATTATAACCTATCTTCTGATTTGTTAAGAATGGTTGAATAAAGATGAAAATGGATCCTACTTTACAAAGGGTCAGTGGATATTATTGAAGTCTAGCTCATTACAAAAATAAAATAAGACATTTTCGAGAATTCAAGGTTCTTTTTGCACGATCATATCAAGGACATGTTTGGGCTATCGAGATGCGAGTATGTCAAAAGCTTAAAAGAGAGCCATAGGACGCATGCAGGAGTTTACAATGGTAAGGCTAAATATGAGGTTTGAGCATTGCTGGTCCACCATAGAAGGGGATCGCATCAACTATGCCATAAAGGACGAATTACAGAAGACAAGGGTTATGTGACTCCTTCATTTCCTTCATATATGGGGCATGCATGTTATGAGGCCAGTTGACATCAAATCATCAAGAGGGTGAATGTTGCTTCTTATGCCAATATTGCAAAGTCAACAGTCACCAAATTTTAAAAAAAAGGAAAAAAGAAAAAGAAAAAAGGACGAAATTTTTCAAAGAATGCCAAAAATAATCATGTTCAATAAATTCACAACTGTAAAACAACAAAATTTATAGTCTGTTCAAAGATCAGATGGCATATTACAGTACAGCAAAGGATGCTAAAAAGAAAAAGCACAAAAAGAAAGAAAATAACAAAAATTATAGAAGGTGACCTAGACTTGCAAGGATTGGCATGAGAAGCTATCACTTACCCTCTATGCTTACGATGACTAGGACTTTCGCTGGGGCAACACTTTTCCATTTAGTTTATGGAATAGAGGTGGTTCGGCCCATTGAGATTCATTTTCTCCAAACTTTGATTTAGTCAAGAGTCGGATGAAGTTGAAAAAAAGGGGCTTGAAAGTATGTACAGTCAGAAACGAACGAGGCTGATTCATGATGGACTTGATATTGAGGAAGATCCTTTCTATTCAAAAGGATTTCAAATGAAGGAGAATGCCAAAATGAGGAAGGACATTATGTGGTAAAAAGGGTTTTTCCCGGAGGAGCATTGAGTTTGACTGAGATAAATTCCTGCAAACTCGGATTCAGATATCCAAAAGAGGAGAGGCCAAGGTGAAAACCCGCAAAGAGCGCTTTGTGACCTTCAAAGAAAAAATGAAAAAATAAAAAAAAAGAGAAAAAAGGAAAAAGGAAAAAGAAAAAAAGAAAAAAGGAAAAAGAAAATGGAGAGGCCAAGGTGAAAACTCGCAAAGGGTGCTTTGAGACCAAAGGGGTTTTGAGTTGAAAACCCGAAAAGAGCGGCTCAAATTTCGATCAAAGTGGGGCAAATGGTAGTCTCGCTATACCTAAATTGACAAAGAAGAAGTATGTTACGACTTGGGGCATCGACAAAGTACTCCAGATCCCTTAAACATATATTGAACTCAAAATGGTCCTCAAGAGGTTGGTACAGCAAAGCTCAGGCTGCGATATCTGGGGCACCTAATTTTCATCTTACCTATTTTTGAAGTTGCTAACTTTAATTACCTTATTGTTTCCAAGATACGCCTTAATTAGTTTCTTGGCTATCTTTGATTAATTATTTCGAGCTATGCTTCTAATTAATTTCTTTCTCGTTCATTATTGTGACCTTTTTCAAGCATTTTATATTGAAGTATCAATTAATAGACTGATAATATTTTCACAAAAGAAGTTTTATATATTACTCTGGAAGTTCCTAGATAATACAAGAAACTGAAATGGGACATTTGTTTAAAGAATTCCTGTGTGTAGAGGTCAGAGGTACTTAAAGAAATTAAGATTACTTCTGTTGTCCCAAATGGTAGGACAAATTAAGCAAAGTATTGACCCTAAGAGAGGGTCATTTCACAAATATATCCAGTGGGTCGTAACATTCGGGGAATGGTACAATGGACCAAATTGATAGGAGAAATACAAGACACACAAGTAGAGTATGATTGATACGTTGAGAACAACGAAGTGGAAATCTCGATAGATGAATGACTGATAACATCTGAAATAGGAATCATTCTCATGACATTTATTGCATCATAGTATGTTTAATTAGGAAAGCATTTGACTCATTTCAATCATGGCATCCTAATCATTAAGCATAAGCATTCTACAGGTTATGTCCTCTAGGGGATAATGTAGATCGAAAATTTCAGCATGGCGTCCCTGAGTTTGCAGGGAGCAGGGTGAAGATTTCAGCATGGCATCCTTGAGTTTGCAAGAAGCAGGTTGAAGAAAGCAGATCTTGAGTTTGCAGTGAAGCAGATCGAAAATTTCAGCATGGCGTCCTTGAGTTTACAGGGAGCAGGTTGAAGATTTTAGCATGGCGTCCTTGAGTTTGCAAGGAGCAGGTTGAAGAAAGCAGATCTTGGCGTTCCTGAGTTTGCAGGGAGCAGATAAAAAATTTTAGCATGGCGTCCCTGAGTTTGCAGGGAGCAGGTTGAAGATTTCAGCATGGCGTCCTTGAGTTTGCAAGGAGCAGGTTGAAGAAAGTAGATCTTGACTTCTTGAGTTTGCAGTGAAGCAGATCGAAAATTTCAGCATGGTGTCCCTGAGTTTGTAAGGAGCAGGTTGAAAATTTCAGCATGGCGTCCTTGAGTTTGCAAGGAGCAGGTTGAAGAAAGTAGATCTTGACTTCCTAAGTTCGCAGTGAAGCAGATCGAAGATATCAGCATGGCGTTCCTGAGTTTGCAGGGAGCAGGTTAAAGATTTCAGCATGGTGTCCTTGAGTTTGCAAGGAGTAGGTTGAAGAATGCAGATCTTGACTTCCTGAGTTTACATCGAAGCAGATCGAAAATTTCAGCATGACATCCCTGTGCTTACAGGGAACACGTTGAAGATAACAGATTTGGCATCCCTGTGCTTACAGGGAACTGATCGAAGACATAATAGATCTGACCTTCATGTATTTACATCGAAGCAGATCCAAGATGATTTGGCATCCCTGTGCTTACAGGGAACAGATCGAAGACATAGCAAGATCTGACTTTCATCAAAGCAGATCCAAGATGATTTGGCGTCTCTGTATTCGACGGGGAGCAGATCGAAGAACTCAAGACTCAGCGAGCCCGAGCAAAATAGGTCCTTTGATAGTCTTTGCTTTATTCCTGTTACACATCAATAAGCAAAGAGGGGCAGCTGTAATACCCCATTTTTGCCCGGGTCCATACCACAAAATGATAAAACAATAAAAAAATAAATAAATTCCAAGCCCAGTTCAGAATATATCATTTGGCCCGATCAGAATGGCCCATTACTTGAAAAGATTGAAGATCCATCTACAAACTTGACGTTTATGGAAACATAATCTTCAAGGATACGCAATCTTAGAAATGATATGTAAATCTTAGATATGATATGCAATCTTAGAAGATATGGTATGCAATCTTAGAAGATATAATTTTGATATCTTAGAGATTTAATTTGTAGATACTCTTTAATCTTAGCCGTTGATGTAATTGATCTGTACCGTTGGATTTGGGGAGGCTCAACTATAAATAGAGGCCTCCCCCCATTGAAAACACACTTGAGTTTTGGGAAGCAACAAAAATTCTTGAGAGCTTTCACTCAAATTTCTCTCCCTCTTACGTTCTTATTTTCTGCGGTTTGTTCTCATTTTTTGTTCATCTTCGTTTTTCAACCTTTTTTATTTTGATTTAATCTATGTTTCCCTAATTTTTTTATATTTTTTTAATAATTTTAGTATCATATCAAACTATTTTATAAATATTTTTTTAAAATATTACTCTTAGTAAATTATTTTTTTAAATTTTACTCAAATCATTGTTTTAAAAAATATATTTCATTTAATTGTTATTTTTATCCAAAAATTGTTTTTTTAATTAAAGGCAATATTTGACATTTAGGATTTTCGAGAAAAGTAGTGCCCTAACTTACTGGGTTGCGATTTTTCTCGTCGAATTCGAATATCCAAGTACCCTTCTAAATGTTTTGAGTTTTAAAATATAAACAACTATTCTTGAGATTTCACAACATTGTGTCCTAACTTACTGGATATGGCGTTTTGTTGTTTCAAGATAGAAATTTCCTAAACAGCAAGCTTAGCTTCGAAAGTTTTGAAATATTGCGTCCTAACTTACTGGATGTGATGTTTTGATTCATTTGAAATAAGTGAGTTCTAATTTTCAAAACCGAAACATTTTCTTTCGAAAGAGGATTGCATTTTAAAACTTTCAAATCTCTAACATAAAGACATTTGATAATCAATTAGGTACCAATTTTTGGGCGTTACGAGGGTGCTAATCCTTCCTCGTACGTAACCAGCTCCCGAACCCATTTTCTGATTTCGTAGACCAAAACTAATGATTTTAAAACAAAATGTTTTAAAGGTGGTCCAATCGCACCTAAAAAGATTGGTGGCGACTCCCGTTTTAGTTTTTAAGTCGACCCTATTTTTTCCAAAACCCATAAAAAATGGTTTCGATAGGAAGTTAGTACTAGTACTTTTGGTTCCCTTGGGTACGATAACTCGGTCTTGCCGCTAAACTATACTACTGTTCGATAGGTGCGCTTGCCTTAAAATCGTGATATTAGTTAGTTTTTGGTACGATTATTATTATAAATTTTATTACTTCATATCACGTATATCAAGTTTTTGGCGCCGTTGCCGGGGAACTAAAATATTACGAAAACTCGATTTCTATTACTTTAGCCACTACTATATTTATTTATTTTCAACTTTTCTTTTTCTTTGTTTTTCTTTTTATTTATTTTAATTTTCTTTGCTTTTTCCTTCTAAGTATTTCTAGTTTATGACTAAAAACAACCCAGCAGGGCTATTACTTTTTGACGAAGATTTAGAAGCAACAGTTCGCAGAACTCGCAGAGAGATCAAATGAAGCCTTCATTATCCAGAACAAGACCAAGAATAAGAACTTGAACCTACTGAAGAGATGGAAGCAAATCAGGACAATCTACCACCTCCCGCAATAGTCGCGCAACCAGTAAATTAAGATGATGCTCCTCGTACTATGTATGATTATGCTAAACCTAGTTTGGCTGGTGCTCAATCTAGTATTATTAGACCTACTATTGCTGCTAATAATTTTTAATTAAAACCTAACACTATTCAGATGATACAACAATTTGTGCAGTTTGATGGTTTACAGGATGAAGATCCAAATTCACACATAGCCAACTTTTTAGAACTCTGTGATACTTTTAAAATTAATGGCGTTTCTGATGATGCCATTCGTCTAAGGCTATTTCCATTCTCTTTGAGGAATAAAGCCAAACAATGGTTAAATTCTCTACCACGAGGCTTAATCACTACATGGGAACAGATGACAGAAAAATTTTTGCTTAAATATTTTCCTCCAACTAAAACAGCTAAATTATGAAACGATATCTCTTCTTTTGTGCGGATGGATTTAGAGACATTTTACGATGCCTGGGAGAGATATAAAAATCTTTTGAGAAGGTGCCCGCACCATGGGTTACGTTTGTGGTTACAAGTTCAAACCTTTCACAATGGTTTGAATCCATCAACGAGGCAAATGATCGATGCAGCCGCAGGAGGAACAATCAACAACAAAACACCTGAAGCAGCTTATGAGTTTATAGAAGAGATGTCACTGAATAACTATCAGTGGCAAGTCATGAGGAAAAATCCGACAAAAGCTGCAGGAGTTTTTAATATTGATGCTGTCACTATGCTCACTAATCAGGTAGAACTTTTAAATAAAAAGTTTGATAATTTTGTTGGTTCTACGTAGGCACAACCAGTGATGCAGTGCGACGCAACTCTAGGAAATATGTTCAATTCAAACTACTCATCTTATGGACATAACATAGAAACTGAGCAAGCCAACTATATGGGTAACAATTCTAGACCTCAAAACAACCCTTATAGTAACACTTATAATGCAGGTTGGAGAAATCACTCCAATTTTTCATGGGGAGGACAAGGAAATCAAAGACAACAGCCTCTTCCAGGATTTCAGCAGCCACCACCACAATAAGAGAAAAAGCCGAATCTTGAAGAGATGTTCACCAAATTTATGGTCATGTTAGAAACCCGTTTCCAAAACATTGGACGGCACTGAAAAACCAGCAAGCATCAATTTAAAGGTTTGAGAACCAAATTGGTCAACTTGCAAAGTTGATATCAGAAAGACCACAAGGTGGACTACCAAGTAACACTGAGCCAAATCCCAGAGAACATGTCAAGGCAATTACTCTAAGAGATGGGAAAGTACTGGTCGAACCAGAAAAATAGCCTGTTCCAGAATCTCCAGAAGACAGGGTAGAGGAAGAAAAACCCAAGGAAAACACTCCACCAACAGTCAAGGAATACAAACCGCCTATTCCATATCCGGCAAAGTTGAAGAAAGACCATACAGACGCTCAATTCGGTAAATTTCTAGAACTTTTTAAACAATTACATATTAACTTACCTTTTATTGAAGCAATTTCGCAGATGCCGAAGTACGCGAAGTTTCTTAAAGAACTTCTAACAAATAAAAGGAAGTTGGAAGAATTAGCCACAGTGGAACTAGGAATGCTCAACTATTCTCCAAAATAAACTACTGGTAAAACTGAAAGATCCAGGGAGTTTTACTATTCCTTGTTTAATTGGTAATTTAATTATTGATAAATTATTAGCTGATTTAGGTGCTAGTATTAATCTAATGCTCTACAAAATGTTCAAGCAACTAGGTCTTGGGGAACAAAAACCCACTAGGATGAGTATTCAATTAGCTGATAGATTTGTTACATATCCTAGGGGAATTGTTAAAGATGTGCTAGTAAAAGTAGATAAATTTATATTCCCTATTGATTTTGTTGTGTTTGATATGGATGAGGATATTAATGTGCCTTTAATTTTGGGACACCCATTCTTAGCTACTGCTAAAGCTATTATCGATGTAGGGGATGGTAAATTAGTACTTAGAGTTGGTGAGAAAGAAGTCATTTTTAAAATTTATGATGCTATGAAATTTTCTAGAGAACAAGATGATTCCTGTTACTTTATTAATGCTATTGATTATTTTGTTTAAGACAATTTTCAGGAAATTTCTCTTACAGACACGTTGGAACTGTGTCTAGTTCAATGTGGGGGGGAAGATGAAGCCACCACTGAAGTTAAAGAAGTAATGAAAGAATTAGACCATAATGAATTTGTTGCAAGGCACATAAGCTATGAAAGTATAAAAATGAATGATGAATTGGGACAGAAACCTTCAATTGATGAACCCCCTAAATTAGAGCTAAAGCAACTGCCAGGTCATTTAGAGTATGCATTTTTAGGAGATGATTCGACATTACCTATGATTATCTCATCAGATTTAAGCAATGAAGAAAAAGAGGAACTACTTCAAGTGTTAAAAGAGCACAAAAAAGCTATAGCTTGGAAAATTTCAGATATTAAGGGAATTAATCCTTCTTTTTGCACCCACAAAATTTTAATGGAAGATGAATATAAACCATCGGTGCAAGCTCAGAGACGGTTGAATCCCAACATGAAGGAAGTCGTAAAAGCTGAGGTAATTAAACTTCTAGATGCAGGTATTATTTATCCTGTTGCTGACAGTTCTTGGGTAAGTCTTGTACAGGTTGTTCCTAAAAAGGGAGGCATAACCGTAGTGTCTAATGACAAAAAGGAGTCAATACCTACAAGAATAGTCACTGGATGGAGAGTTTGCATTGATTATAGGAAGCTGAATGATGCAACTCAAAAAGATCATTTTCCCTTACCTTTTATTGATCAGATGTTGGAAAGATTATCAGGTTACATGTATTATGGTTTCCTAGATGGCCTCTCTGGTTACTTCCAAATCCCGATAGCTCCAGAAGATCAGGAGAAAACGACATTCACATGTCCATAGGGTACGTTTGCTTATCGTAGAATGCCTTTTGGATTATGTAATGCTCCTGCTACTTTTTAGCGATGCATGCTAGCTATCTTTGACGAATTTGTGGAAGACATCATGGAGGTATTTATGGATGATTTTTCAGTTTTTGGTAATTCTTTCCAACTTGTCCTAATAATTTAAAACGCGTTCTCATAAGATGTAAAGAGACAAATCTAGTATTAAATTGGGAAAAATGCCACTTTATGGTTCAAAAAGGTATTGTATTAGGACATAAAATTTCTAGTAAAGGGATAGAAGTAGATAAAGCAAAAATCGAAACCATTGAAAAATTACCTCCCCCTAATTCAGTTAAGGCTATAAGAAGCTTTTTAGGACATGCCGGTTTTTATCGCAGATTTATTAAGGATTTTTCTAAAATAGTTAAGCCTTTAACGAAATTACTAGAAAAAGACGTGCTTTTCAACTTTGACCAGGAATGCTTAGAATCTTTTAACACTCTCAAAGAAAAGTTAGTCAATGCCCCAATTATGATTTCATCTGATTGGAATCTGCCTTTTAAACTAATGTGCGATGCGAGTGATTTTGCAGTAGGTGCAGTTTTGGGACAACGAAGAGACAAGCACTTTCAACCGATTTATTATGCTAGCAGAACTTTGACAGCCGCTCAAGCAAATTATACTACCACAGAAAAAGAATTGCTAACCGTTATTTTTGTATTTGACAAATTCAGATCTTATTTAATATTATCGAAAGTCATTGTTTATACTTACCACTCTGCTCTTTGTTACCTTTTGACTAAAACTGATGCAAAACCTTGATTGATCAGATGGATTTTATTATTGCAGGAATTTGACTTAGAAATAAAGGATAAGAAAGGAGCTGAAAATTTTTCAGCAGATCATCTTTCAAGATTAGAAAATCCACACCCAAGTACCTCGATAAAATAAACGACTTGTTTCCTGAAGAACAGCTCCTAGCCATAGCAGATGAAGTCGTTCCTTGGTTTGCTGATTTTGCAAATTATTTAGCAGCTAACATAACCCCAAAAGGGTTGACTCATCAGCAAAAGAAGCGATTCTTCGCTGATGTGAAAAACTACTTTTGGGAAGATATTTTTTTCGTATTTGTGCAGATCAAGTTCTTCGAAGATGCGTTGCTGAGACAGAAACATACCAAATTTTAGATCATTGCCATTCAGGACCCACAGGAGGACACCACAGTGGAGCTAGAACTGCTCATAAGGTACTCGAATCAAGCTTTTACTGGTCTACGCTTTTCTGAGATGCAAACAGGTATGTTACCTCTTGTGATAAATGCCAGAGAACAGGTAATATCTCTCAACATAATGAAATGCCTCAGAACTATATACTTTCATGTGAAATATTTGATGTGTGGGGTATTGATTTCATGGGTCCATTTACTACTTCATTTGGGAATAAGTACATACTAGTAACAGTAGATTATATGTCAAAATGGGTAGAAGCCCAAGCCTTACCTATTAATGATGCTAGAATGGTAATGCGCTTTTTGAAGAAACTTTTCTCTTCATTTGGAACACCTAGGGTTATTCTAGTTATAGAGGTGCCCATTTTTGCAATGCTCAATTTGAAAAAGTTTTAAAAAGGTATGGAGTACACCATAGAACAACTACCCCTTATCATCAACAAACCAGTGGTCAAGTTGAAGTAACAAATAGGGAACTAAAAAGCATCTTAGAGAAAATGATAGAAACAAATAGAAAAGATTGGTCAAGAAAGGTAGACGATGCTTTATGGGCCTATAGAACTTTTTTTAAAACACCCATAGGTACATCTCCTTATAAACTAGTTTACGGAAAAAGTTGTCATCTGCCATTTGAACTTGAACATAAAGCATTCTGCGCTATTAAATTTTTAAACCTTGATTTTAAGCTTGCAGGTGAGAAAAGATTAATGCAGTTAAATGAGCTAGATGAATGGCGTTGTAATGCCTACGAAAGCTCACGACTATATAAGGAAGCTATGAAGACAAACGACTGAGACAACCTAAGCAGTTCAAAACAGGTGATCTTGTCTTACTCTACAACACAAGGCTGAAATTATTTCCTGGAAAACTCAAGTCAATGTGGCCAGGTCCATTCACTCTTCAAACTGTCTTTCCATACGGCACAGTTGAGGTAACTCACCTAAACCACGGTACTTTCAAGGTAAACGACCATCGGCTTAAACACTATAGACGTGAGAATTTTAAAGATAACAGGGTGGAGCTTCAGCTCCACGAGATCCCTTCGTGATACATCCAGGTAGAGTCGAGCTTAGACTCTAAATAAGCACTTCTCGGGAGGCAACCCGAGCACTAACTTAGTAACTTTTCTTCTATTGAGATTTTAGTCGTTTTATACATCAACTAACCCTTTTAAATGTAGAATTTTAGGACCACATGGCCATTCCCACGGGTGTGTCCAAGGCCGTGTGGATACTATAAGCAGAGACACGGTCGTGCACCCAGGCCGTGTACAAGCAGGGTAACATTTTTCCCAAAACATAGCTATGACAAATCGCCACGGCCGTGGCACACGGGCTTCGACAACTTCCCACACCCGTGTCACCAAATCGTGGCCAACACTGTCAATTGACACACAGGCTAAGACTAGAAGGACACGGCCGTGCGATATGACCATGTGACCCCAACACGGTCATGTGACACGCCCGTGCCCCAAGACCGTGGTTGACACTGTCAAATCTAACACGGGCGTACGACCTATTACACGATCGTGTGAGAAGCAAATACCTTAGGACACGGCCGTATGACATGGCCGTGTGCCCCAACACGCCCTAGGTACATGGGCGTGTGCTGCGAACCAGGCGCGCCAAAATCCTCAAATTTCAAACAACACGGGCAAAACTTGAGCCACAGGGGCGTGTGCCTCGCCCGTGTGACCCAAAATCTATATATAGGGGCCACTATTCATCATCTTTCTCATAAAAAACCCTAAAATCCAACACCCAAACCCTACCCCAACCCTCCCTAGCGCCGCCGCCAGTGTCTACAGTACCCCCACGACCGTGCTGCCTCACCCACGACCGTGCTCCGCCTCATTCCTCTGCCATTTGGTTCTATTTTCTCATTTTTTCTTCAAATTTTTACTGCTTATTTTTATTTCAATATCATATTATATTTAGGCTTAGCATTGTTTTAAGCATGGAAGTAATTAAATAAGCATGAATAATCTAGAATGTTATAGAGAACTTTGTGATTTCATGCACTTTGATTCACATTTTATTGCTACTTTTTCCTATCTCCATTCACATGCATGTAATATAAATACATACCCATGTTTTTTAAATCTGATATTATGTTAGATGGATAATTTATATTATTTAGGTTAGTCCTCATTTTATCTCAAAAATGTTTTAGGCAAATTGTCGTTTTAATATAGATATTTATTATAGTTTTTGATTCAATTTAATTTCAATTTTTAGGACTAATGTATGTTATTTTTTAGGCATTATGTCAACATCACACGGTAAAAAGGCTGCCGTCCCGCCTTCGAAGAAACGCAAGGGACCTGGTGGTTTATCTTCGTCGCGGCCCGTCGCTGAAAACCGCCACCCATCCTCCATTTTCCATAGAGCTCTCAAGAGGAGTTGTTCCAAATCCTACGAGCTCGCCCCCTAGACGCCGGACGTTGCATTGACTGGGACGCTCTAGAACGAGTCCGACTCGTCGATGCCATTTGAGCCTTACTATCCACAGACCCATGGGGGCAATTTTTCGACATCATCGAGCCTACCTATATGGAACTAACACTGGAATTTTGCTCTACATTTCATCTACAGGTGGTAATGACGAACCATGATGATCCAGGCACTAACCAGTTCCGTCTCGGTGGATTGGTATGACAGTTGAGTGTGCCCGAGTTTGGCATCGCGCTAGGACTCTACACAGATGAGTTCATAGCTGACGATGACTTTTTTAAACTTCCCCGTTGCATCCATCTAAAACCAGTCGATTGTTGGCGTGAAATCGCCCAGGGGCATCCTACATATGGCCCCAGTCGCACCAAGGCTACTGCCCTCGTGCTATCTTTGAGGTACCTTCACGCCCTCCTTACACACACTCTGAAGGGAAGACGCGAAAGCACTGGTGTCGTCAACACACACGATGCATACTTCCTCTAGAGTATGGCGAACACTCATACCATTGACCTAGCTTTCTTCATCGCCCATGCCATCCAACACCAGACAGAAAGGCATCGCAAGGGGGCGATATCCATGGGCCCGTACATCATACGCCTAGCCCGCCACTTCGGGCTATTCAATACCGTAGCCTAGACATCCTCGTACACTTTAGTGGGCCAGATGTCCCCTCAGGGCATCCAGAGCATGCTACACATAAGGATGATCCAGCGCCGACGTGGGACTGATCCTCTACAGTACCAGCTACTTAGAGATGCCGAGCAAGAGGATCCCGAGGACATTCCTGATGATGTCTCGCCACCGGAGGAGGATGCACCTACCGAGCCACCACCCCCTCGTGGCCCAGTTCATGTGGCAGCTTCATACACTAACATATCTGAGCGCCTATCACGATTTGAGCAGCAATGCTTCCAGCGCTTCGATCACATCGATGCGACACTATAGCAGATATGCCAGCATCTCTACATCACTTCACCACCGCCACCGCGTGACCCATTTGAGGATTAGAGGCTTCTATTCCTCTTAACTTTATTTTTATCTTAATGTTTATTTAAACTCTAATCTCTATTTTTACCTTTTCTTCTAACTTTATTTTCCTTTTCACTTTTACTTTTATTTTCTTTCATTTTATCTTTTTCATTATTTGAATATTAGTATTTTCAGATTTAGTTTATTTTATTTCAATTATTACCTATCAGCTATCTTCTAACGAGTAATTTTTCTAATCCTGAAATTCCCTAAAAATGATAAGTGCTTTCGCAGTTTCAATGGAGCTTTACAACTCAAATCCAAATTCTAAAGGGAACCTTGCCACAACCTCACCGAGTTGACACCGCCAAAGCCTACACTCACAACATGAAAGCTGTGGACAAACAAACGCCACTACCACTGGAGTATCTACCTCCGCACCTTCCTTTGTCCCAGACACTCTATAGGCACCTCCACCTCACTAATCCATCCAAAGCAGGGAGTTTCCTACCTTTCCCTATCTTATAATCTTGTGCTTCTATTGCTACTAATGTTTCTTTATACGAGGGCAATGTACATCTTAAGTGTGGGAGAGGGGGGAACTTACTTTCAGTCATTACATTCTCTTTGAAATCCCTGAAATTTTTTTACTAACATTTTGCATTGTTCTCAAATTCTCACTTTTACTCTTGGCATTATCTTCAATCTCCTGTTAGGAATTTATTCTAATTAATTTATGATTTTTATCGATATGTTGAGAATTAAGACATAGGTGCTTGTACTTTGATTATTCAAACTTTAAGACATTAGGGAATCAAGCATTATAAGTTGAAATTTTTGAGAATCTAATTTTTTTCATAAGTTATTTTCCCTAATTTTAAGTATTATCTTGAGACTTGAAATTCACAGGATTGACATCAAAAGCCATAATTCTGGTGAGATTTTTGAGCCTTTTGAGCATACATTCTTTCGTGCTCACTTTTATTATTGCTTTGAGTGAGTTAATACTGATTTGCTATTCTAGAACTTGCTTTGATTATACATGTCCAGACCACATCATTAAAGGCACTTAGGATTTAACCCACTTACTCCATAAAAGCCTACCTCTACAAAATTAACCCCTAGTGAACCCCATTGAGCCTAACAACCTATTCATTGACTTACCTTTAATTTTAACCCATAACTTGTTTTTGTTGAATTCTATTCAATTACTTTGATCCCTATTTTTGTCGAGATTCGAGTTGACTTATTATCTAGCTTATTCTCTTTTTCAGATTGTAAAACTTGTAAATAAATTGTATTTGAATTGTTCTTAAAAAACGTATTTATATTAAAGAAATTCAGTTGTAATCTCTAATAGTTCAATAGTTTTTGCATATTTCTATTTTAAGGCTACCAAGGCTAGAATGATATCATCATAAGGCTTAGCTCGAGGAATATGTTCTAGTGATAGAGATTTTTCTAGCTAGATAATTTTTTAGTTCAATCTCGATTGTAACCCTTTCTTTTTCAGCTTGTGACAACACCCCTAACCAAAACCCCGTTACAACCATTGAAAGACCTTTTGATCGATGTATCATATCAATCTATAGTGGTGGAGATTTGATTTTCTTGTAATCCTATGGTAATAACTTTTCAGGATTGACTAGAGAGTGTTAAATTTTTGAACCCTAAACACTTTGAGTGAATAGAGTGAATCTTTAGTGAGGATGTCAATTCTTGTTGATTTTGATTGAGAGATAATTACTTAAGAAAAGGGAGAAAACTTATGTTTCGATGATAAAATTCTCAACTTAAAGTAATTGAATCTTTAATGTTCTTCTGATTGAATTTTTATTGTATGCATGCCTGTGAGTTAGTTTGAAGCATTATTGATAAAGATTGTGAGTTGAGAAGAATGATTCTTAATTGTGGATTGAGATTTTGCTTGAGGACAAGCAAGGGCTTAAGTGTGGGGGTATTTGATAAACGATAAATTATACATATTTTTACCTCATGTTTAGCCTAATTTCTGGATGAATTATCATTAAATTTGTGAGAATTGGTGCTCTTAATCCTTCTATTTCATGTTTTATACTCAGGAGAGCATAGGGAAGAGAAAAGAACGAAAAACTGGCCGAAAATGAAGAAAATAGGCCAAAGTGTGAAAACGACATAGCCCAAAGGTTCACCACACGACCGTGGCACACGGCAGTGCCACATAAGGTCCAACACGACCCAGTCCCGACAAGCACGGCCAGGCCACACGGCCGTGCCACCCTCAATAGGACCACACATGGCCTTTTATTGATCCACACGGGCGTGGCACACGGGGGTGTCCCTGTCGTGAGGAAGTGCAATTTAATTCAGATTTGGATACTTAGAGGCTAAGAAAGGCATCCCAAAGCTCTATATAAAGACCCTAGGATGCAACTCTAAGGGTGTACTCTTTCTCCCAAAAAGGAACGCCTTATTTCTGCCAATACAGAGAGTGGAAGTAAGGGATTACTCCAAGGGAAGCCGATTGATTCATCCCAGAAGTCGAATTCTACATCAAGACAGAGGATCTCCCTAAATTCCTTCAGGGGTTTTTGGGTTCTTTATGTTTTGTTATCTTATTTCTTCTGAGATGTCTTCTTTATTAATTATGAACTAAATCCCTCAAATACTTGAGGGGGATGAAACCTAAGACGGATCTTGTTATTATTTTATCTTGAGTTATATGATAAATACTTGAGTTGTTCTTAATTATGTGTTTTTAATTCTTGTTTTAATAATCCTAGGTATTAATTCAAGAAACTGATATGCTTATACAGAGGAGCAAAAGTCCCTGTTTAAGAGTAGATCTAGCATAATTAAGCGGAGTTGCATGCAACCCTAGACATAGGGCGACATAAATCTGCCGGATTAGGGTCAAACCTAATAAGGGGATCCATAGATCGAGTTAATGGAAGACTAGGGGTTTTAACTAGAAAGAGATTTCAGTTAATCAACCTAGGATTAGTTGTTCTTATCCTTGACGGAGGTATTAACATAAGTTAGAGATCTCTACGGATCAAGTCAAGTGAATAAATTATCTAGCTCAAGAATTGATAACAAGTGAAGTCTAGGTGGATTCTCCCATGAGTGTTGCCCAATCAATCAGTCTTTCACAAAGAACTTTTCCCCACTTTACTTTTTGTGCATTCTTAGTTTAATTTTAGAATTAGTTTAAGTCTTCATAAAAACCTCTTTTATTTTTAGGCTAGATAATAGAAAGGAAGTTAGTACTAGTACTTTTGGTTCCCTTGGGTACAATAACTCGGTCTTACCGCTAAACTATACTACTGTTCGATAGATGCGCTTTCCTTAAAATCGTGATATTAGTTAGTTTTTGGTACGATTATTATTATAAATTTTATTACTTCATATCACGCATATCAATTACTATCACGGATAAATCTGATTAGGTATTGGGTACCGTATTATTTCGGCAATGCCGATTAGCCACAATATGCCGTATTGGTGTGTTGGTTGGATCCGTGTATCTGCCAAAGTTCGAGTTATGTTAATCGGGGTAATGAACAAATTTTGTAATCAAAAATTGATACGGAATGAATTGTTGAATTGAATGATTTTATATATGAAATGGAATGAGTTATTGAAATAGGTGTGATAATTAAATGAATTTGAGATAATTATTGCTAATGAAACAAGTGGTTTAAATGAATGAAATAGTTATGGAAATATTATTGGCTTAATTTGAATATGTTTATTTATTTGTATAATGTTACGGGTTTGAATTATAGTAATACCACTAAGTAAATATACTCAACGTATGGTTTGTTTTGGTGCGCAGGTTAGGTAAAGACAAGTTCTTGGTCCAGCATCCATAAGCTAATCCCGAACTTGTAACACCCCTTGCCCATATCCGACGCCGGAATAGGGTACAAGGCGTTACCTAACTCAAACACATACACTCTTTCATTTCTAAGTTGTCAAATTTTCGTTCCAATTTAAAACTTTTTAAACATTAGCTTAAAGTCCCTTATATGAACCTATGAGGCTCAAATTACACATAAGAGCACAGTTTGGGACTAATTTGAACACTTAGAAAACTTTTAAGAAAAGCCTTTGAAAACAGGGCACATGCCCGTGTGATTTGCTAACATGGCTGTGTTGGTGGCCCGTGTAACTTTCACGGCCTAGGTATATTGGGACACGTCCGTGTCCCCTACCTGTGTGGATTTATTTTCCATTATCAACCTACAGGGGTTTTCACACGGCCTGGCACATGCCCATGTCCCTGGCCCGTGTCTCTCACACGGCCATGACACGCTCGTGGCACGGCTCGTGTGCAAAAACCTTGGCATTCTGTTTCTAACGTCACCATCCCTTAACGGCCACACAACCAAGTCATACTCCTGTGTGCTCAGCTCGTGTGCGACACTGACTTGGCCAACTTAAGGTGCAGGGGACACACGGTCGAGCCACACGCCCATGGGGCGAACTGTGTGTCACACATGACCTAAACACACGCCCGTGTGTCTACCCATGTGGACAAAAGGAAGGCTATTTACCAAGCCTATTTGTCACCCTTTCTTGTACCATTCTACACAACATTACAAAGCTACCTTTCCAACCTATGCTATGCATACATCCTAAATGTTCATAATCAATACCTTAATACATCATTCAAATATTTCTTTAACCATAAACATGCATTGAGCACTAAAGCAACCATGGTTAAACACACTTTACACTCAATACGGCAACTAGCTTATACATGCCATATAACTAAATTTTTGAAAGCTTTAAGTACCAAACCATGACGAGATAGTGTGTGGAGATCTCCATCACCTTCCAAGCCGAGCAGACTTCCAAAATCCTATGACATGAGAGAATAAACGAGGTAAGCTATAAAGTTCAGTAAGTTCATATGATTATTGACTTTATGCTAGCTAACAAATGCATTTGAGTATTGCCCAAGCATAAAGAGTTTATATAGCCGCACCGTACAATCATTTAGTCCCTTATAGGATTTTACTTTGATTTTTGAAAGCTTATTCATTTCAATCATCGTATTAAATGATTTCCTACTTATCAAATCTCTTACCCTTATATATGCATAATCGATATGAAATAGATTACATTCAATTCATTGATTATTTCGCATGTCAAACCATAACCTTTCTCGTGTTGACAACATGCCCTTAAGTCACTTTTACTTGACGTTCATAGGGATTTCATACGTACCTGTATCACTTAACTCAATTATGTTTTCATCCTCATCTTGACCTTGTCCGATGATTCACTTAAACATTGACAAAAATATGTTATCTAAGTTCATTATTATCAATATCATGAATTCATAAATCTTTCACTTTATATTCATAAAACCATATATGAATTCCATAATCTCTGACTTACCCATTGAGTCATTCAAAACACCATCGAATACTCGGGAAATCTCGTATGCGCTGTACCAATACCATATCTCAGATATGGTCTTACCATAGGGTCGTCTGTCGGTGTCGATGCCATATCCCATACATGGTCTTATACTGACACACATATTGAGGCCGATGCCATGTCCTAAACATGGTCTTACACTGGCTCTCATTTATCTTTGCCGATGCCATGTCCCAGACATGACCTTACACTGGCTCTCATCTATCTGTGCCGATGCCATGTCTCAGACATGGTCTTACACTGACACATACCGAGACTGATGCCATGTCCCAGACATGGTATTACACTAGCTCTCATCTTATTGCCGATGTCATGTCCTAGACATGGTCTTATACTGGTGCACATATCGAGCTGATGCCATGTCCCAAACATGGTCTTACACTGGCGCACATATCGAGCTGATGCCATACCCCAGACATGGTCTTACACTGACTTTCTCATAACAAGGCCGATGCCATGTCCCAGACATGGTCTTACACTAGCACATATCGAGCCGATGCCATGTCCCAGACATGGTCTTACACTAGCACATATCGAGCCGATGCCATGTCCCAGACATGGTTTTATACTGACACACACATTGCCATGGTCCAACCATGGTCTTCTCCGTCAATTCATCACGAGTCGTAGTACTATTGTACTTGACCCTGCATTTCTCCTAATTTGATCTTTCAACCCAATCTCGTACTTGCAGAATATCATGGTTAGTTGACAACATATAAAATAATACATTATCTCATTTCAAATTTAATGATTGATCACTAGATTAACTATATGAACTTACCTCATTCGCTGTAACGATAAATTGTGTCGAATAAATTCGATACTTTGTTCTCCCTCGTCCTCTGTCCAAATCTCGTTTCCACCAATCTATGAAATAACCATTTTAACTTATTTAGTAGTCAATTTATACAATTTAGTCCAAAAAAATTCACATTAGGGCAACTTTACACTTTTGCCCCTAATGTTTCACATTTCTTGCAATTTAATCCCTATCACATAAAAGTGTAAATTCATGAAATTATACACAACCCAAGCTTAGCTAGATTTCACAATTATTACTAGCTATCCATAAAACATACTTTGGCAAATTTATAATTTTGCCCCTAAACTTTCACAAAATTATGATTTTGCCTCTAGGCTCGTAATACGATTTCAATCAAATTTTCTCCTTTCCATAGCCTAGCTGAACCTTTATTACTCTTATAGAAATTCAAAATTTCCATTATTTCACAAATTTTCACCTATTTACAAACTTTACAAAATGACCCTTTTTTAGTGGTTTTCATGAAAACCCCTTTCACAAAAGTTGTTCATTCAACAACCAAGATTCATTTTCTTCCATAAAAACTAAGAAAAAAAAAATCATAAATCCTCTCATGGAAAAACCCTAGACTTTTATCCATTATGCAAATTAGTCCCCTCACTAGCTAGATTAAGCTTCAAGCGTTCCAAAAGTACAAAAATCATAAAAAATGGACATCAAAATCACTTACTTGTGATGGTGATAAGTTGCTGAAATTTTTGAACTTCAAAACCCTTATTTTGCTGAACATTTCAGTGGATAAGAGGAGAAAAATGAAGGTGATGAAGCTTTTATTTATTTTATTATTATTTTAGTCAAAGTTAGCTACCAACTACACTAAATTTTGACCAAATAAATTTTCTTGTCTCCCTTGGCTGACCATGGCTAATTTATTAGCCTAATTGTCCATTAAAGACCCCCAATTTTGGTTCTCTATCTATTTAACACAATTAGCTAGCAAAATAAAACTTTTGCCCTTTATGTGATTTAGTATTTTTTCGCAATTGGGCTCACAATCGCGTAAATTAATTTACCAAAATTTTCATGCGCCCATATAATTGTGCATTAACACATAAAATAATATTTAAAATAACTTTTCTAACCTCAGATTTGTGGTTCTAAAACGACTGTTCCGACTAGGCCCAAAATTGAGCTGTTACAATTCATTATGGTGAAGTACCTTTTCTTTAGTAATGACATGTACCTAGGATATGTGTTTTAGTCATTTTGGTAGTTGATTGTAAATGGTGTTTTAATATAAACTTGAATGGATATATATAAGAAGTTAAGATAATGGAAATGGTATATTTTTGTATAAAACTTGAATTGATTTGAATGTGTTAAATTCGTATTGATTTGGATGTTATATATGTGAAATGAGTATAAATAAGCGTTGAATAAGCCATTAGGTTAATGTATATGTTATGGTTTAAATATATTTAGATGTAATTTGACTTGATTGAATGATTGAATTTTGAGTTGCTTGTGGTTGAAAAATTGCAGGGTGGTAAACTTGAGGTTTAAGGCTCAATTTGAGTCCACAAGGGCTGGCACACGGGTGTGTGTCCAGACTGTGTGTGTCCAGACTGTGTGAGGCACACGGCTAGTACATGGGCGTGTGAATTGGTCGCGTATCCCCTGTACCTTAAATTTGAGAAATAGAATGCACAGGTTTTAGCACACGGGTAGAGACACGGGCGTTTGTCTCAGCCGTATGAAGTATACGGCCTAGTACATGGGCATGTGACTTGGCCGTATGACAATGTGCTTTAAAGAAAAACAAGTCAGAGAGTTACACAAGTAAGGGGCACGGGCGTGTACTGTCATATGGCTTGGGACATGGGCATGTCACTTGGCTGTGTGAGCCATACGGCCTGACCACATAGATGCGTCACATAGACACACAGACGCGTCACATAGACACACGGGCGTGTCCCTAACTTACACGGGCATGTCCCTAACTTACACGGGCATGTGAGCCCTACACCTAGGGAAAAATTTAAATATTCACGAAAAATTCTCAGAGTATTCTAATAAGTCCCGATTTGTTTCTAACACATATTTTGGGCTTCGATAGCCCATTAAAGGGATAATATGATTAATTTATAATATATTGTTAAATGATTGCATAATGTTTGAAATTGATAAAAAATGACTGGTAATGCTCTATAACTTCGTTCCGACATACTAATACGATGAAGGTTATCATCAAAGAGTACAAGATGGCTTTTGAGAAAATGGTAAACTTTGAAAAATATCATATATTTCAGTGACAACATTGGGGAATCTATGTAGGGCCATATTGCCAATATTCTAGATGTAAGGGTAACATGTAATCCTAAGCTCTATTTAAGCTTACCAACTATGGTGGGATGCGATCTGAAACTAGTGTTTTAGAAGCTCAAAGATCAATTGCGTGCGAGGACTAATAATTGGAGTACTCAGTTATTATTACAAGATGGGAAAGAAAATTTTATTAAGTCCATTTTACAAGCAATTCCCACTTATACTATAGGTTGTTTCTTACTACCTAATTCCCTTTGAAAGGATATTAAGGCTATTATTGCAAAATATTGGTGACAAAAAGTACATGGTAAAAGGGGCATTTATTGGTGTTCTTGGGATGCCATTTGTGATCTTAAGGAAAATGGGGGCTTGGGATTTAAAAGCTTAGCTTGGTTCAATATTGCTTTATTAGCTCGTTAGGGGTGGCGATTATTTACTAATCTGAATTTATTAGTTTCAAGTGTTTTAAAGGCCAAGTATTATCCTAACACCACTTTTATGGAAGTTAGATTTGGTTATTACCTTTCATTACCTTGGCGTAGTATTTGGAGTGCGAAAGGGCTATTGGAAAGCGAGATAATATGGTAGATTGGTAATGGCAGCCAGATTCGAATCTGAGAAGATAATAGGCTACCTAGAGAAGGTCATAATATGGTTAGTACTCCTCATCTTAATCAAGACATTATGCGGGTAAAGGATCTCTTTGTGCAAGATACAAAGCAATGGAATGCAACTCTAATTAGAGAGATTTTTTGTGATGTTGATGCCTTGTGTATTGTTAACATCCTAATTCCTCGAACTGAGATTGAAGACACGATGGCATGGTCAAGCGAGCCAATAGGGGAGTATTCAGTTCGAAATGGTTACAAAAAATTGCAGAGATTTCGCTTTAAAAGTAACATTCCTAATAGACCTATCTACAAGCATTTCTAAAAAGCTCTGTTGGACACTACAGTTCCCCCAAAAGGGAAGATTATGAACTACAGATTTTTTAACAACTATATTCCTAGCTATCATAATTTGCAGATTAAAAGGCTCAAGAAAATAACTATTTTCCCGAGATGCGAGGTTGGTGTTGAAACAAACTGGCATATTATTTGTGATTGTCTCTAGAGTGTTTGGGATGTTTTAGAGTTGAACAAACCTGTGAGGAGAGACAAAAAAGACTTTAAATCTTGGTTTATGAGTTGGTTCGAAATCATGAAAAGTTCGAATTGTCAACTACCACTTATTACAACTGGGCTATTTAGTTTCCCAGAAACAAATTGGTTCATGACAAAGTTGCTCAAAATACTACCGAGGTGGTCACATGGATTAGGTCTCTTCAAGAGGAATTTAAAATTCATAACACTATTGGAGCTAAGAATGACGACCAGTAACTAACAGTTTGGAAACCACCAGAGAGGCCGTGGGTTTGTGTTAACTTCGATGCATCTTACAATTCTGCAACCAAACACTTGGTTTTAGGTATAGTTGTAAGAAAGGAAGATGGGATTGCAGTAAAGGCTGGAGTGATAAAAAATTCGAACATTACTGACCCGTTTCTTGTAGAAGGCCATTCCATGCAAGTAGGCGATGGCTCTTGCTGTCTTGTTGAGAGTTCATAGCCTCGAGGTTGAAGGAGACTTAAAATCCGTCATCAAAAGAATAAAAGCTACAACAGACGACAAGTCAGTCCTTAGACCAATTATTTTTGAGGGGAAACAAATAGAAAAATCGTTGGATAATTGTAAATTTAAGTTTACTCCAATAAAAAGGATATAAACTTGCCCACCAAATTGCTCAGGATGGCTGATTTTTGCCCAGAAACACTACTTGGTGGGATAATTTACCTCTTCGATTGAAGAAGTTTGCTAATGAGGATCGACAAAGATTCGATCCACCATTGGGTTGACGCTTGGAATTGTTAATTAAGGCTTCCCATGTAAAATTGGTTTTTAACAGAGGGTGGAAGGAGACATTTTGTTTCATGCTGGTAGCTTTTCAAAAAGTGAAGGGTTGAGGACTATTTTTTCTTTGGGTAAATTACACCAACAATTACTCAATTACTCAATTTTAGGGTAGCTAAAAAATAGTCACCCAGGTTTCATTTTAGTCACCCAACTTTTGAAAACTAACAAAATAGTCACTAACGTTATAAAAAAGTGACAAAACAGTCACTGACAACAATTTCCGTTAGTGTATTTACAGAATCGCTGATGTGACAAGTTAACTAGCTGATGTGGCCAGTTAACTTGCCACCTTGGATGAAGAAATTGAAAAAAAAATCCCTAAAAAAACCCTTTAATGGAGAAGAAGAAGAAGAAGCAGCAACAGAAGAATAGACTGTAAAAAAAGTTTTATTTGCCTAATTTGGCAGGATCTAATTCTTTACCATTGAAAATCCATGTCTTTGCTTTTCTTCTTCTTCTTCTTGGCTCTCTATTTCTTGCCGCTCTGATCATCTGCATTAAACACAATCAACAACAATAGAGTTCCTACCATGAAATACAAACAAAAAGAAACTAAATTGGAATTTATCTAAATGATTCAAAGTAGCTTACCTACCATAGTGTGCTAAAAGATTAGTTCTATGATAAGTAATGGTGAGATTATAGTGAAGGAAAGTAAAGCCACGATCAGCTGCAGCAGGACGCCATTTCTTCACATTATTGGATACACGTTTCAAAGTACAAAGCAAAGATACAAACATGTTTCTGTTTAAGGAATCACCAATAAACCCTGCACTGTTGAATATTAATTAAGGCATAATTTGCTTTAAATTAACTAAATTTGAGACAGAGAGATGGGGGAAGTACCAATGTTGGTATCTCTGTAAGTGTGAATAAACTGGAGGGGATCGAACGGTGGGAGATCACAGTTACGAGGCTTCTATCGCCACTTAATGATGTTTCTACTGTTGGATTTGTTGTTCAAAATGCAATTCCATCCTTTAAATATCTCCTTGTAGCTAATGTCATATCGATCAAATCCAGCATTTGGGTCATAAACCCACGACCCATCGGAGTAATCGCATGAAGAATCGCCGGTTGCAGATGGGTCTGATCGGGTGGTGAGATTGGCATCGATGGGTTTAAAATGGAGGAACTGGGGATGAGTTATGGAAGAGGAAATAGAGGCTTTTCTAGAAATAGAGAGAAGAAAAAAGAAAAAGATGAAGCAAATGAGAGACAACAAAGGGAAATGAGATGAAAGCTTCTTTGTTACTGCTATAGAGGTCTTTGTTAACCATTAAACATTGTTTAAATGAGCTAAGCGGATAACCCCAAGGGAAAAAACATATGCGAGATCTAACTTGAAGGTAAAAAACATAGTAATGGGTGTTATATGACGTGCCACAGGGTGAATTTGACTACTTTGACTCAAAAGCCAAACACTAATTTCAATTCAAGGTTATATCTTTTTCACTTTCGTTTCAAATTTCTTAGCTTGTTTGGTTGCTGAGAAAAAAAGAACCAATTCTCTTTCTTTTATCATTTCATGATAGCTCGCTCAACAGCGACAATGATTCTAATATATGGTTCCTTCTAATTCGCAACAAAAAGATGCATGGCTATCCTTCCGTTAGAATGGTGGAAGGTTACAGAGTTACAGATGAAAAGAGCCAAGAAGAAGAAGAAGAAGAAGAAGAGCAAAGACATGGAGTTTTAATGACAAAGAATCAGACCCCACCAAATTAGGCAAATAAGACTTTTTTTTTTTTTTACAGTCTATTCTTCTTCTTCTACTACTGCTGCTTCTTCTTCTTCTTATCTGTTAAAGGGTTATTTTTTAGGTTTTTTTTTCAATTTCTTCATCCAACGTGGCAAGTTAACTGGCTACATCAGCGAGTTAACTTGACACATCAGCGGTTCTGTTAAGACACTAACAGAAACTGTTAGTTAGTGACTGTTTTGTCAATTTTTTATAACATTAGTGGCTATTTTGTTATTTTTCAAAAGTTGGGTGACTGAAATGAAACTTAGGTGACTATTTTGTTAACTACCCTAAAGTTGAGTGACTGTTGGTGTAATTTACCCTTTTTCTTTTTATTTTATTTGTTCACTTTTTTGTTCTTTTATTACTCCTCTTCCTTATGTATGTTTCATTTTTTTAATAATATATGAGCTACAACTAGTTTCTATTAAAAAAGAAGAAGAAAAGAACACTTGCTATAGTTTTATATCATACTAGAACCACTTGTAAATGTCTTTTTTTTTACTCCATTGAAGGTGGGCAAAATAATTTCACATTTTTACTTTATCAATAATTATCATTTAAAAAAATTATTTAAATAATTATATATTTTAATTTCTTTCACCAATATAATTAGTGTGACATTGGACCAAATTTTTATTTATACTATTTTTTTTCAACCATTTTTATCTAAATTATAGCTTCACTGAATTATACGTTTTGCCTATGTGAATATATTAATAATTCAAGTTTTTAAGTAAACAAAGTTTTATTCGATTTTTTTGAATAATTTCATTATAAGTTTTGATCGTATTTATTTTTTTAATACAATACTTAAAATTATTTATAGTCCCTTCTCAACCCATAAATAGGAAGATAACAGCTTCAGTACACTTGAACCCACATATTCTTGTATCAACAACAATATCTATACCATTTGAGTTAAGATTCAATCGACAACTTTATTAGACTTCTATTTATACATTTTACCTATTTGTTACATAAGTTGTTATATACAACCATATAATATTATTACTCTCCAAGAAGAGAAATATATATATATATATATATATATATATATAGAATGAGTAATTCTAGTTTACAACACTAACAATAACAAATTTCAGAAAAAAAAAAAAAAACAATTTAAACCTCTAACTCTTATTCTTTATCATCATTCCAACAAAATTTTTTTCTTCTAACTAAGAACCATCAATTAATAATCCTCACAGCAATTGGCATAAAATTTTTCAGCTATCCATTGGGATTTCTGGAACTTGGAAGGCAAAGAGTTTCATGTTTTTTGCTTTTAAGGAAAGCGAAAAAAAATAGAGAAAGTTGGACCTGGAAACGTTACTTCTCTCTCTCCGCATTACATTTACACATTCTTAATTCCCTTAATTTGTTGCTGACAATTCTTTCTTTTGTCATAATTTATTACTCAAATTAAGGAGTAAATAAATGTAATTCTTTGCTTATGTTTATCAGCAAATGAAGGTTGATGTCTCTTGTTTGTCTCCTAAACTTGCCAGAAATTAATTTCTTTAAATTCTGCTTTCACTTGTAATGTAAAATTAACTCATCTTTACATTGTAGTTTAGTTCATCAGAGGGAAATTTAATACCATGGTGAGATTTTGTTTTCAATCTTTAATAATAATAACTGAACAAATAGCTTCCTAAAAGCATTAACCACAAGGAAGCATAGTTGTTTCTTTGCATTTGCAGGTCACTTCTTTTGCCTTCTTTGTTCTGATATTGTGCTTATATTGTTCCAATATCGTTTACAATGTGGTCGCCATGAAATCAGAGGTGGTTGATGTATCAGATTTTGGTGCTGTTGGAGATGGCACTGCTGATAGTTCTAAGGTAAGTTCGGTTCATTCTAATTCAATTTTCCTCCCTTGCTTTTGCTTCAAGTGAAAGTTCAACATCATATTATTATTATTATTATTATTATTATTATTATTATTATTATTACTATTATTATTATTATTATCATTTTTTTCAGGCATTTTTGAAGGCATGGAATTTCGTATGCAGTAGGGAAATAGAAAATGGTGTACGGGTTATATTCGTCCCAGAAAACCAAACGTTTTTGTTGCATCCAGTCACTTTTAACGGTCCATGCAAAGCTAAAGAGATAAAGTTTCTGGTATGAGCAAAATGATCCCAGTTTTTTCCAATAAAAAGACAACATGATTCTTATGATGTTATCAACAGATAATGGGAAGAATAATTTCACCGGTTTCACCCAAGACATGGGAGGGACTGGACCAGGCCAAATGGCTAACGTTTTACAAAGTTTCCGGGCTCAAAATCAAGGGTAGCGGCGAAATCGACGGACGAGGCTGGGGTTGGTGGAACCAATCATGCAGGGATCATCCACGCCTGGTTGCTACTTGCTACTACTCTTTCAATTCTCTGTCTCATCCTTGTTTTCTATTTCCATTTTTCTTATTTGTTTTCAACTTCTCCAGGAAGGATGCACTTCATTGGCACCAACTGTAAGTAGAATTTTTGATTCCCCTTTGCTGCTTATCACCATTGTTGTTTTGTTTAATGTATTTGGTGAACCGCAGGCTATGATATTCGAGTCCTGCAAAACCAGCAGTCTCAGCCAGGTTCGGCTGATAAACAGCTCTCAAACACATGTACTAATTAGAGGAACTGATGGTTTCATCGTCGACCATGTGAAGATAACAGCTCCGGAAACCAGCCCCAATACTGATGGAATTCATATTAGTTCAGCAAGCAATATATTCATTAGAAATAGTATCATTGGCACTGGTATAATTTTTTCTCTTCATATAGGTTTATATTACATGAAGTTGCAACACACAGCCCAGAGCTTGTGAATGAAACAGGAGATGATTGTGTCTCAATTGGAGATCACACTACTAATATTCATATATCTCATGTAAAGTGTGGACCTGGTCATGGAATAAGGTGAAAACTCATCTAATTGATGTATTGCTTTCCTTATAAACTCAGGAAAACCTCTTTGAATGATATGCAAAGCTCTCTCTCTCTCTCTCTCTCTCTCTTTTTACCTTGGAACAAGAGTGTTTATACTTGTCCAAGGTTTTTCAACTTCCAAGCCAGGTGCCTATTCATCCACTGGCTTCATATGGTCACGGGAGTTCATGCAGGCAACGTAGTTTTCAAAGCACTTGTGACTACTGATGGTGATATGCTTTTGTCTCTCTTTTTTCTCTTTGTTTAAAAAAAAAAAAAAACAGCATTGGAAGCTTAGGAAGGTCGGGAAATTTCGTACAAGTGCAGAACATTCGTGTAAACACAGTTACCTTCAAAGGAACCACAAATGGTGCTCGAATCAAGACATGGCAGGTAAATATTGATTCTTAAAATGGCTACATTGCTATCTTCCAATCTAATATTCACTGCAAATTCTTAAAAGGTTGGGAAAGGTTATGTTCGAGGAGTTATTTTTGAGAACCTATTCTTCAACTCAGTGAAAAACCCAATAATCATAGATCAAAATTACTGCAATGTTAGGAGAGCTTGCAAGGAACTGGTAACTCAGAACGAGCCCTTGGGTCATTTTCAAAAAAAATTAAAGCTGAAAGTTAACCAAAAGAAAACAATTTTATGTAGGAAACTGGAGTTCAGATAAGGGACGTGGTTTACAGAAATCTATGGGGAACATCAAGCACTGAAGTCACCATTACATTGAACTGCAGTCGTTCAGTTTCATGCACTGGACTGTTACTGCAATCTATAATGCTTAAGTCTTCCATAACTGGGAAGAATGTTAGGTCGAGTTGCATTAATGCTCATGGTGCAGCTATTGGAGTAGTTCAACCAGCCCCTTGTTTCTAAAATATTTTATCATTGAAGGGCCAGTTTTTTGCAAAGTTATGTTACATATTTTGATCTTGTTTTAATGTTATTGTTGTTGTTATTATGGAATCCATCAATAATATCATTTGATGTTGAAACTTGGGAAGAACAAGAGATTGCTATGCTATGCTAGCTATGGTATGCAGTTTCTTCTTTAAGGATTTGGCTTATACATTTTGGCGCATAGAAGAAATAACCCCAAGTTGATGAGGCTTAAAACAGCTAAAAGTCCGTAAAATAAGTCGAGTCTTCCATCATTGATCCTATGAGCCAGCCAATCATGGCCGTCATTCGTTCCAGTAACTTTCCTCACTATTTCAACTAGTATGGTGCTTAAAAACAAACCAAGAGAGATTGTTGCGAGGAAAAGGCCAGTTCCTATTGCTTTCATCCCTCTAGGTGAATCTGTTATGAAGACATCGAGCTGTCCTGCATAGATAAATGCATCTCTAATCCCGACCAAGATGAATTGTGGAAGCAACAAGAAGCCGCTCACCGGTAGGATTAAAGCAGTGGCTCCGCTGCCGGTTTTAGCGACTGACAACCTTTTCCTTTCTGCCAATGCTGCACCCACCATAGCTATAATTGAGAACAAGATGCCTAACCCCATTTTTTGCAAACTTGTCAAACCTGAAAAGAGCTTATATGAACAACCAAAAACAGGATGGTGGTAAAGTAATACACAAAGCAAACATGTTCACGATCAACAGATCATCAGTACCATGAGAGTATCTTGTTTTCCTGAAGAGTGGCATAATCAGGCGGTCATGGATCGCAAGAGTGAGCATTATAGATCCAATCATGAAAACATTGAAAGATGCTGCTGGGATTTCAAAGTTTCCAATGGATCTCTCTATTGTTAGAGCTTGCTGGACTGAGAAGCTGACCATTTGTGCATACACAGTCCAAAACATTATTGTTGTTGCCCAAATTGGCAGTAATCCAGTTAACATCTTAACTTCCTCTACCCTTGTTACTGAGCAAAGTCTCCATGGATTCGGAGTTAGTGATGCTTCACTTGTTCTGTTGTCCTTGCTCGTTATGATAGTTGCCTTGTCCAAGCACCTGCCATCCAAGCACCTGCCATCCAAACTTTTTGTACGTCAATATAATTTTTGCAGTTTTCCCACAAGATCCTTTCGGATTAAGTCCTTACGATGCCAGCAAAACAAAGTCTACTGTTATGGATTAGGACCAGTTATCAATGAAACTCAATTCTTGACTACACACCTTAACCTATTTGTATGTGACAATCTTAGTTCCTGTGCAGGATCCTCGTATAAATGGCTAATATCAGATGGAAATTCGACGTTCCTTTTCCTTATTGCAGCTACCAGAACTTGAAGAATTTGAATCACAGGGCTTCCCGGGGTCTCCTTGTACCTATACTTTTTAGTTCCTGATACAAAAACAAAAGCGGCGAGAAGCATAAAACCGGAGCAAATACCGTATCCCCAGCTTCGACCTACCTTGTCTTGTATATAAACCAGAACAGTAACAGCTAGCAGGGTCCCTATGTTGATAATCAAGTAGAAAACGTTAAGAAAGTCGCCATTTGCAGCTTTTCCTTCTCATCATTCTTATCAAATTGGTTTGTTCCAAATCCAGAAACGCTTGACTTAATCCCACCAAGTCCTATTCCGTATAAGTATAGAGCAAAAGTATAGACACCCATTTGCAGGATGTTGGCCTCTACACACTCATTGGATCGAGCAGGGTTACAAGCTATGAAGCATGGATGATAAATGCTAAATTATACATATTTTTACCTCTTATTTTGCCTATATTTTGGATGAATTATTAATGATTTAGTGAGAATTGGTGCTCTTAACCTTTCTTTTTCATATCTTATACTCAGAAGAGCATAGGGAAGAGAAAAGAACCAAAAATGGATCAAAAATGAGGAAAATGGGCCAAAAATAGCTTAACGCATTGCCCAAGGATTTACCGCACGGCCGTGGCACACGGCCGTGTAGCATAACAACCACACGGTCCAACCCCGACAAGCACGGCCAGGCCACACGGCCATGCCCCATAAACAGAATATGACACGGCCTTTGTCGAAGTCACACGGGCGTGGCACACGGGCGTGTTCTAGTCGTGAGGAAGGGGAATTTCACTCAAATTAGGATGCTTAGAGACTAAGAAAGGCTCCCCACATGCTCTCTATATAAAGACCTCATGAGGCAGAGGCAAATGGACGTTTTTAGATATATTTTTCTTCTCGTTTTTCTGCCACACTGAGGGTAGAAGCAAGGGATTACTCCAAAGGAAAAGCCGATTAATTCATCTCAGAAGCCGGAATTCTGCAGCAACATAGAGGATCTCCCTAAATTCCTGCAGGGGTTTTTGGTTTCTTTTATGTTTTGTTGTTCTATATCTTCTGAGATATTTTCTTTCTTCATTATGAACTAAACCTCTCAAATACTTGAGGGGGATGAAACCTAAGACAGATCTTGTTAATTATTCTTGATTTATTTGATAAATACTTGAATTGTTCTTAATTATGCATTCTTCATTCTTGATTTAATAATCCTAGGTATTATTTCAAGAATTAGATGTGCTTAGAGCAGAGGAGCAAAAGTCCCTGTGATAAGAGTAGATCTACCATAATTAAGCGGAGTTGTATGCAACCCTAGACATAGGGCGACATAAATCTGCCGGATTAGAGTCAAACCTAATATGGGGAGCCATAGATCAAATTAATGCAACCTAGGGAGTTAATTAATAAGGGAACTTTAATTAACAACTTAGGCCTAGTTGCTCTTCACCTGGACGGAGGGTTTAGCATAAATTAGGGATCTCTACAGATCAAGTCAAGCAAGGAAATCATATAGTTCAAGAAAATAATAACAAGTGAAGTCTAGGTGGATTCTTCCTTGAGTATTCTCCATATTAATTAGCTTTTCCCTAAAAAGTTTTCCCAATTTACTTTTTACGCTTTCTTAGTTAAATTTAGAATTAGTTTAAACAAACCTCTTTTATTTTTAGGCTAGATAATAGAAAAGAAGTAAGTACTAGTACTTTTGGTTCCCTTGGGTACGATAACTCGGTCTTGCCACTAAACTATATTACTGTTCAACAGGTGCGCTTGCCTCAACGTCGTGATATTAGTTAGTTTTGGTGAAATCAAGTCTTTGTAAATTTTATTACTTCATATCACGTGATATCAAGTTTTTGGCAACGTTGCCGGGGAACTAAAATATTACGAAAGCTCGATTTCTATTACTTTAGCCATTAATATATATATATTTATTTTTCTTTTATTTTTATTTTCAGTTTTTATTTATTTTTATTTTTATTTTTATTTTTCTTTTCTTTTAAATTTCGGAGTTTTCTTTTTTTTAGGTATTTTTAGTTTATGACTAGAAACAACCTAACAGGACCACTACTTTTCGACGAAGATCTAGAAGCGACAGTTCGCAAAAATATCAGGGAAATTAGACGCAGTCTACATTATCCAGAACAAGAACCTGAGCAAGAGCCAGAACCTACAGACGAGATGGAAGCAAATCAAAATGTTTCACCACCTTCCGCAATAGTCGCGCCGCCAGCAAATCAAGAAGAAGCTCCTCGCACTATGTATGATTATGCAAAACCTAGTTTGGCTGGTACCCAAATTAGCATTCTTAGACCAACTATTGCTGCTAATAATTTTGAGTTAAAGCCTAACACTATTCAGATGATACAGCAATTGGTGCAGTTTGATGGGTTACAGGACGAAGATCCAAACTCACACATAGCCAATTTTTTGGAACTTTGTGATACCTTCAAAATAAATGGCGTTTCTGATGATGCCATTCGATTGAGGCTATTTCCATTCTCTTTGAGAAATAAAGCCAAACAGTGGTTAAATTCTTTACCACGAGGCTCAATTACCACATAGGAGCAGATGACCGAAAAATTTTTACTCAAATATTTTCCTCCAGCTAAAACAGCCAAATTACGAAACGATATTTCTTCTTTTGTGCAGATGGATTTAGAAACACTATACGATGCATGGGAGAGATACAAAGATCTTTTGAAGAGGTGCCCTCATCATGGTCTACTTTTGTGGCTACAAGTTCAAACCTTCCACAACGGTTTAAACCCGTCAACTAGAAAAATGATCGATGCAGCCGCAGGAGGGACGATCAATAATAAAACACCTGAAGCAGCTTATAAATTTATTGAAGAGATGTCATTGAATAATTATCAGTGGCAAGTCATGAGGACAAAGCCAACAAAAGCTGCAGGAGTTTATAATATTGATGCTGTCGCCATGATTACTAACCAAGTAGAACTTTTGAATAAAAAGTTTGATAATTTTGTTAGTTCTACGCAGGCACAATCAGTGATGCAATGCGACACGACTCAAGGAAACACGTTTAATCCAGATTTCGCATCTTATGGACACAGCATGGAAACAGAACAAGCCAACTATATGGGTAACAATTCTAGATCTCAAAATAACCCTTATAGTAATACTTATAATGCAGGTTGGAGAAATCACCCAAATTTTTCATGGGGAGGACAAGGAAATCAAAGACAACAGCCTCCTCCAGGATTTCAGCAACCACCACCGCAATATGAGAAGAAGCTGAATCTTGAGGAGATGTTTACCAAATTTATGGCCGCATCAGAGATACGTTTTTAAAGCACTGAAACGGCACTGAAAAATCAGCAAGCATCAATTCAAGGGCTTGAAAACCAAATTAGTCAACTTGCAAAATTAATCTCAGAAAGACCATAGGGAGGATTACCAAGTAATACTGAGCCAAATCCCAGAGAACATGTCAAGGCGATTACTTTAAGATATGGAAAGGTCCTAGCCGAACCCGAAAAGAAGACTATCCCAGAAATTTCAGAAGAAAAGGCAGCGGAACCTGAGGATAACACTCCACCGCCACTCAAGGAATACAAACCGGGCATCCCATATCCGGCAAAATTGAAGAAAGACCATACAGACGCTCAATTCGGTAAGTTCCTTGAACTTTTCAAACAATTACACATTAACTTACCTTTTGTTGAAGCAATTTCACAGATGCCGAAGTATGCGAAGTTCTTTAAAGAACTTCTGAAAAATAAAAGGAAATTGGAAGAATTGGCCACGGTAGAACTCAACAAGGAATGCTCAGCTATTCTCCAAAATAAACTGCCAGCTGTTCTAAATGTCTTTCCATACGGCACCATTGAGGTAACTCACCCTAACCACGGTACGTTCAAGGTAAACGGCCATAGGCTTAAACATTATAGAGGTGAGAATTTTGCAGAAAACAGGGAGGAGCTTCGGCTCCATCACACCCCTTCTTGACACATCCAGGTAAAGTCAAGCTTAGACTCTAAATAAGCACTTCTCGGGAGGCAACCTGAGCACTAACTTAGTAACTTTCTTTTCTTTAAAATTTTTAGTATTTTTTCATGCATAAACTAACTTTTTGAATGTAGAAATTTAGGACCACACGGCCAGGCACACGGGCATGCCTTAGGCCGTGTGTGCACTTGAAATAGGGGCACGGTCGTGCACCCAGACCGTGTACAAACAGAGCAAAATTTCCTCAAAACACGGGCCATCGGCTGTGCGATATGGCCGTGGTGACCTTACGAATTCCACACGGGCTATCAACACCTCCCCCACGGCCGTGCTATATGGCCGTGGCAACCCTGCAGTATCAACACAGGCTTGTACAAATCCCCACACCCGTGTCCCTAGCCCATGGAAGACACTGCCAAATTTCACACGCCCGTGGCACATATCACACGACCGTGGGATACATGAACACGATCGCACACGGCCGTGGATACTATCACACGACCATGTGAGTGACGAAGACCTGGTCGCACACGGCCGTGCGAATCAACCACACGGGCATGCTCATCGGGACATGGCGCGCTAAAACCTCTGATTTTCGAAAAACAGGGGCTGAATAAGACTCACACGGGTGTGTGACATGCCCGTGTGACCCAAAATGTATAAATAGGAGGCATTTTTCACTCTCCCTTTTCACTCAAACCCTAACATTTCTCACCCAAACTCCCCCTTAAACCACCACAAACGCCACCACAACCCTCCAAACGCCACCATACCAGATTTCATCCTCCCCACGCTGGTGTAACAGCCCCCTATGACCGTGCAAACTCATAATTGGTTCTATTTTCTCATTTTTCTCATTTATTTTGTTTTATTTCACTTCTTTAAGTTTTCATTTATTTTTACTTTAGTCTAATTATTGATTTAAGCATGGAATTAGGAAATATAGGATGAATACTCTAGAATAATATAGAATCAATTAGGATTACATGCCACTTAATTTTATTTTTGCTTGCCATTTAGATTCCATTTTATTTTGCCACTTGGACACATATTTGCATGCCATTTTTTTCATAAAAATCACTATATATACCCATAATTCCTAGTTTTCTTTGTTATAAGTTTTTAATATGATTAGATTTTACTATTCAGGTTACTTCTTATTTGTTATTTTAGGAAAAATATCAATTTTAAATTATTTCTAATCTTAATTTTTAGAACTAATGCTCGTGTTTTGTTATTTCAGATACTATGTCATCTTCACGTGCCAGAAAAGCTGCTATCTCCGCTTCCAAAAAATGAAAGGGACCCGGAAGTTCTTCATTGAGGCCCACCTCCGAGACACACCACCCCTTCCTCACATTTCCACAAGACTCCCAGGAGGAACGCTACCAGTTACTCCGAGCATGCACTATCTCGATGGGCCGATGCATTGACTGGGAGGCCCTCGCGCAAATCAACCTGGCGGACGATGTCCGAGCCCTGCTAGCCACTGACCCATGGGACCAGTTTTTTAGGATTATGGAGCCCACCTACCTAGAACTCACTCTCGATTTCTGCTCCACATTCCACCTCCAGACCGTTATGAACAGATTCGATGATCCCGGTACGGTCCAATTCCGATTAGAAGGTCTTATGCGACAACTAAGTGTCCCAGAGTTTGGCACAGCTCTCGGTCTCTATACCAAGCAGTTCATGGCAGAAGAAGACTTCCCCACCCTCTCTCGTCGCATCCACATCCGGCCCCTCGACTGCTAGAATGAGATCGCCCCAGGACAGCAAGTTTATAACCCCAGCGTCAGCAAGGCGACCGCCCTCCCTCCTTCTCTCAGGTATATTCACGCCCTCCTTGCTCACACCTTAACAGGTAGACGGGAGAGTACAGGCGTCGTCAACACTCACGACGTCTATTTCTTCTGGTGCATGGCCAATGGCCACTCCATCGACCTCGCCTACTTCATAGCATTGGCAATACAGCACCAGACTGAGAGGCACCGGAGAGGCGTCATTTCCATGGGCCCGTACATCACGAGACTAGACCGTTACTTTAGCCTATTCAACACTATAGCCCAGACCTCCTCCTATACCTTACTTGGCCAGATGTCTTCATAGGGCATCCAGAGCATGCTACATATGAGGATGGTAGAGCGACGCCCAGGTGGCGGCCACTTTCACTTCCGCCTTGTCCAGGAAGGCGAGGACCAAGAGGACGTTGTTGATAACGTCCCACCGCCACTGCCAGCAGAGGATGAGCCTGCCGAGCCACCACACCCCAGACGACCCACTCAGACGGCAGCCTCACGTGTCGACATATCCGAGCGCCTGGATCGATTTGAGCAACAATATTTTCAGCGCTTCGATTACATCGACGCCACTCTCACACAAATATGTCAACACCTGAACATCACACCACCGCCACGTGATCCATCCGAGGACTAGTTCCTTTTCTTTTTATGTTATTTTTATTTCTACTTTTATTTTCCTTTATTTTCTTTTTCTTAATTTTCAGACTTACCCACTAATATTTAGTTTTCTTTTTTTTCTTATTTTTTATTCTAACTTTGTTTTCCTTTCCAGTATATTTTATTTTATTTCCTTTTTACATTTTAGTATTTTATTTTACTTACTTATTTTATTTTACGTTATTAACGGCTAATCCCACAGAAGTAAATTCCATTGACTCAAAACTCCCCACGACTACTAAATCCATACGCAGTTTCAAAGGAGCCTCACAGCTCAAATCTCTACGAAAATGGAAACACAGTACCACACCTACCGGCTCTTCCTATCTCACAATTCATCCTAAATTCAAAGAGTTTTCAATTCTCTCTCTCTCTTTTGATATTATGTTTTTATTGCTAGATGTATATCTTTGTACATTGAGGGCAATGTACATCTTAAGTGTGGGGGGGAAACATACTTTAATTTAGTATACCTTTCATGAAAACCCTTAAATTTGTACTTCATGCATTGTTCTCTGCATTTTCCTCAGTTTCCTATTAGGAATTAATTCTGATTGATTTATGATTTTTATTGATATGTTGAGAATCAAGAAATAGGCAATTGTACTATGATTATTCAAACTTTAAAAACATTAGGGAATCAAGCATGATAAGTTGAAATTTTTGAGAACCCCATTTTTGCATAAGTTATCTTCCCTAATTTTAAGTATTATCTTGAGATTTGAAATTCACAGGATTGACATCAAAAGCCATAATTTTATGTGAGACTTTTGAACCTTTTGAGCATACATTCTTTCGTGCTCACTTTTATTATTGCTTTGAGTAAGTCAATACTGAATTGTTATTCTAGAACTTGCTTTGATTATACATGTCAATACCACATCATTGATTTGATATACCAAGATGATAAAGGCACCTAGGATTTAACTCACCTACTCCACAAAAGCCTACCTCCATAATCTAACCCCTAGTAAACCCCATTGAGCCTAACAACCTTTTCCTTGACTTACCCTCTAATTATTAACCAATAACCCATTTTTGTTGAATTTTCCATTCAATTACTTTTGATCCCTATTTTTGTCGAGATTTGAGTTGAATTTATTTAAGCTTTATTCTCTTTTCCAGATGTAAATCTTTACTAAATTTATTATATCACTTGAATTGTTCTAAAATAACAATAATAATAATAAATATTTGTGTATATACAGTCAATTTCAGTTGTACTGTGTAATAGTTCAAATTAAGTTTTTGCATTTCTCTCTTAGAGCCACCAAAATGATGTTATTAAGCTTTGAAAATATGTTCCAGTAAATAGAGATTTTTCTAGCTAGATAATTTTCAGTTCAATCTCGATTCTAACCCTCTTTTTGCAGCCTGTGACAACACCCCTAACCAAGCCCTGTTACAACCATAAAAAGACCTTTTGATCGATGTATCATATCAAACTATAGTGGTGGAGATTTGATTTTCTTGCAAGCTTATGGTAATAACTTTCCAGGTTGACTAGAGAGTGCTTAAATTTTGAACCCTAAACACTTTGAGTGGATAGAGTGAACCTTTAGTGGGGATGTCAACTCCTGTTAATTAAGATGGAGAGATAACTAATTAGAAAGAATGAAGAAACTTATGTTTTCAATGACAAAATTCTCAACTTAAATTGATTGAATCTTTAATGTTCTTCTGATTGAATTTTTCATTGTATGATTACCTGTGGATTAGTTTGAAACATTATTGATAAAGGTTATAGGTTGAGAAGAATGATTCTTATTAGGGATTGAGATTTTGCTTGAGGACAAGCAAAGGCTTAAGTGTGGGGGTATTTGATAAATGCTAAATTATACATATTTTTACCTCTTATTTTGCCTATATTTTGGATGGATTATTAATGATTTAGTGAGAATTAGTGCTCTTAACCTTTCTTTTTCATATCTTATACTCAGAAGAGCATAGGGAAGAGAAAAGAACAAAAAATGGATCAAAAATGAGGAAAATGGGCCAAAAATAGCTTAACGCACGGCCCAAGGATTTACCGCACGGCAGTGGCACCACGGCCGTGTAGCATAACAACCACACGGTCCAACCTCGACAAGCATGGCCAGGCCACACGACCGTGCCCCATAAATAGAATATCACACGGCCTTTGTCGAAGTCACACGGGCGTGGCACACGGGCGTGTTCTAGTCGTGAGGAAGGGGAATTTCACTCAAATTGGGATGCTTAGAGGTTAAGAAAGGCTCCCCACAAGCTCTCTATATAAAGACCTCATGAGGTAGAGGCAAAGGGACGTTTTTAGATATATTTTTCTTCTCGTTTTTCTGCCACACTGAGGGTAGAAGCAAGGGATTACTCCAAAGGAAAAGCCGATTAATTCATCTCAGAAGCCGGAATTCTGCAGCAATATAGATGATCTCCCTAAATTCCTGCAAGGGTTTTTGGTTTCTTTTATGTTTTGTTGTTCTGTATCTTCTGAGATATTTTCTTTCTTCATTATGAACTAAACCTCTCAAATACTTGAGGGGGATGAAACCTAAGACAGATCTTGTTAATTATTCTTGATTTATTTGATAAATACTTGAATTGTTCTTAATTATGCGTTCTTCATTCTTGATTTAATAATCCTAGGTATTATTTCAAGAATTAGATGTGCTTAGAGTAGAGGAGCAAAAGTCCCTGTGATAAGAGTAGATCTACCATAATTAAGCGGAGTTGCATGCAACCCTAGACATAGGGCGACATAAATCCGCCGGATTAGGGTCAAACCTAATATGGGAGCCATAGATCAAATTAACGCAACCTAGGGAGTTAATTAATAAGGGAACTTTAATTAACAACTTAGGCTTAGTTGCTCTTCACCTGGATGGAGGGTTTAGCATAAATTAGGGATCTCGACAGATCAAGTCAAGCAAGGAAATCATATAGTTCAAGAAAATAATAACAAGTGAAGTCTAGGTGAATTCTCCCTTGAGTATTGTCCATATTAATTAGCTTTTCCCTAAAAAGTTTTCCCAATTTACTTTTTACGCTTTCTTAGTTAAATTTAGAATTAGTTTAAACAAACCTCTTTTATTTTTAGGCTAGATAATAGAAAAGAAGTAAGTACTAGTACTTTTGGTTCCCTTGGGTATGATAACTCGGTCTTGCCACTAAACTATACTACTGTTCGACAGGTGCGCTTGCCTTAACGTCGTGATATTAGTTAGTTTTGGTGAAATCAAGTCTTTGTAAATTTTATTACTTCATATCACGCGATATCAATGGACACGAACACGCAATACGGGTATGACACGGTACAGATACGGCGATACGGTAATTTTTAAAAATGAGGACACGGATACGATAGGATATGGCAATAAAAAATATTTTTATTATTTTTATATATATATTTTTATTATAATTACTTTAGTTATTTTTATATTAGTATAATTTATTTTTGTTTTCCTACCCCATTATAAGTTATACAATACATTAACTATTTTTTTATATTAGTATAATTTATATAGGCCAAACATATTTTTATTATAATTACTTTAGTTATTTTTATATTAGTATAATTTATTTTTGCTTTCTTACCCCATTATAAGTTATACAATACATTAACTATTTTTTTCTCTTCCTTACGCAGGCACTACATCCTCTCTATTTTCTTCCCCATATATCCCTTTTTTCCCTTCAAATTTACCATCCTTACCTTTACTCTGTATTTCATTCTCTGCAAAAAAAAAAAAACTCAGCATCATCATTCATCATCTTCATAAGTAAATCAGGTATGTTAAAAATCCCCTTTTTATTTGTTTACTAAAGTTTGATTCTTGTTTATGGGTTTTTGCCATATCTGATCCAAGCTAGAGTAAAGTTCGGGAGTGTTCTTTTTCGACACGCTTCAAGATGTGTCCGGTATGTATCCAGCCGTGTCGATGGCGTGTCCGTGTCGGACACCGGTACGACACCAGTACGAGGGGATTTTCCCCGTGTCCGTGCTTTCTAGGTTACAAGTTGGTGGACGCAGCTTCAGCAGCCCTGTTGAGACTTGAGATTGCTAACAAGCAAGTACCCTAGTTTATCATATAGCCGAGGTTGTAAGCGCTATCAAGTAAAAGAATAGAACTCCAGGACAAAAAAGAAAGCAAGATGCTTTAATTACTTACCATTGCATTAACCACAGCAAAAATGGCTATGGTTCGATATCGAGTTAAGAAATTATCTACAAGAATCCCTCCAAGCAAGCATGGCATATATGATGTGCCCCAAAGTTTGTACTGATATTTACAGAAGTAGCACTAGACAGATACATTGTGCCAACTAAATATGTCACCAGGTTCACCACAATTGCCATTATTGAAAGTCTCTCGGATAACTCAACTTCTAAAAAGAGTAATCATAGCAATTACAGTTAATTCTCATGTGTGGGAATAAAGTCATTGGAGTGCTCAGAAAATGAAATATATCATCAATGTCAAAAGATCAAATGGCGACCAAAACATGAAATTTACAGCATATCCATAGTAACACATACAAAACCACTGCATGCATAAATCTGGTAAAATGAAAGTAGTTTGATTATAGAGTACGTAGAGAACTAGTGAACAAATTCACCCAGAATAAGAGTTGCTGCCACCCAAACACCAGAAGGCGGTTCTATCAGCAGGGTTTCCCTTGTAGTCAATAGCATCGGAGACAAGTTGCCTTTGATTTTCTTTCATGAGAAGCTTATCAAATGGTGAAAAGAAAGATAGAATTTACTGAAGAAAATGTAAGATGTAAGAGTATGCCCAAATATCAATCATGAGATGGTTGTAATAACATACTTGATTTACCATGTTTATTAATATAAGGCATTGCCATTATTATTTCAGTTTCTTTTCTGTGTGTATAAATAAACTGTTTTATAATAATGTCCTGAGAATAATATGATTATTCTTAAAAGATCTTTAGTCAAGTATTATTGTTGGCCAGGACAACAATAATGCATTAAGACTAGCATTTAGTTGATTGATGATAAAGAGTTGTCACTGATATGGAGTATAAAAATCAATGCATGAATATATGTGTGTTAGAGAACAACATATTGGACTGACCCGCTATGAGTATGTTTCTTGGATTATTATATAATTGTCACAACATTACTCATAGTGATTAATATGTATATGATCCTCAGACTTGAGATCATCATTATCCCAGCATCGTGAGTTGTATATTTTGATACAGTCAAACGTACACCGTAACTGGTTGTTCTATAAAGGTTGATGTTGGATATACCAAAATCTATGTAGAGGGATATGGTTGATCAATATAGGGTAAGTCCCTCCTATATAATGGGAGTAATATCTTAGGCCACTTGATTGAGTGAGACTAAAAAAGCATGACCATGCTCAAATAAGTTGATATGAGATGTCATACTTATTTATGTATCATATTCTACTCAAGATATCAAGAAACATTGGATGAACTATACAAGTGTGACTATTCCATAACTTGTGCCCATTCTAGAGATAAAGGACTTAAGGATTAACGCATGAAAGGTTAATCACAAAAAAATGTTAAGTTCAATCATGACTTCTTGTAACTTAGGCAGCAATGATGCATTGCTAGATGCCACTCATTGTTTGTAACATTAGAATCGTTCTAGTATTATTGCTAACGTTACAAGAACCTACAAGGTCACACCCTATGGTTGAAATGAATGGAATAAAACATAGTTGGTATTTGTTTGGTTGTCACATGAATTAAATTAATTAATCAAATATCGAACATATTATATGTGCAAGGATGTTGTACACATAATGAGAACATAGTTCTATTAATATATGAATTTGGTTCGTATACAAATTTAAATAAATATAATTTACCAAAATTCGTGTTATAATTAATATAATTATAGTTTTCGGTTAAAACATTATTATATTTATTTATTTTTAATTATAATTATTATGTTTGAATAAAAATTTTATGAATTATGATTCATAATATATATATATATATACCAATTATAAAAAGTGAGATATAGAAAGTTATCTTTTTTTTTTTAAAATCCTAAAATAAAAACCTAAAATTTTGTTTGTGAGGTCTAACAGCTGTCAAGCTGAGAAATCTCTAAAAACTATTTTTGGAGATTTCTTACATTCATTGTCAAACCAAGTGGATTACGTAGAGGTCGACATCATCAAGGTTGCGACTTGGTTCGATAGTAGATCAGAATTCTCATTGCTGAGACATCGCTATCTACTAAGATTGAAGTTTCGGTAATTTCGAAACTATTATTTCACCCTGATTCATTCCTCACATGTGGATCCATGGTTTGGATCGCTTATTTTATTTTGCTGCGCCATGGGGGTACCGGCATCCCAATAGAAGAAAGGCAGCATTGGCATTGACTAGAACTGGTGTTTATATTGTTCCAAGATCATGTTAGTGTTTTAAACAAAGTTGAGCTATGCACTGGTTTAGCTTGAGAGGCAAGCCTCGTTGCTTGGTGAAGAAACAAAAGCAGAAAATGTTACTAAGAAGCAAGAACAGAACCTAAGGCAATGAAATTGGAGCATATATGAATGAAAGACTAAAATTTTCATTAACTATTTGACACTGGCAGATTGCTGATAAATTGTAAATTATACATATTTCTATCCCATATTTAGCACATTTATGGACGAATTATCATTGAATTTGTGGAATTTGATGCTCCTAATCCTTTAATTTCATGTTTTATACTTAAGAGAGCATAGGAGAGTAAAAAGAACGACAAACGGGCCAAAAATGGAGAAAATGGGCCAAAACAAGGAAACAACACAGCCTAAAGTTCGTCACATGGGTGAACCACATAGCCGTGCCACATTAACAGGCTCGAAGATGGCCTAAACTCGACTCATACGAGCATGCCACACGGGCGTGTCCCTGTCGTGATGAAGTTCAATTTCAAGCGAAAAAGGCTACTTAGGGGCTAAGAAAGACATTCCAAACTCTATATAAAGACCCTAGGAGGCAACTACAAGGATGTACGGTATCCTCGCTAAGACTCAGAGTAGAAAACAGGGAATTACTCGAAGGAAAGCCGATTGATCCATCTTAAAAGCAAGGATCAACATCAAGACTAAAGATCTCCTTTCAATTCTTTCAGGGGTTTTGGGTTTTCTTTATGTTTTGTTGTTCTCTTTCTTCTAAGATGTTCTCTTTTATAATTATGAACTAAACCCCTAAATACCTGAGGGGGATGAAACCTAAGACGAATCTTGTTATGGTTATCTGAACTATACGATAAATATTCGATTTGTTCTTAATTGTGTTTTTAATTCTTGAATTGATATTTTTGGGATATTAATTTAAGTCGAATGTGCTTAGGCAGAGGAGCAAAAGTCCCTGTTTAAAAGTAGATCCAACATAATTAAGCGGAGTTGATCGCAATCATAGACATAGGACGACAAAAATCTATCAGATTAAAGTAAAATCTAATATGGGGATCTATAGATCGAGTTAAGGCAAGACTAAGGGTTTTAATTAGAAAGAGATTTCAATTAATCAACCTAGGATTAGTTGTTCTTATTCTCGATGGAGATATTAACATAATTTAGGGATCTCTACGGATCAAGTCGAATGAAGAAATCGTCTAGTTTAGAGTTAGATAACAAGTGAAGTCTAGGTGGATTCTTCCTTAGGTATTGTCTTTATTGTTTAGTTTTCCCAAAGTAATTCCCCAATTTACTTTTTGTCGCATCGTTAGTTTAGTTTAGAGTTAATTAGTTTACACAAACCCCCTCTTTATTTTTAGGCTAGATAATAGGAAGAAAGTCATTACTAGTACTTTTAGTTCCTTGGATTTGATATTCCGGTCTTGCCGCTAACTATACTACGATTCGATAGGTACGCTTGCCTTTTATCTTGATAATAGTTAGTTTCTAGGTACGATCAATTTTATTACTTCATCAGATCATGATCAATTGCCATTACATATATTGGACATAGGCTGATCAAAATAAAGTAAATTTCACCTAATACTTACCTAATACCAGTAGTTACACAGAAATTTGATAAAAATAATTTGTACACATAAACAAAGCTTATTTATCAACTCAATCACTACTTAATTACATCAAATTCATCACCAACTAAGTTCAAATCAAACAAAGTTACAAGACATGAACTTGAAGTAACAAAATAAGTTGAAATTGGATAGCATCAATAAGCTTCAGTTGCTGCTTGTTTGTCTCGGGCTGCTTGGCTATCTTTATGCTACATGAGTTGCATGGGGAGCCAACTTCAACACTCTTCCTTGGCCTCCATGCTGCAAACTCCCAACTGTTCTTTTAATTTGCTGAACCTTGACACATCAAGGGCCTTTGTGAAAATATCAACAACCTGTTCTTCTGAATTGCAATGAATTAGCTCCACTTCTTGAGCTTGCTCCATTTCTCTTACTACATGTAGCTTAATATTGAAATGCTTTGTTTTACCATGGAAAATAGGATTCTTTGCAATTGCAACAACAGACTTGTTGTCACAATAGATCTTCGTTGCTTCCCATTTGATGTAGATTTAAATCAGTTAGAATTTTTCTTAGCCAAATGGCTTGGTTGACAGCACTTGCAGCTGCAACATACTCAGCTTCTGCTATTGACTGAGCCACCATCGATTGCTTTCTTGAACTCCAATAGCACATTGCTGAACCAAGGGTAAAAGGATAACTAGAAGTACTCTTCATATCATCATTTGAACCAGCCCAGTCACTATCAGTATATCCCACCAATTTCAAACTTTCAGCTTTGCTGAACATGATACCATGGCTCAAGGTACCTTTGATGTACCTGAAGACTCTTTTTGCTGCTCAATAGTGCTGCATGTTGCAGGAATACATGAATCTTGAAAGCAAGCTAACTGCAAATAGAATATCTGGTCTTGTTACAGTTAGGTACAGCAAAAAACTAACTAAGCTTTTGTAGGTTGATTCACAAACCTTCTCATGGTCCCCTTGGCTCGATAGCTTCATTCTAACAGCCACAAGTGTGCTAGTTGGCTTGTAGTTTGTCATTGAAAACTTAGACAGAATCTTCAGAGCAAATATTTTTTGTCCCAAGAAGATTCTATTTTGTGTTTGGGACACCTCCATTCCCAAGAAGTATGTCATCTACACCAAATCAGACATCTCAAACATGTCTTTCATTTTGGCTTTGAAGTTAGCCAACATAATTTGGCCACCTCCTATTACCAATAGGTCATCAACATAGAGGGACACAATGAGCTGTGTCTCAGCTTCTTCCTTCTTGACATATAGAGTTGGTTCACTGATGCTCCTCTCAAGTCCCAAATTGAGAAGGTAGCTATCAATCTTGCTATACCAGGTTCGAGGGGCCTGTTTCAAGCATTAAGGCCTTCTTCAATCTATACACTTTATCTTCTTTTTCAGCCACTTGAAAACCTTGTGGTTGTTTAATATAGATTTCCTCTTCAAGAATACCATTGAGAAATGCAGATTTCACATCGAGTTGGTGAATAATCCATTGCTTTTGTGCAGTTAAGGCAACTAGCAGTCTGATGGTGTCTAGCCTGGCCACTGGTGCAAAGGTTTCCATGTAGTCCAGGTAGTATCTCTAACTAAACCCTTTAACAACCAGCCTAGCCTTCAGCTTATTCAAGCTCCCATCAGCATTTTGCTTGGCTCGATAGACTCATTTCACCCTAATGACCTTCCTGTTTGCTGGTCTTTCAACTAATTCTCAAGTATGATTCTTCTCAATCATGCTAATTTCATCAGCCATTGCATGTTTCTAGCCTTCATGAGCTTCAGCATCTTCGAAATAGCTTGGTTCTTCCTGAGCTACTTGAGCCCTCTCATAAACTTCAGCCAATGTCCTTGTGCCCCTGACTGGTTCATCATCAACATCCATCTCAAGAGCATTTTGATCAGCCTTAGTCTGATCAGCTATAAGGTCTTCAGAAATTGGTTCTGCCTCATTCCTTTCCCAATTCCAGCATGACTTCTCATCAAAGACCACATCTCTGCTCACTTGGACTTTGTTTGTTGAAGGATCCAAGATCCTATAACCTTTCTTGACTAAGCTGTAACCTACCAGAATACCAGGTTATGCCCATTTTGACAACTTATCCCTCTCCACAGCTGGTCTATGAGCATAATACAGGCAGCCAAATACTTTCACATGAGCCAAAGATGGCTTAAACCCAAACTAGGCCTCAAATGGAGTTTTATGAGCTAAAGCCTTGGTTGGGAGCCTGTTTTAGAGGTACACAACAGTGTTAACTGCCTTAGCCCACAAGGTTTTTGGAAAATTCTTCTCAAACAGTAGGCACCTAGCCATATCCATTAAACTCCTATTTTTTTCACTGACCCCATTCTGCTGAGGTGTATAGACAGTAGTCAGCTGATTTTTGATGCCTGCACTATCACAAAAGGCTTGAAACTAAGCTAAGGTGTACTCAGTTCTATTGTCTAACCTTATAGTCTTTAGCTTGCAACTTGTTTCAGTCTCTACAATAGTTTTGAATTTCCAAAACACTGAGGCCACCTTTGATTTGCGCTTCAGAAACAAAATCCAGCAATATCTTGAAAAATCATCAATGAAAAGAATAAAGTACCTACTGCCATTGAGTGACTATGTCTTCATGGGCCACACACATCAGTATACATGAGCTGCAATCTCTTTGAGGCTCTCTAAGCCCTGTTGGTAGGAAATGGCAATCTAGCATGTTTTCCAAGTTGACAAACCTCACAGAGTTGCTCTTTTTCAACTAAGTTTGTGAAGTTTTTAGCCAAATCCTCACTGACCATTTTGAGCCGTCAATCTGAAATTGGCATGACCAAGCCTTTGATGCTAAAACTTGGATTCTTCAATAGAGGCAATGCAAGCTGAATATGAGTCACTTGACCAGTTGACTTTAAAGCATTTATCAGTCATAGTGACTGACATAAGGCTTGATCCATTTGGATAAACAATTTGGCACTTATCTCCCTTGAGTGCAAATGAATAACCTTTCTCAAGCAATTAAGTAATGCTGAGAAGGTTTCTATCAATCTTAGGCACTAGGAATACATTTGAGATAACCTTGTTACCTGTAGGAGTGCATATTAACACATCCCCTTTTCCTTCAGCCTTTATGAACTGGCCATTACCAACTTTTATGTAGCTCCTATCCAAAGTTTTGAAGATGGTTGCATTTGGTGACATATGGTTAGTGCAACCACTGTCCAAAAGCCATCCTTTTAAAGCTTTCTTCTGACCAGCTGAGCATAACACAGTAAAAACTTACTCCTCATAGTCACTACTGTCTTCAGCCACTTGAGCTTCAGCCTTTGGCTATTGTGGATAGTTCTGCCTTGGTTTGCTTTTGCAAACCCTTTCAACATGCCCCATCTTCTTGCAATGTTGGCATTGAGAATCTGGTCTAAACTAGCATTTGGCCTCTAGATGACCAAGCCTTTTACAATGCCTGCAGGGTTGATCCCCTCTTCTTGAAGCATCAGGCTTAGACCTGTTTCTCCATTTCTTTTTGCCTTTAAAGGCAAGATGCTCGAGGCAGCTTTGGTCTTGGCTTGGAAGACACCTTCTTGGTGTTCCTCCATTCTACTGGCCCTTCTTTGTTCCTGAGCATAAAGAGCATTGATTAGCTCAGTAAGGGAAATGCATGCTAGATCTCTCGAATCCTCCAGGGATAAGATTTTTGCCTCATATCTTTCAGGCAATGTTGAGAGCACCTTCCTCGCTATCCTTGCCTCACTAAACTATTCTCCTAGCAACCTTATGCCGTTCACAACAGCCATGATCCTATCTGAACACTGCTTCACTGTTTCCTCCTCGTTCATCTTTAAATTTTCGAAGCCTCTTCTCAGATTCAACAACTGCTGCTGCCTTGTCCTCTCTGTACCTTAGAACTCTTCTTTGAGCTTGTCTTAGACTTGCTTTGGTGTCTCACAGGCCATTATTCTGGTGAAGATGACATCTGACACACAATTCTGAATGCAGGACATGGCTTTGTGCCTCTTGGTCCTCTCATTTGCATGCTGTCTGATTTGAGCCACTATGGGATTGGCTCTAAGTGGTGTTGGCTTAGCATCAGTGTTTACAACTTCCTACAGATCAAAACCCTACAGGTAAGTCTTAATCTTAACTACCCATATATGAAAGCCTTCTCCATTGAAGACTGGTGGTGCTGTTGGAGAGAATCTTGAAGAAGCCATTCTATTTAAGGTTCATATGCAACAGGTCTACTAAAATAATGGCTCTGATACTAATTGTTAGTGTTTTAAACAAAGTTGAGCTATGCACTGGTTTAGCTTGAGAGGCAAGCCTCGTTGCTTGGTGAAGAAACAAAAGTAGAAAATGTTGCTAAACAGCAAGAACAGGATCGAAGGCAAAAAAAATTGGAGCATATATGAATGAAAGACTAAAATTTTCATTAACTGCTTGACATTGGCATATTTCCATTACATATATTAGACATATGCTGATCAAAATAAAGAAAATTTCACCTAATGCTTACCTAATACCACTAGTTACATAGAAATTTGATAAAAGTAACTTGTACACATAAAAAAAGTTGATTATCAGCTCAATCACTACCTAATTACATCAAATTCATCACCAACTAAGTTCAAATCAAACTAAGTTACAAGACATGAACTTGAAGTAACAAAATAAGTTGAAATTAGACAGCATTAATAAGCTTCAGTTGCTCCTTGTTTGTCTTGGGCTGCTTGGCTATCTTTATGTTGCATGAGCTGTATGGGGAGCCAACTTCAACAGATCAGTTGAGGCATGTAATAGTTGTTATCACATCATGCATGGGAGCATACATCTCTCAGATTAGGAGTAATGAATTATTTTCTTTATTTTTTTCCAAAAGTTGGGAAAAATCATCTATTTAAGGAAAGAATTGCAATAGGGAGGAGATTCTTGCAAGATGAACGCTTGCTTCCTAGAATAGGAAAGGTTTTCAGACAAAAATATATTGGTCTTGTCTTATGCGTTACAGGTAGCACATTAAGCATCTCATTTTCATAATGATCGTAGTTATTATTATTATTATTATTTTGAATAAGAGTAATTATTATTATTTGTGTTAGAAAGTTAGTCTATTAGTTATAGTTTGTTGTTCAAGCAGATAAGTTGTTATCAAGTTGTTAGCAAGAAGCAATTATTCACATGCTCTATAAGTACTATAGTGATAGTGCACAGAGAGATCATAAGTCCAAATACAGAATTATTCTTTACAACATTCAAGATAGTTTGCTTCCTATTCAATTTCAGTATAGTTTCATCTTTCATTCCTCTTCAATTTCAGTATAGTTTCATCTCTCATTTCATAACCAAATTCTAAACTTACTGAAGATCTTAACAATTTGGTTTAGAGTGGAAATTTACTATAATATATTGAAATTTATTCACTATATTTTGTTTTTATTGATATTTGTCATTATATTTTGAAAACATTAATAAATTTATCATTAAATTTTATGTGATTGAATTTTACTACTATAATTTGAATTTTTTTAAAAATTTTCACCAACTTTAATTATTTAATTAAAATTTACCGCTCGATAATAATTTTGATAATTTAAAAACATAATTTAGTAATAAAAATTCCTTCAAATATTTTATGTTAATAGTTAACAATAATTTAACTTATAAATATTAAAAATTAATAACTTATATTAGAATTTCTATTTAATGAAATAATAACTTTAAAAACTACAACTACATATATCATAAAAAAAGGGCAAATAAAAAAAATGTAATTTTTAGTTACAAAATTCAATCAAATAAAAATAAAGCAACAAAATTCAATATAAAGTTAAACTAAAGTGGTAAGTTTATCTTTTATCTTATAATGATAATGACAAATATCAGTAAAAGTGAAGTATGATGGCAAATCTCAATTTCCACTTAAAGTGTAGCGACAATTTTGCATATTAACCTTATTATTATTATTATTATTGGTGAGTAAGGAGATTGCTTTTTAAGTATGAAATGAGATTTAAATAGGCATAAAAATTCGGTTTGAAAATAGTTATCTAGTATAGTGAAAAAACTAAAAAAATTTAAATGGGATTTAAATAGGTATAAAAATCGGGTTCAAAAACGGTTTCTAACATAATAGAAAAATAGAAATTTTTAAAAACCAAATCAGTTTGTGATATTTATAACAATAAACTTTTTTCCCAAAATAATACCTGTGCTTTAAGTGAAACGGATCTTGGACGTTTCTGGCTTTCAACCGAACAACCTTCTCCGTTATTCTCTCTAAATAAATATTATTTATTAAATTAAATTTTCAATTAAATAATTTTCTCAACCCGATTCTAATTCCGTTAAAATCATGACAACATTATCGTAAAAAAATCTATGAGAAAATATATTTAATTTCTACATTCAACGAATTTACAATGATCAATTAATTTAATTCCAGTTTTGAACTTCAATTAATTAAATATTAATTCAAAGAACTTATTTTAATTCTTAGGTCATTTTCATACTTAGTGAGAAAAAATTCATTTCTAAATGTAGCTTGTTTTGCTAACTTTATCATTTCTATTCATTCCTGTTCATTTGATTCAACATGCAATTCATTTCTGGTTTCAACGAGTTAGGGGAGGGACATGTTAATTAGGGCTCAAATGATTTATAATTAAGTTCCAGCTTTTCAACTATTAATTATAAACTCATTTAGTCACTAAGTCATTCCACTATAGTATTGTGACTGAGCTCTCCCCACTTACATACTATTACGAAAGCTACTCGATCAAGGCTTGTCCAATGGCCTTATCATAAGTGTGTTACCCTCATAGGATATCCTTAATCTCTTTGGGATAAACACGTTCTCCCAATATGATCCTATTTTATTTCATAGTAACTATTACATCTTCTTTTATGAAAAGTCAATTACTATCAAATAGTAATTAATTCATTCATCACAAAGACAAATGATTCATGGTCACATTTACTTTTCATCTATCATGTAATGTCAATGAGAGGATATCATTTACCCATGTCGTGGGCTATGAATTCTCCTATTGAGAACGATGCTACATACGGAAAAAGTCGTATACTTAACACAGTAGGTTTTAATTCATTATCTATTTGAACTCAGGCTTTTACTGACATCAAGGTATACGGGTCACACATACATAGCTCATCATCCACTCAGAATTAAGGTATGTCACACTATGAATATCACAAGCGAATAACTCCATAATCAGATTCAAGATCTATTTTACTTGGGTCCTGTCTAATGTACTATCAGTCTAGTTAGTCATCTGTAACACCCCTAACCTGTATCCATTGCCGGAACAGGGTTACGAGGCATTACCATAATTTACAAAACATTTACAAACAATTGAAGTCAAATAGTATTTATTTTTCAAGATTAATCATAATGTTCCTTGATTGGGCCCTCAAGGCCCAAAACATTCATGGGAATCAAGTTAGGATTAAATCAGAGACTTCAAAAATTTTTCGTGAAATTACAAAATTTTTCCTTATATAAGGAGTCACATGCTTGTGTGGTAAGGGACATGTCCGTGTGGTTAGACCGTGTGGCTCACACGACCTAGTGACACACCTATGTTTCAGGACGTGTGGCTTCACACGCCCATATCCCCAACCCATGTAACTCTCTAACTTGTAAAACATGAAGTAATAGAAGTCACACAACCAAGTCACACGCCCGTGTGCTAGGACGTGTGGTTAATTCAATTTTCGAAAATTTGGTGCAGGTTTCACACGACCAAGATACACGCCCGTGTTCTAGGCCATGTACCTCACACAGCTGAGACACACGCCCATGCCTCTACCCGTGTGCTCAATTCTGAGCATTCTGTTTCTCAATTTTAAGATGCAAGGGACACACGACTAGACCACATGTCCATGTATCAGGCCATGTGTCATACACGGCCAAGACACACGCCCGTGTGTCTACCCGTGTGGATAAAATAAGACTATTTTCCAAGCCTTATTTCTCACCCAATTTCATCATCCACCTGCATCAAATTTTACCAATATCAACCAACCAATTCAAGCATTGTATTCTAGTCAAATTTAACCATCTAACATCTACAGATTCATTAATCAACCATACCAACTCATGTATATAAGTTATGATATCACTTAATCAACATGTTAAAACTAAATCTTTACTAGCCATACTAATGACTAGATTACAAACATCCAAACCAACATCAACCTTAATTATATTAGCTTATACACACAATTATACCCATAATAAGATGTGTATTTATACCCAAAACGTGCTGGTGGATAGTGTGATGTTGCTCTGACCGACTCCAACCTTTCTGAGCTTCCGAGCACTATAAAACAGAGAAATAAAACCTAGTAAGCATTTTAATGCTTAGTAAGTTAATGTAACAGAAATCTAACTTACCATATGTTTTTATTAAATTTAATCATACATATATGCATCTAAGCAAATGGACTATTAGCCTATCACACAACTTCAACAATTTGAGTTAGTCAAATAAATTTTCATAACATCATTAACATGGATGAGCTCATCATGTAATAATTTCCATACTCATACAATTTCCATATCATATATACATTTCCATGGCCAACCATTTCAATTTTAGTTTTTCATATTAGGATTATGCCTGTTGAATTTATTAGAATTATCAATGGATACTCTCATGTAGTACACTTTAGTATACAAAACTCTCGAGCCATTTATCAAGTCATTCTGGAAAATCGTGTAACATGTATCATAAAGCTTATCCAGGCTAATCAAGTTTGTTCATAAGAGCCATGTCTCATGTATCAGTTCACAAAGAACCTTTAGTTCACAAAGAACTTCAAACCGGGAAAGTCGTGTAATAAAAGCACCGGATAGCCGTATTTTATGAAGTTCATGTGAGCCATATCTAGACACTTACGCAGAGTTGCGTTTGTGTTTGCAACATATACAAGATCACAATCGATTGATTATCATTATGCTCACAAAGAGCCAAGTTTGTGTCTGCAACGTATGCAGGATCACAATTGGGCAACTCATGTATCAGGATGCTCACACAGAACTATGGTAGTCCACAACATATGTGGAATTACTACCAATTAGTATATTAGCAGAACTATATATCATGATGCTCGAGAGACTTATCAGGATTACTCGTTCGAGCTAAATCCTGTTTGCAACACATGCAGAATCATATTTAATACTAATCCATCGAATTCCTTCATTCAACCGGGACTTATACTTTTTCTCAAGAAATGTCAAGCATAGTATCACATTTTATATAGTTAACATTTAAATAACATTTACATCATATAACATGTAATTCAACCATTTCAATATCAATATTAAGTTATACGAACTTACCTCGATACTTGTTTGTACGAAAATCTACTAATCCGAAATCTTTTCCTTTCCTCGATCTAGCTTTGTATTTGAATTTTTTAGATTTATATAAATAAATTTAATTATCAATTTCATTCAATTCATATTCAATTGAATTCAATTTACTCCTTAGGTAAAATTACTATTTTGCCCCTAGACTTTTCATTAATTCTAATTTCGCCCATAGGCTTGAAAAATAAAATTCATGCAATCTAATCCTTGTTCCAAGCCTAACCAAAATTTTCATGTATCATTTACAACACTTATATTTTATAAAAACCAGAAATTTTCCATGAATTTTACATGTTTACAATTTAGTCCTTAAATCACAATTTCATAAAAATTCACTTTGTAAAAGTTGTTTATCTACTAACAACATTTCATTTTCTTCCATGAATTTCAAATTTTTATCATTTACATCCATGGCACAAACTCTATACTTAGATATCTTTTCAAATTAATCCCCAAATTAGATAGATTTCACTATCCCAATCTCAAAAATATAAAAATCATTAAAAACGAGACTTGAATTCTTACCTAATTAAGCCAAGAAAGTTTGTTTCCTCTCTCTTGGGGTTTCTATAGAAAATTGGAGAAGATGATGATAATAAGATGATATTTTCTATTTAATGATAGTATCATCTTTTAATTTCCTTAAATTCCAATTTAGTCATCTTTTTTTCTCAATTTTCATGGATGATTCATCTATAAATATCTACTAAATTTTATTACTGGTATAATTACCATATAAGGACCTCTAGTTTTGAATTCTATAGCTATTTAATCCTTCTAGCTTCTAGAATTCAACTTTTACATTTTATGCAATTTGGTCCTTCCTTTAATTATTCACATAATCGGTACAATTTTCCTATCGAAAATTTCATACGACTTTCCTACCATATTGTAAACCATGCAATAATATTAAAATAAATTTTCTTTCTAGCTCGGATTTGTAATCCCAAAACCACTGGTCCAATTTCACCTAAAGTAGGCTGTTACACCATCTATGTCTCTATCTTCTGGGAGTCATTCGCTCTGATGCTTAAGACAAAACATCTCCCCAATTAGACTTGCTAGGCAACATATCAGTCTTTCAATCGATTTGCTCATTTTCGATTAGACTAAGGATATGTTTAGGCATCTATTAATATAAGATATATTTTTGTATTACAATCCAACCATGTAATATCGCTTAGTATTAGTTAAACATTAGATAACCAATGAGCTAATATTTGCTTCCATTTTGAATTGCATACAAAAACCATCGAGGTTAATATACAGATGGTGTTAATGTAATTCATGAATAATTTTTATTAAACCGATTGTTCGAAAAAAATACAAGTTTAGAAACAAATATACTATACTTAGGGAACCAAATCCAACAAAATTGTTATCCCAAATAGGACCAAACCTAAGGCAAAATGCGACTGCAATGACCCTACGAAGAGGAACAATTTGGGAACCTATGCTTAGAATAAGTCTTGGGCATAACACAAAACAAAAAAAAAAGTAGAAAATTAACCCAGCGACTAAGATAGAATCAGGAACCCGAAAACCAATCATAATACCTTCTCTTTTCCCTAGAAGATTGGTGAAAGATAGGAAAGAAAAAGATGAGAAGGAGATTTTTAAAACATTCAAGAAAGTTGATGTAACCATACCCTTACTCGATGTTATCAAGAAAATCCATCATTATGCAAATTCCTTAAGTAATTTTATACTAATAAGAGAAAACTAGTGAGTAATAAAAGGGTATGTGTGGGAAACATCTTCGCAATTTTGGAAAAGAAAATTTTGCCAAAGTGTAAGGACTAAGGTATGTTCGTTATCTCTTATAAAATAGGTAACGTAGGCATTAAAAAGACCATGTCTAGTTTAGGTGCTTTGATTAATTTTATGTCATTATCTATTTATAAAGTACTTAATGTGTGTCCTTTGAAAGAAACATGTGTTATAATTCAGTTAGCGGATTGGTCGGTGGTCTACCTAGAAAGAGTCTTGGAAGACATCCTAGTTAAAGTTAATGAAATAATCTTTCCTGCAGATTTCTACATTATAAACATGGAGGATGATAACTCAATGAGTTCTTCTGGTATCCTACTCCAGTTTAAGTACTGCAAACACAAAGATTGATGTTCGAAGTGACATGCTCCTTGTGGAATTCAACATTGAAAACTTCAAATTTAAAGTTTATGAGGCTATGGGCAATCCTAGTGAAATGTTCAATGTTTCCAATGTTGACATCATTGAACCTTTAACTCAAGAGTATACTGATTTTTATAACATTAATGAGTTGAAAATTGTGCTTTACAAGAGTATTGATAGTGACATTGTGAACCAACTTGAGAAATTTTTGACAATTGAGAAGTTGTTACGCGAAGTTGTTAGTGACATGAAGGCACATCAACCTATCACACACCAAGGAAACAACCTTGAGTTGTCTTCTTCTCAAACTAAACTTTTACCTTCTATCGTAAAGGCATAAATTTTTGAGTTAAAATCGTTATTAGAACACCTCAAGCACATCTTTTTAGGAGAGAAAGACACTCTTCTTGTTATAGTCTCGAGTAAGCTTTCAAAGGTAAATGAAAAAAATTTAGTTTGTGTTCTAAGGGACTATAAAGAGGTGATAAGATGGACAATAACCTACATAAAAGGTTTGAGTCCTCTACTTGTATGTATAGAATCCCAGAGAGGAAAATGTTGGAAAAAAATCGGTTTGAAAATGGTTTTCTTGTACAGCGAAACATAAAAATTTTGAAAATCGACTCGATTTGTGATACTTATAGAAATAAACCTTAGACCAAATTTGCACCTGTGTTTTTGGATAGACAATTCCTTATCGTTCCCAACTTTCAATCAAATGATATTCTCCACTATTCTCATACCACAAACTGTTTCGAGTGTAGGCTCGAATGAATCAAATCAAACAAAGAACTAAAAATAGTTTTCTTTTCTTTAATGTGAAAATGAAAATCTTTTCTTAAATAAAAGCTGAAAAATCATTATTTCGAAAAATATATTTATTTCTTAGAGAATAAAAGTCTCTCTATTTTTTTAGCAAAATAACGATATTTGAAAGTTATGTAAATAGCCCAACCAGTGCCATGCACTTATAAGGAGAAAAGGTAGAACCCTTGTTGAATTGTAGATGTTTATTTCAACTAATAAAATAAACTCCTAGTCTAACTAGAAGTATAGATGGCAACAACCCTAGTTAATATTACTAGGGTTTGCCTCTACCCCTTTAACATGAGAAGCTTTTGGCCCTATCCCATATCGGGTCTAATTACAAGTATTTCCCGAGCTTTTAACCCAATATTTTATAATTCGATCCAACCTGATATTTATTTTTCTATTTCCCAAAATAAACTTCAATATATTTCCAATTAAATAATCTTCTCAACCCAGTTCTAATTCTGTTAAAATCATGACGACTTTACCATAAAAGAATCTATAAGAAAATATATTTAATATTTTTTCATTCAACGGTTCACTATAACCAAATGATTTATTTCTATTTTTGAACTTCATTTAATTTGAAAAATATAAGTTCATTTTTCAGGTCATTTCATTTTTATTTTGGAGAAAACTACATTCATTTCCAAATGATTTCATTTCTCTATTTTCATTTTCATTTTGGAGAAAACCATAATCATTTACAAATGTTTCCTACTTCTCCATTTTCACAATTTTTATTTTTTTCTGTTCATTTGATTCAACATGCAATTCATTTCTAATTTCAACGAGCTAGCGGAGGGACCGATTGGACATGTGAAATTAAAGCTCAAATCATTTAGTCCCAAAGTCATTCCACTATAGTATCATGACTGAGCTCTCCCCAATGGCATACCATTACAAAAGCAACTCGACTAATACTTGTCCAATAACCTTGTCATAAGTGTGTTACCCTTATAGGATATCCTTAATCTCTTTGGGATAATATTCGTTCTCCCAATATGATCCTATTTTATCTCATGGTAACCATTACATCTTCTTTCATAAAAAGTCAATTACTATCAAAGAATAATCAAGTCATTCATCACAAAAGGCAAACGACCCGTGACCATGTTTACTTTTCATCAACCATGTATTGCCAATGAGAGGATATTATTTACCTATATTTCGGGTTATGAATTCCACTATTTTGAATGACACTATATACTGCAGAAATAGTATACCCAACGTACTAGCTTTCGATTCCTTATCTATTCGAACTCAAGCTTTTACTTACATCAAAGTATATGGGTCACGCATACATAGTCCGTCATCTATTCAAGATTTAGGTATGCCACACAATGAATGTCACAAGTGAATAAATTCACAAAAAAATTTAAGATCTATTCTTCTTGGGTCCAATCCGATGTACTATCAGTTCAGTCAGTCACATTTATGTCTCTATCTTTTGGGAGTCATCTGCTCTGATGTCCAACACAAAGAATCTCCCAAATTAGAATGGATAGATGACATATTAGTATTTCAATCAGTTTGATCATTTCCAATTATACTAAGGACATTTTTAGGTTCGTCTACTAATGCAAATTGTCTTTCTGTATTATGATCTAACCACGTAATACCGCTTAGTATTAGTTTAAACATTAGACAACCAATGAGTAACATTTGCTTCCATTTTGCTTCGCGTACAAAAACCACATGAGGACAATTATGTAAAGTATATTAATATAATCAATGAATTTGTCTTATTAACCAATCTGTTCAAAAAATTACAAGTTTACAAATGAATATACTACACTCAAAGTACTAGATCCAACAGAAAACGTAAAACCAAAGAAAGAAGCCTAAAGACAACTTAATTCGTCGATCATAGAGGTTATAAATAAGGTAATCCTTAAGCTACTAGACACCGGAATGGTTTACCCAATTTCGGACAATAACTAGGTCAGCCTGGTATACGTTATGCCTAAAAAATCGACGTGGCAATAATGAAAAACTCAGTAGGCAAACTGGTTCCCACCCGAGTCTAGAATGAGTGGCGAGTTTATATAGATTACAGGAAGTTTAAGTCATTTACTTAAAAATATCATTTTCTATTTCATTTTATTGACCACATACTTGAATGTTTAATTGGTAAAACTCAATATTATTTTTTTATGAATGTTTAGGTTTTTTTCTAGATTCCAATTGCACTGAATGATCAAGAAAAGACGACTTTCACATGCCCTTTTGGCATGTTTGCTTATAGAAGGATGTTGTTCAAACTTTGCAATGCATTAGCTAGTTTTCAAATATGTATGGTAAACATATGTTTCGACTATGTTGAGAAAGTCATTGAGGTTTTCATGGATGACTTTATTGCATATGGTCATTCTTTTGATGAATGTCTTGTCAACCTTACTAAGATATTACAGAGATGCTTAGAATTACACCTTATTTTGAATTACGAAAAATGTCACTTTATGGTTGATAGAGGTTTACTTTTTGTTCATATTGTTTCTTTTGAAGGAATTGAGGTCGATAAGGCCAAAATTGATGTGATTAACTCATTACCATACCCCAAAATTGTGAGGGAGATTTGTTTTTTCCTTGTCCATGCAGATTTTTATAAACATTTCATCAAGGATTTCTCGAAGATTTCACAACCATTTTGTCGTCTCTTGCAGAAAGACAAAGAATTTGAGCTCGATCAGGCATACAAGGACACATTTAATACTTTAAAGCAAAAATTAGTTTCTGCTCCTATAGTGCAACCATTAAATTAGGACTTTTTGTTTGAAATCATGTGTGACACAAGTGATCATAGTGTGGGAGCCGTCCTTGGACAAAGAATTAGAAATGAGCCATACTTTATTTATTACACCTCGAAAACTTTAGATGCCACTCAAAGTAACTATTCGACTACTAAAAAAAACTCTTAGTTATTGTATTTGCTTTGGATAAATTTAGATCTTATTTATTAGGAACTATAAAGTAATTGTTTTTTTTCTGACCATGGATCTTTAAAATTCTTGATCAGAAAGAAGGAAGCAAAACCAAGATTGATCATATGGATCCTACTTTTGCAAGAATTTGACCTTGATATTAACGATAAGAAAAGGGTGCAAAAATTTGGTGGTCGATCATTTGAGCCGATTGCTGACTTCGAATAATGAGATACTATTTAAAAATAGACTTCCAGAACGAGAATCTCTTTTTGGTACAAGCCATTTATTCTAGGTTTGCAGACATGGTAAATTACATCGTTACTAGTAATATTCCTTTTAATTTACCACATTCTGAGAAAGACAGAATTAAACAAAGATTCTTGATATTACATTTGCGACGACCCCTATTTATTGAAACATTACTCCGATTAAGTAATTAGAAGACGTGTAGCAGAAACTGAGGTACAATCCATTCTCATTTTTTTCCATTCTTATGCTTGTGGAAGTCATTTTGGCCCTAAACTTACTGCACATATGGTACTTGAATATGGATTATTTTGGCCAACAATATTTCGTGATGCATATATTTTTTGTAAACCTATGAAAAATGTCAAAAGCTAGGTAACTTGAGCTGTCGAAATCATATGCCCCTTACACCTATAGATATATGCAAGATTTTCAATGTGTGAGTCATAGATTTCATGAGACCTTTCATCTCATCATTTGGTAACCTTTGTATGCTCTTAGTTATTGACTACGTTTCGAAATGGGTAAAAGCTAAAGCTACTCGTAATGATGTTGCTAAAACTGTTGTGGATTTCCTAAAATTTTTTATTATTTTTAGGTTTGGCACACCAAGAGCATTGATTAGCGGTCAAGGAACACACTTCTACAACAAAGTCGTTTACGTGCTTATAAAGCAGTATGGGGTGAAACAACATATTACTACCACTTACCATCCGCAAACAAATTGTCAAGTTGAAGTTTCAAATCAAGAGATCAAATTGATCTTAGAAAACATCGTTAAGTCGGATAGGAAGGGTTGGAGTCTACAATGAAACAATGCACTTTGGGCATATCAGACAACTTATAAGGGACCTATTGACATGTAGCTTTGCCAACTTGTTTTCAATAAATCGTGCCATCTCTTAGTTGAATTGGAACACAAAGCCTACTGGGTTATAAACAATTGCAAATGAAATTGGAAGCAGGGGCGAGTCTCAAAAATCGCACATACAAGAGCTCGAGAAAATTCAACGAGACGCGTACAAGAATGCTTGAATTGACAAAGACAAAACTAAAATGTTTCATAATAAAATGATTGCCTGTGAACAATTTTTAGTGCGATAGAGGGTCTTAATTTACGACTCTACCCTGAAAAAAGTTCCTGGTAAGCTTCAAACTAAATAATTAGGTCCTTTCATTATAACTCAATTGTTTCCTCATGGTGCAATGGAAATTAAGAGGGAAGAGACAGTGAAGTGCTTCAAAGTCGATAGTCAAATGTTGAAATCTTTCTGCGAACAATTCCAAGTGCACAAAGTTGACAAGTTCATTCTTGAAAAATTAAGGGTTTAAATTCAAAGGTCGTCGAGCTAACAACGTTAAACAAAAGTCCTCATGGGAGGCAACCCACAAATAATTTTTTTTTATCTTATTTCATTTCTGTCATTTTATTCCATTAAAAATCATTTTTTTATTTTCTATATATTTTATTATTTTATTTTATTTTATTTCTTGCAAAAACAATGGTACCCCAACCCCGATCGCCCGTTCGTTGACTTTACATGGGAGTATTCTTTTCCTTTGCCTTACATTTAATTTTTGGTGCACATTGAGGGTAACGTGGGATAAGTAGGGAGAATTTTGAAATAATTATAATTATTTTTGCTACTGATTTTATTGCTTATTCCGATCTCGCGTATCTTAATTATTATCACTTGATCATTCTTCAATCATTTGAATTGGGTTTAAACTCCACTGCTTTGTCGATCTAAATGTTTGGGTATTTGACGAATAGTTTCTCATAGCTTAGTTTGTGTGATAAGTGTTGGGTTTCGTTGCAACTAAATGCTCTGTCACAATTTATCTTTCATGAAATTGATTTTTCGTTAAACTTGCTTGGATAATTTATTCTCATAAATTGCTGACAGTTTTAGTTTTGATTAAAAGTTAGGGAACTATAATCTAATTGAGTAATTAGGATGAGGTGTTTGGGTTGTCATTTTATTTCACGTAAAAAATTTGAGTGATATGCTAAGTCTTGAAATTGCTCCGCTAAACCGAAGCCGCCATGAGTAGAGTGAAAAGAACCATTTAGAGACGAATCAAATTAGGTAATTGGGATGGGGTGCTTGAGTTGTCATCTCATTTCGCATAAAAAAAATTCAGTTATATCCTAAAATAATTTGAAAAAAAAAAGAAAAAATGAAGAACTTTGCGTGAAAGTCGAGAAAAATTCCCCTTGCAAGTTTGGTCAAGTATTAATGTCGTGAATGATTAATTTTGTGAACTGGGAAAAGTTTTTCAACAGTTGTTGCTTGAATTGAGTCACTTGAGAAATTATTCATGTTATACACGATTATTTAAATTGTATAAAGTTATGGAGTAAAACTTATTTTTGGAAATTATTGAATGATTCAAGTGTAGGAATGAACGATATGTTTGAGGATAAACATCGGTTAATTGGGGAGCAATTTGATAATATGCCTAATTTACATATTTATTGCGCTTAATTTTGATTAATTCTTAAATGCGATACCACTAATTTTGGATTTCTTATTTGATTTTTGATTAGGTGTACAAGTAATGCTAAGAAATAAAAAAAAGTTGAAAATCGAGTTGTCACAAATGTTTTGGGCTGATGAATCAATTGAAGGACCATGATATAATTTTAAAACTTTATTTTGAGATTTATTTGTAGAAAATAATATTTTTAATTTGTAGAAAATAATATTTTTAATTTATCTTTTAAGATGATATTTTAAGTTTCTAAAATATTGTCTTTTAATATTTTTAAATAACTCTTTAATATTATATTAGATTGTAAGATTCTAACTAGGTTAGAGTTTGGTTTTACCGTTAATTATTTATTGCGGAGATATTTTGCTTGCCCGTTCTCCGTTCCGTTTCTTTTCTCCTGCATAATATTGCGCAGGCCATCCCCATTTTTTTTTTCTTTTTGTTTCATTATTTTATTTAATTTTTGTTAAATCCCTCGTACGATTATGTGAGCTAAAATTTCCATCTAACTTTAGGCCGATAAATAATTCGGTAGAGAATCGTGAAACCCAAATCAGCATTTAAAAATATTTATTTCAGTATTATTTTTTTAACAAAAAATGACCACAAGGGTCAACTCATTTTATTAAGTAACATCACAAATTATAATATTATGGATTTTCGACGGATAATCCATCTCGAAGTACAAATCAATTCTATTTTTAATGGCTAAATTACAAAGTAAATCAGCTGCATTATTACTATTGCGATTAATCCAATTAATTTGGACTGAATCAAACATATTAAAGGCTTTATTGTTGTTTCTTTGTTTTAAGAGATAAATTTTATCGACTCACAAAGCTATGTTGGCACTCAATTAAAAAGAGCTCGTTGATTGGGTGTTGACAGGCGTACAATTGGAAGTATTGAGTCGATCGTTTTTTGTATTCGGTTTAGCAAAGTACACATTGGCATATCCAATTAAATAGTTGTTAGGATTCTATCACGAGGAATAGCAATCATATCTAAACAACTCACATGATTGAGGCTGTTGGTTCGAATTGGACCCTTCTAGTTTATAAGACTACCGGAGAGCTAAATCATTGATGCGTGTTTCATGGTTGTTCGTTTGATAAATGCTAGTTGTTAGGCGTTCCCACAATTAATTTACACATGGAATAGTTGATGGTTTGAGGCATATTCGTTACCAAGAATTGGTTCGAAATCGGAGCAAAATTGAGCCTAAAGCTGAAATTTCTTCATATTGATTTATTTAATTAAAATTTGGTTCTGCTATTTTTATTATTATTTTTTATTTTAATTATTTTTACCTTTATTAGATTTAAATTCCCATTTTTATTTGTGTACAATATGACAATTGCTTATACACCTTATACTATTTATATATTATTTAAGTGTAAAAATATTATTTTTGATAAATTCGACACCTATCAAATCCTAAAAGAAAATTTGTCCATGATAAACATCCTAACACAATATTTTCTATATAATGCTCTATCAAATTTCCAAATAGAAGGACTTGAACTATTCTCTCCACCCTCTTGTAGTTTAAAAGATAAAAGCTTTCTGCGTTTCATCTTCCTTATATATTAAGTGGATATTTAGGGCAAAGTGATTATACGAGGTGTTTTCCACAAAAATTGCAACAACTATGCGGTATATCTCTAACTACACAAGGTAATTCATCCCAAACTATACAACTTGTGTACCCAGTGTACCTCTAGGTTTTGGAAGAGCCGGTGAAATACTCGAAGGAATCGTAGATGTTACATCAGCTTTAGTTGAATCCATTTTCCGGGAAAAATAAAAAAGAAAACAACAAGAATATATCAATTATAATGGAAATAGACAAATCACACCTTAATGTAATTAAAAAAACAAAATGAGGATAAACATGAGACAAAATTGATCCCATGGAAGAATATTAATGCATATATAGTACCTGAATGAATTTCTTTCTCTTTAGTCTTTACTCCACGTTTTACAATTGTCGTTTTAACGGTCTCCGATCACTAAATCAACAGTCGGTGTTCTTTCTCAGAGAAAACAAACTTCAACCTCCTCATTACATCTAGGTAAGACGCTTAAAATCAATCCCCATAAGTAAACAACAATTATAACTTGCATTTTCTTAACCTATTTCAAAATAGAAAACAGTCAGACCTGAAGAAATTTAGGATTGAACAGAGATTGACACAGCTAGTCTTCTAGGCCTTTGTATTCTCTACTGCCGAGGAAAATCTAAGATAAGATTTGGGTCTGATCAAGTGTAACATTTTCTAGACACCAAAGGGGAAAACTTAGATTATGAAAATCTAAAAAAAAATCCCTCCAAAGTCATGAAAACAAAAAAACACAAGTAAAGTCAAAAGAAAAGGAGGAAAACTTAGATTAGCATTTGATCTCTCAAATAATAATATAAAATGTGAATAAACAAGACAAAGAAAGAACAAATGTAGAAAATAAAAATAAGGAAAGGAAGAAATAATATACCTAAATAGAAGGGCTTGAACAGATTTGATTAAATTACATAAATGTCACTTACAATTGTGAAGGAGACAAAATCTAATGTTATGGTTCGGTGAGTGAGAGGCTTGATTTGATAAGGGTGAAGAATCAAAGAAAATGAGAAGAAAGATTGAGAGGTTTTTTTTCATAATCTTTTATATTTTTTTTGTCAATTTAATTTTTATTTTTTTAAGCTTCTAAAAAGATTTAAAAAAATTATTAACTTTTTATAAAAGAATAGAAATGATTTTTTTAACGAAAATACGGACTACACTATTAATTTTTTAAATAAACAGTTTGCATGACAATCTACATGTATTCCATGCTAATTTCTTTTTTAATTTTTATGAACTTTTTATATTTTAAAAATTTTGATGTATTTTTTATTTTTATAATTTTTAAATTATTTGTTCACATGGTATATAAAACAAATAATGTTCTGTTAAAATAATGTGCATATGGACTGCCATGTAACTTGCCATACTAACAACATTAAAAATTAATATTTTAGTTATAATTTCTATTAAAAAATAATTTGACTATTTTTAAAAGGTTAAGGGTCAAATTTAGCTTAAAAATAATAATTAAATTGACACAAAATATGAATATTAATTATGTTTTTTTAATTTTAATTTTTTTTATTTAGGAATTTTTGACAACTTATTCAGGATTTTTTTAAATAATATAGTAACAATGGGGTTTGATTTCAACTTTTTTAAATGGGCTTTCTTTAAAATGGGTTAGTCCAACACTAATTATTTTTAAAATAGGTTTGTTTTATTTGATTTGATTTGGATAAATCAAGTTTTATATGGAAAAATTGAATCCAAATTAAATTATTAGGTTTAGGTGACAACATCAACTTGAAACCAAACAGAATATTGTATAGCTCGAATTGAATCAAATAGTTTGAATCTATTTTTCTGTTTTTTTCGATTTCTTTACTTAGTTCTATCTATTGTTAATGTCGTTAATAAATTGTTAAATTAACTAATGAAAATTTGACACGTAAATTTTTTTTCAAATCATCAAGTTTACATTGAATAATATAACACCATGTGAAAAATTAAATAAAATAAAAAATTAAATTAAATAACAAATAACTAAACATATAATTAATAAAAAAGAAATAAATACTTACATGAAAGTACTTTCCTGAATAATAATAAAATATTATTTTAAAATCAATTAAAAATATTATTTGAAATGGAAAACTTTTTGAAGAAGATCACCATTTAATAAAATGGAGAAGATGATATTTTTGCTTATGTCAGTTTTGTATTTACTTCTTTTTTTAATTAATAATAGGTTTAGTTATCTGTTTTTTAGTTTAATTTTTTAGTTTTATTTAATTTTTCACATACTTGATTTGGAACTTACGTATCGAATTTTCTTGATTGATTTAGCAATTCACTAATGGTGTTAACTTTATCTACCATAATAAAACACATATTAATAGTTCAAGACTTCAAGTACTACATTAGACATTTTCAAAGTACAAATACTACATTAGACATTTTCAAAGTACATATATCACATTAAATATTTTATGAAAGTATGTGTATCATAATAAAACTAATATTAATAATTCAAGCTACATTCAATATTTTATGAAGTATAAGCAATGAATATGATATTATCCCAAAGAAAAAGTAAAAATATATCTAATATAAAAATATGATTAAAAATAAAAATGAAATAAAGTTTTAACTTTCAATCCTGACACGTTCGACATGTAGGAATTGAATGAGTTTTATTTTGGAAGAATTTTTTAAAATCTTTCTTTATTGTAAAAGTTTACTGATACCAACTCGCGATATTAAGTAATAAAATTTATAAAATTGATCACACCTAAATTAACTAATATCACGACCTTAAAGGCAAGCGCACCTGTCGAACAATAGTATAGTTTAGTGGCAAGACCGAGTTATCGTACCCAAGGGAACCAAAAGTACTAGTACTTACTTCCTTTCTATTATCTAGCCTAAAAATAAAGAGAGTTGATTTAAACTAATTCTAAAACTAACTAAAAGTGCATAAAAGTAAATTGAGGAAAAACTTTCGGGAAAATTGATTGATATGAGCAATACTCAATGGAGAATCCACCTAGACTTCACTTGTTATTAATTTCTTGAACTATATAATTGATTACTTGCCTTGATCCGTAGAGATCCCTAACTTATGCTAAACCCCCCGTCGAGGCATAGAGCAACTAGGCCTAAGTTGTTAATTAAAGTTCCTTTATTAATTAACTCCCTAGGTTGCATTAATTCGATCTATGGATCCCCATATGAGGTTTGACCCTAATCCGGCAGATTTATGTCGCCCTATATCTAGGGTTGCATGCAACTTCGCTTAATTATGGTAGATCTACTCTTATCACAGGGACTTTTGCTCCTCTGCTCTAAGCACATCAATTTCTTGAAGTAATACATAGGATTATTAAATCAAGAATGAAGAACACATAATTAAGAATAATTCAAGCAATTATCATATAACTCAATAAATAATAACAAGATCTGTCTTAGGTGTAATAGCCCAAATTTGACCGGGCTTTGAGACTAAAATAAAATAAATAAATAATGTTTATTTAAGAGTCCATTTACAAAGGCCCAACAGAGACCAAATTTTAAACCATTACCCGTGTACCTAAATACACCCTTAACCCAAACTTAACCCAAAACATTTAGACCCAATTAGCTCATTCCCGAATCAGGCCTAGGATGCCCATATAACCCAACGTACAACGAGGCCCAAGTAGCCCAAATTGGGTTCCAGAACTAAGAACCCTAGGGTTTCATTTTCTAGTCACGCCGCAAAGGGATCTAGAACCTTCGAGGAGCGTCCTTCTCGCGCCGTTTCAGTACCTGATCGTGGCCTCCGGCATTACACCCCAACTCCGGCCCCGAATCACGCACGATTGATACATGAATCAGTACCTTGGTCACTTGATTTCTTCACGGTTACCTGCAAGAAATGGAAAGGGAATCGCAGCAGATATGCAAGAAAAGGAAAGGGAATCGCAGCAGATATGCAGGAAAAGGAAATAAAATCACAGCAAATATGTAAAGGAAATAATGGAGAGAAATCTTTGATTTCTTTCCAAAACTTGTAATGATTAAAGGCTATAAAAGCCTCCTTTGTAACAGATAAATTTTTTACGCACGCATTAAGAGAAAAAGCAAATACAGACAGTTTTCTTTTAAAAAGGTGATTTTTTATTTTTATTTATTTTTTCGTTTTGGTTCTGTTTCCTTCATGTTTCATCCGAATACATATTAAATAGTTAGCTTTTTTAAAATAAATAAGAAGAGGAAAAGAAAGTACCTAATTGGGAAGGTTTTTGAGCCTTCCGGCCGTCATACGCGGCGGCGCGTGCAGCGCATGGGTATCCGATGACGGAGGCTCTTTAGAACTCCGAGGATTTCCCCCATTCCTCTTTTCAGAGGATCCTTTTGTTTTTTTTGGGGTTTCATTTGAAATGAGTTTTAAACCATGAAATTGGCTTATGTAGCCTAGGTAAAACGGCGGCGTTTCGCTTAATTCAATAAGCGTTTAAACGACATCGTATTGGGCTTAGGATCCGCGCGTTGACCCGATAACCCGGGGAGGATCCGCGTGTTTTTATTTATTAGGATAATTTCCCAATTGGTCCTTCCGTGTTTTCTGTCTTTGCAATTTCCTTTTATTTTTATTATAATTTAGCTTTAACATTTTATTTCGGCTTCAATTTAGTCCTAACAATTTCATTAAAGCTTATTCCCAAGAACGGTGTCGTTTGAAAGGGGAGGGTTTAATTACCCTGTAAGTCCCTCACAATTTACGCGCGTTTCTTCTGGGTCCCTGATTCGATTTATTTCCTATAATTTGGTCCCCTGTAATTTTTAAAATTTAAAAAATAGCGCTGCATTATTTATTTTTTATATTTTAATCATTTATTTTTGTTTTTATTATATACTGTAATTATTTTATTTGTTATACATTATTATTAAATATTGTATCTTTACTAATTATTATCTTATATGCTATATATCGTATCTTTAACATATATACAGTTATTTCTATATATTACTGTACATTATTTATTTGAAGATTTATTATTAAATATTTTATTTTTATATTATTAAATATTTATATCATTTTCCATTTTATATCATATACTACATTATCATACTATCCTATATGTTATTATATATACTTTTTAGTTGTTATTATTTATCATATTTTATTCTAAATTATTATATTACTTTATACTTTAATTATATATTATATATTACTTTATATTTTTATCAGTTACATATTTTATATTTTGTTATATTTTCATCGGCATTAGATTACGAAATCTATACAAAATAATACTATTATATGTATATTTAGTATATTATATTATATATTATTTTTAGTACAAATTAGTTAATTTAAAATTGTCTATTATTATTTATTGTGACCAAATATGGAATTTTCTTAGTTTGTTTTTATTTTTGATTATTTGTCATTGGTATTTTATTTATATATTTATGATAATTTATTTTAATGTGTACTTTTACTGCATAAGTTATTTATTATTATTGATTTTATGTTTGCATGAAAGTCGTTTATTTATATTGTATTTGGGAGTTATATTTGCATGAAGTATATCCTATTTGCCTTATTTGTTATGAAATATTAATACATGAAAATTTATATTACATATGCTTATTTACATGAAAATGCATGTTATATTGTTATCTTTTATGTTATATTTGTATTAAAACATGTATTATAATAGTTCAATTTTAATTTATCATCTTGATTACATCATCGTCTTAAAAAACAATGTAAATAAAAATGTTTTTTTAAAAAATGAGGCAATGCTTTTTGTATTTAGGAGATCGGGAAATAGTGCCCTAACATGCTAGGTTGCAATTTCCCTTTTGTCTAAATGCCTAAAGTACCCTTCTAAAAATGATTTTATAAATTACGAGGTGATTTCAGTCACAAGAGTTTTAGACTACCGTGTCCTATCATGCTGGATGTGGTATTCATATTCTTTTGAAACGAAGGAATCTCGGTTTCAAACTTGAACTATACTAATTCCAAAAGGGATCATATTTTCAAATATTTTCAAATTTTAGCATTAAAGACAAAAAGTTATTCAATTTGGTACCAATTTTGGGCGTTACGAGGGTGCTAACCCTTCCTCGTACGTAACCGACTCCCGAACCCGTTTTATTGATTTCGTAGACCAAAACAATTGATTTCAAACAAAATGTTTTAAAGGTGATCCAATCACACCTAAAAAGATTGGTGGCGACTCTCATTTTCAAAAGGTCGAACCCCATTTTTCAAAACTCGTTCAAAAATGGTTTTGACATTAGGTTTCATCCCCCTCAAGTAATTGAGAGGTTTAGTTCATAATAAAGAAAAGAAACATCTCAGAAGATAATAAATAGCAAAACATAAAGAAACCAAAAACCTTTGAAGGAATTTAGGGAGATCCTTAGTCTTGATGTAGAATTCTGGCTTCTGGGATGAATCAATCGGCTTCCCTTGGAGTAATTCCTTGCTTTGACTCCTTGTGTTGGCAGAAAGATGGCGCTCCTATTGGGAGAAAAAGAGTACCTCCTTAGAGTTGCCTCCTAGGGTCTTTACATAGAGCTTTGGGGAACCTTTCTTAGCCTCTAAGCATCCAAATCCGAGTGAAATTCCTCTTCCTCATGACTAGAACACGCCCGTGTGCCACGCCCGTGTGATTTCGACAAGAGGCCGTATTCTGGAATGCTTGGGTGGCACGGCCGTGTAGCCAGGCTGTGCTTGTCGGGGGCTGGACCATGTGATCTTTGTGTGGCACGGCCGTGTGGTAACTTCTTGGGCCGTGCGTTTGCACATTTTGGCCCATTTTTTCTGGTCTTTAGTCTATTTTCCGTTCTTTTCTCTTCCCTATGCTCTCCTGAGTATAAGATATGAAAAAGAAAGATTAAGAGCACCAAATCTCATTAAATTGATAATAATTCATCCGAAATATAGGCTAAACATGAGGTAAAAATAATTAGCGTTTATCAAATACCCCCACACTTAAGCCTTTGCTTGTCCTCAAGTAAAATCTCAATCCCTAATTAAGAATCATTCTTCTCAACTCACAATCTTTATCAATAATGTTTCAAATTAATCCACAGGTAAGCATACAATGAAAATTCAATCAAAAGAACATTAAAGACTCAATTACTTTAAGTTGAGAATTTTATCATTGAAATATAAGTTTTCTTCTTTCTCCTAAGTAGTTATCTCTCCATCTTAATTAAAAAAAGTTGACATCCTCACTAAGGATTCACTCTATCCACTCGAAATGTTTAGGGTTCGAAAATTAAGTACTCTCTAGTCAACCTAAAAAGTTATTACCATAGGTTTGCTCGAAAATCAAGTCTCACCACTGTAGATTGATATGATACATCGATCAAAAGGTCTTTTACAGGTTGTAATGGGGCTTGGTTAGGGTGTTGTCACAGGCTGCAAAAGAGGGTTAGAATCGAGATCGAATTGAAAAATTATCTAGCTAGAAAAATCTCTATAACTGGAACATATTTCCCAAGCTAATCCTTAAGATAATATCAATTCTGCCTTGGTAGCCTTAAAATAGAAATATACAAAAACTATTTGAACTATTATAGTTTACAACTGAATACATATGTTTTTTTTTAAGAACAATTCAAATATGATACAATACTTTGAACAAAATTTTACAATCTGAAAGGAGAAAAAAGGTAAAGTTTTCAACTCAAATCTCGACAAAATGGGGTTAAAATAATTGAATGGGATTCAACAAAAAAAAAAGGGTTATTGGTTAATAATTAGGGGTAAGTTAAAGAAAAGGTTGTTAAGCTCAATGGGGTTCACTAGTGTTTAATTTATGGAGATAGGCTTTTGTGGAGTAAGTAGGTTAATTCCTAGGTGCCTTTATCATCTCGCTATATCAAATCAATGATGTAGTCTCGGCATGTATAATCAAAGCAAGTTCTAGAATAACAAATCAGTATTGACTCACTCAAAGCAATAATAAAAGTGAGCACGAAAGAATGTATGCTCAAAAGGCTTAAAAATCTCACCAGAATTACGGCTTTTGATGTCAATCCTGCGAATTTCAAATCTCAAGATAACACTTAGAATTAGGGAAAAAAACTTATGCAAAAATTGTAGTTCTCAAAAATTTCAACTTATCATGCTTGATTCCCTAATGTTTTAGAGTTTGAATATTCAAAGTACAAGCACTTATGTCTTTGTTTTCAACATATCAATAAAAGTCATAAATCAATCAGAATTAATTCCTAAAAGGAGACTGAAGAAGATGCTATTGAGAACAATGCAACCAGTTAGAAAAATTTCAAGGATTCCAAATAAAATGTAATGTCTGATAGTAAGTTTCCCCTCCATACTTAAGATATACATTGCCCTCAATGTACAAAGCTAACATTAGTAGTAACATAAGCATTAGATCATAAGGTAGCGAAGCATATGAAACTCCCCGAAATTTGGATGAATTTGAAAGACAGGGATTGGACTTGGAAGAGCGGCCAGTTGTGGCACGGTGTTCCCCTTTTCGTAGAGATTTGAGCTATAAAACTCCTTTGAAACTGTGAAGGAATTGATTAGTCGTGGGGAATTTGGGGCAATGGAAATTACTTGTTAGGGTAAGGCCGTTAGGAAAAATAATTAAAACAAAACAAAATACGAAAAATACTAATAGTCAAATAAAGGAAATGAAAGAAAATAAAATAAAAAGTAAAAAGGAAAATAAAGTTAGAAGAAAAGGGAAAAATAAAGATTAGTGTTCAAAAGTTAGAATAAGGTAAAATAAAAATAAGATAAATAATAAAAAATAAAGTTAAGAGGACTAGAGAAGTCTAATCCTCCGATGGATCGCGCGGCGGTGGTGTGATGCTCAAGTGCTGGCATATCTGCGCTAAGGTGGCGTCGATATAATCGAGGCGCTGGAAGCACTGCTGCTCAAAACGATCTTGGCGCTCGGATATGTTAGCATGTGTGGCTGCCACCTGAGTGGGTCGTCTGGGGCGTGGTGGCTCTGTGGGTGCATCCTCTGCTTGTGGCGGTGGTGGGACATCATCAGCGATGTCCTCTGGGTCTTCTCTCTCCTAGACGAGTCGGAACTAAAGGGGGGTACCTCCTGGCCTCCGCTCGATCATCCTTATGTGTAACATCATCGCGATGCCTTAGGGAGACATCTGACCGATCATCGTGTAAGAGGATGTCTGGGCTACGGTGTTGAGGAGCCCGAAGTGACGAGCCAAACGCGTGATGTATGGTCCCATGGATAGAACGCCTCGGTGGTGCCTCTCAGTCTGGTGTTGCATGGCGTGTGCGATAAAGAATGCGAGGTCAATGACATGTCCGTTTGCCATGCACTAGAAGAAATAGATGTCATGTGTGTTGACGACGCCTGTACTCTCTCGTCGACCTGTAAGAGTGTGAGCGAAGAGAGCATGGATATATCTTAGAGAGGGGATAAGAGCGGTCGCTTTGCTGATGCTGGGGTTATAAACTTGTTGTCCAGGGGCAATCTCGTGCCAGCAGTCAACGGGCCTGACGCGGATACAGCGAGAAAGGTTATGGAAGTCCTCGTCCACCATAAACCGCTCGGTGTAGAGCCCGGTTGCAATGCCGAACTCTGTCACGCTGAGGTGTTGCACCAGTCCTCCCAAACGGAACTAGACCGTCCCTGGATCGTCGAATCTATTCATCACGGTCTGTAGGTGAAATGTGAAGCAGAACTCGAGGGTGAGTTCTAAATATGCCGGCTCTATGATCTGGAAGAACTGCTCCCATGGCTCTGTCATTAGTAAGGCCCGGACGTCATCTACCAACTGTATCTGCGCGAGGGCATCCCAGTCTATGCAGCGGCCCGTGGATATAGGGCAAGCTTAGAGAAGTTGATAGTGTTCCTCCTACGAGGCTTGAGAAAATGTGATGAATGGGTGTCGGACCTCAGAGGTCGGCCTCGATGAAGAGCTCCCTGGCCCTTTTCTTTTCTTAGAGACGGGGACGGCAGCCTTTCTAGTGCGTGAAGATGACATGGTATCAAAATTGATGTTGCACGGTCGTGGGTTGGAGTTGCACGGGCTTGGGTAGGTTGAAATTGAAGATGGTGGTGTTTTAAGGACTGTGGCGGCGCTAATGGAGGTTGGGGAGGGTGTTTTCTAGGGTTTGGAGTGAAAAAGAAAGTGAATAGTGGTAGCCTATTTATTGTTTTTGGGTCACACGGGCATGTCACACGCCCGTGTGAGTCATGTTTGGCCCGTGTCTTTCGAAATCCGGTGGTTTTGGTGCGTCTGGTTCAAAGTGTATGCTCGTGTGGTTGGTTCACACGGCCGTGGGAGATCGGGTCTTTGTTACTTACACGGTCGTGTGATGGTCTCCACGGCCGTGTGCGATCGTGTTCGTGTTTCACACGGTCATGTAATATATGCCACGGGTGTGTGAAATTTGACAGTGTCTTCCACGGGCTAAGGACACGGGCATGGGGATTTGTGCAAGCCCGTGTTGATGCTGCAGGGTTGCCACGGCCATATCGCACGACCGTGGGGTATTGTAGGTAGCCTGTGTTAAAGTCGAAAGATTGCCACGGCCATGTCGCACGGCCTTGGGGTTTTATCGGTGGCCCGTATTTTGGGAAAATTTTTGCTCTGTTTATACACGGCCTCAGTACACGAACGTGTCTCTGTTTAAAGGGTTCACACGGCCTGGGACACGCTCGTGGGACTGGCCGTGTGGTCCTAAATCTCTGCATTAAAAAGGGTTAGTGTGATTCATGAAAAATACTAAAAACAAAATAGATGAAAAATTACTAAGTTAGTGCTCGGGTTGCCTCCCGAGAAGCGCTTATTTAGAGTTTAAGCTCGACTATGCTCAAGCTTGGTCGGTCTCGGCGGTTTGAAGAGTTGAAACTCCTCTATCCTGTTCAAAACTTTATTTTCAATGTAAGATTTGAGTCAAGTGTGGTTTACCTTGAAAGTGCCGAGTGACTCATGTTTTATCTCTACTGTGCCATAGGGGAAGATTTTCATTACCGTGAAGTAATGTGTATCACTTGTATGCTCTTTTGAATTCAAGATTCGAGGATCGTCTTCTCCTAAAATTACCTTACCTCCCACTTTGAGTTGATCTGGTTGTCCTTGAGGGTCGTCTTGGTGATGCTCCGTTTTGGTGTGGCATATTTTAGGCTTTTCGTGAAAGTTCAGCCACTCATCTAGTTCCTCGCTCAGGAGCATTCGCTTTTCTGGTTCATCTCTTGTAGGTGAATTTGCCAGTGTTTGCGTTGTCTTTATATGAAGTGCGTCCTGCACAGGAATTTGTATGGTGAGTTCAGTGTTTTTACAGGGACTCAAATCTCTATTTTCGTCTGTAGTTTTAACTGAGTTGTGAGCTCGTATGGTGACTGTAGCATCACCTACTCGTAATTTGAGTTCACCTATTTCTAAATCAATTTTTGTTCTAGCAGTTGCTAAAAAGGGTCACCATAAAATTTAGGGTACATTGCTAGCCTCATCAATGGCTAAAACAACAAAGTCAACTGGGAATATAAATTTATCGATTTTGACAAGCACATCTTCAATTATTCCCTTAAATGCCCTAATAGTTTTATCAGCTAGTTGAATGCTCATCTTGGTTTTCTTAGGGGTTCCAAGACCTAGTTGTTTAAACAGGTTATAAGGCATGACGTTTATGCTTGCCCCTAAATCAGCTAAAGCATTTTTTTCCTCTAAGCTACCAAGTAAACAAGGGATAGTAAAACTCCCTGGATCTTTTAGTTTGGTCAGTAGTCTATTTTGTAGAATAGCTAAGCAGACTGTATTTAGTTCCACATGAGATTTCTCCTCTAGCTTCCACTTGTTTGTCAAGAGTTCTTTTAAGAATTTAACCGCGTCTAGCATCTGCAAAATTACTTCAACAAATGGTAAGTTAATGTGTAATTTTTTTAAGAGTTTAAGAAACCTATCGAATTGTTTATCTGTGCGGTCTTTCTATATCGCTCTTGGGTATGGTATACGAGGCTTGTGTTCGTTGATGTCTGGCTTGTTGTTACTTGCCTCTACCTTACCTTTACTCACCTTAGGTTCCTCGCCTAACTTTGGGTCGTCTTTAGTTAACGCCTCCTTATCTGTTGTATTTATGGCATGAAGTTGCTCTTTAGGATTGGTCTCAGTGTTGCTTGGAAGTCCACCTTGCGGTCTTTCTGATATTAACTTGGCGAGTTGACCGATTTGATTCTCAAGGCCTTTAATTGATGCTGCTGGTTCTTTAATGCCATTTCAGTGTTCTGAAAGTGGGTCTCTGACATGGCCATGAATTTGGTAAACATCTCTTCAAGGTTGGGCTTTTTCTCCTGTTGCGGCGGTGGCTGCTGAAATCCCTGAGGGGTTGTTGTCTTTGATTCCCTTGGCCTCCCCAAGAAAAAATGGGATGGTTTCACCAACCTGCATTATATGTGTTACTATATGGATTATTTTGAGATCTAAAATTGTTACCCATATAATTGGCCTGCTCGATTTCTGTGCCATTGGCAGAAGATGAGTAGTCTGGAGTAAACATATTTGCCTGAGTTGCGTCGCACTGCATTACCGGTTGTGCCTGCGTAGAACCAACAAAATGATCAAACTTTTTATTTAAAAGGTCTACTTGGTTAGAAAGCATAGCGACAACATCAATAGTGTAAACTCCTGCAGCTTTTGTCGGCTTCGTCCTCATGACTTGCCACTGATAATTATTCAGTGACATCTCTTCAATAAATTCATAAGCTGTTTCTGGTGTTTTGTTATTAATCGTCCCTCCTGCGGCTGCATCGATCATTTGTTTGGTTGACGGATTTAAACCGTTGTGGAAGGTTTGAACTTGTAGCCACAAAGGTAGACCATGATGATGACACCTTCTCAAAAGATCTTTGTATCTCTCCCATGCATCGTAAAGTGTTTCTAAATCCATCTGCACAAAAGAAGAAATATCGTTTCGTAATTTGGCTATTTTAGCTGGAGGAAAATATTTGAGTAAAAATTTTTCGGTCATTTGTTCCTACGTAGTGATTGAGCCTTGTGGTAAGGAATTTAACCACTGTTTGGCTTTATTTCTCAAAGAGAATGGAAATAGCCTCAAGCGAATGGCATCGTCAGAAACGCCATTTATTTTAAAAGTATCATAAAATTCCAAGAAATTTGCTAAATGTGAATTTGGATCTTCGTCCTGCAAACCATCAAACTGTACAAATTGTTAAATCATCTGAATGGTGTTAGGTTTTAATTCAAAATTATTAGCAGTAATAGCAGGTCAAATAATGTTAGTTTGGGTACCAATCAAACTAGGTTTAGCATAATCATACATAGTGCGAGGAGCTACATCCTAGTTTACTGGTTCTGCTGGTAGTGCTGGAGGTGGTAGAACGTTTTGATTCGCGTCCATCTCTTCTGTAGGTTCTGGCTCTTGCTCAGGTTCTTGTTCTGGATAATGTAAACTGCGTCTAATTTCTCTGCGATTTCTGCGAACTGTCGCTTCTAGATCTTCGTCAAAAAGTAGTGGTCCTGTTGGGTTGTTTCTAGTCATAAACTAAAAATACCTAAAAAGAAAAAGCAAAGAAAATTCAAAAATTTAAAATAAAATAAATAAAAAATAAATAAAAACTAAAAATAAAAATAAAAGAAAAATGAATAAATATATATAAATATAGTGATGGTTAAAGTAATAGAAATCGAGTTTTCGTAATATTTTAATTCCCCGGCAACGGCGCCAAAAATTTGATACCGACTCGCGATATTAAGTAATAAAATTTATAAAACTGATCACTCCTAAACTAACTAATATCACGACCTTAAAGGCAAGCGCACCTGTCGAACAATAGTATAGTTTAGTGGCAAGACCGAGTTATTATACCCAAGGGAACCAAAAGTACTAGTACTTACTTCCTTTCTATTATCTAGCCTAAAAATAAAGAGAGTTGATTTAAACTAATTCTAAAACTAACGAAAAGTGCACAAAAAGTAAATTGAGGAAAAACTTTCGGGAAAACTGATTGATATGAGCAATACTCAAGGGAGAATCCACCTAGACTTCACTTGTTATTGATTTCTTGAACTATATAATTGATTACTTGCCTTGATCCGTAGAGATCCCTAACTTATGCTAAACCCTCCGTCGAGGCATAGAGCAACTAGGCCTAAGTTGTTAATTAAAGTTCCTTTATTAATTAACTCCCTAGGTTGCATTAATTCGATCTATGGATCCCCATATTAGGTTTGACCCTAATCCGGCAGATTTATGTCGCCCTATGTCTAGGGTTGCATGCAACTCCGCTTAATTATGGTAGATCTACTCTTATCACAGGGACTTTTGCTCCTCTGCTCTAAGCACATCAATTTCTTCAAGTAATACCTAGGATTATTAAATCAAGAATGAAGAACACATAATTAAGAACAATTCAAGCAATTATCATATAACTCAATAAATAATAATAAGATCTGTCTTAGGTTTCATCCCCCTCAAGTAATTGAGAAGTTTAGTTCATAATAAAGAAAAGAAACATCTCAGAAGATAATAAATAGCAAAACATAAAGAAACCAAAAACCCCTGAAGGAATTTAGGGAGATCCTCAGTCTTGATGTAGAATTCTGGCTTCTGGGATGAATCAATCGGCTTCCCTTGGAGTAATTCCTTGCTTTGACTCCTCGTGTTGGCAGAAAGATGGCGCTCCTATTGGGAGAAAAAGAGTACCTCCTTAGAGTTGCCTCCTAGGTCTTTATATAGAGCTTTGGGGAGCCTTTCTTAGCCTCTAAGCATCCAAATCCGAGTGAAATTCCTCTTCCTCACGACTAGAACACGTTCGTGTGCCACGCCCTTGTGATTTCGACAAGAGGCCGTGTTCTAGAATGCTTGGGTGGCACGGCCGTGTGGCCAGGCCGTGCTTGTCGGGGGCTGGACCGTGTGATCTTTGTGTGGCATGGCCATGTGCCACGGCCGTGTGGTAACTTCTTGGGCCGTGTGTTTGCACATTTTGGCCCATTTTCTCCAGTTTTTAGTCCATTTTCCGTTCTTTTCTCTTTCTTATGCTCTCCTGAGTATAAGATATGAAAAAGAAAGATTAAGAGCACCAAATCTCACTAAATTGATAATAATTCATCCAAAATATGGGCTAAACATGAGGTAAAAATATGTATAAATTATCACTTATCATTTACTATTAGGTCATTTCCTACTTCTTATATTTATACCATGGTCCTAAACTTGGTTTTAATTTTTTTTCTCAATCGAGTTATTACAAATTTCAGCATAAGCGAAGAATGCTACAAACAATAAGATGCAACATTCCCCTACAAAAATGACCCTCACCGAAGAACAAACAAAAACCAATACCACAAACCGATAACACCTTAATATCAACTACTAGATCCCCAAAAACTCCCACCGTTAAACAACCTTCATCAGAAAAATATCCAAAACAACCAATACATAAACCACATAAAAGCAAGAATCCTACATGCACAAACAACATTCCAACAATTCTGAAGAAACACATCAACAATACTCAACTTAAAATCACCACCATGCCTTAAACATAGCAGGCCTTTTTATTCCTACAACTGCCAGAGCATAAGCCATCTCATTTCTGTTCTTATCAGCTTTCGAGAAGGAAACATTACCTACTCTAACCATTTTGTGTTCAATTTCCTTGAAGATAGGACGCAGCAACCACGGTTTCAAACCTTTGTTCTTAAACCAATAAAACACCTCATTAGAACCAAACTCAATGATTAAAGAGCTTTTACCTTTACACCCCATTGCTGAAAATACATCCAAAGCAATGATACTCGCTCCCATCTCAGCTGAAATTGAGTCTTTTGCTTCAACTAGACTTGAAAATAATGCCCTTGCCACCCCATCCGAGTCTCTTAACACCCCTCCACACCCAACTTCATCCTTGTTCACCACACCACATACATTAAATTTTACCCAACCATGACTTGAAGGACACCAAAACCTACCCCTTATCCTAGATTTTTTAAATCACACCAACTTTTAGACGGACAAATCCACCATGATCTCTCATCTACTTGTAATTCTTCTTGAACAGACCTAACCTACATCAAAGCCTGTATCTTGGAATGAAAAACCAACCTATTCATAGTGGGCCACTTCCTATCAAACACCATCTCGTTATTTACCAGCCACACCGATCAGCATGCCGCTATAACCAAAATCATCCATAAGGTTTTGACCACACCTGTATATAATACATTATTACATAAAGAGAAAAAATCAAAGAACCCAACAATTGGAAACCATTCCACATCCCACCACTTGAATATTTTTCTCCAAAAACCTTCAATGAAATTGCATTGGAAAAAAATGCCCCACATTCTCTGATTCTTTATTGTACCAAGGACAGCCACTCTCCAATTGCCAAATCTGCACACCTCTTCTAATTAGGAACTCCTTAGTAGGAAGTCTATCAATTGATACCATCCAGAGAAAGCTTTTCATTCTAGGAGGCACCTTTAACTTCCAAATCTTATCAAAGGTGAAACAAATGTCATCCATACCTTCTTTGATCAATAATTCAGTTAATTTCTTCACCGAAAACACCCCCTTATTATCATGAATCCACATTAATCTATCCTCCTCTTCAGGCACCAACACCTTACTACTAACAACTTCCTTTAAGTGATTGAGCATATTCAACTCCCTATCCAGTAATGGACGAATGAAGAAATCAACCCAATTAACCTCGTTAAACCCATTCAAAACCAAAAGGTCTTTCACCAACCCTTTCTTGTTATTAACTAAACAAAACAGCCTAGGAAATTCCACTCTCAAAGGCCTTTCACCACATCAAATATCCTCCTAGAATATTATCGTTCTACCATTCCCTACCACCCAACGAAAAGACTCATTCCCCATCCATTTAGCCACTTTTGAAACTTTAGTGTTCTCCACTATACCTCTCCAAACCACAAACATGTTTTTTGAGTTGCTCGTTCTTAATCGCCAATGTTGCGTAAGGGATCTATACTTCGTAGCTATAAATTTTCTCCACAAAGCTTCTCTTTCCACCAGTATCTCCAACTCCATTTGGCCATGAGCGACTTATTTTTAACCCCGATATCCACCACTCCTACACCCCATTATCTTTTGGTAAATAGATCTGTTTCCATTTTACCTTCACCATTTTCCTACGTCCACCTACACTTCCCCACAAAAAATTCCTTCTAATTTTGTCAATTTTATTAATCATGGCAACAGGCGCTTGAAAAATTGACATGAAGTAAATAGGCAGAGAGGATAACACTGTGTTAATAAGCACAATTCTACCTGCCCAAGAGAGTGACTGACACTTCTAGCCTGATATTTTCTTCTTTAACTCTTTCCACGATTCCATTCCAAGAAGAAATCTTCCTTGGATCAGCTCCTAGAGGGATTCCTAAATAATTGAACGGCAATTCCCCTAATTTGCACTTACACATAGCAACCATTCTAAACAAAAACTCTTCTTCAATACCAAACCCCACAATGCATGATTTTCGGAAGTTGATGCTTAATCTAAAAAATTTTCAAAACAGCAGAGAATGAACCTAGAATTTCTCACCACTTCCTCATCCACCTTCAAAAATAAAATGGCATCGTTCGCGAACTGTAAATGTGAGACTGACTGACCAATAATAACATCTTTAATCCCTTTAATGATCCCCAACTCTTCTGCTTCAATCAACAACAAGTGCAGTACTTCTGTCACAAGAATAAATAAGAATGGAGATAAAGGGTCCCCTTGTTTGAGACCTCTGAACATTCTAAACTCATTAGTGACTGCACCATTAATAAGCACTGCAGCTCTCCTTGTTGACACACACTCCAACATCCAACCAGTCCACCTCTCACCGAAACCCATCTTCAACAATACCAACTCTAAAAAATCCCAACGTACATAATCATAAGCCTTGGCAAACCCCGCACCACACTTTTACTTAACCAAATGAATTAACTCATTTGCAATTAATATACCATCAAAGATTTGTCTTCCACGAATAAAAGCACATTGTATATCACTAACCACATCCCCAATAACATCTCATAATCTTCTCGATAGAACTTTTGCAACAATTTTGTACAATGAACTCACCAAACAGATTGGTCTGAATTCGAAAATGTCCTACAGATTTTCATTCTTGGGAATGAGAGCTAAAAATGACGAATTAATGCTTCTTTCCAACTTTCCAGTTTTATAAAATTTCGCCATTATTTCAACCAGATCTTTTTGTACAACCTCCCAACAATTTTTAAAAAAACAAAGATTAGATCCATCCAGGCCCGGACTTTGTTCTCATCATAACTCCACACCGCTTCCTTGATTTCCTCCATGGAAAATGTGAGACTGACTGACCAGGAATAACATCTTTAATCCCCTTAAGAATCCCCAACACTTCCGCTTTAATCAACAACAATTGTAGTACTTCCGTCACAAGAATAAATAAGAATAAAGATAAAGGGTCCCCTTGTTGAGACCTCTGAACATTTTAAACTCAGTAGTGACTGCACCATTAATAAGCATTGCAACTCTCCCTGTTGACACACACTCCAACATCCAACCAGTCCACCTCTCACCAAAACCCATCTTCAACAACACCAACTCCAAAAAATCCTAACACACATAATCATAAGCCTTGGCGAAATCCAACTTAAAAATAAACCCCCCCCCACACCACCCTTTTTCTTAACCGAATAAATTAACTCATTTGTAATTAATATACCATCAAAGATTTGTCTTCCACGAATGAAAGCACATTGTATATCACTAAACACGTCCCCAATAATATCTCGTAATCTTCTCGATAGAACCTTTGCAACAATTTTGTACAGTGAACTCACCAAATAGATTGGTCTGAATTTGAAAATATCCTACGAATTTTCATTCTTAGGAATGAGAGCTAAAAATGACGAATTAATGCTTCTCTCCAACATTCTAGTTTTATAAAATTTCACCATCATTTCAACCAGATCTTTTTGTACAACCTCCCAACAATTTCAAAAAAAACAAAGATTAAATACATCCGGGCCCATAGCTTTGTTCTCATCATAACTCCACACCGCTTCCTTGATTTCCTCCATGGAAAAAAGGCACCTTTAGCTTTAAAGCATCTGCTTCTTTCAGCATATTATATTTTAAGACCATATCCATTTTCCATTTTCTCGAAGGGCAACTAAAATGGTCCCTAAAATAATTGAACATCTTCTCTTTCAGCTCCTTAGGTTCACTATACCAAGAATTTCCAATTTTCATCTCATGCACAATTTTCCTCTTCGCTTTAATCTTTACCGCCGTATGAAAAAAATGCTGTATTAGAGTCTCCGTCTTTCAACCATGTCAATCTTGATTTTTGTCTCTAGACCAATTCCTTAAATTTAATTGTTTCCCCAAGTTCAAGATTCAAACTTCTCATCTCCTCCATTTCCAACTCAGTTAACTCTCGATTGTCACTTTCATCATCCAGAATCTTAATCCTCTTTTCAATCTCATTTATTCTTTTTTCAATACATTTCTATCCTCCCCATTCCATTTTCTGAGGGCTCCTTTTAACTTCCTTAAATTCCCCGATATTCAACCATTCATACTGCCCATTTCCTCCTATTCTTTTCTAATTAAACTCGGACACTCTTTTTTGCTAAGCCACGCATTAATAAAATTAAAAGGTTTCGGACCCCAATCCACAATTCATTTAGATAACAAAATCAGAATATGATCCGATACAGATCTTTTTAACCCTTGCTATTGAATGTCTTCAAAATGTTCAAACCATTTTTCATCTACCAAAAATCTATCCAACCTACTTTTTTCTTCTTATTCGAACCATACCAGGTGAATTTTTTTCCCCAACAATGGCAAATCCACCAATTTGCATTTATCAATAAAGCTCCCAAAATCTTTTGAACATTTTAATAATCCCACACAATTTCTTCTTTCGCTCTTATTCCTAATCGCATTAAAATCACCTCTCATAACCTAATAATAAGTGAACTGTTTTTGAATCTCAATCATCTCCTTCCATAAAATCTTTTGATCCGACAACATATTGGGCGCATAAACATTGATCAATACACCCACCCAACCTTCGATTAACCAATTCCCTTCTACCACTATAAAACGATTAACATAATAATCTATTTTCAACAAAAAATACGATTTATCCCAAATTGTAATTAGCCCTCCCGAACGACCTATTGCAGCTGCATGCCTAAAATTAAAATTATCATCTCCCCAAATTCTTCTAATTATATCCCCAGACACTACCTCTAATTTTGTCTCCTGTAAAAAACTTACATTTACCCTGTGCAATCTAACTAGACTACTCACCACTGCATCTTTAACCTCTGATCCCAACCCCCTAATATTTTAGGAAACAATTCTTATATCCTCCAACCAAAATTCCAATAAAATCAAAACATCAAATACAATCACTCACCTATTGATGCATTGATGATTTTTCGTTTTCTTCAACTCCTTTTCTTCTAATTTTCAAGTCTCATAATATCCTCAATTATATTTCTTTCGTCTCCCCTCTCTCTTAACCCTAATTTCTTCCCCACTTCCCAGATCTACTCTGCCACCCTCAAAATAACCTTTCTCTTATTGCTAATGTCTGAGTCAAAAAATGATAAATTCATGATTTTCTCTTCACTCCTTGATGCAACCCTGGCATTTTCCTTTCTCTAGATTCTATCTATCTTTTGTTTTTCTCTAGAAGTTAGCACCCTATCCTGAATATCTCGTATGGATCTGATTTTTTTGTTGAGTTGTTTCTTTTTCCCTCTACTACGAGTTGAATTTAGGAGTACATCTTCTATCTCCTGGCAAAACTGCCGTCCCCCTGTTTTTGGTACTTCTGAATTATTTGAAGAATTTTGATCTGCTGACAGGATATTATCCTTACTCAGACACAACCATTCATTTTTAGTTGAGCCCACACCCTCTTCAAAATCCACCTGTTCATTCAAACCTCCACTTGGGCCTATTACAAGTGACATGCCCATATTAATTAAGTCCTCTCTAGCCCGATCCATACTTTTATTATTTCTGTTGACTCCAAAATCTTCTTCAGCTAAATTCCCATTGCTTTCAACATCATGATCTCCTTCATTTAATTCTCCCAACATCTTTTGACAATCTTTTCCAACTCCATCATTTTCAACACATTTTTCCATAATTACTTCTACCATGTCGTTTCGGTTGCCTTCTAGAGATTTCTTCAATTCCAATCCAATCGCCGATTCTGATTTCGACACATTATCTACATCCTCCCTCAGTCTAATCTCATTTTTCAATATATTGTTATCAGATTCTTTCGACCATCCTTTTCCACTTACACTGATCAGAAAGCTGATATCTCTCACCTCTAGTAATACTACTTCTGTAACACCCCAAACTCGGCCTAGATGTTATGGTCGAACCTGGCAACGTCACATGAGAGTGTCTTTTGAAAATGCCTTAACGAGTTAACAATCATTCCAATTATTATCTTTACTTATGTCTCAAAGTCGCGAACTAACTTATTTACTTAAACCCTTTTCTTTTATACGGAAGCTCTTGATTAATTTTGGAAAACAATGTTTCATGGTGTTACAATTTATAAGCCATAAAATAGTTCAAAATTCCAAGTTATACAAAACAACCCCAAAGTCCACATTACGTAAAAACTCCCAGAAATAAATCAATAATAAATAAAGTAGAATGTAAACTGTAAAATCGTGAAATCAAAATGTATCTAGTAGTGGTCACCATCGAGCCCTCTGCTGCACCAATCCATTTACTATTGGGGATTACATGACAGATAAACAAATAAAGGGGTGAGTTTTCAAAAACTCAGTGTGTGCTTCCCCACAGTGTAACACCCCTAACCCGTATCCGTCGCCGAACTAGGGTTAGAAGCATTACCGGACAATTCAAAACTTTTTAAACATTTCGCAACCATCAACATCATATCATAGTTATACGTCATTAATGAGTCTCTTATGAAGGTCTACGAGACCTTAAACATGCATTAGAAGAAGGTCGGGACTAAACCAAACACCTAGAAATTTTTCAAAACTTAAACATTTTTCAAAGCTGTAGAGGTCACACGGCCGTGTGGTCAGGCCGTGTGCCTCACACGGCTACTAGACGCACCCATGTGTCTAAGCCGTGGCAAAATAGGGCACACATTCTGACTTGCCCACACGGCCACATGACACGCCCGTGTGCTAGGCCATGTGAAAATTAGGGAGGCTACTAACTTGGCCACACAGCCGACCACACGCTTGTGTGCCAGCCCGTGTGCCACCCACGGTCACTAGACACGCCTGTGTGTTTTGGCCGTGTCAATCCTGTAGGGTATACTGACATAATTCAAAAGGGTATCCTAGGGGACACACAACCATATACTATGACCGTGTGTCACACACGGCCGAGACACACGCTTGTGTCTCTACCCGTGTGGACAAAAATAGGCCATTTGAAAGGCCAACTTTGCCACCCATTTTGGGTCATCCCTACAAGCAACAAATATGCATCAAATATGCCACAATTTTAGCCAATCTTATGCTAAAAACACACATTAATATGACCAAAAGTATCACCAACCAATTCATGCTCAGTACCTAAACTAACCATACCAAATTCTCAAGCCAAAAACATATCAATGTTCAAATTTCATAACTTAATAATATCATGTTCAATCACTTATCAAAACTTACCATATCTATAACCAAGCATATATCAAAATAACCATTTCTCAATTGGCCATATAGGCACCATAAAACATACCAAAAAGCATCAGATATCAATAATCTAAATTCAAACATATATCCATCTATTAGTTAGCCATATCACATGGCTTAACATATATACATATCAAAACATATCTCCTAATATCTAGACTATACATGCCATACTAAACATTTACACATTCAAAAAGGTATCAAAACAAGGTTCGATAGTGTGGTGATTATCCTCGACGATCCCTGAGTTCTCAATAGCTATGATATGTATAAAACAATGCAAACACATAGAAAGTAAGCTACAAAGAGCTTAGTAAGCCAAATACAAATAAATGAATCAAATAACATATTCATAGCTCAAATTATTCAAGTATCTCATGGCAAAACTCAATTGTAAGTTCACATTTCTCATATACTTCACATGATCGTATATCACTTGCATTTAGCACATCATGTTTTCATTTCACTTGTACATATCCTTCATAAGTTCATAAATGAACATATATCACTTTTTAGTCTTACTCATAGCTCATACGTACCAGAATCAGATGCACATTCTTATAATTAGTCATTTCCCAAAATATCCATTGGACTTATTCGGAATTCAATGCGATACTTCGATAACTCAGAATCTCGTACAATGCCGACGTCCCAGACGTGGTCTTACATGTAGTCAATATCAATGCCACTGTCCTAGACAGGGTCTTACACGAAATAAAATACGATGCAGATGTCCCAGACATGGTCTTACACATAATCTCTAATTGAATCCTATGTCCCAGACACAGTCTTTCATGACATCTCAAATCGAAGCCAACGTCCTAGACGCAGTCTTACATGAAATCAGATCTCGGAACTTTCTCGGTTTTACATACTCGGTTCTCATAGCCATTCAACAGAATTCAATCATCATTTAAACAATAAAAATTAAATTTAACATATTTATTTGTATATAAACTTATCTCGTTCAGATTCGTATAGATGAAAACAGTTACTTGATCACTTTCGTTTTCCCCTGAACTAATTATGTTTTCTTTTGTTCTTAATCTAAATAAATTAAAATTTGATTTATTCAATTTCAATTTCATCCAAATCAATCCAACTATACATAATTAGGGCATTTTACAAATTAGCCCTCACATTTTCACATTTGAACACTTTAGTCCCTAATTTACAGAATTATAAAATATGCAAAATTTCACAAGACTATAGCTTGGTCAAATATTCATGGCTTTCATATAAGCCCATAAAATATATTTATTTCACATTTTAGTCCTCCAATTTCTCATTTTCTCAATTTAGTCCAAATAACTCAAATTCATCAAAATTTCTAATACAAATCATATTAATCACCCACGTATCTTTTAATTACTATCATCAAACTTCATGAAACTCACATTATCAATAATGGCACATTCTATAATCTTCATCAAAATTAGAAATTGAAACATGGGCTTGAGAAAACACAAAGCAACGACCATAAAAACGTAAAAATGATCAAAAGTGAACCAAAACACATACCTTAATCAAGCAAGATTATAGCCGAACCCTAGCAATTCTTTTTCTTTTCTTTTTCTATGTATTTTCGGTAATGGATGAGCAATATGGCTTATTTTCACACATTTGTTTTATTAATTAACACATAATTTACAAATTACCTCTATGCCATTAATGAATCATTAAAAATCAACATGAAATTCATGGTCATAAATGTCTATTAACCTTTTAATGGCAAAATAGCTTTATAAGGACTTTCAACAAGTCAAACCATAGCAATTTAATTCATGAATATATATAATGCCAATTTTACTCATCTTGCGATTTAGTCATTTTTTATAACTCGACACACAAATAGACAAATTAGCTTACGGAAATTTCACACCTATCAATTCACATGCTATAGACACGGAAAATATTATTAAAATATTTTTAGACTCGGATATGTGATACCGAAACCACTATTCTGACTAGGGTCTAAACCGGGTTGTTACACACAGTATAGCATGCATACATACAGTTAACAGAAACAGATAACAATCATAATTCCCATTACAAAATTGGTGTAAGCCTTAGCCCACTCAGATCAGAATCAGATATAATCAGACCTTAGCCCATACGGATATAGAATGCATAACAGATTAGAATATCGTATATCATGCCCACCATCCCTGCACACCCTCTCCGTCCAACCCTGCACACCATGTGGGGATAAAAACGACCCACTCAGCCCTACACACCAAGTATGGGGATAAAATCAACCCATCCAACCATACACACCATAAGGTACTGTGAAACGACACATATCAGATATATGCAGCTTAGCTACCAGATAAAAGGCTAATAGCCTTTCAGACTTCCATCATTTCAACAACAGTCCACTCCAATGCAGTGCAACATACAGATATAGCATACTATTACGTAGATACACAAATCATACTCACATAATCAGAACAGATCAGATCGGATATACATGCTATAAGCAACATGCAAATACATACATCAATATCAGTTAATAGAATCAGGGTCTAAGATATCCTTACCAGCCCTACGATAGGTTATAGTCGACCAGGGCGACCCGTGCAACCTTACAGTTCAATTCAAAAAAATGGGCTCACACACCTACGTGGCTTACCCGTGTGGGCCCATATGCCCGTGTGGCTCACACGACCCAAATTAGCCTTGGTCGTGTGGATCACATGGCCTAGCCCAAAATCCCACACATCCATGTGGTTTACCTGTCTGGACCCACACGCCCGTGTGGCCCACATAGCCTAATTGGCCGAGCCCATGTCTTGTACACAGCCTCACTAGCCTCACCAGCCTCATGTGGTCGTGTCTACTGCGCTCGTGTTGAGCACATACGGCGTGGTTCATCAATCATATGGGCATTCTACACGCTCGTGTGGTGTCGACAGTTTCGTTTTCAACTTTTGTCGAAACGCGATTTTAGTACAATCAGAGTACGTACCTAGTTCGTTTTTTACGTTAACGCACACTTGAGCACTCTAAGACCTATAATTGACCATAGGTAATCCAATTTTAGTCACTTAAATCAAATTGTTATGAAGGGACAACTCTTGAGAAAAGTCGACAACCTTACCTTTAACGAACAACAGCGAATTTTCGTTGCTGGAGCGTTGAATGGCAGCCCACGAATCCTTAATTAGCCCCTTAATCAGAAAACAAACTTTCAATACTCCAACACTTTAGCAAAATGAAACAAAATGTATTACTAAACTTACCGAAAGCACACCAAACGCAAAGATGTGCAAAAACGATAGGGAATAAGCCAACAATCAAGTTTGAGTGTAAGGGAAAGTACGAAAAACAACAGCCAAAGGGAAGAGAAAGAGAAAAATGGCTAGACTTTTAGAGCAAAGAGAGATTTCAGGTTTTCAACAAATAAAAAAAAAGAATTAGAATCAGATTTCGGTTAACCCCATCTCCTAAAATTACTTCATTAAACATTTCACTAATAGAATTTCACTGAAACTCCATCTCTTACAGGGCACAAGCACAAAAATAAATCCCTTGCTCGCACAAGGATTCGAATCCTAGTCCTTCAGTCACTTAATACTCCACTTAACCACTAGACCAGCAGGCCCATTCTGATAAACTCTTACAAACAAGTTCTTTTAAGCCTATTAACCAAAAGTAAGGCTTTACTCAAATAAAAACCTAAATTTAGCCCAAGTTGAGGCTTGAACTTGGGACCTCCCCAACACACCCCAAAGCATATAACCATTAAAGCAGACAGCTATTTGTGTCAAATAAATGTAAAAACACATTCAGACAATTTACATGCTATAAATTCACAAAAAGCCAAAAATAAGAAAATTTGGGGCGTTAGAACTCTAACCCCCTTAGAGAAAATTTCGTCCTCAAAATTTTACCTGATCAGAAGAGGTGAGGATACTATTGTCGCATCGAATCCTTTGGCTTCCAAGTAGCTTTCTCAGTGCTATGATTCTGCCACAGCACCTTAACTAACGGAATAGGCTTCCTACACAGAACCTTAATGTCACGATCTGAATAGGCATAATGTGCGTGGGATCAAAGCGGTAATGTCTCAACTTCGAGACATGGAATACATCAGGTATACGATCTAACTCTAGAGGCAGTTCCAACTGATATGCGACTGGTCCCACTCATCTTAGAATCCAGTACAGTCTAATAAATCGAGGACTCAGCTGGCCCTTGCGATCGAACCTTACAACCTTCTTCCTTGACGAGACCTTAAGGAAAACTAATTCTTCCTTGGTGAGACCTTAAGAAAAACTAAGTCTCTCACAGAATACTCAATGTCCTTCCTCTTCAAATTAGCATAGGACTTCTGCCTATCAGAAGTCGCTTTCAGATGCTCTCGAATTAACCAAACTTTGTCTTGAGTCTCTGATACTGACTCTAGACCCGGTACACGTCACTCACCCAACTCAGTCCAGATAAGGGAGTGCGACATTTACGACCATATATCACCTCGTAAAGTGCAATCTGTATACTAGACTGTTAGCTGTTGTTGTAGGAGAACTCTACTAAAGGCAAGTACTCATTCCAACTACCTCAAAAATCTATCACACAGCTCCTCAACATGTCCTTCAATATCTGAATCACCTTTATTGACTGACCATCTTTTCGAGGATAAAAAGCAATACTGAAGTCAAGTCTCCAACCCAGAGCCTCATGAAGCTTCTGCTAGAATCAAGATGTAAAACGGGGATCTCTATAAAAAATGATCGAAATAGGAACCCCATGAAGCCTCACTATCTCAGAAATGTAAAGTTTGGCCAACTTCTATAGGGAGAAGTCTGTTCTGACCGGAATAAAGTGAGCAGACTTCGTCAATAGATCCACGATGACCCATACAGAATCCTTTTTAGTAGGTGTTAGAGGCAACCCACTAACAAAATCCATCGTTACTCGCTCTCATTTCCATATCGGTATTTTCACTGGCTATAGCAAATCCAAAGGCAACTGATGCTTAGCCTTAACTTACTGACAAGTCAGACAGTGAGTAACAAAATCGATCACCTCACGTTTCAACCCTGGCCATTAGTATAACTCTCAAAGATCTCTGTACATTTTGTACCTACTGGGTTGTATAGCATAAGGGTTACTATGCGCCTCCCTAAAAATTGATTGTCTTAAGTCCTCATCATTAAGTATACAAATCCGGCCTTGGAAGTAGAAAACCTCATCTTTATTCAAACCAAAATCTGAAGTAGTCCCAGTCTCATCCTGACGGGACCGTGACTCAAGAGACTTATCCCCCTTCTGTTTATCTCTGATCTGACCAATCCATGTTAGTTTCACCTGAAATTTTGCCAACAAACTCCCATAGTCATATAGACTCAATCGAGCGAACAACGCTCTCAGATCAGTCATAGCCTTACGGCTCAACACATCAGTCACCACGTTAGCCTTACCAAGATGGTACTCTATACTGCAGTCGTAGTCCTTAAGCAGCTCAACCCATCGACGCTGCCTAAGATTTAACTCTTTCTGAGTGAGGAGATACTTGAAGCTCTTGTGATCCGTGTAGATAGTACAGTTCTCACCATACAGATAATGCCTCCAAATCTTTAGAGCAAAGACCACTGCAGCTAACTCCAAGTTGTACGTCAGATAATTAACCTCATGAGCCTTGAGCTATCACGATGCATAAGCCACTACCTTACCGTCTTACATCAGAACACAGCCCAGACCTACATGTGACGCATCACTGTAAACTACAAAATCTTTACCAAGCTCAGGCTGTATCAAAACTGGAGCCTGTGTCAAAACTATTTTAAGCTTCTCAAAGCTTTCCTGTTGTGCATCAGTCCAAACGAAAGGAACTCCCTTACGTAGTAACTTAGTCAATGGAGCTATGACCAAAGAGAACCCCTCTACAAAACGACAGTAGTATCCTACCGGCCCCAAAAAGCTACGAATCTCAGACACATTCTTGGGCTATCTCTAATCCAACACAACCTTAATCTTACGACGATCCACACAAATCCCCTCGATAGATACCACATTGTAATGACCCAAAATTCACGGGCACCGGAAAAGTATATTATCGGGCCTCCGTCTTAGTAAATCGAGTTCGTAAATAATTATTAGGAATAATTATGAGTCTAGTAGTGTGTTTAATTAGGTTTTAATTAAGTGAATTTAGCTTAATTTAGAATAATTAGTAAAAAGAACTAAAGTAAATAAAAGGTAAAAGTTTAATTGTAGATTAAAAGGAAATAAAAAGGGCCAAATTGGCAATTAAACCATTTTTACTAATATAAACGGTTTAACATTAGAAAATCTAAGTTTTTTTTTATTTGAGATTTTTATTTTAATATACTATTTTATTATTGTATTAATATTATATAACTTTATAACTTAAGAAATAAATAGAATAAATCCAAATGTATGGAAATAAAGCTATACATGTGTAAAAATACAAGTTTATACACTTGTAATTTATTTATATATTTCCTTAAACAATAAACAAAAGATATTTGTTAATTATTAAAATTGTTATTATTATTTTATAATAAAATGAAGAGTAAAAAGAATAAAAAAGAAACAAAACATAGTAGAAACAGGGAAACTTTCGAAACAGAGCAAGGAAAGAAGAAAGAAAGGAGAAAAAAAAAAAGAAAGAAAAGGGGAAATAGGGTTTATGAAGCTTGGAGTTAATTGGTAAGTTCAATTAAGTTCTTTTCTCATGATTTTGATGTTTTAGAAGTATTAAAATAAGGTCTTGATGGAATCAAGTTGGTATTTTGGAAGTTCTTAGGTTTTTAAACAAAGTTCATGTTGAATAAAAATGATGAAATAGGGGTTTAATTGAATGAAATTCAAGTTAGAATAGATATAGGGATTGAATTGTAAAGTAAGCTATAAGTTTTGTGTTTTAGGGACTAAATTGAGGAAAATTCAAAATTAGGAAAATATGTTGAAAATTTAATAGTTAAATTTGAGTTTGAATGAAATTTGAATAGAAATAAGATGTGAATTGGTGTTTTAAATTTGGTTATTAACATTTTACACCAAAACAGCTTTGGGCAGTAGCAATGGTTTGAATTTGAAAATTCACTAAAAATTTTAGAAATTGAACTAGAGGATGAACAAAATATGGAATTAAAGCTTATTAAGTCTAGTTTATCATAGAAAATCAGTGTAAGCAAATAAATTGTATATCATGAGATATAATAAGTTTTGTGAGACTAGGTCAGAATGAATTTGGGTTCCCTTGTTCTAAATTTGAAAATTCATTAAAACTTTTATAAAAATTATTATGGAGTTTAATTTATATGTGTGAACTCCTTATTAATATAGTTTTAAAATAAACAAACAAGAACCTTATTCGAGTTCTGTACAATGAGATAATTGATTTTTAGTAGAGAGAGGTTAGAACTGTCAAATGAAGTAATAGGGGAACTTTTAATGAATAAACTGTACTAATTGGCTAGACCAAAAATTCTAAAAATTTTATGATAAGAAGATATATGAGTCTAGTTTCAAGGAAAATTTACAGATATTAATTTGGAGTTTCATAGCTCAAGATATAAATAATTTAGTAACAGTGCCGCAAGCAAATAGCTTAATGGTGAAATTATATATACATTAAAAATGGTTAAATTTGCATGTTAGGCTCATGAATTAAATTGAATTGTGTTGTACTGATGATTATAAATTATTATTATTATTTTCGTAGTTAACAAAGAACCCGAGATATCAGCGCACAAAGGGAAGGAGAAAGCTATCTAGGATTAAAACGAAAAATTCTCAGTTTGTATTACTATAATTCAAATTACTTTTAATTAAATGTTTTATATGAATTCTATATTTAATAAGTGAGATATAAGGTAAGTATTGATATTTGAGTTGAATGAGAATTGAATTGAATGGTGAATGTGTATGTATAATTGAATTGTAAACTGATTTGAATGTGAAATTGTAATTGAAAGGTGATCTTGAATTGGAAATGAAAGTGAATTGAGAATTGAAATACCCGATTAACTAGTCGGGCTAAGTCGAATATAATTGGCATGCCATAGGATCTAGAAGTGTACGGGATTTGCCGGCTTTACCGATCAGGCACTTTATGTGTCATATATCAGGCACTTTATGTGTCATATTTCAGGCACCTCGTGTGTCGTTTCAGGCACTTTATGTGTCGTATACTGATCAGGTACTATGTACTGTTTTAGGCACAATGTGTCGTACTGGTGTGTTTTGGTTGGAATCCGTGTATCCGTTAAAGTCTGAATTGTTAATATGGTGAATAACTGAAATGAGAAGATCAAATGAATTTGATCAACTGTACTAGTGAATATGAGGGAAATTGAAATTGTGGACTGAAAATTTACATTGGAAATGAAATGCATGAATTTTAAAATGAATGAGGTGATTAAAATTTGATAAATGTGATTTGTGACTAGAATTGAAGAATAGCTAAATGTTATTTTATTATTGTTATTAAATGAAAGTTTAAAAATGAATTGTTATTTGATGCTTAGTTTTATATTTTATATTTTATTATTATTGCTATTATAATTTGAATTATGGTAATACCACTGAGTATGGAATACTCAGCATATGGTTGTTTCCGTGCGCAGGTTAATAGAAGTCTAATTTCCTGGTCCAGCATCCAAACGATCCCGACTTCAGCAAAAAGATTTTGGTGATGTTTTCTTTTCTTAAATGAAAGTGGCATGTATTAAGTGTTGTATAGGTTATTTAGATATGCTTATAATGTTGGTTGTAAAAATGGTATACCATATTTTGTTACTAGTTTGACTTAAGTTAGAATTAAAAACAAATGAAGTTATTAGTTAATTTTGATTAACATTATGAATGCTTAGTTATTAAATTACTATGTTAATTAGTTGGTTATGATTTAGGTGTATTTACGTTTAAATTGTTTTTTATTGTGCCATTGGTTTTGGAATGGTTTATTTCTGGTTTGAACTTACAGGGGGTTTATGTAAAAATAAGCAAAAATGTTGCTGAAATTTTTATAAAAAAAATGTATGAATGAAATCAATTAGTAAAGTAAAATATAATTTTTATGCATTTATGATTATACTATAATTTATTTGTTAAATAATAATTTTCTTGTTTATTTATTTGTTACGAATTATCTGTAAATTGTCTGATTTGTCTGGTAATGCCTTGTAACCCTATTCCGGCGACAGTTTAGGGTTAAGGGGTATTACAGACATGCCCAAAGAAAGTAACCTCTCGAAGCCAGAACTCACACTTAGAGAACTTTGCATACAGCTGTTTCTCGAGCAGAGTTTGCAGGACAACCCTAAGATGCTCATCATACTCATCCTCTATCTTAGAATACACCAAAATATCATCGATGAACACCATCATGAACATCTAAGTAGGACTGGAACACACGGTCCATCAGATCTATAAACGCCGCTAGTGTATTAGTCAATCCAAATGGCATAACTAGGAACTTGTGATGACCATAACGAGTTCTAAATATCGTCTTATGCAATCGGCCTCCTTAACTCTCAACTAATGATACCCTGATCGTAGATCAATTCCTCTCAACTGGTCGAACAAGTCAACTATCCTCGGAAGTGGGTACTTGTTCTTAATCGTCAACTTATTTAGCTGACGGTAGTCGATGCACATCCTCATTGTCCCATATTTCTTCTTAACAAATAGAACAGACACTGCCCACAGAGACACACTGGGGCAAATGAACCCACGGTCCAACAGCTCCTGAACCTGAGCCTTAAGTTCAGTAAGCTCCTTTGGTGCCATTCGATACGGGGCGATAGACACCGAAGCTGTATCAAGAATCAACTTGATCCCAAACTCTACCTCTCGGCTCGGAGGTAAACCCAGTAGTTCCTCTAGAAACACATCTAGAAAGTCTCTCACAGTTCGGATGTCCTTAACCCAAGAGTCCACAGAATCCAAAACACTGCTGTAGGCTAAGAATACCTTACATCCCTTCCTCACTAACTTTTATACCACCAATGAAGATACTACATTAGTCAAATAATTATGTCGTTCCCCAATTACGACTATCTCATTATCCTCCTTGGTTCTCATAACAACCCTCTTTTCAGCACAATCTAGACTCACTCGGTGCTTTACCAACCAGTCCATGCCCAGAATCAAATCAAACTCCCAAATGGAAGCTCCATCAAATTAGCCAAAAATACTGTCCCTTAGACCTCCAACGGAATGTCTCTAAACAGTTTACTGACTCTAATAGACTGCCTCAACAAACTCACCACTGATATCTTATTAGAAGTGCTCTCATACGGAATACCCAAAGTCTCAGACACAGTGCTAGCTACATAAGAGTGTGTAAAGCCTATGTCTATCAATGCATAATAAGGTACATTAAAGATTAGAAACCTATACGTGATGACGTTCGGAGCATCTCCATCCCCACGGCGACGTACAGTATAAACCAGTACAGGCTGCCTCGCCTTAGTCAGTCCAGCACCTCTGCCAGATGCTCTCTACCCTCGGCCCATACCATTACCACCCCTAACCTATCCTCAGCCCGTAGATTGTTGCTAAACGACCCTCGGCGGTGTGCAATCTCATCAACTGGAGCTTGTAGCTGATTACCCCTCAGTGGACAATCTTTAACACGGTGCTCAATAGACCCACACCTCAAACACGCCCAATCACTCTCTAACACTCACCCGGATGATGCCTATTATTGTGTTGACAAATCGCCACCCTAGTCGGAACAATAATAGTAGGCCCAACTCTCATTGGCCCATCAGTTCTGGCTTTTTTCTTAGGCTTCATCCTAGTGTTAGAAGGCTCAGAATCCTTCTTAGCCTACTTTTCTCTCGATTTTGAAGCTGTGAGCGCTTTACCTCTTCAGTGATCTTTGCCTTCTCAACCAGTGCAGAGAAATTCCGCTCTCTCTGAAGAGCTATTAGACCTGCAGACTGTCTCGGAGACCATCTTCAAATCAAAGATAGTGCTCATACTCAGTTGCCACCATACCCCTCGCATAGTGGCTCAGCCTAAAAATTCGGCCTCATACTCGACTACTGTACGATCTCCCTGGGTGAGAAGGAACTCATGCCTCCTAGCGTCAGTATAGTTGGCCCCTACATACTTACTATGAAAGGCCATCTTAAACAGATCCCATGTCAAATGTTCAGGCTGATGACATGTTCAGGCTGAATGTCTTCCTTAATAGTGAGCCACCACTAATATGCCTCATTACGAAGCAGTGATACGGCCCCTTAAATTTTTGCTCGGTAGTGAAATCCAGATCATCCATAATACGCTCTGTGGCCTCCATTCAGCACTCAGCCACGTTTGGAGCAACTTCAGCGATGCCTTTAAATATCTCAGACCCATTGGACTGGAGTCATTCCGTAACTGACCCACGACCCCTAGATCCAGCATTGGGCCCAGCGACCCTCTCCAAAATTTGAAGCATGGCTTGAGACACTGCGTCGTCTGCAGCCGTACGATCATAAGGACTTGACCCAGTATTAGTCATAGGCGATGCAAGTGTTTCACTAGTATCCATTACCGATATAGTATAGAAGTGAATGACTTAGCTCGAGCCCCTCTACGGTCTCTACCTCGGCCTCTAGTACCCCGTCTACGAGTACCTCTACCGCTCATCGTAGATATCGAATTAATCTGTATTAACAGTTTTATACAATTTAGTTTACAGTTCTGATAATTATTAACAAATATTTTATACAGTACAATATCAAAGTTTAAAGTTTGTTATCGCGAGAAAATCGTCTCACTAAAGTTTTCAGTCTACACTACTTAGAGTGTTTCAGTAGAGTCCTACCTAAGTAGTCTCATAGCATACAAACAATGTTTTTCAAATAGATCAAACTGTTTTTTCAGTATATACTAAGCATGCTTTCAGACAATACATATAAGAATTTTTGAAAAACTTACTTGGATCAGTGCCGGAGACTTGGTGTACCACTTAATATAAAAAACATTTCATTTTATTTTACAAATTATTTCTAAAAAACCATTCTTTAAAATCCAAAACTACAACTGAGTTTTGCAACCGTGCTCTTATACCACTAAATGTAACACCCCAAACCCAGCCTAGACATTATGATCAAATTTGGCGACATCACATGAGAGTGTTTTTTGAAAATGCCTCGACGAGTTAATAATCATTCCAGTTATTATCTTTACTTAGGTCTCAAAATCGCAAAATAACTTATTTACTTAAACCCTTTTCTTTTACGCAGAAGCTCTTGATTAATTTTGAAAAACAATGTTTTGTGGTGTTGCAGTTTATAAACCATAAAACAGTTCAAAATCCCAAGTTAAACAAAACAACCCCAAAGTCCACATTACATAAAAACTTCCAAAAATAAATCAATAATAAGTAAAGCAGAATGTAAACTGTAAAACCATGAAATCAAAATGCATCTAGTACTGGTCACCATGGAGCTCTTCGCAGATCGATCCATCTACTGTTGGGGATTACTTGACAGATAAATAAATAAATGGGTGAGTTTTCGCAAACTCAGTGTGTACATCCCCACAGTATAGCATGTATACAAAAAGTTCACAGAAACATATAACAATCATAATTTGGACCTAAGCCCATTACAGAATCGGTGTAGGCCTTAGCCCACTCAGATCAGAACCAGATATAATCGGGCCTTAGCCCATACGGATACAGAATGCATAACATATCAGAATATCATATATCATGCCCACCATCCCTGCAAACCATCTCTATCTAACCCTGCACACCATGTGGGGATAAAATTGACCCACAGCCCTACACACCAAGTATGGGGATAAAATCAACCCATCTAATCGTACACACCATAAGGTATCGTAAAACGACACATATCGGATATATATATAGCTTAGTTGCCAGATAACAGGCTAATAACCTTTCAAACTTCCTTCACTTCAACAACAATCCACCCCAATGCAGTGCAACATACAAATATGGCATGCTATTATGCAGATACACAGATCATACTCACATAATCAGAACAGATCAGATCGGATATACATGCTATAAGCATCATGCAAATACATACATCAATATCAGTTAATAGAATTGGGGTCTAAAATATCCTTATCGACCCTACGATGGGTCACAGTTGACTAGGGCAACCCGTGCAACCTTATAGTTCGATTCAGAAAAATGGGCTCACACGTCCATATGGCTTGCTCGGGTTGGCCCACACACCCGTGTGACCCACACAGACCAAATTAGCCTTGGCCGTGTGGATCACACGGCCTGGCCTAGAATCCCACAAGCCTGTGTGGTTCGCTCGTGTGGACCTACACCCCTTGTGGCCAACGCGGCCTAATTGGCTGAGCTCGTGTCTCGCAAACAGCCTCACCAACCTCACACGGCCATATCCGTCGTGCCCGTGTCGAGTGCACATAGCCTGGTTCATCGATCACATGGCCGTGTCTCACCACACGGCCTCCACACGAGCAGTCCACATGCCCATGTGGTGTCGACAGTTCCGTTTTCAGCTTTCACCGAAACGCGATTTCAGTGCAATCGGGGTGCACACCTGGTTCGTTATTAACGTTAACATACCCCTGAGCACTTTAAGACCTATAATTGACAATAGGTAATCCAATTTTAGTCACTTAAATCGAATTTTTATGAAATGACAACTCTCGAGAAAAGCCGACAACCTTACCTTCAACAAAAAATAGCGACTTTTCGTTGCTGGAGCGTCGAATGGCAGCCCACGAATCCTTAATTAGCCCCTTAATCAAAAAACAAACTTTCAATACTCCAACACTTCAGCAAAATGAAAAAAAAAGTATTACTAAACTTACCGAAAGTGCACCAAACGCAGAGATGTGCAAAAACGATGAGGAATGAGCCAACAATCGAGTTTGAGTGTAAGGGAAAATGCGAAAAACAGTAGTCAAGGGGAAGAGAAAGAGAGAAACGACAAGACTTTTGGAGCAGAGAGAGATTTCGGGTTTTCAAAAAATAAAAAAATAAAAAAAAAAATTAGAATCAAATTTTAGTTAACCCCCATCTCCTAAAATTACTCTATCAAACACTCCACTAGCAAAATTTCATTGAAACTCCATCTCTTACACGACACAAGCACAAAAATAAATCCCTTGCTCGCACAGGGATTTGAACCCCAAACCTCCAGTCACTTACCACTCCACTTAACCACTAGACCAGCAGGCCCATTCTGATAAGCTTTTACAAACAAATTCTTTTAAGCCTATTAACCAAAAGTAAGGTTTTACTAAAATAAAAACCAAAATTTAGCCCAAGTTGAGGCTTGAACTTGGGACCTCCCCAACACACCCCAAAGCACATAACCACTGAAGTAGACAGATATTTGTGTCGAATAAATGCAAAAACACATTCAGACAATTTTCATGCTATAAATTCACAAAAAGTCAAAAATAAGGAAATTTGGGGCGTTACAACTTCTTCTATCTTTCTCAATTGTTTGATTAAAATCAACATCTCCATCTTCTCATAGTTGGTTATTTTTGTCATGTTCTCCTCCCATCGAAACCATATTATCCTAAATGCCAGCAACCCTTTTGAACGTTTCCTAATTCCAGCAGTGTAGAGGCACCCCTGATATTTCGATCCATGTAACCCTCTCCGAGAACACTAATTTTTCTTACCAAGGTTCAATGCTTATGAAAAATTCCTTCAAGTATGACCATTCTCTCTATTTCAAGATACTTAATAGTTATTCATCCGGAATCTCCATAAGAAAATAATTTCCTTGTATTCTTTTTACACTTATTTCACTAAGTCCCATCCTCGCAACTCTATCAGCTAAACACTTTGTTTCACATAAAAAAAAAAGCCATTTCCCCCACTAAACATTTCTGTAATTTCCACAGTTGCTCGTTCCCAATATGACTCATTACTACTTTTGTTTGATTCATCTTCCTTGCACTTGATTCATCACCTAGTCTTTGTTCAACATATTAGCTTTCCATGTTGCTTCCAACTCCTCATCGGTTTCCATTCTTCTTTTCTCATCTTCCACCCCTTCCTGATTTGTTTCTTTGAAAAACAATGGTTTTCATTGTGTGGTTATCCTTCTCCATATTTTCCTTCTACCTTTAAATCTTACTAGCTTCACCCAGATTCTACTCCCAAAAATCACAAAACCATTTAGTCTTGTTATTGCCATTTGAGCATCCGAGAAGTTGGTGAATCTCACGAATCCAAATCTTTTGCCACTTTTACTTTTTTTCTCCGAGATGAAAGCATCAACCACCTTGCCTTGATAACTAAATAATGTCCATAAACCCTTCCAATGCATGGTCACCGGAATGTTGTATGCGAACATCGTAATATGATAACCTCCCACTTCCATTAGCAATGACTGAACTCTAGCCTATTGTTTATTTTCAAATCATTATTTTCATACAATCCTTATTTAATTTAATCTTTGACTTTATTTTATTTTATATTGAATTTCATTTATATTTGAGATGATGATTTGATTTATTATGCTCTTGTATGTGTTTAACTTAGATACCATTATTATATGATTTAGTTAGTTTGAGTTATATTTTACATGATTAATGATGGATATATAATTATTTATATGTACTTTTTTAAAAGAAAATATTTATAAGGATAAAGTACTTAGTTAATTACTTAATTTTTAAGGCGCTTTCATTTTATTAAAAAAAAAATCTTTTCAATTTCTTCATCACCATTAGAGTATATTTTTATTTTAATCACCCAACATTAAATCCTCCAACGACGACTTATTGTACATGCCACGTCCTCATTTTAAAATTATTTTTTGACCCTTACCAACGTTGATCTTCTTCTTCCTTAACTCATTTTTTCTAAGCAACTTTTTCATGCCCTTACGAAACTTATAACTCATTTTGTTTGCTCATGTATGTAACTTGGTAACAAAATTATTTGGAATATGGGCCATATGTTACTTCAAAAGAAGCAATTGCCATTGATACCACAATTGTGCATTGGTTGGAATCAAGAAAATTTTCTCCTATTCCATTTCTTCCTTTTTCTTGCAAGTATGATAGGAAGCTACTTATTCTTGCTCTAGAAAGGTTAAATGAACCTTATAGTGTAACAGTGGGATTAAACCAACTCTAAAGAGAAGAATTGGGGCTAATTAAATAGGATTATGATAACCCTGGTTGATATACGGTATCAATAGAGATTAAAATTGAAGGTCAAGATGGAGGGGATGGTGTTTTGGTCCAGAAAATAGAAAAGAAGCCCCCTCAAATGAAATGCCTGAGGTTACTTAAACTATGGGTATTTCAGATCGAATAATCAGGTCGGATCCCGAATCAAATTTTTATATATTTTTTATAGTTATATAACAATTTGTCCCCCATCTTATCAAAGAAAAATTATAAAGTCACACAACTATAAAATATATATAAGATCACAATTAATGGTAACTTTTATTTTGCATATGAACTTCTTTATATTTTATATCTTATTTTCAGGTTGGGATTGAGTTCATAGATTTATGATTTAATTTTAAAATTTTTATTTTTAATGATTTTATATTTTTATAAGAGGTGGGATCCATTTATACCACTTTTTAATATATTTTTTATACAATTAATATTTTAACGATGCAACGTTTGAATTTATTGATATAATTGTACTTGTCATGCATGCAAATTTTTTAATTGATTTGATATTTCTATCATATCGATCAAAAATAATGTATATATTAATATTTATTGAATGATTAAAGTTTTCTTTTACATAGAACAAATAGTTAGAAAATTTTAATTTATGTCAAATTTGACATATATAATCTATATGAATAAAATATGAAATATGACAGTTAGATAGTTAAAATATTAATGATACAAAAATATATGATAGGATGTAAAGCTTGTTTAGTTTTATATTGAGGTAAGTGGATCTCTTCCCTTCTTATAATGTTATTAATTTTGTCAAAATAGTTAATATAATCAACTATTTCAATTAACTTGTTGAACTGAAATTTTTAAAATACTATTCTAACAAAAAGTTCCATTTTTAGTAGAATAAATTGGAGCAAGTGTTTTTTTTTTTTTAAATCCACACCAACTATCAAAATCATTCAGGATGTTGATTATTTGGACTAACTAAAAATATTATAATAATAGAGAGACCAAATTAAGTCAAATAAATATATACAGATTAAACCATAAATTTAAGCATAGTAAGGTGATCACTACCATAATATACTCATTGAATGTATAATAAAAATTTAATTATTCAAATTATTTTTTACGAATTTATATATTACATATTTAAATATTAAGAGTGTGTTTGATAAATAGAGTTTTGAGTCTTCTTTAGTTGATTTGGGCTCAAATGGAAGATTGGGTAGTCAAACCCTTTAATTATAGTATTTGGTAAATAGAGATTTATAATAGCTTGTTGAGCTAAAACCTCTAAAACAGAAAACGCACGAATGGATAACTTTTTTCACAGTTGATAAGGGATGAGATATGTAAAATGACATATTTGACCATGCTTGCTAAAAAATTACTCCATTTACCACATGCTCTCAAACCTAATAGGGGTGCGAAGATATCACCAGCCTCCATTATAAAAAATATTCACTAATTAATTTATATACTCCTAATTTATTTTCAATTTACTTGTGTAAAATGATTTCTTATGCAACTTAATTCTTTGGTAATAGTGTTTTATTTCAATAATTTCACTCAGTAAAGGCTAAAGTATTATAAACAAATAAATTCTTAACAATAAAATGTGTCATGCCCTTATTTGACATTTTACACGTATCAGCTTTCAGTTATCAGCTAAGTTTTACCAAATATTTTTAAATAAACAGTTAATAGAATCAATTGGTCAAACCAACCATTGTAATCAACAATCAACTATCAGCCAATTGCCAAATAGGCCCTAACTTTATTATTTGGTATTAATTTATAGTGACTAAGAATATAAGGCATAGACTATTCATTATTACTTAAATTCATTTTGATTTTAAAATAAAAGTTTGACAAATAAATTTTAAATATATAAACAATATAGGGAATTAAAATAAATTGTAACCTTTAATTTTTTACTCAATAATTCAATAAAAAATAATTAACCTAACGCGAAGCGTTAGTTGAGAATCATATTAATCATATTTTAAAAAAAAGTTAATTAAAGTTACACATAAGTTGTTTAAATGAATAGTTAATTTTAATGGGGAGTTATTATTAAATATATAAATATAAATACCCTTAATAATATTATATTTTTATATTTTTAATTTATTATTCTTATATTATGTTTAATTATTGATATTTCCAACGTGATATTAAATTAAATAAAAAATATTCTAATAGTATAGATAAATAATAATATAGATTTAATATCGTTGAGGGAATTTTATCTTTTGAGGGAAAAGTCTTCGAAATATTGTTTTTCGATAGTTGATGGACCTCTCAATGTACCAATACTAGGTCGGAGGAGTCTATACTTGATTTTATCCTTAAATTTTATCTCCTGCCTCCGCCAAGAACCTTGACGAGTTTACGAAGGGAGAGCACCTTCACCCACTAGCAAAATCACAATTTGGGCTTGGTGGACTTTGAACCCATGTCCTACAACTAGAATATAGGAGTTGAATAGACAATTGGATACCAGCTCAAGTGGTAGCATAATAACCCACAAGTGCCTTATATGTTGTAAGCACGAGTTCAAACCCTACCAAATGCAAATGCTCATATTTCTTTGAAAGGAAGTTATGCGCTATGTGTGGCCCAACCTGAAATGATACTCCCACTGTGCTCAACCCATGCTTCTTTAGGGAATCTTTAGAATTACCACTGCTTGGCTTTCAATTTGCCTCTGATCACTAAATAAAATGTGAATAACTCGTCCTCCTTTCTTTAAAACAAGGGGTGCTTCTAATTTTGTCGGTACTTGAAACAATTTTGTCTTCTCTATATTATTATATCTCTAGAGTCAATAATTTTATATGAGGAACTATTAAACTCAAACACTTCATGCCATTACTCTTCAATTTTTTGAACATTTGTACTTGTAAGATTTAAACCTTAACCTACAACATACAAGACACTTGTGAACAATTATACTAATCTCCACAAAATTAAAAGACAAAACTCGAGCTAAGATAATATCAACCTGTTAAAAAAAATATAAATTCCGAGCAAACAATATGATTAACAAAAAGAAAAAAAAAACCACAATCTTAAACATCCTTAAAATAAATTCCCAAGATATGGCCACCCACTTTCTATATCAGTGGCTGCAGTGCAGGCCATTAGACTAAGTTAAAGAACCCATTACACGATAATAATGTATCATCAACCGGCAAAAGAAAGCAAATCAAACTGTCCATTTGTCAGTCGCTCTTTGTTTCACTAAAATTCAACAAAGCAGAATTTGTGTTATCATTAAAGTAATATTCAATGAATCTAACATTTTGAATATCAACCTCCGCAATCCCATCCATTATATATGGGTAATACAGATTTCATGTTCCATGTCCCTGATGACTTTTTTCACATTCCATCATTTGAAATCATTAAGACGAGAGTAAACCAATTAAGTGAAATTGGATTCAATTCAACGTGGTTTGAGTTGGATGGTCTTGAAGTTCAATAAGAACTTCAAAAGGGGGAGGGTTTAGTATATAGAAATGGTTGGATAAGCATTGCATCACCTAGATTGAGTGACAAGAACCATATGTCAGCAAGAAAATCAATTTATTGGATTATTTCTTTTTGGCTTATGACGATTTTCTTAATTCGGATAACTTTTCTTTTTCGAATTTCGAGTAGAATCTAATGATTCAAATATGGTATGAAAGTAATTTTATTTTAAATCAAAATATCATAATCTTCCTTTACATACATGCTTTTTTTTTAAAGATTAAATTAAGTTATTAGTAATTATAATTTCTAAAAATTATAGATTTAATTCTTATATTTTAATTTGATTAACTTTAGTCTTTATATTTTTCGAGTTAGTTCATTTTAGTTTTTATACTTTTAAAAATTTAAAATTTTAGTCCTGACCCAAATAGTAACATTTAAATCTGTTTAGTTAAATCAAATTATTAGTCTCATATTATACACACAATTGTAGTAGATTTGGTCCATATTTCAATTGAATAATTTTAAGTCCCTATACTTTTCGAATTTTAGAATTTCAATATTAACACAAATGACAATCGTTAACCCATTAACTGAATTTTTAGTAAGTAATATGTGAAAATAATAAGCTAAAATAACATTACACATATGATGATATGTTTAGCTCATCGAATTTTGAAAATACTGTAGCTTAACTTAATTAATTTAACAATTATCGTTTACTGATGATTGAAATTTTAAAATTTAAAAAATAAAAAAAAACTAAAAATATCAAATTAAAATAGAAATAGAAATCTAATTAAAAAAAGTTAACTGTTTTAATTAACATCACGGTGGGTTTATTTTTTTATTACGTTATTGTAATTTTTTTATAATAATACGTTATTTAAGATTTATTTTCTCAAAATACATATTTTTTTAAGGTTAGTTGGAAAATAATGGATGTCATCACTTCAACACTAATGGACTCTTTGAATTTAAGTAAATTATTTGAAATGATTACATCACTTCAACACTTACGGGGTCTAATTCTTTTAAAAATATTTAAATTTTTTATTGTAATAATATAATATAATTTTTAAGCGATTACGGATAATATTTAATTGGAATTTGATACTTATAGATGTCAAACTTCTAGTAAAAAATTAAAAAAATATATAAATCATAATTTATAACCATTTATTTGAAGAAGAAATAGAAATTTTAATTGACCTTACCATGTTGAGATTATCTTAAAAACACTAATTTTAAAACTTCTAAATAGGCCATCCAACTTCTTAGTTTTTAATAGAAGATCCAAAATATTCCTCCTCTACATTTTATACTGTCCTACACACTTAAGTATTTCTAAACTTTAATTTTCAATCATATCGTAATGGTTGTCAATTTGTTGAGACGCGAACACGGACATGTTGCTCAGAATGCAACATAATTAGACTATTCTTTTGTGGTTTGAGGTCATAATAATAAAATAAATTTGCCTAACAACAAAATATTCCCTTAATTAACACAAGTCGTTTTCTCCCAATCTAGCCAAATTGGACAAGTTACTTTCTTGTTGATATTCATATCTGCTTTGATTGAACGATAGAGACCTAGGGCCCATGTGATTCATCTCCTATGTTGGATCCAGTATGTCCAGTAAGTTGGTTTAATAAAATTACTCATAAATTACTTAATACCCTTTGTATATTGTCATCAATGGTTTTTGCACGCAAAGTAAAATGGAAGCAAATATTGGCTCACTGGTTATCTAATGTTTAACTAATACTAAACGATATTATATGGCCAAGTCGTAATATGGAAAGACAATTTATATTAGTAGATTGAACCAAAACATGTTCTTAGCGTAATTGGAAATGAGAAAACTGATTGAAAGACTAATATGTCATCTATCAAGTCCAATTAAGGAGATGCTTTATCTTCAGCATCGGAGCAGATGACTCCCTGAAGATAAATACATAAATGTTACTAACTGGACTAACAGTACATCGGACAGGACCCAAATAGAATAGATTTTGAATCCGTTTATGGATTTATTCACTTGTGACGTTCATAGTGTGACATAAATTAATCATGAGTGGATGATGGACTATATATGTGTGACTTGTATACTTTGGTGTAAGTAAAAGTCTGAGTTCAAATAGGTAATGAACTGAAAGTTGGTGCGTTAGGTATATAACTTCTATAGTATATAAAATCATTTAAAATATTGGAATTCATAGCCCAAAAAATAGGTACATGATATCCTCTCATTGTCATTACATTATAGATGAAAAGTAAACGTGATCATAAGTCATTTGTCTTTGTAATAAATGATTTAATTACTATTTGATATTAATTGACTTTTTATAAAGGAATATGTAATGATTACTATAAGATAAAATAGGATCATATTGGGAGAATCCTAAAAAGATTAAGAGTATCCTATGAGGGTATCATACTTATGACAAGGTCATTGGCGAGTACTAATCGAGCAACTTTTGTAATGATATGTAATTAAGGAGAGCTTAGTCACAATACTATAGTGGAATGACTTCGTGACTAAATGAGTTTATAATTAACAGGCGAAAAGCTGGAACTTAATTAGAAATCATTTGAGCCATAATTATATATGTCTAACCAGTCCCTTTACTAGCTCATTGAAATAAAAAAATGAATTGCATAAAGAATCAAATGAACAGAAATGGATGGAAACAATAGAGTTAAAGAAATGGGTCACATTTGAAAATGAATGTGTTTTCTCACTAAGTAAAGAAATGACTTGTGAATTAATTTTCTTTACTTAGTGAATTAATTTAAGTTTTTCGAATTATTAACACCCTCACTTGACTGAACGATGAATCTAGGTATGGAGTGTCACAAACAGGGCCTATTTGATCTAAGGACCAAATTATTACTAACTAAATCAATTATAAGTGGTTTTATTATATAAATACATATTCCACACAATAAAACCCTTAAAGAAAAGTTTACTAGCTCGAGTTTCCAGACTCTAAGGTGACTACTTATTTACAATACATTCAACCTTCAGGCAGAGTCCCTAATGGTACATCCTTCCTACTTGCATGACTTTAACAATGACAATATATCCATGATTTCCACATGGTCTGGCTTGTCCCTCCTTGAGTTCTTTGTCCTGCAGATCCTACAGCCACATGTCATAGCCTTGTAACTTCAAATGAACTTAGTTAGTTTCTTTATTATGAAAAATATACCCCGTGTTGTCGGTGATTCGAATAAATAATAATAGTAATAATTATACAACAAAGTCCTTATTTGGTAGAAACAGTAGTCTATCGTAGTGGACTTTTTCCTATTCCCAATCCTAACCTATGGTGGATAGATTGTTTAGTGATTTTTTTTCCAGCCATTTTACTAGCCATCAACCATCCTTGACAGTTCCACTGAGTGTCTCACCATTTTTACGGGCTTTACCATTTCCTTTAATGTGGTTGTACTCAATGTGGTTGTCTTCTTCCTACCATTATGTCCTATTAATGAGGCCTTCTGGCCTATCTTTCCAAGACTCTTGGTGAGTATTCTCAACCTCTTTAGTCTATAACGGATTCTTTCCTTATCTTAATCTTGCATAACTTGCTTACCTTCCATCCATTTGTATCACTAACACAGTCTTACACCATCCTGGTAGATTAAATCCTATTTGGATTAAATAGAGGTCAAATTTTTCTTCGTAATCTACTTTAGTCGCATAACCTTTCCTTTAAGCGTAGTATGCCTATCTGCTACAGTCCACTATGGCCTTCAGTACTCAACCGAATGCCACTGTGTGGCTATCTGAGTTTACAATTCCTCTTTCTTATTGCATTCCCACATAGCTAGCCATTTGGCTGATACTTCCTGATGGTTTTCTCCTTTAAAAGACACAGTCTTGACAAACACTTCTATCATCATGTTTGTCTTTCTTCGTCAATAGGTTCTAATCACCTGTCCCTTCCTTAGGGGCTAACCAGTGTACATATGATACACCACTAGTCTATATAGTTTCTCTGAATGCCCTTAGTGTTTCTTAATGATGGATCCTTATCCATGATCCTTGGTTAAAACATTTTTCATTTTCTTGTACATTAGGCACCACTAGTACGTCAACTTTCACTGTAACACCCTTAAACCTTATCCGTAGCCTGACTAGAGTTAAGAGGTATTACCAGAAAAATCAGAACATTTCATAATCATATAATACATCATCATCATAATATAGTCAAACGCCATCATTAAGTCCCTTTAGAAGGTCTACAAAATCTTTAACATGCTTTAGAAAAGGGTCGGGACTAAACCGAACACATACAAAATTTTTCGAAACTTAAACATTTTTCAAAGTTACAGAGGTCACACATCCATATGGGCAGGCCATGTGCCTCACACGATATTAGACATGTCCATATGTCTAGGCCATAGCAAAATAGAACATACATTCTGACGTAGGTCACACGGCCAAGGACATGCCCGTATGCCAAGTCGTGTGAAAACTAGAGGGTATAATAACTTGGGTCACACGGCCAACCACACGGCTATGTGCTAGCCCGTGTACCTTTTCAAAATGACCCACATGCCCGTGCGTCAAGCCATGTTAAACCTGTAGGGTATACTAACTTAAGCCACACAGCCTACCACACGCCCGTATGTGAGGCCGTGTGGTACGCCCAGGCTCAATTCGAATTGGCCTTCGAGCAATACTGCAAAGACACATGCCCGTGTCCCTGTCCATATGGGCACAAAATAGGCCATTTGCAAGGCCAATACGCCACCCAATTTTGGGTCATCCCTCCAAGTTCAAAACTAAAGCATTTTATACCAAATTTTCAGCCAATTCACAACCAAAACATACATATCACTTAATCATCAACCCAATTCATAATCAATTTCCATACAAAATCCCACCAAAAACACAAGCAAAATTCATATCAAAACATATGATCATTACTTCAAATTAACACATTCATTCTTATGCCAAAACCTTACCAATATCACATCTAAACACATACCAAATTGACCATTTCTTTTGGTCATTCACGAGCACATCAAATTACCAAATTTTTTTATCATATAACATATACCAAAGTTCAAACCATAATCACAACCATTATCAAGCCATATCACATGGCAAGACATATATACATCTCAAAACATATTCATATACTTCTAGCCTATACATGCCATACTTTAATATTTACACTTTCAAAATATACCAAAACAAAGTTCGATAGTGTGGTGATGATCCTCGACGATCCCTAAGCTCCCGGTAGCTTCGATATCTATAAAACAATTCAAACACACACAAAGTAAGCTACAAAGAGCTTAGTAAGCCATTTACAAATAAGTTTGTCAAAAATCATATTTATAAATTAATTCATTCAGATATCTCATGGCAAAACACAATTACAATTCCATATCGCTCATATAGCTCATATAATCAAAGCTCACTTGTACATATATCACATTTCATTTCCATGTACTCATATATATTTCACATATATTCAATTGCACATATACATACCTTTCATTATCAAATATCGGACATATTTCAAACGTACCTAAATCAGATATATCTTAACGTAGTCATACATTTCTTGTAGTGTCCGTTGAACTGTTTGGAATTAAATAGGATACGCGAATAGCTTAGAAAGCTCGAACAATGCCAACATCCCAGACGTGGTCTTACATGTAAACAAATATCGATGCCACTGTCTCGGACAGTGTCTTACACGAAATCAAATATGATGCCTATGTCCCAAACATGGTCTTACACGTAAATAAAAAATCGATGCCAACGTCCTAGACGTGGTTTTATACGAAATCACATATCAGATCCCATGTCATGACATATGTATCCTAACTATTCCTAAGTTCGTATGGGACTTTCCAGACGTTATCACATTATTGAAATTATCTCAGAATTTCACATATTCGGCTCTCATAGTCATTTAACACAATTTAAACATTATATAAACAATAATAACTCAATTTAACACATTTATTTGTATATCGACTTACCTCGTACGTATTCAGACGGATGAAAACAATTACTCGATCATTTTTGACTTCCCTCGATCTAATTTCGTTTTCTTTTATTCTTGATCTAAATAAATTCAAATTTAACTCTTTTATTCAATAAATCATTCAATTCAACCCATAAACACAAATTTAGGACATTTTGCAAATTAGCCATTATATTTTCACATTTTAACACTTTAGTCCTTAATTCACGAAATCACAACATATGCAAATTTTCTTTACACATAAGCTTAGCTGAATTTTCCTCTAGTCTATATAAGCCCATAAATTTCACATTTTAATCCCTCAAGATATCATTTTCACAATTTAGCCCAAATTACTCAAATTCATCAAAAATCCAAAGAGAAAACATGTTAATCTCATACATATCTTTTATTTTCTAACATCAAACTTCATAAAACTCATATAAAAATCAATGGCATAATTCACAATATTCATCAAATTCTAAAACTGAAGCATGGGCTTTATAGAATACTAAGCAACGATCTCAAAAACATAAAAATCATCAAAAACCAAAGCTAAAACATACCTTAATTGGCCAAGATTAATGCTGAAACCTAGCTTTCTTCTTTTATTTTCTTTCTTTTCTAATTTTCGGCAAAAAGGATGATAATGGCCTATTTTCATGCATTATGTTTTATTTAATTTACATTAATAATTAATTTCCAATTTTAACCTTAATGAAATAACTTTAATATTCACCTAACCATGTTCAAAATTGTCCAGCATCATTATCAATGGTATAATTGACATGCAAGCGCTCCACATTTCCTTTTTATTACTGTCGAAACCATTTTTTTGAAAAAAAGGGAAATCGACTTTGGGTTTTGAAAATAAAAACGGGAGTCGCCACCGATCATTTTTACTGAGGTGTGATCGGATCACCTCAAAATTCAATCATTTTAATAAAGTTTAAATTTACTAAAATTTTTGGTCTACGAATTTCAGAAAATGGGTTCGGAAGTCGGTTACACACGAGGAAGGGTTAGCACCCTCGATACGTCCAAAATTGGTACCTAGTTGATTAATTAGTGTCTTAGTGTCGAATATTTGAAAACTTGGAAGAATTTTAAAATATGATCCCTTTTTTGTTAAAAACGCTTGAATAAATTGAAACTTAAAACCACTCTCGTCTCGAAGCAATAAAATGTCATGTTCAATAAGTTGGGACACGACATCTAAAACTTTTGAGAATGAGTGTGTTTTTTTATTTAAGCTTCAAAAAGGATATTCTGTTATTTAGGTTAAACGAGGAAAATCGAAACCCAGTGAGTTAGGGTACGAATTCTCGAATTTCCAAACACCGAATATTACATTTATTTAAAATCTTACCTCGAAGAAATAAGATGCCATGACCAGTGAATTAGGGCACAAAACCTCGGATCTCTGAGGATAAGCATCTCATTTAAAAACTGTATTGCAATTTTAAAAGGATATTTCGTTATTTAGATTAAATGAGAAAAACCGAAACCCAGTAAGTTAGGGCGCGATTTTCTCAAATCTCTAAATACACAATATCGATTATTTAAAACTGAATGTATCGGGTAAAGGTTAATGTGATGAGTAGCGGAATGTGAAAATATAATGTTACATGCATGACAAGATAGATGCATTAGTAGAATAATATTGTGAGATTGAGAATAAAATGAACAAAATATGTGTATAATAGAATAATATATTAATATGAATAATTGAATATGTTAGTAGAATAATAAGTAATAAATATAATAATAGAGTAAGTATATAAAAAAAGAAAAATATAACGTAATAATAATATAAAATTAGCTAGTTTAATAATATGGTAATAATAGTAGTAATAATAATATTAGTAAAAAAGAAATAACAATAAAAATAAAGATAAAAATAAAATTAATGGAAACATATAATAATAATGATGAAATAATAATAAAATAATAATAATGGTAACACGTAAAAGTACATAAATATATAAAGAACGAAACTTAAATTATTAAAAGGAGTTGAGGAAATAAATAAATAAATATAGTGTAATGTAAATTAAAAATCATAATATCAATATTAATAATATAATACAAGTCTAAGGTTTCAAATCTATGTTGAAGGATACAAATAAATAAATAATGAAATGGTGAAATGAAATAACTGTTTTTAAAATAATTGATAAATAAAGACGAAAAGAAAATACAATAGTAATAGTAACAGAAATATAAAGTTAATAATACAATAATAGTACAATAATGATAAATATAAAAGAAAATATAATATTAGTAATAATAACACTAAATTAATTAATAAAGTAGCAAAAATAACAAAAGGGGATTAATTTGAACTTTAAAATAGAGATTTTGGGGTAAATTAGAAATAAAATAAAAGGGAAAGGTTAAATTGTAACGCGCACATACAAGGAGGGATTAAATGGGCAATATTCCCTGCCTTGCGAAACGTGCAAATCTGATGTGGACTAACATGAAATAAACGCAAAAGTTATGGGGCAAAATTACAAAACTAAAAGCAATGAATGGTATTTAATTGAAAAAGGATGAAAAAGCGGAAGGACTCGTCGCATAAATAACCCAAAAAATGCAAAAACACGCGGATCCTGAACCAATCGGGTCGGGTTGCAATTGGATCCCCCAAAACGACACAGTTTCGGCTGTGTTTGGGGGCTATGAAACTACGTCGTTTCGACGTGCTATAAAAGCCCATTTTTTATTCTTTTCTTCATTTCTCTCCCCGTTTCAAAAAAAAAAATTGAAGAAACCCTCTCAAGCCCCCATTTCTTCCGACGATTGGGCTCTCTCTCCGCCCGCCGCACCACCACCGTGCTCGGTGGCCAGCTAGGCTCGAGAATGGGCTATTTTTGTTCCATTTAAAACTCCCCGTAGGCCAAACCTTCAAGACCCGAAGAGGTGAACGGAGATGGCCCTCGCTCGTGTTTGAGGCTGATTCCGACGACGTAGAACGAGCCTTCGACGCTGTGACCACGGGAGTTCAGGTAAGACTCCTCCCTTCTCTTTTTCTTTTGAATTTTGTATAAAATTTATGTAAAATAAAAAAAAATAAAAAAGGGTAGGACGAAAATGAAGAACAAGAGTGGAAACCGAAAACCACCTTCAAAACTTTGGTCTATTTTATTGATCAGTGCCCCTTTTTTTTTTTTACAATCATCGATTCCCCTTTTACAATCGTTCCATTATGGCTTTATAGCCTAATACAACTGCCTATTTTACTATTTGGCACTGCTATTGCTACTGTTCTCTACTCTGTGTTGTTTCTCCTTTCATGTCTTCTTTTTGCAGGTGCTAGGCGATGGGACGGGGCCTAGCTTTTGACTTTTTTGGTGCAAGGAGCTGGCGGTGCGCTCGAGGCGCACATGGAGGCTGCGGCGAGTAGGTGGCTAGGGTTTCAGTCTTTCTGAAACCCTAGTTTGAATAATGGGTTAAGGATTTTGGGCCGAATATTGGGTTAGGGTTTATTGGGCTGGTTTGGATAGGGGTTAGTTGGGTCTGTTGATTTGGGCCACAAGATTTTAGTGGTTGGGCCTTGGTTGTATTTTGGACTGTTTAATTTTGGTGTTTTTATTTTTATTTAATTTGTTTGCTGTTTAGTGGATGTGCCCGGGCAAATTTAGGCACGAACAATTACCATTAAACACCTTTAACAAAAAGAATGCAACTTCTGCATCTTATGCGATTTAATCATTTTCTCAAATTAAGCACATAAACGGAAAAATTAAATCACAGAAATTTCACATACAGTCGTCGATATAGGATTACGGAGTATTATCGATTAGTACAGTTCAAGTATGAATAATACAGAAGTAATTATTAAACAATTCAGGAATTTGCCCTACTGTCTAAAGTAATTATTAAACAATTCAGGAATTTGCCCTACTATCTCTTTAATGGGCCCTCGAGACCCGAAATAGAAGATAAAAATAAATAGGGACTCAATCGGGAGCTTATAAAAATTTTCGTATAGTGCTTAAAATTTCCTTTAATGAACAATATCAACACCCTAAATCACAATCCAACTTACTCAAACAAGTCAATTTGGGCATTTTATGAAAATAATTAAATCTATATGATGGATTTTTTTTAAGTACTCCACTTGTATTATCAAATATTTCAAATTCATACTAATTAAACCAATTCCTATCATATATCGTTACCAACTTTAATTTATTTATTTTTTCAATAAATTGAAAATTCAAAATGACACACACATAAGACATCCTAGGTACATGCCATTACCAACAATTAACATGTTTTACCTCATTAAATTTGGGATCGGCCTGGGATGTTAATTCAACGATTTAACTTTATTTATCCTACTCACGGAAACAAACCGTACGCCGAGTATGAACTCAGTGGTATTTCTATAATCCGAATACTTAATAATAAAAATAAATATTACAAACTCTTAAAATCATATAATAAACACAATGATATAATTGTTCAATATCATTAAGTAATAATCAACTAGTTACTTTTCAATCAGTAATCTGTTTTAATCCAACCTCTATATCAGTCAATATTTTTCAATATCAATCAGTTTATCATTATCATTCAGTAATAATCAATTATTCTTTGATAATTAGTTTTCAACATATATTTACAATTCACTTGAATAATAATATTATTCACCATTCAATATTCTATACTTTTCCATTTCAATAATAGTCAATATTTTTTAGTAACAATCAATTAATCTTTATTGTTCAGTATCAGCCAGTCATCAGTATTAATTAGTTATTCAGTAATAATCATTTATTCAGTAAAATTCATTTATGCAGTAACAGTCAATTATTCAATAATAATCAGTTATTCAGTAACAAGCATTTATTCAGTAGCAGTCAATTATTTAGTACCTCTATTTACCCCTATTAACATGACTCAGACTTGGACGGATACACAGACCACACACTGGAATAGCACATTGTGCTCATCGACCGAAGCTGGAACAGTAACAGTAACGGTAACGGTAACAATAATAGTACGGTACACAGAGTACCTCATTGGAACAAATTCGGAACAGTAACAGTAACAGTATTCAACATACAAAGTGCTGAATCGGTAACAGTAATAGTAACTGTATTCGACACACAAAATGCCAAATCGGTAACAGTAACAGTAACAGTATTTGGCACATAGGTGCCTGATCAACAAGCCGGCAAAACCCATACTCTTCCATATCCTATGGCATGCCAACTATATATCTGACTTAGCCCGATACTATTAATAGGGTTTTTGGTTCACTTTCTTAGTTCAGTATCACTTTCAATTTATTTACAAATAAATTAAATTTTCTTTTTAATACCATAATAATCACATATTTATATTTATTTCATCACATTTCCAAATCAATATATTTTTCAATATAACATACATTCATATTCAATTTCACATCAATCACATATATCTATCATTTAACATATATCAATTAATCCATTTCAATTATACAACACTATAATTCTTACCTTAGCATTTTTCCATATCCTTTAAATAAAATATCACAATTAATAACTAAGTTCGGATTATAGAAATACAAACAGTAATTTCTGAGCTAACGCCCATCGACTTTGCCTCTTTCCTTGTTTAGCCGAGGTTTCCGGCACAATATTAGCTATTAAAGTTTAAAGCTTCAAAACCTCAATTTCTCCCTTTTTTCTTTCTTTCCTCTTTCTTTCTCCCATTTTCGTTTGAGCATTCTGTTTCCTTTCTTTGTTTCCTTTTTTTTTCTTTCTTTATTTACTATATATATATAATATAATAATAACAATAAAATATCTATATTAAATATCTTTTAAATAACAAATATTTATTTTACATTTGTATACCATCATCTCCATACACTTGTCATAATAAAATTTATTTATTATATAAATATCTTATAATATAATTACTTAATTAATAAATATATTTTATAAATATTAAATATCTATTAATAATTAAATACAAGTATTACAAGTGTATGTATTTTTTATTTACACACGTGTATCAAATTATCAGCACACATTTGTCTTTATTTATTTTATTTCATAACATAATATCAATTTAATAGTAATAATAACATTAATATTTACTTAAACAACAAGTAAATACGTACATCTATTACAATTGTATACACAATATTCATTACAAATGTATTTTATTTTTATCACACACTTGGCATTCACTTTGGCTTATTTACCTATTTAGTCCCTTCAATTTTCTTTATTTTATAATTAAACTTTCACACTATATTCAATTTAACCCTTTTATCCAATTATCCTTAATTTGAGTTAATTTACTTAATTAAATTTTAATTAACCACTCAATTAATTTCGTAAATATTTTTAATAAATATTTACGAATCCATTTTTCATAAACGGAGATCTGAAAATGCACTTTTCCTATAACCATAAAATTTGGGTCGTTACATTAGGCACGGAAAATAATATTAAAATATTTTTCTAACTGGAATTTGTGGTCTCGAAACTATTATTCTGACTAGGGTCTAAATCGGGTTGTTACATCCACGACTACGTTTCGCTGGACTAACATCTTTATGCCTTATTGATTTACACGACTATTATTCCCACAGTCCTTTCTCGTTTCCGTTACGTTCCCATTCATTGGCGGATTCTTTCGGCTCGCTGCTCAACCATTGCAAGTCCATACTTTCATTTTCCTTGTTTGTATGTTATCCCACGATTTCTATTCTGATTTTTTACTCTTGTTTATTATCTTAACGGACTCTCTATGTTGCTATAGTTGACCTATGGTCTTACTCGTCAGATTACATGTCTACTGTCTTGATGGACTCTATTTGTTGCCATAGTCGAACTATGGTCTTACCCCCATAATCTTCGTGTTTACTGTCTCGACGGATTACCCCGTGTTCAATGTCCTGTTAGACTATCTCATGTTTAACATCCCCTCAAATTATCCCGTGTTCAATGTCCTATTAGACTATCTCGTGTTTAATGTTTCGTCGAACTATCCCGTGTTTAACATCCCGTCGGGCTATCCCATGTTTAACTTCCCGTCAGACTATCTCATGTTTAACGTCCCATCCAACTATCTATGATGTTGTAACGTTTTTCAGCTATGGTCTTACATAGTATAATCCACATTTTTACTATCCCAGTGGACTATCAAAGGATTCCATAATGTCTTTCAGGCATGGTTTTACTCATTTTCATCATGATGCCATAGCATCTTTTAGCTATGGTCTTACTCATTTCCATCCTGATGCTATAGTGCCTTTCAGCTATGATTTTACTTATTTTAAGCATATAGCCTTTGATCGAATCCATGACTTAGCCCTGATCTTTACTTTTTTTATCTCAATCCATCCATTCCTCCATTTCACCATTATATACCTTGATGCTCAAAAATTGCAGTGTCTCCTCCGCAAGGCCTGGAGCTTCGTTCATTATAGGTACGCATAGCAACACCATATGGAAGTATCTAATAGAATCATCCCATTTCCCTTCATAACTTTGCCTAAACCCGACAATGTTTCTTATACATGCATTACATACATTTCATAGACGTAATATCATGGAATTATAATTAATTCATGGTTACTAGGCTACATTGGAAGATATTCATAGACCCATGCAACCTTTCAGCATACTTAACAATTCAGGGTTTGAGTATAGAAACTCACCTGATACTCATTCGTCTTGTTTGCTTAGCTCTTTCGGGTGTCAAAACTTTCATTCTTCCAAAAGCTAAGCAAGACAACCAATTCATGGGTTAAACTTAGTGTTTTTGCTTTAAAACCTCAAGTTTCTAGAAATATACAGAACCTTCAAAATGGTTCTAAAAACTCTTAACTTTGTTTTCTAAGTCTTACGTATACCGAAGGGCTTAGAACCTTACCATTTTGTTGGGTTGAAATTACCTAAATTTCAGTGATATCTAAACAGTAGTTTCGTAACCACAAATTCAAGTTAGAAATAAAATATATTTTAATATTATTACATGGATTACATTATGATAGGAATGTCGTATGGAAATTTCAATAGGAAAATTTTACCGATTTAGTGATTAATTAGAGAAAGGACCTAATTGCACAAAATGTGAAAGTTGAGTGCTAGAAGCTAGAAGGATCAAATAGCTATGAAACTCAAAACTAGAGGTTCTTATATGGTAATTAGACCGTCAATCAAAAGATGGGAAAATATCTAGGGTGATTCATCCATGGAATTTGAGAAAAAGAGAAAGGACTAAATTGGAATTAAGAAAAATTAAAGGATGATAAGGATGTAATTGGAAATATCATCCTATTATCATCATCTTCTTCCTCAATTTGCATGGAAACCTTAGGGGAGAGAGAGAAGAAACTAATCAAGCTTAATTGGGTAAGTTTTCATGTCTCGTTTTTAGTAATTTTTATATTTTGGAGATCGAGATAACTAGTTCTCTCTATTTTATGGATTAAATTGAAAAGTTATCAAAGTGTGGAAATTGTACCATGGATGAATATGCTGGAAATTGAAACTTTATGGAAGAAAATGAAAGGTTGTTAGTAAATAAACAATTTTTACAAAGTGATTTTGGATGAAATTGTGAAAAATGGACTAAATTGTAAAATGGTAAAATTCAAAGAAAAATTCTAATTTTTGTGAAATATATGTGCTGTAAATAATACATGAGAATTTCGGTTAGGCTTGGATAGAGGATTAAATTGCATGAATTTTATTTTTCCGAGCCTAAGGACGAAATTGGAATTAATGAAAAGTTTAGGGGCAAAATGATAAATTTTCCTAGAGCATAAATTGAATGAAATGGGATATGAATTGAATGAAATTAATGATTAAATTCATTTATATAGATCCGGACCATTCGAATACGAGACTAGATTGAGGCAAGGAGAAATCTCGGAATAGTTGATTTTATACACGGACATTCATCAAGGTAAGTTCGTGTAACTTGAATTTGATTTTTATGAAATGCTTGAAATGCATGTATATGTAATATGAATGTACAATGAATGAAAAATGATGAAATGTTTGATATACTTGATGAAAAAAGGAAAATAAATCCCGGTTGAATAAAAAGGAATTCAATGGATTAATGAAAAAAGATAATATATGTGGTATGGAAAGGATTTAGCCCGGACGGGTAATCCTAATATAAGCCCTCCCAATGTATATGTTACTAAATAAATTTAGCCTGGATGGGTAATCCTAATTGAGCCTAAATCTGGATTTAGCTTGGACTGGTAATCTAGAATAAAGCATTATAGAGTATTTGTCATTGAAAGGATTTAACTTGAATTGGTAATCCTGACAATACTCGTTAAACATATGTCATAGGGGATTTAGCCTGGACTGGTAATCTTGCTGTACAAAATGGGACTTAGGAGTGTACTCTCTAACATGGATAAATGTGAATTGACGGAATATGGATTTGTACACTATAAGTGTACTACTGAGTATCCATCGAAATTCTAATAAATTCAACGAGATAAATAGGGAAATAGAATTTGGAATATGTATGATTTTGTCATGAAAGGTGTAAATGACATTAAAATGGCAAATAATTGATGAGCTCATCAATCATTCATTTATAAGTTGAAATTGTATGATCCCTTTGAGTTAATTCAAATGTTGAGGTTGTGTATGATAGGGTAATATTCCATTGTTTGGATATATGTATGCTTGATCTAATTAATGGATATACGTGGTAAGTTAAATTCCTGTCACACGAGCTTACTAAGCACAAAGTTCTTACTTTGTTTATTTTTTCCTGTTTTATAGTGCTCGGATGCTCGGAAGGTTGAAGATAAGTCAGAGTTTGATCACACTATCAACCTATACATTTTAGTATATGGAAATTTCCATTTTGTGATAATGGTATTTATAGGCTAAAAGTACCAATGTTAACCTGAAAATGAATGAAAGTAAACATAGCCATTGGTATGGCTAATGTTAACTAAATTTTGAGCATGTTTATAAAGTAAATCATAGTTTATACATATTATGATTTGGTACAAATTTGATAGATTAGACATGTAAGATTATGAGGTAAGTTTGGTACCAAGTGTGCATGAGAAAATATGGTTATTGTATGATGAAATTGGTTGGAAATCATATATGAAATTGCTTGGTTGGTATTGGAATAGTTTGGTGCAGGTATGGGATGAAAAAGGGTGAGAAATGAGGCTTGGACATAGCCTTATTTTATTCACATGGGTAGACACACGGGCGTGTGTCTAGGTTGTGTGTGACACAAGGTCTACAACATGGGCATGTAGCCTGGCCGTGTGTCCCCTAAATCTAAAATTTAAAAAATAGAATACTCAAAATTGAGCACATGGGCAGAGACATGGGCGTGCATCTCAGCCGTATGAGGTAGACGGCCTAAAACACGGGCGTGTCTCCTGGCTATGTGAAACCTACACCTATTTTTTAAAAATTAGAATTAACTACACAGCCTAGCAAACGGGCGTGTGACTTGGCCATGTGAGATCAATTTGTTCATGGTTTACAAGTCAGAGAGTTACACGAGTAAAGGACACGGGGATGTGAACACACATAGCCTAACCACACGAGCGTGTCCTATACCACACTGGTGTGTGACTCTCAGTAGAGAGACAAATTTTGGGATTTTGCAAAAAATTCCCTAAGGTTCTGGTGTAGTCCTGGATCGATCCTAATGTAAGTTTTAAGCCTTGAGGGCCCATCCAAGGGACTTTAAAGATTATGTCAGAAAATGAATAGTAAATGACTCGATTAATCGAAAAGTGTTTTGTAAACTTTGGTAATGCTTCATAACTCTATTCCAGCGACGGATACGAGTTAGGGGTGTTAAATGGGTTTTCTACTTTTCTGACTTTAACCTCACGATCATTGCTCAAGTGAGAGTTTTCTAATACCTTTGCTTTCTTAGAGCAACCATGAAAGATGAAGAAGAGAGGAAAATGAAACAAATTGGAGAAAAAATCTCTCGGGATGTCACTCTCCAGCTATTTATAGCCCTTCCTATGCGCTTTCCCACTATATAACAACCATTCATCCATAATCATTTTATCCCCCACTAAGGAACCGATTGGTTCAAATACAACCAAATCATATTTGGAGCTCAACTATACTCAAACTAGCATATAAATTTCTCAAATTTTCTAGTAGAAACCGCCAGCTTATGGTCTCTTTTAATTTAACCCGTAAAGGTTCAAATTTTTAGGTTTCAAGGGAAACCAGATGTGACAGAATTGGGTTAAGAAAATTATTTAATATATTTTCTTATAGATTCTATTACAGTAAAATTGATAGGATTTTAATGGTATGAGAGGCAACAACCCTTATGTATTTAACTAAGGTGTGTCACCCCTTTCTCTTAGTTAAACTAGGAGAATATTTTTTCTATCAAATAAATATCATTCATGTTTTACTAATTTAACCAAGAGTTTTCTATCTCTCCCTAAATTCAACATTGTGAAATTAACAAGTAAAACCACAGCACCAAGGTTTTACTATCAAGATGCACTCATACAATAAATTTCCTCACATGAGTAGATTAAGTGATTAGTTCTCTCTGTACGTTAACCTATACAAATCTCTCAACTAAATAGATTATTTTAAGACTTACTAACATAAAAATATCTATCACAATCCCATTAAAATAGTAATAAGATAAGCTGAAGACAATATAATAACAAGTAATGTAAACATGGACACTTTTTTTATTTTAGGCATTTAGATACATCAAGACCAATCTAGGGGTATTCTTGGATTGTTACAAAAGAGCTACATCGATAAAGTACTCAAAAGATTTGGCATGCAAGATTGTAGACCAAGTGACAGTCTATCTTAGTTAAAGCCCTAAAAGCAACCTTAAAATTTAGGAAATGCAAAAGAGTCCCTATGCATCAGCTGCTGGGAGTCTAATGTATGATCAAGTATGTACGCATCCAAATATTACATATATTGTTGGAATGTTAGGCAGACATTTAAGCAACCCTAGGATGGACCATTGGATAGTAGCCAAGAGGGTTATAAGGTATCTTCAGAGAACAAAAGATTGGATGCTCAAGTATCAGAGGTCTAATAAGTCAGAGATCATCAGGTATATAGACTCCAATTTTGATGAAATATTAATGCAAAATTTTGTTATTAGGGTGCAAATTGTGACAACAATTGGTAGCTTTTATTCCAATAACAACAAGAGCACATTAAAGTCAAAGCACATAGACTTTAAGTTTCTGGTTGTTAAAGTAAAGGTTAAGAGTGATTAAGTACCTATAAAACATATTGGGACAAACTCCATGATTGCCAACCCACTTACTAAAGGACAACACCCAAGGTGTTATTAGAGCACATTGCTCATATAGGTGCAATGTCATTCCAGGATATTCAATTTTAGTGGGAGTTTGTAATTTTAAATGCTTTTCTATTACAGACACATTTTCGGTTATTTCAACTTAAGGTTATTTCTGTAGAAATAAAGTTTATTTGGTTTATTCGCACTCTAATTTTTGCAAGATTTGATCTTACCAAGGCTAAGGAGGACCAGTTGGAAATAGGCATGTTTGGATCATATTACATTTAATTTCCATGCAGCATATCCGTACTTGATCTATGTCATTTGGTTGTGTTAATGTACGTGATCAAGGATGGATTTAGCTACAATATATCTAACGAAAGTCGTCTTGGTTCTATGTTAACATAATTAATGGACCAGATTATTCAAAATACCTTTTGGACATGATAGTAAAGTTTTAAGCTCATAAGGTTATATAATAACATGTCATTATAGAGTAATTAATATATGTGTGGTCCAAGTGGAAGATTACTGGAAAATATGAACATCACATATATAATAATAGTGATTATATGTTATTATTGACAATCATAAAAGATTAGCCCAAATTAAAAGTGGTCTAATTTGGTTAAGGTTTATTGGACTTTAGTTATTAAATAAAGTATGGGTCACATATGTGTAGATAATTTCGTAATTAATTTCTAATTGATGATGGATTGATTAGAAATTAGGGTTAATGTGCAAAAGTTATATATTAGGGTTATGGTCTCCAAATTATACATACGTAACTTTTCTAATATGCCATCTTTAGAATAGAGAGAGTTGCATTATCTGAATTACTTGTATGCTAATTTAGAATATCAAAATCACAAGACCGAAAATTTCAAGAAATCAATGGATTCAGGTACGTTTTCTCATTTAGTTTTGTTCTTGACGATTTGATATGATAGATCTTAATTAATTAAGTTTTATATTAAATCTTATTTTACGATTCTAACATTTTTATTATTTATTTTTTGTTATGTTTATGTTTTGCCTTAATTTATTTAAAGTATGAGGGAATTCAATTTTAAAAAGTATATATGATTTTATGTTTATGATTTCATAATTCTTTGATTTTAAATTATTTAATCAATCTAATTAACTATAGAAAATATATTTCTTAATTAATATTTATTACTTAAGTATTTGTTTTGGTACCTTTTACATAATTATTTTTATTTTATGTTTAAAATTATGTTATTTAAAGGATTTGGTGTCTCATATTTTTGCATGATAATATTGCAATTATTCAATATTAAAAATATGTTGTTTAAAAGATTTGATTTGTTGATTCTATTTGTTGGGATATATTTATATTTGTATTTAGTATAATTCGATGGTGCGGTAATAAATTACGTAGTTTACTGTTCAAATGGGATAAATAGATTGAGTTGTTGATTTAGCATATCTTCATTTATCAATGTTCAATGTTGGTGAAGGGTGACAATAATGGTGGAAAATGATTTACTTGCGGAAAAGAGTAAAGAAGGTGAGCAACAATGATGTAATGTACTTAAAATTTTGCTTTTCTATTAAAAAGAAGAAAAAGAGAGAGAAATGGAACCAAATCTTAATACACAAAGGCGAAAAACAAGCTTAAAAAAAAAAAAAAAAAAAAAAAAACACCCATATATTGCAATCCCTGAAGTAGTTTAGCACTTATTCTCAGCAGTAGAGGAGCCATTAACAATGGTCTCCATTTGTAGAGCAGCTGGTTTAGATTTCCTGGGCTTGAACCATACTGCTGAAACAATATATAGAGCAAAATTTATGACCCCCAAAACGGCTAAAAGTCCATAGAAGCAGTCAAGTCTGCCGTGGTTTATGTTATCAGCCAGCCATCCTTGTCCACCATTGCTGCCTCCCGTCACGCTTTTCACCACTGATACCAGCAGACTGCTGACGAAGAAACCCAGAGACAGTGTTGTGAGGAACAAACCAGTGCTCATGGTTTTCATTCCTTTGGGCGATTGAGTGATGAAGAAATCAAGCTGGCCTGTGTAAATGAAAGCCTCACCGGCACCCACTAGGAAGAACTGTGGGATCAATATGAACACTGTTACAGGCAGGGTTCCAGTCGTTGCACTCGCACCCGTGGCTCGAGCCACTTCCAGTCTTTTCACCTCGGCTACTGCGGCAGATGCCATTCCCATAGTTGATAGTGCTAAGCCTAAGGCAATTCTCTGTAGGCTGCTGAAACCTGTAGCACCAGAAAGAATTGAAATGGTAATTATATTGAAATAAATTATAGCATGATTTAGTATGTCATTTATTATTTTCCTAATACATACATACCTGGTTTTCCTTTCCATTTCTTCCATAATGGCATAATGAGACGGTCATAAACAGCCAGAGTGATCAATATAGCTGCCACAAAGAAGACAGTGAGGGAACCTGCAGGAATTTGGAATCCTCCAACTGATCTTTCCATGGTGGAGGCTTGCTCCACTGAAAAGGTCATCATTTGTGCGTAAGTGGTCCAAAATAAGATGGTTGTGGCCCATATTGGGAGAAGCGCCGCCATCATTTTCACTTCCTCGACCCTCGTGACTGGGCAAAGTTTCCAAGGATTTGGAGGAGCAGCAGGCCCAACATTTCTCTCAAGATCACCTTCCCCAACAATGGCGGCCTTGTCCAAGAACCTAGGATTTAGCACATATGAACGAAACAAGGGGAAAAAACGTCAAAAGCAAAGAAATAAATGATTAAGTTATGTATACAGAAGACTGAGTAGATTGGAAAACCCACCGAAACCTATCTGTATGATGAATTCTTGAAGTTTCAGGAGTGTCTTCATATAGTAATTCGACATTGTAAGGTAGTTCCATCTTCCTCTTATTTATTGCAGCTACAATAACTTGGAAAATCTGAACTATTGGACTTCCCAAGCTTTTCTTGTATCTGTATCTTTTGGTCCCTGATAAAAATATCAGAAAGGCTACAAACATGGAGACTGAGCAGATCCCATAAGCCCAGCTTCGACCAACTTCATCTTGTATGTAAACAAGCACTGTGACCGCCATCAAGGTTCCAGTACTAATGAAAAAGAAGAACCTGTTGAAAAAATAAGCCATTTGGCCTTTCTCTTTTTCATCTTTTTCATCGAACTGATCAGTTCCAAATCCTGAGACACTGGATTTCAGGCCACCAGTGCCTAGTGCAATTAGATATAGAGCAATGTATAAAATCCCCATCTGAAATCCATTGGCTTGTTTGCATGTATGGGATCCATGGCATGGTGGTGGGCGTAGCTGTGGCAGCTTTGTAGCCAACGCTAATGTGCCAGTCCCCTACATCACCATATACAATCACAGTCAAAAACTGATCAATTAAAGATTGAAATGAAAATTTTCTTTTCTTTGTTTCTTTCTTTAACACTCACTAGTGTTTGTATGATGGAAAATATGGCAATTGTCTTGTATCTGCCGAGGAATGTATCAGCAAGAAAGCCACCAAGCAAACACAAGAGAAAAGATGTGCCCATGAAATCTGTGACAACGTTGGCTGAAGTTGAACTTGGCAAATGCAGTGTTCCTCCCAAGTATGTCACAAGGTTAACTGCAATCCCCATTGTTGACAACCTCTCACAGATCTCAATCCCTATGAAATGGTTTCAACAAATCAGCATTATTACATGTTTCACAAATTATTTTATTATCAGCTTTTTTTTTCTAGTGGGGGAAGTCGATGATTGTAATTTGATGACTAAGAAGCAGAGATTTATTAAGTACTTCAATTACATTAAATAATCAAAAAGGTAAGTGAACCTTTTTCTTTCTTTCTTAAAGGAATGTTAATTGTCAGCAGAAAGTGAAACCTATATAATAATGCTATAAAAGTGGAGTTATTTAGTAACATAAAGAATTATGGTGGAAAGTAAATGGTAAAATTCTGCTATTAGTCCTTGTACTTTGCATAAGTTGTAGATTTAAAATATGTACCGTAATTTGTTCAATTTTAGTCCTTACACTTTTCAAATTGATCAATTTTAGTTACTATATTTTTTTTATTTTTGAAATTTTAGTCTTGACCAAAGAATAACAATTAAATCTGTTTGATTTGCTATTAATATTATATTATACGCAAAGTTGTAGATTTAGTCCATGGTTACCAAGTGGATTATTTTTAATAGCTATGTTTTTAAAATTTCAAAATTTTAGTGTTATTATAATAAATAACCGTCATTAAATCTATTAATTAATTTTCTTATAAATAATATGTGAATATAACAAATTAATAGGACATTACATGTTATCGCATTGATTTTTAAAAATAATATAACTTCATTAATGAATTAGTATGAGGAAGTCTAAAATTTCAAAAATCTAAAAGTGAAGATTAAATTCACAAAATCCAACAAAAAGTAAATTGGGGTCGAAGATATTGCCCTCAGTCATAACTTTCATGCATGATTGGTACTAGATATTTAGAATATCTTCCTTATCCCATAATCCAAACAGAAAATGACATGAATTTTATCCTCGTTGTAAGTATTTATGAATTGCAGCTCTGATGGGTCCCATCTGTGTAACTCAAATTTTGGTAAGTGTCTGATGGAGCCAGGTGTCTAATCTGTTTTCCCATGTTTTGAGGACTAGCATTTTCTCTTACTTGTCAAAGGCTTTCATGTATTAGTGCTGAATTTGCAAGTAAATTTTTGTGTTTAATTCCCCGGTTAAAAAAAATTTAGACTTATTGTACCAAATATATATATATATATATATATAGACTTAAAAGCCCCAACACCTTTGCATGAACTAACCGCCTTTTGCTTTGATGGAATATCACCATCCCCTTTCACACATTCACCAGCAATATTTATTCTCTATTTATTTATACTTTTTTCTTGAAATACTCATTTTTAACACTAATATTTAATGAATATCTAAATATAAGCTATAAACATACTTGTGTTAGACGTATTTATGTATCCAACACTAGTAACAGAGATTCTATATGATAATATGATGTCACATGGAATGCTGAATGCTTGTCCAGCAAAATAGTGGTAAGCCAAAATGTGTAAAGCTGTCTTAAGTTCATCTCAAACCAGCTCAAGTAATGATGGTGAAACAAAATTCAATGGCGGATGGTATAAATAAGGAGCAAACCTAGAATGAGTGCAGCTGGCATCCAACCACCAGTTTTGGATCTGTCAGCCGGGAAACCCTTGTAGTCCACCGCATCCGCCACCGTCCAACTCATCTTCCCTTCCTGATCAGCCCATCAACAAAATATTTTAGAAGCATTGAACCAAATGATCATGTTCACAAAACAAAGAAGGAAAATGGGTTGTCAGCCATTGTTCATATATAGTGTGCATGGAAACTAAAAACCCACCATGTTTCCGAATATTTTAGCTGTTAAAGAAAGAAAGGAGCACCACAATACTGAAAAAGAAAGACAGGAAAAGGAGAGTAAGGTTGTAATAAATGCCTTTGTCTTTCTTTGGTTGCTTAAACTCGCAACTTGGAAGTCTTGGAAATTAGCTTCCCTTTTTATAGGCAAGAAGATTACAAGTGTAACAAACAATGTTGAAGTTAAAAAACTAAAAAGTGGCTCTCCACTAAGTAAATAAGACAGATTACTAGTCTTATTTTATAGATATATATTATTATATTTGTATGTTAAGGGATTAGGTTTATCGCATTTTTTTTGTGTGGTGGAAGGTTCTGGCACTGATTAAAAACATTGCTTTTTCTTTTTGTTATTAGCAGATATTTTTTGAGAAAATATAAGGGAAATTGTAAAAAGGTGATGGTGATTGAAGAGGGTTAAAGAGGAAAAATGGAATCTGCAACATGCAAAATCACACCTTCAATCATCTCACCTATTCTATGTGGTAGTGAACGTTTTGAACAACAGCACCCTGGCCTACGCTTTTTTAGTGCCTTTGATGCCCCACATCCCGATACCACACATCCAATTTAATGTATTGTATTTTACTAAAGGCAAGCTTAAATTTCTACGTATATACCATAGCTGATATAGGAAACTATTGAGTTGAAAACATTAATATTATTACAACCGATCCAAAAAAAGAGAAAGCAAAGGTTTTCCTGAAAAAGAGCCAAAAGAGAGTGGGGTTAAAGGTTTTAACACTGAAATGAATTGCGATATGTGACCTTTTTTTGACATGAAAAGAATGTCGCAAGGTGCATAAAGGATTATGTCTATCATACACCGCAAAGTGGTAGTTCTTTATGCTTTTCAACTGTCAATTTTGGTGAAAGAAAAGGGTATTGCCGACTTTCTTTATTGTGAGAAGATCAGGAATGTTTCAATCATGAAAAGTTACAGTTGTGAGGTCGATATGTTAGACCCTAAAAAGGATTAGAACTCTAGAGAGGCACTGGTAAGCCACAGTTCTGAGGTTTATATCTTTAACAAAAATTAACGAGTATTATGTGTAATGATAATGATAAGATATATTATTTTCTTATGAAGTAAATTTAAATTCAAACCCTAAAAATGATATCAACAACTCAAACTTCAAAAAGATACAAAGATATCTTCATTATGTTAGACCCTAGAAATTTCATTACCAAAGCCCTAGCATATTAACCAAAGAAAAGTCTTTCTTATCACCTGATATATCATACATATATGTTGAAGTTGGCTTGCATGCAGCAGTTAAAGCAACTAAGGAGCAGACCATGCAACATAAGTTATGCGAATGAAGTATGAAGAAGCAGATCAAGCTGCACTTACACCACATGAAGTATGCATGCAGCTACTGAAGTTCTTGCTACTGTTTACATCTTGTTTGTTTAGTTAATGCTATGTAATCTAGTTAGTTTTAAACTTAGTTGGTAATGTATTCAACGAAATTAGGTGCTGATGGATTGATAAATCAGCATATCTTTGTGTGCAAGCAATATTTTTCAAGTTTTAATGTACTTAGTGGTGTTAGGTAGTTGTCTAGGTGAAAGTTATTTGTGATGACCAGTTTATGTTTGGTATATGTATTGGCATCAGGCCATTTTTTTTAGTTAATGAAATCATCAGCAAATTCATTTAACAAAACTCTCTATTTTCTTTGCTTTCATTTTTGCTCTCCAAGCTAGATTCTGTTCGTTTGCTTAAAAACCTCCAGACTTGAGTTTCAAGTTTTTGTCATACTTTATCTGAATTTATTACATTGTTACTCAAGTTTAGACTAAGCTTCATACTTCCTCCAGATAAATTGTTCAAAACCCCAACAATTGGTACCTAGAGCTGCATTCTCACTGGACCTGTCATATTTCAACCTTGAAAATGATGGCTTCATCAGGCTTCTCACCAGCTGCACCACTAGTCTTCAATGGAGAGGGCTATCATATATGGGTGGTTAAAATGAAGACCTACCTACAGGCATTCGACCTATGGGAGGTGGTCAACTCAGATGTTGAACCAACACCACTCAGAGCCAATCCAACAGTGGCTTAGATTAGGCAGTATGCTGATGAAAGGACCAAAAGGCATAAAGCCATGTCCTACATCAAAAATTGTGTGTCTGATGTGATTTTTACAAGAATTATAGCCTGTGAGACACCAAAATAGGCCTGGGATAGATTGAAGGAGGAGTTCTAAGGGACAGAGAGAACAAGGCAGCAACAGCTACTGAATTTGAAAAGAGATTTCGAGAACTTGAAAATGAAGGAAGAAGTAACAGTAAAACAATACTCAGACAGAATCATGGTTGTGGTAAACAGCATAAGGCTACTTGGAGAGTAGTTCAGTGAAGCAAAAATTGTGGAGAAGGTGATCTCAACCTTACCTGAAAGGTATGAGGCAAAAATATCATCCCTTGAAGACTCAAGGGACCTAACTAGCATATCCTTAACAGAGCCAATCAATGCTCTTTATGCTCAAGAGCAAATGAGAGCCAGCAAATTGGAGGAGCATAAAAAATGTGCCTTTCAAGCGAAAAATATGTCTGCCTTGAACACAAATGCCTACAAAAGTAAAAAGACCTGGAAAAACAAGCCTAAAGCAGATGGTGTAAGAAGATATCCACCCTATCCACACTGTAGAAAGCTAAGTCATCCAGGTGAAGTATGTTGGTTCAGGCTTGATGTACAGTGCAAATTTTACAAAAGGATGGGCTATGCAGAAAAGGTTTACAAAAAAAAAAGGGGCAGACCAAGGAAGAATCAACCACAACAACCAAAGGCTGAAGCTCAAGTAGCAGAAGAGGGTAGTGACCATGAAGAGCAGGTCTTTACAGTCTCTTGCTTAGTTGCAACAAAAAAAAAGCCACAAAAAGATGGCTGATTGATAGTGGTTTCATAAACCATATGACACCAGATGCTACCATCTTCAAGTCAATAGATAGAAGTTTCAAAACCAAGGTGAAGGTGGGAAATGGCCACTTCATCAAGGTAGAAGGTAAGGGAGCTACGCTGATAAGCACTCTCACAGGTAACAAGCTTGTTTCAAATGTCCTATTGGGGCCTGAGATTGACAGAAACCTGCTTAGCATAGCTCAGTTGCTTGAGAAGGGCTATTCAGTGGTGTTTAAGGGTAAGGAGTGCCAAATTAGTGATCCAAGTAGATCTAAGCTCATGTCAGTAGCTATGACTAACAAAAGCTTTATTATGGACTAGAACAAGGCCCTAGACAGTGCCTACACAGCCTCATCAGATGAATCCAAGTCATGGCACCAAAGGCTTGGCCATGCAAACTACAAGTTAATAGTTCAGCTAACCAAGGAAGATCTGGTTGAAAACTTCACTGGTTCAGCTGAAAAATGAAAGGTTTGTGAGGCATGTCAACTAGAAAAGTAGGCCAGATTGGCGTTTCCTTCGAACAAGGCCTGGAGAGCTTCAGAAAGGCTGCAACTTGTGCATACTGATGTCTGTGGCCCCATGAAGACTCAGTCACTGAATGGAAGCAGGTACTTCATACTGTTCATTCATGATTACTCAAGGCATTGCTAGGTTTACTTCATTCGACATAAGTATAAAGTAGCCTCAGTTTTTTTTTTTTAATTTTAAGGCTACAATAGAAACAAAATCAGGTTGTAAACTGAAGACATTGAGTTCAGATAATGGAACTGAGTACACCTCAGCTCAGTTTCAAGCCTTTTATGATGAAGCGGATATTAAACACCAGCTCACAAACATCCACACACCTCAACAGAATGGTGTAAGTGAAAGAAAGATTTGAAGCTTGATGGATATGACTAGGTGTCTACTATTTTAGAAGAATTTACCCAAAACCTTATGGGCTGAGGTAGTCAACACTGTTGTGTACATCCAAAACAGGCTCCCAACCAAGGCTTTGACTCAAAAAATTCCATTTGAGGCCTGGTTTGGGTTCAAGCCATATTAGCTCACCTAAAGGTCTTTGGATGCATATGTTATGCACAAGTTTCGGTTGTGAAAAGAAACAAGCTGGATAAGAAAGCTCAAGTAGGCATTCTGGTAGGCTATAGCACAATAAAAAAGGGCCATAGCACAATAAAAAAGAGCCATAGGATTTTGCATCCTTCAAATAACAAGGTGCTTGTTAGTAGAGATGTGGTATTCGATGAGAAGTCAAGCTGGAATTGGGAGAAGAATAAACCAAAGGTAGTCTTTGAAAATATTGTACCAGATCAAGCTGAAGCTGATCAAAATGTTCCTAAAATGAACATTAATGATGAACCATTCAGGGGCACTAGACCATTATTGAAATTTATGAAAAAGCTCAAGTGGCTACTGTTGAACCAAGCAGCTTTGAAGAGGCTAAAGCTCATCAAGGCTGGAAATAGGTAATGGTTGATGAAATCAGTATGATTGAGAAGAATCAGACCTGGCAGCTAGTTGAGAGACCAGCAAACAAAAAGGTCATTGGGGTGAAATGGGTGTTTTGAGCCAAGCATAATGCTGATAGAAGCTTGAACAAACTGAAGGCAATGCTGGTTGTAAAAGGGTTAAGCCAGAAATATGGCATTAACTATTTTGAAACCTTTGCACCAGTAGCAAGGCTTGACACCATAAGGCTGCTAGTTGCCTTAGCTGTACAGATGCAATGGAAAATCTATCAGCTTAATGTGAAGTCAGCCTTCCTCAATGGTTTTCTTGATGAGGAGATCTATATTGAGCAGCTTGAAGGGTTCAAAGTTAAAGAAAAAGAAGACAAGGTGTACAAACTGAAGAAAGCCTTGTATGGCTTAAAACAAGCACCAAGAGCCTGTATAGCAGGATCAATGGCTGCCTAGCTAGCTTTGGATTTGAAAGAAGCATCAGTGAACCTACCATGTATGTGAAGAAGCAAAGGTAATGGAACTCAACTAATAATGTCCCTATATCTTGATGACCTGCTAGTAACTAGAGGAGATCATGAAATGTTGGCTAATTTTAAAGCCAATATGGAACACATGTTTGAAATGTCTGATTTGGGAAAAATGACTTACTTTATTGGCATGGAAGTGTCACAAACTCAGCATGGAATTTTCCTATGTCAGAAGGCTTTTGCCTCAAAAATTTTGAGCAAATTCTCCATGAAAAATTGCAAAGCAACAAGCAAACCAATGGCTGTAGGAGAGAAACTATCGAGCCAATGTGACTTTGAGCAGGTTAGTGAATCTGTCTACAGGAGTTGAGTTGGTTGTTTGCTTTATTTAACTGCCACTAGACCAGACATTATGTTTGCTGTGAATTTGCTATCAAGATTTATGCATTACTGCAATGAGAAGCATTTTCAAGCTGCCAAAAGAGTTCTCAGGTACGTTAAAGGTACACTAAGCTATAGAATGATGTTCACCAAGGCTGAAAGCATGAAGTTAGTTGGCTATGCTGATAGTGATTGGAGTTTGTAGTATACAAGCCAAGGAGGAGTGTTGAAGTTGGCCTGCATGCACCAGTTAAAGCAACCAAGGAGCAAACCATGCAACATAAGTTATGCGGATGAAGTATGAAGAAGTAGATCAAGCCGCACTTACACCACATAAAGTATGCATGCAGCTACTGAAGTTCTTGCTATTGTTTACATTTTGTTTGTTAAGTTAATGTTATGTAATCTAGTTAGTTTTAAACTTAGTTGGTAATGTATTCAATGAAATTAGGTGCTGATGGATTGATGAATCAAAATATCTTTGTGTGCAAGCAACATTTTTCAAGTTTCAATGTACTTAGTAGTGTTAGGTAGTTGTCTAGGTGAAAGTTGTTTGTGATGACCAGCTTATGTCTGGTATATGTATTGGTATCAGGCCATTTTTTTAGTCAATGAAATCATCGGTAAATTTATTCAACAAAACTCTCTCTTTTCTTTGCTTTCATTTTTGCTCTCCAAGCTAGATTCTATTCGTTTGCTCAAAAACCTCCAGACTTAAGTTTCAAGTTTTTTTCATACTTTATCCAGATTATTACATTGTTGCTCAAGTTTTAGACTAAACTTCATTCTTCCTCCGGATAAATTGTTCAAAACCCCAACAATATATATATATAGCAGAAACTTGTATAGCAGCAATCAAACAAAGAGTTTCCTAAAATCACACGCAATTGTCTGGATATACTCAATCCAATAGCAGTCTACCTTTTCATCGTACTTAAAAAGAGAACATGAGGAACATGAGTACTGCAATCATTTGAACAACATTACGAGTAACAACAAGTGTGTATAAGTCGATCATGTTGAATTGTTCTTCTCTTATGGATTATTTAGCTCTTATGTTAATGGCCGCAAATATAACCTTTATTTGTTTTTTTCCCGTAGAATAAAACTTTTATTAATAACAAAATAAGTAGTTAATTGCCATGTTTGTTAACAAAACCTAACATGGGAAAAACCCAAAAATACAATCAGAACCATATTCTCATAATCAACACCCAGAACAAGTTTAGAGAGATCACCAATAGAAATCCAATAAGCTTTATTTGTAAAAGGAAACTAGATTTACAGAGTCTATATATTTTGGATGTGTTCTTTCCTTTTATATAAGATATCAATCAAGTTGATTTTGACGATTAAGGATGTGATCCAATAATACTTTTAGGCAACATAATTTCTATTATCAATAGGATGACTTCGTCACCATGTGGAGTTGCATCGAAGACATTATTTAAGGGATCTTCATCCTCATTATAAAAGAGAATTTGAGAGTCCATATTAATGTTCAATTAGGAACTTTTAGCCGTGCAATTCAAGAGCTTGATTCACTCTTTTAAGAGTTAATTTGAACCTTCCGTAAGAAATGTTTTGAGTTTTTAAAAAAGTTCACTAAAAGTGTGACATAACTCTCATATTTAGAGTTATATTTGTATAGTTTTTTATAATATTCTAGGAGGTAATGTTAGCACTTCATTTTATTTTATTTTATTGTTTTTTAGCTTAATTATGTTTTGTTTATTTTTATTAATTTTAGAGTTTGTATAGATTTACTTGTCATTTTTCTCTTTAAATTGTAGGTTTCAAATAAAAAATGGAAGGCTTGGAGCATAGACTTTAGTGTGATGGAGCACAATCTTTAATTGGGAATTTCCAAATAGCAACTAGTCCACTCCACCGTAGTTTTGCATCCCGTGGAATGGAATGATTAAGACCGGGTGACCTAATTTAAAAGGAAAAGAGGTAGAAAAAGCAAAGAATGAAAAAACCAACTTGGAGGCTAAGAAACAATTCTCTCACACCAAATGAAAAAACCAACTTGGAGGCTAAGAAACAATTCTCTCACACCAAAGGGAACTTCAAGCATGTAAATACGAGAAGAAAAATAGATCTGGAGTATTCAACTTCAGTTAGATAATTATTTTTATCTCTATATCATTTCTTTTTATTTTTTTCTCAATGTAAGTTTGTTCTAAAATTCTTCTTGTTATGTTTTCTCAAATCAACATGAACTAAACTTTGTTTTCTTGGAATGATAATGGATCATATTTTTAGTTAATTTATTTATTTTTCTCTTTAACTGTTTCGATCCTTGTTAATTATTTATTCATTCTTGTGCTTATTTGCTTTTCTGGTCACCTAGTTGTATTAATTTGATAATCTAGATTTATCTTGTAAGAGAAAATTAATATTTAGAACTCGATTAAATGGATTAGGATAAAGTTTAGTAGCGTCGACGAATGAGTTAATTTTTTATTAGGATAGGAATATACTTGATGCCCTGATCAAACAAATAGGTGTGTTCTTAGGCTCTTCACCCAACTTGCCTAGCATAAGAATATAGCTAGTGGGAAAAGGGGATTCACTTAGCTAGATACTGGAAAAGTCTAATTAATGTCATTGAATCCTAGGTTAGTAACTACATAGCTTGAACGATTGAATGAGAGATAATTGATTAACTGAATTAGTTGAAGTAAAAGTTCCAATATCTTTAAAAATTGACTGAGAAGCTTAGTAATTTTCATCGTTTTACTTTATTAAAAATCTCTTTAGTTCTTTTAGTTTAATTTTAGTAGTAATTAGAATTTTTATTCTTAATCCGGATTAGATAAAATTTGATATTTGATATTTAGCAGCTTAGAATTTGGTCTTCATGGGAATGATATCTTCTTATCACTTTATTAATTGATTCAACATATGCATTTGCATAATAAATTTCCACACATCATGCAATACTAAGGCTTCAATAATCCTCGTATTAATTGAGTTGTAATTAATAGTTGTAATGTTGACTTGTTAATAGATTCAATCTCTAGGCAAGACTTCATAGATATAAGCGTGTTCGCTAAACTACTTTTGGTATTTACTTGTTCTCACTAATACTTGTTCTAGTAATCCTAGCAACATCTCATGTAACACTTCAAATAACTAGAAGTTACTTTATTAGAGTCTACCACCAAACATACATTGTGTGATCATGTATTTAGTTGATAGCCATGGAGTCCACGAAAAAAGGAAGTACAATTTCTTGACCACCATTGATAGATTGTTCTAACTATGCCTATTAGAAAGCTCATATTAGAGTTTTAATTAAAACCCTTGATGAAAGGGATTGGAGATATATTTTCACATAGTGGACCCAACCTATAGCAACCAGTGAAGAGAACACTAGATTTGTGAAGTTTAAAGAAACTTGGACCTTTAAGAAAGAAAAGATTGCAAACTACAATTCTATATTAAATGTTATTTTTGGTAGTATGGATACTCACCAATTCAAACAAATCCTTAAATATGTTGCAGAACAAGATGCACAAGACATTCTCAAAAGCCAGCATGAAGCAGCCATATCTATCAAAATGTCAAAACTATAAATACTCACATCCAGGTTTGAAATTTGTAGATTAATCAATTCTTGAATTTTATGCAAAAATTTGTGACATTTCTAATGAAGCCTTAGCCCTTGGTGAATAATTTTCTTAGGTGAAACGAGTTTGAAAAGTGCTACAATCTCTTCTTGAAAAATTAGCCATCAAAATTATAGTTATACAATAGGCCAAAAACATCAACACTATGAGGTTGTATGAACTTACTGGTTCATTATGAACTTTTGATATGAGCTTAGAAAAAAAGCAAAAGACAGAAAATGAAAGTTGAAAATAGTGTTGCCTTCATTGTTAAAAACACAGATACAACTAATACATCAACATGTACCTCAATAATGTGTGTATCCGATCTTAAGTTCTAGTTTGGTTAATAGGGGCTAAAATGCTTGTTCTGATATGTAATGATGGTGAAACATTGATATGAATTATGAGTGATATAAAGAAATGAATTTGGTTTACTCGATTTGTATAAATGAGAAAGAGATCCAATAAGCATGTGAAATATCATGCAAAATATAAACTAAGAGCCCTGAGGGCCAAATGATAAAATTTATGTATTTCCATTAAAATGCCATTCTTGTTATGGTAAAATTTTTTATGCCTCTTAACTTTACTCAAAACATTTGCTCGATTGTTTAGTGTTATGCATGTTAAGAATTCAAATTATGTTAGCCCTGTTGAACTCACTATGTTAAGTGTACAGATATGTTTGTTTCATGCACAGGTAATGAATAAGTTTTGATAGCTTGCGACACTTTAACAACACCAAATTCCTCATATTAGCTCAAGAAATGTTTGTTTTATGTTTTTTAAACTTAGTTATGTATTGACATGTACCTAAGCTAGTAGAAATGGTTAATGCCACTTAGGCTAAGTTTGTTTTTTTCTTTTATGTTGATGAATGTGTAATTAAGCCTAAAGTATGTTTTGTATATGTTGGTTATGTCACGTAAATGTATAAGGTTTGAAGTTATATATGCACTTATGCTATAACATTTATGATTTGAGTAAGCTAGCATAATGATGGAATTTGGTATTTCTTATAGCATGAATGAGTTCATTAGATTAGAAGGTGTTATGTTGGATTAGATTCATCATGTTTTATAAAGGTATCATACTTATAAATGAATGTTCTCTGAGCATGTTTCAAATCACTATGTTTGGAGGCAATTTTTTGTATGCATTTTTGGTGTTCTAAATTTGGATTTTAAGTCTATGAGTGCAAATTGGTGAAAAGCACTTTTAGGTACCAAAATAGGGGAGTTACAGGGCAAATTTTTACTCTAATGGGCTAAGGTTTGATACCCTTACTTTTGGTATCAGTACCCAAATTGGTAAAATGCCAAAATATATAATACAATGACTTACATCTAATACATATGCCCTAGGAACTAATACATAGGCCCCTAAACAAGGCCACTATTCTGTTTTAAGCCTCTTTTAACCTCTAAGGACCATATTCGATCCTAGACACCTTCAAACACCTAAAAATTGAATGTAAATAATTTCAAAATTATTTTAAAGTCATGTGATTGATTTTATTTTTTCATAATTTTGTAAAAGTGTTTTAAAATTTGATTTCTCAACCCGATTACTAAATGAACGACATTTAAGTTGCTTCAGCAACACAATCTGACATCTCATATTAGGACTCACATTTCATGTTGAGTGTGGGGTGCCACAATCACTGTGATTTTCAGATAATAATCCAAGAATCATTCTAAGATGAGCCAGTTCAGTACATTGTTCTTCTAACATATGCGCTTGTGTTAATATAATATCACACACTCATGATAACACATTGCCATCAAACAACTGCTCATTGCTCTCAACGTATTATTATTGCCCTAGCCTACAAAATACTTAACCAACAACAACCAAAGAATATTCATACTATTTCAGGACTTTATTATTTATATGTTTATTTAATACACAAAATTTATGAATGAACATAATAATGGGATTATCTTTATTAATAAAATAAGCTAAATAGTATATTTTAAAATTTTCTCATGATTGGTCTTTAGGCATACTCTAATAATATCTTTTATACTTCTTCCATTAAACCAAAAAAAAAATGTTGAAAACGCATTGAAATAAGAAAGTTGGGTCTATACAATGGAAGAAAGCTTCAATAGTGTGCGAGAAATGATGTCTCAGAACTAGTATCTTGTTTATAAGGGTCTAATGCTATTGGCACCAAATATATCTTCAATATAAGATAGATGAAAGTGGAAACATCATCAAAAACAAAGCCAAACTAGTAACACGTGGATATACACAGGTTCATGAGGTTGACATCAATGAAACTTTTGCTCATGTGGCATGACTGGAATCCATTATATTATTGCTTGTAGTAACTAGTAGCCTAGGTATAAAACTATTCAAGATGGATGTATAAATGTCTTCTTCAATGAATTCCTAAATGAGGAAGTTTATGTCACACCCCAAATCTGGCGAACCCGATTAGAAGGCGTATCGATGTGAAGATACATGTTTGGCATAGTGTAGTCCGCCCATTTAGAGGTTATTAGTGTAATACCCCCTAACCCCAAACCGTCGCCGGAACAGGGTTACGGAGGACCTATCGAACAATTTACATAAAATACCTATGTTCAACCCATTTAAACACATTTAAATATGCTCAAAACTTGTTAAATTTAGACATTTTATATATTATCCAATACTAAATTCCAATCACTTATCATATATTATCAATATGTTTCAAATTCATACTAAATTAGTCAAGTCCTACTTTACACCATTACCAAGCTTAATCCTACTTATTTCATCAATACATTAACAATCCAAAATGACACATACATAAAACATCCTAGGTACATGCCATTACCAACGATTAACACTCTTTACCTCATTGAATTCGGGATCGGCCTGGGATGCTGATTCAACGATCTGGCTTTATTTATCCTGCACACAGAAATAAACCATACGCTGAGTATGAAATTAGTGGTATTTCTTTAATCCGAAAACTTAATAATAAAAATAAATATTACAAACTCTTAAAATCATATAATAAGCACAATGATATAACTGTTCAATATCATTAAGTAATAATCAACTATTTACTTTTCAATCAATAATCTGTTTTAATCCAACCTCTATATCAATCAATATTCTTTAGTAACAATCAATTGATCTTTATTGTTCACTATCAGTCAGTCATCAGTATTAATCAGTTATTCGGTAATAATCATTTATTCAGTAATAGCCATTTATTCAGTAACAGTCAATTATTCAGTAATAATCAGTTATTCAGTAATAGTCATTTATTCAATAGCAGTCAGTTATTTAGTACCTCTATTTATCCCTATTAACATGACTCGGACCTGGACGGATACACGGATCTAACCCACACACCGGAATAGCACATAAAGCTCATCAGCCGAAGCTGGAATAATAACAGTAACGGTAATAGTAACAGTACGATACACAGAGTACTTCATCGAAACAAATCCGGAACAGTAACAGTAACAATATTCAACACACAAAGTGCTGAATCAGTAACGGTAACAGTAGCTGTATTCGACACACAAAGTGTCGAATCGATAACAGTAACAGTAACAGTATTCTGCACATAAGTGTCTGATCAGTAAGCCGGCAAAACCCGTACTCTTCCATATCCTATGGCATGCCAACTATATCCAACTTAGCCTGATACTATTAATAGGGTTTTTGGTTCACTTTCTTAGTTCAGTATCACTTTCAATTTATTTACAAACCAATTAAATTTTCTTTTTAATACCATAATAATCACATATTCATATTTATTTTATCACATTTGCAAATCAATATATTTTTCAATATAACATACATTCATATTCAATTTCACATAAATCACATATATCTATATAAATACAATAAATATAACATATATCAATTAATCCATTTCAATTATACAACACTATAATTCTTACCTTAGCATTTTTCCATATACTTTAAATAAAATATCACAATTAATAACTAAGTTCGTATTATAGAAATACAAACTGTAATTTCCGAGCTAACCCTCGTCGACTTCGCCTCTTTCCTTGCTTAGCCGAGGTTTCCAGCACAATGTTAGCTATTTAAACTTCAAGCTTCAAACCCTCAATTTTCCCTTTTTTTCTTTCCTTTCTTTCTTTCTTTCCTTCCTTCTCTGTTTTGTTCCTTCTATTATGTTTCTTTCCTTCTTTTTCTTTCTGTTATTTTCATTAAACTATTATATATATATATATATATATATATATATTATTTATACTTAAATTAGTAATGCTTATTTATTATTTTTATATGTGTATATTATTAGTACATATGTATCAATTTATAACCATACATTTGTCATAATTTAATTTATTTATTACATAAAAATCTTATAATATAATTATTTAATTAATAAATATCTTTTACTTAATAATTATCCATTTAATAACTAAATACAAGTATTACAAATGTATGTATAATATTTATTACATATGTATATTTTTATTACAACATATTTGTCACTATTTTAATTTATTTAATAATATAATAATTTAATATCAATTAAATAATAACCATAATAATAAATTAATTATTCTAAGAAAAATCTTAGATTTTTCCATCTTTTGCCGCCTAAACTACGATAAATGGCATAATTGCCATTTTTGTCCTTTACATTTTCTTTTAATCTATAATTTAACTTTCACACTTTATTCAATTTTATCCTTATACCTATTTAACCTCAATTTAAGCTAATTCACCTTATTAAACTCTAATTAATCACTCAATTAACTTCGTAAATATTTTTAATAAATATTTACGAATCCATTTTTGAAAAACGGAGACCCGAAAATAAACTTTTTCGATAACCGTAAAATTCGGGTCGTTACAATTAGTGAATAAGAGTTAGCGTATAGTACTCATCGTATAAGTAATTAAAGATTCTATATCAGGTTGTTATGCTATTCAATGAAAGAGTTGTAAAGCAAAGAGTAAGCCTGGTAAGAGTTACCACCAAATGTATAGTGTGCCCAATTTTCTTAAGCACTGTACTAATTGGGTTTGTAATGTGATCTAGTTAGGAACCAACTGGATTGACTAGTCAAAAATCATTTGTGCAAGATTTTCATTTATGTTTCTCTCAGATCTTGTAAGTCATTTATTGAGACAAATTTTGGTCACCATTGACACTTGTCAAGTTCCACTAAAAGAAACTGAGGGTATATATATGTAGTGAAAAGAGTTCTTGTGTAACACCCTAAACCTGACCTAGAAGTTTAGACCGAATCCCGGATGTTACATTGATCATCGAAGTGATCATAGGTAAGTTTTTACAAAACAAGTTATCACATCAAACCGAAACATTTAATCGTTTAAATTCAGTCAGTAAAAATTACAGTTAGGTTTATTATAAAACCAGAATTAAATGAACAAATAAAAACTTGAAACGGAGCTTGTACCACAACTTTATAAAACCTTACCGTTCAAAACAGTATAATCAAAGTGGAAATTAAAAGTAGAACTGTAATATTATTTGTAACTGTGACTGTCCAAGACCTCCGTATACCGAGTCCAATGTCAGAGTTTAGAACCGTACCTGCAAAGGAAAACACTAAGGGAGTGAGCTATACGAGCTCAGTGTGAGATCTAAATAGATAAAAATATATTTCAAAAGAGAACACCAGAAGATAGTTCAGACAAAACATACTTACAGACGTAAGCAGAAATAGATACTAGACAAGGAACCAATGTCCCATCATGCTATCAGAACAGAGCACACCAAGTACACATAGAACACTTAACACAAGTATTGTTCAGACAAACAGAATATGATCAGATAATCTTACGCCAAAACAAATGCATATGAATGCAGCCAGATGTTAAAAACCCACCCATCCAGCCAAAACACCTCTCTGTCCCCCGATCACACGCCATAAGAGCTATTTAAGCTCATCCAACCAAACACACCATGTAGGACCTTGAAAATCCCATCCATCCCTACACACTATATAAGGCCATCCTGGGTTGCCCAACAACAATGACCTGCCACCCCAAGTTGTCCGGAAACGATGGCTTATCAATATGCAGTTAAACTGCCAAATCAAATATATGTACATTGTATAGCTGACGCACATGCAGTACAGTGCGATAAATCGTTGTACAAATGAGTTACAGTATAACTGCCAGATCATATCAGAAACAGTCTCCCTTCTCTTTGTAATCCCACCCAAAGCTTTGTCATATGCAAATGTATGCGTACATACAACCTCAAAGAACAGTGACACATTATCAAATAGTCAGACAGAACAAATATGCACACACACACACCCAGTTAAGTGAGTTTGGAAGTTAGACATCCCACATACAATAGTCACAAATTATGCATAAACAGAACACATAACCACAAATATAGAGGTTTAGGTACCCTCACTAAGCCTAGCCAAGGGTTGGAATACACAGACACATTTTCCAGCTCAAAAACATACACAAGCAAAAACTTGGTGTCATAGGACCACACGCCCATATGCTCCGACAATATGGAACAACCTAGGCCGTATAGGGGTTAAAACGCCCTTATGAGCCAGTCACACGGCCTTGAGAACAGGCCGTGTAACTCTCTGTCTAATTGTGCTTAAATATGGTACAAGGCAGACACGACCGTGTGAGGGTGTACGGCCATGTGTCCAAAACACACGCCTGTGTGAGATCCTTAATTTCCCTAAATTAGCCACAGAACCGTGTGGCACTAAAACCCTAAATCTCTAATTCACAAACACACATATCTGTGTGTTGATAGGACATGGTCGTGTCAAAATCGACAAAAATCCCTAAATCGATCACACGACCGTGTGTACCAAATTTTGCCCAAAACCCTAATTCCTAAAAGTACACGGCTATGTGAACCGACACATGCCCGTGTGGACGCCTGTGTGGTCGTGAAACCACTTTAAAATAGCCCTGAAATCGTCATTTTAGCCACCAAAATAATCTCTAACCTTAACAATAACTAGAGTATAACTAGGAGATAGAGTAATCCCTTCACTTTCAACGACTAAAACCCATAATCAACGGTTGGTGCACTCTCACGGAAAGCTAAAATAATTGTTTGCACATTAAACAAAAAGAAGAAAAGACAGGGTTCGAATCCCACACCTAATTCACAATCATAGACGTTCAGACACCAACTTGACGATGAGGATGCAATCTCCAAAATCTGCAGACAAAACCTGTAATAGCCCATTTTTAGTTAAATCAAAACAGTTATTTCAGAACCACAAATTTGAGGTCAAAAAATTATTTTATTATTACTTTAAGTGTTTACAGCATGTTAGTATGATGGTGTGAAATTTTCATGAAGTAATTTTATCAATTACATGCTTAATTCGATAAAAAGGACTAAATTGCATAAAATGCAAAAGCGATGTTCTATAGTTTAAAGTGCTTAATAGCTATGAAATTAAATATGGAGGTCCTTAAGTGGTAAATGGACCATTATTAATGGTCGTGGACATTTATGGACATTATTTATGTATTAATAAAGGTTAATAATAAGGTTAATTTTGTAAATTGGTAATTTAAGTTAATTAAAATAAAACAAAACCATTATTTTATTTCCATCTTCTCCATCTAGCCGAATTTGAGGATAAGAAAACCCAATTTCCATGTTTGAAGCATTCGGCCATGTTCATCTAGTGCATGTAAGTCTATTTTTGCTTGGTTTTTAATAATTTTTATGTTTTTGTAATCGTCGTAACTAGTTCTAGCTAGCCCAGGGACTATTTTGCAAAATGTTAAATGTTTTGATAGTTGCCATTGATGAATATTGATGTGTTTTGATGTTTAATGATGAAATATGAAATCTTGTTATTAAATTTACAGGTTTTGTAAAGTGATTTTGAGTAAAAATGCAATTTAATGATTAAATTGTGAAAATTTGTGGTTAAATGTGTGAAAATTTGAGAAATATGGGCTGCTAGAAAACTATAGAGAATTCGGCTAGCATTCGTATTAAAGAAATTGCATGCATTTGTGATTTTTTGTAATAAGGAATTGTAAAAATGTGAAAGTTTAGGGGCTGATGTGTAAAATAGCTCAAATGTGTAATTTAGACTAAATTGAATAAATAGAAGATTAAAAACACTGATTTTGGTTACATATAGATCAAGAAAAGAGGAATTCGGACTTAGATCGGGGGAAAAACAAAGTAATTGAATAGTCGGTATGTTTCGTCATTATCGTATACGAGGTAAGTTCGTATGCTAATAAATATTGTTAAATTGTGTTATAAATGCATTATTATTTTTTAATTGAATTAAAATTGGTACGAGACACGAACGGCAGAGAATTGGCAGATGAAAGTCCTGTACGAACCTTAGAAATAGTTTAGGATACATATGTCATGACATTAGGGTTATTGAGATTTCGTGTAAGACTATAGCTGGGCTATGGCATCGATATAAGATTTCGTGTAAGACCATAGCTGGGCTATGGCATCGAGACGAGATTACATGTAAGACCATATATGGGATATGGTATTGGTACTATATATGTATGATTCTTGAGTATCCTTTAGAGATTTCGAATGGTTCAACGGGAATAAACAAGATGAGGATGAAAGTAAGATCGATTTAAGTGATAAAGGTACGTACAGAACCTATATAAGTATCGGTTGGAGGTAAGTTGATGAATTCATATGTGACCATGTTTTAAACATGGGAAAGGTTTGTGAATTGATATGTGTTATAGCTTGTTATGTTTATTTGATTGATTTGCACTTATTTGTTATGTTAAGTTTATTATCATACGAGCTTACTAAGCTATAAAGCTTAGTTCATTTTATTTTCCTATGTTTTATAGTGAAATCGAGCTAGCTTGGATTCGGGGATCATCAAAGACTTCATCACACTATCAGACATCTATTTTGGTACTTTTGAAATTGTATATATGGTATATGGCATGTATAGGCTTTGATCATTTTGGTATGTTTGATGATAATGTGTTTGGCCTTATGGAATGGCTTTATATTGATATAAAGTTTGATGTATATATTGCCTTCTGATATGGCATATTTTGGTATGGTTGATGTTGTGGTTATATTATGCAAATGGCTATTTGGTAGGAGGTGTATAATTAGCTTGAAAATGCCTCACTTTCATTTGGTATTTGGTTGGCTATTTGGTTAAATTATAAGTCATGAAAAGAATATGGATTATGGCTAATGAATCATGTTGTTATGGTATGCATTTGACTAGGTGAATGGATGGAATTAAAATGGCATGATTTGTGTAAGAAATGATATTGTTTGGATGCCTATTTGTGTATTGATTTGGTACAAATGGTGTTTGCGTAAGTGTGCATAAATGGGGTGGCAAAATGGCTTGGTAAATAGCCTATTTTTGTCTACACGAGTACAGACAAGGGCGTGTGTCTTAGCCATGTGTAATACACGATCATAGTACACAGCCATGTGTCCCCTGGTGTGTTATTTGGAAGTAAGTCAATATGCTCCACAAGGCCTCACACACGGGTGTGTGACTGGCCGTGTGGCATAAGTCAGTATACCCTACAGGTTTGGCACAGCCTAGCACATGGCATAGCACACGGGCAAGTGAAGCCATTTCAAATAGGCACACGGGCTAGACACACGAGCGTGTGGTTGGCCATGTGACATAAGTCAGAGAGTTACATGAGGTAGGACACGGTCTGAGACACGGCCATGTGCTCCTATTTCGAATGTCTAGACGGTGTGTGACACGGGCATGTCTTGTGGCCGTGTTCACACGGGCGTGTGTCACCTGTTTTGAAAATTTCCTTTTTTTTCTAAATTTTTCATGAGTTATCGGTTTAGTCCCGAACATCTCCTATTACACGTTTAAGGCCTCGTAAGCCCTTTTAAGGGACAATATAATTGAATGTAATTGGAATGTACTTATGTATGATGATATATGATATAGTAAATGAATAATTGTATTTTAAGCATAGTAATGCCTCTTAACCCTATTCCGGCGACGATTGCAAGTTAGAGGTCTTACAAAACCATTTCCTAAAAGTAAAGAAAGAGCAAAAAGAAAACCAAGAGGGAGAGAGGTAAACGTGAAAATAATAAACTAATACAAATAAAATAACAATTTAAAACTAAATAATTATCTAAGTTAATCTACTATTCACTAATGTAAAAGAAATATACCAGCCAAAATGCACCCACAAGAACTCGAACCTAAAATCCAGAGGTAAACTAACACAAAACAAACTACAAGATAAACATGTAACTAAACACAATAGCACAACCTTCTCCCTAACCCTAACCACAAAACCCAAAACTTCTAACCCTAAAAATTCAGAGTGTTACAACTCACCCTTTCTTAAAGAAATTTCATCCTTGAAAATTTCAACTAATAGAACAGTGGTATATCACAAGCTACACCACCACGCTCCCGCTGCGCACTCTAGCCTGAGCAGAACCAAATTAAACCTAAGACCTCACACACACACCCAGAACATTTAACCACTAAAGCAGACAGATATTTTTCCTATTACACACAATTACTATGCTCTAAACAACACATCGAAACATTCACTGCCATACCTGTCTCAAAATTGTCGAGGACACTATCAAACCTGATGTTCCGTGGACCCACATCAAAAACATGCTTCCGCCTTTTTTTCAACAATCGCCCGGATGACACTTCTTACAGTGCTCATAGAACGAGCACTCGCACCACTACTGGTACCCACCGTAAAACTGCAATTGCCACTCAAATACATTCTAACATGCTTTGCAAATCTAACCTCAAAGAACTGCGATCTCTTTTCTTCCCACAATCTACGCACCTAGCTTGAAGTGTTTCCCTAGTCCCCCTTATCCTAGCCTTAAGGAATTTCTCTAACACTTCCCTCACCACCTGAGTCAAAGTTTCAGTACCAAGCTACCAGTTATCGCTACCTGATAAACGATAAATTATATATATATTTTTCCTATGTTTAGCCCAATTTCTGGATAAGTTACCCCTTGATTTGTGAAAATTGATGCTTTTAAACCTTTAATTTCATGTTTTATACTTAGGTGAGCTTAGGGAAGAGAAAAGAGCAAGGAGCGAGCCAAAAACAGGTAAATTAGGCCTAGTTCAGTAATCAACACGGCCTAGAGGTTCGCCAAACGACCGTGCCACACGGCTGTGCCACTTTAACAGGCTTAAGCACAGCCTGAACCTCGATCCACACGGGTGTGGCACACGGGCGTGTCATTGTCATGAGGAAGTTCAATTTCACTTGAAAAAGGCTACTTAGGGGCTAAAAAAGGCATTCCAAAACTCTATATAAAGACCCTAGGGGCAACTACAAATGTGTACTTTTATTCTCGCCAAGACGGGGAGTTGAAGACAGGGAATTACTTGAAGGGAAGCCGATTGATCCATCTCTGAGGCCAAGATCTATATCAAGACAGAGGATCTCCCTTCAATCCTTTCAGGAGTTTTGGGTTTTCTTATGTTTTGTTATTTTATTTCTTCTGAGATTTTTTTTTTATAATTATGAACTAAAACCCCAAATATCTAAGGGGGATGAAACCTAAGACAGATCTTGTTATTATTATCTGAGCTCTGTGATAAATATTTGATTTGTTCTTAATTATGTTTTTTAACTCTTAAATTGATATTTCTGGGATATTGGTTTAAGTCGAATGTGCCTATGTGGAGGAGCAAAAGTCCCTACATAGGAGTAGATCCAACATAAGTAAGCGGAGTTGATCACAATACTAGACATAGGATGACGAAAATCTGTCGGATTAGAGTCAAATCTAATATGGGGAGCCATAGATCGAGTTAATGCAAGACTAGGGGTTTTAACTAGAAAGAGATTTCAGTTAATCAACCTAGGCTTAGTTGTTCTTATCCTCGACGGAGGTATTAACATAATTTAGGGGTCTCTACAGATCAAATCAAATGAAGAAATCATCTGGTTCAGAGTTAGATAACAAGTAAAGTCTAGGTGGATTCTTCCTTACGTATTGCCTTAATCAATCAGTCTTTCCCAAAAAGCAATTTCCCACTTTACTCTTTGTCGCTTCTTTAGTTAGTTTAGTTTAGTTTACAACCAAACCCTATTTATTTTTAGGTTAGATAATAGAAAGAAAGTCATTACTAGTACTCATAGTTCCTTGGATTCGATATTCCAGTCTTGCCACTAACTATACTACTATTCGATAGGTGCACTTGCCTTTTATCGTGATATTAGTTAGTTTCCAGGTACGATCAGATTTTATTACTTCATCAAATCACGATCAATTTTTTTGCACCATTACCGGGGAACTAAGATATTAGGAACACTCGATTTCTATTACTTTAGCCATTATTACCTTTATTTATTTTTAGCTTTTATTTTTATTTACTGAAAATTTCTTCCCTTCCAGGTACCTCTAGTTTATGACTAGAAGAAACCTAGGAGGACCACTGCTTTTTTTATGACAATTTAGAAGCTACAGTTCGTCGAACTCATCGAGAAATAAGAAGAAGCTTGCAATATCCAGAACAAGGACAAGAAGAAGAGCCAGAACCTACTGAAGAGATGGAAGCCAATCAGGATAATCAGCTACCTCCTGTAGTAGCTGCAAATCCTGTTGAGCAAAATCCTATTCCGCGTACTATGTATGATTATCCTAGACCTAATTTAGCAGGCACTGAATCTAGCATTGTTAGGCCTACTATTACTGCAAATAATTTTGAACTGAAACCTAACACTATTTAAATGATACATCAATTTGTTCAGTTTGATGGTTTGCAGGATAAGGATCCTAACTCGCATCTAGCCAACTTTCTGGAATTATGCGATACATTCAAAATAAATGATGTTTCTGATGATGCCATTCATCTTAGGCTATTCCTATTCTCCTTGAGAAACAAAGCTAAACAGTGGTTAAATTTTTTACCACGAGGGTCCATCACCACATGGGAACAAATGACCGAGAAGTTTTTCCTTAAGTATTTTCCTCCGGCTAAAACAGCTAAATTGAGGAACGATATTTCTTCTTTTGTGCAGATGGATTTAGAAACACTTTATGATGCTTGGGAAAGATACAAAGATCTCTTGAGAAGGTGCCCTCACCATGGGTTACCTCTGTGGCTACAAGTTCAAACCTTTCACAATGGTTTGAATCCCTCAACAAGGCAGATGATCGATGTAGTCGCCAGAGAAAACAATCAACAACAAAACACCCGAAGCAGCTTAAGAGTTTATAGAAGAGATGTTACTGAATAATTATCAGTGGCAAGTCATGTGAACAAAGCCACAGAAAGCTGCATGATTTTTTAATATTGATGTCGTAACCATGCTTTCTAATCAGGTAGAACTTTTAAATAAAAAGATTGATAATTTTTTTGGTTCTACATAAGCACACCCAGTAATGCAATGCGATGCAATTCAATGGAACAGTTACAATTCAGACTACTCTAACTACGGATATTGTACGAAAAACGAACAAGCCAACTATACGGGTAACAATTCGAGATCTCAAAATAACCCCTATAGTAACACGTACAATGCAGGTTGGAGAAATCACCCTAACTTCTCATGGGAAGGACAAGGCAACCAAGGAAATCAGAGATCACCACCCCCTCCGGGATTTCAACAGCCACCATTCCGACAAGAGAAAAAATCAAACCTCGAAGAGATGCTCACAAAATTTATTACCGTGTCAGAAACCCATTTTCAAAACACTAAAACGGCACTGTAAAACTAGCAAGCATCCATTTAGGGACTCAAAACTCAAATAGGCCAGCTCGCCAAGCTAATTTCTGAAAGACCATAAGGTGGGTTACCAAGCAACACTGAGACTAACCTTAAGGAGCAACTCAATGGCATGGACACAATTGATGAGGAAGGGTTAAACAAAACCAACTCAAAGCCACGTAAGGAGACTATGGTAAATAAAGGTAAAGATGAGGTAGGTTCCAAATAGGCAATTGTCAAAGAGTATAAACCTCGTATTCCATATCCTAATGCGTTAAAGAAAGACCGCACAGATGAGCAATTCGATAAGTTTCTTAAACTTTTAAATAAATTACATATTAACTTATCATTTATTGAAGCTCTGTCGCAGATGCCAAACGCCGTTAAGTTTTTAAGAGAGTTACTGGCAAATAAGCGGAAGCTAGATGAGATATCCCATGTGGAACTAAATGTAGTGTGCTCAGATATTCTACAGAATAAGCTACCCAACAAACTGAAAGATCCAGGGAGTTTTACAATTCCTTGTTTACTTGGTAGCTTAGATGTCAAATATGCTTTAGCTGATTTAGGGGCTAGTATTAATGTAATGCCTTATAAATTGTTTAAACAACTAGGTTTTGGAAAACCTAAACAAACTAAGATGAGCATTCAATTGGCTGATAAGACCATTAGATTTCTAAAGGGAATAATTGAATATGTGCTTGTCAAAATTGATAAATTTATATTCCCAGTCGACTTCGTTGTTTTAGACATTGATGAGGATAGCAATGTACCCTTAATTCTAGGGTGTCCCTTTTTAGCAACTGCTAGAACAATAATTGATGTAGGAACAGCTGAGCTTACACTACGTGTAGGTGATGACAAAGTTACTTTACAAGCTCAAAACTTGATTAAGACTGTTGATGATAAGAATATAGTTAAGAGCCCTTGTAAAAACACTGATCTCACCATCCAACTTTCTGTGCAGGATACACTCCACATAAAGGCAACCCAACCACAGACAATTCCATCCAAGGAAGACATACATGAAAGACGAATACTTCAGATTGAGGAACTAGATGAGTGGCTGAACTATCACGAAAAGCCACAAATATGTCACACCAACCCAGAGCATCACCAAGACGATCCTCAGGTAAAAATGAATCAAATCAAGGTAGGGGATAAGGTAATCTTAAGGGAAGACGATCCTTGAATCTTGAATTCAAAAGAACATACAAGTGACATACCCTACTTCACGGTAATGAAAATCTTCCCCTATGGTACGTCGAAATAAAACATGAGTCACTCGGCACTTTCAAGGTAAATCACACTAGACTTAAACCTTACATTAATAATGAAATTGAAAGCAGGATAGAAGAGTATCAACTCTTCAAGCCACCATGACCAAACAAGCTTGAGAAAAGTCGAGCTTAGACTATAAACAAGCGCTTCTCGGGAGGCAACCTGAGCACTGACTTAGTAAATTCTTTTATTTAGGCTCTCTAATACATCAACTAACCCTTTGAATGCATGTTTTTCGAGTTACACGGCCATGCCCACGAGCGTGCCTAAGGCCGTGGACACCCCACGGGTAGAAACACGGCCGTGCGATACTGCCGTGGCCAAACCTGTCCATTCATACACGGGCATATGATTTCAAACATGGCCGTGGGTGAAGCAAACACCAAAAGACACAACCGTGCTATAAGGCCATGTGACTCATGATATGCGTGATATGAAGTAATAAAATTTATAAAAATGATCACGCCAAAAACTAACTATTATCACGACTTTAAAGCAAGCGCACCTATCGAACAGTAGTATAGCTTAGTGGCAAGACCGAGATATCGTACCCAAGGGAACCAAAAGTACTAGTACTTACTTCCTTTCTATTATTTAACCTAAAAATAAAAGGGGTTTTTATGAAACTAAACTAATTCTAAAACTAAACTATGAATGCACAAAAAGTGAATTAGGGAAAAACTTTTTTAGGAAAAACTGATTGATTTAGGCAATACTCAAGGGAGGATCCACCTAAACTTCACTTGTTATCAATTCTTGAGCTAGACGATTTATTCACTTGGCTTAATTCGTAGAGATCCCTAACTTATGTTAATACCTCCGTCGAGGATAAGAACAACTAATCCTAGGTTGATTAACTGAAATATCTTTCTAGTTAAAACCCCTAGTCTTGTATTAACTCGATCTATGGATCCCCTTATTAGGTTTGACCCTAATCCGGCAGATTTATGTTGCCCTATGTCTAGGGTTGCATGCAACTCTGCTTAATTATGCTAGATCTACTCTTAGACAGGGACTTTTGCTCCCCTAAATAAGCATATCAATACTTGAATTAATACCTAGGATGATTAAAATAAGAATTAAAAACACATAATTAAGAACAATTCAAGTATTTATCATATAACTCAAGATAAAATAAAAACAAGATCCGTCTTAGGTTTCATCCCCCTCAAGTATTTAGGGGATTTAATTCATAATTAATAAAGAAAACATCTCAGAAGAATAAAGATAACAAAACATAAACAACCTAAAAACCCCTGTAGGAAGTTGAAGGGAGATCTTCAGTCTTGAAGGAGAATCTGGCTTCTGGGATGAATCAATCGGCTTCCCTTGGAGTAATCCCTTGCTTCCACTCTCTGTGTTGGCAGAAATAAGGCACTCTTTTGTGGGAGAAAAGGTACACCTTTGTAGTTGCCCCCTAGGGTCTTTATATAGAGCTTTGGAATGCCTTTCTTAGCCTCTAAGCATCCTTTTTTGAGTGAAATTGCACTTCCTCATGACAGGGACACGCCCGTGTACCACGCCCGTGTGCATCGACAAGAGGCCGTGTGCGGGCTTGTTGATGGTGGCACGGCCGTGTGGTCTGGCCGTGCTTGTCGGAGCTGGGCCGTGTTGGACTTTATGTGGCACGGCCATGTGACACGGCCGTGTGGTGAATCTTCGGGCCATGTTGTTTTCACACTTTGGCCCATTTTCTCCGTTTTTGGCCCGTTTCTTGTTCTTTTCTCTTCTCTATGCTCTCCTGAGTATAAAACATGAAATAGAATGATTAAGAGCACCAATTTCCACATATTTAATGATAATTCATCCAGAAATTAGGCTAAGCATAAGGTAAAAATATGTATAAATTATCGTTTATCAACTCAACACGCCCGTGCCAATTAACCGTGGGCAAGACTGAGAAATTACCATGGGCATAAGATACGCCCGTGCCAACTAGCCGTGGCCGCACTGACAGGAACACGAAACACACGGCTAGACCTAGGCCACACGCCCGTGCCCAGCGGCCGTGTGCCAATTTCTTATTAATTTTATTTCATTTTTATTTTTATTCTCTTCACTTTATACTTTTCCTTTTATTTTACACTTCACTTCTTATCAAGTAAGACTTAAATTCCCCACACAGTTGTGCTTCAAGTTACCCAGGATCATGAACTTCAAATAGTCATCTCTCAAATCCAGCTTTCACTACTTTCAAGGAATTCATCCAAAATTCAGGGAGTTTCATTTCTCTCCCTATCTTATGATTTTATGCTTCTATTGCTACTAATGTATCTTTGTACATTGAGGGTAATGTACATCTTAAGTGTGTAGGGGGGGACTCACTTTCAGTCATTGCATTCTCTTCGAACCCTTGAAAAATTTTTACAACTAACTTTTTGCATTGTTCTCAAAATTTCGAAGTTTCACTTTCACTCTCTGCATGAGTCTCAATCTCCTATTACAAATTAACTCTGATTGACTTATGATTTTTATTGATATATTGAGAATTAAGACATAGGTGCTTATGCTTTGATTATTCAAACTTTAAGACATTAGAGAATCAAGCATAATAAGTTAAAATTTTTGAGAATTTAAATTTTCTCTAGGCTATTTCCCCTAATTTTAAGTGTTATCTTGAGATTTGAAATTCGCAGGATTGACATCAAAAAGCCATAATTCTGGTGAGATTTTTGAGCCTTTTGAGCATACATCCTTTCGTGTTTACTTTTATTGTTGCTTTGAGTGAGTCAATACTGATTTGTTACTCTAGAACTTGCTTCGATTATACATGTTGAGACCACATCATTGATTTGATATACTGAGATGATAAAGGCACCTAGGTTTAACCCACTTACTCCATAAAAAGCCTACCTCTATAAATTAACCCCTAGTGAACCCCATTGGGCCTAACAACCCATTCTTTGACTTACCTCTAATATTAACCTATAACCCGTTTTTGTTTAATTACATTCAATTATTTTGATCCCTATTTTTGTCGAGATCTGAGTTGAATTATTATTTATTCTTTTTCCTATTCGATTTGTAAAGTCCATAAATATTAAATTTGTCGTCATTTGATTTGTTCTTAAAAAAAACTTATGTATACTTCAGTTGTAATTCAATATTTTTACATACTTTCATGTAATTTTTGAGCTGCTGCTTTCAGACAACATTATCCAAAAGAAAGGCTTTACACTAGAAATATGTTCAAGTGATAGAGATTTTTCTAGCTAGACGATTTTTCAATTCAATCTCGATTCTAACCCTCTTTTTCAGCTTGTGACAACACCCCTAACCAAATCCCTATTACAACCATTGAAAGACCTTTTGATTGATTTGTCATATCAATCTATAGTGGTAGAGATTTGATTTTCTTGCAAGCCTATGGTAATAACTTTTCAGGTTGACTAAACAGTGCTTCATTTTTGAACCCTAAACACTTTAAGTGGATAGAGTGAATCTTTAGTGAAGATGTCAAATCTTGTTAATTTTGATTGAAAGGTAATTACTTAGGAGAAGGGAGAAAACCTATGTTTCTATGATAAAATTCTCAACTTAGAGTGTTCGAAACTTTAATGTTCTTCTGGTTGAATTTTCATTGTATGATTACTTATGGGTTAGTTTGAAACATTATTGATAAGGATTATAAGTTGAGAAGAATGATTCTTAACTGTGAATTGAGATTTTGCTTGAGGACAAGCAAAGGCTTAAGTGTGAGGGTATTTGATAAGCGATAAATTATACATATTTTTTTTCCATGCTTAGCCCAATTTCTAGATAAATTACCCCTTGATTTGTGTAAATTGATGCTCTTAAACCTTTAATTTCATGTTTTATACTCACGTAAGCTTAGGGAAGAGAAAAGAGCAAGGAACGGGCCAAAAATAGGCAAATTAAGCCCAGTTTAGTAATCAACATGGCCTAGAGGTTTGCCACATGGCCGTGCCACATGGTCGTGCCACTTTAACAGGCTCAAGCACGGCCTGGGCCTCGATCCACATGGGCATGTCCCTGCTGTGAGGAAATTTAATTTCACTCAGAAAGGTTACTTAGGGGCTAAGAAAGGTATTCCAAAACTTTATATAAAGACCCTAGGAGGCAACTACAAACGTGTGCTTTTATTTCTGCCAAGATGAAGAGTTGAAGATAGGAAATTACTCGAAGGGAAGCCGATTGATCCATCTCTGAAGCCAGGATCTACATCAAGATAGAGGATCTCCCTTCAATCCTTTCCGGACCAAATATCTAAGAGGGATGAAACCTAAGACAGATCTTGTTATTGTTATCTGAGCTGTGTGATAAATATTTGATTTGTTCTTAATTGTGTTTTTTAACTCTTAAATTGATATTTTCGGGATATTGGTTTAAGTCGAATGTGCCTATATGGAGGAGCAAAAGTTTCTGCATAGGAGTAGATCCAACACAATTAAGCGGAGTTGATCGCAAACCTAGACATAGGACAACAAAAATCTGCCGGATTAGAGTCAAATCTAATATAGGGAGCCATAGATCGAGTTAATGCAAGACTAGGGGTTTTAACTAGAAAGAGATTTCAGTTAATCAACCCAGGATTAGTTGTTCTTATCTTCGACGGAGGTATTAACATAATTTAGGGGTCTCTACGGATCAAATCAAATGAAGAAATCATCTAGTTCAGAGTTAGATAACAAGTGAAGTCTAGGTAGATTCTTCCTTAGGTATTGGCTTAATCAATTAGTCTTTCCCAAAAAGTAATTTCCCACTTTACTCTTTGTCACTTCTTTAGTTAGTTTAGTTTATTTTACAACCGAACCCTCTTTATTTTTAGGTTAGATAATAGAAAGAAAGTCATTACTAGTACTAATAGTTCCTTGGATTTGATATTCTGGTCTTGCCACTAACTATACTACTATTCGATAGGTGCACTTGCCTTTTTATCGCATTGTCCTCTGGCTTCTGAACAGACACATGTCCCACAGAAGTAGATAACTCCTAACGATCATCCTTACCTTTAGAATCTATATCTATCCTCTGCCTAACTTAGAATATCTATGTAACGCTCTACACTTCTTGATTTTCGGCTTCTGCGAAAATTGTAGTATAAAAATGTTTCTATATGTTTTCCCATTATTTTGACACAAAAATATGCTTGGTTTAGTGGTTATGTGCTCTGGGTGTGTTAGAAAGGTCCCAAGTTCAAGTCTTAGCTTGGGTAAAATTTTGGGTTTTTATTGAATAAAGCCTAACTCTAGCTAATTAGGCTTTTAAGTAAAAGTTAGATAAGTTATGATAGAATAGGCCTGTTGGTCTAGTGGTTAAGTGGAGTGTTAAATATGATTGAGGTCTTGTGTTCGAGTCGTTGCATTGGCATTATTTTTGCTCTTAATGTCGTATAGGTGTTTGAATTGGAGTGGAACACTTGCTGATTGGGTTAGTTAGGTTTGAGGGGGTGAATCAGGGGATTTGCAGTTACCCAATTATTTCATTCTCTCTACCGAATTTCTCTACATTCTCCCTCTCCACCGTTATCCTTTTCTCTTGGTTTTTGCTGATAATCCCCTATTGCTGCTAATTTTCTTCTTCTTTTCTGCCTATTGTCGAAAATTTTAGTTTCCTTTTTGTTCGACTCTATTTCTTTCGTTCATTGAGGCACTTTCGGTAAGTGAATTCTTCCTAAGTCTAGCATGATTTCTATGATTAAGCGTTTAACGGAGGAATCATTATACTCACGTTTAGGTACTGGTTGGGGGTCTTGATCGAGTTTTCGAATTATTAGAACACTGTTTTGCCCTCATTGTGGTAGTGGTAAGTCAGTTCTACGATTTTGGGATTAGTTGTTAAGACTTAATTTTAGGTTTTAAAAGTGGGATTATTTTGATTATTAGGTATTGGTGATTCTAGGGTTGCGAACGTATCAAAAACAGACCAGGTTTGTACTCCGATTGCACTGAAATTGTATTTCTGTGAAAGCCAAAAACGAGACTATTGACGCTATACTGGCGTGTGGACTGCCTGTATAGAGGCTGTATAGCGAGACACGACCGTGTGATCGACGAGCCAGGCCATGTGCACTTGACACGGGTGCGACGGACACGGGCGTGCTAGGCTGGCTAGGCTGTGTGTGAGGCATGGGCTAGGCCAAATAGGTCGTGTGGGCCACACAGGTGCATGGGTCTACACGAGTGAACCACACAGGCATGTGGGATCTTGGGCCAGCCGTGTAATCCACACAGCCAAGGCTAATATAGGTATATGGGCCACATGGGCGTGTGAGCCATTTTTCTAATATGAACTGTAAGGTTACACGGGTCGCGCAAGTCAACTGTGACCTGTTGTAGGGTCAGTAAGCTTTACTTAGACTCGATTTTTGTAATCTGTTTATACGATGCATGACTACCATAATATCTCTGGCATGTACATCTGTGCTGTTCTAATTATGATATGTATGATCTATTCATCTATATTAAAGCATGCCATGATATTATGTTACATTGCATTGGAGTGGTATTATTGTTGAAGTGAAGTAAGACTGAGAGGCTATTAGCTTATTATCTAGCAGCTTCGCTGCTTATTTCTGATATGTGCTGTAATACGGTACGATTTGGTGTGTAGGGCTGGATGAGTTGATTTTATCTCCATACATGGTGTGCAAGGTTGGGCGGAGATGGTGTACAAGGTTAGTGGGCATATACTATTCTGATCTAATATGCATACGATTCTGTATGAGCTAAGGCCCGATTATATCTAATTTTGTATCTGTTTCGACTTCAGAGCCTATCATATTCTTGTTCTGGTCTGAGTGGGCTAAGGCCTACATCGCATCAATTAAGGGCTCAGGCTCAAATTATGACTGTTGTATATTTCTGTTATCTGTGTGTATGCATGCTTTACTATGGGGATGTACACACAGAGTTTGCGAAAACTCACCCCCTTATTTATTTGTCTATCAGGTAATCCTCAGTAGTGGATGGATCAGTGCAGCGAAGGGCTCGACGGTGACCACTACTAGACACACTCTGTTTATCACGGTTTTATTACTTTTCTAATTTTAATTATTATTTTGGGATTGGTTATGCAAGTTTGGACTTGGACAGTTTTATATTTTTATTTGGGTTTCTAAATTGTTATTTATGGACTATTTGAAACTATAATCATCACAAAAACATCATTTTAAAAAATTAACTAAGAGCTTTCGTGTACAAGAAATGAGTTTTAGCAAATAAGTTAATCACGAATTTCTGACTTAAGAAAAGATAATAACTGGAATAATTTTTAAGTATCGAAACAGCTTGTAAAGTCACTCTCATGTGACGCTGCCAAATTTAGCCAAAACGTCTAGGCTAAGTTTGGGGTTTTACATTTAGTGGTATCAGAGCGCGGTTGTAAAACTAGACTGTGGTTTTTGGGTTTTAGAGAACAATTTTTGGGAAATGATTTGCAAAATAAATTGAAATAGTTTTAGAATGGGTATGTAAAATGATTTGAAATAGTTTTGGAATGGGTATGTGGCACACCGAGCCTCGGATGCTGATTCAAGTAAGTTTACTGAACTTCTAATATGTATGTTAACATGATTAGTTACACTAAAATACTGTTGATCTACATAAAAAATACTATTTGTATGTTATGAGACTACTTAGGTAGGACTCTACTGAAACACTCTAGGTAGTGTAGATTGAAACTGTAGTAAGACTACTCTTTTCGCAAGTGAAAATAGCCTTTGAAACTCTAATACTATATTGCATAAAATACTTGCCAATAACATATTGGAACTATAAACTAATTTGCACAAAACTGTTAGTATAGATAATTCGATATTTACATTAAGCACGCGCGGTACACGTAGATGGGGTACTAGAGGCCGAGGTAGAGGCCGTAGAGGGGCTCGAGCTGAGTCTTTCACTTCTGATACTACACCGATGGTGGATACTAGTGAGACACCGGTATCGCCTATGACTAATTCTGGGTCAGGAACGTATGATAGTGCGGTTGGGGACGACGCACTGTCCCAGGCCATGCTTTAGATTTAGAAGAGGGTCGCTAGGCCCCATACTGGATCTGGGGGTCGTGGGTCTGCTACAGAACGACTCCGGTCCAATGGGGCAAAGATATTTAGGGGCATCGCTAGGGTTGCTCCGAACGTGGCTGAGTACTGGATGCAGGCCATGGAGCATATCATGAATGATCTGGATCTTATTGATGAGTAGAAGCTCAAGGGGGCTGTGTCATTACTTCGAGATGAGGCGTACCAATGGTGGTTAATTGTTAAGGAGGGCACTCAGCCCAAAAGCTTGACGTGGGGATTGTTTAAGACCACTTTCCAAAATAAGTATGTTGTGGCCAGCTATACTGATCCGAGGTGACGTGAGTTTCTAAATCTTACCCAGGGTGACCGATTTGTGACCGAGTATGAGGTCGAATTTTTGAGGCTGAATCGCTATACGAGGAGCATGGTGGCAACTGAGTATGAACGCTGTGTTCGATTTGAGGATGGTCTCTAAGACAGTCTGCGGGTTCTGATAGCTCCTCAAAGGGAGCGGGATTTCTCTGCGCTAACGAAAAAGGCAAAGATTACAGAGGAGGTGAAGCACTCAGAGTGCCAGAACCAAGAGAATAGGAAGGCCAAGAGGGATCCAGAGCCTTCTAATTCTGGTATGAGGCCTAAGAAAAGGGCTAGCTCCGATGGGTCTGTGAGTGTTGGGCCTACTGTTGTTGTTCATACTAGAGTGGCGATATGTCAGCATTGTAATAAGCCCCATCTGGGTGAGTGTTGGAGAGCTACTGTGGCTTGTTTGAGGTGTGGGTCCACTGAGCACCGTGTTAAGGATTTTTCATTGAAGGGTAATCAGATGCAAGCTTCGATAGATGAGACTGCACAGGCATCGAGGGTCGTTCAGCAACCACCTAGGGGCCAAAGAATGGCTAGAGGTGGAAATGGTATTGGCCGAGGGTAGAGAACACAAGGCAGAGGTGCGAGACCGACTGAGGCAAGACAGCCTGCACTAGTCTATGTTGCACGTAACTAGTACTGTCGACCCACACCTCAAACAAGCCACAGTAGCTCTCCAACACTCACCCTGATGGGGCCTATTACATATCATAATCAGAACAGAACAGATGACTAGTTAATTGATGGAGCTTCCGTTTGGGGAGTTCGACTTAATTCTGGGCATGGACTGGTTGGTAAAACACCATGTAAGTCTAGATTGCGCTGAAAAAAAGATTGTTTTGAGAACCGAGGAGGATAATGAGATAATCGTGATTGGGGAACGATAGAATTGTTTGAGTAATGTGATATCAGCGTTGGTAGCAAAAAATTTGGTGAGGAAGGGATGTGAGGCATTCTTAGCCTAAATCAGTGTTTTGGATTCTGTGAACTTTTCGGTTAAGGACATCTGTATTGTGAGGGACTTTTAAAACGTGTTTTCAAAGGAACTACCGGGTTTACCTCCGAGCCGTGAGGTAGAATTTGGTATTGAGTTATTCCTAGTACAACTCCAGTGTCTATTGCTTCTTACCGAATGGCACCGAAGGAGCTTACGAAGCTTAAGGCCTAGATATAAGAATTATTGGATCCTGGGTTTATTTGTCCTAGTGTGTCTCTATAGGGAGCACCAGTTCTGTTGGTTAAGAAGAAAGATAGGACGATGAAGATGTGCATCAACTATCGTCAATTGAATAAGTTGATGATCAAGAATAAGTACCCACTTCCGAGGATTGATGATCTTTTTGACCAATTTCGAGGGGCAACAATGTTCTCTAAGATCGATCTGCATTCAGGATACCATCAGTTGACGGTAACGGAGGCTAATGTGCATAACACGACATTTGGGACTCGTTATTAACATTACGAGTTCCTAGTTTTGCCATTTGGATTGACTAATTCACCAGCGGCATTTATAGATCTGATGAACCGAGTGTTCCAACCCTACTTGGACTGGTTCATGGTAGTGTTCATCGACGACATTCTAGTTTATTCTAGGATAGATGATGAGCACGATGAGCATCTCAAGGTTGTTCGCTAGACTCTTTGAGAGAAACAGTTGTATGCGAAGTTCTCTAAGTGCGAGTTCTGGCTTCGAGAGGTTACTTTTCTAGGGCATGTGGTATCTTCTGAGGGGATTCTATTAGATCCATGTAAGATTAGGGTTGTGTTGAATTGGAAATAGCCGAAGACATTGTCAAAAATTCGTAGCTTTTTAGAGTTAGTAGGATACTATCGGCGATTTATAGAAGGGTTCTCCTCGATCGCAGCTTCATTGACTAAACTATTCCGTAAGGGAGTTCCTTTTGTTTGGACTGATGCCCAGCAAAAGAGCTTTGAGAAGCTTAATACCGTTTTGACTCAGGCTCCAGTTCTGATATAACCTGAGCCTAGAAAGGACTTTGTAGTTTACAATGATGCATCATACGTGGGTTTGGGTTATGTATTAATGCAAGATGGTAAGGTGGTGGCTTATGCGTCTCGACAGCTCAAGACTTATGAGGTTAATTATCCAACGCATGACTTGGAGTTAGCTACAGTGGTCTTTGCACTAAAGATTTGGAGGCATTATCTGTATAGTGAGAAGTGTACCATCTATACTGATCACAAGAGCCTCAAGTATCTCCTCACTCAGAAGGAGTTAAATCTTAGGCAGCGACAATAGGTTGAGCAGCGTAAGGATTATGACTGCAGCATCGAGTATCATCCTGGTAAGCCCAATGTGGTGGCCAATGCGTTGAGCCGTAGGGCTACAACTGATTTGAGAGTGTTGTTCGCTCGACTGAGCCTTTATAACGATAGGAGTCTGTTAGTAGAGCTATAATTGAAATCGACATGGATTAATTAGATTAGAGATAAATAGGTAGGGGATAAATCTCTCGAGTTACGGTTCTAACAGATTGAGATTGGGGTTACCACAAATTTTGGGCTTAATAATGATGAGGTTTTGTGTTTCAGAGAACGGATCTGTGTACTGAATTATGAGGACTTAAGATAGTCGATTCTGAGAGAAGCACATAGTTATATTGGTGGTTGAGGTTAAAGCGTGAGGTGACTGACTTCGTGTCTCGCTATTTGACTTGTTAGCAAGTTAAGGCTGAGCATTAGTTGCCTTCAGGGTTGCTACAGCCAGTACGGATACTGATGTGGAAATGGGAGCGAGTGACAATAGACTTGCCTCTAGCGCAGTTCACTTATAACAACAGCTATCAGTCTAGTATACAGATGGAACCTTACAAGGCATTGCATGGTCGTAAGTGTCGCACTCCTTTGTGCTGGACTGAGTTGGCTGAGCGACGTGTTTTAGGTCCAGAATTCGTATAAGAGACTAAGGATAAAGTCTGATTGATTCACTAACATATGAAAATAGCTTCTAATAGACAGAAGTCCTATGCTGATTTGAAGAGAAAGGACATTGAGTATTCCGTGGGGGACATAGTTTTCCTTAAGGTCTCGCCATGGAAAAAGGTTCTGAGATTCGGTCGTAAGGGCAAGCAGAGTCATTGGTTTATTGGGCCGTATCGGATTTTGAGATGAGTGGGGCCAGTCATGTATCAGTTAGAGCTACCTCTGGATTTAGATCACATATTGTGCTTGTGGAGGATATTGAGATTAGACCAGATCTGACGTTCGAGGAAGAGCCAGCCCGGATTTTGGATCGCGGCATTAAGGTTCTACGTAGGAAATCTATTCCTTTAGTGAAGGTGCTGTGGTGAAATCATAGCACTAAGGAGGCCACTTAGGAGACAGAAGATTCGATGTGATAGCACTATCCTCACCTCTTCTGATAATGTAAAATTTTGAGGACGAAATTTTTTAAAATGGGAAGAGTTGTAATACCCCAAAATTCTTGATTTCCGGCTTTTACGAAAATTGTAGCATGAAAATGTTTGTATATGTTTTCGCATTATTTTGACACAAATATATGTCTGCTTTAGTGGTTATGTGTGTTGGGTGTGTTGGAGAGGTCCCAAGTTCAAGCCTTAGCTTGGATAAAATTTTGGGTTTTTATTGAATAAAGCCTAACTCTTGGTAGTTAGGCTTTTAAGTAAAAGTTGGATAAGTTATGATAGAATAAGCCTATTGGTCTAGTGCTTAAGTGGAGTGTTAAATATGACTGAGGTCTTGTGTTCGAGTCGTTGCATGGGCATTATTTTTGCTATTAATGTCGTATGCATGTTTGAATTGGAGTGGAACACTTGGTGATTGGGTTGGTTAGGTTTGAGGGAGTGAATCAGGGGATTTAGAGTTACCCAATTATTCTGTTCTCTCTACCAAATTTCTCTGCAATCTCCCTTTCCATCGTTATTCTTTTCTCTTGATTTTTGCTGATAATCCCCCATTATTGTCAATTTTCTTCTTCTTTCCTCCTACTACCGAAAATTTTTGTTTCCTTTTTGTTCAACTCTGTTCCTTTTGTTCATTGAGGCACTTTTGGTAAGTGAATTCTTCCTAAGTCCAGTGTGATTTCTTTGATTAAGCGTTTAGTAGAGGAATTATTGTACTCACGATTAGGTACTGGTTGGGGGTCTTGTTCGAGTTTTTGGATTAGAATAATGCTATTTTGTGCTTGTTGTGGTAGTGATAAGTCAGTTCTACGATTTCAAGATTGGTTGTTAAGACTCGATTTTAGGTTCTAAAAGTGGGATTATTCTAATTATTAAGTATTGGTAATTTCGGGGTTGCGAACGCATCGACAATGAACCAAGTGTGTACTCTGATTGCACTGAAATAGCATTTCAGTGAAATTTGAGAATGAGACTGTCAACGACACACGGGCATGTGGACCGCCCATGTGAAGGCGGTATGGTGAGACACAGCCATGTGATCGACAAGCCAGGGCATGTGCGCTCGACACGGGCTCGATAGACACGAGCGTGTGAGGCTGGCTAAGCCATGTGCGAGGCACGAGCTAGGCGAAATGGGTTATGTGGGCCACATGGGCATGTGGGTCCACACAGGTGAACCATACGGGTGTGTGGGATTTTGGCCCAGGCCGAGTGATCCATACGAGCAAGGCCAATTTGGACGTGAGGCCACACGGGCAGGCCACATGGGCATATGAGCCCATTTTTCTAATATGAAATGTAAGGTTGCACGGCTCGCCCAAGTCAATTGTGACCTGTCGTAGGGTCGGTAAGCTTTACTTAGATCTGATTTCTGTGATCTGTTTATAGGATGCATGACTACCATGATATCTTTAGCATATACATCTGTTATCTTCTGATTATGATATGTATGATATGTTTATCTATATTAAAGCATGTCATGATATTATGTTGCATTGCATTGTGGTGGGATTGTTGTTGAAGTGAAGGAAGACTGAAAGGCTATTAGCCTGTTATCTGGCAGTTTCGCTGCTTATTTCTGATATGTGTCGGAATACAGTATGATTTGGTGTGTAGGGCTAGATGGGTTGATTTTATCCCCATACTTGGTGTGTAGGGCTGGGTGGGTTGATTTTATCCCCACGTGGTGTGTAGGGTTGGGCGGAGATGGTGTGCAGGGTTGGTGGGCATGTGCTATTCTGCTCAGATATGCATACAATTCTGATGGGCTAAGGCCCAATTATATCTGATTCTGTATCTGTTTGGGCTTCAGAGCCCTATCATATTCTGATTCTATTTTGAGTGGGCTAAGGCCTACATAATATCTATTAAGGGCTCAGACCCGAATTAAGACTGTTGTCTGTTTCTGTTATCTGTATCTATGCATGATTTACTGTGGGGATGTACACACTGAGTTTGCGAAAACTCACCCTTTTATTTATTTGTCTGTCCGGTAATCCCTAGTAGTAGATGGATCAGTGCAGCGGAGGGCTGGACGATGACCACTGCTAGACACACTCTGTTTATCATGGTTTTATTGCTTTTCTGATTTTAATTATTATTTTGGGACTGGTTATGTAATTCTAGACTTGGACAGTTTTTTATTTTTATTTGGGTTTCTAAATTGTTATTTATGGACTATTTTAAACTATAACCGTCATAAAAGCATCGTTTTAAAAAAATTAACTAAGAGCTTTCGCGTACAAGAAATAGGTTATAACAGATAAGTTAATCACGATTTTCTGACTAAAGTAAAGATAATAAATGGAATGAATTTTAGGTATCGAAACGGTTTGTAAAGTCAGTCTCATGTGACGTTGCCAAATTCGGCCATAACATCTAGGCCAGGTTTGGGGTGTTACAATCTAAATTTTCAGAGAAGACACAGAACAAATACGAAATTCTACATTTCTAGTCTTACAATTTCAAATCTCTACCTGCACTAGTATCAGAATCTCAGATAGTTTATTTCCGTAAAATATTTCACAAAACACAAATCATTTCAGCTTTCTATGGTACAATTCTTCATTTTTTTTCAAAAACAATTACTTGTGCACGAGTTCAGGTAGAAACACAGGCTCAGTTTTTACAAACCTAGCTCTAATACCGTTAAATGTAACACCCTAAACTCGACCTAGAAGTTTAGACTGAATCCCGGATGTTACATTGATCACCGAAGTGATCATAGGTAAGTTTTAAGAAAACAAGTTATCACATCAAATCAAAACATGTAATCGTTTAAATTCAGTCAGTAAAAATTACAATCAGGTTTATTATAAAACTAGAATTAAATGAACAAATAAAAACTTGAAACGGAGCTTGTACCATAGCTTTCTAAAACCTTAACATTCAAAACAGTATAATCAAAGTGGAAATTGAAAGTAGAACTATAATATTATTTGTAACCGTAACTGTCTAAGACCTTCGCATACCGAGTCCAATGTCAGAGTTCAGAACCATACCTGCAAAGGGAAACATTAAGGGAGTGAGCTATACGGGCTCAGTGTGAGATCTAAACAGATAAAAATATATTTCAAAAGAGAACACCAAAAGATAGTTCAGACAAAACATACCTACAGACGTAAGCAGAAATAGATACCAGACAAGGAACCAATGTCCCATCATGCTATCAGAACAGAGCACACCAAGTACACATAGAACACTTAACACACGTATTGTTCAGACAAACAGAATATGATCAGATAGTTTTACGCTAAAACAGATACACATGAATGCAGTTAGATGCTAAAAACCCACCCATCCAGTTAAAACACCTCTCTGTCCCCTGATCAAATGCCATAAGAGCTATTTAAGCCCATCCAACCAAACACACCATGTAGGACCTTAAAAAGCCCATCCATCCCTACACATCATATAAGGCCATCCTGGGTTGCCTAGAAACAATGACCCGCCACCCCAGGTTGTCCGCAATGATGGCTTATCAATATGCAGTTAAACCGCCAAATCAAATATATGTACATTGCACAGCTGACGCACATACAACAGTTAAGCGAGATATGCACACGCACACACACACACCCAGTTAAGCGAGTTTAGAAGTCAGACATCCCACATACAATAGTCACAAATTATGCAGAAACAGAAAACATAACCATAGATATAGAGGTTTAGGTACCCTCACTAAGCCTAGCCAAGGGTTGGAATTCATATACGTATTTTCCAACTCAAAAACATACACAAGAAAATATTTGGTGTCATAGGACCACACGCCCGTGTGCTCCAGCCGTGTGAAATAACCCAGGTCATGTGGGGGTCAAAACACCCGTGTGAAGGGAGGCATATGGCCGTGAGGCAGAGGCACATGCCCGTGTGAGCTAGGGACATGACCATGTGAACAAGACGTGTAACTCTCTGTATAATTGTGCTTAAATAGACTGCAGGACAGAAAAGGACGTGTAAGGGTCTCACACAGTCGTTTGCCCACCAGACACGATCGTGTGTCCAAAACATATGCCCGTGTGGGATCCTTAATTTCCCCAAATTAGCCACACGGTCGTGTGGCACCAAAACTTAAATCCCTAATTCACAAACACACACGACCACGTGATTAAGGGACACGGCCGTGTGAAAATCGACAAAAAAAACCAAATTGTCCACATGGCCATGTGGCACCAAATTTTGCCCAAAAACCCTAATTCCTAAAAGCACACGACCGTGTGAACTGACACATGCCCATGTGGGCGCCTGTATGGTCATCGTTTTAGCCACCAAAATAGACCCCAACCTTAGTAATAACCCGAGTATAACGGGAGATAGAATAAACCCCTCACTTTCAATGACTAAAACCTATAACCAACGGTTAGTGCACACTCACCAAAAGTCGAAACAGCTATTTACATATTAAACAAAAAGAAGAAAAGACAGGGTTCGAATCCCATACCTGATTCACGATCGAAGATGTTCAAACACCGACTTGACGATGAGGATGCGACACTCTAAAATTCGCAGACAAAACCGTTTCCCAAAAGTAAAGAAGGAGCAAAAAGAAAGCCAAGAGAGGGAGAGGTAAACATGAAAATAATAAACTAAAACAAATAAAATAACAATTTAAAACTAAATAATTATCTAAATTAATCTACTATTTACTAATTAAAAAAATATGCCACCCAAAACGCACCTACAAGGACTCGAACCCAGAACCCAGTGGTAAACTAACACACAACAAACCACTGGACCAGTAAGCCCATTCTGCCACTTAAACACGTAACTAAACACAATAGCATAACCTTCTTCCTAACCCTAACCACAAAACCCAAAACTTCTAACCCCAAAAATCTGAGGTGTTACATCTTGAAGAGGTTTTTATTTCTAGAAAATACTATTCTCTGTTTCTTCTTCCTAAACTTGTATGCCCTCCTTTACCTTATTAAGATGGAGCTAAGGTTTTTATGTTCACTACTAAACGTTTCACCTTTTGGTAAGTCTAATAGTTTTACATGTTAAGTTTTTGAAAGAATAAGGTTGTTATGAAACTTATGAAAAGTAGGTTATGAATACAAGACCCTACATGGGGTCAGTTGCAATTGAGATGATAGTCATTTGTATAGAAATGGGTTTTAATGGTAGTTCCATGTTCTTTAAGTAGTTTTTATTGTTGGTTTAAGAAGGATGTTCAAGTTTTGGAACTCTAAGTTACAGTCCTTGTGAGTTTAAGGTGCGTCTCTATCTTGACTCTTTTCTGTGGACTGTTCAATTTAGAATACATATGAAGAAAATATCTAGGATAGCTGGTATGTATATGAATTGAGATAATGATGTTGCATGTTCACTTTAAAGATAAAAGTATCAATGTATGATCAAAATGATGTGAGATATAATCGTAAATGAAATTGGTAGATCAAGGTGAATTTTATTAAGAGAATATGAGCAAATCAGGTAAGAAAATGAATTGTGTAAGTGTAATATGTGTGGGATAAACCAATCTATGTTTGTGATGCCTTTGGTAAGGTAGGAATATTGCTAACCAGACAAGCAGATCATGTTGAAAGATAACAATCATGGTGATGCCTTCAATGAAATGTTGACTGGACTGGTAGATCACAACATGAAAATATGTATGAGCCCATGCGGCGAAGACCTATGGTATTGTATAACTATGAAAATGCTCATGGTGATGCCTTCAGTAGTTTGTAGACTGGACTAGCAAATCACGATATGGGAAATATATAAGTCATGTGGGAGAAACCTATGACACCTTCTATGAAAGTCTGTCAAGACAATAAATACGTAATTCTGTGTGTTGCCTGTATGGCATGATCTGCTCAGCTTTGGAGGCGTATCCTGTGTCGCCTTTTTGGAAAATTATGAAGTGTCTATGTGGTATATTTGAGAATGCCTACATGATAGAATCTGGTTATCCACACTTATGCTAAGTTCTGAAATCTCTCTAATAGATGATTCAATGATAATGACCTAAGACGTTCTGAAATTAACATTTTCGATTAATCTTGTGATGAATTTGTATGAGTCTTAGAGGATGGTTTATGAATGAAAGTATGTATCAGTATTTCTAAAGAGAGAATCCACTATAGGATTCTGTCAATATAGGATACGGGCGTATTCATAGTTATGAAAGGTATAAAGTCTTCATTAATTTAGGTTTGTCAAAGCTAAGTAAGATTGAAATATGAGTTATTTGGTATCTGCCATATCTGAATAGTATTATGTCTTGATCTGGGGCTTTTGAAATTTGAATCATTTGTCATTTTGGGCTTTCTTGTGTCATATAGCAAAGGTGTTTGGAATTCTTCCAGATGATCTTGAATGTTTCATCATCAGCTTAAGTTTGATTTGGGTTTAGATTTAGGATATGATCTGAATGGTAGTTTAAAACTTGTCAAACTCAGTATGGAAATTCGTCCAATGAAAGATCAGTCGGTATATATCCACCAAGGAATAGTATCTGTGAACAACCATTCTGGAGAAAAATGTTAAAGCTTGTTTGAAGAGAAGATCAGTAGATAATGGGGCTCTATGTAGATATTCTTTGAAGAATACCTTCGATTTTTCTAAGAAAAGAACAAATGTAGATATTATCTGGTAAGACCTAGAGTTAGCCAAGTAGTAAAGTGAGAGTCATACGTTAAGTATGGTTGGTAGCGTATAAGAATATATATTCGATGTTTTGAAGTTGTCCACCAAAGACAAATTGATAATCCGAATATTTAGAATGAAAATTTCAGCTAGAAAGGCTTCAAGGTATTTTGTATTCAAACTCACTAAGTTCGTGTAAACTTATAAGCGTTTTGCTCATGTTCTAAGTTTAACTATATGATTAAGTTCGCTAGGAGAGACCAAGCCAATGATGCGCCAAAAAGGTGACGAGCAGGGATAATATGCATACAAAAAATATGGCATATAGTTCTCTATGCCAAGGGAATCTATCTTTAACAAATTGTCGTAACGTAATGTCTTATTTTACCTTTAAATGTTTGTTGTACTGTTGGATATTTTTTCTTTATATCATATGTTAATAAATGAAATAGCAAGAAGTATGTACAAAAAGAAGTATTCACAGTTTTGTTAAAATTTATGCTAAGTCTTTGTACGTGATAACATCCGATATCCGAATTAGGTGATTCGGGTCAGGTAGAGTGTGTTACAATTCATGTGGAACAACCCAAAGGGTTCATAGACATTTAGCATCTTAGATATTTCTATAAACTCACAAATACTCTATATGTACTAAATAAGTTCCTTAAGCTTGGTATGAAAGGTTTTCTAAGTTCCTTTACGAAAAAGAATACACTCGATAGGGATTATAAACAAAACCATCTCCACCAAAAAGATCGAATGAGACATTATTTCTATGCATATCTATGTTGATAATGTTATTTATGCATTTACATCTTCAACTACAAAAGAAGAATTTATACAACTCATGAAATCTCCAATTGAGATGAGCATGGATGTAGAATTAATATTTTCTCTTTTCTTCCTAGTTAAACAACTCAAATATGGGATCTTTGTTTCACTAGATAAATATGCCAAGAATATTTAGTGAAGATGTTTGGATTAGATAATGTTGAACTAATGAGGACACCTACTGGAACAAATGAAAAGCTATTTAAAGATAATCAAAGTGTTGCGACAAACCTAAAAGTTACTATAGCATCATTGGAAGTTTGTGTTTTTCACTACATGCAAGCATGCTATAAGTCTCATCTAAAGTTAATCAAACACATTATCAAATGTATTAATAGGATGATTGATCTCAAAAATCTGGTTTTCTAAACAATCCAATATAAACCTAGTAAGTTATAGTAATGTTGATTGGGCCAAAAATAAAAATGATTGAAATAGTACATTTAGTTGTTACTTTTACCTTGGTAACAATTTGGTTTCATGGTAAAATAAAGGCAAAGCTCCATCTTCTTATCAACTACTAAGGTCGAGCACATTATTGCTTGAAGTTGTTATACATGCTTCTCTAGATGAGATAGATGTTGGTGGATTCTGGTGTTAAAATAGGAATTGTAATAGTATTCAATTAAAACACTAGTGTGGTTAAAATTTCGTAGAATCCAGCAATAGACTTTCACACTAAACGTATTGGAATCAAACATCATTTTATCAGTAAGTTAGTTGAATTTAAATTTAATGGTATTACAATAAATACTAGCTAAAAAATATCTTGTTGATGACTTTACAAAAAGACTCAATGCTACAAGGTTTGAAGGGTTGGGAAGTGCACTTTGAATATGTACAGTATAATATAGACTTGATTGTTATTTGAAGGGAGCAAACAATTAATAAAAAATGTTTTGTATTTATTATGTCATATTTTTTCGGTGTTTTTCAAATATTGGTGAGAATTTTGGAAGGATATTAATTGCATATTATAATTTCTAAAATTAAGTACTTTTTTCCCAATTTTTGCTTGAGTTTTACATTCACTACTATATAAATACCTAGTTTGATCTCTTGAAAATTCTTGAAATCATATTTGTTTCCTCTATCTCTTCAGTCAATACTTCTTTGTTTTTTTTTTTTTTAAATGGCTAAAACTAAAGATCTAAAATCAATGCTATAAGTTGTTCTCCAACGCTAACTTCTAAAGCATAATGAATAGCTAAGATTGCTTATGTAAAACTCATCTCCGTCACTGGATTTAAGTTACGAGATGCTACAACATTCAACAAATCAAAAACATACAATTTCATTCAAAAATTTAATTTAATTCAATTATCAATAATCATCCATTCAACAATCAAGTTATTCGTACTAAATCAGGATTTAAATCAAGTCTAAGATACTTTAAAAACAATTAGGGAACAAGCAAGGATTAGTTTGAAACATCACATAAAAATGTTGGGAAAACGTGTTTGGAAAATGTAGCAGAAAATAAATTTAGGGAAATATTAGAGTTTTAAAATTTTTCCAAAACAAGATCTTGGTTGTGATATCTAAAGTAATAAACACTTAATCAAAATTGTACCTTTCCGATTCGTCTAGGATGAGCACTTCGACCGAGTAGTCTTCTCCGCTATCCTCAAGCTCACTTTTGCCGAATGTGGGCTTGCTTCAAATTAGAAAATTTTTCACAAAAATTACCAATGGGGTAATTTTTAATTTATCTAAACTTTTGGGTCAAGTTATAAATCAGAAAAATATCTCTAGAAATTTTCTAGAATAATCTCTTTAGAGAATTTTCTTCTACAACTTTCTCTTAAATTCAAGTGTGTGTAAATAATAACCCAAGGCTTTCTTTATATAAAGAGAGTTTAGAGAGCTCAACTATGATTAAACTTAATCACTTTAATATTAAATTAATCTAAAATTTAGATTAAATTTAATATTAAATCTTATTAAAATAATAAAATGTTTATCTTGTATATACATTAAATTTAATTTGGTACTAAACTATTAAAATAATATTATTTTTGGAATAGTTACTCTAAAATCAAATTCTCTAGTAGAGTCCCAGAAGGAGTGTTACTCTTCCACTGCTCAACCACCGATGACCAACCGCCGCCAGCCATCGAGACACCACCATCACAGCCACCGACACTTCCATGTCTGGTGATGTAGGTGCGACACCCTTATGGCATCCCGAGCTACTTTTACTGTTGCCGGTTTGGTCTAGGTCAATGACAACTCGACCGATTCAGCCTAGCCACCAGTTGGACCATCAGCCCGATTTTACATACTAGGCCTAGTTCGACCATTCTTTTCGATCTTAGTCTCAGTTTTGGGCTCCTAAGCCCAATTTACGATCTCAGGCCCAATTTCAAGTTCAACTTCTAAAAATATCGTATTAATTTTAATTTATTTGATTAATTTAATTTTACTTTATCAAAATTATTTTTTCCAAAAATCACTTAAATTTTCTAAATTAATTTTTCAAGAAATTTATTTGATTAAATTTTCTAGTTGAACAATTCTTACGACCACTTAATTTAATTTCATATTGAACAAATTGACTCAATTAAATTATTCCCAAAGTCATAGAATTTTCTTCTGATTCAAATGCAGTCCAAGTGAACTTTTTTCGAGCTAGTGGAAGGACTAATTGGACATATACAATTAGGCTTTAGTAATTGCAATTATGTCCAGAAGTATCGTTCCGATAATTTGCAATTACTTAATCATGGAGTCAATCTACAAAAAGTACAATGATTGAAAATTCCTTATTGTATACTTTTTACGAAAGCAATTCATCCAATTGCTTTGTCCAATGACATCGTCATGTGTGTGTTACCCTCATATGATATCATTGATTCCTTTGAGTTAAATTCGTACACTCAATAAAATCATATTTTTATCTCATTGTCACCATTGTGTCTTATTAATGATTAATCTGACCATTGTTAACAAATGACTGTGATAAATTACTTGTTCGAGAACAAGCAACTTGTTGCCACGTTCCATATTTATCAATCCACACAATGCTAATGAGAGTATATCATTAACTCTTTAGTTGAGCTATGAATTCCACTGTTGCTAGTAAAGCCATGTCATACACAAGTCATGTACCCAACATACCGGCTATGGGCTCGATCATCTTTAAAGCATAAGCCTCCACTTTTATCAAAGCACATGAGTTGCATACACATGGTTAGTGATTAACTCAGGATTTAGGTAAATCAAACCATGAACGTCACAAGTGAATTAATTTACAAACGGATTTAGAACTAATTCATATTGGGTCCAGTCCAATGTATCATTCTAGCAATGAATACATCTATGTCTCTACTTGTGGAGTCATCGGCTCCAATAGCCAAAACTAGCCATCTCACCAATTGAAATTGTAGACGACATAATAATCCTTCTCAGTATTTGAGTCAAATGTTCACTTTGATTCTTTTATGGGATTATGGACTCATTTGTATTATCTATTGAAGTAAGTTGTCTTTCTCACAATGTAAACATTCTTTACAATGTCACTTATCTTCAGTTTGAACTTTAGACAATCAATGAGCTAACATTTGCTTGTCACAATTTCGCTATGCATGCAAAATATAAAAGACAGAAAATACAAGACATAATAGTGAAATATGAAATTAAATTTATTTATTTATTCATCATTCAAATAAATAGAAAACAGTTACATGTTCACTATAATATGAGCACATTTCCCAACAATCTCCCATTTGCCCTGATGAAGTAAATGTCTCGTGTTCTGCATTCTCATATCCTTGACGTGTTTGTTAAAAGTCCTAGTTACAAGAGTCTTAGCAAACGGAATTGCAAGCTTATCTCCAAAAGCTACTTTCATTACATCTACAATTCATTCGATTATTGCCTCTCGTATCAAGTGATTCTTTTGATCAATGTGTTTTGTCCTCTTGTAACTTCTCATTTCCTTGGTATTTGCTATTGCAGCACTGTTATCACAATACAATGTTATCACTTTTTCCACACCAAGAATAAATTCAAGTTCGGTTAAGAAATTTCGAAGTCATATTACTTCTTTCCTTACCTCAAAAGCAGCCACATACTCGGCCTCCATAGTAGAGTCAGCAATGCAAGTTTGTTTTACATTTTTCCATACTATGGCTCTATTGTAACACCCCTAACCTATATCCGTCATTGAAATAGAGTTACAGAGCATTACTGGAATTTATAGATCAAATACAGACATTTCATATCAGTTTACATTCATATCAGAAATTAACCATAACCAACCATATTATCCATTATATGAGCCCTCGAGTCCTAAAATGCACATTAGAAACAAGTCGGGACTAAACTGGGTACTCAAAAATTTTTTCAAAAAATATCAAAATATATGTTCAACTATCCAACTTACCAAAATAACCATACAAACATATAGGCATATTTTGCTTATTATATTATCTCAAACCAATCACATACATGCCATCATTGGCAAAATTTAACCTATACATGCCACTATAACCAAAACGAGTCTACTATAAATATACTGAAAAGGCCGATGGATAGTGTGATGTAGCTCCGACTAGCTTGTAACCTTAACGAGCTTCAAAATACTATAAATGTAACACCCCTAACCTCTATCCATTGTCGGAATAGGGTTACGAGGTATTACTAAACTTACAACATAATTCGACATTCTTTTCTCATACATTTTTCATTCATAAAAATACATCATTCTTATACAATCACATTGTCCCTAAAACGAGCCTACGAGGCCCAAAACATGCAATAAAAGTAGTTCAAGACTAAACCGATAACTCAGGATAACTTTGGGAAACTTAAGAAATTTTTCTGAAAACAGGGGACACACACCCGTGTGTTTAGACACACGGCCAAAAGACATACCCATGTCATACGCCGTGTGGACATTCGAATTGGAAACACATGGTCGTGTCCCAGCTCGTGTCCTACCACGTGTAACTCTCTGACTTGTGTCACACGGCTAACCACACGCCCATATGACTCGCTTGTGTAACTCATTGACTTGTTTTCATTAAATGCTACAAGGGACACGCGGCCGTGTCACCTAACTGTGTGTCACGCACGACCGAGACACATGCCCGTGTCTCTACCCGTGTGGACAAAAATAGGCTATTTACCAAGTAATTTTGCCACCAAAACCTACATCAATTTAAGCTTGCCCAAAAGCAATATAACCAATGTATAAATAGACATTTTCAACCAAGACAAGCATCAAACATGCCTATTCCACAAGGCATATAACTAACACAAGTATCCATTCAATTTCATACCAAAACCACTTTATCAATTCATCAAAATGGTCACTTCCAAATATGTACTATTTGACCTATCACCACAAGCACACTAATATCAAATGACCAATTCACAACTAGCATGAAATATAGCCATTTCTAACCACATATCAACCATCATCACAAGTCCATCATCAAACATATAACTAGGCCATATGCACATTTATACACATTATCAAATATGCCAAAATAAGCCAACTCACATGGCTATACACAAAAAAAAAAAAACACTTATCAATTACAAGCCAAATCAAATGGCTAAAATCTATAACTAACATATACCAAAATGACCACATAGCCTATACATGCCATATTACCATCTACACAAGTTCAAAAGTACCAAAGTAGAATATCGATAGTGTGATGAAGTCTCTGAAAATCCCCGAATCTAAGCTAGCTTTGAAATCACTATAAAACATAGAAAATAAAACAAAGTAAGCTTTATAGCGTAGTAAGCTTGTATGTATAAAATAGCACATACCAAATATACACAACTTCAATATATATCAAGTTATAACATAACTCATACTAAATCACAAACCTTTACTTGTTGTTCTCAAGATTAGACATGAAGTTCTCAAATTTCTTTGATTCATTACTCACATAGTTCGTGTGCGTACCTATACTATATCATAACAATCTCGTATTCATTCACTTCTCCAATATACCCGTTGAACCATTAGGATACTAAAGGATACTCGGGAACACATCACACCTAATTGTCACATACATAGCCGAAGCTATCTCACTCTCAAGCTATCACAGGGTCTACTCACACAAGCTATCAGTCAAGGTGTAGCTACACGGTGCTACTCACACAAGCTGTCAGGTACCGTAACACATGCCGAAAATCCAGCCACCGGTAGGACGTATGAGATCAGCACCCTAATCACATCATCACGATAATCCATAATGTCATGACATTCTTATCCTAATCTATTCCTAGGGTTCAAACGGGATTTCACATAGTCAAATCATCATCGAGTGTATCCACAAGGTCATATTCCTAATCTATTCCTAGGGTTCAAACGGGATTTCACATAGTCGAATCATCGTCGAGCGTATCCACAAGGTCGTATTCACAGATTACACAATATTAAAGTGTAACACCCCAAGTTTTAAATTTTTGGTTCTGATAAAATATACACAATTATCTGTCTGCTTCAGTAGATAAGTGTTCTGGGTGAGTGTGGGAGGTCCCAAGTTCAAGCCACAACTTGGGTGAATTTTTGTATTTTTATGAATAAAAGCCTAACTCTTGTTCAGTAGGCTTATGTTTTATTTATTGTAAAAGCTGATTAGAATGGGCCTGTTGGTCGGTGGTTAAGGGGAGAATTGTTATGCATGAGGTCCTGAGTTCGATTCTTTACGTTGAAAAAGGACGTTATTTTTTGTTTCAAATAGGTAAGAGTTTGAATTAATTTGGAAACTGAGTAGTGGATGTGTAGTGGAGGATTGTGGGAGTGGATGTAGGAGGGAATTAAGGGATTTAAGAGTTAAAAGTTATTTGGAAAGTTTTTTTGAAATTTTCGGTTTGTCTCTCCCCTCCCAAAGAAAATTCTGTCGCTATTCTTCCTTTTCCCCAGCCGAAACCCTCTTTTTCCTTCACTCTTTTTTTTTGCCTTCTTCTGAACAAAAATTGTACTTTGTCCTCTATCTATGGCGTTTTGTTAAATAAGTTTGGTAGGTGAGGGATGCGTTTTGCATTTTTTACTAGTTAATCGATGGTCAAATAAGGGTTTATCTCATGATTAAGGGATAATCAAAGGTTAGTGGATTGCATTCGGTACTTTAGCAGCAAAGAATCACTATCATTTATTGGAGGTAAGGGTGTCGTTAGTTTTCAAGACTTAGCTGTTTATAACAAATTCGACTTAAGTGATTGATTTTGGACTCGGGATTGTCAAATATAGGTTCCGGAGTGCTCGAGAGTGATTACGCGTCAGAATCAAATCAGGTGTGTACCCAGAATCACGAAAAATAAGAATCGGTGAAAGCCAAAAAGTGAAACTATTGACACCATACACGGGCATGTAGTCGCTCGTGTGGTAGGTCGTGTGGCAGTACACGGCCGTGTGGTCGACATACTAGGTCATGCGCGTATGACATGGGTGCATGACACGGCCGTGTGATGGCCGAAGAGGCTGTGTGCAAGACACAAGCTTGATCAATTGGGCTGTGTGGTCCACACGAGCGATTGGGCCTACACGGGTGAACCACACAAGCGTGTGGAATTTTGGGCAGGCCATGTGATCCACACGACCAAGGCCAATTTAGGCAGTGTGGGCCATACGAATGGGCCACATGGGCGTGTGAGCCCATTTTTCTAAAATGATCTGTAAGGTTGCACGGATAGCCCAAGTTAACTGTGACCTAAGGTAGGGTCGATAAGCATTACTTAAACCCATGATTCTGTGATTTGATTCTGTGATGTGAGTTATAAGTATGTTTTTCATAGCATGTGTATCTGATTGATTGTATAATTTGTTAAAGTGCATTTTAGCATGCCATATATGTATGTTACATAGCATCGGGGTTGGGTTGATGAGGTTGAAGGAAGTATCCGAAAGGCTTTTAAAGCCTGTTATCTGGCAGCCAAACTGCATAACCTTGATATGTGCCGCATTACAGTACTGTATGGTGTGTAAGGATGGATAGGTGTTATATACCTTATTTGGTGTGCAGGGATAGGTGGGTCGATTTTATCCCCACATGGTGTGTAAGGTTGGACGAAGTTGGTGTGCATGGTTAGTGGTTGGACACTGTAAATCTAATCTGTTCCGTATTCTGTATCTGATTGGGCTTAAGGGCCCTACTATATTTCTGATTCTGTACCTCAGTGGTCTAAGGCCCTAACTGTTTCTGTAAAGGGCTTCAGCCTGGACTATTTATTTATGATATCTGATATATGTTCTGTATCCATGCTCTCTGCGGGGATTTACACGCTAAGTTTGCAAAAACTCACCCCCTTTCTATTTTATCTGTTTAGGTAATCCCCAGTAGTAGACGGATAGGAGCAGCAAAGGACTCAACGGTGACCGCTGTTACATGTATTTTGGTTTTACAGGTTTTTATGTTTACCGCTCAAATTAATATTTTTGGGATTATTTGCTGTGAATGTTGGACTCTGGGATTGTTTGGACTTAATTTAGGACTTTAAACTGTTATTTATAGATTTACAAACTACAACGCTTCAAAGTACATTTTTTTTAAAATTAACCAAGGTTTTGCACAAATAAAAATTGTTTTCGAAAATTAGTTAGTTCCAAAAGCTTCCGCAAAAAAATAAATGTTTTTAAGCAAATCAATCAGTAAATGGTTTTCCCGAACTAATTAAAAGAGAATAACTAAAACGGTTTTGAGGACGATGCGTTTTCACAAACACTCTCATATGACATCGCCAGATTTGGCCATAGTGGCCAAGCCGGGTTTGGGGTATTATATAAAGCATATAAATACATTTATATCAAAAGCTCATTAACATACGAACTCACCTCGGATGTAAAAATGATGAAACGAGTTGATTAATCGAGACCTTGTTCTTTTCCCGATCTAAGTACGAATTCCTCCTTTCTTGACTTATAAGTAATCAAATTCAACTTATTCATTCATCTTTTTACTCAATTTAGTCCTCAATTTATAATATGGGAAATTTATGTTTTTGCCCCCAATATTTCAACATTTATGCAAATTAGTCCTTAATTCATAAAACCACAAATTTATGAAATTTTCTCATAACCCAAGCTTGTAGAATTGCTATTAGGTCCCTAGCAGCCCATATTTCTCATTTATTCACACTTTTAACCATACATTTTACACATTTCATAAATTAATCCCTATTTGGACATTTTTACTAAAAACACTTAATAAAACTTGTTAATCTATCATCACACATTCATAATCTATCATTAACCATCCAAGAACACATGTATTCATCAATGGCAACATTCACATACGTTAACAGTTTTGAAAAATAGTCCTTGGGCTAGCTAGATTAAGCTGCAATGAACTCAAAAATGTAGAAATCACTAAAAACCGAATAAAATTCACTCACCGATTAAGCTAGCAAGTTGGCCGAACAAACATGCATCCATGGTGTTTCTTTCCTTTATTTTCGATGGAAGAATTGAAGAAGAAAAATTGATAGCTTTGTTGTTTTATTATTTTACTTATTTATTATACTAAATTACCTTATTAACCTTTAATTAAAGATTAATAAATCACTTGAAATATATCCATTAATGTCCACTCACATTTCAAATGGTGTAATTACCACTTAAGGACTTCCACTTTTAAAATCATAACCATTAAGTGCATTTAACTAATAGTACACTACTTTTGTACTTTACACAATTTAGTCTTTTTTATCGAATTGAGCATTTAAACGATAAAATTTGTTACAAAAATTTCACACAATCATGCAATTATGCTGTAAACAATTAAGCAATAATAAAATAAATTTTCCAACCTTAGATTTGTGGTTCCGAAACTACTATTCCAATTTGACAAAAAACGGGCTATTACAATAAAACAGAGGAAATAAATAGTAAGTTCGTATAACATGGAATTTAACTTATCATTATTTCACTTATAAGGTAAGTATACACAACATATTTCAAACAACTTGGTTAAAAGCCTAAAGACATATCCATGTCACATTAGCCAAGTAATCACAAATAATAAATCATAATAATGGATAAACAAGGTCATCAAGCAAGTTCCATATTCGTATACCAACCAATTTATTTTCAATAAATCAAGTAATATCATTCTCCTATATTTCAAGTATATACAGACGTAGTTCACTTCAATTTCATGTTTCTTGTCAAAACTTTGCCCGTTGAACCATTTAAAATTTCGATACTCGGGTAGTACACACAAAGTGTACAAATACGTAATCCATTCATTCATATTCGGGTATACTCATACGACCACATAAACAGGAAGCTCATTCGAGCCACAATAGGGAAGTTCAAGCAAGCCAATACGGGAAGCTCCGGAGAGCCAATTAATTGGAAAGCTCATGAAAGAGCGTTTAATTGGGAAGTTTCGAAGAGCCATATATCGAGACTCTCATAAGAGCTGCGGTGTGTCCATAACACATGCAGGATCACAACCAATCGGGATGCTCATAAAAGCTATTAACAGGAAGCTCACAAGAACCATATAACAAGAAGCTCATGAAAGTTAATAACGATACGCTCTTTCGAGCTGTGGAGTGTCCACAACACATGCAGGACCACAACCAATTCAGGAACCTTGTATCCATCGAATTTTCATTTGTTCAATCGGGACTTTATACTTGTCGAACATTGTCGGATATATGATTGATTTTCATACATAAAAATTTACACAATTCACATACATAACATTCAATTCAAGCATATAATTATACAATTTAGTTACACGAACTTACCTCAATAAGTATTTGTGTACGCAAAATCTACTAATCCGACACATTTTCTTTTCCTCGATCTAACTCCGCATTTGGTCTATCTGGATCTATATGAATGAATTTAACATCAATTTAATACAATTTTTACTCAATTCAATCCAATACACATATTTGGTAAAATTACCATTTTGCCCCTATATTTTTTAATTAATTACGATTTCATCCCTAGGCTCGGAAAATGAAATTCATGCAATTTAATTATTATTCCAAGCCTAGCTGATTTTTTACATCTAACATTAGCAACCCATTTATTTCATAAAATTTAGAATTTTTTCCATGAATTTACATCTTTTCAATTTAGTCCCTAAATCATAATTTTATCAAAATTCCCTTTACAAAAGTTGTTTATCTATCAACAACCTTTTATTTTCTACCATATTTCATAATTCATACATACTCATCCATGGAAAAACCCTAGTACCTTGATAACTTTGCAAATTAATCCCCAAGATAGTTAGATAAGTTATTATGATCTCGAAAATATAAAAATTACTAAAACTGGGACAAGAATTAATACTTAATTAAGCCAAAATAGCTTGCTTCAGCTCAACACCCATAACTAGGGTTTCCATGTCTTTAATTTGGGAAAGATGATAATATGATGATATTTTACTTTATTTTATTATTTATCATCTTTTTATCTTTTACTTTCCAATTTCATCCTTTTCTTTATTAAATTTTCCAATGATGACTAATCATCCTTATCTACTAACTCTACTAATTAGTCTATTTTCCATATAAGGACCTCAAATTTTGAATTTCATAGCTATTTAATCCCTTTAGCTACTAGAATTCAACTTTTGCACTTTATGCAATTGGGTCTTTTACATCAGTTTAGACATTTAATGGGTAAAATTTCATAACGAGATTTTCATATGACATTCCTATCATACCATAGACCATAAAATAATTTTAAAATAAATTTTCTTCCGACCTTGAATTTGTGGTCCCGAAACCACTGTTCTGATTTCACTAAAAACGAGTTGTTACATCTATGGCCTTGAACGAATACATTTCCCGACGTCGATTTCCTCAAATCTTTACAGGTTTGGAAGTTTGAGTCTGTGTATCCAACAAGAGTAAGGTCTTCCCCAGAATACATAAGCATATAATCCCTGGTTTTTTTTAAGATACCTTAATATATACTTTACAGCTTGCCAATGCCTAAGACCTAGATTCACCTGATATTGACTAACCATTCCTACTGTAAAACAGATATATGGACGTGTGAAAAAAATCACATACATAAGGTTTCCAACTGCTAAAACATATGGAACCTTACTCATATCCTTTCTTTCTTTTGCTATCTTAGGGCAGTCATCTAAAGAAAGATAAAAACCTAATGCAGTTGGTTGAATGTCTGGTTTTGCATCGGTCATTAAAAATGTTCTAGTACCTTATCGATTTATGAAGCTTGAGATAAAGTTATTGTTTTATTCTTTCAATCCCTAAGGATTCGAATTCCAAGAATATAACTAGCTTCACTCAAGTCCTTCATGCTAAACTGTTAAGTTAACCACAGTTTATCTAACAGCCCAATTTTTCACTAGTTTTTGAAACAGTGGTTTGAGGGCACCAAATCTGACGAGTAAGCTCGTAAGTATTATTATATATTTACGAGTTAAATATAGATTTTAAAATGATTTTTGAATTGATAATTTGTGTTTTATAATAATTATTAGGTTAAGTGGTTTTAAAAAATGAGGTATTGAGACCTCGTTTCTATCAACTGAGTCGTAAATATTTTTATAAATATTTACGGAGTGACATTGAGGTGGTATTAAAGTTTTTTTAAAAATTTTAACGTTTTGATAGTTAATTAATTAAAAAGGACTAAATTAAAAAAAGGTGTAAAATTTGCTAATTATAATAATTAAGTGATTAAATGGAATGAGTAATAAATAAAGAAGGACCTAAATACCAATTATTCCTAAATGAAAAGTTGAGGCAGCATATGAAAGAAAAAATAATAAAATAAAGTCATTAATGGCAAAATTGTAATTAATTGAAATTAAAGTAAAATAAATGTGAAATTAGAAAATTTCTAGGCATTTCTTCTCCAATTTTTGTTTCAAACAGACATGGGGAGAGCTGGTTGAGCTGGTTTTGCATATTTTCTTCATGTGAGTCCAATTCTTATGTGTTTCTTCTAATTTTATGTTTTTAAAATTATTACAATAAAGTCCAACTAAATCTTACTTTAGTTTTTTTTATTTTGTTAAAGATTTTGGATGTTGCCATTGATGAATATATATGATTTTTAAAGCTAAATGATGAATTTGAGATATTAGTTTTTTATTTAAAAGTATTTTGTTACGTGATTTTGATGAATTTTTCAATTTTAGGATTAAATTGTTGAAACAATAAAAATACAAGGGTTTCTTGTGAAATTATTGCAAAAATGGGCTGAATTAAATGCCATGAATATTCAGCTAGCATGGGTTTGCATTAAAAATGGATAATTTGCATGTTTTGGGCTCAAGGACTAAATTAAATAAAAGAAAACTTTAGGGGCAATTTTGTAAAAATGTAAAAATGACCAAATTGCATGAAATGAATTCTTTTATTGTCTAAATTAATATAGTGAGTGAAATTATTAATTTATATCAAGGTAGAGTAGAAAATCGAGGAAAATAGAAAATTTTCATATGCCTCTGAATCTTGGTATTTTTGCAATTTAACCGGGTAAGTTCCTACGGTTAAACTTTAATATTTATATTGATTTGATGAATGGTATTATGTATTTATTCTATTTTTGAAAATGAATTATTATAGGAGATATAATTTTCAATTCAATATTCGGGTTAAATGGAACGCGGGATTTGAATACATTCATTTTGTGGCGCATGACGGCATTGGAGGAAAATAAAGGCAAATTACCCAAGTAAACCTAGGTTCAGCATTTGTTACGAACTCTCATGTTTTGCTTTCCATTTAGCTCTTTCGAGCTTCTGTTTAACTCATATGAGTTTCTATTCAGCTATTTCGAGCTTCTGTTCAACTCTTATGAGTTTCTGTTCAGCTCTTATGAGCTTCTATTTAACTCATATGAGTTTTCATTCAACTCTTACGAGCTTCTATTCAACCTTTATGGGTTTCTGTTCAACTCTTACGAGCTTCTGTTCAGCTTTCGAGCTTCTGTTAATGATATACTCATATCCGTAAGTCGTTCTTCTAATGATAATATATCGGGAGTTGTCTTGGATAATATATGTATATGAAGAAACAATAAGAGAATGATATGTATCATGATATGTATATATATCAATATCTTGATATGTTGATACATGTAAATTATGTAAGTTGAGATGAGTAATAAACTCAAGTGTGATATGTTGAGAAAATAAGTTTATCAATGTTTAATTTATATGAAATATGTTCAAGTACACTAATAAGTGTTGTTGTATGATGCTTAGGCAAGTGTCAAGCTACTGGTTGAATGGTAATATGTTTATTAATAAGATGCATTGAAAGGGTAAGTACTTAATGAAAATATGCTAGTGCTCATGAAAGAGTGGTAAGGTTTAAGTTATGCAATTTATTTTGAAATGATTTATCATGTGATTAATTTGAAAAAGGCTATGCTTAAATGCACTAGCTTGTAGCTATGGTTGAATGATATGTTTATGACTGGTGTGTTATGCATATGGAATGAGTGTGGAAAGTAAAGAAATGCAAATGAAAATAAAGAAATTTGGAAGAGTTAAAGTTGTTTAAAATCCTACTATGCTAGGAATAATATGTATAATTGATACTGTAGATTTATTCATCTTATGAGTTGTTGAATATAACTTTATGAGTATTGTGGTATCAATATTGGATTATTCTTGATATGTATAAACTTCATATTTGAAATGAATTGATATGATTAAAGTTTATACGAGCTTACTAAGCATTCATTGCTTATGTAGTTGTTTTCCTTTACTTTTCAGATTATCAGAAGCTCGATTAGGTTGGAAGCTTGTCGGAGTTATATCACACTATCCATCTATTTTATCGGTACTTCTGAATGTTTTGATTTTGGTTATAATGGCATATATAGGTATCTTGTTTAATGTTGGCCTATATGTAATTTATTGATATTAGCCACTTATTTTGGCTTGTTTTGGATTCCTAATTATGGCTTGTTGATTGTAGGTTGACACAAAATTGGGTGAGAAATATAGCGTGTAAAATGGCCTATTTTCGTCCTCATAGGCATGTGTCTCAACCGTGTGTGACATACGGCCAAGTGACACATCCGTGTATCCCCTGTATCTTAAATTTGCATAAAACAAAATACTCACACAGCCTAGCACATGAATGTGTGGCCTGGCCATGTGACTCAAGTCAGTATGCTCAAATTGTTCACACAGCTTAACACACAGGCGTGTGGCTTGGCCATGTCACCCAAGTCGAAGAGCTCCTAAGTTTGGACACGGACTAGGACACGGCCGTGTGCCCCAATTTTGAAAGCCCACACGGCCTGAGACACAGGCGTGTCTCTTGACTGTATGAGCCACACAGCTTGACCATACGGGCGTGTGTCCTTTACATCTTAGAAAAATTTTGATATTTTCTGAAAAATTCTTTGAGTTCCCGATTTAGTCTCGACTTATTTCCAATATGTATTTTGAGGCTCGAGGGCTCACCTAAAAGATAATATAATTAATTTTGATTGGTTTTTGATATGAATGCTAGATTAAATGAAATGTTTGATATTTAATCTGTAATCTCTGGTAATGCTCCGTAACCCTATTTTGACGATGGATACGGGTTAGGGGTGTTACAGTTTAACCGATGACAATTCTCCCACATCGTTTCCGATAAGTAGAATATCATCGACATACAAAACAAGGAAGACTACCTTTTTTTCATTGATACACTTCTAAACACAAGGTTCATCAGTGTTTTGCCCAAATCCAAAAGTCTTAATCATTTGATCAAATCTTTTATTCCATGAGCGGGATGCCTGCTTAAGCCTGTAAATGGATCTTAGCAGTTTGCAAACTTTCTGCTCCTTTCCTTTGACAACATAACCAGTAGGTTGAGCCAAGTAAATGGTCTCATAAAGATAGTCATTCAAGAATGTTGTCTTGACATTTGTTTGCCAGATCTCGGAATCGAGAGCGGCGACAATGGATAAGAGTATGCGGATAGACTTGAGCATGGCTACCGAAGAGAAGATCTCATCGTAATCGATGCCTTCTTTCTGTGTGTAGCTTTTCCCTACAAGTCTAGCTTTGTGTGTTTCCACTTTCCCTTCTGCATATCTCTTCTTATTGTAGATCTACTTACACCCTATAAGTTTAATCCCAATCGATAAGTCTACAAGTTCTTCAAGTTTATTACAAAAATTTTGGATTTCTTTATTTACAGGTGGTCCTCTTGAAGAGAGTACACTTGTTAGTAATGGATGGCTTAATAAAGGATCTAACCGGATGGTTAACGATCCAAAATCCGTGGGCACCGAAAAAGTGTAATATTAGGCCTTTGTCTTAATAAACCGGGTTTGTATAATTATTAGGAATATTTGTGAGTTTAGTTGTGTGTTTAATTAGGCTTTAATTAATTGAATTTAGCTTAATTAAGAGTAATTAGGAAAAAAGACTAAATTGAATAAAGGGCAAAGGAAGAATTATAGATTAAAAGAAAATAAAAAGGATTAAAAGGGCAATTATGCCAAAAACATAAATTAAGGCAGTTTATCGAGAGAAAGTCTAAGATTTTTATGTTTAATATATTATTATATTATATTATATTATATTATATTATATTATATTATATTATATTATATTATATAAACTAAAAAAAAAAACAAACATAAAAGAAACAGAATACCTATTTCGAAACAAAATAGGGAAAGGGGAAAATGAAAAGAAGAAAGGAAAAATAGGGATTTTGGGATTCCAAATTAATTGGTAAGTTAATTTTAGTCCTTTCTTTTAATTTTAATGTTTTTTAAATCCTAGAGTGAAATACTCTTGGATTTAAGTTGAAATTTTGAAAGTTAATAGATTTTTTAGTAGGGTTTATGTTGAACAAATGATGGAATTGGGGGTTTATTTGATAGAAATTTTGATTGGAATTGAATAAATGATTAAATTGTAAACTAAGCTATAAGTTTTGAGTTTTACGGATTAAATTGAAATAAATTCGAAATTATGAAAATATGATAAAAATTTGATAGTTAAATGTGAGTTTGGCAAGAAATTGAGTAGCAAAAAGGTATGAATTGAGAAAGAAAAGTACATAGGTTTAGTTAGGATTAAATTGGAATTAAAGTAAAAGTTAGATAAAAATTTTAGCAATTAAATTGTGTTGTGCTAATGATTGTGAAATTATTTTAATTGTTCGTAGCTAATATCGAGCCTGAAGCACTGGCCCAAAAAGGAAAAGAAAAGATCGTCGAGGATTAAATCCAAAGAAAATTCTAGTTTGTATCACTATAATTCAAACTTTATCATTATTTTGTATTTAATTTACTAATTATGTGTGGTAAGTATTTTAAGGTAAATCTTAGTCAAATGATAAATTTATGATTGGGTACTGAAATTGAGATTAATACTGAATTAAATTACAAAATACTGAATATTGTTTTGAGTACTAAATTGAACTATGAAGTTACTGAATATTGTTATGTATACTGCATTGAACTGTGAAATTACTAATGTAATGAATAACTGCAATACTGTGAAACTGATCAAAATAAGAATTTATAATTGACACTGAATTGAGATGGAAGTTGTACTGAAAAGTGAATTAAATACCCTATTAACTAGTCGGGCTAGTCGGATATAGTTGGCATGCCATAGGATATGGAAGAGTACGAGTTTTGTCGGCTTACTGATCAGGCACTTATGTGCCAAATACTGTTACTGTTACCGTTACTGTTTTCGATTCGGCACTTTATGTGTCGAATATTATTACTGTTATCGTTACCGATTCAGCACTTTGTGTGTTGAAATTGTTACTATTACTGTTACTGCTACCATTACTGATTACTGTTCAAGTACTGTGTACCGTTAAGGTACAATGTACTGTACTGGTGTGTTGGTTGGAATCCGTGTATCCACGGAGTCCGAGTCAAGTTAATAAGGATAAATGAAATAAATTTATTGATAAAACCAAATTTGAATGACATGGCATATATGAAATGTGAAAATTGAAATAAAGAAATAAGATTAGTATATATATTCAAATGATAATATAAAATGATTGAATTGTTCATTAAGTGATGATAATTGTAATGTAAAAGTATGTATGTGATTTAATGTATTTAATTATAAATTGAATTATAGTGATAGCACTGAGTATATCCATACTCAGCGTACGGTTGTTTCCATGCGTAGGTTGTAGAAATCAAGTACTGAACCAGCATCCAAAGCCAGACCCGACTTCAGCAAACTTTTGGTGATGTATATTTTCTTTTGGTGATGTATATTTTCTTTTGGTAATGTATGTGCATAAAGGTTATGATATTTTGATTGTAAATGGTTAAAAATGTTAGAATTATATGGTCTAAGAATTATAATGAAAGAAGTTTATCCATTTCAATTTAATTAGCACATTGATAAATTTAAATTGATATTATACTGATTGAGTTTGATTAGAAGGTATTTGAAATGGATAATGAGTATGTGAAATGAATTGGTTGAATTGGTTATGTTTGTGAAATGAATTGGTTGAATTGGTTATGTTTGGAATGAATACGGTTTTAATTGCAGGGGGTTTTACTTAAAAATAAGCAGAAATGCTATCGAAAATTTTAAAAAAAATACGAAAAAAAATTTGGAGTATTTGAACAAGTCCCGTTCCACTTTTAATACATGATTTAAACTTCGAGAGTTTAATAAAGGGACTTAGTTACTAAATTATACTATGAATGTTATTTTTATTTGTGAATTATTAGTAAGTTGTCTGATATGTCCGGTAATGCCTCGTAGCCTTGTTCCGGTGACAGTTTGGGGTTAGGGGGTGTTACAGGTTAAGGACGGATAGACCACCCATGAAGGGTACAAGGTATGTGGGTAGTTGATCACTAAGTGATCATCCAAACAATACAAGGTGAGGGTCATTTGTAGGTTTCTCTGGTTGGTTCTCGTGCTGCCATGTGTCTCAATTGGAATGAGGTTGGAGAAAGAGGAAATGGTTGTGATGAAGGAGGTTGGTTCACCTATATTGGGGCTAAGAGCCAAAAAAATAGGTAGTGGAGAAGAGAATGGAAAGGAGAGGATAATGGCTTGACCTTTTAGACCTTGTTGGAAGGAAAAGAGGGAGCCCTCATTTATGTTGTGCTTTGGGGGTATTTATAGGTAGGTGATAGTTCTCAAGTGGTCCTCTTGAGGAGAGTGCACTTGTTAGTAATGAATGGCTTAACAAAGAATTTGATAAGGTGGTTAAGGACAAACAGACCATCTATGAGTGGATACGAAGCACGCGAGTAGTTGATCACTAAGTGGCCATCTGGACAAGACAAGGTGAGGGTTCCTTGCAGGTCTATCTGGTTGTTTCTCATAGTGCCAAGTGCACAATCAGAAGAACAAAAATCCTTTTGTTTTGATTCGTTGGGCTTCTATGTTAGAAACCAAACCAATGTCGCTAAATTGAAAAAAAAATGAAGCCCCAAAAAACAAAGATTAAACGAAAGATTTAATATCACCAATGAAGCATTGGCTTGTTGGTTAAAGCAGAGGTCTTAAATCATTGAGTATTTAGATATGAGTCTCATCATGTACAATTGTGATGTGTGGGTCTTGGTTCCATCATGTGTGTATACTATGTGTAGGTTTTGTTCGATTCTTTTCGATACTCCGTCCACTATGCTTTGTATTGGTTTAATTCCACATTATAGTTGATCAAGCATATACTTATATTTGCATTTCAATAGTGAACTTTCATATAAAAAAGGCAGATTTTAATTAGGAAGCAGGCCAACTTCTCAGTGTTTTTTAAAACCAAATTGATGGTCAAATTGGTTAGGCCACCGATTCGTACGTCCGACCAGTCCAATTAAAAAATATTAAAAATTCAAAAACAAATCAAAAACACCGGTTCAACCAGTTCGTACCGATTTTCAATCTAACCAGTTTAAAGTCAATCTCCAAACCGATATCCTGGTGGTTGCCATTTGAACCGGTCAATCCAGTTTGATCCAATTCAAACTATAACTTATTTATTATAGAAGCATTGGAAATTTTGAAGAGGTTTTAACTTTTTTTTAAATTTGTATTTTTAATAATTGTTGAAATTTGTAGATTTTTTTTATATATTTTAATGTACTTTAACTTTAAAATACGAATATTTTAATTTTTTATTATAATATTTTAATTTTTTAATAAAATTTAATATATTTACTAACATTACATATTGTAATGGCCAATTTTGGCCCGTATGAACAAATTAAAACAAATAATAAAGTGTCCATTTTACAATTTTAAGCCCAATAGCCGATTACTACCCTTAACCTTACCCAAACAACCTATTACAGACCTATGCCCTAGCCCAAACCACATTAACCCATGTCACAAACCCAACATCTAAACCCATACCCCATCAAACCCTCAAGCCCAAACAGCCCGAAACCTTAAACACCCCCCTAAGCAGTGGCCCAAGATCGATGGCCCAGAGGTCAAATCAGGGGAGACGACTTTCAAACCCTAGGCGCGGCGCACCTAGGGGTTCTCTGACACCACCACCATGAAGCTGCCACCGCCGGTTGAAGACATCCCACCGCATTTATTGATGATTGACACCTGCAAAATTGAAAACGAAAGGCAGCAGACAGAAGACAGGGATAGAAGCCATAGAATAGCAATCAAATAGGCCAGATATATCTTATTTTTTTAGGGATTTTGATGGGGGGATATAAAAAGAAGGGAACCGAATACGAAAAAAAAAGGGGGGGGGATTGAAAATTTCGAGTTTTCTCGGCTAGAAACAGAAACCAAAATAATTTGTAAAAGGGGATCTTGATCAATACAAAGAAATAAAAACAAAAAGAAAACCAAAAAGGTATTTTCATGGATTTTCTCTTCTATTTTGTTTCGAATCTATGTATATACATGGAAAGAAAATAAAAATGAAAAGTTTCTTTCGCTTTTGGGGGGGTGATCTGGTTTAGATCAAGGAACGTTGATCTATTTACTGGGTTTCCAAAAGATTTTTAAAAAAAAAAAACTCTTCAGGGTCGGACTTAAGTTTAAAGAAATTAGCGTCGAAATGGAGGGGTTTACCTTGATAGAAGCCACTGAAATTTGCCCTTTCTTCGTTGATGTCGAAGCCTTGAGGGGATTTCGAGGCTGAAATCGAAGCAAGAACTCGGTGACGGTCGTTTTGTCCACGCACGGAACCAACCGTCGACTTCCATGGCGCCTTGGTCGTCCGAAAGGTCTCACATCAGTCGGGCATGCGAGTTTTTCTTCTTCTCTGCGGCCGAGCAAACGAAGAGGGGAGAGTTGGCTTATTAGGGTTTCTTTTTAGCTCTTATTTTATCTGCTTTAGTTTTAATAAACGGCGCCGTATGAGTCTTGAATCACCCGTTCGGACCCGATCCGAAACCCCTATGACCCGCGCGTTTCTGCGGAGAGGGGATATTTATGTGATGAACCCCTCCGTTCTGAGCCGGTTTTCATTGGAGTTTAATGCTTTATTTTTAATGCGGTGTTGTTCTTTCGCCTTTGTTACAATCTAGTCCCGTACTACTAGAGACCCACACACGAACGGTGTCGTTTTTTTGGATACAAGGAAAGATTTCCCTTTTGGTCCCTGTCCTTCGCATGCGTATTCGATTGGACCCTGGGTTCTGTATTCTGTTTTTTTTTAAACGGCCCCAAAACTTTGTTTTTGCTTCGAATCTAGTCCTTTTCCAGGTTTAATTTGGTTTCTATCTTTTTTTACCTTTCTGTTTTTTTTTATTTTATTTTATTATTGTACTTGCTATTATTATTAGTAGTACTTATATTCATTTTTATTATATGTAGATGTATCTTTCTTTCAATATTTTTCTAACACTATCATTATATTCGTATGTATATATGTTACATGTAGTATTATTAATGGTTGATTCATTATTATATGTATGTATTACGTCCATCTTTCTCGTACTATATTTTTACTATGTTGTATAGATATTTTTTCATATTATTTATACACACATATATACTTTTATATATTATCTTGTATATTTTAATGTCACATCATGTATATATTTTATTATGTGTGTATTTTTAAGATTATTATATATATACATCGTGTACATTATATATATATATATATATATACTCTTTTTTTCAAATACTACATTAGGTATATTTTTGCACACGTATATATTTTTTATACTGTTTATATTTACGTACATTTTTTATATTATCTTATGTATGTGTTTTTGATATCACATTATTTATCTATTTTTATTATTTTATGTATATATTTTAAGTACTCATTATATGTATTTTACATGTATCTCGTATGTATATATTAATATTATGCCATCCATGTCTATACATGTCTTCATACTGTTTCATATTTTAATACTTTGTCATGTGTATTTCCGCACTACATATTATGCATATACATCTCGTATTATTATACGTTTTCTTAATACCATTATAATATTGTTAAATATTGTTCATATTTGTTAATGTTGCATAGTACCACGTTTATGTTTTTGTATATTCGTTTTCATCGTTTGCGTGCTTCTAAATTGAATACGTTTGTGAATTGTTTTTAATTACATCCTTGTCACAAATTCTTTTCATCGTCCTAAATTGTTTTTATGTTTTCAATCAATTTCAAGAATAAGGCAATGTACCAATTTTTAACATTAGGTTCGTGATTTCATCGCTATGTTGGATGAATCGCGATGGCTCGTGTTGAAAACGGCACATCCTTCTCAGGAATTGAAATTTCGAATTGCTCGTGTTTTAAACTGATCACGATTAAATTTAAATTGAATTCGTATTTTTGAAAGTCAAGACAACACGTGTTTATTAAGATACCAATTTTGGGCGTCGCGGGGGTGCTAATACCTTCCCCGCGCGTAACTGACTCCCGAACCCTACTATCTTTCTCTGGATTTCAAACGTAGACCTAAGCCTGATTTTCCTTTTAAAATGAATTTTATAGGTGTCCGATCACACCTAGGAAAAAGGATCGGTGGCGACTCCCTTTTTTATAAAATCCAAACTTTCAAAATTTTCACAAAATCACCACAATTAGCGACCCTAAGCAAAAATTTTTCGTCGCTACAGCTGGCGACTCCGCTGGGGACTACGGTTTTTGAGAGTCGAGTCGAATTAAACCCGTGTTGTCAAAATGTTCAAAATTCCCTGTTCAATTTGATATTTTAGTCCGAAAATTTCGAAAAAAATCATGCATTTATAAAGGTCGTGAATGTTTTGCGTGCCTGTTTTATCCTTTTATTTAAATTCAAAGTTTACGATTTTAGTTTAGTTTTAAGTAGAATGAAAGGTCCGTGAGCTTCTCCCCACACACTGTTCACGTGCATTCTGCATGGCATGAGCGCCATATCCGGGCTCTATCCATTTAAGTGAAAGTAAACGCTACGCCTTCGTGAGTTAACTCGTCCCTCCGCACAGGCTAGTGAATACTTTCGGGTTATATACGACTTATGCTTTCGTGAGTTAACTTGTCCCTCCGCATAAGCATAAGTAAATGTAACCCCTCGAATTGATCTCGTTAGCCTATGGTGGGCTATGACCGAGGCTCCGTACTAATCTTAGTAGATGATAGTACGGACAATTCGAGTACCCATCTAGAACCAAAACCACATGTAGTGAAACATACGAACCACCCAACTAGAGCCGTGCCGAACCTCTGTTCGTTTAGCAAGTTACCAAATGAGTACACGGGAGAAAGGCCTCTTACCTGATGCATTTTATGCAAGGGAATCGGGTTTGCTTAATAGATTTGATCGGGTAGCTTAATTTGTTAAAATCTCTTTTTCTCTTTTTACTCATGTTACTAACCATGATTTGTTTGTTGTTGTCTTATTTGTCATCATGCATTTTAGGCATCATTTTAGGAAGGTGTTGACTAGAGACCAGTTGCCAAAAGACGGGTTTCTAATGGAGGAGTCGATTACACTAACGACCGAGAGGAATGTCACGGTTCGGGATTGGTCCCTGAAAACCCAAAGAGAAAGAGGGGATAGCTTAATGGAAGGATGTGTTGCCGATTTACCGGGGCACGTAACGGTGAATGTCCGCCAAAACAATCTTGAAGATTTAGTCCAGATTTGGAATCAATGGGATTCAGATACTAGGGGAATCTTCGTCGAGAGGTATGGTGACATAGCTAACCTGGTCGCTGTCGAAATAGACGAGCAGTTGATACAAGCTTTGGTCAAATTTTGGGATCCCGCCTATCAATGTTTCATTTTCAATGGGGAAGATATGACCCCCACTATCGAGGAATATGCAGCCTTACTTCGCATTGATAATGTGCAACCCTACAAGATCTATGTAAAAGAGCCTAAACCGATGACCTTCAAAAAGAAAATAATGAGGTTGACGGATAGGACCGACGCATGGGCCGAGAAGCAGATAAAGAAGAAGAATGAAACTATTTGTATTCCGTGGTCCTCCATACGAGATTTGGTCTCGAGCCATCCTGACACCTTGAAGAGGGTAAATCTGTTTGCTTTGGCCGTCTACGGGTTGGTCGTCTTTCCGAAAGTCCTCGGGCACATTGAAGTTGCGGTGGTAGATTTCTTCGAGAGGTTAAAGCAAGGAGTCAACCCTGTCCCGACAATCCTAGCCGAAACCTTCAGGTCCTTGAATAGTTGTCGGAAGAAAGGGGAAGGACGATTTATTGGATGTGCGCAATTGCTCAACGTTTGGATCATGAGTCACTTTTGGAAAGAGGAACGCACGCCGTATCACATGTTTTCAAAAATGTTTTCCCCTTTAGAAGCCTATTGCAAGAGGGAATGGCCTAAGGAAATTACTGAACAACATTGGGTTTCGGTCTTTCAGAATCTCCGCACTAAGGATGTGACATGGAGGGCGCCATGGATACGCCCGTCAGTCTTATTATATAAGGTCGGAAGTCGGGATTGGGTACCACTGCTAGGTCTGTGGGGAGGAGTCGGATACGCCCCGCTATTGGCCCAAAGACAGTTTTCTTCGCGACAATTCATACCCGCCACCGGAGGTTTAGCGCAATCCGAATTCCCTTTCGCAGGCGAGGGCTACATGAAGAAAGTTCGAGACACCGCTAAGTCTTGGAAAAGAATCTATCTGATGGAGTTGGCGTTGTATGCCGATACTCTCACCCAAGACTATGATGTGTGGAGAAAGCAACGGGTGAAAAGCCAGCAAATATCGTCGACAAGTCATGCTGCTCAGAACCCTTTCGTAGAGGAAGCACCATCCGAGCTTGAAATAGCTAGAGGAGAATTTGAACGCGAGAAATCCAAGATGTTGCGGGATCTCAGCGTCCTTCAAGAAGAGAATTACCAATTAAAGATTGACGTTCAAATTGAAAGATCTAGGACTGAAAAAGTACAAAAAGAGGTTGAAATCGTGAGGAATGACTTAAGAGACCTTCACTTGGAAAATAAGAAGCTAAGAGCCACTATCAAGAATAGCGGACTAGGCAAGTCACCTGAAGAATGGAAGGAAGAATTGAGCAACGTAAAAGGCGGAATGGAATTTTGGAAAGGGAAGGCGAAGAAAGAGGAGGAAAAGACTGCTCGGGCCATGATAGAATTGAGAAAGAAAAATGCTGAATGTGAGACTGCGTCTAATGAACTGATGACTAGCCGATCTGAATGTCAGGGGTTAAGAGAAAGAACAAGAGATTTGGAAGACGCGATGCAAGCTCGCCAACAACAATTGGACACTCTCTTAAAGGCTTTGGAGGAAAAAAATGATCAATACGATAGAGATATCCACGCTTATAAAACGGACCTCCAAGAAAGGGAAATGCAACTTGGCTTCTTGATTAATGAAATCCGTGGAGTAGCAATTTACATGGTCCAATTATCAGATGAAGCGGAAGATCTCAGTTGTCGATTCCCACCGAGTCAACGATCGAGCATATCAGAATTTCTAGAGCGAGTAAAGAAATATAGTGATATAGCTAGAAAGTTCGTGTAATAGCCAAATAAGATGGCAAAATATGTTGTAATGAACTCTTTTGAATGAATGAAATGCCTAGATAAGGGCTATCTTGAAATCAACACCTAATTCTTGCATATGCATTCATGACTAACATTCATATAGCATTCATGCATCCATTCATTGCATACATATATCCCGTAATCGTTCACTAAGGTTAGAATCGTACAATTCGCAGTTGCAACAATACAAGGCTGGAATCACGACATTCGTATAGAACGAGACGACAAACTAGAGTAATGGAGGCAGAGTTTAATGAAAGAATCGAGAGAATGGAAAGAGTTCAACGGGAGTTGCAAGAGCAACTGGCCAAATCACAGCAAGAAACAAGGGATTTGATGGTGAGGTCCCGGGAGGAGTCACTGGAACAAAGAGAGCAGATGGCTAAAATGATGGAAATGATGTCAGCCCTGGTAAAAGGAAAGGGGCCCGTGCAGAATCCTGAGGTTGTTAACCTTGATCAAGACCCGCTTTACCCACCGGGATTCACTCCACCTCATATGACACAAAGAGTACAAACTCAAGGGGAATCCGTTGGCTTAGAACAACGACCTGTGCCGACCACACATCTGGGACAGGGGATATTTGTGTCTGCTCCAGCCAACCCGCCTGTCCCAGATCTAGATGATCCGGCGGAAGTTGCTAGGTTGAGAGTGGAAGATCATGAGGCCCAAGAAAAGTACAAAGGCCTAGAAGAAAGACTAAAAGCGATAGAGGGCACTGAGGCCTTCTCTGCGCTAAGTGCTAAGGAGCTTAGTTTAGTACCGGGTTTGGTTTTACCGCCAAAATTTAAAACACCTGATTTCGAGAAGTATGATGGGACAAGGTGTCCAAAGGCACACTTGGTCATGTTTTGTCGAAAGATGACCGGATATGTAAATGAAGATAAATTACTCATACATTGCTTTCAAGATAGCCTTGTCGGGTCAGCTCTTCGCTGGTACAATCAGTTAAGCAGAGAAAAGATCCGAACATGGAAGGACTTAGCGTCGGCATTTTGCGAACAGTATAAGCACGTGTCTGACATGGTGCCCGATCGTATGACGCTGCAGATGATGGAGAAGAAGCCGTCAGAAACCTTTAGACAGTATGCGCAAAGGTGGAGGGACGTCTCAGCCCAAGTAGAACCTCCGTTGACCAAAACTGAGATAACTGTCCTCTTCATTAACACCTTGAAAGCACCATTTTATGACAAATTGGTGGGAAGCGCTACGAAAGACTTTGCAGATATTGTCATATCCGGCGAGCTTATTGAGAATGCTGTAAAAAGCGGTAGAATGGAGGGGCAAGAAAGCTCGAGGAGGGCAATGCCCATAAAGAAGAAAGACCCAGAAACCCACATGGTGGGAACAGGAAGCCGTTATGCCTCCAACTCGTATCTGAGCCAACCTCGACCACGAAACTACCCACCCCCAAATTTCTACTATCCGCCTCAAACTCCTTACTACCAAGCGCCACCTCCATATCCTTCCTACCCCGTGTATACCACAAACGGCCCAAGACTAACTACCACATTCCCACGAAACACAACGCCCGTCCAAACCCAACCTAAAAACGAACCAAGGCCTGCGAGACCTAATCCGGAAAGACAACAATTCACCCCTGTCCCCGTGCCGTACGAAGAACTATATCAAAAACTCTTGGAAAAACAGTTGATATCTCCACATTACATGGCACCCTTGAAGCCTCCGTACCCGAAATGGTACGATCCTAACGCCAGCTGCGCTTATCATGCTGGGAATCAGGGTCATTCTACGGAAAACTGCCTCGCCTTCAAAAGAAGAGTTCAAGGACTCATTGATGCGGGTATTTTGAGATTTGATGGTTCAGGCAGTGCAACCGGGAACCCATTCCCAAATCACGCTGAAGGGAATGTGAGTGTAATTGAAGAAGAAAACAAACGGCAAGTTAGGAAATGGGTTTCTGAAATAAAAGTACCTCTGCAGAAAACCTGGGAGATATTGGCCGAAAATGGGTTACTCTGTTATCCTAGCAGAGTATTTAAAGAAAGTGGGCATGATCTTTGCAGTTTCCATGGTAATAAAGAGCACGATATCCAGTCTTGCGAAGAATTTAGGGAAGTACTCCAAGACATGATGGATAGTAAAAAGATTGAGATTTTCAAAAAAGGGGAAAAGTCGGATGAAGGAGAAGTGTGTGCCTCCGACAATCAATCACCAGGTTGCCCATACAGCGCTAACCGACCATTGATAATCTACTATGATGCCAAGAAAGAGCTCGTGAAACCAAAAATGATAATAGAAGTGCCATCTCCTTTTCCCTATAAGGATGATAAAGCTGTGCCCTGGAAATATGACGTCAACATTGTCACACCAGAAAGCAAAAAGTCTGAGGTTACAACTGAGAGTGTTGGAGAAGTGGGCCATTTTACTCGTAGCGGGAGATGTTACTCCAAGGAGGTAGAGCCAATAAAGAAAATCAATGATTCGAAACAAAAAGGGAAGGCACCAGCGCGCGAGATTGAAGATGAACACGAAATTTTGCCTGAACCAGAAATTAAGAAGGCCGTGGATGAAGAGGAGGCGCAAGAATTTCTGAAGTTTATTAAGCACAGCGAGTACAACGTAGTGGAACAACTAAGCAAGCAGCCGGCAAAAATTTCGGTACTATCCCTACTACTAAATTCAGAACCACACCGGAACGCATTGTTGAAAGTATTAAACCAAGCTTACGTAGCAAACAACATATCCGTGGAAAAACTTGACAAATGGGTAAACAATCTGAATGCGGTCAATTTCATATCCTTCAGTGATGATGAAATACCGCCCGGTGGTAGGGGCTTGGTGAAAGCGCTGCACATTACAACCCGCTGCAAGGGTTACATCGTGCCTAATGTGCTCATTGATAATGGATCAGCACTCAATGTCATGCCATTGGCTACACTATCTCGAATCCCAATAGACTTGTCCTACCTAAGGCCATGTCATTCCACGGTAAGGGCCTTCGATGGGACGAGGCGTGAAGTAATGGGAAAGATCGAGATCCCTTTAGAAGTAGGCCCCTACGTCTACGAGGTGGAATTTCAAGTCATGGATATCACACCATCGTACAACTGCCTCCTGGGAAGGCCCTGGATACATTCTGCGGGCGCAGTTCCATCGTCTCTTCATCAAAAAGTGAAATTCATCATGGACGGCTGTCTGGTTACAGTCGAAGGCGAAGAAGATATTGTTGCATCCATCTCTGCCGATGCACCTTATGTCGAAGTAAGCCAAGATGCATTGGAGTGCTCCTTCCGATCCCTAGAGTTTGTCAACGCTATGTTTGTCGCGGAGGGAAATAGGATCCCCGTACCCAAGTTATCAAGGAACACAAGGATGGGGATTAAGTTGACGGTAGGAAAAGGAGCTAGAGCAAGGAAAGGTCTAGGGAAATTTCAGCAAGGAATAGTTAGGGCCCTGAAGCCAGTCCCTCACAAGGCTCGGTTTGGTCTGGGATTCCAACCAAAGGCGTGTCACTTAAAGAAACAATGGAAGAAAGAGCAAGAAAGAAGAATCGCAAGAACCCTGGGCCGAGAACCAGAATGGGAGCCCATCCAGTATCCTCCTTTGTTAAAAACATTTACGTCTGCGGGAAAGATATACCCTGGACAAAATAGCTCGCGAAACATACTGCTATCAATCGAAAAGGGTTTTCGAAATGTCAGCATAAATGTTATTGACAAAGGAGTTGATATTGCTACAGGCAAAGACGTCTCAAGAATACGCCCTTGCCCTCCTGGTTTCAAATTGAACAATTGGACCGCTGAAGATCTTCTTGTAGTTTTTAAATCTTCAGAGTAATGCTCAACGTTAACCCTCTATTGTGTCCTTGGATATAATAGAATTCTTTTGTAAGAGCTTGCATTTGCTCTTGATCTATTAAATGAATATTAATGAAGAGGCATTTTGTTATAACCTTTTGCATTTGCATCTACTCCATAATTATTCTCTCATTTCATGGCCTGTTCTTGCACTTACCTCATACTATGCCATAATGTTCTGTTTGTTATTGCCAAAACTTGGATGTCCCTCTATAGCGTTCTCTTTCCCATTCAATTTTCAGGTGTTCAGATGCCAATGACATGAACGAACCCGTTACCAACCTTGAAATCGATTTTGAAAGGACCGTTTGTTTAGGAGAATTCGAGGATGAGGAAAATGCTGAAGACTATGTCTCGTCTCCTGACTTGCTAAGGTTGGTGGAACAAGAGGACAAACAGATTCTACCTCATCAAGAATCTGTTGAAACAATAAACCTGGGGACTAATGAAAATAAGCAAGAAGTGAAGATCGGGACCACACTCTCAGAGGACACCAGGCATCATTTGATTGATTTGCTTCATGAGTACAAAGACGTGTTTGCATGGTCCTATCAGGATATGCCGGGATTGGATGGGGACATAATGGTTCATAAGCTCCCGCTGAGACCCGAATGTAAACCCATTCAACAAAAATTAAGGCGGATGAGGCCCGAAATGCTACTGAAAATAAAAGAGGAAGTCAAGAGGCAATTCAATGCAGGCTTCCTACAAGCTTCCAGATATCCAGAATGGGTGGCTAATATTGTCCCAGTGCCAAAGAAGGATGGTAAAGTGCGAATGTGCGTGGATTATCGTGACCTGAACCGCGCAAGTCCTAAGGATAATTTTCCCTTACCACATATCGACACATTGGTGGATAATACGGCGAAGCATTCATTATTTTCTTTCATGGATGGATTTTCAGGGTATAATCAGATCAAAATGGCTCCCGAGGATATGGAGAAAACCACCTTTATAACGATGTGGGGAACGTTTTGTTACAAGGTGATGCCATTCGGGCTCAAAAATGCCGGGGCCACATATCAGAGGGCCATGGTGACACTGTTCCATGATATGATGCACAAGGAGATAGAAGTTTATGTTGACGACATGATTGCTAAATCCCGAGGAGAAGAGGAACATATTGTGAACCTCAAAAAGTTATTTGAAAGACTGAGAAAGTTTCAGCTAAGGCTTAATCCGGTTAAATGTACATTCGGGGTTACCTCGGGAAAATTACTGGGCTTCATCGTCAGTAAAAAAGGCATAGAGGTAGATCCAGAAAAGATAAAAGCCATTCAAGAACTACCCCCCCCGCGCACTCAGAAAGAGGTCAGGGGATTCTTGGGAAGGCTAAATTACATTTCCCGATTTATTGCTCAACTCACCAATCAGTGTGACCCCATCTTTCGACTCCTTCGAAAGCGCAACCCTGGGGCATGGGACGAAGAATGCCAGGAGGCCTTTGACAAAATAAAACAATATTTGTCTAGCCCCCCAGTGCTAGTGCCGCCGACTCCAGGAAGGCCTTTGATTTTGTATTTAACAGTGTTCGAAAATTCAATGGGTTGTGTACTCGGGCAACATGACGAGTCGGGAAAGAAGGAAAAGGCGATATACTACCTTAGCAAAAAGTTTACAGAATACGAAGCAAGGTATTCATCAATCGAAAAATTCTGTTGTGCTTTGGTTTGGGCAGCTCGGAGACTCAGGCAATACATGTTGTATCACACGACGTGGTTGATTTCAAAGCTAGACCCGATAAAATATATGATGGAATCACCCACACTCTCGGGGAGAATGGCCCGATGGCAGATTCTGTTATCAGAATACGATATCATCTATGTGAACCAAAAATCGGTGAAAGGGAGTGCAATAGCTGATTTCTTGGCGGCTCGAACAACAGAAGAATATGAGCCCCTGAGATTTGATTTCCCGGATGAGGACTTGATGTGCATCACAGAGAAAGAAGGTGAGTCATCAAAAGGGACGCCTTGGAAGATGAGCTTTGATGGTGCGTCGAATGCTCTGGGGCATGGAATTGGAGCAGTCTTAATATCACCGGAAGGAGACCATTACCCTTTCACTGGTAGGCTCAATTTCTTCTGCACCAACAACATAGCAGAATATGAGGCTTGTATCATGGGACTACGGGCAGCCATTGAACGAAACATCGAGATCCTAGAGGTATATGGGGATTCAGCTTTAGTGATCTACCAAATCCGTGGAGATTGGGAAGTGAGGGACTCAAAGTTGATTAAGTACAGCTATCTGATAGCTGAATTGATCAAGGATTTCAAAGAAATAACTTTCAATTACTTCCCACGAGAAGATAACCAATTGGCTGACGCATTGGCCACCTTAGCCTCAATGTTCAAAGCAAATAAAGAAGCAGAGATAATGCCCCTCAAGATGAGCATATACGAGGTTCCTGCACATTGTTATAGCATTGAGAAAGAGGCTGATGAACGACCATGGTACCTTGATATCTTAGAGTACGTCAAGAATCAAACGTATCCTGAGCAAGCAAACGAGAATGACAAAAGGACAATCAGAAGAATGTCAGCGGGATTCGTTCTTGATGGGGACACCTTGTACAAGAAGGGTAAAGATCAGGTGCTTTTGAGATGTGTAGATACTACTGAAGCCAAGAAAATACTCGAAGAAGTTCACGAAGGAATATGTGGGACCCACTCCAACGGCTTCACTATGTCCAGAAAAATTATGAGACTCGGGTATTACTGGTCAACGATGGAAAGGGATTGCATTAGCTACGCAAGAAAGTGCCACAAATGTCAAATTTATGGTGACAAAATTCATGTAGCTCCTTCTCCCCTTCATGTTATGACGTCTCCATGGCCCTTTTCAATGTGGGGCATGGACGTTATAGGGCCGATTTCTCCCAAAGCTTCTAATGGGCACCGATTCATTTTCGTGGTCATCGACTATTTCACAAAATGGGTAGAAGCTGCCTCATTTGCTAATGTGACAAGGACCGCCGTCTGTAGATTCTTGAAAAAAGAAATCATTTGTCGATATGGTTTGCCTGAAAGAATCATCTCAGATAACGCCTTGAATTTGAACAATAAAATGATGACAGAAGTGTGCGAGCAATTTCAAATAAAGCACCATAATTCTTCGCCTTATCGTCCGAAGATGAACGGAGCTGTCGAAGCAGCTAACAAGAACATAAAAAAGATCATCGGCAAAATGACAGAGACCTACAAGGACTGGCATGAAAAGCTGCCGTTCGCTCTGTTCGCATACCGCACATCTGTGAGGACGTCCACAGGGGCAACTCCTTTCTCTCTAGTCTATGGGATGGAAGCCGTGCTACCTATTGAAGTTGAGATACCGTCCCTACGAGTCTTAATGGAATCAAAACTCGAGGAGGCAGAATGGGTCCAAGCTCGTTATGATCAGTTGAATCTCATCGAAGAAAAACGCTTGAAGGCAATCTGCCATGGACAGATGTACCAGAAACGGATGATCGCTGCCCATGACAAGAAGGTACGGCCAAGAGAATTCCACGAAGGAGAACTTGTTTTGAGAAAGATCCTCCCAATACAAAAAGATTTGCGAGGGAAATGGGCACCTAATTGGGAAGGACCATATGTCGTGAAGAAGGCATTCTCTGGCGGGGCCTTGATCCTTACAGAAATGGATGGGAAGGAGTTACCAAATCCAGTAAACTCCGATGTCGTGAAGAAATACTACACTTAAAAAAAAAAAAAAAAAAAAAAAAAAAAAGGGGGGAGGTCAAGGTGAAAACCCGAAAAGGGCACCTTGGTCAAACACAGAACATTAGGATGAAAACCCGAAAGGGCGTCCTAATAAAGCAAGTTTGGGCCCAAGGGGGCAGAAGCAATTTTGAACAGTGGGCCAAGTGACCAGGCTATAGTATGAAGCATTTCTGAACACTCGAGATCTTCTACACAAGAGACCTTGCTCAAAAAGATTCGTGATTGAGAAACGTGGCAGAGTTCATGCATTGAATATCTAGAACATTTGTATCCACTAATATGGTTCCTTTTCTTTCATAACACTTTTATCTTTGGCGAACTTTCTTTGTTGTTACCTTTGAAATTAATATGAAGTCTTTTTCTCATACCTACCTAACCATTTGCATGCATCTTATTATGTTTATTTAACTGATAAATAGTAATATGACATGCTCTGTACAAAAGGAAATGTTAAGCATTACCTGAATGAAAATTGATAAGCACAAGAACCTCAAAGCAATAACAAAAGTTCAACCAGGAGCAAAAGAGTGGTATTAGAGAAATGTAGATTGCTCAGATGACTTGAAGACGGGTGCAAAGCCTGAAGAGAATCAAGAGTCAAAACGCTAAATACAAATCTTCGAAAATCATGACGAAAGGGCACATATGGCCAACGTACCTAAAGCGCATAACATAATCTTATAGGCATGAATGCATTTAAGGCAAACAGGTGCATATCATGATAACATTATGCATAACATGTACAGGTATTTCGAGCAGAGCAAAAGGTTTTGGAGAAAGCTATCCAAATCAAAGAAAAGACGCTTGAATTCCACCATGTGAGAAATTTTGAGGTATTTTCAATTTCTTTTTCAAAAAATCAACTCATATTGCGAGAGGTGAGTTGAGCCTCAAGACACGTTGAGGTATTTTCAATTTCTGTTTCAAAATCAACTCATATTGCGAGAGGTGAGTTGAGCCTCAAGACACGTTGAGGTATTTTCAATTTCTTTTTCAAAAAAATCAACTCATATTGCGAGAGGTGAGTTGAGCCTCAAGACACGTTGAGGTATTTTCAATTTCTTTTTCAAAAAATCAACTCATATTGCGAGAGGTGAGTTGAGCCTCAAGACACGTTGAGGTATTTTCAATTTCTTTTTCAAAAAAATCAACTCATATTGCGAGAGGTGAGTTGAGCCTCAAGACACGTTGAGGTATTTTCAATTTCTTTTTCAAAAGCCAACTCGTATCGCTAGAAACGAGTTGCGCCTCAGGTCATACGCTGAGGTATTTGCAATTTATATTTTCAAAATTCACCTCATATTGCGAAAGGCGAGTTGATCTGTTCCAATTCATGTTGTTTTCAATTTCTACTTTTTAAATTTCTGTTCATTCAACTCATAGTGCGGGAAGTGAGTTGGTCTTTGTCAATTTCTGATTTTAATTTTCTGTCCATTCAACTCGTGCTACGAGAAGTAAGTGAAATCTCAAGTCACACACCGGGGCACTTTTAATTTATGTTCCAAAGGAATTAACCCATATTACGAGAACGCGCAGGTTGAGCAATTTTTGATTTCATCTCAATAAAGAATAAAGTTGCAAGAGAGACAATTGAAGATGCAAAATTTGCCTCTTTGAAGTCACAAAGGACCCAATCAAAGATATAGACCTGGCATCCCCAGTGAAGTCGCAGAGGCGCAGATTGAAGATATCAGGTTTCGTTTCTGAAATTGCAGGAGATCAGATCACGACGAATTTTATACCCTTGAAGAAGAAACAGATCGAGGTTACAAGATCTCCTCTCTGAAGCTGTAGTAGATTGAACCAAAGTTATAAGATGCGGCGGACTGGAAAGAGACTACATGAACCGGAGTACCATAGAAGTCAAAGTTCGGCAAGACTAGGCAAAATTGGCCCTTTTTTAATGTCTTTGCTCTATTCTCGTTACACGATAATGAGCAAAGAGGGGCAGCTGTAATGGCCAATTTTGGCCCGTATGAACAAATTAAAACAAATAATAAAGTGTCCATTTTACAATTTTAAGCCCAATAGCCGATTACTACCCTTAACCTTACCCAAACAACCTATTACAGACCTATGCCCTAGCCCAAACCACATTAACCCATGTCACAAACCCAACATCTAAACCCATACCCCATCAAACCCTCAAGCCCAAACAGCCCGAAACCTTAAACACCCCCCTAAGCAGTGGCCCAAGATCGATGGCCCAGAGGTCAAATCAGGGGAGACGACTTTCAAACCCTAGGCGCGGCGCACCTAGGGGTTCTCTGACACCACCACCATGAAGCTGCCACCGCCGGTTGAAGACATCCCACCGCATTTATTGATGATTGACACCTGCAAAATTGAAAACGAAAGGCAGCAGACAGAAGACAGGGATAGAAGCCATAGAATAGCAATCAAATAGGCCAGATATATCTTATTTTTTTAGGGATTTTGATGGGGGGATATAAAAAGAAGGGAACCGAATACGAAAAAAAAGGGGGGGGGATTGAAAATTTCGAGTTTTCTCGGCTAGAAACAGAAACCAAAATAATTTGTAAAAGGGGATCTTGATCAATACAAAGAAATAAAAACAAAAAGAAAACCAAAAAGGTATTTTCATGGATTTTCTCTTCTATTTTGTTTCGAATCTATGTATATACATGGAAAGAAAATAAAAATGAAAAGTTTCTTTCGCTTTTGGGGGGGTGATCTGGTTTAGATCAAGGAACGTTGATCCATTTACTGGGTTTCCAAAAGATTTTTAAAAAAAAAAAACTCTTCAGGGTCGGACTTAAGTTTAAAGAAATTAGCGTCGAAATGGAGGGGTTTACCTTGATAGAAGCCACTGAAATTTGCCCTTTCTTCGTTGATGTCGAAGCCTTGAGGGGATTTCGAGGCTGAAATCGAAGCAAGAACTCGGTGACGGTCGTTTTGTCCACGCACGGAACCAACCGTCGACTTCCATGGCGCCTTGGTCGTCCGAAAGGTCTCACATCAGTCGGGCATGCGAGTTTTTCTTCTTCTCTGCGGCCGAGCAAACGAAGAGGGGAGAGTTGGCTTATTAGGGTTTCTTTTTAGCTCTTATTTTATCTGCTTTAGTTTTAATAAACGGCGCCGTATGAGTCTTGAATCACCCGTTCGGACCCGATCCGAAACCCCTATGACCCGCGCGTTTCTGCGGAGAGGGGATATTTATGTGATGAACCCCTCCGTTCTGAGCCGGTTTTCATTGGAGTTTAATGCTTTATTTTTAATGCGGTGTTGTTCTTTCGCCTTTGTTACAATCTAGTCCCGTACTACTAGAGACCCACACACGAACGGTGTCGTTTTTTTGGATACAAGGAAAGATTTCCCTTTTGGTCCCTGTCCTTCGCATGCGTATTCGATTGGACCCTGGGTTCTGTATTCTGTTTTTTTTTAAACGGCCCCAAAACTTTGTTTTTGCTTCGAATCTAGTCCTTTTCCAGGTTTAATTTGGTTTCTATCTTTTTTTACCTTTCTGTTTTTTTTTATTTTATTTTATTATTGTACTTGCTATTATTATTAGTAGTACTTATATTCATTTTTATTATATGTAGATGTATCTTTCTTTCAATATTTTTCTAACACTATCATTATATTCGTATGTATATATGTTACATGTAGTATTATTAATGGTTGATTCATTATTATATGTATGTATTACGTCCATCTTTCTCGTACTATATTTTTACTATGTTGTATAGATATTTTTTCATATTATTTATACACACATATATACTTTTATATATTATCTTGTATATTTTAATGTCACATCATGTATATATTTTATTATGTGTGTATTTTTAAGATTATTATATATATACATCGTGTACATTATATATATATATATATATATATACTCTTTTTTTCAAATACTACATTAGGTATATTTTTGCACACGTATATATTTTTTATACTGTTTATATTTACGTACATTTTTTATATTATCTTATGTATGTGTTTTTGATATCACATTATTTATCTATTTTTATTATTTTATGTATATATTTTAAGTACTCATTATATGTATTTTACATGTATCTCGTATGTATATATTAATATTATGCCATCCATGTCTATACATGTCTTCATACTGTTTCATATTTTAATACTTTGTCATGTGTATTTCCGCACTACATATTATGCATATACATCTCGTATTATTATACGTTTTCTTAATACCATTATAATATTGTTAAATATTGTTCATATTTGTTAATGTTGCATAGTACCACGTTTATGTTTTTGTATATTCGTTTTCATCGTTTGCGTGCTTCTAAATTGAATACGTTTGTGAATTGTTTTTAATTACATCCTTGTCACAAATTCTTTTCATCGTCCTAAATTGTTTTTATGTTTTCAATCAATTTCAAGAATAAGGCAATGTACCAATTTTTAACATTAGGTTCGTGATTTCATCGCTATGTTGGATGAATCGCGATGGCTCGTGTTGAAAACGGCACATCCTTCTCAGGAATTGAAATTTCGAATTGCTCGTGTTTTAAACTGATCACGATTAAATTTAAATTGAATTCGTATTTTTGAAAGTCAAGACAACACGTGTTTATTAAGATACCAATTTTGGGCGTCGCGGGGGTGCTAATACCTTCCCCGCGCGTAACTGACTCCCGAACCCTACTATCTTTCTCTGGATTTCAAACGTAGACCTAAGCCTGATTTTCCTTTTAAAATGAATTTTATAGGTGTCCGATCACACCTAGGAAAAAGGATCGGTGGCGACTCCCTTTTTTATAAAATCCAAACTTTCAAAATTTTCACAAAATCACCACAATTAGCGACCCTAAGCAAAAATTTTTCGTCGCTACACATATAAGAGGAATGAATAATATGTCAACGAGAAAACATGCTAAAACCACCACGCAAACTGCCATGTTAAGCCAAATTTAAAAAAAAATGTTAAAGTTGACAACTTAAAATATTATTTTATCCTTTTATTTTGAACATAAAAAGTGAAATATAATCATTCAAATTTTGTGAACATATATATTGGAATAATTTTGCAGATACCTTAATTGAATGGGATTGAAAAGGTTAAACAAATACCACTTATTTTACTTCTTTTTTTTCATACCTGGGTGCTAATTATGAAAGTTGAATCTATTGAGAAAGAGATCCCTCTCTATCAACAATAAAATTATTCTATTTAGACCTACCACTATATAAAAGACATTATATTGGGAATTTCATAAACAAAGTGAAGTTGACAAGAATAATAATGATTGTTCAGTAGGGTCAAGAAAGTTGACTAGCAACTCGAAAACCTTGGACGACTCCTATACACAACAACAACATCAAAAGAAAATGAATAACCTGTAGTACCCAGCATTTCTCATTTCCTCCATGTGACCTGCACGTGCCACAGGGTTTTTGACTTCACACTTGTCAAAAATGCAACACAGACACCACCGGAAATCTGATTCAAACCAAACCCACCGGCCACTGCATCCCACTTGCTTCATCAAACAAATGAAAATCCCTTCCTACCTCCCATGTGCCCTTTCCTCTCTTTTCACCCTCTTCCCTTCCACTATCAATATTCTATTTAACGATCACTTAAACTTACATCCATCTTTCATATTTGATTGATTTAAACTTTATCAAATAATAATTTCAGTTTAAAGTTTGAATCCAAAATTTATAACATGTTTTGATTTATTAACAAGAAGTCTATTGGAAGGAAAGCATATTAACCATGGAAAGCAAAATTACTATGGAGTTCATTATGTTGAGAGCTAGACTGTATTTTGTCTTTCTCTACTTAAAAAATGAGTAAACCAATTCTTATACATTAGATTAAAAAGTAAATTAGTCTTTTCTGTTAAAAATTTCATTTATTTATACTGTTAAAAACTAGTGTGATTGACAGAATAACTAGACATTAATATATGACGTGCTATGTGTACCTCATGTTGACGTACAGAGACTAATTTTTAACAGCATAAATGGATAAAATTGTTAACAAAATGACATTTTTACTCTTTGGTTTAATGCACGTAGACTAATTGACTCATTTTTTTGATAAAGAGATAAAATATAATCTAACTCTTATTACACCAACCTCAATAATTCTTTTATCACCGTAAGATGTCTGTCTAATAGGAGCGAGGAGTGGCAATTTTGGTTAAAAAACAAGTTCATTGCGGTTAAAAACAAAACATGGTATTCTGACGGCTTTTTTAATTGATTTCAATCTTCTGTTGTAAAAGGTTGGAAGGAATATTCTTTTGGATCATGTCATCCGTAATGAAATTTTTGTCATCAACAGCGGCAAGCTAACCTCCATCAAGTTGCAGTTTCCTTTTATTTTCTTCACTTCCCTTTGGTCCGTTGCTTGCATGCAATATCCCTCCAGATCCAGAATATAATACATTTTTAAGGCTGCATTTCCAATCACATGATCCCATATAAAATTAGTGGATAGTAATAATTTGTTGGTGATGGTGGCGTGCGGTATCAGCTGTATTGTAGATGTCAAGCATTAGTTTTATACGCATGTAGATCTTGTATGGGCCAATCAGAGCCGCAAATTTCTCCATCTTGCACCATGTTGTTATCCAAAATGGGAGAACCTCGCTTGAGATCAAAAAGCTTGTCCACCTCTAATCTCCCTCTCAACTTGCCAAACACTGGAATTAGGATATCATCATTTGACAAGTATCAATGATGTTCATGTCTCATTTGATTACACCACCATGTTGTTTCACACGCTTGCTTAATTGAGATCAGAATGCTCCTCCACCTCTAATCTTCCTCGCAACTTGCAAACCACTGAAATTAGCATATCATCATTTGACAAATGCCTACTGATGTTCACCTTTCATCCGCTTTCCAACATTTCCAATAAAGTAAAATAAACCCAAAAGATTGCATTTAGAAATTAATTAAAAGGATATGTGAAACACCCAATTTATTGTTAATTGGCCGTAAGTGGAGTGGTTCACCATTTCATGAAAATAAATATCACAAGTGTAGTATTTTGTTTTTTAATCAATACAAGATGCTTGTCAGATATTTAACGAATTTTTAACCACTGCTCCCAGTAAATATGGACTAAACTATCCAACATATAATATTTTTTTAAATATAATTATATATGTCCCCCTCCATTACTCCAACCTAAAATCAAATGATAATAATAAGTGAATATATAAAAATTAGCTGCAGTTAAGAATCTACAAAACTAAAATGAGGTATATGCTTGGCTTTTTAGTTATAATTGTAAAAGTTAAATATCCCACAAATCATCTTCAATTTCCTTCTCATTCGTATTGCATAATAAATAAGAATATCAAATCCCATTTAATGTTAATTAAAAACTTCCACGTTTTCACTTTGTAGAACAGCTTCGGGTCAGATTTTTTTAATGAGATTTGCTCCTTAATGGAGTCTTTGGAGCATCTTTTGCATTTAGAATAATCATATCCATAAAGTTAAAGGAGTCATGTTGTTATCATTTGTTGATGCAAATTTTAATAACTGAAGAAAAAAAAAATAAAGTAGTGGTAGTGGTTTAAAAGAGGTTGATTCACCTAAATAGAGAGAGAATCGAAAAGCAGTAAGTGGACGAAGTAGATTATTGTGAGGGTTAAAAGGCCGATTGCAAGGACTAAGTGTTCAAGGTTGTTTAATGAGAAGATCTTCTTCTCATCGTTTTAAAAGGTATTTATAAGAGATTCCCCTTGCTTAATAGTGGTGGCATGGAAAGGTGGTTATCATCATGGATCATGGAGTACGTGAGAGATATGCATGATAGGATCCATTTTGTTATTCCTTTTGAAAGAATATGAGATTGTTATGCTTAGGTATACTCTAAAAGAAGTGGATGAAAAGAGACGTTTTATCTATTAATGAATAATCTTACAATGAATAGTTAATTCGGAAGGTTGAAAAGTCAAAAACAACTTAATTGACAAGAGATAAATGAACAGTTTTTAAACATTATTTAATTCATTTTGAGAGTGCTACATATCTATTCTGAATGTGAAGTACTGCATAATAAACAAGGATATCAAAAACTCATTTAATGTTAATTAAAAGCTTCCACTTTTTCACTTTGTAGAACACCTTTGGGTCAGATTTTTTTTTTAATAAGATTTGCTCCTTAAAGTTAATGGATTCTAGATCAACTTTTGCATGTGGAATAATTATATACATAAAGTTAGGGGAGTCATGTTGTTATTAATGGGATTGGCTCCTCAAAGCCGTGTCAAATGCAGCCGTTTATGAGTTCCTATTTTATATTTTCACGTCGGTAACTTGTAACCATTTATTATTGTTGTTATTATTATATTTATTTATATAAAAAATATTATTATATATTGGGATAAGTTTGATTGAATAACGAACAAGTAAAATAATAAAGAAAACGAAAAGATCAAATATAAATATTTTACATGAAAAATTATTTCCGAAAAAGAATAAAAAAATTGCGTGCAAAGATAATTTATACAAAAAATATCAACTTGACAGTGTATTTTTACAAAAAAGTTAGGATGACCAAAATTAAAATAGCCCTTATTTAGAATAGTTAATATGAAAATACACTGTTTAGCTTTTGTTACCATTTAATGGTGAAGTAATCAATTTAGTTAATTTGTTTTGGCTGACCAAATTAATTAAAAAAATTTTAATATGACCAAAATAGAAACGATTACTTATTTAGAATGGCTAACGGGATAAATTATTTAAAAATGCATTGTTGATTTATATTTTCATATTTTTTAAGTTTAGTTTCTCTAAAACTCGATCATGTTTTTCATATTTTCTAAAAGTTTTTCACAATAAACTTTTTTATGTTAAATTTATTTATATACCTTTCAAGTCTCCCTTAATTGTACTTACGGTTCCGTCCCTATCGATACGGATATACTCGATTCCCTTTTTCGTATTCTGAATATACATTGAACATATTATGTCCATGAAAAGGGAAATCATATTCTGACTATACATTGAACATTATTGATGTGAAAACAAACACATACACACAAATATACTGAGAAACCCGAGAGTAAAATAGGTTTTGGTGGTGTTGTGGCGACTGCACTGCATTTGTCGTTAGTTTGCGTATTTTGTTTGTGTATGAATGTGCGCATCAAAATGGCACATCATAGAGATTTGAGGGTTTGTATTTCGCGGCAGTGGCAGAGACCTTATCTCCAAAAATGAATAAAATAAACATAAACATAAAGTCTGGTGCAGGTGGTGCTGATTGAATAAGAGTGACTTGTTTGTGTGTTTTTTTTTTAGTTGAATAAGGCTCAACATCCAACAAGATGGAAAAATGGTCCCTCCCAGTCCAACCCCAACCACATTTCGTCATCTCTTCCAAACCTTTGATATAGTGGAGAGGAGCTGTATAAATAACATTATTATTAACTAATTTATTTTATGATTTGTTTATTATATTACTAACTAGTTTGCATACTAGCGTGATGTATGGGTTAATTGGATTAATCAATTTATATGTAAAATAATTTAGTAATTTCTCATAAATTTTATGAAAATTTTGATAATTAACTGTAAACATATTATATAATAATTTATTTTTTTAAAAGCAATCAATAAAATTATTGGGTGAAAATTAAAATAGATAGTTGAAGATTATAATAAAAGATTATGTTTTTTTTTTAATTCATGAAATAGATACAACAGAAGCATATTGCATAGAACAAGTGATTCTGAACCATTTGTTAAATATCATACATAATAATCATGAATCTTTTCTAGATAAAAATTAATGTTGCAATAGTTTAAAAATAATGTTAAAAATAATTATTTTTTGGAAAAATTATGCTTTAATAGGGAAAGGTTTGATGAATTTTAAATTAAGGCTGGAGTGAGGAATTTGTAAAAGAGATTTAATTGTATCAAGCTTTTTAAAATTTTAAAAGTGAGTTTACTTGTTTGGATAAATATATTGAAGAATTTCAAAATTTTTGAATAATTTAAAAAAGAAATTTAATAGCTCAATTTTCTTTTTCAATTTCCATCTAAATAGGTGGTTTTTGAAATTTCTCATAATTTTTTTATGGGTAATCTATAAAAATAGTCACTTTTGTTTGCCTCAGGTTACATTTTAGTCACTTATGTTTGAAATGTTACATTTTAGTCACTTATGTTACTATTTTGTTACGAAGTGATCACTCTACCGTTAAGTTCCGTTATCTCTCTAACGGTAATCCTACGTGGCAGTCCAACTAGGTTTTAAATGCTAACTTGGATTTCTTAATGGGATGAAAATAGATTTTTAAATCCTAAGTTCCGTTATTTCTTGATTTTTAAACCTAAACCTTAACTAAAAAAAATGTTCATCATTAACTAAAAAAACTGTTCATCTCATCTTTTTAATTTTTCTTCAATCTCTTCTGTTTTTCAATGGTTTTTTTTTCATTTGACTAGAAAAACTATTATTAAAATCAAAATAGTTGAAATCAAATTGACTGCTTCATAAAGATGAATTCAATGGAGAGACCAGGTATGTCTTCTTTGCATTCTTCTATCTCTTTTATTCAATATTGAAAAAAAAAATTAAATTTTTTATTATTTAATGAAAACCCTAAATTAAAATTCTTGATATGAATATTAGCAACTAAAAGAATTTTAGATTAGAAAAAAGGATACCCACAAAGGGACTGTGAACAAAAAAGCCAATTCAGATCAGAAAAAACCGGATTAAGAAATCAATTATTCAAGAACGTGAAGAATTGGAAAATACAATGATTAGGAACAAAAACAGTCTCATTTGTCGACAACCACTTCATTTTAAGTCTTAGAACATAAATTTGTCGGTGAAGAAGACATATCTGGACCCTCCATTGAATGATGATAATAGGTTTTTTAGTCAATTGAAAAAGAAAACTAAAAAAAGGGGGGAGATGAACTGTTTTTAACTAAGATTTAGGGTTTAAAATTTTTAATTAATTAAATTTATTTAATAAAAAATTTATTGTCATCCCATTAGGAAATCCAAGTTGGCATTTAAAATCTAGTTGGACTGCCACGTAGGATTACCGTTAGGGAGATAACGGAACTTAACGGAAGAGTAATCACTTCGTAACAAAATAATAACATAAGTGACTAGAGCGTAACATTTCAAACATAAGTGACTAAAATGTAACTTGAGGTAACAAAAGTGACTATTTTTGTAGGTTACTCTTTTTTTATTTAATAGACATGGTTTCACTATAAGATAAAAAAACTTAAATTTCAAAAACCATTTTTATTTAATTATAATATATACTTTTTAAATTTTATTTTATTAAAACTATTTATAAATTGTTACCAATATAATGATATGCATATTTTTTTTATATTACTTCTTTTTAATATAATTATTCTAATTTTATAATTATGTGTAAATTTATAAATTTTCGATAACCTAATTTTTTTAAATTAATTTTTTACCCAAACAAAGCAATTACAAATCCCAACATTTTGAATTGATGAATTCTAAAATACTAGCATTTTAAAAATCTCAAAAAGTTTAAAATTCTTCATCAAAACTATCACACCTGAATTTTTAATCAAGACTTGGCCATATTGGACTGGAGACCCTGAGTTATTTTATATGTTTCAATTTGATCTTACGGCATCCTATCTATACCAAATTGTAAAACTTGGAGGTTGAATTGCTCATTAATGAGGATTGTCAAATTTTCTGAGAGACTTGTTGGGGAATAATGGCTCATTTCTAATATTTTATATTAAATCGAGTTAGTGCTTGCATAGAAAGTGGTGAACAATCAATATGAGAGTGTCTGTATAAGGGTAGAAGGAAAACGGTGAACATATATTTTTCTTTCTTCCAACTTCTTCTCAACTATCATTTTGTCTCTAGATATTTTGAGACCAGAGATAGAGGAATGAAGGAATCGAGTTGCATGAGGGTGAAAAATAACAATTTAGCTCAATCAAATACGAAATTTGTGAATTGGTAATGTTCCTATACTCTTCTTTTATCTTTTTGATTTTGTATGAAAGAAAAAAATGTGAATATCTGACTAAATGTTGGTTGTAAGAAAAAGAAGCATGTTAAGTAGAGAATTTACTCTGCATGTTGTTAGAGCTCAATTATCATGCTCATAAACGTCTCATGGTCGGTTCTATATGGTTGTTACTATTTAGCCTGGGAAGACGAAAAGGTACCAGATGACAAGGGGAAAGGCAAATTAGCAAGTGATGCATCCTTGAGGTATTATGTAGGTGAGTTCCTAAACTCAAATCTTTAGTATTTGTCTTATATACCTTTGTACTGTGTTGCTCTGATTGTGTGTTATGCTTATGAGGAAGTGATACCTTGTCATGGTAAAGTTACCAAAATTGTGGAAGTATGTTATGAGATAAGGTGCATGTTATTGTGAGCTCAAGTTTTGGTGTATAATGATATCTAAATTGTCCGCCAGCTACCTTACGTATCTGTGGTATGAGGAGTTTTCTGCTGTAATGTTGATGCATGCTAAATTGGTGTGCAAATGCATGCCATGTTGTAAGTATAATTTTGACGTATTTATAAGTAGTTTCTGGGTAAATTAATATTGATTACAATATATTGTTGAATGATTTATATGTGTTATTTTGATGAAAATAATTGATATGCGGAGTATGGAGGGATGTAATGATAGATGAAAGAATAAAGAGATTTCATGTTGTGCACTTTGTGCCACCTGTTATCTGGCTTTGCGGAGGTTTGATTGGACTATATGGAGATATATACGTAAAAGTATATGATAACTCTACGAGGGTTCTTCTCAAGTATGAGACTCTGCAGAGTCTAAGGCTCTAAGTCTTATGTATGTATGCAAATGTTGGAAAAAATTCGGTTTGAAAACGGTTTTCTTGCACAGCGAAAAATTAAAATTTTAAAAATCGACCCGGTTTATGGTATTTATAGCAATAACATTAACCGAATTTGTAACTGTGTTTTTGGATAAGCGGATCATTGCTGTTTTCTGGCTTTCAACCAAACGATCTTCTCTATTATTCTCGTACCACAAACTATTTCGAGTGTAGACTCAAACCAATTGAAATAAAACACAAAACTAGAAAAAGTTTTTCTTTTAGGGTGAAAACAAAAATCCTCTCTTCTTTAATAGAAACTGGTAAAATTGTTATTCTAGAAAATATGTTTATAATTTGAGAATAAATTCTCTATTTTTTGGTAGAATAACAATTTCTCAAAAGTTGTGTTGATAGCTTTACCGATGTCATCTATTTATAGGAAGAGAATGTAGAACCCTTGTAGAGTTGTAGAAGTTTATTTTAAATAGGAAAACAATATCGAGTAGGAGAGGCATGAACGACTCACCCTTGTAGAATTGTATTTCTACAAGGGTTGTTTCCTCTTTCATGTTATATGAGGGGTTTAGGGCCTCTCTCACATCAAGTCCAATTACAAGTACTTCCTGCGCCTTTTTGACCCAGTAATCTGTAATGCAATCTAACTCGATTCAGTTTTTCTATTTCCCAAAATAAAGTTTAATATTTACATATTAAATAATTTTCTCATCCCAATTTTACTCCAGTAAAATTTTGACGATTTGACCTTAGTTAAAATTTTGACGACTTTACCCCCGGTAAAATTTCAAGAAAATGCATTCAATATGTCACAACTCCACATGTTCACTATGACCGAATAATTAGTTTTCATTTTCAAGCTTCAAAACAGTCCAAAAACATAAACTTGTTCTTCTATCATTTTTTAAATAACCTTATATAAGATTGTAAATTTTTATTTTCATTTCTATTTTTAGAAACCTACATTCATTTCTAAATGATTTCATTTCTCCATTTAGAAGAAAACCATAATCATTCCTAAATGTTTCTCATTTCTCTTTTTGCATTCATTATGTTCATTTCTATTCAAACACACAATTCATTTTTGGTTTCAACGAGCTAGCAGAAGAACCGATTGACATATGTAGTTGAGGCTCAAATGATTTATAATTATGTTCTTCTCAATGACATACCATTACGAAAGCAACTACTCAGTGCTCGTCCAATAACATCATTATAAATGTGTTACCCTCATATGATATCATTGTTCTCTTTTGGGATAATATACGTTCTCTCAATATGATCATATTTTATCTCATGATAACCATTACATCTTCCTTCATGAAAAGTCAATCACTATCAAACAGTAATCAAGTCATCCATCACAGACAGACGACCCGTGGCCACATTTCCTTTTCATCAACCTTGTAATGCCAATTAAAGGATATCATTTACCCATGTTATGGGCTATGAATTTCACTGTTGTGAATGACACTACATACTACAGAAGTCGTATTGTAACACCCTATACCCGGCCTGATTTTCGACCCCGAATATCAAGATGCCACACTACCGTCTCACATCATACACAGTACGAATGAGCTCATTGTTAAAGAAACATCTTCCATTCTAGCATTTATACGAGTTTTTAAGTCAAATATACTCCTAATTATTAGTAAGACTTACTACTCACACTTTAATTAATCATATAAATATAGTTAGACTTGCATAGGGACCACATAGCAGAATTTCCCAACACAATCACGTAAGTATCGATACTGAAACAACAGTGTCTCGATATTTCCTTTAAAAAGTATCAATACCAATTGAAAAATTGGTACCAAAACAGCATTATGTTTCTCGTCTAAAAATCAAATCTCAGAAAACATTGGTACATTTATTAAAGTATCGATTATTCTACCCCAAGTATCGATACTCATGATAAGGTATCGATACCCATGATAAGGTATCGATACCAAATTACAATACTAACTTCCTGCACAACGACATATCATAAAGGTGTCGTTTTTAAAACTCGAATATCAATACATCTGCTCTAGACACCAAAAATATAACATAATAAGGTTAATAATCTATTCCAATCATAAACAATTCAACATGTAACTAATACCTCGTCAAATAAATATTAGAATGACCACAATAACAGTTCAATCATCGAAAACATGTTCGAGAAACCAAGCAATATAACAAAACAATATCCATAAATTCTAAGAATTAATAAGTTATGAAAATAACCAAAACGTTATGGCAATATTTATGCAATAGTTCTACCACATTGCCTTTATTTCCCAAGTCATAAACGAATAATAAACACCTACAAATTAATGTAAAAGACTTGCTTGGATCACCCCTTGGAACCACACCAAAACGCTTCTAACTGTAATGGATTAAAAGGAGTGGGTGAGCTTAACAAGCTCAGTGAATACTTAGAACAACTACCATGCAAACAATTCATCAAGCATTAACGAAACAACCATATAGCACAACCTCAATAGTTCCAACTCTATTGTCATATTATACTTCACTCGTGCATTATTTGCTAGTTCATTTACATGGTAATCACATTCACTTTTAAGCATATATCACATTACATATATAATCACATAACATTTAAGCATATATCACAATACTCATAAACATATTTATAGATAATTTGGCACTTGAGCTATGAAACGTAAAAGTGGGCTCTATCACCACTCATTACATACACGGATCTCTAACACACCAAAAGACTCATAGAGTCTAACATATCCCAAAAAAGTGAAGCATATAACTGACACTCTCCATCACACAAAATATGTCCCATTGAATGGAGCTTAACTCACATTCTCTTATCTTTCCAACATGTCTCAAGGCTTCAACGCCCAAATCACATACCACATATAGGTGAGTACTGATAAACGTTAATTTATACATATTTTTACCTCATGTTTAGCCTATATTTTGGATGAATTATTATCAATTTAGTGAGAATTGGTGCTCTTAATCCTTATTTTTCATATCTTATACTCAGGAGAGCATAGGGAAGAGAAAAGAATAGGAAATGGACTGAAAAAGAGAAAAATGGGCCAAAAATGACATAACACACGGCCCAAGGAATTACCACACGGCCGTGCCACATGAAGATCACACGGTCCAGCTCTCGACAAGCACGGGCAGGCCACAGTGCCAAATCACACGGCCTTTGTCGAAGTCACACGGGCGTGGCACACGGGCGTGTTCTAGTCGTGAGAAAGAGGAATTTCACTCGAATTGGGATACTTGGAGGCTAAGAAAGGCTCCCCAAAGCTCTATGTAAAGACCTTAGGAGGCAACTCTTAGGGTGTGCTTATTTCTCCACAAAGGGAAGTATTCTTTGCTGCCAACACAGAGAGTGGAAGTAGGGATTACTGGCAAGGAAGCTGATTGATTCATCCCAGAAGCCGGAATTCTGCAGCAATATAAAGGATCTCCCTAAATTCCTTCAGGGGTTTTCGGGTTCTTTTATGTTTTGTTATTTTATTTCTTCTGAGATGTTTCCTTTCTTTATTATGAACTAATCCCCTCAAATACTTGAGGGGGATGAAACCTAAGATAGATCTTGTTATTATTTATTCTTGAGTTATATGATAAATACTTGAGTTGTTCTTAATTATGTGTTCTTCATTCTTGATTTAATAAACCTAGGTATTACTTCAAGAATTAGATGTGCTTAGAGCAGAGGAGCAAAAGTCCCTGTGATAAGAGTAGATCTACCATAATTAAGCGGAGCTGCATGCAACCCTAGACATAGGGCGACATAAATCTGCCGGATTAGGGTCAAACCTAATATGGGGAACCATTGATCGAATTAATGTAACCTAAGAAGTTAATTGATAAAGGAACTTTAATTAACAACTTAGGCCTAGTTGCTCTTCACCTCGACGGAGGGTTAGCATAAATTAGGGATCTCTACGGATCAAGTCATGTGAATAAATCGTCTAGCTCAAGAACCAGTACAAGTGAAGTCTAGGTGGATTCTCCCTTAAGTATTGTCCATATCAATCAGCTTTTCCCCTAAAAGTTTTCTCAATTTACTCTTTGTGTCTTCTTAGTTTAGTTTTAGAATTAGTTTAAACAAACCCCTCTTTTATTCTTAGGCTAGATAATAGAAAGAAAGTAAGTAATAGTACTTTTGGTTCCCTTGGGTACGATAACTCAGTCTTGCCACTAAGCTATACTACTGTTCGATAGGTGCGTTTGCCTTAAAGCGTCGCGATATTAGTTAGTTTTGGTGTGATCAAGTTCTTTATAAATTTTATTACTTAGTATCGCGAACGCGGATATCAAGTTTTTGGCGCCGTTGCCGGGGAACTAAAATATTACGAAAGCTCGATTTCTATTACTTTAGCCATATATTTATATTTATTTATTTTTCTTTTATTTTTATTTTCAATTTAATTTATTTTTATTTTTATTTTTCTTTTCTTTTAAATTTTTGAGTTTTCTTTGTTTTTTCTTTTTAGGTATTTTTAGTTTATGACTAGAAACAATCCAACAGGACCACTACTTTTCGACGAAGATCTAGAAACAACAGTTCGCAGAAATCGTAGAGAAATTAGACGCAGTCTACATTATCCTGAACAAGAACCTGATCTAGAGCCAGAACCTACAGAAGAGATGGAAGCAAATCAAGATGTTCTACCACCTCCCGCAATAGTCGCGCCACCAGCAATTCAAGAAGAAGCTCCGCGCACTATGTATGATTATGCTAAACCTAGTTTGGCTGGTACCCAAACTAGCATTCTTAGACCAACTATTGCTGCTAATAATTTTGAGTTAAAACCTAACACCATTCAGATGATACAGCAATTGGTACAGTTTGATGGTTTACAAGATGAAGATCCAAACTCACACATAGCCAATTTTTTAGAACTTTGTGATACCTTCAAAATAAATGGCGTTTCTGATGATGCCATTCGATTGAGGCTATTTCCATTCTCTTTGAGAAATAAAGCCAAACAGTGGTTAAATTCTCTACCACGAGGCTCAATTACCACATGGGAGCAGATGACCGAAAAATTTTTACTCAAATATTTTCCTCCAGCTAAAACAGCCAAATTACGAAACGATATTTCTTCTTTTGTGCAGATGGATTTAGAAACACTTTACGATGCATGGGAGAGATACAAAGATCTTTTGAGAAGGTGTCCTCATCATGGATTACCTTTGTGGCTACAAGTTCAAACCTTCCACAACGGTTTAAATCCGTCAACCAGACAAATGATCGATGCAGCCGCAGGCGGAACCATCAATAATAAAACACCGGACGCAGCTTATGAATTTATTGAGGAAATGTCATTGAATAACTATCAGTGGCAAGTCATGAGGACAAAGCCGACGAAAGCTGTAGGAGTTTATAATATTGATGCTGTTACTATGCTCACTAACCAAGTAGAACTTTTAAATAAGAAATTTGATAATTTTGTTGGTTCTACGCAGGCTCAACCAGTGATGCAATGTGATGCAGCTCCAGGAAATACGTTTAATTCAGACAATCTACACAACATAGAAGCTGAACATGCCAATTATATGGGTAATAATTCTCGACCTCAAAATAATCCTTATAGTAACACTTATAATGCAGGTTGGAGAAATCACCCAAATTTTTCATGGGGAGGACAAGAAAATCAAAGACAACAGCCTCCGGTATTTCAGCAGCCACCACCACAACAGGAGAAAAAGCCGAACTTGGAAGAGATGTTCACCAAATTTATTGCCATATCAGAAACTCGTTTCCAAAATACCGAAACGGCACTAAGGAACCAGCAAGCATCTATTCAAGGACTCGAGAACCAAATTGGTCAGCTTGCAAAGTTAATCTCGGAAAGACCTCAGGGTGGGCTTCCAAGCAACACTGAACCAAATCCCAGAGAACATGTGAAAGCAATCACCCTAAGAGATGGTAAAATGCTAGCAGAACCAGAAAATAAGCATGCCCACGAACTGCCAAAAGATAAAGTAGAGGAATCTAAGAATGACGCTATTCCAACACTCAAAGAATACAAACCGCGCATCCCATATCCAGCAAGATTAAAGAAGGACCAAACAGACGCCCAATTCGGTAAGTTTCTTTAACTTTTCAAACAATTACATATTAACTTACCCTTTGTTGAAGCAATTTCACAGATGCCGAAATACGCGAAATTCCTAAAAGAACTCCTGACGAACAAAAGGAAGCTGGAAGAGTTAGCCACAGTGGAACTCAACGAAGAGTGTTCAGCCATTCTCCAAAATAAACTGCCAACAAATCTAAAGGATCCAGGGAGTTTTACTATCCCTTGTTTAATTGGTAGCTTAATTATCAATAAAGCATTGGCTGATTTAGGTGCAAGTATTAATCTCATGCCTTATAAAATGTTCAAACAACTAGGTCTAGGGGAACCTAAACCCACTAGGATGAGCATTCAATTAGCCGATAGATCTGTTAAGTATCCTAGGGGAATCATTGAGGATGTGCTAGTAAAAGTCGATAAATTTATATTCCCTGTAGATTTTGTTGTGCTTGACATGGACGAAGACATTGACGTACCTTTAATTTTAGGACGCCCATTTTTAGCCACTGCTAGAGCTATTATTGATGTTGGAGATGGTAAATTAGTTCTTAGAGTTGGGAAGAAGAAGTGATTTTCAAAATCTATGATGCTATGAAATTTTCTAGAGAGCAAGATGATTCATGTTATTTTGTCGATATAATTGATCACTATGTTCAAGATAATTTGCAAGAAATCTATATCACCGACACTCTGGAACTGTGTCTCATTCAGGGGGAGGGTGAAACCTCCTTAGAAATAGAAAAGGTAAGAAAAGAGTTAGACTCTAGCGAAACTATCACCAGACATATAAGCTATGAAAATTTAAAGATGCATGATAAGCTAAGGCAGAAACCTTCCATTGAGGAACCCCCTAAGTTAGAGTTAAAACAACTGCCAGAACACTTAGAATATGCCTTTTTAGGGGAGAACTCAACTTTACCAGTCATTATTGCATCAAATTTAGGATCTAGAGAAAAGGAAGAACTGCTCTAGGTTTTAAGAAAACATAGGCAAGCCATAGCCTGGAAAATTTCGGATATCAAAGGAATTAATCCTTCTTTCTGTACCGACAAGATTTTAATGGAAGATGAATATAAACCAGCAGTGCAAGCTCAGAGACGATTAAATCCTAACATGAAGGAGGTCGTAAAAGCCGAGGTAATTAAACTTCTTGATGCAGGTATCATTTATCCTATTTCTGATAGTTCTTGGGTAAGCCCCGTGCAGGTTGTTCCTAAAAAAGGTGGACTAACCGTGGTGTCCAATGACAAAGAAGAACTCGTGCCAACACGAACAGTCACAGGATGGAGAGTATGCATAGATTACCGAAAGCTAAATGACGCCACACGAAAAGATCATTTTCCTCTGCCCTTTATCGATCAAATGTTAGAAAGATTAGCCGGTCACATGTATTACTGCTTCCTAGATGGCCTCTCCGGTTACTTCCAAATTCTGATAGCTCCAGAAGATCAGGAAAAAACGACGTTCACATGCCCATACGGTACGTTTGCATATCGTAAAATGCCTTTTGGTTTATGTAACGCTCCTGCTACTTTTCAACGATGTATGCTAGCTATCTTTAACGAATTTGTGGAAGATATCATGGAGGTATTCATGGATGATTTCTCCGTTTTCGGTAACTCTTTCCAACACTGTCTGAATAATTTAAAGCTTGTTTTGATGAGATGTGAAGAGACAAATCTAGTGCTAAATTGGGAAAAATGTCATTTCATAGTTCAGGAAGGTATTGTGCTAGGACATAAAATCTCTAACAGAGGAATAGAGGTAGACAAAGCTAAAGTTGAAACTATTGAGAAACTACCCCCTCCCAGTTCAGTTAAGGCTATAAGAAGTTTTTTAGGACATGCCGGTTTTTATCGTAGATTCATTAAGGACTTTTCTAAAATAGCTAAGCCTTTAACTAAATTGCTAGAAAAAGACATACCTTTTAACTTCGACCAAGAATGCTTAGAGTCTTTTGGCACCCTTAAAGACAAGTTAGTCAATGCGCCAATTATGATTTCACCTGATTGGAATTTGCCTTTTGAACTGATGTGCGATGCAAGTGATTTTGCCGTAGGTGCAGTTCTTGGACAGCGAAGAGACAAGCATTTCCAACCGATTTACTATGCTAGCAGAACATTGACAGCCGCTCAAGCCAACTACACCACCACGGAAAAAGAACTGCTAGCCGTTATTTTTACTTTTGATAAATTTCGATCTTATTTAATCTTGTCTAAAGTCATCGTTTTTACTGACCATTCAGCTCTTCGATATCTCTTAGCCAAACCTGACGTAAAACCTCGTTTAATAAGATGGATTTTACTCTTATAGGAATTCGACTTAGAAATTAAAGACAAGAAAGGAGCTGAAAACTTAGCGGCAGATCACCTCTCAAGATTAGAAAATACACACTCCAGGTACCTTGAGAATATAAACGATATGTTCCCTGAGGAACAACTCCTAAATTTAATAGGTACGACACTTCCTTGGTTTGCCGATTTTGCAAATTATTTAGCAGCCAATATAACCCCAAAAGGGCTAACCCATCAGCAAAAGAAGCGATTCTTTGCTAATTTGAAAAACTACTTTTAGGAAGATCCTTTTCTTTTTCGAATTTGCGCAGACCAGGTTATACGAAAATGCGTGGATGACATAGAGGCATATCAAATTTTGGAACACTGCCACTCAGGACCCACAGGAGGACATCACAGTGGAAACAGAACCGCTCACAAAGTACTCGAATCAGGTTTTTACTGGCCTACTCTTTTCAGAGACGCCAACAGGTATGTGACCTCTTGTGATAAATGCCAACGAACAGGTAATATCTCCCAACTTAATGAAATGCCTCAAAATTATATGCTTTCATATGAAATATTAGATGTATGGGGTATAGATTTCATGGGACCCTTTCCTAATTCATTCGGAAATAAGTACATACTAGTAGCAGTAGATTACATGTCAAAATGGGTAGAAGCTCAAGCCTTACCCACAAATGATGCTAGAATGGTAGTACGATTCTGAAGAAAATTTTTTCTCGATTTGGAACACCTAGGATAATCATAAGTGATAGGGGCACACATTTTTGCAATACCCAATTTGAAAAAAACCCTAAGAAAATATGGAGTACACCACAGAACAGCCACCCCCTACCACCCACAAACTAGCGGTCAAGTCGAAGTAACGAACAGAGAACTAAAACGCATCTTAGAAAAGACAATAGAATCAAATAGGAAGGACTGGTTTAGGAAATTAGATGATGCATTATGGGCTTACAGAACTGCGTTTAAAACACCCATAGGAACATCTCCTTATAAACTCGTTTATGGAAAAAATTGCCATATACCATTTGAACTCGAGCATAAAGCATTCTGGGCTATAAAATTTCTAAACCTTGATCTTAAAAGTGCAGGTGAAAAGAGACTTCTGCAGCTAAACAAGCTAGATGAATGGCGCTACAACGCGTACGAGAACTCACGATTATATAAGGAAGCCGTAAAGCGACGTCATGACAAAAGGCTAAAACGACCCAAGCAATTCAAAATAGGTGATCTTGTCCTACTCTACAACTCAAGGTTGAAACTATTCCCTGGAAAACTCAAATCAAGGTGGTCAGGTCCGTTTACTGTTCTCAAAGTCTTTCCATACGGCACTGTCGAGGTAACTCACCCCAACCACGGTACTTTCAAGGTAAATGGCCATAGGCTAAAACATTATATAGGTGAGAACTTTACAGAAAATAAGGAGGAGCTTAGGCTCCATCCCGTTTCTTCTTGACACCTCTAGGAAGAGTCGAGCTTAGACTCTAAATAAGCGCTTCTCGGGAGGCAACCCGAGCACTAACGTAGTAAGTTTTTTTTTTAAATTTTTCATAATTTTATTGCATAAACTAACGTTTTTTTTTTTCCTGCAGAAAATATGGACCACACAGCCAGGCACACGGGCGTGCCTAAGGCCGTGTGACATCTTAAAACAGAGACACGGTCGTGCACTCAGACCGTGTACAAACAGAGTAAATTTTTCCCAAAAGCACGGGAGGTCGACAAATCCCCACGGTCGTGCAACATGGCCGTGGCAACCATGCAGTATCAACACGGGCTCGCACAACGCCACACGCCCGTGTCCCCAAGCCGTGGCCAACACTGTCAAATCAGACACGGCCGTGTGACTACCTACACGACCGTGCGAAAAAGCGAACAAGTTCTCCACGGCCGTGCAATATGGCCAACACGGGCTAACCCCAAGCCACACGGGCGTGTGCCTCTATTCTCCCGTACGGTTCTATTTTTCTCATTTTTTTTCTTTTTTTAGTCTCTTTTTTATTTCAAATTTTATTTTTATTATACTTAATCCTTTTAATTCATTACAGTATTAGTATTTCTAGAACTTAGTTTATTATTTTTCTGTTATTTAAATTTCGATCTTTCATATCGGCCAAGCCCTAACGAGTAATCTCTATCAATCGAAAATTCCCATGACTAATTAATATTTTCGCAATTTCAAAAAGGAGCTCTACAGCTCATATTCAAACGGAAATGGGAACACCCTGCCACAATTGCCGACTCTTCCTCATAAATTCATCCTAAATTCAGGAAGTTTCAATTCTCTCCCTATCTTATGATATTATACTTCTCTTGCTATTTATGTATCTTTGTACATTGAAGGCAATGTACATCTTAAGTGTGGGGGGGAAGCTTACTTTAAATTTCTACATTATCTGAAAAATCCCTGAATTTTTTTTTCCTTATGCTTTGTTCTCAAATAATTCTCAGTCTCTTATTAGGAATTAATTCTGATTGATTTATGATTTCTATTGATATGTTGAGAATTAAGATATAGGTACTTGTACTTTGATTATTCAAACTTTAAAACATTAGGGAATCAAGCATGATAAGTTGAAATTTTTGAGAACCCCCAATTTTTGCATAAGTTATTTTCCCTAATTCTAAGTATTATCTTGAGATTTGAAATTCACAGGATTGACATCAAAAGCCATAATTCTGGTGAGATCTTGAGCCCTTTTTGAGCATACATTCTTTCGTGCTCACTTTTATTATTGCTTTGAGTGAGTCAATACTGAATTGTTATTCTAGAACTTGTTCGATTATACATGTCGAGACCACATCATTGATTTGATATACCGAAATGATAAAGGCACTTAGGATTTAACCCACCTACTCCACAAAAAGCCTACCTCCATGAATTAACCCCTAGTAAACCCCATTGAGCCTAAACAACCTTTTCCTTGACTTACCCTCTAATTATTAACCAATAACCCATTTTTGTTGAATTTTATTCAATTATTTTGACCCCTATTTTTGTCGAGATTTGAAGTGATTTTTTATCTAGCTTTACTCTCTTCTCTATTTTTAAATTTTCAAGTTATTTAGTTTGAATTGTTCCTAAAAAAAAAAGAGTACATACAGTAAAATTCGATTGTAAATTGTAAATAGTTCGATAAATTTTTGCATATTTCTATTTTAAGGCTACCAAGGCAGAAATGATAGTATCATAAGAATTAGCTGAGAAATATGTTCCATTGATAGAGATTTTTTCTAGCTAGATAATTTTTCAGTTCAATCTCGATTCTAACCTTCTTTTTGCAGCCTGTGACAACACCCCTAACCAAGCCCCGTTACAACCATTAAAAGACCTTTTGATCAATGTATCATATCAAACTATAGTGGTGGAGATTTGATTTTCTTGCAAGCTTATGGTAATAACTTTTCATGTTGATTAAGGAGTGCTTAAATTTTGAACCCTAAACACTTCGAGTGGATAGAGTAAACCTTTAGTGAGGATGTCAACTCCTGTTAATTAAGATGGAGAGATAACTACTTAGAAGGAAGGAAGAGACTTATGTTTTCAATGATAAAATTCTCAACTTAGAGTGATTGAGTATTTAATGTCCTTCTGATTGAATTACTCATTGTATGATTACCTGTGGACTAGTTTGAAACATTATTGTTAAAGATTGTAGGTTGAGAGGAATAATTCTTATTTAGGGATTGAGATTTTGCTTGAGGACAAGCAAAGGTTTAAGTGTGGGGGTATTTGATAAACGCTAATTTATACATATTTTTACCTAATGTTTAGCCTATATTTTGGATGAATTATTATCAATTTAGTGAGAATTGGTGCTCTTAATCCTTATTTTTCATATCTTATACTCAGGAGAGCATAGGGAAGAGAAAAGAATAGGAAATGGACTGAAAATGAGGAAAATGGGCCAAAAATGACATAACACACGGCCCAAGGAATTACCACACGGCCGTGCCACACGGCCGTGCTACATGAAGATCACACGGTCCAGCTCTCGACAAGCACGGGCAGGCCACACGGCCGTGCCAAATCACACGGCCTTTGTCGAAGTCACACGGGCGTGGCACACGGGCATGTTCTAGTCGTGAGGAAGAGGAATTTCACTCGAATTGTGATACTTGGAGGCTAAGAAAGGCTCCCCAAAGCTCTATATAAAGACCCTAGGAGGCAACTCTTAGGGTGTGCTTATTTCCCCACAAAGGGAAGTATTCTTTGCTGCCAACACAGAGAGTGGAAGTAGGGATTACTCGCAGGGAAGCTGATTGATTCATCCCAGAAGCCGGAATTCTGCAGCAATATAGAGGATCTCCCTAAATTCTTTCAGGGGTTTTCGGGTTCTTTTATGTTTTGTTATTTTATTTCTTCTGAGATGTTTCCTTTCTTTATTATGAACTAAACCCCTCAAATACTTGAGAGGGATGAAACCTAAGACAGATCTTGTTATTATTTATTCTTGAGTTATATGATAAATACTTGAGTTGTTCTTAATTATGTATTCTTCATTCTTGATTTAATAAACCTAGGTATTACTTCAAGAATTAGATGTGCTTAGAGCAGAGGAGCAAAAGTCCCTATGATAAGAGTAGATCTACCATAATTAAGCGGAGTTGCATGCAACCCTAGACATAGGGCGACATAAATCTGCCGGATTAGGGTCAAACCTAATATGGGGAACCATTGATCGAATTAATGCAACCTAAGAAGTTAATTGATAAAGGAACTTTAATTAACAACTTAGGCCTAGTTGCTCTTCACCTCGACGGAGGGTTTAGCATAAATTAGGGATCTCTACGGATCAAGTCAAGTGAATAAATCGTCTAGCTCAAGAACCAGTACAAGTGAAGTCTAGGTGGATTCTCCCTTAATTATTGTCCATATCAATCAGCTTTTCCCCTAAAAGTTTTCTCAATTTACTCTTTGTGTCTTCTTAGTTTAGTTTTAGAATTAGTTTAAACAAACCCCTCTTTTATTCTTAGGCTAGATAATAGAAAGAAAGTAAGTAATAGTACTTTTGGTTCCCTTGGGTACGATAACTCGGTCTTGCCACTAAGCTATACTACTGTTCGATAGGTGCGCTTGCCTTAAAGCGTCGCGATATTAGTTAGTTTTGGTGTGATCAAGTTCTTTATAAATTTTATTACTTAGTATCGCGAACGCGGATATCAAGTACTCATGAGCCAATGGCATACCAATTATATCCAACAGTCTCAAAGTTTACAAGGCCAAAATATCAATTATTAAACACATATATTACTTACAGATTATCCACTCACTATCATTGCATATTTGCATCATTAGCACAATATTATTACTTTCACTTAGCATGTATGACATACCTACATATGCACTTTCACAACAGTAATCATAAACACATAACTCATGCAATAGCATCTCATCTCAATCCACATTTTCATAATAACACAAACAAATATTTTACCAGTTAAGCACAAGTATGAGAAAGCTTACACTTGAAATTTAGATTAGGGGTTTAGGCTACAACTAAATTCCCAAATAATGCATTGAATCGTGTCTACAAATAGCTATCCTAAACATTCACTAAATATGCTTTCGCAAAAATGTTGAAAGCCTAAACTAGCCTTTCCTTAACTTGTAGATGGTCTTAATGAATCCAAAGCTTTAACACAACAAATTACACAACAACACATTCAAAAATTAGCTAAGGATTCAACTCAAGCAATCAAAAACTTAAGCATATGCTAAGTTCTCAAGTAACCGAAACCTTCAACATAACAAACTTAAATTTCAAATATCTCGGTCTATATTTAATCGTTTTTGTCTAAAATTGATTCTATTCATCTAATTATTCACCTACACAAATTTTTAACCTTTAAACTACACAAAACTATTTAATTCATGGTATCAAAACTTTCGACATGTTCATGGAAATTTTGACCAAATTAATTTAAAACCCAAAAAATACTTAACAAAACTTCAAAGCAAGTTTATAAACCTTTTAATCTCATCAAAACTAATTGAAAAACATTTTGAAACCACATTTTTACCCAAAATCCTGAAATCCACCAATAACGAGCCAATTTTTGACTTTTATTCAAAACATGTGATTTAATGGCTAAAAACTTAGTTTTAAAGACTAAATAACATTTAAAACTATTTAGGAGTTGAACCATTACCTTAGATGATGAAAACCTAAGCGTTTGATCAAAAGCTGGAAAAACCCAAAATTCAACAATGAATAAATCAATGGTGTTTGGGTGTTTTTCTTGAAATTCTATGAAGGTTTATAGCTTGGGTGATGATAGAAATCAAAAGGAATCAAGTTTGTAAAAGAAAAGTGAATGAGGAAAACTTGGGAGAGCAATGGACGGCAAGACAATTGAATAGGAAGAAAAATAACATGAAACTTATAGGTAAGGGAAGATATTAGGTTGATTTTAAAGCTTTAGTTTAACTGCTTCATAAACACACAAAATTTTGCCCATTTTACAAATCAGTCCCTATTTCAAAATTGAAAACCTTTTTAACATTATTTTCAAAATTTTATTGGATTTTCTAAATACCATAAACAAAAACATTTTTGAATACCGTGCTAACAAAATTCCCGAGCACACTAAAGCTATAATCCCTAAAAGATCCCTAAAACCTCTAAGCCCTAGTTTGGGGTGTTACACGTACACCAAGCGTACAAACTTTCGGTTCCTTATCTATTTGAACTCAGGCTTTTACTTACATCAAAATGTACGAACCACTCATACATAGTCCGCCATCCACTCAGGATTTTGGTATGTCACACTATGAACGTCACAAGTGAATAAATCTATAAACGGATTTAGAATCTATTTTGCTTGGGTCTTGTCCAATGTACTGTTAGTCCATTTAGTCACATCTATATCTCCATCTATTGGGAATCATCCGCTTTGATGCCCAAGACAATGCATCTTCCCAATTAGACTTGATAGACGACACATTAGTCTTTTTAATCAGTTTACTCATTTCCAATTAAACTAAAGACATGTTTAGGTTCGTCTACTAAAACAAGTTGTCTTTTCATACACGATCCAACCACATAATACCGCTTAGTATTAGTTAAACAGTAAACAACCAATGAGCAACATTTACTTCCATTTTGCTTTGCATGCGAAAACCATGGGAGGAAAATTATACAAAGTATATTAATGTAATCAATGAATTTGTTTTATTAACTAATCAATTTGAAAAAATTACAAGTGTGTATTTGACGAAAATACTACACTTAGGGCACCATATCTAATAGCAAGTCCCATAGCCATGAGCATACTCAAGTTATGACGGTCCGTTGGACTTGTCATCATGTTCCAAGTTATTACGGTCTATTAAACTTGTCCTCATACTTTAAATTAAGACAATCTGCTGACTTGTCTCTAAGTTTCCATGTAAAGGTTATACGCAAAACTCCACTATATGAAAATCCACGGGACTATCTGTTCAAGGAATTTGCGTGAATGAGTCCACGGCATGAATCTGTATCTATGAATCCATATATAAGAATATGTACTTATGTATCTGTATCTATGAATCTGCATATATGATTCCGTACTTATAAATCTATATATACGAATCCGTATCTAGGAATTCACATATATGAATTAGTACTTATGAATCAACATACATAATTTTGTATTTGTGATTTTGCATATATGATTTCGTATCTATGGTTCCGCATATGTGATTCAGCATCCATGAACCTACATGAAAGAGTTTGCAGGGACTATTCTTCAAGTAGGAGTCCATAAAGACTAACCGACGAGTACGAATCAACAAGTTTAAGTTCGCCAAAGCATGATTTTGAAAATTTAAGTCCACCAAGAGTGAATTCATATGTATGAACCCGCCAAGTTTGAACTCGCATGTTTAAGTCGCCGTGTGTGAGTCCGCACTTAAAGGTCCTCTAAGTGTGAAATTTCATGCATGAGCCTTCAGGGACCAACCACTGAGTGTTAGTCCGCAACAGTATTATCTTCCAAGATACGCAACACATGATCGACTGCCAAAATTGATAACAAGTTGTTTGTATGAACCAATGTAAATGCATTACCGAAACCATCCTACAAGATAAACTAACGCACGAACGATAAAAATAGAGAATCATGCCAATGTATAAAATGTGTCCATTTGCAAGTTGTTCCAATGCGAAGGATGTTAAGAGTGCACCATAAAGACGTTCGATTTGCCCTCATGCAAGTTATGTCAGCATGAGACCAGGCCATCGAAGTCATATCTTATGATAACATTATGTTCGTGTATGTTATATTAATAACTCACTAAATTCATTTGAACTTACCTAGCTTATTATTATGTTTTCAGGTAAAAAGGAATATGCGAGACATTGGAGAAGTAATAAGCCAAGATCTATCGAGCCTGTGTGAGCTTGTTCTTCTTAACTATAACATGTATACAGTGGAGGCAACCTGTAGGCTAAGCCTCAGGATAAAAAAATTTCTATAATTGAGTTTGAATAATATTGTTATTATTCCAACTGGGGTTGATTGTTACAATTTAGCGAAGTTATTATTGTTAATCACTCTTAATACGCTTGTTAATGTCTCATTTAAAAATTTGTGTTGTAGCAATTCCGGTATAGCCAGTCGATTAGTCGAGCAATCAAGATGCTGCACAAACACACTCTAAAATGAATTTTCCTTATTCAAACTAAAATGAAATATATAGTTGGAAAGATGTCCTTATTGGATGAAAAATAGAGCATGCGCATATAGTCAACTTTATTGTCGATTTCTCAGCATATTATAGGTGACAAATGTCACATGCTCAAGTAATTCTAAATTTTTTGTTGCTTATTTTGAGCCAACATTCTGCTTTCTTATATATATAATTTATCATTTTAAATATTCTATTATTTATAAAATTTATCATAAAAACTTTGATTAAATAAATTTACTTGATAAAAAATTTTATCATACTTATAAATATGAATTCTGAAATTATTAAAATACTTTTATTAAACTAATTATATATAATAAATATTAATTTCAGGTGTTTGATAAGAATTTTAACCATGGCTCAATACAAATCAAGATAATATGAAATTTAATATTATATTTAAGTTATTATGTTTTCATTAAGTAAAAAAAGAAAAGGAAAAAAATTATAGTACTTTAGTTTTAAATGGCAATTTTTAATTATTTATATATTAAATAATTTTATATTTTATAGATAAATTTTATAAAATAATGCACTACATTTATATAATCTAATCTAATAGATTATAATTATATTAATTATTTATTAATTATGAATTATTATGATCAATTTATTAATGATTAAGAAAAGGTGAAAATTAAAAATCTTATAGTGAAGAGTTTAACCTACAATATATCAATCTTTTTAGTTGGACAAATATTTTAATAATGAGTAGATATTTTTTATAATCACTATATTAATTATTATTTTGAATAATATTTCTTTATATTAATTATATGAAATAATATTGTATATTAAATATGGTAAAAATTATTTTAAAATGTCAACAAAAGAATAAATGGTTAAAATTCTGCGTTAACACTTAGGTTCAAGGGTTTGAGTCCCACTGCTAACATCCACTTACCCTAAATTATAATATAAGCTTTGATTGTGATTTAAAAAAATAAAAAATAAATCTCAAAATGATATATTAATTTTGGTTTAATTTATAATTTTATATATAAAATTTTGATTTGATTTAATTTTTATAAATAAACATAATTATTTATATAATATCATTTTATATTTATATATTTTATACATAAATAATTATATTTATCTAATATAAAAATAATTTAATATGTTTATTTTTTATAATGTGTATAATTGAATCAAAATGAAAGTTATATATATATATATATATATATATATATAACTATAATTGAATGCATATAATTACACCAAATCAAAGTTCATATATTAAATTACATATTGAATCAAAATTCAAATATAATTTTAAGATTTGTCTCAAAAAATTATGACTTGATTTTCTTTTTATAAAATTATTATGTTAGAAAAAATTTGATAGTCATCCACCATCTATCTCAAGACAAACCGTACGTTGCTTTAGAAAGTAGAGGAGATGAAAATTCAAAAAAGGCGTGAGCGACAGGATTTGAACCTGCGCGGGCAGAGCCCACATGATTTCTAGTCATGCCCGATAACCACTCCGGCACACCCACTTGATGGGGGTTGTTGCTATGGTTATTCCAACAAACCAATTAATTCTTTTAGGAAAAAAAAAAAAAAAAACAAGAAGCATGTTCATCATGCCATGCATACTTGTATATTGATGCCCCACTCCAACTTTTCCACACTCAATTGGTCCCTCACTTCATAAAATTCTATTCAGCCAAAACCTTTTTCCTTCCAATAATTTCAAGGGCAAATTCTACAAATGATCATCTAATTATACTTGTGTTCTTGTTTTGGTTATCTAACTTTAAAATTTTTCAATTTAGGCACTAATATTTGAATTTGTTCCTATTTTGGTCACCCTCAGTTAAATTGATAACGGAAAGCCTTTTTCTAACTAGTAGAATAACACACTTAGTCCTCAATACTTACATATTCTATCATTTTGATTCTAATTCTAATAATTCAATAAATTTAACCCTTCACATTTACAAATTCTATCAATTGATCCTCAAACTTTCTAATCAAAGCTTTCAACTTTTAAAACAAGAGGCATTCCACGTCTATTAACTGTTTGATTTATGGTTAAAATTATCTAATTTAGTACATAACCTTTTTTGTTTATATTTTTAAGAAGTTAGTGTTAGAAATTAACAAACACCATTAAAAATAATAAAAATTAAATTTTAAAAATATAATATATAATAAAATTATATAAATAAATTAATATTTGTAAAAAATAATTTTTCACTCTGATTAGCATATTTTTAGTTTTTAATTAATTTGGTAAATGATTTGACACTAAATCATATTATTAGCGATATGTATGCTTATTGTGGATTTAAAAATTAAAAATAAATAGAATACATAATAATCTCTTAATAAATTTATAATTTTTTTCTAAAAACCTTTATCAATCTAACAAAAGGAAATTCAATTAATTCTTTCACCTTTTTTTCATTATGAAAAATTAAATGTTCTTAATTTTTTCTTAAATAATTATTGATTGAACAATTGGATTTTTTAAAGACATAATTTTTTTATTTTGGATTTAATTTCCAATTTCAAAGACCCACTTCAAGAACTATTTCTACTTACTTTGAAGGAAATATCATATTGTTAACAACAAGAATAAATCTAAAGTGTTTTGTTTCAGGTTTTTCCATTTTGTTTATCCAAAATTTTATCAATCTCAGGGTTATAAAATATTATATTTAGAAGAAAACTAAGAAAAAAATGAAATGAAGTTTCAATATAAACTCATTGGTATCTAGAATTGGCTCGGAAAACATCTCGTTAGTTGAGAGAAGCTTTTTTTTTTCTTTTTTTGAGTTTTTCAAATTTATAAATGTGGGATGACTTTGTTTTACAAGCTGAAAGCGTTGATTAGAAAGTTTAAGGATCAATTTGATAGAATTTGTAAATATGATGGGTTAAATTTATTGAATCAGTTAGAATTATGATCAAATGGATAGAATAAGTAAGTACTGAGGACTAAATGTGTTATTACACCAGTTAGAAAAAGATTTTATGCTATCAATTTAACGGCGGGTGGCCGGAACAAAAATACATTTAAATGTTAGAGCCTAAATTAAAATTTTTTAAAGTTGAATAATCAAAATAGGAACACAAGTATAGTTGGGTGCCCATTTGTATAGTTAATTATTAATTACTTTTGGATCAATTTATAGTGTAAATATTTGAATATTAAAATATACTTCAAGTCTCTATACTTTTTGTATATCTAAAATTTTGTCTTTTTACTTTTAACTTTAGATATTTAGTCCCTCTATTTTTTGAATTTAAAAATTCAAATCCAATTGTTAACAAAACACCATTAATTTCTTTTGTTAAATTCATTAGTGTGATATTTTGAAATTAAAAAAAAATACTTACTTAATAGCCATGTAACAAAAATAATAACATTGCAATTGACTTGAATTTAACAAATAATTGTAATAGTGTTAACAACTTTTAAAAGCTACATCAGCTTTTTGATCAAAATAAAGTATTTGGGCTAATCAATGAACATTGTAAAAAAGAATGCCAAGTTCTGTCAAAAAGTTGAAGTATAAAGATTCAATCTTAAATTTGATTATATCATAGGGACTAAAGTTGAAATTTGACAATTTTTCTATATATAGATAGATATTTTGAGCATATTGTAAGGATTAAAACTGAAATTATACCAAGCTTTGTTTGTTTAGTTGGACAGGTGTGAAAAAGATGAAAGGTTTGGACACTAGTTTTATATGTAGTGTATAGATTCCCTACCCCTAATTCGCACAAGCAAAAGGTTTGGTGCTGTAATGCGACAAATCAAAGGACTGGAACTAAATTCCTCACCAACCCATTCAAACCATATCTCTTAATATTTTAAGTTACACTAATTCTCTTTAATTATTATAAAGAGATAATTATTATATTTTCTATTTAAATCATATTTGGCTATTATGACTAAAAATGTCTTAAATTCAATTATAAATTAACCAAATTGTGAAATTTGTTAAATTCAATTAATCAATTTGAATTTCTGATTTATACGAGAATAACTTTTTTTATATACTTAGCAGAATATTTAAATGTACGAAACTTAAATGATTTATTAAGTTGATATCTTTAATAAAATTTTTTATGCAATTCCACTTATTAAATATTATTTTTATTTAATAAAATATGATTAATAGATTTTTTATGTAAAAATAAAAAATTTTGTTAAAATAATAGCTTAACTAAAATTTATTATTCTTATTTAATTTATCAAGATCTTTTTATTTGATAAAATATAATTAATATTCTCACTTATAATAAATATGCATTTTATTTTAAAATTTGACACGCAATGCTATTATAAAAAAAGCTATTTTAGTAAAGAAAATATTTATAATTACGTGACAAGTGGAAAGCTATTGTAGAGATTTAAAATAAAACATAAAAAAAATTATAACAAACTTCGCTATTTTAATAAATTATTATCATAAAAGGTAATTGTTATAAAGAAATTTAAGTATATTTAATTATATATCCAATCTCAATATAATTATTCTAAAAAAAAGTCATAAATTTTATATTAATTATATATTAAAGTAGTGTTTGAAAAGTTATCTAATAATTGGACTTGGATGTAATTACTTGTAATTATAATATAACGGTATGTTTGGGTAACCACTGACTATTTGAATTGTGAACCCAAATATTATAATGTCAATGTTAATTATACAAATATAAAAGATTTTTTTACAGTACATCTTGGGGTATGATACCATTTGAGAAAATGATGTCAGACACAAGGGTCATAGACAACTCACAAGACTCTTTAATTCGAGACATTTACGGCTTCGAAATGTAGTTGAATTCGTTATTCTAAAATTTTTTTTCTATATTAGCATCACCTTAGTATAACATAAAAACAAAATGTTTGATCGTACTAGCATGTTGCATATTTCACAACTTGAATCATAGGTAAAATTGAGATTATCCATACTTCAAAGAATAAATGAAAGAAAGAGATATTGATAATCTTAATGATGCATATTCAAATTTGATGAACTCGATTAATTACCAACAGATGATGATAAGAAGTACATGTCAAATATTAAAAGAGTAACCCAACAAATATGCATTGAAACAATTAAATAAAATTATATATGATGTATATTTTTCTTGTTATTTTTATTAGTAATCGTATTATCAACTATTTTTTAAAACTAACATAATGTATAAGATAATTTAATTTTAATTTATTATTTATTTAAAATTTATTTTTCTCATACTAATAATTTTTATAATAATTAATATTTTTCAAAACTATAAACTATATAATTATATAATTATAATTTATACTACAAAGTAATATAAAATAATTATACTATACTTTTATTGAATTACTTCTGAGATACAAAGGTGGGTCTAGATGATGGCAAAAACTGCAAGATGCATCTAGTGTCTTGTCCTGTCAAAACAATGTCAGGTTGAGAATCCAGCTGAAAACGAGCCCATGCTTCTAAAGTTCCGCCTTTCTTTTCATTTCTTATAGGTTTTAGTTGATCTGTAGTTCATACTCAACCCTCTTATCAAACCACCGAGTGGCTACGAGTTCTATGTTTCCACTTTAAGCTCTAGGTTTCAAATCAATCTAAATTAATACCTTGATCCAAAACCAAAGATTAGTCCATTCAACCAATTTTTATTTTTTTAATTTTTTTATTATTTATGAATTTTTAATATTTTTTAAATTTAACTATTGATTCAAATCTTAACATGATCCCTCCCCGATTTAAAATGTACCGTAAAAATCATTTTGTAAAAATAAAATAATATACCATAAATAAATAAGCCACAAGTAAAAGTATAATGAAGACTTATCTAAAAGTCAAAAGTACATTTTATCTGTTTACTTAGAAAATTAAACAAATTAATCACTATACATTAAATAAAAGACATAATCACCATTTTATTAAAAATTTTATTCATTTTTGCTGCTAAAAATTTATCCCCATACATCATTATAAAGTAGATATAAAATGCCACATTTGACTAATTATTCCATACAAATGAATAAAATTTTAATAAAAAAATGACTAATTTACCTTTTAATATAATGATCTAATTTACTCATTTTTTTGAAACTCTTAGTACAAAAACCTCCATAGTGTATGTCAGACTATTAAATTACTTATTTTCTTCATTTCTCAATTCCTTCCTAACAATGAAATGTAAACCAATGAATATCTTAATAACGCAAGATTTGCCGAACCTGTTTCACTCCCGGAGAGAAGTCGACACAAGAAGTCCAGACTCTGGAGCTGTACCAGATTAATCATATAGAGCAGCTTGTTTGCATTCAACCAATCAGCCAAAAGCAATTAAGAATAGTGAAAACTATAACAGAAAAACCAAAACATATTAAGCAAGCTACATTAATTAATAGCATATCATTCATACTAAGTTCCGGTATGCATCAATTCAAGATTATCCTTTCTCTAAATTCATAAGAAAATGTGATAAGTCACAACAATCACATTTAAGGTCAAATTCTAAAAGAGTGGTTCGGATGTGGCATAACTTCATCAGTCAAAGCCTCTAAAGGAGCGACCACCACAATCCGAGAGGCCCATCACACCGAATATGTGTTGTCATAAGATTCTAGATCAAGAGCTTCTCAATAGCATCCTACATTTCACAAATTAAAAAAAAAAAACATAAAATGCAGGAGCAAAGTTAGCCACAACAAGTGCAAAACATTGACTGGATTTATATGGTAAGATACTAGAACGCAAAGCACCTTGAGTTGTTGTATTTGGGATTTCAATTGGCTTCCTTCGTTTGATGTAACAGAACATGCAATTACAGGTCTTGTAACCCCACATGCACGTCCAAGTGCTTGCTTTGAAGGAACAAATACGTAGGGAACATTCTGCAGAACTCAAATACAAATTCATTATTGTGATTATGAACGCCTTGTAATATTTCAACAAAAACCACTGGAAATAGAAATCTAGCAACTGATCGTAGATATTTTTGCTCCATGGCAAGGAATCAAGGCGTTGCATTTAAGATTGTTCCCCATGAGGAAATTTACATTGAGGAATTCACCATTAGCTCAAGAGAGGTAAAATCATCGTAATAAATAGAAAGTGCATAATCTTATTTAAATGACCTCTTACATTTTGCACTAGAATTAGATGTTTTAAATTCACAGCTAGGAAGGACGACATTGATTTGAAGCAATAAAATTATAAATGACCCTAAGGACAAATTCTCAAAAAAAAAAAACTCCCAAAGCTAAACATCTCAACAGTGATATGACTATTTAGCACATTAGAGTTGTATCAAGGAACAGCATGTACAAAATACATAATATCAAACAAAAGTTATAAACAAAAAGGGGAAACTCTGAAACTGCTCAAAATTATATGTTTTCATATGGCTTTATGCAAGGGAAATGAAAGGCACAAGCAATATGCCACATAATTAGCGAGTTATAGCAGAGTTTGGCAATTAGAAGACAAACGTGAATACAAACGCAATTCCAAATAGTACAGGAGAACATAAAAGAATATTCCATCCAATTCAAACAAGAAGTTTCGCAGCCATACCACCTAGCAACATATTCAGAACAACTACCCTAGCAATTACTTTGCCTATTGTAAATACTCAAATAGAGAAAACTGAACAAAATCCAAATTAAGTGAATAAAACGTCTAAATGAGAAATGAAAATATCCATAAAGGAATTACCTTATCTTCAGCAAGCAAAGGAAGATGGAGCAGAATCTCAAGGGGCTCGGTATCAGCAGCCATCACAATGAACTCCGAGATACCTCTATTCAGTGTCTTGGTAGCTGAATCCCAAAGAAACCCAATTTAAAAAAAAAAAATGAAAGCAAAACCCATATCGAAATAATAACAATAATAACAATAAACGAAAAATTTATGAAAACGAGCATCATTTCCTAACCTTCATTAGCTCCCTTTTTGAGCTGCTTGTAGTTGGCAGCTTGTTGAACAAGATCTAAAATCGTGGTTGTTAACTGAGCATCCGCTAGTGGGTATGCTTTGGGGTTCACTGGTTCTCCAGTCTGCAAAAATTCAGCCCATTGTAACATATAATACGAAGATAATAAAAAAAATTACCTTAATAAAAAAAAGGCCATTACCATTATTTTTCTTTGAGAAAACAGATGAGGAAAAGGCACGCGACTAGGGTTTTTGTCGATATAACAAAAGGGGCGCTAGGGTTTATGAGGGGAAAAATGTAGCTCAGTTATTAATAGATATTGCAACTCGGGTCGGGTCCAAACAGCCATGGGCCCGAGTGCACTAGGAACCCAACGGGTATGGTACCGCTATTTTAAATGCTTACATAATCCCAAGTGTCATCTACGTTAATATTAAAATATTCCAATGTCTCCTTAAAAGCTTTTTCTTTTTCTTCAACAAGGCGACCGAGGCTAGTGTAATTCAGCACTGATTGTAGCTTCCATCCCACGTATGATATAATTTTAAATTTTGTAATTAAAAAAATATATATTATAATTTTTTAGAGTAATAAGAAATATTATAATTATTGAGTCAAGAATCAAAGTTAAAATTTTAATTTCAGATGTCATGTCGGTAGTAATATCATCAAACTTTTTGTGTCAGAGGTCACATAAGCACTTAATGGTCCATCGAAAAATCATATTACATGGTTCAATTGATTGCTAATTTTCAATTAAGAACTCAATTAATTGATTGCACATTTCAAACAAGAGACTCAATTGATTTTTAAATTATTTTCTCAAGGCTTTTTTAATATTTAACACTTTTCAAATAGTCAAGTTAAATTAAAATAAGTTAAAATATGTCAATTGGGTCTTAACTCAATTGGTTTCGATATTGTTGTTAGTGCAGGAGGACGTGGGTTCGAGTGCGCTGAAGTGCATTATCCTCCTATTTAAGGGTTGAGAAGAGGTTATAGGTAATTTTAGACATTATATAAAAAAGAGTAGAGAGCGATAATGAATTTGTATTTTAATATTATTGAACATGTGTTTGATCTTTTTGATTTGAGATTTTTAATTTTTTATTTAAAAATAATATAAATGTATAAAGAGACAAAAGTGTCATAATAATATAAATTATATGGGAAATAAATGTATAATTGTATTTTTATAATCTCATAATTGAGTTAGTGACTCGATTAAGGGTAAAAGTGTTCATAAGCTAAGTTTAACTCAGAGATAATTTTATAATCCAGACATAAAAGCAAAACATAGATCATAAAGATGTATGAGTTAAAATCGAAATGTTATGCAACTTAACAAATTCAAAATATCAATTCACATATTCATAGATTCAAAACCAAATCATTTCCATGATATTAGTACGTGACTATCAAATTTCTCAAGTCATTTTATAACAAAATCCCTGTAATGGCTCATTTCATTTCAATTTTCAGACTCTATCAATGTTCACAAATTAGTCCACACATTCATATTTTATTTCCCATTCAATTCCATTTCTCATTCTTTTGCCATACTGAAATCATATAACTCATTTTATCGTTTGTATCCCTATTAACACGACTCAGACTTGGACTGATACACGGATCCAACCAACACACTAGTTTGGCACTCAGCGCTATAAATAGTTGACACCTGAATCCAAAGCAAATAGTTGCGCCCAGCACTATAAATAAGTTGGCACCCAATGTCTCATCGGTTAAACTAAAGTAAATTGGCACACAGTGCCTCGTCGACTCATAGTCAAAGCAACCCTAAACTCTTCCTATCTTATGGCATGCCATCTATATCTAACTCAGCCTGAACAGTTAATAGGGTTTTCATTACTTATTTCACTCAATCAATATATATCAATTTACATCAATTATATCATGAATTCATTTATTAAATCATATGACAACATCAAATATCTCATTATGCATTAAATTTCATAATTATATAAACATTCACATCTTTCACATTTATGCAATTTAGTCTTCAAGAACATCAATCATTTTGAAACAACCTAAATACATCTCATTATCACAAATTGACTCACCTTATATTCTCACCACTCACATATAGTTCAAAATGCAGTAATTTACAAGTAGTTCGAATTATAGAAACACAAACCATAAAATCCGTGCTATTCGTTAACGATTTTGTCTTTTCCTTTCTTTTTCAAGGAATTCGCATTGACGTTAGCTACGGATTAAAACAAACATAATAATATACAGTCACTTTCACATTCAATTTCTAATTTATACAACTTTTTTATTTTATTCAATTTAGTCCCTAAAACCGAGACTAACATAACTTTCAAATTTAACCTCCAATTTTTATATCGTTTTCACTCTAAGCCTAATTTAATTCTCTATTTCACATTTCTACCACTAAATTTTGAAATTTGTGCATTTTAGTCTCTATTTCACAAAATCATCAATTGATTTTATAATTTAGTCCTTTATCAATTCTAAACTTAAAATCTATCAAAATATCACTAAAAGCTTCAACTATCTAACAATGAAAACTTCTTAATTCTTTAACAATACTGAGAAATTCAACATGAGTTGACTAACTTATAGTATCGAAATTCCAAAAACATAAAAATTACAAGAAAATAACTAAATTACACTAAGCAATTAAGTTTCAAAATTAAACTCCAATGGCCGAATGTTTCTTCTCCATCTTTTCTCCTATTTTGAATTGCATGGGGAAGATGGAATGAAATGTTTTCTCTTTCCTTTCACTACTCTTATCATAAATTATTAAATTTTCATTTCATTTCTTTCTTTTAATTTTATTTAAATTAAAATCTTATAACATATATATACCTTAGTTACCAACCTGCCATAATGATTCCAAGGTGGTATAATCACCACTTTGGTCCTTATTTTATTTCTAATTAACAATTCTTAATAATCTGATTTTTATTACTTTTATGATTTAGTCCATATACTTAAATTAAACACTAGCTCAACAAAATTATCTAACCGAATTTCAATTCACTTCTAATATAACTTTGTAAATATTTAATAAAAATATTTACAAGTCCGGTTTATGGAAGTGAGGTCCCGAAACCACACTTTCCGATCCATTGGCTCTCGGGTCATTATAGGGTGAATCACTAGTTTAACAACTAGGAGTAGGCATATCTCGCCTCATTCCTTAAGATTTGCGGAATGAACACTCCAGAACAATTCCCTGATCGGAATCAAGAACATCACTATTTACTTACCAGATACAACACGATTTAACTCGACCATCAAGATGCATCTATATAAATAGAGTCAATTTGGATTTGAAGACATCGCACTATCACGGTTACTGTGGCATGTATTTATAGACTCAATACGCACTACATTCAATCTTACAATTGACTAAACCTATAGCTTTGATACCACTAAATGTAACACCCCTATAATGTTTAACATTTATTTGAAACGGGATGTATTGCAGGTAAATAGACTATATGATATGATTAATATAATGAATTGATTAAATGATTATTTGTTTTATGAATGATGATGAAATGTTGAATTAAGTGAATTGAAATGTTATATGATTGAGTTACTATGTAGTATGATAAATGTTGAACTCACCTTTTTGATATTTGATTTGTCATCAAAGACAAACTTTACCAAGCTATGTAACATGTAGTGTATAATTATAACCTGAGGTAAGTTACTTGGTTTTAAATACATGTGAACTTACTAAACATTTGTAATGCTTACTCCCTTATTTCTTTTTTCCCCGTAGTGTCAACTTGTGGAGCGTGTTAGGCAGATCCTCAAGAAGCTCACACTATCCTAATATTGACTCTGTAGTCTTTTAACCATATTAAGGCTTGGTTATGTGTGGCATGTACTTAAGAGTTGTTTTGGTTTCCTTATATAGTGGTATGACTTGAAATCCTTGTTGGTTTGATTATAACAAAGAATATGCTTGTTGAAAACATATGCATTAGTAAATGGTTGAATTGTGTATTTGGTATTTGAAATGGCATTTTGAGTATGCAATTATATAGGTAATATGATGTCATGATATGAATTAGTTGGTTTGAAAGAAATGTATATAACATTTGGCATGTACCTAGGAGAGTTATGTGGTTGTATATGTTATGCTTTGAATGAATTTACCATTTTAAATGTTTTGTGAATATATATAACACTATAAGTTTGGTAATGATCTTGGTATTTGGTAATCTTTGTTGATTGTTTAGGTATGCATGTTATAATGCTTATGTGGTGATAAGATAACATGTTTGAAATATGCTTAATAAATGAATGATATGTATATGATAGGTTTGAATGAATTTGGTAAGGCATTGTGTATGCTTGAATGGTTGATATTGAATCATTATTATAAGGTGTTATAAATGGATAAATGAGGTATGCCATGTTAATTATTTTGAGGTGCCTCGGAAGGCATATTGGATTGTTTTGAATATAGTGTTATGTTTGAATTTGAATTGTTGATTGAGGTGCCAATTGTTGCATATTGGTTAGACACTTAAGATGATTATTATAAGTGATATTTGTGGTATTCCCTTCACTACAGCAAAACAGACTTTTAACGGCGTTTTTAGCGGCGTTTGAAAAGAAAACGCCACTAAAAATCGAAAAGATCGGTATTTACCATTTGATTTTTAGGTGTCTTGGGCATGAAATGGACATTTTAAAGATTGGTATTTACCATTTCTAAACTTAAGTATCGATATTTTGCATTTGATATCAATACTTGACCACTTAAATAGTTTTAAAACAAACAAAATGCCAAAATGGTATCGATATTTATATGAGTATCGGTACCAGAAAATAAATATTGATAACCTTGTTTTGCATAACAAACAAAATCGTGATTTGGTATTGATACTTAATATGGTATCGAATTAAATATCAATACCAACTGTAAAACTTTAAATTTTTAAAATTTTACAATTCAATCCTATTTCATGCTTGAATTACACAATTAAGTCCTTGTAAACTTTAAATTATTACATTGCATATTATGTGAATGGAATTTATATAAATTGCATATAAATGTTTGTATTTGCTTATAGTATCCTATTACTCGGGTTCGACAACTAGGTCAGGTAAGGGGCGTTACAACCAGCTTGCAGACCCCAGAAAAGCCTCCCTATTGCCGCTTGAAATAAATGAGTAATGAAGGAACCATCCACATTCAGTTTAGTCCATCCTTTTGATGGTGGCTGGCAACAAACATGAGTAAAGTTTCTGCAATCAACAACGACGAATCTTAGTGTTAAGATTTGGAAACCTAATTGAACTTTTTAAACCTTTGGAGGGCTTAATTAAAATTTTGGAGTTTAATTAAAATTTTTCAGGGGCTTAATAAGAATTTCTAAAATTTTTGAAAGGCCTAGTTAAAATTTTAAAGGGCTTAATTAAAAATTTTTTATAAGTTTTAAAGGGCCAAACAACAAATTTCCAAAATTTTGGGGCCATGATCCGCATTCGGCAATCAAAATTTAGTTTTAGCTTTGCATGTGAAAAACTTCTAGCCTAAGCATACCAAGTGCAAATTTGATTAGTATTGTTGTTGTTCAAAGAGTTAAAAAACTATTTTAGTTAATAACATTATTGTCAGTAAAAGTATAGTAAATGTTACTATATTAACAGTTGGATTGCATTTTATTACCTCTACTTAAAAAAAAGACATTAATCCTTATATATATTAGATCAAAGAACAAATTGGTCCTTTTTTGTTAAAATAATAAAAAAAGTGATACATGATATGCCGCATCTACTTCATACTGACGTACAGTGACCAATTTTAACAATAGAAATAGATGTAATTTTTAAGAGAAGTATGAGTTTGCTTTTTTATGTGACGTACAAGGCTATTTTGTTCTTTTTTTAGTCAAAATGATAAAATGCAATTCAACTCCTAGTACAAGGACATTTATGGTACTTTTAACTATTATTGACATTTGATATTTCTATTGGTATAATAACAGATTCAACCCTTCAATATTTGCATGTTTTATCAATTAGGTCTTGACTCTAAAAAATCAACAAATTTAGCTCACAACTTTATACATTCTATCAATTTAATCATTATTCTAAAAGATTAAAAAAATCTAAAAACAATTTTCTATAAAAATACATAAAAGAATATAAAAAATCATTTTCCGAATAATAACATGAAAACAGATGAACACTTATTGCTGCAAATCATGAAAGATGAAAGCGAAAATAGATTAGGAAAGCGGAAACAGGTTGGATTGGAAAAAGCAAGACACAAGGGCGGGGAAATTGATATTGAAGCATGGGTCAAGTATTGAAAATGGGTGACGTTGGTGGTTTTAATTGGTGGAAACCATTGATGAAATAACTTTTCTTAATTGCCATACCATACCCCCAATTCTTTACCTAAACCAACACAATGTTTCAACTACTTGGTAATGATGGTCAAATATGAAAACTCATTAACAATACTCTAAACCAGATCGGGTTGAGGGAACCGGCTCGCCCGACCCTGAAAATCGGTTCAGAAAGTTCTATCAGCGTCCGACGTGCCGGTACAGGATTTGAGACGCCACATCACCCAAACTCTTATTTTCCAGTTTAAAACTTCACCGTCGGCCATCTCAGGTCAAGTCAAACACCAAACTCTTTATTTTTTAATTTACTTTTCTCATTTCCATTCTTATTTTGCAGCCTGCAGCGTGTTGTAAATCGTTAAGACAAGAAAAGCATTGATCTCCAATGGGGTGGGTTGAAGAAAATATGAAACCAACTCATATTAGACAAATTCTCTCTCAAGCCATCAGCCTCGGTGCGTTTCCACTTTTCTCTTAATTCTTTAAAAACCTTTTATACTTCAAAAAATTCCATCGGATAATGATTGAAATTTTTAGTTTAAATCTCGTTAAGGAATGGTTATTTCATCGGCACTGATAATATGGAAAGGATTGATTTGCATTACTGGAAGCGAGTCGCCGGTGGTGGTTGTGCTATCTGGGAGTATGGAACCCGGTTTCAAACGAGTGAGTCAATTTTGACATGTATTTAAAATTTTTGAGCTTTGATTTGTGATAGTCATATAAATTTAAATTTGTTAAATGCAGGGAGATATATTGTTCCTATACATGAACAAGGATCCTATTCGTGCGGGACAAATCGTTGTCTTCAATGATGTGCATAATATATACTTGTTCTGTTTTCTTATTTTTCAACTATATTCTGTTTCTATTAATTCGATTTTTTTCTACACTGAATAGGGACGTGATGTTCCGATTGTTCATCGGGTGATTGAGGTTAGATCGTGTCGAGACCTTTAAGTGTGTTTTATTTCTCTGTGCCCTTCTACTTGTGTACATTGCATAACAAATCTATGTAACTTTTAGTCAAGTGTGAGTGTTGGTTACATGTACGAGTCCAGACAACAGATATGATTGAAATTTGGAAATTTGAAGGTTTTTCAAATGTTACTCGGAAACTATCTAAATACAGGGAACTGTCTAATTTCCAGAGAGGAGGGCATATCATATCATTTTGGTAGCCTAGAGTCACTTTATTGTTTAGTTTCTTATTTCCAAATGTTGAACTGCTTGAACGACAAGTGACAGAAGGTTCTCATGTTCTGATGTAGAAAATCTCTAGAAAGTAGAAACAAATAGTATTGATAAGGTTAACACCATGGTCAACTCTAAGAGTCTTGTTCATGAGCTGTGTACTAGTGGTTGAACATTTTCTTTCTGAAATTTATATAGGTGTTATGGCTGTAAATTATTTGAATTAACGGGTCCCCGCCTGGTTATTCTGTATGCTGGATTTAGTACATTTCATGTTTGGTTATGCTTTGCAGGTTCATGAGCAGCGAGATAGCAAAGAAGCTGATATACTCACTAAAGGTAGCATATCCTTGATATCAAGCTAGTTGAATGTGAGCAAATACAAGTTGTGGTTTGTTTGTTTGTTTTCAACTAACTTTAAACTTTTTATCATCAATCATGAAAATAGTTTCTGACTATTAAAATCTCTTTCCCCACCAATGAAGTGGAGAGTGGATACTTCCAAATAGTTTTGTTTGTTTACTTGTGGAATGGTCTTAAATACATTCCAAGTTCTTCTCGTTTTTTCATATGTGTGTGTGTCTGTGTGGTTGATCATTCTTTAAATATCTTCATATGTACAGCTACTGCTCGAGTATGCTAACCTTTTTAATCTTTTGGCTGGACATGTTCATCAGGAGACGCTAATCTTGACGATGACAGAATGTTGTACACATCTAGTAATCGTTGGTTGCAACAAAAATACATCATGGGCAGAGCTGTTGGGTAAATCAAACACCTATATATTCCTCAAAGTGTTAACAAGTTCTAGAAGTGAAAACATTTATAAAATACTCTGATTAGGAATTTCTTGCATCACCATTTGTGCTGTTTGCTTTGAGTTTTCAAGTTCATCACACTTCATTTGTCAAAATTAGCATAAATGGATTGTGTTTTGGCTATATATTATTGTTCAAGAATGATAAGCACATAACATTGATGAAATTGTCAGAGCATCTGAAATTTCATGAACTAGAATTTAGCGAAATGATTCTCTATTATTCATGCTAATCTAATGGTTTAGTATTATCATCAACCCTATCAATTTGGCATTTGTCAAATTAACATCAACCAAAGATTTGGCCAAGAATCAAGCATATTTGTTCTTTGCTTTGGGGTCTTCTCTCAGTATTTATTTTTCAAATAATAAAGCAAAGACTAGGTTTAACGTCGTGAGTATTCTGTCCATATGCTTTTAGATATGCTTAATTTGGAGTGTCTTTGTGCATAAGTAATGAGTCATGAAACCATATGCATATATGAATGGCTGAATCTGTCAAAGCACATTTTGTTCCTTGAATACTGGTTTATCAAATCAAAGGCGTTCATTCTTAGTTGACAAATTTTGATGGTCTATCCATACATCTTTCTCATAATTTCCTGTTCATCGTAGCCTCTATTGCTCTTACACTTCATTTTTCTTGAAGTACTCAAGTTTGACATCCGTGCCCAACTTATATGTGGACGGACATGAATATGAGAATATGATCTTCCCTCTGAATATATGAAAGTTTTTAGACATATTTGTGTTGATCTCTTTGACAAGCTCCGGTGTCAAAATAACATAGATATTAGCAATGGGAAAATTGTACTTGAAGACAGGTTTGACCTAGAACAATGGTAAAATTATACTTGGGCTGAAGGATGACATTTATCTCGGTCTTCTACTTTTTTTTAAACTATATGACAATATTAAAATATGTTCTTACTGTACAGGTTCTTGCCTTATGTTGGCTGGTTGACAATTATCATGACAGACAAGCCTATAATCAAGGTTTGAATGTAGTTTAAAGTTTTCCTGAGAAGGGTTTTTCTAGTCTTGTATTGTTTTAACAAAATGTAGACTTAGATTGTGTTCGGAAAGTCACTGGGTGTAACTGAATAAAATTACACATGTATAGCAAATGTGATATGTTTGAGTAACCATTGTAATGAGTAGATCCCATTGAATTGAGTGTAATTGGAGCATCTCATTGTACTCTCCCAATTATTCTTAGGTAAGGGTGAGAGTGAGAATTAAAGGAATTAGATGAGGTTATTAATCATGATGACTTTCAAACTTTTTTTAACAAAAAGTTATTCTTTTTATAGATATAATCACATTCTTGAACTAAGCATGGGAATTAGAATTCCTTATAATTATAAGAGGGTGTAATTACTACCTAGTAATTTACGGAGTCGAAACATACTAGTGTTGTATTTGTAATTTAGTCATATTCATTTCTTTTGCACTCAGTGTTTCCGCTTCATCTTGCTGCCGTACATACTACTGGGTGCATTGGGATTACTGGTCATAACCTCAAAGGAGTGAAGGACAAGCTTACGAGATCCGAGACATGATTTATAATACACCAGATTTCTTCTAGGAATTCAGAACAGTGGTGATTAGCAACATCTGGATTTGTAAAAATATCAAAACTTTTCCTTTTTTTTTTCTTAAAAAGAAAATAACTACCACTATTATTTTGGCACAGTAATAATAAATTTATTTGGGAATTTTGTTAGTACTTGTGTGATTGATCCGTCTTTTTATTTAAACTTTGTTTTTAATATATATATATATACACTACAATTAATAGATTTATGATATAAAAATAAATGTATTCTCCTTTTGCAGTCTTATGTAATTTAATCATAGTTAAACATTTTGTTTTAGTTAATTGCATATAAAACATCTGTATTATATCATTGTATTATAAATTACATGATCTGAATCTGGAATTGATGAAGTTGGTGTTATTCAAAAACCCTAGAGGGGTGTAAGAACAACATGTCCATGTGAGTGAAATATTATTGTATAAAACCAATGCCGCCTCAATGCAAATAATAATTTGTTAACAGAAATGACCTCAATGGAAGCCATTAAGCTGCCGATTGAAACTTGTGCAACAAATCACAATGTGGTGTCTCACGAATAAACCCCATTGTTGCCGCTGCAGCTCCAACCTACCATTCCGCTCCTAAACCCGATAACATTCTCTCCCAACGCACTCCTCAATCCTTAAACACTGAGGACTACTACTTGAATATTCGTGATTGAATTATACAATTTTAGAATTTGCGTAAATAAAACTTCTTTATTACAATAATTATGAAATTTTTATACTAAGTCGAGATCCTAAATTGTTTTTGACTCTTGTATTAGCATGATAGAACATCGATAATGTTTAAAAGTTAGCACATATTAATCCTTTTATCTATGGGATGCATGCGATAGATAATACTGAACATGTGGGTAATTGTTACGAGAATAATAATATTGAACGTAATTGGTTATGAGAGTTTCATTTGGTATTTGATTTATATGTCTAAAGAAATAATCTCAAGTGTTGATAATGTAAATAATACTTAGACTTGTGACATTAACTCTTTTAATATCTTGAGTGTCTTACTTCAATTCTTTACAAAACATAAAAGAATTGATGAATTCTTAAAGTAGGATGTTTATGAAATGTAATAATACAGATAAAGACGGTAGAGTGATCTAAAGAGAACCCATCACCCCGTCTTGACTTGTCTTAACAAGAAGTCTTTGGCCCAGCAATTAATTTGTATTAATACAAATTGCAAGACTAAAATGGAATAATAAAAAATAGACGTTCACTAGGCTTGACACATTTTCGCGTTAATCTTGTCATTATGGTTTAACAGGGAACATGCTAACTTTTCTAACTAGGTGGCAACGGGGTTAATGTGGATTAGATGAGACCTCATATATGCAGGAAATATTCAATGCCTATCTTTAGCGAGATAAGCAAGGTAGACTAAATGTGTTCCAGGTGACGACCACCAAACTCGAGAGAATCAAGACTTCGCCAATATTGCTCCCAAAAATCGACCACCCAATTCCCTTGATTGTCACGGATAAAGCCACCTGCAGGTGGGTTTCTTGACTCCAAATCTAGAGCCCCCTCCATATTTGTCTCCCCGCGAGGCTAACCACATGAATTCTCCAGCTCTTTTACTCTTTTTTTTAGGGTAAACTACAAAAATAGTCACTTTTGTTTGCCTCATATTACATTTTAGTCAATTATGTTTGAAATGTTACATTTTAGTCACTTATATTATTATTTTATTACGAAGTGATCACTTTTCCGTTAAGTTCTGTTATCTCCCTAACGGTAATCCTACATAGTAGTCCAACTAGATTTTAAGTGCAAACTTGGATTTCCTAATGGGATGGGAATAGATTTTTTTATTAAATAAATTTAATTAATTAAAAATTTTAAAACCTAAATCTTAGTTAAAAAACCATTTATCTCCCTCTTTTTTTTAGTTTTCTTTTTCAATTGACTAAAAAAGCTATTATCATCAAATTTTTTTTATTCACGTACAAAAACAAAAGAGGATTTAATGGAGGGTCCAGGTATGTCTTCTTCACCGACAAATTTATGTTCTAAGACATAAATTAAATTGTTGTCGACAAGTAAGATGGTAATCGTTTTTGTTCCTAATCATTGTATTTTCCAATTCTTCACGTTCTTGAATAATTGGTTTCCAATCTAATTTTTTCTGATCCGAATCAACTTGTTTGTTCACAATCCCTTTGTGGGTATCCCTTTTTTCTGATCTGAAATTCTTTTAGTTGTTAATATTCATACCAAGAATTTTAATTTAGGGTTTTCATTAAACAATAAAAAATCCAATCTTTTGTTTTTCAGTATTGAATAAAAGAGATAGATGAATGCAAAGAAGACATACCTGAACCCTCCATTGAATCCATCTTTATGAGACAGTCAATTTGATTTCAACTATTTTGATCTTAATAATAGTTTTTCTAGTCAAAAGAAAAAAACCATTGAAAAAAAAGAAGAGAATGAAGAAAAATTAAAAAGAGGAGATGAACATTTTTTTTAGTAAAGGTTTAGGTTTAAAAATTTTAATTAATTAAATTTTTAATTAAAAATATATTTTCATCCCATTTAGAAATCCAAGTTGGCATCTAAAATCTAGTTGGACCGCCACGTAGGATTACCGTTAGAGAGATAACGGAACTTAACGGTAGAGTGATCACTTCGTAACAAAATAGTAACATAAGTGACTAAAACGTAACGTTTCAAACATAAGTGACTAAAATGTAACCTGAGGCAAACAAAAGTGACTATTTTTATAGATTACCCCATTTTTTTTATCTCCAAATTTGTTGTCTTGACTCTAGGGGTGAGCAAAACTCGATTGGACTCGAAAAAATTGAAAAAAAATTCCAATTTCGAGTTAAACGAATCGAGTTATTCGAGTTATTCGAGTCAACTCGAATTTTTTTTCGAATTTTAAGTTCGAATCAAGTTGAGTTTTTAAATTCGAATAACTTGAATAATTCGAATAATTCAAATATCAAACTATAATATTTTACATTTTTACTCCAAACTTTCAAACATTTTTACTTTTTCCTCAAAACTTTTACTCCTTCCCACTTTCTCCCCCAAACTTTTACTCCCTTCCCATCCCAACCCCCCATCTACCCAAAATCCATTTCTCACAAAAAATTTACTCTCCTATTTACTTTTCCTCAAAATTTTACTCCCAAAACCCCTTAAAACTTTTTATTTTCCCCCAAAATTTTTACTCCCTCCCACTTTCCCCTTAAAACTTTTACTCCCTTTTCATCCCACCCCCCATCTACCCCAAACTCATCTCCCCAAATTTTTTTTTAATATTTTCCCTTCAAAATTTTACTCTTCCTATTTACTTTCCCTCAAACTTTTACTCCCAAAACTTTTTATTTTCCCTCTAAACTTTTACTTCTCACTATTTACTCCCAAATAAAAAATTAAAATTATAAAAAAAAATCTCATAAACATAAATAGTAATAATTTTATTTATATATGCTATTTATATTATTAAATTAAATTTCACATTTTATATTATTTATATTATTGAATTGTTTATTCATATTGAATATTTATATTAAAATTGAATTATTAATGATGCCATAAATTATTCGTGTTAAAATTTTATATTGGTATTAATTTCACATTTTATTTTTAAAATAACTTTTATTAAAAAGTCACATTATTACATTTAATATATTTTTTAATTCCAAAATACATAGTGACAAAAATCTGAAGATAATTAAAACAACTAAGCAAACAAAAAAGTTAACCCGTATATAAAATATTAGTAAATAAATTATGAGGCGATGAAAGTTAATAAAAAATTTGATTATAGTGGAAAAATTTTATTACGATGGGTGATAGTGGTTACAAGAACCCAAAATTATTTTTTAAAATTTAACTCGAACAAATATATTCGATTCGATTCGATTCGAATTCTATCTCACTCGACTCGATTCAAAAAAATTTCAAATAAAGTTTGAATGATAAAATAAGATTCGAAAACTCGATTACCTTGAAAATTTTTTATTCGATTCGATTCGATCGAATGCTCACTCCTATTTTATTCATTCTGTATCATCCCAATTGCTTTTTGAAATGGCTCCGCCAAGCACAATTTCCCCGAATTGACATTCAAGTGTTATTATATTCTCACCATTTAATGAAATAATTAAATTTTGTATCTAAAAGCTCATGCTGCAATATTTTATTCCTTTTTTAAATTTAATTTTCTTTATTAAAGTTTTTATTAAGTGCTTAAATATTTAAATGTTAACATATCCCATACATAACACGAGTACAAAACTAGTATTATATTAAGAAAATAATATCTTATCTTTTTCACTGCTAATAAAGTTTAAGGTAAACTAAAAAAATTGTCACTTTTATTTACCTCAAATTACATTTTAGTCACTTATGTTTGAAATGTTACGTTTTAATCACTTAGGTTATAGTTTTGCTACGAAATAATCACTCTACTGTTAAACTCCGTTACCTCCTTAACGGTAGTCCAAATGGATTTTAAATGCCAACTTGAAAGTCTAGTTGTTGAGATGAAAATAAAATTTTAATTAAATAAATTTAATTTAGACTGCCACGTAGGACATCCAACTTGACATTTAAAACCCATTTGAACTACCACGTAGGACCGCCGTTAGGAAAGTAATGAAACTTAACGGTAGAGTGACCACTTCATAATAAAACGATAACGTAAGTGACTAAAACGTAACATTTTAAACATAAGTGACTAAAATATAATCTTTTCAAACATAAGTGACTAAAATATAATCTAAGGTAAACATAAGTGACTATTTTTATAGTTTACCCTGAAGTTTAATTTTAAGCCGAGTAACTCTTAACTCTTAACTCAATTAACTTTCAAACATTGTATAAAAAGTTTTAATTTAAAAAATGAGATTAAAAATCCAACACACCTCCTCAAACCTAAATAAAAAACTAAGAGTGATCCATCATGGAGCTGGACAGTAAAGGTATGGTCCAAATTCTAAGAAACAAAAATGGAGGAGCAGTCCATTAATGCGCTGGTTGGGGCTATTTGGCGTTTGGGAAGTCAACAAGGATGCTTAGGATGACCGGATTACAAATTTCACAATGACACCAACCTCGCATCAATATATATTTTGGGAAAATAGAAGCCAGAAATTAATCAGATAAAAAAATTGAACATTTGAAACAAAACATACATCTTTTTTTCTTTTAAAGTAAAAATCCTAGGACAACCAAGATAACTCAACACCTACAATGTGTAAGAAACCAAATTTGCCCTAACATTTAACCATACAGTGACAATAAGAACTGACCACCACAAACTAACAAACAAACTTCTTCAAGTTTCAACCCTGCACTTCTCCATCCACAATCTCTCTTTCTTCAGCAGAAGCTGCCATTAATTCATCAAAGTTTTCTGTCTTCCCCAACAATATCTCAATCTGAGAAACATGTATATGCGTATCTATCAATACCCATTCTAACAAACAACATAACTCAGTCTTATAATGCTCCTTATTACAGTATGGTTAGATAAACACCAATAACGGGGGATGTTTAGCGTATGAAAACTTCAAATTTTAACTTGATCTGGAGAGAACAAATGCATCTCAACTTGCAAATAAGAGGAGTTATTAAGTGTTTTACCTTTGCTTTTTGGACTGGTCGCCCTCTTGAGTCCTCCTTCATGTCAACTGTTGAGGTTGTGATCTCTGCAAAAAGTGTAGGTTATTTCTCATGATTATTTGGGCTGCACAGCTACATTAACACATTTTTTTGAAAATAAATACACATATGTATATACATAAGAAGAAGAAGATATCTTACTCTTCTCAACAGCTAAACCGTTGTTTTTCAGAATTTCTGCAATTGTGACAACCGTTGCAATAGCTGCAGATACGAAAAGATAAAAAAGGAAAAGAAAGAATAACGAGTTACAGAAATTCTCAAAATGTAGCTTACATAACCGGTTTTAAGTTTCACCAATGAATAACTAGGTTCAAAGCATTTGCAGAGTTGATAAAAGCTTTAGAGCATTTTCACTGCACAAAGTTAGGGGAAGAGTGACACCATAATATTGATATATCTAGCACCAATTCCTTCAGGGAAATTATAATTACAATTTTGTAGGTAAAATGCTGAATCAAACAGCTCCAAATCAGATGTTGCAGAATACAAATAATCTAAAGATCAAACAACTACAATATGGAAAAACCATTATCAACTCCCCATCTATTCCTCAAGAGCATCCATGCAGCAAAACAAAGGATGTGATGATAATACAAAAGCAAATAAAAATTCATATATGAGAATAATTCATTAATGATAAGATCTGCAAAAGAAAAAGACAAATGATATTATAAGTAATGGAAATATAGGACTGAAGAAGTAAAAGTACCCATGCCAAGGGCAGACAACTCCACCTCATTGTGCTGCTGCATATACCTCTGCAAACGGGGGGGGGGGGAATATCAGAAATAATGTAATGCACGAACAAAGAATTAAATCTTATGTTGCAGAACGATAGTTGAAACAACTGCCCAGAACAGGGGGGAAATTTTTAAAATGCACCAAAATTTTACCAGTGTTATTCAAATATAGCATCTTATTTCGACAGAATATGATAGGAATTGGAGAAGAGGAGAAAAGGGGAAAAAAAAAAAAGCAAAGGAGAAACCTTGGCGAGATTAACGTAGAAAAACAAGGGCTTTTTGGTATTGGAGACTTGAATCCGATTCTTCTTGTGGGAATCGGCGACCAAGTTGATGTTGTTGACACCTTGGGTGATTTCTTCCATTTACAGACTTCTGCTAAACCCTAAATCTCAGCCTCTGACTCTACAAATCGGACGAAATCTGCAGAGTAGTAGTCAATCAATCCTTCCAACAAACCAATTCCGACTTTTGTGAGGTCTGTTTTAAACTTGGTGGTGGCTACTCACTAGCTAGGGTTTGTCACTGTCTTGGGAACTGAATTTTAAGTAATAGTTATAGTTGGCAGAGTTGTCCACCACCTCAATCCGGTCATGATTCGGATTTTTTATCATCACTGTTTTCCTTTACTGTCTTTGTTTCCATCTAATGATAAAAGATAAATTGTATTATTTTGAAATTATTTTTATTATTTTATATTTTTATATAGAAAAATATTATATGATTTGAATTGCATTATATTTTATCATTTATTTTATTATTTATTTTATTTTTAAAATATATTTTCTATATAATTTTGTTTTTTAATCTATATATATATTTTCAATTACAATGCGAAGCCAAAGCACTAAGTTGCACGAACATAAACATTCTACAGATCCTGTTATAGCAGCTGGAGAACTTCACTAGGCGGCCTTCGGAACAACGACAACCCAAGTGCAGCACCGATGCTAAAGTTCGCCATAAAGTTAGCCACATCATTGAGCTCTCAAAACATATGACGGAATACAACATCCCACTGTCTACTACAAAGCCTTTTAATATGCCACAAATGAACTAGGTTAGCATTATCACATTCAACTTTAATTTTCCTATACCCTCCTGCCAAGTAATGAGAAGACCGTTGCACCTGCCAACTGGTCCCTCTCATTGACCGCACTATTTGTACTCAGCCTAAGCTACCCCTCCTGCAGCGGTGTCCATCGCAACTTGCAATTAACGTAACGAGACAGTCGACTTGGCCATCATAACATTCCTCATCCAACTCACGCCTGTGGTGATAACATCAGTATTCCAAAAGTTACCTTGACTAAAAATCAACTCATTCCTCACCTACCATAGCTTCCAGCAAACAACAGCAAAGAGGATGCACCAATCACCATCCATGATCTCTATGTCAACTATTAGACATGTTCCATTCGACCCAATTAATTAGGGACAAGGAGAAAAAGGTTACCATAGATTCATTCGGTACAATCTTTTTCCAAACAATTTTGGCATACATGCTATCGCACATCACATGTATATGAGACACAATCATTTAACTATAAATCGAATAAATTGAGTCAATACTAAATCTCTAAAATCCAAGTGTTATATTAAAAATTAGCTAAACGACTATCTCGAAGAGACCAACAAATAAATTCACTCACATTAGTCTATATCTTTGAAATTCACCAAACATATTATACTTGGATCTCAGCACTTGGGTCTAAAGAGCCTCTAAATTGACGATGGGTTGAAACCCGATTTTCAGGCCAGCAAGTCATTGCTCGAGCCCCCAATGAATCCTCTCACCAACCTTGCAATCTTTGTGCAAATATTGACATGAATGTACACATTTTGCCTAAAATAATTAGGGATGCTCAAAAGAATTAGGCTCCGTTTGTTTCATTGAAAATGACTTTCAAAAAATGATTTTTGAAAAATAATTTATTTTTCTGGAAAAGCTAATATTTTCTGGTATTTGGATAAATCTGTGTAAAATATTTTCTGTTGTTTGGTAGATTTCTTAAAAATATTTCATAAAAGTTGTTTTCAATTAAACAAACATACATTTGAGATTTTCTTATTTTTTCATTGTTTAATTGAATTTATTTTTATCTATAATTTTATATTTTACATTGTTTTTGCATATATTAAATTATGTTAAATTCAGATTCATTACAACGTCATTTTTAATTACATGACTACTAAGTGAGTATTTTTTATTTAAAAATGTGACATTAACAAAATTGACAAAAAAATTTATCGATGTCAACAATTGGACTTGATTTTTAAATTTGAAAAGTAAAGGAACTAAATTCTTAAAAATAAAAGTACAAAAACTAAATTATAAATCTGTGAAGTGTACATAGACTTATGACATATTTTAACCTTTATACTACAAAACATTTATTATTAATATATTTATAATTGTAATAAATATTTATTATTAAAATATTCTTATTGAATATTTTCAATAATATGTGAATAATATTATTTAAAATAATTATTTTTAAAATTTATTATTAAAATAAAATTAAAATATTAAATAATTTATTAAAATAATAAATTATATTTATTATATTAATAATTTATTATATGACTAAATATAAATAATTAAATATGTATGTTTAATAATATTGAAAAAATATAATATTTAAATATTTTTAAAATAAAAATAAAAATAAAAATTATTATCAATATAATAATATTAAGCTTGATTTAAGTTAATTTTTATATGAAAATAAAATTATCTATAGATGAGTTTTTTTTATGAAAAATGACTATTTTCTGTGAAACAAACACAGGGAAATGCAAAAAAAATTTCATAAAACATTTTACATGCAAACAAACGGACCTTTAATTTGACCAAATTGATCCAATAATAGCTCGATTTCAAGTGGTACCAAAAATGGTGGTTTCAGAACTCTGTTCTCCAATTATCGAGTCCGTAAATATTATTAATTAGTATTTACGAGTTAATTATGTTATTATATTGAATTTTGGTCTGACGAATTTGTCAATTGGATAGTTAGTTAGGGGATAAGTGTTTTGACCCTAAAATCAATGTTGTCAAAAAATGGGGTATCGAGACCTCGTTTCCGTAAACTGAGCTCTTAAATATTTTTATTAAGTATTTATGGAGTTATTATATAGATGACTTGAATTTTTTGTTAATTTGGTGATTAATTAAGGTACAAGAACTAAATCATAAAAACTGTAAAAATTAATCACTATTGATTTTTACTAGTTAAAATGCTTAACTAATAGTTGTTGAAGGGTCTAAGTGATAATTAGACCACTTTAAAAGTTAATGGACGGTTAATGCTTTATTTTTTTAAATATTTTATTATTCAAATTTTATTTAATTATTAAATAAAATATTTTAAAAGAAAATAAAACAAACATCATCATCCATTTCATTCCTTCTTCCACCGTTTCTCAAATAAAAAAAAAATAGGCAAGAAGCCATTTTTCGAACACATCATTCGGACAATCCTTCAACCTATGTATTGGTATGATATTTTAATATGTTTTTTTTTTTGTAATTTTTATGTTTTTAGAATTGTGGGAGCTTGATTTAATTAACTTGAGAGTTAGATCGTAAAATTGTTAAAATTTTGAAATATTGTCATTGATGGTTTTTTATTTTTTATTTTTATGTTAGATGACTTGGTTGTAAGCTTCGAAATGATTAAGGACTAAATTGCAAAGTAAAATTTGTTAGTTTTGGGCTTAATGACTAAAATGAAAATATTTTGAAACTGACATGAATTTTTTGTAATTATTAAAATTAGAAGGCTGTGGAAGGATGAAATTGAAGTCGGATTGTAAAACGGGGCTTAAATGTGAAAGATATGATAGTTTCAAATTTAAGGACTAAATTGAATAAAATGCAAATTTTAGGAAACTTTTAAAAAATAAAATTGAATTGACATATGTTTATAATAGGTTGTTAAAAGATGTTTAGAATTGATAAATTGAAATGAACTATTATAGATCGGGATTTGAATCTATTAGAAGATAATCGAGAAAAAAGAAAAAATTGTATATTAGTCTCTGACACCTTTTCTGTTGTCGTTTTTGTCAAGTATACTATGTTATTTTATGTTATGTCTAATTAATATTAAATGTTTATTAAATTAGGTTTATTGTGAATTAATAACTTTTGGCATCTAATGGACTGAAACGTAAAATATGAAATATTTGATAAATATGAATAGGTATATGACATTGAATGGATGTGGAAATGTTATGTGGTTAGATAGTATGTATATGATGATATTACAAGGTAAAATGTATATAAATCGTTATACGAAATATGAAAAGTGTGTATACGATTACAAGGTTTGAAATGATAAAATTGGTAATAAAACCCGTGTGATTTTTTAATAAATGACTGGGATATGAATGGCAAATCATCAGGGTTCTAAAAAGGAAAATGGGAGTTATGTTCAGGGATTTATTTGATTGCTGAAATCCAACATATGTTGCGGATTTTTGACAACTTGAATGAGCAGCATCGAGTTATACTTTATCGATGACTGAGATCTAACATAAGTTGCGGGTTTTAATCAACTTGAGTGAGCAGCATTGAATTATATTTTAGCGATGGCTGAGATCATAAGTTGCGTATTCTCGACAGCTTGAGTGAGCAGTATCGAATTATACTTTATTGATCGTTGAGATGTAACACATGTTACGGATTCACGACAGCTTGAGTAAGTAACATTGAATAAAGCTTGTTTAAATAGATCAACTTTATAGCTTGCGGTAGCAAAGTAATTATGTGTATCCGAAGTTAAATCACTATAGTTCTCTAGATGAAAACATTAATTAAACGGTAACGAAATGATTGGAAGGTCAATCATTGATATAATTATTATGTTGCAAAAATGAGCATGAACTGAATGTGGAGTCCATTGATATGTTTACACATCGAACAAGGTTGAATGACATGATGTAAATGTAACACCCCAACCCGTATCCATCATTGGAATAGGGTCACGAGGTATTACCGGAGTTTATAGAACTTTTTTTTATCAAATGATAACTTATTTTATAAGAAATTATACAACTTAAAATTTACCACTCTTCCATAAACACATGTATATTTTCATTTGATCATTTTCCCTTTTGACGTATCAAATAATAAACATATTACCATTTAACTGATAGCTTGGCACTTGTCTAAGCGTCAACAACAACAGTCATTAGTATACTTGAATATATTTCATATAATTTTAAAATCGATAAACTCATTGTAACAACATATCATACTTGAGATTATTACTTATTACGGCTTACCCAATTTTCATGTATCAGCATATTAAAGATAGCCACATATTCATATAATATGATACATATTATTCTCTTGCCATTTCTTCAAAACATAAATCATTCATTATACCAAAATTTCATGTATCATTGTTTTCATGAATTTTGTATATATTTATTCCGAGACAATTCATAATCTTGAACATGCATAATTATCAAGTAAGTTTCATATATATGTATTTTCCATGTCATATTTTTTAAAATATCGAATAAATATCGTTTTCTTGTATTTCAAGTTCAATTTCATGATTATTGTTTCGTGCTCAAATTATTTCCATGTCAGGGCTTTATTCATTAAGTCATTCGAAATTTTATCGTCATACAATTAATATTATTAAAGTATACGAATCTATAATCATGGATGCATATATTCATCAATAAATTCCATGTACAAATATCATCATCTTATATTTCCATATATCCAGTATCACTGTCATTTTTTTTTCATGTACTTCAGGAATATATGTACAAATCTTTTTATATACATATTTCCTTTTCTGGTCAGGATTCTTATCTACTGAATTTATCGGAATATCGATAGTTAAAATTATATAGTACACTTAAAATATGCAAATCCGTAATCCACCAATTCACATTTACCCTTTTTAGCTATGTGTTTGCCATATTCTATATTTATCCCGTTGAATTTCTCAGAATTTCGATGGATATCCAATAGTACACTCCTGGTGTACAATCTCATTAACCGTCAATTCATACAGGATAACACTTTTAGTGTATAATTTCGGGTCCGTTAATTCATACGCATGTGTTGCCATGGTATCTTTCAACCATGGTCTTATTCATTGCCATGGTATCTTTCAACCATGGTCTTACACATTTTATTTCAGTAAGCACACTCCCGCGAACCTCACTCTCCCGCGAACCTCAATTCTTGGCACACTTCTGCAAAGCTCCCATGTATTCTTCGGAAGGGCCTATACACATATATTCTTCAGGAGAGCCACCGGCACACTCCCGCGAACCTCATTTCCCATATATTCTTCGGGAGGGCTGATATTAGGATTACCCTTCCGGGCTTAATCCTTTTTCCTGTATTCTTCGGGAGGGCTACATTAGAATAGGATCACCCGTCCGGGCTAGATCCTTTTTACCGTCAATTCCTTTTCCAATGATCCATCGAAATCCATTCCATTCAACCGGGATTTACTTTCTTTTTATATCGAGTATTATCAATATTTCATCAATTATTATGCATTGATCATTCAAATCATATTTTCATCACATAACCACATATTTCAAGTGTTTAAAAATACAATTCAAGTTACATGAACTTACCTCGTTGCTTGTCCGTGTTTATAAATTCATTAATCCAATATCTTTCTTTTTCACGTTCAAGTCTCGCATTTGAGTTGTTGGGATCTTTATAAATAAATTTGACCATTGTTTTCATTCATTCTATATTCTAATACATTCAATTAATGATCTAGGCAAAATTATCATTTGGCCCCCAAACTTTTAATTAATGACGATTTTACCCTTAGGCTCAGAAAAATAAATTCTTGCGATTTAATCCTTATTTCTAGCCGTTGTCATCATACATATTAATGAAAGCCCATAAATTCTATAAAATATCAAAATTTTCCATAATTTCAACACTTTTCAATTTAATCCTTAAAACATGTTTTCCCCCGATCTTGAACTAAATTAACAATTTTCATTTAAAATTTTCAATTTAAATAATAAAATAATCCATTTCATGTAATTTGATCATTTCTAACATTTTTACAAAATTACCCATAAAGTTTTACTTTTATTCGATTTAGTCCTTGGGCTTAAAACATACAAATTAGTCATGCTAACTGAATATTCATACATATTTTTCTCCTCCTCCTCTCCATTCCACATCCTTAATTTATATAATATGCTTATAAGTAACATTATCAATAATTTCACTATTTACTTATATGTGAACATTCAAGCTATCCACCTGTGTCATAGTCACTAAATTATTTATATCTTGAGATACAGAAATCAAAATTAAGATCCGTTAATTTTCCCTGAAACTAGACTCACACATCTTCTTCCCATAAAATTTTCAGAATTTTTGGTTTAGCCAATAAGTACAGTTTATTCTTAAAATTACCCCTGTTCTGCTGTATAACTGTTCCAACCTTTCTTCATTTAAATTTAATTATCTCGTCGTACGGGACTTGGATGATGTTCCCGATTATTTCTATTGAAAATAGACTCATTAAGGATTTCAAACACATAAACTTAAGTCCCTAATTATTTTTATACAATTTTTGGTGATTTTCCAAAGTCAAAACAGAGGATCCCAAAATCATTCTGAACCAGTCTCACAAAAATATAAATATCTCAGAATACAGAATTCATTTACTTGTTCTGTTTCTTTTATATGAAAATAGACTCAACAAGCTTTAATTCAATATCTTATTCAACTTCTAATTTAGTTTCTACCATTTTTGGTGATTTTTCAAATTTAGCTTACTGCTGCTGTCCAAAACTGTTTTAGTGCAAGATATTAGTTATTAAGTTTATATCACCCTTATTTTCTTTCTCTACACCATTTCCCATCACTTTATCTTATTTTCTCTTCACTACCATATCAAGAACATAGAATCATATATAAGGAAACTCTACATTAACATCATTTACATACTTTTTCAATAATATTAAACTTAAAAATACATGGAAATCTTGATGTTCTTACCTTGTTTTATTGTTTCCAAACTTTAACTTCACTTTCTCTCTCCTCCAGCTTCTATTTCTTGAATCCAACTTGATATTCTAACTCCTCATAGCCTCCTTAACATTTTTCTCCTTCGGTAGCTATGGAAATTCTTTTGATTTCTAGGTGAAAATGGTGAATTTTTGGTAGAAGGACCAAATTGTAAAGAAAGCCAAACTTTCTTTCTCCCCTCTTCTCTCCTAACGTGAATTGCATGGAAAAGGGGTGGTGGTTTTCTCCTTTTTTTTTTCCACACATACACATATATATAGACTAAATAAAATAATAAAATAATAAAATATCTTATTAAAATATTAATAAAATAATAATTATTTAATTATATAATTATAAAATATCATCAATGTAATCATTACTTTCTAGATTTCTCTCTCTTCCAATTGACCATTTTACCCTTCATGATCTTTTGAAAATTCCATCCTTAAGTCATCACTTAATTTGGTAAAATTACAATTTAGTCCCTCATAATTCTTCACCTATTCAATTTAGTCCTAATTCATCAATTTTCCTTAGTTTCTAGATTATTCTACCCTTAAAATATTTGCACATTGGTCCTTCAACTTTTTCATATTTACACTTTAACCCCTTAAATTTTAAGTATTTACTCTTAGGCTACAAAACTTTTCTCACTTTTACAATTTAGTCCTTTCTTGGATTAATACATCATAATCACTTCCTACATAGATTTTGTTGATATAGCTCAAAATTTCTCTTTTTATTTCTTTATTTCTTTATTTTACTATATCAATGATAGAAATTTCCGGGATATTACAGTAAAGAAGTTTGGTTATACATGTATATGGATTTAAATACTATGATCTTGTTATGTGAATTATTAACTTATTGGTTATCTTGTGAAACTATATGCAAACACATGTAAGGATGCCAAGGATATGTCATGTCATGCCTTGTGATTCAAATACTTTAATTGTTGTAACGACAAGTGGTCTTTTGCGGAGCATGAAGATCAGATCATCTTGAAACTCGCACTATCCATCTTTTATTTCTGTGGTCTTTCAATCATTCTAGAATTCGGTTATGTGGCATGTATATAGGCAATGGTATGTTTATGTGTAACTATTTTGAATGATGTTGATTTTGAATAAAAAATGGTAAATAACATGTATAACACCCTTAACTCGTCTTTATCGACGAAACACGACAATTAACATATCTGATAATATTTATATACAATTCAAAAATCAATTTAAATATCATAAATCAATGTCCAATCAATAATCGTATCATTAATAAAAAAAAGACCTTAAATCAAGCCTATAGGACCTTAGAAACAATTTGGAAACAAACAAGGACTAATCTGAAACAAAACAGAAAAATGTGGAAAAAATTGAAAATAAGGTTCACAAGGCTGTGTGACAAAAGCTAGCCTGTGTGGCTCAGAGGCATGGTCGCGTAGCTACCCCACACGCCCGTATGCTCAGACTATGTAACTAACTGTAACCGTGTGAAAAATCCTGCACCTAAAATTAATAAGACACACGTCCATGTGTAGCACAAGGCTGTGTGGTAGCCTGTGTCTCAGACCATGTGCACCTAAAATAATCCCTAATGCAAACCAATTCAATATCCATTTCTTGGACACCAAACAAACATTTCCCAATCACTTTCACATGGTTAAAACACATTCAAACGTACCTAAAACATGCCAAAATTATTCATCATATGTGCCTAACCAATATGCCATCACTTGGCACCACACTTCAAACATTGAAACATAATCCATTCAAGTGCAAGTACTTAGAATTTCATGCTTCTTCAACTATCAAAGATAACTCATTCATTATGACGAAAATCATCAACCAAGATTTACCAAGTTACCTAAGCATTTGTATCAATTCAACCCTTCCAAATCAACCATTCAAAATGCATTTAAAACAAAAAACATACCATTTCCATCACACACCACAATCAACCAAAATACTAATGGAGATTTACATCAATATACACATCTCATACTTCAAATAACACAAAACATATCCATAATGCTTATAACACATATAAATAACATCCTAATTACATGCCACTTATAACCAAACCAAAATAAACAATTAATTACCGAATAAGTTGCTAGATAGTGTGGTATCCAAAAGTAATCCAATCAACAACTCGTATCTAACGATCTACAAGGAAGAAAAACCAAAATGAGGTAAGTTTGCTTAAAGCTTAGTAAGTTTATAATAAACTTTAACTTTGACTTACGGAAAAGGATGTAATTTAAACATTGCACAAGATAATTCAATATCATGGTCATGAGTTCATTCATTACCTATACACATCACAAGTCTCACAAGATTAGTGAGTTCATATATAAAACATATAACTTTATCAGGTTATCAAATATATACATGAAAAACACATTTGGTATATAAACCAACCCTCACATATTCATTTAACATTTCACATCTTCATTCTAAGTATTCATTTCAAATGTCTCTTTCCACATGCTCATATATGATGCAGTCGTAAACCAACTAAAAATTCGACAAAGACAAGTGCATCTATGAATTAATAGCATAACTACGGTGAGAAAAGATATTGTTCCCACAAGGACTAAAAGTACTAGTAATTAACGTCTTTCTATTATTTAACCGATAAATTTGAGTAATTGATTAAAATTAAAATTAACTAAATTAATTAACTAAAGAACACAACAAAGAACAAATCAAGAAAATAAATTATTAACAAGCAAGAGGCGAGACAATACCTAAGAAAGAATCCACCTAGATTTCATCTGTCATTATCAATCTAAATTACGCAATTTCTTCACATAGTATCTTTATTCGTAAAAATTGTTAAATTATGCTAATATCTGTCTTCAAGACTAATAGCAACTGGCTTTAGGTTGATTAATGATATCGCGTGATATGAAGTAATAAAATTTATAAAGACTTGATTTCACCAAAACTAACTAATATCAAGACGTTGAGGCAAGTGCACCTGTCGAACAGTAGTACAGTTTAGTGGCAAGACCGAGTTATTGTACCCAAGGGAACCAAAAGTACTAGTACTTACTTTCTTTCTATTATCTAGTCTAAAAATAAAAGAGGGTTGTTTAACTAATTCTAAATCTAAACTAAAAGTGCACAAAAAGTAAATTGAGGAAAAACTTTAGGGGAAAAGCTAATTGATATGGACAATACTCAAGGGAGAATCCACCTAGACTTCACTTGTTATTATTTTCTTGAACTAAATGATTTCTTTACTTGACTTGATCCGTAGAGATCCCTAACTTATGCTAAACCCTTCGTCGAGGTGAAGAGCAACTAGGCCTAAGTTGTTAATTAAAGTTCCCTTATTAATTAACTCGCTAGGTTGCATTAATTCGATCTATGGCTCCCCATATTAGGTTTGACCCTAATCCGGTAGATTTATGTCGCCCTATGTCTAGGGTTACATGCAACTCCGCTTAATTATGGTAGATCTACTCTTATCACAGGGACTTTTGCTATTCTTGAAATAATACCTAGGATTATTAAATCAAGAATGAAGAACGCATAATTAAGAACAATTCAAGTGTTTATCAAATAAATCAAGAATAAATAACAAGATTTGTCTTAGGTTTCATCCCCCTCAAGTATTTGAGAGGTTTAGTTCATAATGAAGAAAGAAAACATCTCAGAAGATATAGAACAACAAAACATAAAAGAAACCAAAAACCCCTGCAGGAATTTAGGGAGATCCTCTATGTTACTGCAGAATTCCGGCTTCTGAGATGAATTAATCGGCTTTTCCCTTGGAGTAGTCCCTTGCTTCTACCCTCAGTGTGGCAGAAAAACGAGAAGAAAAATATATATAAAAACGTCTATTTGCCTCTGCCCCATGAGGTCTTTATATAGAGAGCTTGTGGGGAGCCTTTCTTAGCCTCTAAGCATCCCAATTTGAGTGAAATTCCCCTTCCTCACGACTAGAACATGCACGTGTGACTTTGCCAGAGGCCGTGTGATATTTTATTTATGGGGCACGGCCGTGTGGCCTGGCCGTGCTTGTCGGGAATGGACCGTGTGATCTTTATGTTACACGGCCGTTTGCCACGGCCGTGCGGTAAATCCCTGGGCCGTGCGTTAAGCTATTTTTGGCCCATTTTCCTCATTTTTGGTCCATTTTTTGTTCTTTTCTCTTCCCTATGCTCTTCTAAGTATAAGATATGAAAAAGAAAGGTTAAGAGCACCAATTCTCACTAAATCATTAATAATTCATCCAACATATAGGCAAAATAAGAGGTAAAAATATGTATAATTTAGCGTTTATCAATTAATTAAAATTTCTTTCTAATTAATAGATTTATTTGCATATTGACTTACCTCGTACGGAAACAAACGGAAATAAACGCTATTCAACGATTTTTTATTTCCCCGATCTAATTCTGATTTCTTTGGTTCTTGATCTATATACAATCAAATTTGACTTATTCAATCTCACATTCATCCAAATCAATCCACAAACACATAATTAAGGCATTTTGCACTTTAGCCCTTATATTTTCATACTTTAACCTTTTAGTCCCTAAACTTACAAATACACAAAATACACATAATTTCTCTATATTCATGCTTGACCGAATATTCATACAATTCATATAAGCCCATATCTTTCATTTATTTCACATTTTAGCCCTTCAATTTCTTATTTTCACAAATTAGTCCATAATACTCAAATTCATCAAAAATCCCAATACAAAACATATTTATCTATCATTAAGCTTCCATATTTTACAATTTCTTAACACAAATCTCACATATTCATCAACGTCATTTCATGAAAACATCAACAATTCCAAAAATCATGACATGGGCTAGCTAGAACACATAGTAACGATTTCAAAAACGTAGAAATTATCGAAAACGGATAAAAAATCATAACTCAATTGAGCCTTGTTGATGGCTGACTGAAAGAAAGCATAAAGCCCTTTTCTTTTCTTTCAATAATCGATGGAGAAAGATGAGAAAATAGACACCATTTTGTTTCATTATAATTAATATTAACATAATAATCAAATACCATTTTTAACCTTAATATAAAACCATTTAAAACATTCATTTAATGTCCATATTAGTCCACTAATGATTCAAATGGTTTAATTACCATTCAAGGCCATCATATTCAAAAGCCAAAGCAATTTAACACATTAAACATATAGAATTCCACTTTTATTTTTTATGCGATTAAGTCCTTTTCCACAAATCGGCACACAAACGATAAAATTTTCATGCAAAAATTTCCACACATATCAATTCGCATACTATAAACATGAAAAATAATATTAAAATATTTCCTGACTCAGATTTGTGGTTTCGAAACCACTGTTTCGACTAGGGTCTAAACTGGACTATTACACAATGGACCATATGAGTGTTTTATGATTAGTTTCTGATATGTATTTTAAATGTTATGAATTGTTCGTATTTGACCTAAAAGGTTGGTAATGCTCTGTAACCCTGTTCCGATGACGGAAAAGGGTTAGGGGTGTTACAAGCAATTAGACTGGGTAAGGGGTGTTATAGATCTAACCCTCTATCAACAATTGTTTAGCGTCCCATCTTTTTAATTGTTAGTAAACCTTTTCAACCACAAATAAAAAAATGCTAATGCTCACTTCTCCTATGAAAAACCAAAATGCCCAAATACTTAACTAGATTGTGAACTCTACGAGAACCTAAATGCTCACTTAGTTGTACTTCCAGCTCCTCATTCGTGTTCTTGAAGAAAAATACTTTAATTTTTTGTAGGTTAACCTTGTGCCCAAAAATAAGACAAAAAGTGTCCAAAACTTGTCGGATGACCGATACTTGCTTCAACTCTACTTTTCAGGACAAGATGAGATAATTTGCAAAAACAGATATAAAGTCGGTGGCCCTCGCCTCTAGAGCTTTGTAGGCTTCCATGTATTCCCCCTTACTTCTTCCTTTATCTTGTGGCCCAACAATCTTTCCATACATAATACGAATAGATATGAAGACAAGGGGCATCTTGTGAGATAACCCTTGTTGGCTTGAACTCATCCACGAGTTGCTTTTTGCACAAAATCTGCATAGTATGATAATTAGATTTTAATTTTGTTCCTTTTTGGCTTGATAGCTTCCCCCTTATATCTTTCTCTTTTTGAACTAATATGTTACATATGATAATTAATATTTAAATTTTTTATTTGTATAAAAACTTTCTTAAGTAATAATAATAATTATTAATTAATATTTTTAAAAAATAAATTATATTTTGTATTACCAATCATGTATAGGGAATTACGATGTAATTATACTATGTCAACCAAACATATCTGGAAAATTAAAATTCCTTAAAATTACAAGAGGGTGTAATTACTAGTTACACCCTAGCAATTACACTTTCATCCAATTGCATTTTTGTGTCCAAGCATACCCTAGACGTGTTTAGTTGATAGAATGTATTTGCATCATAATTTCTCATGTCATGTTTGATAGTATAAATTGTAATTACATAACTACTCAATTTTATATTCTAAAAATAGATATTAATTATTATAAAAAATATCAATACTACTTTGAGAATTTTTTTCTAAACAAATAAAAAAACTTAAAACCAGATGATTGTATCTAATAAGTAATTAACATTACAATTACTAATAAAATTAACAATACAAACAAACTTCCTATACAATTTAATTTAATTGGTTTAGCATTTTATATGTGGTAGGTTATTCCTTCTCTAACATTAAACATATACTCTTTATCATTATCTATTGGTTCTTAGCAAAGTATAAATACTTTGTAATTTAGTTAAAGTTAATATAAATATTTTATATAAATGTCTTAACTTGAATAAAGCATTGTTAAAGCTCTTGTCAGACACAAGTTGGGCACGGGTTTGAATTGTATTACTCCTATCCCCTTGATAACTCTAGAATATAGAGTTATTTTCAATACTTTTATACTAATAATTCATGCAAAATTTGAGTGATTGATAACAAATTTCGTAGTTTTTATTATAATTCTAACCTATTGGTATGGGTGTTCAGTCGGTTAACTGACCCAAAACACCATTAACTGAATTAACAGACCCTTCAAAAATTTTAATCGTTAACCGAACCGAAATTTTTTCAAAAAAATTAACCGAACCGAAAATTATATTTTTTTATTTTTGGTTAAAATAAGTATAAAATTAACCGAATTACCCAATTTACCCGAATTAACCAAATTACCCGATTTACCCGAATTAACCAAATTAATCGAATTAATTGAATTGACCGAATTATTTTTATTTTTTAAATTATTTGTAATTTTTATGATTGGGTTGTATAATTGGGTTGGGTAATTAGTTTTAGTTTGATTGGGTTTTTATTGAATTGAGTTTGAATGAATAGTGAGCTATTTATATATTATAATTTTATTTATTAATTTTTTTGGTTAAACCAAAAAAATTTGGTTAACCGACCGGTTTCAAACCGAATTAACCGTTAACTGAAAATTCAAAAAATTATTAACCGACCCTTGATAGAGAAAATTCGGTTAACCAACCGATTAACCGAATTCAATCTGTTAACCAAATTTTTCGGTTTTACCCGAATCTTGCACACCCCTACTTATTGGATAATGTTAAGGTAAATTTATTATCTTAATTAATTTATATGCTAAATGCTTGATTTTTACAGTTTTGAAGATAGTTGGTGCACTGAGAGGAAAGAAGGACTTGAAACTCACTTATAGATGCTCAATGTTGCAGCATCTCTACAACAAAAGACTTATGGGATTGGGATGATGTGTTGCCATCTTTGAACACCCCAAAAAAATTTATTGAACCTCAGAAATCCTTTTGACCCAAGTCTAAAGTAGGTTAACAAGTTTGGACAACCCACTAAAGGAGAAAGAAGCCTAAATTAGTTACTAAGTTGATTTTGCTTTTCAAATGCGTCCTAAATATTTTTAGGATTGATGGGCGTCGAATCCACCAAATATAATTCCTACTAAATAACTCTAAACCGTAGTAAGAGTGGTAGTAGGGTCGAATCCACAGGGATTGGATCTGCAATTAATTTTTGTGTTCACTTATGAACAAAATGTCGTCGTGTCAAGAGGCCGTGGCCAGTGTTGTACCCACGACTCTGAACGTATCTGCGAAAAATAAAATAAATAAGTAAAGCGGGGGGTTGAGAACGTTTAAGAAAGTAAAATATTCTAAAATAAGCAATCGATTAAATGTAAATTGGGAATAAATTTAGAAATGTGTCAACAAAATAAATAGCCTTAGCCTTAGACTCGGTAAATTCCGTGTCAGAATCGATCCCCGAAAATGGTTCTTCTCCTCCAAACGATAAGCTCGTTATAGTGATTAAGAATATCCTAACCACCAATTCTTCCTCTCGTAGCTAGTCCTGGTACGTCCTGCAAACCAACCCTTACCGATTATCTAACCGAGATACATGTGTTCCCGATTGAAGATCCCGGTAGCCTTGCGTTTTGAAGAACCCAACTCGAATCAACGACCTCAACCGCGTGGGTCGTTTAAACCCGATCACTTCTTTCTTGATTTGTTCTCAGAGAATCGAATACAGCACGGCTGACTCGTTTCTCCAACTGTCAGCAAACATGGCTCCAACCCAATGTGCACTTTGACTTGAAGTAGAGTTTAACCTTAAGGGATAATTGGGCTATCCCGATACTTAGGAAAGAAATGAATACCGCTTGGAAGGATTTTTAGTGCGAATACGAATCTCACGATCCTCGACCAGAACGAACACCGGCCTAAAGCTAAGATAGAAATTTAGTTAAGCATGAATTTATTCATGCTTGAAGGTTATGGGAGATGATGGAAATTGTATGAAAAGTGATGGAAATGGATAGAGAAAAATATTTGAAAAGAGAATTAGAATAATTTTGTAAAAAACAAGACAAAAGTATTCCAATTCTCAATTGAAGTAGGAAAAACAAGATAAAGAGGATAATGGATTTCCAAAGAGAAGTAGGAAAACTCAATTAATGGATGATTTTCAAAGAGGCAAATACCCCATTTTATATATATGGATTTACTAAAAATAGCCTAACTAAATTAATAAATAAAATAAAATAAAAATAAAATAGAAATAGAAATAGAAATAATATAATAAAATATCTCCCTATTTTTAGCCTTTTACAAAGTCAAAATTTATGTTGAGTCCTTAACTTGCTCCATCTTTTTGCTTTGGCCCCATTTCAATAATTTGTCTTTCGATTTGGCCCCTTTTTTTGCTTGTTTTCGTCCAATTACAACCCTGACAAATATTAAATCATAAAAGCACTTAATTAACAGGGTTTAGTTCAACAATAAGCCAAATTAAATACAAAAAATATGCAATTTAACATGTTTATTAAATATAAACTATAAAATCAACTGCTTATCTATAGTTTATGTTTTGAATTTTGATCATCGAATTTTAAGTTGTTATGATATGGTCACTAATGTTGTCAATTTATAACATTTTGATTTAACAGAGTAACAAGTTGACATGATGTTATAAATCATCATTTCAAACTAAAATTTTAGGTAAAATTACAAAGGTAATCCCTATACATTTTCTTCAAAACAATTGAATTTCTTCTTCCTCTTCTTCTTCTCATTTCTTTCCTTTTCTCTCTTCTCCCTAAAATAAGATAATTAATTATTCTTCGTTGTTCCAGCAAAAACAATACAATGTTTTAGATCTAAAAGGAATTGCCACCCATCAAACATAGAAAGAAAGCTTGTCTTTGCATTACGTCTTATATTGTAAATGAAAATTCAATCAATTTGTTAAAATTTACTTGACTATCTAACATTCTTGAGAAGTCCCTGAGAACATAATGGTGATCTTGCGCTCCAAGTTCCAGTTGTTGAGCATATCGGCCAGCTTTCCTCTTCAACAACTTGTAGTTTATATAATACCTGGAAAATAAACACATTTTTAGGGATACTTCAAGAAATTACAAAGTAAATCAACTACCAATCATTCATCAGGGTGTATATACATACCCTTGTCATTCTTGAATTCCAGACTCTTTCAACTTCTTCCCAAAAGCCACCATAATTGTCACAAGCATATACTTTAATGTATCATCAACAACGATTTCAAAAACTTGGGTAACCCATGTTATATAAATGCTGATGAAGGTTTAGAAGAGAAGTAAAAAAAAAGAAAGAATTAAATTGGTTAAAAAGAAAAAAAAATGTAAGGATTAACTGTGCAATTTGATAACGGCTCAATGATCAAATTCTAACAAATAGATAATATTAATGACTATTTCGTAATAAATTAAAATTCGATGGCCAAAACGTAAGTTTACCCATTTTTAATTCCCATATGGTAGAGTCTCATCGATTTCTCCTAATTTTCCCCGATTGTTTCTATTATTATTTAGTTATTTATTATGAAACTGCCTGCCGTTTCCCGAAATAAATGGAGTGGAGTGGTCCAAAAATGTCTTGGAAATTTAGCCAAACTTTTAAATTTGAGCTCCAAGAATTAACAATGGGGGCAACGGAAAATATCTGGACCGCCATGGACATCGCACCAAGCGTAGCTATCCACGATTCAATCCCTCACCATCCTCTCTCCGTCGATACCGCTCTTTCTTTCCCCGTCATGTCTCATCGCGTCATGTTATTTTCTTCCCCGTTCTCTTTTTCTTGTAAAATTTAATTTTCAGCTCTTAGCTTGCATTGTCTTATGGTTTCATTTTCATTTTCTATTTGGCGGATCTTCAGGCTTTATTTCATTGCTTTTAAGCTAAGTATGACAAGCTCAGACGCCTGGAATTTCGAATTTATTTTGTTTTTAATGACATTTTTCTCGGTTTATACATTTATACAGCGACGTGTGCAAGAAACTGTTCAGGAAATGGGAGAAGTTGGACGATTCTCGTTTCTCCGTCGAGACTGTATCAGGCGGCATAACGAATCTTCGTGAGCCCTTGTCTTTTTGTTGTTTATTATGGAAAATTTTCGTTCTCCGTAGAGGAGAGAGTTAATTTGTTCGTTGTTATTAGAACGATTTTTCTAGCACCATTTTCTTATCGTGTTTCAGATAGGAAAAAGAATATGAACTAGAATTTAAAAAAAAAAAAAAGTCCCTAATACGAGGCTAGAGATCGGTTTATTGATTGTTCTCGTGTTTATTTTTTATTTTCTTTTTCTTTTATTTTATTTTTTGCGGTTTTTGGTTGATTTTGTGGCAATTTATTTGCTAAGCGTGAATAAATTTAATGCAGTGCTAAAGGTTTCTGTGAAGGAAGGAAATGGAGATAATGTGGCTGTAACAGTTAGGTTATATGGACCTAATACTGAATATGTCATCGATCGGAAACGTGAGTTGCAGGTATTCCCGCTATACTTGTTCGATGCTTCTTTCTGTAGAAAATTGTCTTCGAAAATATCGTATTTTTTAGCTGAATGATATTGATGCGCGTAATATTACCTTCATAATGCTCAAACCTTGCTTAAAGGAATTGTTGGACTTGGTTTAGGATATCTTTTGAAATATGTTTCTTAAATGCATGTAATTGAGGTGGCAAAGATATGCTTAGTAATTCTTTATGATGTTCTGCTCAACTAAATTCTAGCTAGTTATAATTATCAATTCATCCCAATCTTTTATTTTTTTGGTTTCATTACCATCTTTCTAGTTGATGACCCTTTTCTTTCCTTTCTTTACTTTATAATTGCTCTCTTCATATTGTGTTTAGGCAATCAAATACCTCTCGGCTGCAGGATTTGGTGCTAAATTGCTTGGAGTTTTTGGAAATGGCATGGTGCAGTCTTTTATAAATGCAAGTACCCTAAACCCAGCAGGTAAGCATAAGAGAGATCACCCATGGGAGTAAAACTGCACCTAAAATTGTGTTCTTTAGAAATCAGAAATTTGAGAAGATTTATGCCTTTGAGCAGCTTAATCTCATGTTTTGCACTGGAAGCATGCCTAAGAAATTTGTCTTCCTCTCTTAAAGCCTTTTATTTCCCTGTTTATTGTATAACTATTATTGATATTGACATAGTCTCATAGTATATTAAATTTAATTTAAGAAGACACTGACTTCTTTGCAAGTAATTCCTACCTTTAATATTAGAAATTGTTTTTTAACTCAACTGCTAGCTATTGTTGGGCCTGCAATCTTTGCACTGATAATTTTATCTTTCCCCTTGACAGACATGAAAAAGCCTAAGCTGGCTGCTGAAATTGCTAAGCAACTTCGTAGATTCCATCAAGTGGAAATTCCTGGTTCTAAAGAGCCTCAGCTGTGGGTTGACATCTTCAAGTTCTCTGAGAAAGGTTTGGGAACCAACTTTTTCCACATGATTTTATGTCAGTTTTTACAGCTAAAATGAATTTTAAGTATGTCTTCCATTGTAGACTTCAGTACCCGTTTTCTTTCTTTCATTTATTTTCCAATTTTGGCTTTTAAGAGAGACATTCATTGTCTGGAGTTTGGACTGATTACAGTCTGCTATTGTCGATGGTCCTCACTACTGCGGGACTCGTTTAGTTTGTTCTCAAGATTATTGCCTAGCAGTACATGATGTAATCTAATGCTTTGGGGCCTTCTGTTGCAGCATCTTCTCTCCGGTTTGAAGCGCCTGATATGCAGAGGAGATATGAGACAATTTCATTTAAGGAAGTGCACGAGGAAGTTACACAGCTGAAGGTAAAATCTCGATTTATATATGGTTTATTCATCTCATGCAGATGAAGGAAAGGTGTTACATGTTTATTGGCTTGGAAAATAAGGATGATTTTGGTGTGATTTGGTGTCTAAATTTTTGAATTCAAACCAATCCAAATTACAACAAGAATCATCTCCGACAAAACGGATAGAGTTTGGCTTGGTTTGGTTTCTTATTTGGTTTTGGCCTCAAAAGTCAAAATCATGTAAACTATGACATGAAAAAATAATGAAAGAAAAAGTCATCCCTTAAATTTGGAGTGTGTATAACTTCTCCTCAGAGGAAATCCTAATCTAAATAATGCTTATATATTTTAGATATAAATAAATATGTAAAAAACTTCCTCAAATAAGATAATAAAATAATAGTATATATTATATTATTTATTTTTAGTTTGGTTTTTGGTTTGGAATTTGGATAGGCTTTGAAATATTACGAAACTAATATATAATTCGGTTTGCTTCCGAGCCGAAAAATTTTAACTCCGAAATCAAACCACAAGCAATGGGTTTGATTTGTATTTTTGGTTTAACCAAATAATACTCAGCCCTATCAGGAAGTCTTGCTGTTCTGTCTTTTATTTTTTATTATATATTGATTCTTGTAAGATCAAGAACTTTATCCCAGTTCATGAGAGTATCTCTTGATGGACCAGGAATTAACAGATCGCCTTAATGCTCCGGTGGTGTTTTCTCACAATGATTTACTTTCTGGAAATTTGATGCTTGATGATGAACATGGTATGTCTCTGAACTTATAATCTTGAGTTTGAATGATCTGTTAGCCTGCCATCTTTCCTCTTGCTCTGTTGATACTGGAAGAACATACATACATACATACTATTCAGCTTAGGTTGCCGGGAGGCGTAGACAGCTTGCAAAGTGGAAAATCTCGAAAAAATGTAATCTGTACTGGGTTTTATTGCTTTCTTGTTAAACCTAACCTAAGGCCACATTCAAGAGATGGATAATAAATCCCCATGGACCTTTCTTTTTCTGTTTCTGAACATTGCCTATTTCCAGCCAAAATAAGTTTGTCTAATATGATTGAGATGTCATTATCAGACACTTCAGAGCATTTAAGAATCGAAAGAAGAACAGGAAAGAACCATAAAGTGCCATCTGTCTGTATTTTCATATTGCTTTACTTGAAACTGTGTCCACTGTCAACTGTGCACCAGCTAATTTCCAAATTGTAGTGTCTATGTTTTCATCTGATTTGAACACAACTTGCAACATGTCCATAATCGAGTGTAATATGACATGTATGGATACATAGAATGGTGTTCTACTCGATTAGACATTACTGGGTTGAAAATCTGGCTTTATCATTATGATAAGGGTTTTGTCTTCTTCTTATAATTCCTAATAAAGACACTGGCCTTGTCATCATGATAAACACATAGGATAGGATGTCTTGAGAAACCAAAACCTCAAAACAAAAGAATTTGATGTTATCTTGGTTCCTAATTGCTGGATTCAATCCAAGGATAGTTTCTTTATGCTTCCATAACCTATAAATTGTTTCAATTTCTTAGTATGCTCACCTAACTGTTTATCTTGTCAATGTCCAGATATCCTCTACTTCATAGATTTCGAGTATGGTTCATACAGTTACAGAGGCTATGACATCGGAAATCACTTCAATGAATATGCAGGCTATGAATGTGATTACAGCTTGTATGCTTCCTCTATATTTTCTGCCTTACATTTCTGTGTTTCTTTTCTGCTGCCAAGTTGTGTATTTGAATAGCTTGATTCCTACTGATATTGAACATGGTGTTAATGTAGGTATCCTATTAAAGATGAGCAGTACCATTTTTTCAGGCATTATTTAAAACCTGAAAAACCATATGAGGTATGTAAGGGTATCTGATTAGTTGCATATGTGATTTGAGCAATAAGAGGTTTCAACTTGGACATGAATGTAACTTTCTTTTATTTGTATGAAAAGAACATGTTTATCAATTAAAACAAATGTTATCCGGCCTCATTGATGAGTCTTGGATAGGGGTATCTATTGAGTTGTTATTCATTTAAACCGATGTTATTCGGACTCGGTGATGAGTCTTGGATATGTGTATCTGTTATGGGTACTTCCAAATTTTTTTAGTTTTCCTATTTGAGTATGTTACGGACACATGTCGGATGCGAGTACTTTAAGAGAATGAAGTGTTAAGAGTAACTTAGTTCTAAACTTAAATCCAAATTTGGAAAAATATCGACATTGAAAGGTCCTTGTGTTTAATCGCAGGTACCAGAAAAAGATCTTAAAGCTCTGTATATCGAGACAAACACGTTCATGTTAGCTTCGCACTTGTATTGGGCTCTATGGGCCCTAATTCAGGTACTCCTTTTCTCCACCTAGCCTTTCCAAACCCAACAAACCATAACATATATGTAAGTCGTATATATTTTTTTTCCTGCTAATTGTTGTAGGCAAAGATGTCTCCTATAGATTTTGATTATCTGGGTTATTTCTTCTTGCGGTATAATCAATACAAGAAAGAGAAGCAGATGTGCGTCTCACTTGCACAATCTCACTTATCTGTCTAAAAAAGCATAAGATTGTATAGTGTCATGCCCAAATAGCAAAATCATGTATGTCATGGATTTGAAAGAGCACTTTGTTTACCTTTTTTTTTTTTTTTTGTAAAATATTGTTTTGTATCCCATTTTTGAGAGAGTTGAAAAACAAGATTGAAAGAAAACTAGTAAATTTACAGTGAGAATCAAATATTAAACGTTCATATCCAAAATTCAAGTTAAAATTGGGTTACAAATCACCAAAAATAGGTGTAATTGATGCATTCGGTTGTGTCAATTTTAGCTAATTTAAGGTTCATTAAAACGGGTAAATTCATGGGTAATGAAATCCATAACCAAAATGATTGAATTAATTGACTTTAATATATAAATTAAATTAATTTAACTCAATAAAAATTGACTAATTCAACCAGCTTGATAAGATCAATTATTTTTAAAAGTGGGCGGTCAAATCAATTAACTAATTAAAACCGAGTGAAAAAATAGTAACCAATGGTAATAGTTGGATTATGAGTGAATGTTATGAGAGGCGGTGGCAAATGTCGTTTCAAGCTGTGACCAATTGTTTAAAGTTTAAGAAGATAAGCATAGCATGGGAGAAGAGTAAGACCTTATTATGGCACAAAACCATAGTGGGTTCAGGATCTCTTGTACATTTAAAATACATGTTGATTATGTTGAAAAATTTGTGAAAGAAGTGAAGAACAAGCTTTTTCAACTTTCTACATGTAATGTAACAACAATGTATTTATATAAATGTTTATACTCCTACCAAATCTAGCAAAACCACAATTCCTCATTAATATCACCTTCATACCTTAATGGTGTATCCGATCCTTTGACTTTGACAAAGCTGCTGGATCTTCAACCCCATCGCATTCCAAGAGATACCAAGAGGCTTCCCAACCCTATATTGGAAAACAAAATTTACAATCAAGCTTGGAGAACCTGGCAGTGAACAATGTGGCTTTTCAGCCGGTTCCGCCCAGCAAGGCTAGACCAAAGATTTGTAAACAAGGTCTTGAACTGACCCTTCCCTGCTATGGTTTCCCATAGATGTTCAGCTGTAGCTCCCCTCAGATCGTCGGATTTTGTAACATCGACCAAAGATACACTCATATTATTCCGAATGATGCAGAGTTTCCCGTTAAGTGGAATGAGAGCTGCTGCTTCTAAAGCTCGAGAATTGCCCAGATGAATCCTACTATCGATATGCTTTCCCCAAGAATCCGTCACTTCATCATAAACCCTTAGCTTACAACCATCCTTGCACTCCAAAGCATAAAGATGGCCGTTTAAGGAAGTACATGGGTTCCGCCAGCCTGCAACCATTCCGTTATAGATGGGGTACCAGTTATCGGTTTCAGGTTGGTAGACCTCACTCATTACCTGTTGGTGAGGTCCAAGGCCCTTCAAGAACCACTTCCCCTCATACACAACCCCAATGAAGGGCACCATTGCCGTGCTCATATCTGAAATATATGACCATCTATTCTTGTTGGGATCATAGACTTCGGCGGACCTCAATGATCGATGTACCCCTTCATTCTCTCCACCAGCAACATACAAGCAATTGTTTATAACACACGAACCAAAGAAATGTCTTCGACGAAGCATATCTGGGGCACGGTGCCATTTGTTTGTCCTAGCACTATAAAATATGACTCGTCGCATTGATCCTTTCAATGGATCCTTACCACCAAATAGATAAAGGTGGCAACCACTGAGGACAGCACATCCAAAGCCAAGGGCTTCAGAATACTCCTTAGGGACAGGAGGGAGTGGCTGCCAGAGCTGGTATACAGGATCAAAGGCATGCCAAGAAATTTTTCCATCTCGATCTCTCTTAATTACGTATATCCATTCTTCAGCAATTCCAAGGCTCTTACGGAGTGAATAAAAGAAGTTACCAGACAAAAGTCTATACCATCTTTTGCAGACCAGGCGGAGCTTTCTGTGCTCAACCCGTGGGACACGTATTAGGCAAGCAATAGCAAGATCATCAGGGAGTCCAGGGAGTAGAGGAGACTGGTTACGGCTCCTATCACCCCGTGTTGCCTTGCTCCTTGTCGGATGAATGGATGGTTTAATATCAGGTTGGAGACACAGCTTTGTACCAGGTACATATCTTTTGGCTCCAGCAACAGTTTTGAGTCCAGCATCCACTCTACATAAACAAGCTGTTGTATCAACCTGCCAAGAACATTCACAATTAGTGAGAGTTTTTTTCTTACCGAATATATCATTTATTTATGAAGATCAAAGACATTTCTAGCATGCACGATCTGCTTATCAATGTTTAATACTTGATTTATGACATCTTTTATTGTAAACACCGGATGCCAACATACAAGCAACAATTACCATCTTGAGTAGATGTTGCACTCTGTTTTCTATAGTCAGTACAATGAAAGGGGGCGGGGGAACAGTATTGCAAGATCCAATTAACAATCCAAACCATAAGAATCAAAGACAATTCCAATAATACTAAAGGAATACAAGACTTGTGAGTGGAAGCAGGACATCTTGGATTCCTTTTCTTTTCCATTAAGAGCCATACTGATAGTATTAGACATCTTGGATTCCTTTTCTTTTCCATTAAGAGCCATACTGATAGTATTAGACAGTCAAGTACACAAGCTTGAACTCAAAAAAAGAGCAACAAAATTTGATAGAAAAGCTCCTAAACACAAAATAAGATGTTGAAAGAGAACAGATTTCAACATTGAGGATAGTAATGCCCCTTCTAACCTAACTTCACAGCATCCTAAAGGTATCTATTGCAACTATTCAAAGCCATAAAAAAACCTCGAGTTGGTTAACGCTTTGGTTTCACATTTGACGTACTTACCATCCATAACGATTCAGAAAAAAAAGAGCTTGGAAGTTTAAGACAAAGCCATGAAGAATGTAAATTCAGCAAACAAGTTTTTGTATATATTTCCAATATTATTATGTTCACCACTTCATCCACATAAATGCACGCACAGCCAAACAATAAAATGAGTCTACCGAAGAATAGTTTTTGAGACAGACGAAAGCTAAGAATGGTCCAACCATCAATAAAAGAAGGATGGTACAAAATCAATCACAATAGTCAAGAGAGAGCTAACTTTCCGGCCTCTTAAGAAATATGAGGTCCATGTTGTTTGCTAAGTTTAAAAATCAAAATATAGAACAACGAATTGGACCGCCGAGACACTGCAATATGAGAGTCAGATACAAGTATGTTTTTAACACCGAGTATGTTCAATATTTCAAGGATACTTGAAGAAAAGCTCTTAACCAGCATAGCATCAAGTAGTTAGAAAGGCAAGCATAAGCTATTATCACCATAAACCATTTAAATAGCATTTATTCAAACAGATGATAAGATTGAATTGAAAAGCAGAAAGGAAGGGGCTAATTAACTTACCAATGGAGGTTGAATCATTCTATCCATGCTTTCCTGGTTCAACAACAACTAGCCAACACCAAATTCACCCACAACCCAACCCCCAGAATCAAGCCCTATCTCTCAATCATCATTCTTCCACCCAACAAAACATCAACTACAAATAAACAAGTTTCACTATCGTCATCATTTTACTTCAAAGATATTCCATTTTCAAAACAACCATCTCAGAGATCTACACAGATTAAGGAATCGTTTCTTATGAACCAAAATCAAAAGGGGCTAACTTTTAATCTTTCCAAAATCTACAGCTTGAATGAAAATCTTAAATATAAACGCACCTTAAGCTTAACGATCAAACACCTCAACAATCTATCAAAAGAAAAAAGAAAGGAATTTGCAATATGAAGGGGGAGGTCGGAGCTCAAAAACCAGAATCAGTCAAAATTTTTGAATACCATCCAAATCCAACATTTTAAACAGGTACTCTCCAAAACCCATGCGTGAAATCAAAAACCCAAATACAGAAACTCCATAACACGACTTTCCATGGACTCAAAATGGAGAAAACAGCAACCTCAGAATCTTATCTTTTTGGTATTAAGAACTCAAAAGAGGAAAGGGAAAGGAAAAGAAGACATAAGATGCGAGACAGCACAAAAAATGGGGGCAAAGAGAGCACTGAAAGAGGAGAAAGAGTCCCATTAAAATGTATCAGTGGAGTTCAGGGCCCATCTACCTCAACGGCACAACCTACCAAGCAAAAGAGTTTATTCAACAAGAGAGAGAGAGAGAGAGAGAGACCAAAAGAAAGAAAGAAAAGCAAACCTAAAACATCAAAAGGTGGAGAGAAAGATGAGGCTTAAATGATGACACTTTGGTGGTTTGTTGTAATGGGGAGCAGAGAAGAGAAGAGAAACTTTAATAGCAAATCACAAATAGGAATATAACTGTTGCCCCTTGCCTGTTGTTGAACATTCAACAAGCAATCCAATTCCCCCCCCCCCCCCCTCTTCTAGTTTTGAGACAAAGATTTTGTTATTTTATTTATTTATTTCTCACAGATTTTCAGAGAACTGGACAAAGATTCAAAAACAAACACAGTGGGTCTCACACCTTCCACAACTCTTGCAAATGATACATGCTAGACGACTACACCAAATTTATTCCACATCACCTAGTTCCTACTCCACAAAGGAGCATTGGGCCATTTTTCTATCTTGTCTGAAAATCATGATCATTGATCAAAATGGGTCCAACCCCCAAGTTGTTCTTCTTACTCAGATCTGAGATCACAGTGATTGGATTCTGATTGCCAAACAGAGCTATCAACTTTATAAATATTATATATGTATGTACACATATTTCTTTCCAATTTTCAGACTGTTTAATTTGAAGCCATTTTTACTCTGCATATACAAAACGTTTTCTGTTTCAAATGATAATCTTCAATAGTGTGCTTTAGATGATATTTATGTATAAATTATAATTAATGGTTTAATGTATGCTTCATCATTAATTGTTAATAGATATACTTTTTCTTCTACTTTTACATTATAGAAGTAAACTTGGTAGGTAGGAATTTTGAATTAGAACTATCCATAGGTTATTTGGCGGTAAATGTATCATAGAAGCTTTCGTAGTAAGAATTAAATTGTATTTTCTCTTTTTTATTAATAAAAAATAAATTAATTTGTGTATATTAGATCAAAGAATAAACTAATTTTTTCTATTAAAAATTTCATCCACTTTACCATTAAAAAATAATATTGCTAATAAAATAAATAAATAATTATATGTGGTGTGTCACGTGTGCCTCATATTGGCATACATGGACCAATTTTTAATAATAAAAACAGATGAAATTTTTAATTGACGGCTCTTTGATCTAATATATAAGGTTTAATTTATCTAATTTTTTTAATAGAAAAGATAAAATGTAATCTAACTCTTAATACTTTAAAAAATATTTTTCTATAAAATTTCAATAGGAAATAATTAGTCAGGCATACCTTAATTTCCGAAGAATCATTTTTTCAATCTCCCCTCCAAGAAAAATCAGTGATTTATTCTTTTCTGAGTAAAAAACAGAAACCCTTTTCTGACTTTCAATTTTAATGAAGAATATAGAATTGAGAGAATGTTATTTTTTTCTTTTGAATGCATTTAAAGATGGTGGACTAGGGAACTTGCAAATTGCTCGTTAGAAAACTGAATGCCAGTCAGCTGGTCAACACATCTTCATAAATTAGATACAATGTATTAGTTCATTAATAAGTATTTGCCTTAAATCTAACTATAACATTAATTTCTATCCAATTCCTTATTCAATTCTTAACTATAAAATTTAATTCTTTTTAACTTGTAAATAAAAAAATTATATTTAACTACGTTTAAATTTATATTCTCTTAATTATTATAAAAATAAATATATTAAATTAAACTAAAATTCGACTAACTCGTATGATAAAAAATTGGTTGCCGAAATAGTTTCACTTTTATTTTATTTTTCCCAAGGAGGGAAGTGCACTTTAGCTTTGCTGCTTTTTGGTTTGGGCAATTGGACTTTAAGAAAACTAGGGCTATTAGATCCCAAACTATGCAATGAACCTTCCTTCTTACATGGTTTGGAAATTACCGATAAAGAGTGAAGTAGAAGTGTTTCATAGGACAAGCAAATTCTTTTTTAAATGTAAATAAAAAACAAGAAATGAAAAGGTATCATTCACTTCATGAAATAAAGATGCAATGCATTTGGATAAAAAGGCATAGATCCTTAATGAAAGGGAAAGGTCCCTCCCTGTTTATTTTGGGGTTAATTGCATCGAATGTCTCAAATTATGGTTCAAATTCTAAATTGTTTTCTAAACTTTAAAACGTACCAATTGAGTTATCAAAGTATTAATATTGTATTAGTCAAATTCTTCCATAACTTAACACCAATTTAAGTGTTATATCCAAGCTCATAAATGATGCGGAACATATTTGAAATATATTAATCAAATTCTAAGCATGTACATGTTTATCATATTGATAGTTTAGATCTACTGTGTCAAAAAATATATATATAGATACAATCGTTAAAATTTAAGAGACTATTTCTTTTTTTTTCTTTTTTTTAAGCACCTTAAAACAAGCTCTCCAATACATATGCTTAAAATTTGATCACTAGTTTTGAATATGCTCCATGTAAGATTTAAGGTAACAGTTAACACTTAAATTAATGGGGTACAAATTGTACAAAGTATTTGCATTCAACATATATTCTTCTTAATGGACTAAATTTTGCATTCTTAAATTTAACATACGTTAACTTTTCCATCTATTTTGGGATGATTTGATAAGTAATGCAAGTTGAAGGGTTAAAAGAGACGAAAAATTAAATGAATAACTAAACTGAATTTTTTTATAAAGTTAAATGACTAAATATATCATTATACCTATATTAATTTATTATCTCTTTACCTATTAAGGTTACACACATTAAACTTATAACCTCCGTTATTAACTTTTGTGTAACAAAAGGGAAATAGTCAAGATGTTGAAATCAATTTATCATGATGATCTTCTTTGTTAGGTTTAATGATAAACTCCAAATTTACATCTAATAATTTAACATATTTTTAAAAAGATCATATTATTATAAAGATTCTAAAATTATTAAGGCTTGACATATTGATTGACCCCTGAATATAGTAACTTTTCTCACATTAGTCTTTGGATTTTTTTATCATATTAGTTCAATAAAACCACTACATAAATTAGCCCCCCTTTTTTTTTCTAATTTTCCATAAAATCAACAACTCCTCTAGTGACACGTCTTTCAGTAATTATTTATATATATATATATATATATCAATTAATTTAATTAAATAATATCCCTTTAATGTTCTAGAATGGAAATAATTTAATGGAAATTTTGCTTTAAAGGAAATAGTGGTGAGATCTTGAATTGAAAGGCAAGGAGTGAAATTTTGGGCTTGCATGTTTTTTAGTAGGAGGTGGGCGATGTTCATGGTGTTGATGGTAAAGTGTTTGATATTGTTCTACATCACCATAATTTCTAAAAGTAAAAAGGGTTAGCGATGGAAGTAAACTATTGTGATCTGACAAAAGAGACCGTAAATTGAAGAGTTAAAAAAATAAATAAAATTAAATAAAAATTAAAATAAATTTCTTTTTTAAAGTTGGAGGACTCAATCATCATTATGCCATCAATAAATTAAGTTTAAATTTTGATTGGTTCATTTTTTTTCCACACCTAAGTAATGATTGTAAATTTACAAGTCATCCGACCAATCTGACAGCCAAAGCTCATCTGTTGACATTCTTTTATAGTAGTAGTTTGATGTTATTTTGATGCACAAGTTGATGTATCATGTTACTTAGAGATGGTCATGAATCGAGTTAAGTTTAGGTTGAGCTCTAATAAAATTTTAGATTTATTTTTATATTTGGGTTTGGCCTGATTCAAAATATAAGTTTAAAAAATTGTATAAATTCGGCCTAAACTAAAATTATTAAGCTTGACTCGGTTCAGCTTATATTAAAAATTTTTAACTTATTTTATTAAATAAAAAATTTTTAAAATATAATAAATAAAATACATTTAAAAATATAAAAACAAATATTAAAACAAATAAAAAATGATATTAAAACAATTCTTAAAACAATACACAAATTAAAAATATAATAAAAAGTAATTATATTAAAAATTTAAAATGATTAAAAATAAAATAAAATATAAATTATTATATAATTCGGGCCGAGCCAAGTCGGACCTGGGCCAAAAAAATCTTGCCCAAGGCTCGGCCTGTTTTCTAAACGGGCCTCTTTTTTTTGTTCAAACTCATTTTTTGAGTTTATATTTTTACTCAAACCCTTCCATTTTCTGAGTGGCTTGGCCCAAGATCAGCTCTAATTATTCTTACTCATTAAACAAAATTTTAAGCTTTATTTGATATTAATTATTTAGTTAAAAATAAGAAGAAATGATTTTGATAGTCGAAAAAAACTTATAAGCTCTCTTTTTTTTATTATCGTAATTCCAATTATGAAATTGGTTACTCAGATGTGTTATCTCCAGCTTTATGATTTTGGTTCCCTTACTTCATATGGATATTCGGCCGCATTCTAAATGCATATTTCCACAAATATATTTGTTAATTCATAATTTTATTATTTTGGATATCCTAATTAATATTATTATTTTTATATTTATTTTATTTTTAATAATTTAAATAATTTTTTTAAAATGGCTAAAAAATACATTTTAATTTGAATGTTAAAAGTAAGGTAAAAAATGTTAATTACGTCGGTAAATATTAAACTTAGTGGTAAGGTACATTGTATGTAACATCCTGTATAATTTAAGTCTGTTTTTGTGAAATCTAACACAAATATGTATTTATTTTAGTGGTTAAGTGTTTTGGGTGTATGTATAAGGTTTTAGGTTCAAGTACTATATTTGTAAATTTTGTTATTTTTTATCCAAGCCTTATCCTTCTTGAGTGGGCTTATGTAATATTGTTTGTTAACCCATATTAGAATGAGTCTATTGGTTCAAGTGGTGCGGAGTCAATGTGTTGGAGGTCTTGTATTTAAATCTTTGCGCAAGCGAAAGTGTTAATTTTTGTTTTGGTTGTCTGATAGAGGTTCGGTGCAACTAGAACTCTGAGGTTGTTGGATAAGAATCTGATGTCAGTTTTGGTGGGATATGTTGTTAGTGGGGTAGTGGGGGGAGTTAGGATTTTTGTTAATTTTGATTTATTTTCTTTTCTTTTTAATTTTTATCTTTTCCCAAAAACCTCTCCCCTTTCTAACTTTTTTTTATTGTTTCCCTTTATCAAATTTCTTTCTTTTTCTGCCTACCGATTTCTATCTTCATCTCCCTGTTAAATTGCTATGCTTCAATTCCCTGTTTTTCATACGGTTGGATAAGTGGTGGTAGTAAGTTTTTTGCTCGAGTTAGGGAGAATTCTATCAAAGCCGTTTTAAAATAATGTTGTCTTTTTTGTTAGTTTTGATTTTTGGGTTGTTGGCAACAGCGAATCGTAAGGAATGAAGCTCTCTTCTTGTGGAATCGTAATATCAAGGATCATTCGAGAAGTTGGGTAAGTGATGAACGCTTGGGTTTCGTTGCGGTCAATTTCTTTATTTCGGTTTAATTGAGGATTTAAGACTGATTTTGAGAGTTTCTATTATCGATCTTTAGGTTCTGGTGGTCTCGGGAGTGGTTTCACATTAGAATCGTATCAGATGTGTACTCTTAACGCGAAAAATTGAGCTTCAGCAAAAGCCAAAAATGAAGTCTATCGACGCCACACGAGCGTGTAGCCGGCCATGTAGTTGGCCGTGTGCGAGACATGACTGTGTGACTGACAAAGGCATGGCCGTGTGAGGGTTTAAGTGTGGCCGTGTGGGCCATAAGGGCTAGGCCAAATTGGGCATGTGGGCCCACACGAGCATGCCACACAGGTGTGTGGGTTTTAGGCTAGGCCGTGTGGGCCACACGGGTAAGGCCATTCTAAGCGTGTGGGCTATACAAGCGTGTGGACCCACACGGGCATGTGGGCTATCATAGGATCGGTAAGGGCTAACCAAACCCTAATTCTTTTAATCTAGTATTCTGATAGTCTGATCTAAGTAAGACACTTATATGTATGTTTGACTGTTCAGTTTGAGTATATATATGTTATCTGTAAACGAAAGCATGTTAATTCCATATTCTGTATCTGTGTTTAGGGTGGGATTTGTATATGTGGAGGAAGTGATCTGTACGGTGACCTTTTGTCTTTATTTTGACAGCTTTACTGCATATTATCTGTCATGTGTCGCATCGACACTATATGGTGTATAGGGATGGGTGTGTGTTTTTAACCCCATATGGTTTGATGGGATGGTCAGAGATGATGTGTAGAGGATGGGGTAGGATTCTATATATCTGTTATGTTTATCTGATTTTGATATTTGTATTTATTATGGACTTAGGTTGGAATCTATATCTGACTATATATGAGATACTGGGCATGTTGCATGACTATTTCTGTAGGGTTAAACACTGGGTTTACGAAAACTCACATTTGTTTGTTTGTTCTGATCAGGTAGTCCACAAATATGGGTGAGTCGGTGCAACAGAGGCTCAGTGGTGACCATTCGACTGAGAACTATTTTTATTTAACATTATCAATTTTATTTTTAAAATCTAGTTTTCTTGAGAGTTTGTAATTTTTTGGGCTCTATAACAACCCGTTTTCAGTGAAATTAGAATAGTGGTTTCGAGACCACAAATCCAAGTCTGAAAAGAATTTTTTAATATTATTTCATGATTTGCATTATGATAAGAATATCGCATGAAAATTTCGTAAAGAAAATTTTATCGGTTACATGTCTAATTAGATTAAAAGGACCAAATTGCATAAAATGCAAAAGTTAGATTCTAGTAGCTATAGGTATTAAATAAATATGTAATTCAAAATTTGAGGTCCTTATATGGAAAATAGACCATTAAGAGGGGTTGGTAGATAAGTATGCTTAGTCATCCATGGAAAATTAAAAAAAGAAAATAACTAAATTGGAAAGTAAAATAATGAAAGATGATAAATGATTAAATAAAGAAAATATCATCATTTATCATCATCTTTCCAAAATTTCTTTAATGGAAACCCTAGCTAAGAGAAAAGAACTCAAGCAAGCTTACTTGGCTTAATTGGGTAAGTAATCTTGTCAAATTTTTAGTAATTTTTATATTTCTGATATCGTAATAGCTTAATCTAGCTATCTCGGGGATTAATTTGTAAAGTTATCAAAGTACTAGGGTTTTGCCATGGATGAGAATGCATGAATTATGAAGTTTTATAGTAGAAAATGAAAGGTTGTTGATAGATAAACAACTTTTGTTAAGGAAATTTCGATAAAAAACATGATTTTGGGACTAAATTAAAAAGATGTGAAGTTTATGAAAAAATTCTAACTTTTGTGAAATACATGGGTTGCAAATGTTATATGTAAAAATCAGCTAGGCTTGGAATAATGATTAAATTGCATGAATTTCATTTTTAGAGCCTAGGTACGAAATCCTCATTAATTAAAAGTATAGGGGTAAAATGATAATTTTGCCTAAGGTGTGAATTGGATTGAATTGAGTATGAATTGTATTAAATTGAGTTAAATTTACTTGTATAGATCCGGATAGACCAAATACGGAATTGGATCGAGGAAAAGAGAAAGTGTAGGATTAGTAGATTACATATACATGAACACTTATCGAGGTAAGTTTGTGTAACTAAATTATATATTTATATGTTTGAATTGAATGTTGTGTATGTGATTGTATTATTGCCACGTATAATCTACATCATATTTGATAATGCTCGATAAGTATTAATTCACGTTTGAATAAGTGAAATATGATGGATACAGAGTTCCTAAATTGGTTGTGGTCCTACATATGTTGCTGACACACCATAGTTCGATAGAGCATCCCATTACTAGCTTACATGAGTATCTCGATATATGGCCCTCTCCAGCTTCCTGTTATATGATTCTTGCGAGCTTTCTGTTAATAGCTCTTCAAAGCATCCCAATTGATTGTGATTTTGCATGTATTGTAGACACACCACCGCTCTTATGATCGTCTTGATGTATGGCTCTTTGTGAGCTTCTCGATATGGCTCGCTTGAACTTCCTGATATATGGCTATTTGGAGCTTCCCTATTATTGGCTTTTCGGAGCTATCTGTTATTGGCTCGCATGAGTTTCCTGATTATGACTCTTATGATCTTCCCGTTACACAGCCAAGATAAGCTTCTTGTTAATGGCTTTCTAGAGCTTCCTATTACATGGCTTACATGAGCTTCTTGTTATATGGCTCGAGAGAGTGCTTCCCGATTATGTGCTCTAATGGGCACCCTCGAATATGAATTGACGGATCCTAGATTTGTACACTTCAAGTGTACTACCGATGTATCCATCGATATTTCAAATAAATTCAATGGGCAAAGTTTCGACATGGGATAATTTGAACTTGAAATGAACTATTATGGAAAAGTATGTTATATGAAAATATGATGTGGAAAAACATATGTATATGAAAATTGTTACATGATGAGCTCATCCCAGTTCCTTGAAATTCATATGAAATACGTGACTAACTTGTTTGATGAGGATATGTGTTTAGGCTATTGGTCAAATTACTTTGGATGTATTGTGGGTACTTACTTTAAATGTAAAAGAACAATAAGTTATTTTTCCGTTATACGAACTTACTAAGCATAATATGCTTACTCTGTTTATTTTTCCTTTACTTTATAGTAATTCGGAAGCTTATTGGGTTGGAAGCTTGGTAGAGATTTCATCACACTATCCATCGACTCATCTCGGTACATTTAGTGCATCAACTTTGGTTATAATGGCATGTATAGGTTAACTTGGCCAATGTTAGCATATGAATGTTTTTTTTTTTTTGTTGTAAATAGCCATTGGAATGGCTTGAGTTGGACATATTTTGATATGTATATGTATGTGTGGCCTAATATGTTGTGTTTAATATGGTTGAGTAGTGAATAAATTATGAATATGATAATATATTGATAAGCGATAAATTATACATATTTTTTCCCCATGCTTAGCCCAATTTCTAGATAAATTTCCCCTCAATTTGTGTAAATTGATGCTCTTAAACCTTTAGTTTCATATTTTATACTCAGGTGAACTTAAAGAAGAGAAAAGAGCAAGGAACGGGCCAAAAATAGGTAAATTAGGCCCAATTTAGTAATCAATATAGGCTGGAGGTTCGCCATACGGCCGTGCCATACGACTGTGCCACTTTAACAGGCTCAAGCACGGCCTGGGCCTCGATCCACACGGGCGTGGCACACGGGCGTGTCCCTATCGTGAGGAAGTTCAATTTCACTCGGAAAAGACTACTTAGGGACTAAGAAAGGCATTCCAAAACTCTATATAAAGACCCTAGGAGGCAACTACAAATGGGTGCTTAATTCCCGTTAAGGGTGCTTTATTCCCGCCAAGACGGAGAGTTAAATGAGGGAATTACTCGAAGGGAAGCCGATTGATCCATCTCTGAAGCCATGATCTACATCAAGACAGAGGATCTCCCTTCAAATCCTTTAAGGAGTTTTGGGTTTTCTTTATGTTTTGTTATTTTATAGCTTCTAAGATGTTTTCTTTTATAATTATGAACTAAAACCCTAGATATCTAAGGGGATGAAACCTAAGACAGATCTTGTTATTGTTATATGGGCTGTGTGATAAATATTTGATTTGTTCTTAATTGTGTGTTTTAACTCTTAAATTGATATGTCCGAGATATTGATTTAAGTCAAATGTGCCTATGTGGAGGAGCAAAAGTCCCTGCATAAGAGTAGATCCAACACAATTAAGCGGAGTTGATCACAATCCTAGACATAGGACGACGAAAATCTGCTGGATTAGAGTCAAATCTAATATGGGGAGCCATAGATTGAGTTAATACAAGACTAAGGGTTTTAACTAGAAAGTGATTTCAGTAATCAACCTAGGATTAGTTGTTCTTATCCTTGACGGAGATATTAACATAATTTAGGGATCTCTATGGATCAAATCAAATGAAGAAATCATTTGGTTCAGAGTTAGATAACAAGTGAAGTCTAGGTGGATTCTTCCTTAGGTATTGCCTTAATCAATCAGTCTTTCCCAAAAGTAATTTCTCACTTTACTCTTTGTCACTTCTTTAGTTAGTTTAGCTTAGTTTACAACCAAACCCTCTCTATTTTTAGGCTAGATAATAGAAAGAAAGTCATTACTAGTACTCATATTTCCTTCGATTCGATATTCTGGTCTTGCCAGTAACTATACTACTATTCGATAGGTGCACTTGCCTTTTATCATGATATTAGTTAGTTTCAAAGTACGATCAGATTTTATTACTTAATCACAAATCACGAGATCATATATGATTTGAGATAATATGATTGAAGAAATATGCATATAGGTTTATATGGTCAATTAGGTAAGATTGAATATTTGGATATATGGGGTATTATGATATGTGTTAAACTTGGTTTTGGCTTGTTTTAAATGTCTTGTGTGGCCTTGTGATTGAATTTAAGTGTTGATGTAGGTGGAAGACAAGTTTGAGTGAGAAATTTGGCTTAGAAATAGCCTTATTTTATCCACATAGGCCGAGACACGAACATGTGTCTCAGCCGTGTGTGATAGATAGCCTAGCACATGAGCGTGTGATCTGGCCGTGTATCCCCTACATCTTAAAAATTTCAAAACAAAATGTTTAGAATTTATCACATGGCTTGGCACAGGAGCGTGTGGCTTGGCCGTGTGACCCCTGTACCTATACATAGCCTAGCCATGGGCGTGTGGCTTAGCCATTTGACACAAGTTAGAGAGTTACATAGGTACAGACACGGGCTGGGACACGGCCGTGTGCCCCATTTCGAATTCTCGTACAGCCTAAGACACAGGCGTGTGTACCCTACACCTAGGATATATTTTAAAATTTTGTTAAAAATTCTCTGAATACCCGGTTTAGTCTTAACTTGCTTCTAATGCATATTTTGGGCCTCAATGGCTCATGTAAAGGACAAAATGATTGAACATGATCGATTTCTGGTATGGATGTTAAATGATATGAAACAACTGTATTTGATGTGTAAATTCAGGTAATGCTCCGTTACTTTGTTCCGACGATGGATATGGGTTAAAGGTGTTATAGGCTCTCTGGACTATTTGGTTTTAACTTTCAGATTTGGGTTTTGTTTAATTTCTTTTCCGTTACATTGACAAAAACACTTTACGCAAAACAAATGGTTTTAACTAATGGTTTTCGGAGACACGAGCTTGGTTTCGAATGGTTTTCAAACTTTCGCTGTGAAATATTTGACTAAATTTAGAGAACAACATGTGACAGGTTCAGTAACATATATAAATATAAACGAATATGTTTTATAAAACTTGGATGCTTTATCAAAATAACTAAACATTGATTTATCGAAGTTTCATCGATTTCAAAACCATTTTTCGTAACACTCCCAGGTTCAGCTATAACGTCTAGGCCAAGTTTAGGATGTTACATTTAGTAGTATTAGAGCCAGGTTACAAAACTCGAGCTGTAAATTTTGGGTTCCAAAATTTCATTTGAAAAAGGTTGGTTTCAAATAAAATTTGTTTTATCCTGAATAAGTATGTGGTATTCCTAGTCTCCGGCGCTGGTCTTGTAAGTATCTCTAAATTTAGAAAACACTATAGTTAGTGCTTTCTAAAATTGTATCGAGTTAAGTTAGAGACTAAAACCTCTGAAATACTTCTGAACTTCTAATAATTTAAGTACAAAATATCTTTTAATAAACACTGGAATTGATGCACAAAATTTTATAATGTAGATAAAATTGAAAATACGATGAGCGCTAGTAGAACTCGTGGTTGTGGTCTTCATGGGCCTGACGGGAGTCGTAAGGGGGCTTGAGCTAAGTTTTCCTTTCTGGGAATATGTCGAATTTGAATACGAGTGAGACACTGGTTTCACCTGCTACTGAGACTATGTCTCAAAGTTGCTCGGTTAGGGACGACGCACTATCTCAAGCTATGTTGAGGGTGTTGGAGGGTGTCACTGAACCTCATTATAGATCTAGGGGCCGTGGGTCGGTAACTGAATAACTCTAGTCCAATGGAGCTGAGTTGTTTAAGGGTGTCACTAGAGTAGCATCTACTATTGTTGAGCATTGGTTAGAGGCTACTGAGAAGATTATGAACAACATTGATTGCACTCCTGAGCAGAAATTGAAGGGTACAGTCTCTTTGCTTTGCGAAGAAACTTACCAGTGGTGGTTGTCAGTTGAGAAGGGTACTCAACCGAATCGTCTAAACTTGGACTATTTTAAGACTGCTTTCCAGGAAAAATATGTGGGTGCGAGTTATATTGATGCTTGTAGGTTTGAGTTCATAAATCTCACATAAGATGATAAGACTGTGGCCGAGTATGAGGCCGAGTTTCTGAGATTGAGCCACTACACTCGAGGTATAGTGGCATTCGAGTATAAGAAATGTGTCTGTTTTGAATAGAAATTGAGGGATAGTCTAAAGGTTCTAATTTCTTCGCAAAAAGAGTGTGAGTTCGCTGTTCTTGTGGATAAGACGAAGATCGTAGAAGAGGTTAAGCGCGTGGAGCGCTAAAACAAAGATCGAGAGAGAGGTAATAATAAGAGGGATTCGGAGCCCTCTAATTCTGTTTAGAGACCTAAGAAATGAGCTAGACCTGATGGGCCTGTTAGAGTGGGAGTTCTTGTTGCTCCTATTGGGATTCAGCCTTGTGGTGATTATGGTAGGCACCATTCGGGCTAATGTTGGAAAATATTAAGGGCTTGCCTGTGTTGTGGGTCATTAGAGCATTGGATTAGAGAGTGTCCACATCGTGTTGATCAGATGCATATTTCGAGACTGAGTTTTGCTCAACCTTAGAGAGCAGTACAGTTGCCACCTAGGGGTTGTAGACCGGCTAGAAGTGGTAATGGTATGGGCTATAGACAGAGAGCACCAGGCATAGGTGTTAGTCAGACTGAGGCGAGTCCATATCGTTTTGATCAGATGCAAGCTTTGAGACCAGGTTTTACTCAACCTTAGAGAGTAGTACAGCAGCCACCTAGGGGCCATGAACCGGCCAGGGGTGGTAATGGTATGGGCCATGGATAGAGAGAACAGGGTATAGGTGCTAGTCAGACTGAGGCGAGGTAGCCTACATTAGTTTATGTTACTCGATACCGAGAGAGCAGAGACACCCCTTATATGATTATGGGTACATTTTTAATTCTTGATGCTCTATATACTGCTTTGATAGACATAGGTTCTACACACTTCTATGTTGCTAGTATTGTTTCTGAGAACTTGAGGATTTCTATTAAGTGCACTTCTGGTGAGATTACTATACTAAGTCCATTGGGGCAATCTGTTCGGGTTAGTAGACTATATAGGAATGTTTTATTGGAAGTATAATGGGCTGTGTTTCCAAAAAATCTGATGGAGCTACCGTTTAGGGAGTTTGACTTAACTCTTGGTATAGACTAGTTAGTTGAGCACTGAGTTAGTTTGGACTGCGTGACTAAGGGGGTCATTTTGAGGACCGAGGATGATAAAGAGGTGGTTGTGATTGGTGAAAGCCAAGATTACCTATCTAATGTAATTTCTACACTAGTGGCTGAGAAATTGTTTTGGAAAGGGTTTGAGGCGTATTTAGCCTACGTCAGTGTTTCAGTTTCTAGGGACTCTTCTACTGGGGATATCAGAACAATGAGGGAATTTTTGGATGTTTTTCCTGAGAAGTTATCAGGTTTACCTCCGAATTGGAAAATTGAGTTTAACATTGAACTTTTAACGGGTACAGCTCTGGTGTCCATCACTTCTTACCGTATGACAAAAAAAGAGCTTAAAAAGCTTAAGGTTCAACTTCAAAAGCTTCTAGATTGTGGTTTCATCCGCCCAAGTGTGTCTCCGTAGTGGCACTAATTCTGTTTGTGAAGAAAAATGATGGTACCATGAGGATGTGCATCGATACCGACAGTTGAATAAACTGATTGTGAAGAATAAGTTCCCACTTTCAAGGATTAATGACCTATTTGATCAATTTTGTAGGATTGTGGTATTCTTGAAGATAGATTTTCATTCTAGGTATCATCAGTTTAGGGTTAATGAAACTGATATTCATAAGACGTAATTTAGGACTCGTTATGAGCATTATGAGTTCATAGTTATGCCATTTTGTTTGACGAATGCTTCGGCTACATTCATTGATCTGATGAATCAGGTTTTTCAGTCGTATCTAGATCATTTCGTCGTTTTTTTCATCGATAATATTTTAGTGTACTCTAAGACTAATGATGAGCATGATGAGCATTTTAGGGTACTGCTTCAGATACTTTGAGAGAAACAGCTCTACGTTAAGATGAGCAAGTATGAGTTCTGGTTGCGAGAGGTATCATTTCTAGGGCATGTGGTTTCTGCTGAGGGGATCTAAGTTGATCCTAGAAAGATTGAGGCTGTGTTTTATTGAAAATAACCTAAAAATGTTTCTAAGATCTGTAATTTTCTAGGTTTGGAAGGATATTATCAGTGGTTTTTTGAGGGGTTTTCACTGATTGTAGCTCCTCTAACTAAACTTCTGCGCAAGAATGTTTCCTTTGTCTGACTTGGTGCGCAACAATCGAGCTTCAAGAAGCTCAAGTCTGTTCTGACTCAAGCTCTTGTTCTGATACAGCCTAAATCTGGTAAGGAGTTTGTGGTGTATAGTGATGCGTCACACGTTGATTTGGGATGTGTACTGATGCAAGATGATAAGGTTGTGGCTTATGCGCCCCGTTAGCTTAAGTCACACGAGGGGAATTATCCGATGCACTGTAACACCCCTACCCGTATTCGTCGTCGGAACAGAGTACGAGGCATTAACAGAGTTTACCGAACCTTTTATTTTTTTTATCTAAGTCTAATACTATTTATTTTCTGAGATATGTTAATATGTCATTCAGTTGGGCTCTCGAAACCCAAAACATATATTAAGATCAATTCGGGACTAAATCGGTACCATAGGGGCTTTTTCGTAAAATCTCAAAATTTCCCTTAAATATTGGGCCACACGCCCATGAGGACTAGGGACACGCCCGTGTGGTTAGGCCGTGTGGGCAATACACCCATGTGACTTACCTCGCTCCAAGCCGTGTGGCTTCACATGCTTGTGTCCTTTACTCGTGTACATTTTAGGAGCTTACTGACTTTCAAACAATGAAAAAATTAATTTCACACGGCCAAGCCACACGCCTGTGTGCTCAGCCCTTGTGGATTAATTTTTATTTTTAATTTAAGTGTAGTTTTCACATGACTATGACACACTCCCATGTTCAAGGCTGTGTCCTTCACATGGCTGAGATACATGCCCGTGTCTCTGCTCGTGTGCCTAAACTTGGGCATTCTATTTCAAAATTTTAAGGTTTAGGGGACACACAGCCAGTTTACATGCCTATGTGCTAGCCGTGTGTCTCACACGGTTAGGTCACACGCCCATGAGCCAGGCCGTGTGGACTCAATATGGGCTTTTTATAGCAAATTAGCCAACCTTGCAAGTTCAAACCTTAACCAATTTCACACCAATAATTCAATCAACACAATTTCATTCATTCATATTTAAAATAGCTTAAATAACTTCATCCATTTCTACCTTAAGTGTTATATTTTAAATGCTAATTCATAAGTTTATCATTTCACCTATTATACCATTACTAATCATAACTAATATATCCTTATATTATTACAAAATATGGTCATTTAGGTTCCTATACTTGCCATATAAACCATCAAAATATATGTTGTAAAGTCTACCAGAAAATCTTGATAGTGTAGCTTGAGTGTGATGATCTAACCCTCTGACCCTCTTGATATTCTACAAAGAATAATCAACACAAGTAAGCTACATATAGCTTAGTAAGTTCGCTGGTTTTACATATAAATCTTGCCGAACATTGAATACATTATAATTAATTCAAAGAGACATATCATTAATTAACGTTTATCCTGTCAACCATAACTCATTTAATACACTCATTTAATTGAGCTCAATAGTAACAATAATAATATTGCTCACATTCTTTCACACAAGTTCCACTGTCTACTTACCAACTTTTCTATTCAAGGAACGACTTACGGATTTAAGTACATCGTGATCTGAAGCCCGAAGGCTAACTGAAGCACATAGGTGCTAAATAAAAACCCGAGAGGGTTAAACAAAAGCTCATAAAAGCTGAACGGAAACCCATAAGGGTTGAATTGAAGCTCAGAAGTGCTAAACTGAAACTTGGAAGTGTTAAACTGAAACTCATAGGAGCTGAACTGAAACCCGTAAAGGTTAACTAAAACTCATATGAGTTAATGAAAGCTTAAAATAGCTAAATAGAAAGCAAACACGAGAATTTGCAACAAATGCTAAATATCGGTTTACTTGGGTAATTTACCGTCAATTCCTCTTTTGCACTGAATGATTGTACTCATTTCCTGCGATCCGTTTCTTTTCAACATTTGGTTCAATTTCATAGCTTTAATACATAATTTCTATTTTTCAACAATTAATATAAATAAATACTAATCATCATTCATCAAATAATATAAAATATTAATAATTTAACCATACGAACGTACCCGGAACAATTCGTAGTAGTTGTAAAAATTTTAGGGACTATTCTGCGACTTTTTCCTTCCCTCGTTTATCTTCAATTTCTTGATCTATAATATAAAATTATTCATTTATCAGCATCTATTTTTACTCTAATTCACTTCATAATTTATACCCCTCAATTTTTGAAATTACCCATTTACCCAAAATTTTATAGTTTTACCAATTTAGTCCCTACTCAATTAACCCCTTAATTGAGCTAATTCCTCTCAATTAACTCTCTATCTAAACATTATGAACTATTTCACAACCATTGAAATAAAAAAATTCAGCACAAAACCCTAATTTTAATTTGTTTCACAATTAGGTCCTAAATATCAATTTCTATTCAATTTATTCAATAAAATCATCATATAACAAAATTAAAACTTCAATTTCATGCTAAATCATCATAAACTTCTAGCACTTAATCATAGAAACTTTCAATATCAACCATGAAATCAAAGACTAATGAATTAAATAGTAGGACCTAGTTGTAAAAGTCTCAAAAACACAAAAATTTCAAGATATAATTAAGAATTGAGCTTCCTTGCAGTAAAAATATAAAAACCAGTTTTGAGAAACCCTCCTATGGTGTTTTTGGTTGGAGAAGATGAAAGAAAATGAAAATATCTAGAATTTTCTAATTTAGTCCATCTTTTTAACTAATAATTTTTACTCTTTTCCAATTTTGCCCTTGTTTCACCTTATTTCTCAGCCAACACACAGCCCAACCATCCAACCCATTTGGTTTTGGGCCAAATTACTCTTTGAGTCCTTCTTCTTTATTATTTGAGCTATCTAATCACCTTTCACAGCTTTACATCTTATTTAATTTAGTTATTTTTGTCCAATTGACTATCAAAACCTTAAAATTTCTTAACGAAACTTTAATACTAACTTATTAACACTCCATAAATATTTATAAAAATATTTATGGCTCGGTTTAAAATTTTGATGTCTTGATACCTTATTTTAACTTAATTTACCTAATATTTTCTTTTAAACCACAAATTCACAATTTCAAAAATATTACTAACACCAGACTTATCTATAAATTATCAAAATTTATAACTTATTCGTCAGATTTAGTGATCTCGAATCTCTATTCTGACACCACTGAAAATTGGATCGTTATACGCATGATCTTGAGTTAACTGCCGTGGTGTTTGTTTGAAGATCTAGAGGCACTATCTTTATGGTGATAGGTATATCATCTACAGTGATAATAAGAGCCTTAAGTATTTCCTTACTCAAAAGGAGTTGAATATTAGACAACATCGATGAATTAAACTGCTCAAAGATTATGACTGCACGATAGAATATCATCCCAGTAAGGCCAATATGGTGGCTGATGCTCTTAGTCATAGAGCGATGACTGATTTGAGGGTAATGTTCGCTCATCTCAATTTATTTGATAATGGTGGTCTATTAGCCGAGTTACAGGTTAAGCCGACTTGGATTGGGTAGATTCGGAAAAAGTAGTTAGAGGATGATTCTCTGGTTCTGTGGTTCTGTCATGTTGAGAACGATAGTGCACCTGATTTTGGACTGAATAATGATGGGGTTTTGTGTTTCCGAGGTCAGGTTTATGTACCAAACGATTCTGATTTAAGACAGTCGATTCTGAGGGAAGCGTATAATAGGCCTTATGTTATGCATCCCGATGGTAATAAGATGTATTGGAATCTCTATGAACTGTATTTTTGGTCAGGTTTGAAATGAGAGGTAATGAATTTTTTTACTCGTTGTCTGACGTGCCAGCAAGTTAAGCTGAGCACCAATTGCCTCAGGTTTGCTTCAACCTGTTAAAATTCCTTTATGAAAATGGGAACAAGTGATGATGGACTTCATTAGTCGGTTACTTTTAACACTCACTAAAAAGGATTCTGTGTAGGTTATCGTAGATCGATTGACCAAGTTCGCTCACTTTATTTTGGTTCAGACAGGCTATTCTCTGTAGAAGTTAATGAAGGTCTATATCTCTTAGATTGTAAGACTGCATGGGGTTCTAGTGTCAATAATTTTTGATAGGGATCCTCACTTTATTTCTTAGTTCTGGAAGAAACTTCACGGAGCTCTGGGTTTGAGATTGGACTTTAGTACTGCATTTCATCCTCAGATCGATGGTCAATCTAAGAGGATGATTTAGATACTGGAGGATATGCTACAGAGCTATGTAAGTGACTTCCGAGGTAGTTGGGAGGATTTCCTGCCATTAGCGGAGTTCGCCTACAAGAATAGTTTTAGTCTAGCATCTAGATGACACCTTACGAGACTTTGTATGGTCGTAAGTGTCGTACTCTGCTATGTTGGATTAAGTTGGGTGAGCGACATATTTTGGGTTCTGAGTTGGTTTCTGAGATGGAAGATAAGATTAAACTGATTCGGTATCATCCGAAGGTAGCTTCTGATAGATAGAAGTCTTATACAGATCTAAAAAGGAAAGATATCGAGTAATTTGTGGGGGACTTCGTGTGTCTTAAGGTATCTCTGTGGAAAAAAGTTCTGAGGTTTGGTTGTAAAGGCAAGTTAAGCCTTAGGTTCATTGGACCATATCGGATTCTGAAGCATGTGGGACCAATGGCTTATTAGTTAGAGGTACCTCCAGAGTTAGACCCTATCAATGATGTGTTTCACGTCTCGTATTGAGGTGGTATTGGTCTGATCCATCTCACGTTGTCTTTGTTGAGGAGATTGAGGTTAGACCAGACTTAACCTTTGAGAAGGAGCCGATTCAGTTTTTGGATCGAGATATTAAGGTTCTGAGGAGGAAGTCCATTTTGTTAGTTAAGGTTCTGTATTGGAATCATGGTTCTGAGGAAGCCACGTGGGAACCTGAGGACTCGATGCGTTAACAGTATCCTAATCTATTCAGGTCAGGTAAATTTCGAGGCCAAAATTTCTTTTAGGGGGTAGAGTTGTAACGCCCTGTATAGTTTAAGTCCGTTTTTGTGAAATTTCATACAAATATGTATTTGCTTCAGTGGTTAAATGTTCTGGGTGTGTGTATGAGGTCTTAGGTTCAAGTCCCACATTTAAAAATTTTGTTACATTTAAAAATTTTATTACTTTTAATCCAAGCCTTATCCTGTTGGGTGGGCTTATGTAATATTGTTTGTTAGCCTATATTAGAATGAGCTTGCTGGTTCGAGTGGTAAAGAGTTAGTGTGTTGAAGGTCTTATGTTTGAATCTTTGCACAAGCATAAGTGTTATTTGTTGTTTCGGTTGTCTAATAGAGGTTTGGCAAAACTGGAACTCTAAGGTTGTTGGATAAGAATATGATGTTGATTTTGGTGGGATATGTTGTTAGTAGGGTAGTGGGAGGAGTTAGGATTTTTGTTAATTTTGATTTATTTTATTTTCATTTTAATTTTTATCTTTTCCCAAAAACCTTTTCCCTTTCTGACTTTTTTTTTGTTGTTTACGTCTATCGAATTTTTTTCTTTTTCTTCCTACCGATTTCTATCTTTATCTGCCTATTAAATTGTGGTGCTCTGGTTCCCTGTTTTTTTGTATGTTTTGGTAAGTGATGGTAGTAAGGTTTTTGCTCAAGTTAGGGAGAATTTTGTTAAAGCCGTTTTAAAATGATATTTCTTTTTCGTTAGTTTTAATTTTGGGTTGTTGGCAGCAGTGACTTGTGAGGAACGAAGCTCTCCTCTTGTGGAATCGTAGTATCGGGGATCGTTTGGGAAGTTCGGTAACTGATGAACGTTTGGGTTTTGTTGTGGTCAATTTCTTTATTTCAGTTTAATCGAGGATTTAAGATTAATTTTGGGAGTTTGTATTATCAACTTTAGGTTCTGGTGGTCTCGGGAGTGGTTTTGCATGCATTAGAATCGTATCAAGTGTGTACCCCTAACATAAAAAATTGAGCTTTGGCGAAAGTAAAAAATGGAGTCTGTCGATGCCGCACAGGGCTGTGGGCCCAGAATTCTAAAATTTTGTAAGGTCGCACGATTCATTTCAGCGTCTATGGGCCTACCGCAGGTTCGGTAAGGGCTAACCAAACCTTAATTCCTGTGATCTGGTATTTTGATAGTCTGATATGAGTAGGACACTTATATGTATGTCTGATTGTTCTGTTTAAGTATATATATATGTTATCTGTAAACAAGCATGTTAAGAATGTTAATTCCGTATTCTGTATCTGTGTTTGGGGTGGAATTTGTATATGTAGAGGAAGTGATCTGTACGTCGACTTTTTGCCTTTATTCTAGTAGTTTGACTGCATATTATCTGCCATGTGTCGATCAACACTATATGGTGTGTAGGGATGAGTGGGTATTTTTAACCACACATGGTGTGATGGGATGGTCGGAGATGATGTGTAGAGCATGGGGGTAGGATTCTATATATCTGTTATGTTTATCTGATTCAGATATCTATATCCATTATGGACTTAGGTCCGAATTTGTATCTGACTGTATATAAGATACTGTGCATGTTGCATGACTATTTCTGTTGGGTTACACACTGGGTTTATGAAAATTCACATCTGTTTGTCTGTTCTGATTAGGTAATCTACAAACATAGGCGGGTCGGTGTGACAGAGGCTCAGCGCTGACCACTTGACTGAGAACTGTTTTAATTTAGCATTATCGATTTTATTTTTAAAATATGGTTTTCTTGAGAGTTTGTAATTTTTAGGACTCTCTAGATTGTTTGGTTTTAACTTTCGGATTTAGATTTTGTTTGCTTTCTTTTCCGCTACATTGACAAAAATACTTTACGCAAACAAACGATTTTAACAAATGATTTTGGGAAACACGAGCTTGGTTTCGAATGGTTTTGTTTTAAATGGTTTTCAAACTTCCACTGTGAAATATTTGACTAACTTTAGAGAACAACATGTAACGAGTTTAGTAACATATATAAATGTAAATGAATATGTTTCATAAAACTTAAACGCTTTATCAAAACAACTAAACATTGATTTATCAAAGTTTTATCGATTTCAAAATTCTTTTTCGTAATACTCTCAGATTCAGCCACAACGTTTACGCCGGGTTTAGGGTGTTACATTGCACTTTTTAAAAAAAAAAATATATTCGAACTCAACAAAGAACATTATCAGGAGGAGCATCCACGAATTCTAAAAAAATTAGTATTTATAAACAATAAAACATAAATAAAAGATACATTAATTACAACTTCAAAAGGGTGTTGTATATTTACTTTTAGAAATAAAATTATAAATATATGTTACTATTACAGTTAATGTTTACTAAATAACATAACAGTTAATGGAAGGGCTTAATTGTAATGGTCACTATGGCTTGATGTTGCAAAAACTATGCAAACAAAAACACAAAAAACGGCTTGGCATTACAAAAACCGTGTAAACAGAAACATAAAGAACACCAATGTATGTTTGTGCAATTCAATTTCCTTACGTCTGCGGAGTCTAGCTCAGTAAATAATTCCATTATCTTTAATCAACAATAATTCAAGTAAATCACATTCTATCACTTCCCAAATATAGATGTCTTACATTTGTACCTAAAAACTAAAACACTCATCTCCAAATTCTCCCTCTAAAAACTTGGGTAGTGAACACATAAGGTTTACAAATCAGTTTCTGCTCTCACAAAAATAATTCCTCAAAGAACAAATACAAGTGCTCTCAATATGCTCTCGTACATCACCTGGACAAGTCTCTTAGCGTATATCAATTTCCATTTTCTAACATATAATCTAAATGAATACAACACAACTCCTTGAAAATAGCAATTGCACTCAAACAATAAAATCATTAATCTGATGAGGATATGCCGTTTCAAACTTAGCATTGCAATCTTGATCAAATCTCCACAAAACACGTGTTGTCTTGATTCATTCGAATACAATCCAATCTTCACTAGCCACAAGTTGGTTTTCATAAATAGGCTCTAGTATCTTCAAAATATCAACACAATAATTAATCTAAAGATTTTGTTGCATAAAATTACCGACACAAATATAGCAAGTATTTCTACTACCTCAATGGCAGTTTATAATGAAAACTGCTGAATGCCACTCAACATAGAATCACATATCTTGCTTCAATAGTATATATCAAGTGAATCTAAGTGGCCCTTTCTATTTTGGCCCTTTAAAATTTTTAAAAATTTAAATTAGTAAAGATAAAATTGTACTTTGACCCCTTAAAAATGATAAAATTTTGATTTAATCTTTTTAAAATTATATTTTACTATTATAAAAATTACAATTTAATTTCGGCCTCTTAAAAAGATTTTCTAATTTCGCCCTTGATATATATATATATATATATATTTCTTTTAAGAATGATATAGTATATATACGTGTGATGGCATGTACCTGAGCTGTTTGACCTAAGGCTCACATTACATTCGCATCATGCGAAAAATATGTTCCATGACGCAAACTAGAGGAAAAAGAAAAGAAAAGCAAAGCAAAGCAAAGCAAAGTTTAAAGAATATCTTACACCACTTTCTTGAATGAAACCATATAAAAGTAAAAGCAAAAGCAAAATGAGGCTGTTGTTGTTGTTGTATGAATGTATGCTTCTGCCCCTACTACTGTATTTTGAATTGATTGATGTTATGGCTTGCAACTAAGTTTGTCGATTTCAAATCAAATTTACTTCAACAGTATATATATATATATATATATTCTTCTCTTTTGATCTTATCGTTTTTCTCCTAAAGTCTTCCCCCTTTAGCTTCCTCCTTAGCAAGAGAGTAGATTTTATTCGGACATGTTGAGGGTTTATTAGGTTGTAAGAAGAAAGTTTGAGAAATTAAGGATAAGCTTGAGCTGAGAGTAAAGAAACAACAACACACACAAACAGGGTTTCATGGAAAGGACGATGTTGCTTTTGCCTTTTGCTGTTGCTTATAAGCAAATTTGTTGATGCTGACTCTTTTAAGAATTATTCTAAGCACTAATGTGAGAATTATAATGCCTTCATTGCTGATACCTCGCACCTTTCCGTATTTGGGGGACAAAACATGGTTGAATGTCTTTTCTGGGTTGTTTTTTTAGTTTTAAATAATGCTTATTACATATTTTGGCTCCTATACTATATATAAATTATCAACTTGGTACTTCAAGAAAAATTTTCATCTTTCTAACAATCATTTTGTTGATCCCATAACCTCATCTACCATTTTCTGTTACCAACGTAAAGTTTAGACATTAAAAATCTAATGAGATATATTCACATGTGTATTTTTCTCCCTTAAAGACTTTATTTATTTTTCTTCTTTTTTCATTAATTTCAAGCCTAGTTTTTTTATTGGATTATTTCCTTTCCTCTTTTTCCATTAATTTTATGAACTTCATCTTTCTTTAAATACTAAAATTTCCTTTATTTTATTTTCTTTTCAAACCCATATTTAATCTCTACTCTCTATTTATAAACCCTAAAAAAAGCAATATATATATATTTGCCAGTAGTGACTCTGACCACCATGCTCCATTGTGTCGGTCATCGACTCAAGTTCAAGCTCCGTCCGTTTAGAGTTCTCCAGCTCTTACAGTTGTTCATTTTTCTAAAATCCTCCTCAAACTGTATAAATCGAGCCTTAAAAGAGCCTTAAAAGATACAAAACCCATCCATTCTAATATGCAGTTTAGAATATTTAATGTGCAAAGTTAGAAATTTTTTTGTCGAATTTAAATTATAACTTTATGATATAAAAATATAATATTATTATTTTAATAGTTTATATATTTATAATTTTTATTAATTTATGGGCTAAAATATACTTTTACATTTATTAATTTAAAATTTTAAAAATTTTAAAGAAATTAAATAAAAAAAAGTTCCATTTTTAGAGACCGACCGCCGTCAACCCGTTAAGTACTCCCCAATAAAAAAATCCCCACCATTGCTATTTCAAAAGAAAAAAAAATCTTCCTATCATTGGAAACCATGACACCGTACATGTGTTTTCTTTTTAATCTTTCTTTTCTTTTGCGATGCACTTCAAGTTTTTTCCCCGTTCGTCGATGGATATGTCATTAGTTACTTCAGGATTGAAGAATCGAAAATACAAAAAAAATGAAGAACAATAGAAATTAATAAAAAATGAAAAAAATAGAAAAATGAAAAGTTTTTAAGAAATTAAAATTATATTTTTGTGTAGAAATTACATAATTTAGTGACGTGGATTAGTTATCCAAATGGCAATATTTGTTCAAGCTACGTAGTTTTTTTTTCAGATAATTTGACTGACAGAATTAAAGTATAAGGTATCAAATTTACTAATTTTTTCCCAAATATGGTATTAAGGCTTTAGATGAAGGCATTGTTTGTGGTAGCTTTCTCCATGTATATAAATACATGCATTTGTGGTAATATGCTTCGTTTTTCCACTTTTAGCTGTACGTTAAGATAAAGGACTTTAGGGCATTTTATATCGATTCAGCTATAGCATCATGATTCAAATATATCTGTGACAAACCCCATCATAAATTTTTTTCATAAATTAGTCCATGAGAGAAAAAAAAAAGGGACAAATCCCTTTTGAGTTGTTTGAACTAAAAATCACCAAGATTTGCGTGGAATATATGAATTGAAAGCTTTGCCTATTGCTAAGCCTGATAGTATGTAAAGCTAAGAATGGGACACCGAGTATCTGTTTAATATGATCTAATATATACTCAAATTTTCAATTTTTATTTAATATGGTAAAATTATATGACATATTGATTTTTTTTATAGGAAAATTCATTAATTCATTTTGTGAAAGGGACCATACAATTCAGGAAAGAAAACCACACTCATTGAAGCAATAAAGAAAAAGCTTCGTCAACACAATAAATGCTTTAGTTTCAGTATCAATAGAAAATCATGACACATTGACAATTGGTTTTGTTACAACTCAAGCATGACATATCTAAAGTGCTTACAAACACTTAATATAATAAGAAAATTAACTACGGAGGGTCCAAAGTGGTAGGCAATATTTGGTACAAGAATCGAGCATCCACCAAACTGGAGAGGATGCTACAAAACCATCCCCAAATCACTTGCAAAAGCAAGACTACATGTATAAGCCAGACTAAAATACGTGCTATAAGAGTAGAAAAAGACTTCTAAAATTGAAGACTTATTAAACAATAGAAAACAAATAAAAAAAATATAGAACTTAAGACAACATTGGTCTAAACTAACTTGTGAAATAATATATTATTCTGAAATAATTTCAAAATAGAAAAGTATTAAGAACTCGACAAAGAGTCACCCACTTTCCAAAGAAACTACTGGTGGCTGGTGGAGTTTCAGCGACGAAAGACACTTTCATCTGTCCATCACAACTTGTGAAAACAACAAAGGTACCCACAAAATAGATTTGCAAATTTAAAAAAGAGAAACACATGATATGAATGAGGAGAAGAAAGAAAGAGAGAATTGATAGGAGGGAGAAAAAGACGGGCAATAGCCAGCTTGGAGGTTAGCACTATTGCTGGGAAAAACAAAAAGGAAGAAACAAACGACTTGGAGAGAGGAAGAAAAAATTTAAGGGCCTTCTTAGATTTATTACTCATTTTCAAATATATGCTAAATATTTTTAAAAATTCCTAATAATGGAAGCTAATATCTATAATCTAATTATTACCCATTAGATATTAGGATTTATGTTTGAAAGGTAATAAGCATTTCATTAGTCCAAGATACAAAACATGACATAATTGTATAGGTTTGTACAAGGTCTCCCCATTATAATGAAATTACAACATTTTCACAACAACATTATCGGAATAAATAGACAAAGCAAAAAATCAAACGCAATAAGCAGTAGATAAAGCAACCAAAAGGCGACCTAAACTACATTAGACTTGGAAAAAGAAGAAATCTAAAATGAAAAATCAAATGAACACATTCAGTTAATAAGAAAACTCGCTTACTCTTGCTTTCGCAAGCTTTTTTTCTTGACATTTTCTTCCCTTAAGATTTGCTTAATTTCCCAACTTTGGTACTTATAGTAGTTCAAGCACGAAATGACATTAAAATGTTAAGGGCTATACTGGGGTATTGAAACCAATGAACAGTATTGCAATAATTACTCTCGAGAATAACTTTAGTAGATCCAACATATCTTGAAGTTAAGAAAATGATGAAAGTTTCCTTGACTGTGATGGTTTATGCCAAAGTTGGATTAATCACACCAATTGATTTCAAGAAGGCTAACTAGGTTGCCCCGTTGTGATCACGAAGAATACCTCTGATCTCTGCTTGTATATATTACCTTTTACGGATGTGTCAACGTTGAATTTCATAACATTAACAGAGGGAGGTGCCCAAATTGACCCGGCTGGGTAATCTTTCTTAAGGTCTACTGGACAGAGATTATTTAGTGCCAAGAAAAAATTATTCACCAAGAGAGCAATTGATCGTTATTTTACCTTACACGGTGCAAGAAGTTCACATAGTGGTGGTGTGCTGAGAGCTGTTAGAGAAGGAGGAAGTGTTTGTGGCATTCAAGTTGTGTGTATGTATAGGGAAGCAAGGAAGGAAAAAGACCCATCTTGAGCAAGGGTGGCCATTTCTTAACCTTAGGCCTTGAAAAGTGTACAACATGGGTTTTATCATGTTTGACCATTTAAGGAGTACAATAACCTTTTAGGCAGGTGGCAATAAGATGGACATAGACTAGGTCAGGTCTCATATGTGATTCATGCAAGGGGATCCAACATTTTTCCTTGTTGAGGTAGATCAAAGTAGCTTTAGGTTTTATGTATATATGTGTTAATGAAGCTCGTAGTTGATGAAGTATTACTATTGGCAAGGTCATAGTCAATGATGTTGTGAGATGACGAGGTAGGGGCGACACGATTCTATTGCCTAAGGTACCAATAATAATTACCCTCCCAATCAAGGATGTATAAAGTGACCTACCTCGAAACGATCAACTTTCTTATTTTCCAAGAATAAATGCTCGAGAAATGCATGTTTGGTGAGGAGGTAGCACGTGTTTTACACACAAGGGCTTTTATAACATCTTTAATTTGAATTTAAGAATAACATTGTTTGGGTTTGCTCCATCTAATAAGGAGGATATATATTTGATCCTAATTGGTTACAAAACCAATAGGTCAATATTTTATAAATGGTACAATTGTTAATATTTTATTGTTATGGGAAGTTGTATCGTTTCTGAATCCTCCCTTATATGCTTTTCATTCTATAAATGAGGTACTTTAAGGCTTTTGTTGAGATCTTTGTCTCTACATATTGGAGAAAAGAAAATTTTAAAGAGAGTTTTGTAGATAAGTGTTTGTCGCTCAAGATCTTGCTAGAGTTTCTACCATCATCCCTTCTTGTTAAGTTTTAAATTTGTTATTTTTGTTTGTTTGTGTTAAGATTTGAGTAGAAGGTTTTTTTTATTGATAATAGGATTAGGTTGGATTTTGGCATATTATGGCTAGTGATAGTAGTTGGCGAGGAAGAGAAAAGGCTAGTGGTAAAAGTGGAAAAAGGAAAGATAATTCTAGTTCAAATAATACAACGATAGCAAATAATCTCGATAAGTATATAGACTTTTTAGTAGCTATTACTAGGAATAAATGACTATGTAAAACAAAGGAATATGAGATATATAAAAAGTTGAAGATGAAAGGAATTAGGTTTCCCAACTCTACTTTTGAATTTTCAATTCATGATTGGGTGAACTATTTGAATGATGTAACTAGAGGCTTCTTTCTATCATTGTTCATCTTTGAAGTTAGGTTCCACCTACCTTTGCATCCTTTCTTTTACAGGGCATTAAAGGAGTATGACATAGCCCCTGATCAATTGACGAACTTCTCTTGGTAGATCTTTGTGTGTTTCCTTATTAATTGTCATAAAAGAAGCAGCTTACTGTTGAAAGGTGGCCACAATGCAACAACATGCAAGTTACCAAGCCACTATGCAGCAGCATCTAAGTGACCAAGCAATACAGCAATAACATGCAAATGTCCATGGTGTAATTCAGTTGTAGAGCTTTTTGTAATAGTTGACTTTTGTTAGTTTGGTTGTAATCTTTTTGTGTTATGTTCAGCTAAGAACTAATCATGTAGTTAGCTAATTTAGTAGTTATTTATGTTGTCTTTAAGCTGATTTAACAGCTTGGATACTTGCACAAGCAAGTTTTATTTTCTCCTAATGTAACTTATCTACTTATGTTCATGAAATCTTTCTTATTCAAATAATAAGAGTTGGCAATTTTGTTCTCTCCATCTTCATTAGTTTTTTGCTTCTGTTTTTCATCTTTCAACACAAATTTTAGTTGCTTTGATCTTTAGTTAGCTTTTAAAACTCAAAAAATGGTATCAAGAGCCTATCATCTTTGAGGGCCTTTACTGTGTGTTGTTTTGTGTTGATTCATTGAGTGATTCGTGCTTGAAAGAAAAGAAACAAACGTTGGCTTGTCGAGTTGCTGCAAAAGGATGAGTATTTCACCATCACCTGTGTAACAGCCCGATTTAGACCCTAATCGGAACGGTGGTTTTGGGACCATGAATCCGAGTCAGAAAAATATTTAAAATTATTTTTTGTGTTTATTTTGTGTGAATTTGTGTCTGTGAAAATTTCGTGATTTAATTTTGTTGTTTAGGTGTCCGATTAAATAAAAGGGTTTAATCGCGTAATTTGAAAATTTGCTACTTTTGATAATAAGGACTAAATTGGTGTTGGCTTCTTGAGTGGAAGCACTATTGATCCAAAAAGTCCATTTTTATATATGTATGTGCTAGTGTATGGCATTAAATAATTTGAATATGTTTTCCTTATTAAATATGTATATGTATATATATATGTTATAAAAGTAAATATATATATTTAAGTGTTTATATGATAAGTAGGCAAAATTAAGGTGGACGAATACGTCCTTAATATATAAGTTTTGGCTATTAATTCATTAATGGCAAAATTGGGAAACTAGTAATTAAGTTATAATAACATAAAAATGAAACATAAAAGAAAACATTAGCTTATATTATTCTTTTCACCGAAACAAGAAACAAAAAGAAAAGAAATGGAGAAGCTTAGGTTCGGCCATCCTTCCAAGCTCGATTCAAGGTTCGTTCTTTGTCGGTTTTGAGATCGTTACTTCGAGTACTACAAAACCCAAGCTTTAATTTTTGATTTTGATGAATATTTTGAATTGTGCCATTATTGAGAGCTTATGGTTTTTGTTGTTTCATGATGAATTATGAAAGGTATGGATTGGGTTAATATATATTGTAAAGGAATTTTTGATGATTTTGAGTAATTAGGACTTAATTGTAAAAATAATAATTTGAGGGACTAAAATGAGAAATTGATGAAAAATATGGGCTTGTACGAATCTTAGGAAGATTCAGCTTAAGCATAGTAAAGTCAAATTTTGAATATTTTGTGTTTTGTGCAAATTGGACTAAATTGTAAAAAGTGTAAAATGTTAGGGGTAAAATGGTAATTTACCAATTTATGTGTTTTTGGACTAAATTGAATAAAATATGGTTGAATGAGCTTAATTTGAATATGTTTAGATCATGAATCAAAGAAATCAGATATGGATCGGGGATATACAAAAGTTGTCGACTAGCTCACCGATTTCGTTTTGTGTTGTCCGAGGTAAGTTTATAAGCAAATAGACGTGTTTATTGATAATTTAATGTTATATTTACATGCTGTTATGAAATGTCAAGATTAAAATATGCTATGGCTGAATATGTTTAAATTGGGCTATGACACTTTCGAGTTCGATTTGACCGAGATATGACATCCGAAAGCCCCGTATGAACCTTAGGAATAGCTAGGATACGCATGTCATGACATAGGATTCCGATATATGTGTACGAGTAAGGCCCTGTCTGGGACAGTGGCATCGATATGTGATTACATGTAAGACCACGTCTGGGACGTTGGCATTGTACGATATGTGTGATTATCCGAGTGTCCTATCCAATTCCGAGTTGTTCATCGAGCAAAAATGATTTGTGTTCGAGTGTGTATAACGAGCTAAATGGCCAGGTATGAATCGGCTTATTGTGCACTTAAAATAAGGTAAGTGAGTAAGTCGATACTTATTTCAAACCATGTGTAATGCCAATAAGGATTATATGTGGAATAGATAAGTGTATTCGGCCTAGAGATTATTTTTGAATGAGTTTCCATTATATGCATATATGATTATGAATATTCGGCCTTGTGAATATCATTGTAATTATTTTGTGATACACAAGCTTATATAATTGTGTGTATGTGAACTAAATTCTTGTTAATGTCTATTTGGCTTTGGAAATTAAAGAATAAAATATTAATTTGGCTATATGAGCATTTGGCCAAGGTGATGTTTAGGAATGAATATATATATTTAAAATATGAGCTTACATGTGTTGGATTTAAATGTGCTATGATAATATAATTTGGTGTAGTTTAATTAAGTTGATAATATTATTGAATTGTTTATTTGCTTATGACTTACTAAGCTATGATGGCTTACTCTTTATATTTATGTTTACTTTGTTTTATAGATTTTGAATTCAAGTCACGAGCTCGGGAATCGTCAGAGAAGCTTATCACACTATCGACTGTTTTCTTCGATATTTTTATAAGTAGAATTTTGAATCTATGGCATGTATAGGTTAATTTATATTTAGTTATGTTTGAAGTGGTGTATATAATATGCCATGCGAAAATGGCTAATTTGATACATAAGTAATTGATAATTTTGGTCATGGTTCTTATGTGTGCTAAGCTCGATTTATATGTGTTCACTAAATGATGATGTGGTTGCTTATGACTTTAGTGATTCAGACATGTTATATTTTTGAGGTGTGGTTGGTATAATTTGATAAATTTTAAGTGGATTACTTTGAGATATTAGGGTATAATATGTGTGGCGTATTTGGTATGTGATATGATAGGTGTTTTATACGTTGATAATGGCTCTATATTTTAGGTTGAATTCAGTTTGGGGTTGACTATTGGTCAAGCCTTTTAATTAGTATATTGTATGTACTTGTGGTTCGGACATATGTTATTAATGTTGATATTTATGCTAGGTAACAATTGTGTCACATGCTGTAATAGATAATGACGATTAATATATAGGTACTAGAACATGTGTATATGAAATATTCGGTCACCTTGATTTAGTTGAAAATTTACTTATACTTCACTTGAGCATAAATGATTATATATATTAGATGTTACGTATGTGTATTTAAATATGTGCATGGTTGATTTTATTAAATGTGCAGGTTGTTTTTAACTTATGTATATTAGGTGTTATATAGCTGGAATCGGTATGGTAGGTGATGAATATTGCATGTGTCTTGTGATTAAATAGTCAATTGTTCCATCATGTGTTTAATGTTAGATGTGACTGCTACCTTAAGTTTTTTATTTGTGATTATTTATTAAAATTTTATAAAGTGATAGCATGATTAGACATGGGTTCTAAGGATTTGCCCTCAATGTTAAATTGTGAATGGCTTCTAGAAATTATTAATTAAGAAGCCCAAATATTGATTCACTTCGTGTTTAAGAAATAAGTATGCAAGTTTATTTTGCCTATTTCCTAAGTCACACTTGATAGTATAGAACATGATTTATGGTTTATTAAATTCTAAATGTGTAAATAATTTGGTTATCGTGTAAACACATTAATGCTGTAAGCAATACGTTGGCTTAGTTGCCACATTGTTTATGCAAGATGTATGTCATTACTTATTTTGAAACGCAATTTGAATTTATTCTCAATTATAAATGAGTTCAACTTGAGTGAATATATGTATATTTAAATGTCTAGAATTGAACTGTTAATCAGTAATGCATCATTATCCTAATCCGGCAACGGATATGGTTTAAGGTTGTTACAACCTGTCTTTGATGGTGAAAACTACAACATTTGGGCTGTGAAAATGAAGACATATCTGCAGGCTCATGATCTGTGGAGTGTTGTTCTAGCTGACACAGAGCCACCACACTTGAAAGCTAATCCAACCATAGCTCAAATCATGCAACATAATGAGGACTGTGCCAAGAAGTATAAGGCTATTTCATGCCTACAGAATGGAGTTTTAGATGTGATATTCATAAGAATAATGGCTTGTGACACTCCAAAGTAAGCTTAGGACAAAATCAATTAGGATTTTCAAGGGTTAGACAAGACCAGGCAACAGCTAATAAACTTGAGAAGGGACTTCGAGGATTTGAGGATGAAGGAGTCTGAAACCATCAAGCAGTATGCTAACAGGATTATGGCCACAATCAGCAACATAAGACTGCTTGGAGATGAGTTTAGTGATAACAGGATAGCTGAAAAAGTCATAACAACTCTACCAGAGAAGTATGAGTCTAAAATCTCTTCTTTGGAGGACTCGGGGGACCTATCAGCTATACTTTTGACAGAGCTGATAAATGCTCTCTATGCACAAGAACAAAGAAGAGAAAACAGAATGGAGGAGTATTTAGAGAAGGAAATTTTCAGGCCAGGAGCAGAGAAAGCTCAAGCTCGAGCTCAAGTTACAAAGACAAAAAGCCTTACACAGAAAAGAAAGAAAAAAAAAAGGGAAAAAGGATGTTAACAAAAAGAAGTTTCCACCATGCACACTGCAAGAAGACCACTCATTTGGAAAAATACTACTAGTATAGGCCCGACATTCAATGTAGAAGGTGCAAATAACTTGGCCACATTGAGAAAGTGTGCAAGAACAAAGCAAAAGCACAGGAACAGCAGTAGAATCAAGTTTAGGCTGCCAAGGATGCTCAAGCTCAAGAGGAGCATGTCTTTATTGCCTCTTGTTTTGCAAGTTCAAGCAAAGTTAGCAATAATTGGCTGATTGATAGTGGCTACACTCATCACATGGCTTTAGACAAAAGCATATTTAGAGAGCTAGACACCAATTTTGTGTCCAAAGTCAGAATTGGAAATGGTGAGTTCATGGAAGCCAAAGGCAAGGGAAAGGCTATGATTTGCACTCAGTCAAGTAACAAAACCATATTAGAAGTTCTTTTTGTACCTGACATTGATCAGAATTTGTTGAGTGTTGGTTAGCTGTTGGAGAAGGGTTATTCCCTTTCTTTTAAAGGAAAGACTTATGTGATTAAGGATGTTTTTGATTAAGTGTTGGTGACAGTAGCCATGCTTGATAGATCCTTCATTTTGGATGTGAATTAGTTAGAAGCAAGTGCATATGCAGCTCAAACTGATGAATCATGCTTGTGGCACAAGAGACTGGGGCATGTGAATTACAAGTCACTTGGTTTGATGCATAAAATGACTTTGGTTGAAAACATGTCCAAGATTGAGCCAAAGAAGGATATGTGTGAGGTTTGTTAGCTTGGCAAGTAGACCAGACTACCTTTTCCTATCAACAAGGCTTGGAGAGCTTAAGAGAGGCTCCAACTGGTCCATACAGACATTTCTGGACCTATGAAGACCTTCTCTTTGAATGGAAGTAGGTACTTTGCATTGTTTGTTGATGATTCCACCAGGTTCCGTTGGGTAAATTTCTTAAAACAAAAGTCAGATGTGGCTGACTACTTTTGCAAATTCAAGGCATTGGCTGAAAATCAAGCCAGTTGCAAGCTGAAGTGCTTCAGGTCAGATAATGGAACTGAGTATGTGTCTCGAAGATTTCATAAGATCTGTGATGAAACTAGAATTCAAAACCAATTAACCACCATCTACACACCACAGCAGAATGGTGTTTGTAAGATGGAAGAACATGACTGTTATAGATATGGCTAGGTGCGTACTGTTTGAGGCCAAGATGCCTAACAAATACCCTTGTGTATTTGCTAAACAGGCTGCCAACTAATGTAGTTAAGGACAAAACACCTTATTAGGCCTGGTTTGGACAAAAACCAACTGTTTCACACTTGAAAGTGTTTGCCTGTTTATACTACACACTAGTGCCAGTTGAGAAGAGAATCAAGCTAGGGAAGAGGTCTATACCAAGAGTGTTTGCTGGTTATAGTAGTGTAAAAAATGAATATAGGGTATTTGATCCTTCAACAAAAATGATTAAAATGAGCGGAGATGTCAAGTTCAGTGAGAGCAATTGTTGGAAATAAGATGGAACAGATGCAAACTTGTCTGAGCAAGACCAACATGATCTTGACTTGTAGCATGCTGAGATTGAAGCTGATGCTGAGGATGACTATGATGATTGATATGCATGATATGAAGCAATAAAATTTATAATAATAATCAAACCAGAAACTAACTATTATCACGATTTTAAGGCAAGTGCACCTATCGAACAGTAGTATAGTTTAGCGGCAAGACCGAGATATCGTACCCAAGGGAACCAAAAGTACTAGTACTGACTTTCTTTCTATTATTTAACCTAGAAATAAAAGGGTTTTTTTATGAAACTAAACTAATTCTAAAACTAACTATGAATACACAAAAAGTAAAATGGGGGAGAACTCTTTTAGGAAAAACTGATTGATTTTGGCAATACTCAAGAGAGAATCCACTTAGACTTCACTTGGTATCAATTCTTGAGCTAGACGATTTATTCACTTGACTTGATCCGTAGAGATCCCTAACTTATGTTAATACCTCCATCGAGGATAAGAACAACTAATCCTAGGTTGATTAACTGAAATCTCTTTCTAGTTAAAACCCCTAGTCTTGTATTAACTCGATCTGTGGATCCTCTTATTAGGTTTGACCTTAATCTTACAGATTTATGTCGCCCTATGTCTAGGGTTGCATGCAACTCCGCTTAATTATGCTAGATCTACTCTTAAATAGGGACTTTTGCTCATCTGAATAAGCACATCAATACTTGAATTAATACCTAGGATTATTAAAACAAGAATTAAGAACACATAATTAAGAACAATTCAAGTATTTATCATATAACTCAAGATAAAATAATAACAAGATCTGTCTTAGGTTTCATCCCCCTCAAGTATTTGGGGGGTTTAGTTTATATTTAATAAAGAAAACATCTCAGAAGAATTAAAATAAGAAAACACAAAGAACCCAAAAACCCTGAAGGATTGATGGGAGATCCTCTGTCTTGATGTAGAATTCGGCTTTTAGGATGAATCAACTGGTTCCCTTGGAGTAATCCCTTGCTTCCACTCTCTGTTTTGGTAGAAATAAAACATCCTTTTGAGGAGAGAAAAGCACACCCTTGTAGTTTCCCTCTAGGGTCTTTATATAGAGCTTTGGAATGCCTTTCTTAGCCTCTAAGTATCCAAATCTGAGTGAAATTGAACTTCCTCACGACAGGGACACGCCCGTGTGCCACGCCCGTGTGGATCGATAAGAGGCCGTGTGCGAGACTGTTGATGATGGCACGGCCGTGTCACCTGGTCGTGCTTGTCGAGGTTGGGCCGTGTTGGACTTTATGTGGCACGGCCGTGGGACACGGCCGTGTTGTGAATCCTTGGGCTGTGTTGTTTTCACACTTTAGCCCATTTTCTCCGTTTTTGGCCCGTTTCTCGTTCTTTTCTCATCCCTATGCTCTCCTGAGTATAAAACATGAAATAGAAGGATTAAAAGCACCAATTTCTATACATTTAATGATAATTCATCCACAAATTAGGCTAAGCATGAGGTAAAAATATGTATAAATTATCGTTTATCAAATGCCCCCACACTTAAACCTTTGCTTGTCCTCAAGCATAATCTCAACTTAAAATTAAGAATCATTCTTCTCAATTTATAATCCTTATTAATAATGTTTCAAACTAATCCACAAGTAATCATACAATGAAAATTCAATCAGAAGAATAGTAAAGATTCAATTACTCTAAGTTGAGAATTTTATCTTTGAAACATAGGTTTTCTCCCTTCTCTTAAGTAATTATCTCTCAATCAAAATCAACAAGAATTAACATCCTCACTAAGGATTCACTCTATCCACTCAAAGTGTTTAGGGTTCAAGAATTAAGTACTCTCTAGTCAACCTGAAGAGTTATTGCCATAGGCTTGCAAGAAAATCAAATCTCCACCACTATAGATTGATATGATACATCGATCAAAAGGTCATTTAATGGTTGTAACAGGGTTTTGGTTAGGGGTGTTGTCACAAGCTGAAAAAGAGGGTTAAAATCGAGATTGAACTGAAAAAATATCTAGCTAGAAAAATCTCTATCACTGGAACACATTTCTAGAGCTAAGTCTTATGATCACATCATTCTAGCCTTGGTAGCCCTAAAATAGAAATATAATGTTAAACTATGAATTACAACTGTATTAATTGTAAATAACCATTTTTTTTAGGATTTTTACAATTCAGGTACAATTTATTTATAAACTTTACAATCTGGAAAAGTGAATAAAGCTAGATAATAATTCAACTCAACTCTCGACAAAAATAGGGATCAAAGTAATTGAATGGAATTCAACAAAAACGGGTTATGGGTTGATATTAGAGGTAAGTCAAAGAATGGGTTGTTAGACTCAATGGGGTTCACTAGGGGTTAATTTGTGGAGGTAGGCTTTTATGGAGTAAGTGGGTTAAATCCTAGGTGCCTTTATCATCTTAGTGTATCAAATCAAATGATGTGGTCTCAACATGTATAATCAAAGCAAGTTCTAGAATAACAAATCAGTATTGACTCACTCAAAGCAACAATAAAGGTGAGAACGAAAGAATGTATACTCAAAAGGCTTAAAAATCTCACCAGAATTATGGGTTTTGATGTCAATCCTGCGAATTTCAAATCTCAAGATAATACTTAAAATTAGGGAAAATAACTTATGAAAAAAAAATTTAGATTCTCAAAAATTTCAACTTATCATGCTTGATTCCCTAGTGTTTTAAAGGTTGAATAATCAAAGTATAAGCGCCTATGTCTTAATTCTCAACATATCAATAAAAGTCATAAATCAATCAGAATAAATTCCTAACAGGAGATTGAAGATAATGCAAAGAGTGAAAGTGAGAATTCGAAATTTTGAGAACAATGCAAAATGTTAGTTGTAAAAATTTTCAGGGGTTTCAAAGAAAATGTAATGACTAAAAGTAGGTTCCCCCTCACACTTAAGATGTACATTGCCCTCAATGTACAAAGATACATTAGTAGCAATAGGAGCATAAGATCATAAGATAAGGAAAGGCATGAAACTTCTTGAATTTTGGATGAATTTGTGAGACGGAGATTGGAATTGGAAGAGCCGAAAGTTGTGACAGGGCTGTCCCGTTAGATTTTGGATATGAGCTGTACAGCTCCTTTGAAACTGTGAAGGCATTTATCAGTGTTTAGGCATTTTAGTGAAGTGTAATTTTCTTGTTAGGGAATAACCGATATAAAAATAAAAGCAAAAACTAAACTAAAATATTTACTAAATAAAAAGATCAAAGGAAATATAAATAAAAATCTAAATATTCTAAGAAAACTTAATGTTCAAGAGAAGGTGAAAATAAAGATCAAGAATAAAAATAAAAATTAAGATAAAAATAAAGATAAGAGGAATAGAAATCTCTAATCCTTAGATGGTCCGTGAGGTGAGGAAGGTGGTGTGATATAGAGGTGCTGACAAATCTGCGCTAAAGTGGCATCAATGTGATCAAATCTTTGAAAACATCGTTGCTCGAATCGTGTGAAGCGCTCAGATAAGTCAGCGCGAGAAGCTGCCGCATGAACTGGTCGGCGCTGGGGTGGTGGTTCAGTTGGGCCCTCTTTCGGCAGTGGTGGTGGGACATCATCAGTAATGTCCTCTGGATCCTCGGCCTCTTGGAGTAGTCGGTACTGTAAGGGGTCGGCACCTGGTATGCGCTGGATCATCCTCATGTAGAGCATAGTCTGGATGCCCTGAGGGGACATCTGGCCGATCAGTGTATATGAGGATGTCTGGGCCGCGGTATTGAGTAGCCCGAAGTGGCAGGCCAATCGTGTGATGTATGGGCCCATGGATATCACTCTCCTATAATGCCTTTCCGTTTGATGCTGGATGGCGTAGGCGATGAAGAAAGCTAGGTCGATGGTGTGCGCATTTGTCATGCTCCATAGGAAGTAGGCATCATGTGTGTTGACGACGCTGGTGCTTTCGCATTTGCCCGTGAAAGTATGTGCTAGGAGGGCGTAAAGGTACCTTAAGGATGGGGCAAGAGCGGTCGCCTTGGTGCGACTAGGGTCATATGTGGGGTGCCCTGAGGCAAGATCGCGCCAACAGTTAACTGGTGTGATATGGATGCGATGGGGAAGTGTGGAAAAATCCTCGTTGGCTATGAACTCATCCGCGTAGAGTCCTAGTGCGATTCCAAATTCGGGGACATTCAGTTGACGCACCAATCCACCGAGGCAAAATTGAATAGTAGCCGGATCATCATAGTTTGTCATTACCACCTGTAGATGAAATGTAGAGAAAAATTCTAAGGTTAGTTCAAGATAGGTGGGCTCGATGATGTTGAAAAATTGTTCTCACGGGTCGATAGACAGTAGGGCCCGAATGGCATTAGCGAGTTGGACTCGCTCTAGGGCGGTCCAGTTGATGTATCTGCTAGCTCCTAGAGGGCAGGCTCAGAGGATCTGAAATAACTTCTCTTGAGAGTGTTGTGGAAATGTGATAAACGGGTGTCGACTTTTGGGTGTAGGTCTCGACGAGGATGAACCACCTGACCCCTTGCATTTCTTTGAAGCAGGGGCGGCTGTTCTCTTACTGCGTGATGACGACATAGTGCCTAAAAACAAAATGATATACATTAGTCCTAAAAAATTTAAATGAAATTACAAAGGCTAATAGTAATAAGTATTTATGCTCAAATGTTAATGTAAACAAAATATTTTAAAATTAGATGTGGATTTCACTAACCTAAATAATGTAATTTATTCATCCTAACATGATATCAAACTTAAGAGGCATATGTATGAATTTACACTAGATGTATGTTAGTTTAAATAGGAAAAAGTGGCAAGCAAATGTGAGTCTAGATGGCATGGTATCATGAAACTTTCTATGATTTTCTAGATGGTTCATTCTAAATCTATGAATTTCATTCCCTAAAACTAGTGCAAAAATGAAATAAGACATATTATGAACATAAAAATAGATAAAAGCAAAAAAACTAAAGAGGAAATTAAGAAAATAAAACCAAATGGGTGATTAATGACGTGTTTGCACGGGCGTGGAGGCGTTGCACGGTCGTGGAGATGCCTTGGGAGGCTGGCGGCGGCGCTGGGGAGGTTTGGGGTAGGTTTTGGGTGGAATGATTTAGGTTTTAAGTGAAGGAAGATGATGAATAGTGGCCTCTTTATATAGATTTTGGGTCATGCCCGTGTGGCTCGAGTTTTGCCCGTGTGATTCGAAAATCGGTGATTTTGGCGCGCCTAGTTCGTGGCACACGCCCGTGTACCTAGGGCGTGTTGAGGCACACAGCCGTATTGTATGGTCGTGTTCTATAATGTTCGCTTCTCCCACGGCCGTGTAGTAGGTCACACGCCTGTGTCTGAATTGACAGTGTCGAGCACGGTCTTGGGGCACGGGTGTGTCGCACGCTCGTGGTTGGATTACACGGCCGTATCGCACGGACGTGTCCTTCTAGTTTAAGCCCGTGTTTCAATTGACAGTGTTGGCCACGACCATATCGCAAGGTCGTGGCACTTTGTCATAGCTCGTGTTTCTGGAAAATTTTTACCCTGCTTATACATGGCCAAATTGCACGACCGTGTCTCTGCTTATAGTGTCCACACGGCCTTAGGAACGCTCATGGGCATGGCGTGTGGTCCAAAATTTCTGCATGCAAAAGGGTTAGTTGATGTATTAAAAGACTGAAATTAAAAAAAAATACTAAGTTAGTGCCTGGGTTGCCTCCCGAGAAGCACTTATTTAGAGTCTAAGCTTGACTCTACCTGGATGTATCATGAAGGAAGTTCATGGAGCTGAAGTTCCTCCCTATTATCCTTGAACTTCTCACCTCTGTAATGTTTAAACCGATGGCCGTTTACCTTGAAAGTGCTGTGGGTTGGGTGAGTTACCTCAACTACGCCGTATGGGAAGACAGTTTGAACAGTGAATAGACCTGACCACCTTGATTTAAGTTTTCTAGGAAATAGCTTAAACCTTGAGTTGTAAAGTAAGACGAGATCACCGGTTTAGAACTGCTTAGGTTGTTTCAGCCGATTGTCGTAGCGTCGCTTTATGGCTTCCTTGTATAATCATGAGTTTTCGAAAGCATTATAGCGCCATTCATCTAGCTCGTTTAGTTGCATTAGTCGTTTCTCACCTGCAAGCTTAAAATCAAGATTTAAAAATTTAATAGCCCAAAATGCTTTATGTTCGAGTTCAAATGGCAGATGACAACTTTTTTCCGTAGACAAGTCTATAAGAAGACGTTCCTATGGATGTTTTGAATGCAGTTCTATAGGCCCATAAAGCATCATCTACTTTTCTTGACCAATCTTTCCTATTTGTTTCCACTGTTTTTTCTAAGATGTATTTTAACTCTCTATTTGTTACTTCGACTTGGCCACTGGTTTGTGGATGATAAGGGGTAGCTGTCCTGTGGTGTACTCCATATCTCTTTAAAACTTTTTCAAATTGAGCATTGCAAAAATGAGTACCCCTATCACTAATAATTATCCTAGGTGTTCCAAATTGAGAGAAAAGTTTTTTTAGAAAGCGTATTACTATTCTAGCATCATTAGTAGGTAAGGCTTGGGCTTCCACCCATTTTGACATGTAATCTACTGCTACTAGGATGTACTTATTCTAAATGAAGTAGGGAACGGGCCCATGAAATCAATGCCCCATACATCAAATATCTCACATGCAAGTATATAGTTTTGAGGCATTTCATTATGTTGAGAGATATTACCTGTTCTCTGGCATTTATCACAAGAGGTCACATACCTGTTGGCATCTCTGAAAAGTGTAGGCCAGTAAAAACCTGATTCGAGTACCTTGTGAGCAGTTCTAGCTCCACTGTGGTGTCCTCCTGTTGGTTCCGAATGACAGTGATCTAAAATTTGGTATGCTTCTGTTTCAGTAACGCATCTTCGGATAACCTGATCTGCACAAATACGAAAAAGAAAAGGGTCTTCCCAAAAGTTGTTTTTCACATCAGCGAAGAATCGCTTCTTTTGCTGATGGGTCAACCCTTTTAGGGTTATGTTAGCTACTAAATAATTTGCAAAATCGGCAAACTAAGGAACTGCTGCATCTGTTATGACAAGGAGTTGTTCTTCAGGAAACAAGTTGTTTATTTTATCGAGGTACTTGGGGGGTGGATTTTCCAATCTTGAAAGGTGATCTGCTGCCAAATTTTTGGCTCCTTTCTTGTCTTTTATTTCTAAGTCGAATTCCTGTAATAATAGAATCCATCTTATCAATCGCGGTTTTGTATCAGTTTTAGTTAGAAGATAACGAAGAGCAGAATGATCAGTATAAATGATGACTTTTGACAATATGAGATAAGATCTGAATTTATCAAATGCAAAAATAACAACTAGCAATTCTTTTTATGTGGTTGTATAATTTGCTTGTGCAGCTGTTAAGTTCTGCTGGCATAATAGATCGGTTGAAAGTGCTTGTCTCTTCGCTGTCCCAAAACTGCACCTACTGCAAAATCACTTGCATCGCACATTAGTTCAAAAGGCAGGTTCCAATCAGGTGAAATCATAATCGGGGCATCGACTAATTTTTCCTTGAGAGTGTTAAAAGATTCTAAGCATTATTGGTCAAAGTTAAAAAGCACATCTTTTTCTATTAATTTCGTCAAAGGCTTATCTATTTTAGAAAAATCTTTAATGAATCTGCGATAAAAACCAGCATGTCCTAAAAAGCTTCTTATGGCCTTAACCGAATTAGGGGGAGGTAATTTTTCAATAGTTTCAATTTTTGCTTTATCTACCTCTATCCCTTTACTAGAAATTTTATGTCCTAGGACAATACCTTCTTGAACCATAAAGTGGCATTTTTCCCAATTAAGTACTAGATTTGTCTATTCACATCTAATCAGAACTCGTTTTATATTATTAAGACAAAGTTGGAAAGAATTACCGAAAACTGAAAATCATCCATAAATACCTCCATGATGTCTTCCATGAATTCGTCAAAGATAGCTACCATGAATCGCTGAAAAGTAGCAGGAGCATTACATAATCCAAAAGGCATTCTACGATAAGCAAACGTACCGTATGGACATGTGAATGTCATTTTCTCCTGATCTTCTGGAGCTATTGGGATTTAAAAGTAACCCGAGAGGCCATCTAGGAAACAATAATACTTATGACCTGATAATCTCTCCAACATCTGATCGATAAAAGCTAAGGGAAAATGATCTTTTTGAGTTGCGTCATTCAGCTTTCTATAATCAATGCAAACTCTCCATCTAGTGACTGTTCTTGTAGGAATTGACTCCTTTTTGTCATTGGATACCACGATTATGCCTCCCTTTTTAGGAACAACCTGCATAGGACTTGCCCAAGAGCTGTCAGAAATAGGATAAATAATGCCTGCATCTAGAAATTTAATTACCTCAGTTTTTACGACTTCCTTCATGTTGGGATTCAATCATCTCTGAGCTTGCACCGATGGTTTATATTCATCTTCCATTAAAATTTTGTGGGTACAAAAAGAAGGACTAATTCCTTTAATATCAGAATTCTTCCAAGTATAGCCTTCTTGTGTTCTTTTAATACCTGAAGTAGTTCCTCTTTCTTTTCAGTGTTCAAATCTGATGCGATAATTACTGGTAATGTAGAATCATCTCCTAAAAATGCATACTCTAAGTGGTCAGGCAATTGTTTTAATTCCAATTTAGGAGGTTCATCAATCGCAGGTTTTTGTCTCAGTTCGTCATTCATCTTAATACTTTCATAACTTATGTGCCTTGTGACAAATTCATTAGAGTTTAACTCCTTCATTACTTCTCTACCTTCAGTGGTGGCTTCATCTTCCCCCTACCTTGAACAAGACATAGTTCCAACGTGTCTGCGAGAGAAATTTTCTGAAATTTATCTTGAACAAAATAATCAATAACATCAATAAAATAACAGGAGTCGTCTTGTTCTCTAGAAAATCTCATAGCATCATAGATTTTAAAAACGACTTCTTCTTCACCAACTCTAAGCACTAATTTACCATCCCCTACATCGATAATGGCTCTAGCAGTAGCTAAAAATGGACGGCCCAAAATTAAAGTCACCTCAATATCCTCATCCATATCAAGCACAACAAAATCAATAGGGAATATAAATTTATCTACCTTTACCAGTACATCTTCAATGATTCCCCTAGGATATTTAACAGATCTATCAGCTAATTGAATACTCATTCTAGTGGGTTTTGGTTCCCCTAGACCTAGTTGCTTGAACATTTTGTAGGGCATTAGGTTAATACTAGCACCTAGATCAGCTAAGGCTTTATCAATGATTAAACTACTAATTAAGCAATGAATAGTAAAACTCCCTGGATCTTTTAGTTTGGCCAGCAATTTATTTTAGAGAATAGCTGAGCATTCCTCGTTGAGTTCCACTGTGGCTAGTTCTTCTAACTTTCTTTTATTTGTGAGAAGCTCTTTAAGAAACTTTGCATACTTTGGCATCTGCGAAATTGCTTCAACAAAAGGTAAGTTAATATGTAGCTGTTTAAAAAGTTCAAGAAATTTACTGAATTGAGCATCTGTGCGGTCTTTCTTTAACTTTGCTGGATATGGTATGGGTGGTTTATATTCCTTAAATGTTGGTGGAGTACCTTCCTTAGGTTCTGCCTCCTCTACCATGTCCTTTTTGGCTTCTTGAACAGGTTTCTTTTCTGATTTAGCCAGGACTTTCCCATCCCTTAGAGTAATTACTTTGACATGTTCTCTAGGATTTGGCTCAGTGTTACTTGGTAGCCCACATTGTAGTCTTTCTGAAATTAATTTGGCAAGCTAACCAATTTGATTCTCGAGCCCTTGAATGGATGCTTGCTGATTCTTTAGTGCCGTTTCGGTATTTTAAAAACGGGTTTCTAATACGGCCATGAATTTGGCGAACATCTCTTCAAGGTTCGACTTTTTCTCTTGTTGTGATGGTTGTTGTTGAAATCCCGGGGGAGGTGGTTGTCTTTGATTTCCTTGTCCTCCCTATGAAAAATTGGGGTGATTCCGCCAACCTGCATTGTAAGTATTACTATAGGGGTTATTTTGAGGTCTAGAGTTGTTACCCATATAGTTGGCTTGCTCGGTTTCTATGCCATGTCCATAAGAGGAGTAGTCTAGATTGAACATATTTCCTTGAGTTGTGTCACACTGTATCACTAGTTGTGCCTACGTAGAACAAACAAAATTATCAAACTTTTTATTTAAAAGCTCTACCCAATTAGTAAGCATAGTGACGGCATCAATATTAAAAACTCTTGCAGCTTTTGTTGGCTTTATCCTCATGACTTGCCACTGATAGTTGTTCAGTGACATCTCTTCTATAAATTCATAAGCTGTTCCTGGTGTTTTGTTGTTGATTGTTCCTCCTGCGGCTGCATCGATCATTTGCCTTGTTGATGGATTCAAACCGTAGTGAAAGGTTTGAACTTGTAACCACAAAGGCAACCCATGGTGAGGGCACATTCTCAACAGATCTTTGTATCTCTCCCAGGCATCGTAAAGCGTCTCTAAATCCATCTGCACAAAAGAAGAGATATCGTTTCGTAATTTAGCTATTTTAGTTGAAGGAAAATATTTAAGTAAGAATTTCTCGGTCATCTGTTCCCATGTAATGATTGAGCCTCGTGGTAGAGAGTTCAACCATTGCTTAGCTTTATTCCTTAGGGAAAAAGGAAATAGTCGGAGGCGAATGGCATCGTCAGAAACGCCATTGATTTTAAAAGTATCATACAATTCCAAAAAATTGGCTAAATGTGAGTTAGGATCCTCATCCTGTAAACCATTAAACTGCACAAATTGCTGAATCATCTGAATAGTGTTAGGCTGTAGTTCAAAATTATTTGCAACAATAGCAGGTCTAATAATACTAGATTGAATACCAGCTAAATTCGGTTTAGTATAATCATACATAGTGCGAGGAGCATCATCTTGGTTCACTGGTTGCGCGGCTATCACGGGAGGTGGTTGATTATCTTGATTTGCTTCCATCTCTTCCATAAGTTCAGGTTCTTGTTCTTAGTCTTGCTCGGGATAATGTAGGCTTCGTCTGATCTCTCTACGAGTTCTGCAAACTGTCGTTTCCAAGTCTTCGTCGAATAGCAGTGGTCCTTCTGGGTTTCTTCTAGTCATAAACTAGAAATACCTAGAAAGGAAAAAGCAAAAAGAATTAAAATAAATAAAAAATGAAAATAAAAGCTAAAACTATAAAAAAAAATAGTAATGGCTAAAGTAATAGAAATCGAGTTTTCTTAATATTTTAGTTCCCCGGCAACGGCCCCAAAAACTTGATATGCGTGATATGAATTAATAAAATTTATAATAATGATCAAACCAGAAACTAACTATTATCACGATTTTAAGGCAAGCGTACCTATCGAATAGTAGTATAGTTTAGCGGCAAGACCGAGATATCGTACCCAAGGGAACCAAAAGTACTAGTACTAACTTTCTTTCTATTATTTAACCTAAGAATAAAAGGGGTTTTTATGAAACTAAACTAATTCTAAAACTAACTATGAATGCACAAAAAGTAAAATGGGGGAGAACTCTTTTAGGAAAAACTGATTGATTTGGGCAATACTCAAGAGAGAATCCACTTAGACTTCACTTGTTATCAATTCTTGAGCTAGACAATTTATTCACTTGACTTGATCCGTAGAGATCCCTAACTTATGTTAATACCTCCATCGAGGATAAGAACAACTAATCCTAGGTTGATTAACTGAAATCTCTTTCTAGTTAAAACCCCTAGTCTTGTATTAACTTGATCTGTGGATCCTCTTATTAGGTTTGACCCTAATCCTGCAGATTTATGTCGCCCTATGTCTAGGGTTGCATGCAACTCCGCTTAATTATGCTAGATCTACTCTTAAACAGTGACTTTTGCTCCTCTGAATAAGTACATCAATACTTGAATTAATACCTAGGATTATTAAAACAAGAATTAAGAACACATAATTAAGAACAATTCAAGTATTTATCATATAACTCAAGATAAAATAATAACAAGATCTGTCTTAGGTTTCATCCCCCTCAAGTATTTGGGGGGTTTAGTTCATATTTAATAAAGAAAACATCTTAGAAGAATTAAAATAACAAAACACAAAGAACCCAAAAACCCTGAAAGATTGAAGGGAGATCCTCTGTCTTGATGTAGAATTTGGCTTCTAGGATGAATCAACCGTTTCCCTTGGAGTATCCCTTGCTTCCACTCTCTGTTTTGGTAGAAATAAAGCACCCTTTTGAGGAGAGAAAAGCACACCCTTGTAGTTTCCCTCTAGGGTCTTTATATAGAGCTTTGGAATGCCTTTCTTAGCCTCTAAGTATCCAAATCTGAGTGAAATTGAACTTCCTCACGACAGGGACACGCCCGTGTGCCACGCCCGTGTGGATCGATAAGAGGCCGTGTGCGAGACTGTTGATGATGGCACGACCGTGTCACCTGGTCGTGCTTGTCGAGGTTGGGCCGTGTTGGACTTTATGTGGCATGATCGTGGGACACGATAGTGTGGTGAATCCTTAGGCCATGTTGTTTTTACACTTTGGCCCATTTTCTCCATTTTTGGCCCGTTTCTCGTTCTTTTCTCTTCTCTATGCTCTCCTGAGTGTAAAATATGAAATAGAAGGATTAAGAGCACCAATTTCCACACATTTAATGATAATTCATCCAGAAATTAGGCTAAGCATGAGGTAAAAATATGTATAAATTATCGTTTATCAAGGATGCACCTGTCAGAGGCACTAGGACTTTAATAAACATTTATGAGAGATGTGATATGTCTCTTGTTGAGCCTTCCTGTTTTGATGAAGCTACATGGGAGAGCTGTTGGCAAGAAGTTATGGAGGCTGAAATAAAGATGATCCACAAGAATGACACATGGGAGCTGGTTGATAGGCCAGCAGATAGAAAGGTTATTGGTGTAAAATGGGCGTTCAGGATCAAGAACAATGCAGATGGGTCACTGAACAAGCACAAGGATGGGCTGGTTGTGAAAGGGTACGGCCAATAGCATAGCATTGGTTACTTTAAAACCTTTTCACCTGTTGCAAGGTTGGATACCATAAGGCTGTTGTTTGCCTTGGCTGCTTAGAAACAGTGGAAAATGCATTAGCTGGATGTTAAATTAACTTTTCTGAATGGATTTTTTAGGAAAGAGATCTTTGTTGAGCAGCCTAATGGTTTCAAGGTCCTTGGTGAAAAACACAAGGTCTACAAGCTTAAGAAGACATTGTATGGCCTGAAACAGGCTCCAAGGGCCTGGTATAACAAGATTGATGCCTACTTGTTAAGGTTGGGATTCGAGAAGAGCATCAGTGAGCCTACACTCTATGTCAAGAAGGCTAAAAAAGAAACTTTACTGAATATGTCTTTGTATGTTGATGACTTGTAAGTCTGGCTATAAAAGTGAGTTGATTGAAGATTTTAAGAAGCAGATACAAGATGCTTTCGAGATGATTGATATTGGTTTGATGACCTACTTCCTTGGACTAGAGGTGAATCAAAATGAACATGGCATTTTCATAAGCCAAAAAGCATTTTCATTAAAGGTTCTAGGCAAATTCTGCATGACAAAGTGCAAACCTGCTAGTACTCCTGTGGCACTAGGGGAGAAACTTTCAAGCAGTAGTGATCATGATCGAGTGGATGAGAAGGGCTATAGAAGTTTGGTTGGTTACCTACTCTACTTGACAACAACAAGGCCAAATATCATGTATAAAGTCAACCTTCTATTGAGATTCATGCATTGCTACAATGTAGCTCATTTCAAGGCTGCTAAAAAAGTCTTAAGGTATGTCAAAGGAACCTTAGGCCATGGTGTGAAGTTGGAGAGAGCTAAGGAGCTGAAGCTGATTAGTTATTCAGACAGTGACTGGGCTGGTGTAGTAGATGATATGAAGAGCACATCGGGCTACTTTTTTACTTTAGGCTCAAGTGTTTTTAGCTGGAGTTCTAAGAAGCAACAAACAATAGCTCAATCCACTATAGAAGCAGAGTATATTGCAGTTACTACTGCTACTAATCAAGCCATTTGGTTTAGGAAGCTTTTAAATGACTTGAATGTTAATCAACTGGAAGCAATAGAAATTAAAGTTGACAATTAGTCAGCTGTTGCAATAGCCAGGAACCCTGTGTTTTATGGTAAGACCAAGCATTTCAAGATCAAATATCATTTTGTGAAGGAGGAAGAATTATTAAGGGAAATCAGCTTAGTCCATTGCTTTTTTGAGGTTTAACTAGTAGACATTTTAACCAAGCCATTGGCTGCCTTAAGGTTCGAGTATTTGAGAAAGGAAATTGGAGTTTGCTGTTCTGTAGCCAATGATTAGTGTTGAAAGTGGCCACAATGCAACAGCATGCAAGTGACCAAGCCACCATACAGTAGCATCCAAGTGACCAAGCAACACAACAGCAGCATGCAAATGTCCATGGTGTAATTCGGCTGTAGAACTTTTTTGTAATAGTTGACTTTTGTTAGTTTGGTTGTAATCTTTTTATGTTATGTTCAGTTAAGAATTAATCATGTAGTTAGCTGATTTAGTAGTCATTTAGGTTGTCTTTAAGCTACTTTAACAGCTTGGATACTTGCACAAGCAAGTTTTATTTTCTTCCAATGTAACTTATCTACTTATGTTCATGAAATCTTTCTTATTCAAGTAATGAGAGTTGGCAATTTTGTTCTCTTCATCTTCATCTATTTTTTGCTCCTGTTTTTCATCTTTCAACACAAATTTTAGTTGCTTTGATCTTTAGTTAGCTTTTAAAACTCAACACTTACCAATGCTAAATGTATTTTTCATGATTTACAAACTTACCATATCTAACATCGTGTGCTTAAAAGGTATGGTGTATTTCACACCTCATAGAGAGAACTGGGAGATAATAAGCAATACAGTGAACAATCTTCATCTTGACAAGCAAAAAGAATTTTTCATCAAATAGAACAGTAAAGAGTAGTTTGATTTTTCTATTTGATGGTTCACCCTAAACAGTGAATGCTGCACCAAGATTTCAAACTTGAAAATGAATACAAGCAAACTTAGTATGCTCGTTACAGATGAGGTTACCCATTGAAGATAGAAGAGTTGGTAACCATAGAAAAAATTTGAAAATATTTCTTAGAAAAGTCCCAACAATTTTAATGTGAACTTAGTCAAAGAATAAATGTTGATGGATTACTATCATGTAAGGAAGCTTGGCTATGTGGTGCTGATGAATAGATAAGGTTGATTATGTTAGGGAAATTAAAGAACTGAAGGTTTCTTTTACAATTATTGTAAGTGTCATAAACGCTAGTGACCATGAAGATGTATCAACAAGCTTTGATGATCTTAATAAAGATGTTGACACTAATGTTGTTGCTGGTGCTAGGATTACTGAAGCTCGTAACACTATGGTCGAAATTGCCAATAGTGAGATTCTTTCTCGAACATTATAGAGAGCCACTCCTACATTCTTGTGATTAATTTAACTACGTTGAATGATGATGATGATGATGTTTTGAACATAACTCCTTTGAGTACTTATTTTGGCAAAACTAAGGTATACCATGTAGTTTACACTTATAGCTCTGGTGTGTGTAAAATATCAGTAAATCACAGGCTTCTTTTTCTTGACTTAATCTTGTATATATTTTGTCATTTTTAAAAAGTTTAAGTTTTTCTTTTATAAGAAATCCTGTAAAAGACGCTATGGATATCTTAGCTATGGTTAAAGATATCTTAAGGAAGAAAATGTCTAAAAGCACTAGGCCTAATAGAGAAGAAAATCCTTCATTGAAGAAACAAAACACAACTATTGGTCAGATTTGTATTGGCAAGGATGTCACTTTTAAAAAGAGGGGATCCTTACAAGAAACTAGAGAATCTCTTCAACCAGGACAAAATTGTTCTCAGTCGAATAAAGAGAAGGCTTGCGAGGCGAGGGCAGAATCTCACCAAAAGAAAGGAAAAGACCTTACTTACCAGTGAAGGGATGAACCTTGCAAAGACTGGGTGTCAAGATATTTCAAGGGCTCTTTGTCTACTCCAAGTTCAACTGAGAACAACAAACCTTAGTAGCCCCCACTCCCACTAATATTCTTGCAACTAACCCTTACTAAACAAAAAATCACAAAAAATCAACCGCGCGGGTCGTTTAGATCTGATTATTATTTCTTTTGACGAAATTCAACTAATTACCTAATTGGACACGTCAGTGTATTCTTTAATAGACTAATATGATAGAAAATCGGCTTGGTACTTCCAACTTTACATCTATCAACACCGAATCAATGAACTCTTTTTGACTTGATGTTAATATTACTTTATGAGATGAAAGTGTCTATCTTCAAAACCAGAGAAACAACAAGTATTAGAATGAGAGCTTTTAAGTATGGGTTCGGAACTTACGACTATTTACTAGATTATTTATTAGTCAAAAATTATAAAAAATAAAATAAAAAAAAAGTCACAATGTTGCGCAAGTCAAAAGATACAAACATAATTGAAATTTGCAATTGCTTTTAGTCCCACGTACAGGGGTTCAAATCGTCCCCCCTGCTACGCATATATATAAATATATATTAAAAATATAAAAGCTTAATCCTACTTATCTCTAATCTAATCTAACCTAATATTAAACTAACCTAATATTAAAGAGTTATTTAAAAATAACTAAAAGATAAAATACTAAAAAATTAAAATATTATCCTAATAAAAAATTAAAAATATCATTTTTACAAATAAATCTTCAAAATAAAAGTTTCCAAAATAAATAATTGTTCATCAGCTTTGTTCATTGGCCTAAAAGTTTTACAATAGCTCGCTTCTTCGACTCTTTTTTATATTTTTAGATTTGTTTTTACACTTAATTAAAAATTAAATAATAAACTTAAAATTAATTAAATCTAGTTAGAAATATATCAAAATTAAACACAATAAATATATAAATTGGACATATTAATAATAAGTACATGTTTAAAAATAATTTTGATTAGGAAAAATTTTATAGTTAAAAGTGTCTATTACCACCCATCTCTCTTTGTTAACAACTTACCTCGTGCATATATTTTCCAATATATTCCATAATCGTTGTTCTTGATACTGTTGTGAGTTTCTTGTTCTTTAAAAGCATAAGAATAAATTGTTTGATGAATCAGGAAGGTAAATGTTCCTGTGGGCATGGGTGGAGGCACATTGACCCCACAAAATTGACCCAAAAAGAAATTATATAATTGGTAAATCGACTTATAAATTTTTTTTGAAAATAATCCAGAAAAATCTATTTTACACAAACTTCAAAAATATCTACCAAATTTTTTGAAATGAATTATTTTATAAAAATAAATAATTAAATCTCTTTCTACTATTAAAAATAAAAAATTCCTGATCTTATTATTTTCCTTCAACACTCATCACTTTTCTCTCAAATTTATCTTATTATCACACACACTCTCTAAAATTTTTACAAGATAAGTAATCAATCTTTCATTACTTTCAAGTGGGTCTCGCTAATATAGTAACAACTCTTCTTTTACTTTCAAGCTTTATTAATTAATCTCTAAAAAATTAAGGTTATGGTTAACTCCAAAAAAATTAGAATTGTGGTTTTTCTTGTCATAGATTATGATTTTTCATGCAAGATTTAGTTTTTATTTATTAAATGAGTTTGGGATATTGATTTTGTACGAGATTCTTAATATCTTGATTGTATTTATACAAATAGGATTGATTGTATTTGTAATCTGAATTTCTTGAATATTTATTAGAAATTTAACATTTTTATCTGAAATAGTTGTTGTTAGTGTGATTATTGTGAATCTTAGTATTTGAAAATTGACATATTGCATTCTTACTATTAGTGATTTTAATTTTTGTGAAAGAAAGTTAGTAGTTTTATGTTGGCTTCGTAAAAACTTTTGAGTTTAAAGTTTATATTTATTTGTTATAAATGCTTAACAAGAATGAGAAATATTTTAAAAGAACGTTTAATGATGAAGCCGAGTATTTTCTAAATGTTGATTTGCATTGATTTTGCTAGTTGCTACAACAGGGGTGGAAACAATATTTTTTGCAATAAAATTTGTGAAAAAATCCTTTGAGGAATTGAATTGGAGATCAATAGATGAATAACTATTTGATTACATAACTTGAGAAAGATATTTTTAACAACATTTACAATGAGAAAAAAATTTAGCGGTTTTAACATATTAAAAAGCGTCATGAATAATTATAAAAATAAAATATGTATCATTCAAATTTATTTAATGTATATATTTTTAGTTACTCTTTTAATAGTTTTGTAACAATATTATATTTAACCAAATACATTGGTTTATCCACAACTAATGTTATGCATGATTTTATATGACTTTTACAAATATTTTAATTTTTTAAACAAAATTGACCTCACAATCCAATTTTCAAGCTCCAAACCTGCTTGCGAGATTGAAATTGTAGATGAAGACTGTGGTGATGGTGATGATAATTACGTGAAATTGAAGAATATTAAAGGACTAACATAGAAATTTATCCAAAAAGCAAATTAAAAATTGTAATACATAAAAAATTATTTTCATTATTTATAATTTTTATATTTTTAGATTACATATTTTTATGAATTTTTAAATATTAAATTTTGTAATTTTTAAAAGTTTACATATATTTAATAAACGAAAATATATATTTTTACAAAAGACTGTCATGTTATGCTATTTGATTGGCCACCAATTTTTTTAATATCTAATAAAAATTGTACCAAAAACTATAACGTAGTAATATACTTAAAGTATCAAATTAGACAAAAAAAAAATTGTAATGCTAAAATGAGAAAATGAGTATACTTTAAGAATCAAATCATGAATTAAAATTTTTATTAATATGTTCATGGTTGTATTGATAAAAAGGAAATTTTAAGTACGGTTCAAATCTTATCATAGTTTTGGAGAATGATTTTATTTTTTCAAAAATCTAAATTACTTATAAAAACACCATACTTATTATTTCTTTTGTTTTACCATTTTGATTTATTTGTATTTTTTTCAATGCATTAGTATTTAATTAAATTGTAATATTTTGATATAAATTCAACATGATTGCTAAAACTCCTTCAAAATCTTAAAAAAGTCTAAAATATTTGCAAAAGGAAATATGATAAATGATTATACTTATGGCTATATATACATTTCATTACATATGGTATTATTACTCAGGATTTAAGTTTCTGTTTCTGCCTAATATTATTAGCATTAATTTGATTATACTTATGGCTATATATACATTTCATTATTCTCTCTCAAATTGGTCAAGCTTATTACTTCTAGGAAATCTCCAATTAATATTTGTTATTTGTATTTTTATAAAATATTTAATATGTTATTTATACTTTAAAAATATCTAACATGGTATATAAATTACCAATATGTGTTTTATTATAATTTATTTTCATAAAATGTTCAATGTGATACTTATATTTTAAAAATGTCTAATGCAATATTTGAACTATCAATATGTGTTTTATTATTTTAGCTGGTATTAGCAATGTTAGTGAACTGCTAAATTAGTCAATGAAAATTTAACACATAGAATTACTTTTTTCTAAATAATCAATTCTACATGAGTAATATAACATTCTATGAAAAACTAAATAATTTTTTTTAAATGACTAATGATATAGTTAATAAAAATAAAAGTAAATACTAAAGACCATTTACTTGAATGGAGAAAATAAGGTTTTTGCTTATATTTACTCCTTTTATTAACCATATGTATTTTTTTTTTATACAATAAGTGATATCCCTATCCATAATTATCTAGGAGAAGGTGATATCCTAGATGCCGTGGAGAATTTTTCACATAGAAAGTTTTTTAATTGGAGAATTCTTCATTTTTTATCTTTGAAATAAGGTCAATATTGAGTCATAGGTCCATACCAGTACCAAGAGTTAAAAAAAAATTAAGACTGTGATTAATAATTATCAAATAATTGATAAAATGGACTCTTTATTCCACAATGTATCAAGATAAAAAAAACAACTCATCCAATAAAAAGGGAAGCCCTTTGGATTGAACGGAACAAAATGAAGAAATATTATTTTTTTTTGTTTAATTTAGTTATTTATTTATTTTAATTAACCACATTGAAATGCCATGGGACTAGAATTATAGTCTGACAAATCGTGCGACCTTAGACAATTTCTTGGGTTCAAATCCGCCTAAGTCAGCCTTACTCTTGAAAAATGAGAATTCTCATAGAAATTCAATGTAACACCCCTCACCCGTCTCCGTCATCGGATTAAGGTTACGGGATGCTACAGTAAATAATAGAACAAAATCATCCATGTCAATTCAAATTTCTCTAAACGATTATTAATCATCAATCATAAAGTCAAAAATAAGTTATTCATACAATATTGGGGGTTAAATCAATCTTACGAAAGCTTTAAAAATAATTCGGAATAAAACACAGACTAATTTGAAACATTTTAAAGAAATGTGGCAAAAATGTAAAACAGGGGTCACACATCTATGTGGTCAAGTCGTGCGATAGGCTGAGGTCGTGTGGGGTTGTAACACACAACTGTGCCCTAAATCGTGTTACAAACTGAGGTCGTATAAAACAGGGCCACACGACCATGTCGATAGGTCGTGTAACTAACTGTGGCCGTGTGGACCTAATTGTAAAACTTTGCAAACATTTATACGGTTGGGTAAGAAAGCCGTTTAAGAGATTGTGCTCATGTGTACTGAAAACCAACCTAATTATACAAAGCATATGGCTGTGTCACTTGCTTGTTTGTGACACACGACCTTGTGTTGGACCGTATATATAATTATAGACCACCTAAAGCATAGCACAAACCAGCCTTACCAAAATGACCTATAATGCAATCAATATCCAATGTAAAAACTGTTCCAAAACTTGATCAATTCATGATATATAAAAGCATAAACTCTTTCCAAAACATACAACCAATATACCCTCATTGGCACCAACACAACATTAGACTCAAGTCATTATAATTCAAACCAAAGCCTTTATCAATTTCATACCACATTTTATTTCATATTCATACCAACATTTAAACTTTGTCATTACTATTAGCCTTCTAAATACCAAACTTGGCATCAAACCATTCATCACATAACATGTTGCCACCTAAACTTTTATACAAGCATAAACATACCAAAACACATTCATCCACTTATACAAGTTTAACCATCCTATGTACATGCCATAAATAACCAAACTCGAAACATCAAAAGTCTATCGAATCGAAAGTCGAAAGGTGTGTGCTTCTTGCTGATTCAGTTGACACATTTTAGACGTCTAAAATCTACAGAAAAGTAAAAACATGGATAAGTATTTAAAAAACTTAGTTAGCTCGTACAATATAAACGGTTACTTACCTCAATTACTTATCACATATTCAATTCATTACGCAAAATAAGTATCCCTATCAAGACACAATGCAACAACATTAGATACATAAGGCTTTGAGCTCAAACCATGCATATAACTCACTTTTCCATTTTTCTATCATAATCTAACTTATACCTTATATCCAAATCATATACATTACTTTGCCAACATCTAATGGCAAATCATCACATTTTCATATACAATATTGCCCGATGAAATTTCGTAAAAGAACTCCATACACAGGTGAAAGTAATAATGTTAGGTTACCTGTTTTGGTTAAACCTACACGAATTGAATAACAGTGCTCAGTCACCCGTTAGGGTTGAACCTACACGAACTGGATAATAGTGCCTGGTCAGTTATTAGGATTGAACCTATACGAATCAGATAATAATGTCTGGTCACTTTGTCGAAACCATTTTTAATTTTGAAAAATGGGGATCAACTTTAAAATATACGGAGTCGCCACCAATCTTTTTTGAGGTGTGATCGGGTCACCTTAAAGTTTATCATTTTAATAAAACATTTTGATTTATTAAAACAATGATTTTGGTCTACAAAATTTGAGAAACAGGTTCGAGAGTCGGTTACGTACGAGGAAGGATTACCACCCTCGTGACGCTCAAAATTGGTACCTATTGATTAAGTAATGTCTTAGAGTCGAAAATTTGGAAAGATTTTAAAATACGATCCTTTTATTTAAAAGAAAATTTGAGTAAATTGAATTGGAAGTTAAGACCTTCTTATCTCGAAGAAATAAAATGTCACACCCAGTGACTTAGGATGCAACACTTCAAACCTTCGAAACTAAGCGTGTCATTTGGTTTTTAAAACTCATGCATTAATGTTTAAAAAGGATATTCAACTACTTGGGCTTTTTGAAAAAATTGGAACCTAGTAAGTTAGGGCACAATTTCTCAAAATTTCCAAATACAGAAAATTGCCATTATTTTTGGAAATCCTTACCTCGAGATAACGAAATGTCACTTCCAGTGAGTTAGGGTGCAACATCTCGAATTCCCGAGAATAAGCTTTTATTTGAAACTTTTATGTGTTGATTTTAAAAGGGTACTTGGTTACGTAGATTCGACAAGAGAAATCGGAACTTAGTAAGTTAGGGCACAATTTTCTCGAAGCTCTCAAATATCGAGTATTGCCTTATTTTGAAAAAAATTATGAATTTGAGTAAAGATGTAATGTTTTAAAAGGTATGTGTAGTAGAAATATAATGATAACAAGAACAAAATAGTTGCAGATAAATAATGGAAGAAATTAATAGGGACAATAAGTAAATAAATGAAAAATTAAAACAAATTTAAAGAAAATGAAGAGAAAGGTTGAAAAAGAAGAAATAAAATGAGGGAAAAGATTAAATAAAATAGAGAAATAATAATTAAAATAAAAAAATAATGATAATAAAAATAATATGCTAATAATAATATGCTAGTAAGAGTAATAAAAATAATAATAAAATAGAAAATGACAATTTATTAGTAGTACATACATATTAATAATATTAAAAATAACAAGAAAATAATATTATATAAATAAAAATAATAATAAGTTAATAATAATAAGTATGGTAAATAGTAGAGTAATAATTATAATAATAGGCATAAAACTCAAATTAATTAATTTAATGGCAAAATAAAAAAATCCAAAAGAAGGGGTTAAATTGGATTGAAAACAGCAGTTTTGGGGCAAAATTTGAAATAAAAGAGAAGAGGAGGGCCATATTGAACGCGCCTGCAACGTAGAGGGGCTAAAATAGAAAATAACCCCACCCCCAGAACGGTGCCGTTCGAACGCGGACCAAATCGAAACGAAGGAAAAAGTATTGGGAAAAATTGGAAATAAAAAGAACTTGATTTAAAAGGAAGAAAGTGCGGAAGGACTAAAAGCTCAATTAGTCCATCCGTATTTTCTTCCTTTTAAATCAAGTTCTTTTTATTTCCAATTAGTCCATCTGCATAAAAACACGCAGGTCCTCCCCCTGGAGCGGGTCGGGTCGGGTCGGTAAGGACAATATGACGTCGTTTTGGCCATAGGGGTTAATGCTCAAACGGCGCCGTTTTGATCCTTTATAAAAACTAAATTTAAAAAAAAAAAAACTTCATTCCACTTCTTTTCCTCCAAAAAAAAAAAAATAATTCATAACCCTCTCTACTCTCTCTGCAGGTCCTTGAGACCGGAGTAATTTCGGCGCCGACCGCTGCCGTCCGCCGTCGCTAGCCTTTTTTTTATTTTTTTAAAAACAGGTATATATATGTGTTATAAATCCAAAAAAAAATAAATGAATAAATAAATAAATAAAAATGAAAATAATATAAAAACCTTAGCCTCTATGTTTGCCTCTGTTTTAGGTTGTTTGCAACGTTTTGACTCTGATTTTAGTATTTCAAATGAATTTTTTTTGTTTTGCTATGTATTCGGGAAAAAAAAAGTCCCTTTTACATTGTTTAGATGCGGCTTTTATATTTACAACCGTTTTCCCCCTATTTGTAGGTCCGTGAGCGAACATGTCACTAATGTGGCATGGTGGAGTGGTGCACGTCGCAGAGGAGTAGCGTGCGGCGCGCGAGGGAGGTTACTAGTATGGGAACGACGACTGAGCCTTTAGGGATTAGGGTTTGTTAGGCTTTGGGCTAGGGTTGCTGTATTGGGTTGTTGGGTTAGGTCTGATTTGGGCCTAGTTGTTTTGGGTTCTGCTTAGTTGAGGTTTGGGTTAGGTTTAGTTTTGTATATTGGGTCTGGGTTTTATGGGCTCGGGCGAAATTTAGGCCCAACACACCTGTTAGGATTGAACCTACACAACATATAGTCTGCCCAAGGCTTAATAAACCTGTATTCTCGAGTTCGCAACACATGCTGGAGCTCAGAACCTGCTGACAAATAACCCCTAACCTTGTATATGAGACTTTTACTAATTTCATCGAGAGTTGTCTCACATTATATCACAATTCACAATCACCAACACTCATCATTACCAAATCAAATATAACATATTAGTATTAACAATTTAATTATACTGTATGGACTTATCAGGGGCTAACAACAAAAGCAAAAGTGTCAGAGACTAGTCTATAAATTTTCTTTTTCCTCGATTATCAACCGTCTCATTCAAATATTGATCTATAATATAAATTTATTTCAATTTAATCACTCAAATATCATATATCAGCCTATTACAAATATATGTAAGTTCAATTTCATTCTTTCGATTATTTCTTTAAGTTTTATGTTTTATTCAATTTAGTCCATAAAATCAAATTTATCATAACTTCCAAATTTGGATTCCAAATTTTAAACCAACTTCAAATATATCCAATTACAGCCTCCTATTATAAAAAAATTACAAAAATTACATGCCAATTTCAAGATATTAATAATTTAGTCCTTATGTTCAAAACTAATAAAAATCACTTTAAAAAATAGTCTTATTTTCCATCAAAGCTTCAAACTTTACCATAAACATTCAAAAACTTCAATTAACATCTATAAAAATTTTAAAAATCTTTAACATTTTTAAAAACAGTAATATAGATTAGTTGATCCCAATTATAGCATTCACAAAAACATAAAAATTTAAAATTTTTTTTTTTTTGACTTACATGCATCAAAATAAAGCTCAACCGAAAGTTGGTCTTCCTCTCCCATGAAAAATCGGTGGTGAAGGAAGAAAGAAAAGATGATAATGGCCACTTCCATCTTTTGGTATATTTTAATATACTTTTAACTAATATATTATATTTTTAAACCTTAATGATTAACAAATAAATTGTTAATTACTAAGCATGACCGTCCACTAAAAGTTACAGTGGCCTAATTCTCATTTTGGCCTTTGCAATTATATTATTTTTTTCTCATTCAAATTAAGTTTTTCAATTTTTATAATTTAATTTTTTTTCTTAATTAACCATATGAACTTTAAAATTTTTAGACTAAACTTCAATTCACTAAAATAATAACTCTGTAAATATTCGATAATATAATTTAGGGACTCGTTTTATGAAAATGAGGTCCTGAAACTTCTTTTTCCAAAACTATTTGACTTCCAGTATGCACCACTTGTATCTTAACTAGCTAACCATTTAATAAAATTTATTACATCACGGTTCACTATTATACTATATGTATCTCATAAATATTAATTAAATATATCTATGGATTCACTCGTCAAAGTTGTAGTCTCAAAACCACTGTTTCTGATACTATTGAAAAACGGGTTGTTACATTCTCTAAGGCACCGAAACAAAACAGAAACAAACTTGAAAGAGAAAACAGTTATGAATGTATAGGAAAAGCCACAGAAAAATAGTGCACACCAAGTGTTTGAGTAAATGCTCTCAAAAGTATTCTATTACTTTGAAGGTTTACAACTGAGTGAATACAAATGAGGGGAAGACCTCTATTTATAATTGAGCTCCCTCAAATCCAATGGTACAAATTAAGTTACATCGATGGTTAAGATTTGTGTCTATCTGTAAAATGAGAGTTTAAGGGATTTAAACTCTATACATTTTTATTGTCTTTACCATTTTTTTTGAACAACAGAGGTTGACTTTTAAAAACGAAAATGGAGCCGCCACCAATCTTTTTTGTTTAGGTGTGATTGGATCACCTCGTAATTTGATGGTTTTAATAAAATATTTTGTTTTACTAAAACAACGATTTTGGTCTACGAAATTCGAGAAAGCATGTTCGGGAGTCGGTTACGTATGAGGAAGGATTAGCACCCTCGTAATGCCCAAAATTGGTACCTAATTGATTAATTAATGTCTTAATGTCGAAAGTTGAAAATCTGTAAAGAATTTAAAAATACGATCCTCCTTTTTTATTAATGTTAATTTTACAAAAATGCCTGGATAAATCGAAGTGGATGCTAAAGAGCTTTTTGTCCCGAAGTAATAAAATGTCACATCCAGTACATTAGGACACGACATTTTAAGCCCTTGAGAATAAGCTTGTCTTTTTATTCTCAAAACTCATACATTTTAATTTTAAAAAGGTATTCGGTCATTTGGGTCAAACGAGAAAAATCGAAACCCAGTACGTTAGGGCACGATGTCTCGAATTTCTAAACACTGAATATAGCCTTTACTAAAGAATCCTTTTTTATGAATTTAGTTAAAAAAATTTAACGAACGTTAAAAATTGTATATGTAGTTTATTTAATTATGTTAAAAAAGAAATCGTTTAAAACTTTTAAAAGGGGTCATACGTGACTAATAACAATAGGGCAACATACATTTAAAGTACAATAACATAATATGCATAATACAACATAACATATATAACGTGAATATCAACTAGTCATATTGTTAACATGCATAAAAACCAAAATAAAGAGGCCATATGATAACATTAGGAACAATAAATATAATAATAATATAAATAACAATCACAATAACAACAAGAACAATGATGCAACTAATAACATAGTAACAATAATAATAATAACAATAAAATGAATCTAAATTTTGAAATATACCTGAAAGTAGTAAATAAATAGAATGAAAATAAATGAAAAGGCGCAATAACGAAAATAATAAGTAAAAATAGTAAATAAAGAATGTGAAAACAAAATATAAACATTTGATTTAAAAAAAAAAAACTGAACAAGTAGATAATAAAAAAAAATAACAAACAAAGCAATTTTTTTTAAACAAAAATAAAAAATGAAGTTAAATGGACTAAGGATTAATTTGAAACTAAAATAAAATTTGAGGTACAAATCATGAATAATGAAAAACTGCTAGGGACCAAAATAAAACGCGCTCAAACTATCGAGGGCCAAGTGAGAAAATAACCTAATGCCTTTGACACTCGTCTATTTTTAGGGCACCACAGGTCAGGGACCCGATTAAAAAATAAATAAAATTATTAGTGAAATTTGTAAAAATGAAAATAGCCAAAAAAGGGACCCAATTTAAAATAAGTAAAAGTTTAAGGGACTGCGGAAGGAAATAATCCCTTTAAGAAAAGTAAAAGTTTAAGGGACTACGGAAGGAAATAATCCCTTTAAGAAAACACGCGGACCTTCTTGAAGGGTCAAATCAGGTCAAATTTGGGTCATCCGGCCGTTAGAAACGGCGTCGTTTCTTGCACCCTCTCCTTTAAGATGGTCTGAGGACCAAATTGCATCAAACACAAAAGTTTGGGGCCAAATTAAAAATAAAGAAAATAGAGTAGGACTTGATTGACAAATGCCGCAAAAGCGGAATGACTGTTTGTACAAATAACGCATTCACCAGAAATACGCAGATCCTCTAGACGGGTCGGGTCAGCACGCGGGTTGAGCAGGAAACGATGCCATTTAGCGCCTGGGTCCATGGCACAAAACGGTGCCATTTTAGTAGTCTATAAAAGCCTAAATTTTTTTAAAAAACTTCATTTTCACCAAAGTTTTTTTAAAAAATAGAATGGCTCCCCCTTTCTCTCATTCTCCCTTTCTCCGGCCATGGGGTCCTGCCATCGGTCCCCACGCCAGTCACTAGCGGCGGCGGCGCCGTTCACAATGGTCGAAAAATGTCAAAACCCCTATTTTTGCTACTTCGACCCCCTAAACACAAATCTGGGGCCAAAAATTCCAAAACAACCTCTAAAGTACAAAAACACGAACAGATTCCTCGGTTTCCCTCTCCGATCGCAAGAAAGGTAAAAACTTTTCCTTTTTTAATGTATATCTATATTATAAAAAACGCACGAAGTAGAACAGAGATAATACTTAAAAATCCTAACTTTTTGATCTTTCGAGTGTTTGGTGCTTTTGTTTTTGTATTTGGTATTTGAAATCTGCTCTTTTTTTTATTAATTGCGTGTCTAGAGAGAAAAAAAATATAGTGTGCTTGTGGTGGCTTTTATAGCCGAATGAAAATACAATGTTTTTGCTTGTTTTTGTTGCTATTGCATGTTTGCTGCTGTTGTGATTGTCTTTTCTGCAGGTATAGAGGGCGTGCGGAGTGCAGACGTGGTGGTACGGAGGCCGTGTAGGAACAGTGGCATTGAGGCTAGCTCTAGGGTTTCTGTTTGCTGAACATCAGTTGGGTTTTGGGCCACTTGGACATGGTAATTTTGGGTTTTAATTGTTTTTGGGTCATAGAGTTTAATGGTTTGGGCTGGGTTTGGGTTTTAAGTTTGTAAATTGGGTCTGAAGGGTTAAAATGTAATTTGGGCTCATTATGTTTGTAATTGGGACTGTGGACTTTAATTTGGATTGTTTATTTAATATTGTATGGGCCCGGGCAAATTTGGGCGTGTACAGCTGCCCCTCTTTGCTCATTGTCATGTAACGGGAATAAAGCAAAGACCTTTAGAAAGGACCAATCTTGCCCGATCTCCAAATCTCAACTTCTTTGGGTGCTCCTCTTCTTCAAGTAGCCTTCTTCCATTCCATCGCATCTTCAAGGGTATAGGAATTAATGCTTCGATTCGTTCCAATATAGTTTTAGGGAGAAAAGATTTGTAGCTTCAATCTACTCCGTTGGAACTTCAAGGAGATAAGAATTTGTAATTTCAACCTGCTCCACTGCAACTTCAAAGAAATAAGGTTCGTGTATTTTCCTGCTCCACTGCAACTTCAGGGAGATAAGGTTGGTGGCTTCAATCTTCTTCACTACAACTTCAAGAAGATAAGATCCGCCATATCTTGTAGCTTTAATCTGTTCCATTGCGACATCAGGGAAATAAGATTCACTGTCTTTAGTCTGCTCCGCTGCAACTTCAGGGAGATAAGGCTGGTGGCTTCAATCTGCTCCACTACAACTTTAGGAAGATAACATCCGCCATATCTTGTAGCTTTAATCTGCTCCATTGTGACATCAGGGAAATAAGATTAGCTGTCTTCAGTCTGCTCTGCTGCAATTTCAGGGAGATAAGGTTGGTGGCTTCAATGTGCTCCACTGTAACTTCAAGAAGATAAGATCCACCATTTTCGATCTACTCTATTGTAGCTTCAAGAAAATAAGATCTACGACTTCAATATGCTCTACTGCTACTTCAGGGAGATGAGATTTGTAGATTCACTAGTGTTGCTACACTGTCCTTTGGGGGATATAACCTATAGAATCGATTTCATGTGCCTATGCTTATGCCAAATGATTTAGGATGTCATGATCAGAATGAATCAAATGCTCCTAACTAGATGTGCATGAATGATATTTGCATGAATGCAGAATGCCATGAGAATGATCCCCTTTTAATATTTGGGTTGTCGTTACTCGTTGTTCATCAAGGTTCTGTCATCGATGTGTTATCTTGCCTTCTTTGCTCAGCTAGCATTGTAATTGGCCCAATTTGCCCGGCCCTTACCAAATATAAAATAAACAAAAATTTAAACCAAAATAATAAAAGTCCCTTTCTAAAAAAGTCCATTTACAACCCAAATTAACCCAAAATCCATGACCCAATACCCAAATTACACCCCAAACCCATTAACACAAACACACAGGGCCAAACGGGGCCCAAATACCCAATCCCAGGTCAGAAACCCTAGGGTTTCTGCATTCTTTCACGCCACAGCCAGCACACGCCCCTTTGTTGCGCCACAATCAGCGCAGATTGCGCCCTGTCGCCGGATCTTCGCTCATCTGCAAAAGGAAAGAGGAAACACACAGCAAGCAGGAATACAGCAAGAAATCGAAATAATGTACTTTCTATTTATATATTTTTGCTATAAAAACATAACAAAACAATGTAATGGGATACGGATAATATGCAAATATATACAAAAAAACAAATTTTACAAATCGGAGAAAGGTGATTCCTCGTTATTTCATTTAGTTTCTTTTATATCTTTTTACATATTCTTAAATACATACAAATTATTTTTTTCTATTTATAAATACTACTAAAAAAACAAAAAAGGTTTACCTTTTCCTTGGTAAAATCAGAGTTTTTTTACTGCCGTGAACGACGACGCATGAGGCGCGTGAGGCGGTAGCCGATGATCGTTGCCGGAGCTCAGGCCGGAGAGCTAGAAAGAACATTTAGGCTCTGTTTTTTTTTTTCCTGAAAAGTGTTTGAAATGATTTTTTTTAAGTTTAGGGGTTTATATAAGCTTTCTATACGACGTTGTTTTGGGGGTTGCTTTTAAAGGCCAAAACAACGTCATTTAAAGGTCGACTCGCGTGCGTGTGACCAGACCCGGGGAGGATTCGCGCGTTTGTGATAAAAGGGAAATTTATCCCTTTAGTCTTTCTGCATTTTTTATCTTTTAAATTAAGTTTATTTCATCTTTTAATTTTGCCCAATGATTCTGTTTCGATTTTAATTTGGTCCTTGAGCCCCTTTAAAATGCAAACGTCAGAACGACGCCGTTTTGGGAATAGGGTATATTTACCAAATGAGTCCCTGTGGTGTTGCACGCGTTTTCAATCAGGCCCTTTTATGCTTCTATTTCAAAATTCTGTTTTTATTTTAATTTAATCCATATTACCTTGGTTTTTAATTCTATTTATTTATATTTATATTTTTAATATTATATATACTTTATATTATTCTATTTTATTAATATATTGTCTTAAAATTTGTATATCATTATTATATATTATATATTTTTCTAAAAATTGATATATTGTATAACAATTAAATTGTTTTATTATAAACAAATTTTCTTCCATACATTATTTATTTTAAATACAAATATTACTCCTATCTTTTATACGTTTGATTATTATATATATATTTTCTCTCTCTTTTTTTTTTTGGTATAGTTAAATTTTATGTATTAAAAATCTATATATGCATTATATTATTATATATGTTTACCCTTATATATATATATATATATATATATATATAAATATATTCATCTATAGTTAAAGTTTCATGAAATATTTTATTTAAGATAGGCATATATTACTTATTTTATTATGTACATATATTATTCACTTTTTTTGACCATGTTTGTTATAATAATTATTAATCATTTGTATAAATGACTTACCTTATTTTTTTAATTTAAAATGGAAAATCTTATATTTATTTCTTAGTTTTTTTATAAATTTTTGAATTAATCTATTTCATACCTTTTATTTGACTATTCATTTTTTTAAAAAAAAATTAAAAAGTTGTTATCTTTTTTACACTGTTTGCTTGTATCATTAGATGTGTTATATCATTATTTTATTGAATTATTTATGTTGGTTATTAATGTATTTTGTGATCCTTGTAAATTGTTCTCTGATATTTATATTTTATAATGTATTAATGTTCCATTTTTATTCATTGATTTAAAAAAAATGTATTTTTTTTTAAAATTGCTTCAATTTATCCCAAAGTTTTCGTTTTTTTAAATAAGGCAATGTTTTGTGTTTAGAAAATCGGAAAATAGTGCCCTAACGTGCTAGATTGCGATTTTTCCTTGACTAAATAACCAAATATCCTTTTAATAAATTTTGTAAACTATGAGATGATTTTGGTTACGAGGGTTTAAAACATCATGTCCTAACGTGCTGGATGTGATGTTTGTATCCTTTTGGAACAAAAGAATCTCGAGTTTCAACTTAGATTGTTCAAGTTTTTAAAGAAATCATGTTTTCAAATCTTTTCGAATTTTTAGCGTTAGGACAATAACTAATCAATCCGGTACCAATTTTGGGCGTTACAAGGGTGCTAATCCTTCCTCGTATGTAACCGACTCCCGAACCCATTTTCTTGAATTTTGTAGGCCAAAATCAATATTTTAAAGCAAAACGGTTTATAAGGTGATCCGATCACACCTAAGCAAAAAGGATTGGTGGCGACTCCATTTTCGTTTTTTTAAGTCGACCCCGTTTTTTCAAAATCAAAAATGGTTTCGACAGCTTGGCGACTCCGCTGAGGACCAATAAGAGAGTCAAGTCGTAAAATTGATTATTTTCTGTCCTTTTGTCGAAATTTGGAAATTTGATTTAAAGATTAGGATCCTTTTATTGCATGTGTTTGCATCATTACATATGTTTGTTATTTTCTTGTATACATTGCATTGTATGGCCGTTGTGGTCACACCCTTAAGTGGGAGTGAGAAACTACTCCTTCATGAGGTTTTCACCTCCGTGCAGGATAGTGGATCGCTTCCGGGATACATCTGTACCTATGTCTTCATGAGATTTTCATCTCTATGTAGCCATAGGGAAATGTATCCCTTGAACTGAACTCGATCCGTATGAGCCTATAATGGGTGAGGATTGAGGAATCTGCTAGTTCGGGTACCTCAACTTTAGGACTAAACCGCACGTAGAAGACATAGGTGCCCACCCTAGGTAGAACTATGATTGAACCTTAGTGGTCACCTAGATATGTGTTTATCTTATTTGCTTTATGTTCTATTTCATGATACTAACTTATTGTGCTTTATTTTGGTGCAAGTCATTTGATATTTCAAAAGGTATAGATTCACGATCAGTTACTAAATTAGAAAGCTGGTTATGGAGAACGAATTTCTTGATAAAGTGGGAAACAATGTGGCTGTCCGTAAATGGTCAGAGGAAACACAACTAGCAAAAGGAGATAGTCTAGCCGAAGGATACACGTCAGAATTATAGGACTACAGTCGCATCAGTGTGACGCAGAATAATCTCCAGGAGATAAAGGAAATATGGGATCAATGGAGTAACGACCAAGTAGTTGTTCTACAACAACTATGGGGATTTGCCGTACTTGCTTAACATAAAGATAGATGAACATTTGTTTCAGGCCATCACTAAATATTGAAACCGTGTGTACAGTTGCTTTACGTTTGGAAAGGCCGATATGGTACCCACGATCGAGGAATATTCAGCTTTGTTGCATTGTCCCAGGATTCAAGTTGATAAAGTTTACTCAAGGGCTGCTTGTGCTCCAACTTTTATGAGGAAATTGATAAACATCACGGGAATGAGCGAACAGTGGGTCTCAGCTAGAATCAAGCAAAAAGGTGAGTGTAAGTGCATCCTATGGAAGGTTCTAAAGGATTTAATTCTAACTCATCTTGATGAGAAAAAGAAGATTGATGTTTTTTCCTTAAGTATATATGGGTTGGTGATTTTCCCTAGGGCATTGGGGTATGTGGATGAAGCTGTTTCAGATCTTTTTAATCGACTTGACAAGCTAGTTACACCTGTTCCTGCAATCTTGGCTGAGACATTTCGATCATTGAATGCATGTAGAAGAGCTGGTGAAGGCAGGTTCATAGGATGTGCATAGTTACTGTTGGTTTGGTTCCACAGTCATTTTTGGAAGGTGGATAAAGTTTCCTATCAGGTTTTTCTCAAGAATTACTCTCCTTTAAAAGAGATTGTGGCAGCACCACGGAGAGATGATGTATCAGAAGAAAATTGGATAGCACTTCTCCGAAATCTCCAAGAAAATGACGTTGAGTGGCTAGCTCCTTGGTTGGTTCCCAATGAAATTCTGTATCAATGTGGGAGTTTTGATTGGGTCCCACTACTTGGAATTTGGGGAGCTATCGGATATGCACCTTTGCTCGTGCTGAGGCAGTATAGATCAAGGCAGTTCATACCAAAAACACATGGATTTGCTTAATGTGAGTTTTCATACAAAGGAGATCGTTATAAGAAACTAGTCAAGGAGATTTCTAGTGCTTGGAAATAGACTTGCCGCATGAAAATAGTGGACGTATGCCTAGTAACGACTCCAGAAGACAACATCCCTATACCAAGTTTCGAACGCGCTCGACCGATCGAAGAATACTTACAGGTGATCCCATCAAAGTTAGAGATCATAAAGCAAGATTTCGAAAGGAAGAGTTCAGAGTTCAAAAAATAGATAGAAAAGTTGGAAGAAGAAAAAATGCATCTGAGATTAGACGTGGATATTAAAAAATTGGAGGCTGAAAAATTAAGGAAAGAGCAGAGGAAGATCGAGGAAGACCGAGATGATTTGAGGACAGAATATAAAAAGATTCAGCTGTCGATAAAAAGAGCTAGATTGGGGAAGACTTCGGAACAGTGGCAACAAGAGATTTGACAGGAAAAGGCCAAAGCTGATCATTGGGAGAGGAAGTTCCAAGAAATCCAGGCACAAAACCAAGCCCTAGAAAGGAGTTTGGGAAAGAGTCAGAAGGAGAAATGTGAATTAAAAGCTAAAGTGGTGGAACTGGGATGGTCTCTTCATCTCCATCGAAGTCGTAATTCTGCAATCGAGTTAAAGTCAAGTCTGAACAAGATTGAGGAAATGAAGGGTAAGAGTGAAGGGTTAGAGTCGGCATTGCAAAATTGTAAACTCCGGATCGAGCATCTTGAAGCAAGAGAAGGGCATTGAAAGGAGGACCTTCATCATTTTCAAGATCAAGTCAGAAAAAGGGATTACCTCATGGGTGAAGCCATAGCTCAGATTCAAGAGGTAGCTGATCATCTACAGACCTTGGCGGTACAGGCTGATACATTGAGCACGAAGTATGAGCTACAATCCGATCGTGGTCAAGAGTTAGCCTTGTTGTTTGGTAAAGTTAAGACTTCGGGCATTATGGCGAAAGCATATTTGTAGCCCGTTTTATTTAAAGAATTTTATTTTCTAATAAAGTTTTCTAAATGAAATTGAATCAAGATCGATGCTTTTTTGCATTCATGCATTTGCATTACATTACATCATATGCATTTAAATCTATAGAAAGACCCTAATTAGGAGAAGTTATTACGGAAGAGAGAGAGGAAAGAAAAAATCTGGAAACTACACATCGTTACGATACACGCGCCAAGACAAAGAACATGGATCAAAGATTTGAACAGCTCTAAAAGGACATGCAAGATCAGTTGCAAGAGTAGTTGGAAAAGATGCAACAGGATATGAGAGAACAAATGATGGAGGCCTAGAAGAATATGATGTCTGAGATGGCCCAACTGCTGACTGGGGCAATGGATAAAGGAAAGGGCCCCATGGCTATTACTGGAGAGGATAATAAGGATTATCCTCCTGGTTTTACCCCACCACATGCGTAAGCACAACCTGAGGCACATCCTCGAAGGCCGTCTGTCATGATTAGACTTCAACGAGGTCAAGTTGATACTGAAGTGCCCATGAATTTCCAAGTTGAAACGGGATCTAACCCAGGAGAAAACCCAACTAATCCCATTCTCCCTGATCTAGACATGGCCGAGAGGGAAGGAATAAGAATTGAATCCTCAATGCAGCTAGAGGACCATTGCAAATGGTTAGAAGAGAAGTTCAAGGCTTTAGAAGGTGCTGATAGTCATCATGGAGTTGATGCTAAAGACTTGAGCTTGGTCGCAGATTTGGTGCTTCCTCATAAGTTCAAGATGCCAAAATTCAAGAAGTACAATGGGACCAGTTGCCCTGAAGCCCACATTACTATGTTTTGTAGACAGATGATCGGTTATATTAACAATGATCAACTGTTGATCCATTATTTCCAAGATAGTCTGGTTGGGGCAGCATCTAGGTGGTATAACCAACTAAGTCATGCTAGGATTCGCTCCTGGAAAGACCTAGCACAAGCTTTCATGAAGTAATACAATCATGTGACAGACATGACGCCAGATAGAATCAATCTGCAAAACATGGAAAAGAAGCCAAATGAAAGCTTCAGGCAATACGCACAAAGATGGAGGGAAGTTGCAATGCAAGTTCAGCAACTGCTCCTAGAAAAGGAGACTACAATGCTCTTTATCTACACTTTGAAGGCTCCATTCATTACCCATATGATAGGGAGTACCACTAAGAGCTTTGCTGATATAGTAATGGCAGGAGAAATGATTGAAAATGCCATAAGGGGTGGCAAGATCGAAGCAGGGGAAAATACTAGAAGGTCAGCTCCAAGAAAGAAAGAGAATGAGGTAAATAATACGAGTAAATATAACACAGAGTACTCGAAGGCCATTACTGTCAGCCAACCAAGAGCAACTACTGCTGGGCAACAAGGTTCGCAAAGACATGAATTTAGCATAAGGTAAAACTCTGAAAGGCTCCAATTTACGCCCATCCCAATAACTTATAATAAGCTATATCAAAGTTTGCTTGACGCACACGTGGTGTCCCCGTTTTATTTAAAACTGTTACAACCCCCATACCCTAAATGGTATGATTCGAACGCCCAATGTGATTACCATGCGGGAATACAGGGGCATTCAATTGAAAATTGCACTGCCTTTAAGAAAATGGTAGAAAGACTCATTAAGATGGGGATTGTAAAATTTGATGATACCTCTAGTGCGAAAAACCCGTTACCTAACCATGGAGATAAATGGGTAAATGTAATTGGGGAAAATGTCGTGAGAAAGATCAAGGAAGATATCGCTGAAGTGAGAACCTTGTTGAAGACAGTTTGGAAAGAAATGATGGGAAAAGGAATGTTAATTTCTGAGGAAGGATGTGAAGGAGTAAGGGACTACTGTGAGTTCCACAAAGAAGAAGGGCACGAGATCCAAGAATACATCGAGTTTAGGGTATTGGTGCAAAGCCTTATGGATAATAAAGAATTGGAATTTTATGAAGAAGGCTTAGATGAAAGAAATGTATGCGCGACAGAAGGAGAGTTGACAAATCCAAAGGTCAACTACCCGAGGATAATCATTTCCCTACCAAGAAATACGGAGGGCGGAACACCCATGGCACCAAAGGTTGTAATCTAGAAACCTGTTTCCTTTCCTTTTAAGGATAACAAAAAGGTACCTTGGAATTACGACTGTCATTGACATCACCGGTAGAGGAAAACATAGCGAGTACTTCTAAGGAGGTCTAAAGTGAGGGATCTTACACTCGCAGTAGAAGGCAATATGACTCGGTAAACGTCAAAATTGAACCCGTAAAAGTAAAGTCCCCGATAGTTGAGCGAGAGAAAGGGGCTGAAGCATTTATTAATGAACCAGTGAAGGAAGAAGAGGCAAAAGAGTTTTTGAAATTCTTGAAGCACAGTGAATATAGTGTGGTGGAGCAGCTGCGCAAACAACCGGCTCGCATATCAGTGCTAGCATTGCTTTTAAGTTTAGAAGTACATCGTGAGGCATTAATGAAAGTGCTAAATGAAACTTATGTTACTAACGATATATCCGTCAACAAGTTGGATCGTCTGGTTAGTAACATAAGTGCCGACAACTTCATCTACTTTAATGATGATGAAATTCCACCTGGGGGCATGGGATCGACCAAGGCTTTGCACATTACTACTCGTTGCAAAGGATATACACTGCCTAGTGTGCTAATCGATAATGGATCGGCTCTGAATGTCCTTCCATTGTCCATATTAAACAGGTTGCCAATAGATAGTTCTCACATAAAAACATGCCATAACATAGTGAGAGTATTTGATGGCACGGAAAGGAAAGTGATGGGAAGGATTGACATACCTTTGTTGATTGGACCAAACACGTATGAGGTGGATTTTCTGGAGATGGATATCAAGCCCTCCTATAATTGCTTATTGGGGAGGCCTTGGATACATTCGACGGGAGCGGTGCCCTCGTCTTTGCATCGAAAATTGAAATTAGTAACAGAAGGACGGCTAGTTACTATAAATGCGGAGGAGGACCTCATAGCAACTGTTACCAATGACGCGCCCTATGTAGAGGAAAATGAGGAGGCAATTGAATGCTCCTTTCGATCCTTAGAATTCGTCAACACAACGTTCGTTTCAGAGGGGAATGAGGTGCTGGTGCCCAAGATATCCAGAACTACAAGGATGAGCTTACAAATGACAGTAGGGAAAGAAGCCTTACCAGGAAAAGGGTTGGGTAGAAATCTCCAAGGTGGGGTTCAAGTACCAATATTGAAGGAAAAAAGAGACTGTTTTAGCTTAGGTTTCAGGCCAGATCCTAGACAGAGGAGGAAAGAGATAGAGAAACAACAAGAGAGAAGAAGGGCACGGCTGAATGGAGAAGAAGTCAAGTGGGAGTCGATGACATTCCCTTACATATCCCAAACTTTCGTATTTGGAAGGATAATTCACCCTGAGAGAGGGTTGCTGAGAAATGAAATCCCTCACATCAATGCCATACATGAGGAGGGGATTGAACAAAGAAACCTATTTGGCATTCGACCTTATGAACCTGAGAGTGCTTTGAACAACTGGGCTAGGAACTTCCCGTAGTTTTTAGAAATTATACGAGTAATGTTCAGAACACACTTGTTGTTTTAAAGCCTAGAAATAACAAGATTTCCATTTGTGAAATAGGCTCATGTTCAATCATCCTTGTTTCAATAAAAACATCTTTTGATGACCAATTCGAGCAAATATTCTTTCATTTCTTTTAAAAATACTTTTGATCCTCCAATTTCATTCCAATTTTATTATTATTATTATTATTATTATTATTATTATTTTCATTCATGCCATGTAAATAGTTGTTCTCGAATTCATTTTTTCTTTGTACATTCTTTGGTGCCTACCATAGGTCCCTAGATATCAATGACATGAGCAATGATACTACAAATCCTGAATTCCCTTTTGAGTAGGATATGTGTTTAGAGGAACCTCAGGATTTTGAAGATGACAGGGATTGTAACGTGTCTCCAGATTTGTTAAGAATGGTAAAGCAAGAAGAGAAGCAAATTTTGCCCCATGAGGAAGTGGTGGAAAATATAACCTTGGAGGAATGGAAGGTAGTCAAAATTGGAACGTGCAGAACTCAAGAAACAAGGCAAGGCCTCATTAAGTTACTGCGGGATTTCAAAGACGTCTTTGCATGGTCATACCAAGATATGCCTGGGTTAAGTACTGATATTATAGTACATCGCCTTCCCATAAGAGAGGATCCATAAGAGAGGATCGCAAGCCAGTCCAGCAAAAGCTACGAAGGATGAGGCCCGATGTGGTGTTGAAAATAAAAGAGGAAGTCAAGAATCAGTTTGATGCTGGTTTTCTACAAGTGGTCAAATATTCAGAGTGGGTTGCCAATATCGTTCCTGTCCCTAAGAAGGATGGAAAGGTTTGGATGTGTGTTGACTATAAGGATTTGAATAAAGCCAGCCCGAAGGATAATTTTCCCTTGCCTCATATTGACACGTTAGTGGATAATGCGGCAGGATACTCACTGTTTTCTTTCATGGATAGTTTCTCTGGATACAATTAGATAAAGATGCATCCTGAGGATATGGCTAAAACTACCTTCATAACATTGTGGGGTACCTTTTGCTATAAAGTGATGCCGTTCGGGCTAAAGAATGCGGGGCCAACATATCAGAGGGCTATGGTGACCTTATTTCATGACATGATGCATAAAGATATTGAGGTATATGTTGATGACATGATTGCTAAATCTCGAATAGAAAAAGAACACATCGAAGTTTTGAAGAAGTTGTTCTTGAGATTGAGGAAATTTTAATTGAAGCTCAACCCGGTGAAGTGTACCTTTGGAGCTAAGTCAAGAAAGTTACTAGGCTTCATAGTCAGTGAAAGAGGAATAGAGGTTGACTCAGATAAAGTCAAAGCTATACAAGAATTACCTCCACCGTACACCTAGAAAGAAGTTTGAGGTTTCTTGGGAAGGTTAAATTACATTGCTCGGTTCATTTCACGATTAATTGAGAAAAGTGACCTCATATTTCTCCTTCTTAAGAAGCACAACCAGGGTACTTGGGAGGCTAAATGCCAGAATACTTTTGATAAAGTTAAGCAATATTTGTCAAATGCTCCAGTACTATCTCCGCCTAGTCCAGATAGACCGTTAATACTGTATTTGTTAGTGTTCAGTAATTCTATGGGATGTGTGCTGGGTCAACATGATAAAACAGGAAAAAGAGAGAGGGCGATATACTACCTCAGTAAGAAATTCACTGAGTGTGAGATGAGATACTTGCTGATTGAAAAATTGTGTTGTGCCTTGATTTGGGCAACCCGAAGATTGAGGTAATACATGCTATATCATACCATCTGGCTAATTTCGAAACTTATTCCATTAAAGTATATGATGGAGTCAACTGCTCTGAGTGGGAGGATGGCAAGGCGGCAAATTTTTCTTTCTGAGTTTGATATAGTCTATGTGAATCAAAAGGCTGTAAAAGGGAGCGCAATAGCAGAATTTCTGGCTAGCAGAGCTTTAGAGGATTATGAACCTCTGAGCTTTGATTTCCCTAATGAAGAGTTGATGTATGTGGCAACTACTGAAGAATATCCGTGGAAACTGAACTTTGATGGAGCATCAAACGCTGTAGGAAATTGAATTGGGGCAGTCTTGGTATCCCCAAATGGAGATCATTATCCATTCACGTGCAAATTGGATTTTGATTGCACAAACAATATGGTCGAGTATGAAGCATGTATCATAGGAATTCGGGCAGCTAAAGAGCGCAAAATTAGAACACTGGAAGTATATGGAGACTACTCATTAGTGATCTACCAGCTCAAGGGAGAATGGGAGACAAGAGACCCCAAATTGATTAATTATCGAAGGATAGTTTTAGGGCTAATTGAGGAGTTTGATGACATCACTTTCAATTATCTCCCACGAGATGAAAACCAGATGGTAGATGCTTTGGTAACTCTGGCTTCCATGATTAAAGTGAATAAAGAAGGGGATGTGAGACCTATTCAGATGAGTATTTTTGAGGTTCCAGCTCATTGTTGCAACATGGAAGAAGAGGAAAAGGATGACCACCCTTGGTATCAGGATATATTGTGATACGTAGAAATCGTGAATACCCTGAGCAAGCAACTGAGAATGACAAAAGAACATTAAGGAGGTTAGCCTACGATTATGTTTTAGACGGGGATATCTTGTACAAAAAAAGGAAAGATCAGGTGCTCTTGAGATGTGTTGACATAGTGGAAGCTAGAAAAATCTTGGAAGAAGTGCATGAAGGTGTTTGTGGGACACATGCTAATAGTTTCACAATGGCTAGACAAATCATGAGGTTTGGATATTATTGGTCTACCATGGAAGGAGATTGTATCAACTATGCCAAGAGATGTCATAAATACAAGATTTATAGGGATAAGATTCATGTATCACCTTCACCTTTGCATGTTAGGACTTCTCCATGGCCTTTTTCCATGTGGGGCATGGATGTCATTGGGCCGATCTCACCGAAAGCTTCGAATGGGCATCGTTTCATTTTTGTGGTTATCGACTATTTCACGAAATGGGTGGAGGCTGCTTCGTACGTAAGCGTTACTAAGTTAGCGGTTAGTCGGTTCTTGAAAAAAGAGATCATTTGTCGGTATGGAATGCCTGAGAGGATCATATCAGACAATGCACTAAACTTGAACAACAGTACGATAGCGAAAGTCTGCAGTCAGTTCAAGATCAAACATCACAACTCATCTCCATGTCGCCCAAAAATGAATGGGGCAGTGGAAGTGGCCAACAAAAACATTAAAAAGATAGTGGGGAAAATGACTGAGACTTACAGAGTTTGGCATGATAAATTACCATTTGCACTCTTTGCTTATCGAACGTCTGTCAGAACTTCTATTGGGGCAACTCCATTCTCATTGGTTTACGGGATGGAGGCAGTTCTACCTATTGAAGTAGAAATACCTTCTCTTCGAATTTTGTCAGAAATAAAACTGGATGAAGCAGAATGAATTCTATCGCGATATGATCAATTGAACTTGATTGAAGAAAAGAGGCTAAGGGCTATTCGTCATAGTCAGATGTATTAGAAGCGAATGATGCAAGCTTACGACAAAAATGTTCGTCCAAGAGAATTTCACGAGGGAGACTTTGTATTGAAAAAGATCCCTCCCATACAAAAGGATTTCAGAGAAAAATGGATGCTGAATTGGAAGGGCCATATGTGGTGAAGAAGGCTTTCTCTGGTAGTGCACTGATTTTGGCCGAAATGGATGGGAAAAGTTTACCCAATCCTGTGAATTCAGATCCAGTTAAAAGGTATTTTGCTTGAAAGGAGAGGAAGCCAAGGTGAAAACCCGCAAAGGGCGATTTGAGACTTCTAAAAAAAAATGGAGAGGCCAAGGCGAAAACCCGCAAAGGGCGCTTTGAGACCAAAGGAGTTTTGAGTTGAAAACCCAAAAGGGCGGCTCAAATTTGGAAAGACATGCAGTGACCTTGCTATACTTGAATCAACACGAGACGAAGTGTGTTACATATTGAGGCATCAACGAAATACTTTGGGTCTTCTAAATACATGTTAAGCTTAAAGTAGTCTTCATGGAGCTTGTATATAGAAGCCCAAGCTGCAATATCTAGGGCACCTGGTTGTTGTCCTATTCATGATAAATTTACTATCTTTAGATTCTTTTTCTTCTCAAAGATATGTTCCTAGTTAATTTACTTTGTATTTTCTATTCAAATTGTTTCCAAGATCAATTTTTTTGTTGTCCATTATTCGAAAGCATGTCGTATTGAAATAATGATTAATGAACTAATAATATTTTCACAAAAGAAGTTTTGCATATTACTCTGGAAATTTCTAGATAATACAAGAAACTGAAAAAGGACACTTGTTTAAGAGTTCCTATGTGTAAGGGTCGAAGGTACTTGAGAAAGGTCGAAATGGAGACTATCTCTTTTGTCCAAATGGTAATTGGACAAATTAATGAGTTGAGCAATATCAATCCTAAGGAAGGATCATTTTACAAACATCTTCATTGAGTCATAACATTCGAGGAATGGCATGACGGACCAAATTGATGGGAAAAGATTCAAAGCATACGAGCAGAGCATGATTGATACTTTGAGAAGAATGAAGATGAAACCCTGATGAATGGATGAGTGATAGGAATCATTCTTATAATATTTTTGCATCATAGTATGTTTAATTAGGAGCATTTGACTCATTTCGATCATGGCATCCTAATTAATAGGCATAAGCATATACCCATTCTACAGGTTATGTCCTTTAGGGGACAATGTAGATCGCAGGTAGTAGATCTGGCAATCCCTAAGTTTGCAGGGAGCAGATCAAAGATTGAAAATCTGGCACCCTTGAGTTTGCAAGGAGCAGGTTGAAGACAGTAGATCTGGTAATCCCTGAGTTTGCAGGGAACAGATCGAAGATAGCAGATCTGGCAATCCCTGAGTTTGTAGGAAGCAGATCAAAGATTGAAGATCTAGCATCCTTGAGTTTGCAAGGAGCAGGTTAAAAATAGTAGATCTGGCAATCCCTGAGTTTGCAGGGAGCAGATCAAGGATTGCTAATTTGGTAATCCCTGAGTTTCCAGGGAGCAGATCGAAGATAGCACATTTGGCAATCCCTGAGTTTGTCGAGAGCAGATCGAAGATAGCAGATCTGGCAATCCCTAAGTTTGTAGGGAGCAGATTGAAGATCGAAGATATCAGGATGGTATCCCTGAGTTTGCGGTAGAGCAGGCTGAAGATAACAGATATTGCCTTCCTGAAGTTGCGGTGAAGCAGATTGAAGCTATCAAAATACCTTTGAAGAATATGAGGGTTAAGAACTCAAGACTCAGCAAGACTGGGCAAAATTGGTCCTTTTATAGTCTTTGCTCCATTCCCGTTACATGACAATGAGCAAAGGGGGGCAGCTGTAATTGGCCCAATTTGCCCGGCCCTTACCAAAGATAAAATAACAAAATTTTAAACCAAAACAATAAAAGTCTCTTTCTAAAAAAGTCCATTTACTACCCAAATTAACCCAAAATCCATGACCCAATACCCAAATTACACCCCAAACCCATTAACACAAACACACAGTGCCCAACGGGGCCTAAATACCCAACTCCAGGTCAGAAACCCTAGGGTTTCTTCATTCTTTCGCGCCGTAGCTAGCACACGCCCTTTTGTTGTGCCGCAATCAGCACAGATCGTGCCCCATCGCTGAATCTTCGCTCACCTGCAAAAAGAAAAAGGAAACACACAGCAAGTAGGAATATAGCAAGAAATCAAAATAATATACCTTCTATTTATGAATTTTTGCTATAAAAACAGAACAAAACAATGTAACAGGATACGGATACTACGCAAATATATACAAAAAAATAGTTTTTTCAAATCGGGGAAAGGTGATTCCTCGTTATTTCATTTAGTTTCTTTTATATCTTTTTACATATTCTTAAATACATACAAATTATTTTTTTTCTATTTATAAATACTACTAAAAAAAGGAAAAAGATTTACCTTTTCCGTGGTAAGATATCAGCATGGTATCCCTGAGTTTGCGATGGAGCAGGCTGAAAATAATAGTTATTGCCTTCCTGAAGTTGTGGTGAAGCAGATTGAAGCTATCAGAATACCTTTGAAGAAGATGAGGATCAAGAACTCAGGACTCGATAAGACCGGGCAAAATTGGTCATTTTATAGTAATTGCTCTATTCCTGTTACACAGCAATAAGCAAAGAGAGGCGGCTGTATTATCCCATTTTTGCCCGGGCTATACAAATAGAAAATAAACAAAAACCAAAAATAATAAATTCCTTTGTTACAGTCCATTTACAAGGCCAAACATAAATTACAGGCCTAAATCAATTACCCCAGCCCGGGTTAAAAACTAAACCTATGCCAACCCGTAACTCATTTACATAGCCCAAATCTTAATCTAATTCATACCCAAAATAAACCCAAAGCCTAGTTACACCCGTAGCCCATATACTAACCTAAACCCATTACACCAAACGGACTAAGTTAAACCCTTTAGCCCCACTTCAAACTCAGACCAAATCTGATAGACCTAGTAATAGAATCGGCCTAAAGGGCCCAAACAGTTAACTGTTTCAGAATGCCTAGGGTTTCTGAAACCCTAGGTGCCGCAAGCAAGCAAAACGCCCTTCTCACGCCGCAATCAGTGCAGATCACGCTCCCACCACCGAGGCTCTCGTCGTTTACCTGCAAAAAGGAAAGAAAACAAAACAGGGGCATAGCAGATATGGAAAGGAACATAAATAAAAGATTGTAGCATTTATTTATTTTTGATTTGCAGTGGCTATAAAAACCAAACACCACCACTGTAAAAAGGATACAAACAAATATATACAAACAGTTTTTAAACTAGAGAAAGGTGATTATTTTTGTTATTTCGTTTAGTTGTCTTTACATTATTTTATTTTTATTTTTTTCGTTCTACACATACAAATCTTTTTTTTAGTTTAGAAATAGTACTAAAAGGATAAACGAAAGGGATTTGCCTTAGATTTGCGCTGAAAAAGAGGTTTTTTAACCCCCGACCGCCGTGTACGGCGGCTCTGATGGTGGCGCGTGAGGCAGTGGCCGATGACCGCTGCCAGAGTTCAGGCCGAAAAGGGGGAGAGTATTTTAGGGTTAAGCTTTCGGTTTTTTTTTTAATGGCTTAAAATGATTTTTTTTTGGTTGTTTTTGGTTTATATAGCAGCAAAAAAACGACGTCATTTTTGCTTAATTCAATAAGCACCAAAACGACGTCGTTTAAGGGCCAGGATTCGCGCGTTAACCCCATAACCCGGGGAGGATCCGCGCGTTTTTGATAAAAGGGAAATTTGTCCCTTTAGTCCATCCGCATTTTTATCTTTTAAATTAAGTTTATTTCGTCTTTTAATTTTTCCCAATGATTCTGTTTCGATTTCAATTTGGTCCCTGAGCCCCTTTAAAATGCAAACGTCGGAACGGTGCCGTTTTGGGAATAGGGTATATTTACCAATGAGTCCCTGCAGTCTGGCACGTGTTTTCAATCTGGTCCTTTTATGCTTCTATTTCAAAATTCTGTTTTTATTTTAATTTAATTCTTATTTCCTTGGTTTTTTAATTCTATTTATTTATATTTATATTTTTAATATTATATATACTTTATATTATTCTATTTTATTAATATATTGTCTTAAAATTTGTATATCATTATTATATATTATATATTTTTCTAAAAATTGGTATATTGTATAATAATTAAAGTGTTTTATTATAAAAAAATTTCTTCCATATATTATTTATTTTAAATACGAATATTATTCCTATCTTTTATACGTTTGATTATTATATTATATATATTTTCCTTTATATTTTTTTTGGTATAGTTAAATTTTATGTATTAAAAATCTATATATGTATTATATTATTATATATGTTTACCCTTATATATATATATATTCCTCTATAGTTAAAGTTTCATGAAATATTTTATTTAAGATAGACATATATTACTTATTTTATAATGTACATATATTATTCACCTTTTTTTGACCATTTTTTGTTATAGTAATTATTGAGCATTTGTATAAATGGCTCACCTTATTTTTTTAATTTAAAATGGAAAATTTTATATTTATTTCTTAGTTTTTTTATTATAAATTTTTGAATTAATCTATTTCATACCTTTTATTTGACTATTCATTTTTTTTAAATTAAAAAGTTGTTATCTTTTTTACACTGTTTGCTTGTATCATTAGATGTGTTATATCATTATTTTATTGAATTATTTATGTTGGTTATTAATGTATTTTGTGATCCTTGTAAATTGTTCTCTGATATTTATATTTTATAATGTATTAATGTTCCATTTTTATTTATTGATTTAAAAAAATGTATTTTTTTTTAAAATTGCTTCAATTTATCCCAAAGTTTTCGTTTTTTTAAATAAGGCAATGTTTTGTGTTTAGAAAATCGGAAAATAGTGCCCTAACGTGCTAGGTTGCGATTTTCCCTTGACTAAATAACCAAATATCCTTTTAATAAATTTTCAAAATCATGAGATGATTTTAGTTACGAGGATTTAAAACATCGTGTCCTAACGTGCTGGATGTAATGTTTGTATTCTTTCGGAACAAAGGAATCTCAAGTTTCAACTTAAATTGTTCAAGTTTTAAAAAAAGGATCATGTTTTTAAATCTTTTCAAATTTTCGACATCAAGATAGAAAACTAACCAATTTGGTACCAATTTTGGGTGTGACGAGGGTGCTAATCCTTCCTCGTATGTAACTGTCTCTCGAACCCGTTTTCTTGAATTTTCGTAGGCCAAAATCAATATTTTGAAATAAAACGTTTTATAAGGTGATCCGATCACACCTAAGCAAAAAGGGATTGGTGGCGACTCCCATTTTCGTTTTTTTAAAAAAAGTCGACCCCGTTTTTTCAAACCCTTAAAAATGGTTTCGACAAGCATCTTTGACAGAGAATCCGAAGGAATAGTCACAATTTGGACTATTCCTTATCGAATGTTTCCGATTTAATTGGTTCTAACTAGTGGTCCTGTTTTAGGTCCCTGTACTATTTAGAAACCTTTCAGAGTAATATGCAGAACTTCTTTTGTGTGAATAATATAATTCCAATAATCGTTGTTTCAATGAAAAATGCTTGAAAAATATTATCACAATGGACAAGATGGATTTTATTAAGAACGAAGCTCGAAATGGATAAATTAATCAAGATAGCAAATTTAGCAACTTTTGCTAAGGTACAAAATGAATAAGATTGAAATAGGCACCCCAGATATCGCAGTATGAGCTTCTCTATTCAAACTTCTCGAAGATCATTTTGAGCTAGATATGTCTTCAGGAGTATTAAAGTATTTTGTTGATGTCCCAAAACATAACATTCCTCATTCTTGTTAATTCAGAAAGGACAAGACTAACACATGCCCTATCTTTTATCAAAATTTGAGCCGCTCTTTTTGGGTTTTCAACTCAAAACCCTTTTGGTCTCAAAGCGCCCTTTGCAGGTTTTCGCCTTGGCCTCTCCTTTTTCTCTTTTTCTTTTTTTTTCAAAAGGTCCTAAAGCGCCCTTTGCGGGTTTTCGCATTGGCCTCTTCTTCTTTTTAAGTAAAGTACTTCTTGACTAAATCCAAATTTTTAGAGTTGGGTAAGTTTTTCCCATCCATCTCGGCCAAAATCAGTGCACCTCCAGAAAAGGCCTCATTTACCACAGAAGGTCCTTCCCAGTTTGGCATCCATTTCCTTTTGAAATCCTTTTGTGTGGGAAAAATCTATTTCAACACCAGTCCCCCTCATGGAATTCTCTAGGACAAATATTTTAGTCATAGGCTTGCATCATTCGTTTTTCGTACATCTGATTATGACGGATAGCCCTTAGCCTCTTTTCGTCAATCAAGTTCAATTGATCATATCGAGACCAAATTCATTCTACTTCATCTAACTTTAGTTCTGACAAAACTCGAAGAGAGGGAATCTCGACTTCAATAGGCAAAACCCCCTCCATTCCGTAGACCAAGGAGAAAGGCGTTGCCCTAGTGGAGGTTCTAACAGATGTTCGATAAGCGTATAGGGCAAATGGAAACTTTTTATGCCAATCTTTATAAGTCTCGATCATTTTTCCTACGATCTTCTTAACGTTTTTATTAGCTACCTCCACTGCACCATTCATTTTTGGGTGATATGGCAACGAGTTGGAGTGTCTGATCTTGAATTAACTACAGACCTTCGCTATCGTGTTTTTGTTCAAGTTTAGTACATTGTCTCATATGATTCTATTAGGTATTCCATATCGACATATGATCTCGTTCTTTAGGAATTTGCTGACAGTCGATTTAGTAACACTGACATATGAAGCGACCTTTACCCACTTGGTGAAGTAGTCATTGACTATGAAGATGAATCGATGCCCACTCAAAGCTTTTGGCGAGATCGGCCCAATAACATCCATGCCCCATATAGAGAAATGCCATGGGGAAGTCAAAACATGCAGAGCCGAATGAGGTATATGAATTTTGTCTCCATAGATTTGCTATTTGTGACATCTCTTGGCGTAATTAATACAATCTCCTTCCATAGTGGACCAATAGTATCCACATCTCATAATTTGTCTAGCCATTGTAAAACCGTTGGCATGTGTTCTACAAACTCCCTCATGGACCTCTTCCAAGATTTTCTTATCCTCGACAGCGTCCACACATCTCAATAGTACCTGATCCTTTCTTCTTTTGTACAGGATCTCCTCATCTAAGACATAGTCATAGGCTAGTCTTCTTAACGTCTTTTTGTCATTCCCTGTTGCTCGATCAAGGAATTCACGATTTTTTATGTATCGCATTATATCGTGGTATCAAGGGTGGTCATCCTTTTCTTCATCTTCAATGTTGTAACAATGAGCCGTGGCCTCATAAATACTCATCTGAATGAGTTTTACGTCTTCTTGTTTGTTCACTTCGGTCATGGAAGCCAAAGTAGCCAAGGCGTCAGCCATCTGGTTTTTATCTCGCGGGAGGTAGTGGAAAGTGATGTCATCAAACTTCTCAATTAACTCCAAAACCATCTTTTGATAATTTATCAATTTAGGGTCTCTTGTTTCCCATTCACATCTGAGATGATAGATCACTAATGCAGAATCCCCATACAATTCTAGCACTTTGATTTTGCGTTCTATGCTATACGGATTCCCATGATACATGCTTTGTACTCTGTCATATTATTTGTGCAATCAAAATCCAATTTGCAAGTAAATGGATAATAATCTCCATTTGGGGATACCAAGACTGCCCCGATTCTTTTACCCACGGAATTTGAGTTTCCGTTAAAATTCAGTTTCCAAGGATGGCCTTCTTGAGAACCTTTTTCAGTGGTTGTATCATACATTAGATCTTCATTTGGGAAATTGAAATTCAAGGGTTCATAATCTTCCAAAGCTCCACTGGCCAAAAAATCTGCTATTGCACTCCCTTTCACAACTTTCTGGTTCACATAAATTACATCAAATTCGGAAAGCAGAATTTGCCATCGGGCCCTCCTTCTATTCAAAGCTATTGACTCCATCATATACTTTAGAGGGTCCAGTTTCGAAATAAGCCAAGTGGCATGATACAACATGTATTGTCTTAGTCTCCGAGTTGTTCAGACTAAAGCGCAACACAATTTTTCAATTAGTAAGTACCTTAACTTACATTCAGTGAACTTTTTACTGAGGTACTATATTGCTCTTTCCTTCCTCTCTGACTCATCATGTTGGCCGAGTACGCATACCAAAGAATTCCCAAATACCGCCAAGTACAATATCAATAGTTTATCTAGGTTGGGTGGCACTAGCACTAGGGCATTGGACAAGTAATGTTTGACTTTATCGAAAGTCCCTTGGAATTCCTCATCCCATACACCTGAATTGTGTTTCTTAAGGAGGCGGAATATGGGGTCACATTTCTCAGTTAGCTGTGAAATAAAATGGGTGATGTAATTCAGTCTTCCTAGGAAACCTCGAACTTCTTTTTGAGTACGCAGCAGAGGTAGCTCTTGTATGGCCTTGACTTTATCCAGGTCGATCTCAATACCTTTTTCACTGACTACAAATCCTAACAGCTTTTCGGACCTGGCTCCGAAAGTACACTTTGTTGGATTGAGCTTTAACTGGAACTTTCTCAACCTTAAGAACAATTTCCTTAAGAACTGAACATGCTCCGTCTCTGTTTAGGACTTTGCGATCATATCATCAACATAAACTTCGATTTCTTTGTGCATCATATCATGGAACAGGGTTACCATGGCCCTTTGATACGTTACTCCCGTATTTTTCAACCCAAACAGCATATCCTTATAACAGACCACACTATTACAAATGTGGTCTTTTCCATGTCTTCAAGGTGTATCTTAATCTGATTGTATCCAGAGAAACCATCCATGAAAGAGAATAGTGAGTGACCTGTCGTGTTGTCCACTAAGGTGTTGATACGAGGTAGTAGGAAATTATCTTTCGGGCTGGCTTTATTCAAATCCCGATAGTCTACACACATTCCTACCTTCCCATCTTTTTTATAGACGGGGACGATGTTGGCTACTCATTCTAAGTACTTAACCGCTTTTAAGAATCCAGTGTCAAATCGCTTCTTCATCTCTTCTTTTATTTTCAGCAAAATATCGAGCATCATTCTTCGGAGCTTCTGTTGCTTTGGCTTACATTCCTCCTTTATAGGGAGCCGGTGTACCACGATATTTGTACTTAACCTAGACATGTCTTGATTCGACCATACAAAGACATCCTTGAACTCTTGGAGTAATTCAACGAGGTCTCGCTTTGTCTTTGTAGTCATACAAGCTCCGATCTTCACATCTTTTCCCTTTCCTAAACTCACAATTTCTATTGATTCCTTGTGAGGTTAGATTTGTTTCTCATCTTGTTCAATCATCCTCAACAGTGCAAGAGATAGGCTATAATCTTGATCATCTTCAAAATCTTCAGAATCCTCCAACCACGTATCTTGCTCAAAACGAGACTTTGAGTCATTAGTAGTGTTGCTCATATCATTAATATCCGAAGACCTATTAGGAGGATAATGGAAGGCACAAAGAATAAAAGAATCTACGAATAATTATTTGCATGGTATGATCATGAATGAAGAATAAAGAAAATCCAAAGAATAAAAGAATAATTGTCTGTATGGTATGATTATGGATGAAATGGAAAGAATAAAAGAATATTTTCTCAAAAATATAGCAAAGATACATTTGCATTGAAATAATGATTTTGGACATAAGCCTATTTCATAAAGGATTCTTATTACTCCTAGGCTTAGAGCAATAAGTGTGTTTTGAACATTACTCTGAAATAGCTTAAAAAACTATAAGAATCTCTTTCGCAGTCTAATTGTTCAGAACACTCCCAAACACATAGGGGTGAATGCCTGACAAGTTTTTTTCTTTAGTTCTTTCTTTAGATATAGCGTTGATGTGTAGGTCTTCTAACATTTCTTCTATAGTTTCCTTTCTTAGCAACCCTCACTCAGGGTGAATAATCCCTATTGATACAAAAGTTCTAGATATGTGGGGGAATATCATTGATTCCCATTTGATCTCCTCCCCGCTTAAACGTGCTCTCCTTATTTCTTACTTCTTTTCTAGCTCTTTTTTTCTTTATCTTGCATCTGGCTTGAATCCGAAGTCAAAGCGGTCTCGTTTTTCTTTTAGCATCGGAGCCTCAGTCCTTTCTTAGAGATGTCTCCCAAGTCTTCTTCCCGGTAAGGCTCTTTTTTTGACCATTAGTCGTAATCCCCTTTTCATAGTCGTGGATATTTTAGGCACTGGGATCTTGTTCCCTTCTGCAATAAATGTTGCGTTTACAAACTCCAAAAATCGAAAGGAACATTTGATCGCTTCATCATTCCCCTCTAAATATGGCATATCACTGAATACAGTTGCAATGATATCCTCCTCTGTATTTATTGTCACCAGCCGACCTTCTGTTACTAACTTTAACTTTTGGTGTAGTGATGAAGGCACTGCTCCCGCTGAATGTATCTAAGGCCTCCCCAACAAGCAATTGTAAGGAGGCTTGATGTTTATCACCAGGAAGTCTACCTCGTATGTGTTTGGGCCGATCAACATAGGTATTTCAATTCGTTCTATTACTCTCATTTTAGTACCATTGAATACCGTCACTATGTTTTGACATGTCTTCATGTGTGAGCTATCCATAAGTAACCTATTCAGGATGGATAAGGGTAAGACGTTCAGGGCCGATCCATTATCGATCAGTAACCTCGGTAATGTATGCCCTTTGCAGCGAGTGGTAATGTGCAGAGCTTTGATGGAGCCCATGCCCCTGGCGGTATTTCATCATTATTAAAGTAGATGAAATTATTAGCATTTATGTTGTTTACGAGATGGTCTAGCTTGTTGACAGAGATATCATTGGCGACAAGTGCCGTTTGGTACTTTCATTAATGCGCTACAATGTACCTCTGAGCTTAAGAGTAAAGCTAACACTGATATGTATGCTGGTTGCTTGTGTAGCTACTTTACAACGCTGTACTCGTTGTGCTTTAAAAATTTCAAGAATTCCTTAGCCTCCTCTTCATTTACCGGCTCGTTAACAAGCAGCTTAAGTCTGACTGCTTTTCCTTTCTTTTGCTCGACTATCAAGGCTTTGCTTTTCACGGTCTCTGCTCATGCATTTGCTGAATCGTAGTGCCTCTCACTACGCTTATAGGAACCCACATCTTGGTCTTCCTTTAAAGTGCTAGCTGGGTTCTCCTCTTCCAGGATTGTCACATTGCAGTTGTAATTCCAAGAAACCCTTTTGCTATCTTTATAAGGAAAGACTGCAGGTTTCTAGATTATGACTTTTTGTGCCAGCTGTACTCCGACCTCGTTGCCTTTTGGTCATGAAATTATGACTATCGAGTAGTTGGCTTTCGAGACATTTGTTGTGGATTCTCCTTCCAACGCACATATATTTCATTCTTCTAGGCTTTTAACCTCTTCATAAAATTTAACTTCTTTATTATCCATCAAGTCTTATACTAAGGCCCTGAACTCGATACATTCTTGGATTTTGTGCCCCTCTCTATTATGGAACTCAAAGTAGTTTCTCATCCTTTCACATCTCCTCTCTGAATCCGATACGATTAACTCCCTTTTTACCATATCTTTTCAGACCCATCTCAGCGGGGTTTTCACTTCTGCAACATCCATCTTAATTTTTTTCCTCGTATTCTTGACTATCGTATTTACCTCGTTATCAGCATGGTTGGGTAACAAATTTTCTCCATTAGATGCATCATCAAATTTCACAATGCCCAATTTGATGAGCCTTTCGACTAACTTCTTGAAAGCGGTGTAGTTTTCTATTGAGTGCTTTATGATTCCTGCATGGTATTCACATTGGGCATTTGCGTCGAACCATTTGGGGTATGGGGATTGTCTTGGTTTTATATAGAAAGGGGACACAACGTCTGCATCAAATAAACTTTGGTATAACTCCCTATACGTCATCGGAATTGGCGTAAACTAGAATTTCTCTATGTTTTGCTTTGTGCCGGATTCTTGTCTCGGTGGACCTTGATGACCAGTGGTTACCATTCTCGGCTGGCTCACAGTAATTGGTTTTGAGTGACCCTTGTTATACGTGCTTGCATTGTTCAACTCGTTTTCCCTTTTCCTCGGGGTTGACCTTTTGGTGCTTTCCCCTGCATCTATCTTACTCCTCACTATATTTTCAATCATTTTGTCGGTCATCATTATGTCTGAGAAACTCTTAGTGGCACTTTCCAACATGTGAGTGATGAATAGAGCTTTTAAAGTGTTGATAAAAAGCATGGTGGTTTCTTTTTCTAAGAGAGCTGGCTGGACTTGTATAACGACTTCCCTCCATCTTTAGGCATACTACATAAAACTCTCATTTTGTTTCTTCTCCATGTTCTACAAAGTGATTCTGTCAGGAGTTATATCCGTCATATGATTATACTGCTTCATGAAAGCTTGTGCTAGATCCTTCCATGAATTAATCTTGGTACGGCTCAATTTGTTGTACCATTTGGATGCAGCTCCAACCAGACTGTCTTGGAAGTAGTGAATCAGTAGTTGATCATTGTTGACATAACCGGTCATTCGTTTGTAAAACATGGTAATGTAAGCTTCGAGACAGCTAGTCCCGTTATACTTCTCAAACTCTGACATTTTGAACTTGGGGGGAAGTACTAGGTCCGGAACCAAGCTTAGATCCTTAGCATCGATTCCATAGTGATAATCAGCATGTTCTATTACTTTAAAATTTTCTTCTAGCCATTTGCATCAGTCCTCCAGCTACTTTAGGAGCTCCACTCTCACCCTTTCTATTTCTGCTACATCGTCCAGATCAGGGACAACAGGATTAGTTGGGTTATCCCCCGGATTAGAGCCTAAGCCTATTTGGTTGTTCATAGGTGTCGAAGCACCGGCCTAAAACTATTAAGGCCTAATTGTAACGGATGGCCTTCATGGGTACATCTCAGGTTGTGTCGAACATTTGTCGAGGAAAAACCCGAGGGGTAGAAAGGATCCTTATTATCATCGCCAGCATTGACCATTGGGCTTTTTCCTTTTTGGAGCCCCCCAGTCAGTAATTGGGTTAATTGATTCATCATATTCCTTTGGGACTCCAGCATCTGGTCCCTCATATCTTGCTGATTTTAGCCAACTGCTCCTGCATCTGCATTTGCAGCTCATCCTGCATTTTCTTTTGAAACTGTTCTAGTCTTTCCAACCTTTGGTCCATTATTTTAGTTTTAGTGCGAGTACCGTAACGATGTTTAGTTGGTAGACTTTTGTCGATTTTCAGATTAACTAAAATGATTTTTAATTAATGAGGGTCTTTTTTGTAAAATTTAATGCATATGATGTAATGTAATGCAAATACATGAGATGAATGCAAATACATGAGATGAATGCAAAAAAAAGCGTTGACTCTGATTAAATTCTATATAGAATAACTTTACTAGAAAACAAAATTCTTTACATAAAACAGATTACATATATGGTTTTACCCTGATGCTCAAAGTTTTAATTTTCCTAAGCAGCCAAGCTAATTCTCAGCCCTGGTTTGATTCTAACTCATATTTCACACTTAGCACATGAGCTTGAACTGCTAGGGTCTGTAAATGGTCAGCCACCTCTCGTATTTAAGCCACAGCTTCACCCATAATATAATCTCTGTCCCTAACTTGATCTTGAGAACGGTGGAGTTTCTCTTTCCAACGCTCTTCACTTGCTTAAAGGAGTTCAACTCGGAGTTCGCAATTTTGTAACACAGTCTCAAGTTCCTCTATCTTTCTTTTCATTTCTTCAATCTTTTTTAAATTGCCCTCAGCTCCATTGTAGAGTTGCGACTACGATATTGGTGAAGCGACCTTTCTAGTTCTGTTATTCTAGCTTTTAATTTGATTTTCTCACTTCGGCTTTCTGACAAACTCTTTTATAAGGCCTCTTTTTGAACTTGTGCATCTTGGAGTTTTCTCTCCCATCAATCGGCTCTAGTCTTTTCATCTTGAATTTCTTGTCGCCATTGCTTTGATGTTTTCCCCAATCTGACGATTCTCATTGATAGACGCAATTTTTTATAATTTGTCTTCAAGCTATCCAAATCCTCTTCGACCTTATTCTTTCCCTTCCTCAATTTCTCAGCCTCTAGCTTTTGAACATCAATGTCTAATCTCAGATGTATTTTTTCCTCCTCTAGTTGTTCTATCTTCTTTCTGAGCTCCGAATTCCTCTTTTCGAAATCCTACTTTATGATCTTTAGTTCTGATGGGAGCACTTGCAAGTATTCTTCCATCAATTGAGCGCCTTCTAGACTTGGCCCGGGGATATTATCATTGATTCTTTTACTACATCACCTATTGTATTTGGTGGTCGTCATTGAACCTACAACTAATCTTTTCATGTGGCGAGTCTGGTTGCAAGCGTTATAAATCGATCGCACCTTTTTCTTATAGTTATCTATTTTATATGAAAACTCACATTGAGCTAGCCCTTGTGTTGCTGGTATGAATTGTCTTGATCTATATTACCTCAATACGAGCAAAGGAGCATACCTGACTATTCCTCAGATTCCAAACAGAGGGACCCAGTCAAAATTCCCACACCAGTAAAGAATCTCATCAGGAACCATCCAAGGGGCTCTCCACTCGACGTCCTCTTCTTGGAGGTTTTGCAAGATCGCTATTTATTTTTCTTCCGATATGTCGTCTCTCCTTGGTGTAGCCGCTATTTCCTTTAATGGAGAGTAATTCTCAAAGAAAACCCAGTAAGAAACTTTGTCCACTTTCCAAAAATGAATGTGGAACCAATCTAACAATAGCTGTGCACATCCTCTGAATCTGCTCTCGCTTGCTCTCCTGCATACATTTAAATATCTGAAAGTTTCGACTAAGATTGTAGGAACAGGTGTGACTCTCTTATCCTGTCAGTCAAACAAATCAGAAACCGCTTTATCTACATGCCCTAATGCTTTAGGGAAGACCATCAGCCCATAGATATTCAGAGTAAAAACATCGACCCTTTTCTTCATATTTGGATGTGCCAAAATCAGATTTCGCAAATTTTTTCAGGGAATACACTTGTTTTCTCCTTTTTTCTTAATCCGAGTCATGACCCATTGTTCACTCATTCCTGTGATATTCATTAACTTCTTTACAAAAGTCGGGACATTAACGGCTTTAGAATAGGCCTTGTCAGCTTGAACCCTTGGACAACGAAGTAACCTGTATATTCTTCCACAGTAGGCACCAAATCTACATTCCCAAAGGTAAAACAACTATAGGCGGGATTCCAAAACTGAGCCATAGCCCAAAACAAGTGCCTGTCCACCTTGATGTCGAGCAGATAAGGCAAATCACCGTAATTATAATAAAATAGTGCTTGATATCATCATTCCAATCGACCCATATCTCTTTCAATTCCTGGAGATCATTTTGCGTCACACTAATACGGGTGAAGTCCCATAATTCTGATGTGTACCCTTCTGCCAAACTGTCACCTTTCTCTAATTGCATTTTCTCTGATCATATACTGAGAGCCGCATTATCTTTCACTTTATCAAGAAATTCGTTCTCCATGGCAAGCTCTCTATTTAGTAATCAAATGTGAATCGACACCTTTTTATGATGAAAATGTCATGCAATAAAAGCAAAACAACACAAAAAACAAAAAACAAAATAACAAACAAAGCAGTTTTTTTAAACAAAAATAAAAAATGAAGTTAAATGGACTAAGGATTAATTTGAAACTCAAATAAAATTTGAGGTACAAATCGTGAATAATGAAAAGATGCCAGGGACCAAAATAAAACGAGTTCAAACTGTCGAGGGCCAAGTGGAAAAATAACCCAATGCCTTTAACATGCGTCTGTTTTTAGGGCACCACTAGTCAGGGACCCGATTAAAAAATAAATAAAATTATTAGTGAAATTTGTAAAAATGAAAATAGCCAAAAAAAAGGACCCAATTTAAAATAAAAAAAGTTGAAGGGAATGCAGAAGGAAATAATCCCTTCAAGAAAACACGCGGACCCTCTTGAAGGGTCAGATCGAGTTGAATTCGGGTCACCAGGCCATCAGAAATGACACAGTTTTGTGGACCCTCTCCTCTAAGATGGTTTGAGGACCAAATTGAATCAAACATAAATGTCTGGGGCCAAATTAAGAATAAAGAAAACAAAGTAGGACTTGATTGATGCGCGTCGTAAAAGCAGAAGGACTGTTTGCGCAAATAACCCATTCACCAGAAACACGCGGATCCTCTGGATAAGTTGGGTCAGTGCACGGGTTGAGCATGAAATGACGCCGTTTAGCACCTAGGTCCATAGCACAAAATGGTGTCGTTTTAGTAGTCTATAAAAGCCTAATTTTTTTTTAATTTCCTTTTCACCAACGTTATAAAAAAATAGAGAAAGGCTCCCCCTTTCTCTCGTTCTCCCTATCTCCGACCAGGGGGTTCGGCCATCGACTACCACGCCGTTCACCAGTCACTGGTGGTGGCGCCACAGTCCGCGGTGGCCGAAAAATGCCGAAACCCCTATTTTTGCTACTTCGACCACTTAAACTCAAATCTGGGCCCAAAAATTCCAAAAAAACCTCTAAAGCATAAAAACACGAACGGATTCCTCGGTTTCCCTCTCCGATCGCAAGAAAGATAAAAAATTTTCCTTTTTTTAATGTATATCTATATTCTAAAAAATGCACAAAGTAGAACAGAGATAATACCTAAAAATCCTAACTTTTTGATCTTTCAAGTGTTTGGTGCTTTGTTTTTGTATTTGGTATTTGAAATCTGCTCTTTTTTTTTTATTGATTATGTGTCTAAAGAGAAAAAAAATACAGTGTGCTTGTGGTGGTTTTTATAGCTGAATGAAAATACAATGTTTTTGCTTCTTTTTGTTGCTATTGCATGTCTGTTGCTGTTGTGCTTGTCCTTTCTGCAGGTACGGAGGGCGTACGGAGTGCAGACGTGGCGGTACGGAGGCCGTGTGGGAGCAGCGGCGCTGAGGCTAGCATCAGGGTTTATGTTTGCTAAACATCAGTTGGATTTTGGGCCACTTGGGCCTGGTTATTTTGGGTTTCAATTGTTTTTGGGTCATAGAGTTTAATGGTTTGGGCTTGGTTTAGGTTTTAAATTTGTAAATTGGGCCTGAAGAGTTAAAATGTAATTTGGGCTCATTTGGTTTGTAATTGGGACTGTGGACTTTAATTTTGGATTGTTTATTTAATTTTGTATGGGTCCGGGTAAATTTGAGCCTGTACATTTATCTCTTAAAATTTACATTAATTACCTTGATAACTCTAACTAAGACTTTAAGTAGATGAACTTCTCCATATGTTTTACGAATCGGGCCAATTCAAATGGGTCAAATGAGTCTTATTTAATAAGTTGACTTTTACGCCACATTCTGTGCGTAATAGTCACAAGCTTTGATCCACGACCGGTGACATTGAATTCTCGTTCTAACGTTATAAATTAGCGGTTTGCATCCACAAATTGAAGGTGAGAAACCAACAGATTTTTCGACCCCATCAAGAGATCTCTAAACAAACAAATCGAAACAACCTTCGATATCATAGCAGTCAGCGACTCAACTTTGAGGTTAAAGAGAAGTAGGGAGAAGAAACAACCCTTTCTAAGTCCCCTATTGATGAAAAATCTCCTTGTCGAGGAGCCGTTCACTTGGATAAAATTTGACACTCAAGAAATGCAGGTTTTGGATCCACAATATCATCCACTGCACAAACCCCATCTTAAGCATATAAAAAAAAAAAATCAAGAAAGCTCCAGTCTACTGCATCATGAGCCTTCCTCAAATTCACTTTGAACATGACTCCCTTCAAACCCCATTTCCTCATGTAATCAATTGTCTTGTTCGCAAGCCGCAATCGTTTACTCTATTTTTCTTCTGGTACATTTAGATTTTATAATAATTTATGTATAGATGTTGGTATATTGTAATCTTCTCATTTCCGTTGTATTATAGATTATAAATCGTGTCAAAATTTTAAGAAATATTGAATTTAACAACAAAACTACACGAAGGAATTAATAGATTTATATACACACAAAGGAGTCAAAGAAAACAACTCGATACAAAGCTCTGGAAGAAAAACCCGTTTTTATTACAGAATTCATGAAACATTTAAGTTTCTTGCTTTGTGCTCCCTCCCTTGCATCGTTCTTGTTTCCTTTATTTCCTCAATAGAAAGAAAAGAAGAAGAAAATCATACATAAATGGAATTGGAATGCCGAGTGGCATATAGTATAAACATGCAAAAGAAGATGACGTTATATAAAATCATGACTCACGTTTGTTTGAGACAATTTTCTTGGTAGGTTTACCAAGAACCCCACAGAAGCCACATCCTGAGATCTTAGGAGAAGGAGGATCGATGGTAGGGGATGCCGCATTTACCGACATACATCCATTGTTTCCTTCGGATCCGCTGCGCGTTATCAAAGCATCCGATCCTTGGTTTCCTTGATTGGTGTTAAGTTTTTTCATTAGGTTCAAATCCCCCGATAAAAACTTGTCGTTCCATATCAACCCTGACGAGCCTTGCCTCCTAAACGACGTCGTGGACCTCTGCAACTTCATCTCCATGATGATCTCTTGTTTCCTTTCCTCAAATCTTGTTGTTTTTATGGATTAAGTTTTTTGGGAATCATGTTGTTGAGTAGAGTTATTAATTGGAAGGTTGAGTTATGCGGTGTAGGTCCATGGAATGAGAGGATAAAACAACGGATGCTTACTATTTTCAATAACTAGATATATGCCCGCACTTTGCTGCGATATGAAATGATATTTTTTTAGTAAATTTAGAAAAGAAGCAAATTAAGTAAAAATATTTATGACAAAATTAAGCCTGCATCAGATAATATTAAATCCAGAACACGAGAAACATAATTGAAGTATGAAATCATATATATATATATATATAAAGTAAAACAGTCTTTTGTCAAATATGGCAAGAAGCAATTTCGGGCTGACAAGTGACACATAGGCAAGGTCATGTATTAAAGTTTCATCTTAGGCTTAAATTGCTCTTAGGGAGGAATCAAAAAAATTCTAATTAAACTATCGTAATGTACGTAAGGTAAATTTTCACATATATATTATTGATTCCAATATGTTGCAGATGAGATTAAATATTCACATAAAGCCAAATTAATGTAAATATATGTGTACTAAGATCTACCTTATAATAACAATCATATCCACTGAACATACAATTTAAATGCAGCAATTAAAGATCCTCTAACTCACAGTATAGTCATTTTTTTTTATTAAAATTGACTGGGTATTTATTAATAGAAGAGAAGAATAACTGAAGCCTAAAAACATTGGACTCAGGTCTACTGAAACAAACAAACTATCAAAATCAGCCTTTACTATATTGTTTTTAGTGAATACCTCTTAAGTAAACTTAATAAAAAACAAAACTTAATAACAAAGCAAAGCAATAAATGATTCTAGAAAAAAAGGAAACCTATTGTTTACCCTAATCAAATTCAAACAGGCTGGACTCCATAAACTTTATCAACTTTTCATTTCAAATGTCCCATCTGTTCTGATGATAGCATTTTCCAAAGAGTTTTCTTTACTTGTTATCTGTTGTTTCTTCATTTCCTCTCAAAGACACCTTAATCTGGGCTCCTTGACTGTAACGACCCAATTTTAGTGAAATCGGAATTGTGGTTTTGGGACTACAAATCCAAACTAGAAAGAAAATTTATTTTAATATTATTACATGGTCTATATTATGATAGGAAAGTTGTATGAAAATATTGATAGGAAAAAATTTACTGATTAAGTGATTAATTAGAAAAAGGACCAAATTGCATAAAATGTAGAAGTTGTAGAAGTTGAATTCTAGAAGTTAGAAGGATTAGTTGATTATGAAATTCAAAAATTGATGTCCTTATATGGAATTATACGATTAATTAAAATTTAGTGGATATTTATGGATGAATCATCCATGGAAATTGAGAAAAAGAAAAGGACTAAATTGGAATTCAAAGAAAATAAAAGATGATAATAAATTAACATAAAAAACATCAACATTTTATCATCTTCATCCTTAAAACTTTGATGGAAACCCCAGGAGAGAGGAAGAAAACTTTCTTGGCATAAATAGGTAAGTAATCAAGTCCCGTTTTTAGTAATTTTTATATTTTTGAAATCGAGATAACCTATTCTTTCTATTTTGGGGATTAATTTGAAAAGTTATCAAAGTACAAAATATGTGTCATGATGAACATGCTGAAAATTGGAAATTTATGATAGAAAATGATAGGTTGCTAGTAGATAAACAACTTTTTCAAAGTGAATTTACATGAAATTGAGATTCAGAGACTAAATTGTAAAGTTTTGAAATTCAAAGAAAAATTCTAAAATTGTGAATCATAAGTGCTGTAAATGATATATGAAAATTTCAGTTAGGCTTGGAACAATGATTAGATTGCATGAATTTCATTTTCCGAGCATAAGGATGAAATTAGAATTAATGAAAAGTTTAGGGGCAAGATAGTAATTTTTTCTAAGGAGTAAATTGAACTTAATTAAATATGAATTGAATGAAATTGATGATTAAATTTGATTATATAGATCTGGAAGACTCAAATACGAAACTAGAGCAAGGAAAGGAAAAGATTTCGGATTAGTAGATTTTCGTGTACAAACAAACATCGAGGTAAGTTTGTGTAACCTAATTATGAATATTAACATGTTTAAATTACATGTTACATTGTGTGAATATTATGTAAATGATAAATGTATAAATTGTGGTTATATACTTGATATTACTTGAGAAAAGGGTAAGTCCCAGTTAAATGAAGGAAATTCAATGGATTATTGTGAACGTGATTCTACATGTATTGCAGATAGGATTTAGCTCAAACGAGCAATCCTGATAAGTCTCTCGAGCATTATGAGATAAAATTCTGGAAGTATAGTGATCGTAGTAAATCCGCATAAGTTGTGGACTACCATAGCTCTGTGTGAGCATCTTGATACACGACTTGCCCAATTGTGATCCTGCATATGTTGCGGACCCAAACATGGCTCTCTATGAGCTTTATGATAATTGATCGGTTGTGATCTTGCATATGTTGCAGACACAAGCGCAACTCTGTGTGAGCGTCCAGACATGACTCGCACGAAATACATGAGATATGGCTATCTGGTGCTTTTATTACACAACTTTCCCAGTTAAAAGTACTTTGTGAACTATAAGTTCTTTGTGAACTAATACATGAGGCATGGCTCTTATGAGCATACTTGATTAGCCCGGATTAGCTTCATGATACATGTTACACGATTTACCAGAATGACTTGAAAAGGTGGCTCGAGAGTTTCGTACACTTTAAATGTACTACATGAGAGAATCTACCGATATTTCCAAAAAATTAAACGAGCAAAACTTGGAAATGGTTAATGGAATTTGAATAAATTTATCTTGAAAAAGTATAAGTGATATGGAAAATTATAAGCATGTGGAAAACATGATATGATGAGCTTATCTAAGTTAATGAGATTATGTGAAGTTACTTGACTAACTTGAATTGTTTAAGTTGTGTGATAAGCTAATAATTCACTTATTTGGATGTTTACGTATGTGATTAAGATGCATGAAAATACATGGTAAGTTAAATTCTTGTTACATGAACTTACTACGCATTAAATGCTTACTAGGTTTCATTTCTCTATTTTATAGTGCTCAGAAGCTTGTGAAGGTTGGAAACAGTTGGAGCAACGTCACACTATCCTCTAGCTCATTTTGGTATAAATATGGATCTTTGTAACACCCTATAACCCTCATCCGTCGCCGGAATAAGGTTACTAAGTATTGCCTAACGAAACACAACCTTTGGGCATTCGAAGGTAGATACATAAATCATTTTCAATTGACTGAATATAAACATAGAAATAATGCATCTCATTTCTTCATTTGTGTTTAAATTGTAGAATTATCAACGATATAAGCATTAACGAATCAACCATTGAGCATGTATATATATATGTATAAATGTATACCATAACCGAATATGTCAAGCCATAACCAAACATTTCACAAACATAGATTCAACTAAGAAACCTTACTAAACATCAAGAGTAAGCCATACCACACAATAAATATTGACCATATTTGATCTTTTCTTTTCTTTGAAACATATATTACCAAAATGATTGAGCCATTTTCGCATGGCCTTTAATTACATACATAACTAACTTGTTCCAAAATAGGTTTAACTATACATGCCACACCAAAACATAAAGTTCTTATAAATACCGAATTAAGGTTCAGATAGTACGGATGACTTCGAACAGGAAATCCCGAGCTCGTAGATAGAGTCAAAGATCTATAAAACAGAGAAACACAACGAACGAATTAAGCTTTCATAAGCTTAGTAAGTATTAAGCAATGTAAACAAATAAATCAAATTAACAATCAAACGTTCGATTTCTCAAGTAACCATCATCTAGGTAAAATGCCATTAGGTAGAAAATGCACAAATACTTGATGTACTCTTAGCATTTTCGATTCACTTAATTACGAACTCATATAACATTGGTACATCAACTTCTTCACATAACTTTATATCTTGGCCGAATGTAATAAAATCAAATAAATAATCTTAATACTTATTCACATATACAACTCTCATTACGCACTTGTGACACAATCCAAACCGAATTCAAATATAAATTCTAGATACATACCTGGCCAGCTTACCGTATTAAACTATTTCAATTGTCATTTCGTCACAAAGTCTCAAAATCTTATAAATCTGAATTCATCACCGGCACGAGGCCTGCTAGACGTTCAGTCTGAACTCATTCACCGGCATTTCGCCTGCTAGGCTCAAAGCCCAATATAATCTCACCGGCATTAATAGCCTGCTAGGCTCGATGCCCGATATAATCTCATAGGCATTATAGCCTGCTAGGCTCGAGGCCTAATATAATCTCATAGGCATTATAGCCTGCTAGGTCGAAGACCCGATAATAACATACAATATTTAATTCACAAAATTTTATACACATCTATTCATATACTTTCGGTTTTTCCCACGACCAAAACACATTAACGAGGTATTACCTCTATTCGAACTTATTTACACATCACTATAGTTATTTCCATTTTGCAGGAGTCATTCGGTCACATCACATGTGTATATATATATATATATATATATATATATATATAATAACCATTTCCATTTCATCTTCATTTCATATTTGCTATTAGCATCAATACATATAAATAACTTACCTATAATTTGAAATAGCCATTCGGCTTTATATACATTTAAACACAAAGGATTCATGATTCATTTTATGTGTACATAGCATAACATACTAATTCCTATCTTAAACTTAAATACTCAAAACTTACCTCAAGTGTTTCTGCACAACTACGGGTCGGCTATTCAGTCACTTTAGCTTTCCCTTTATCCGAAATTGCCCCTTTATGCTCTTGAGCTTAATTAAACAAACATAACTTATTGTTAATCAACCAATCAAGCATTATATCATGGTATGTTCGACTTTTTCACTACTATCCATTCAAACTTCACATATACACACAAAACTCACATAGTTCGTAGTGCTTTCCCATACATAAATTTAACCACAAAACTCACTTATCAAATGTGCATATTTCTCAATTGATTTCTTTAATTCACATTCAGCATCCAGACTACCCAAAAATTAATGGCCGATTTCTATATATTCTCTAATTCAAACATTCAAAGATCTCAAATATAAACATTTTATCCTATTCATTTACCAATAGGGCATTCGGCAATTACCTTAGATAAAATTAACACTTAGACATTTACCTATTATAATTCTATACACATATCAAAATTCAAGCTTAACCCCTCATATAACAATTTACAATCAAAGCATTGAGTACTCAAAATCATACTTATAACTACATAGCCGATTACTAGCTTTGCTACTTACCAAATTTTCATTCACTACATCAAAGTATATTAGTTCTTATTCGGTTATTCAATAACACATTCAATATGCAATATACCTATAATAAAATGCTATGAACTAAAACTTATACCTATCAAGTCCCTATTCGGCTATTCATAAAACATATCAACCACTTATAATTCAAAATGCAAACCATTTTATACACAAGGCATACGACACTTCAATTCAATATGCAAATTTTCACATATAAATACCATTAGCCCGATGCATAATAACCCTTTTATAGAACATAAATCTTATGTTTATACTCATGAATCATATTATCAAATCATAGGCACATGTGTAACAAAGGTTGTGCATAAAAATTTTTTACAAAGGTTTTAAACATTCAATCTTTAAACCGAATTATCAATATATATATATATATATATATATATACAAATTTAAAGCATTTAACATTATTTCATCATGGATATTCACATGGCCGAAAGTCCCTTTTGATCAATTCAATCACACTTAGCATACATTTCAAAATCAACTCACGTTCATTCTTTATTACTCTTATTATAAAATTCATCAAATCTCATCAAGAAACACACCCAATTCCATGGCTGAATATGCATTTACTACCAAAATAAAATTCTTACATCTCACCATCATGTCCCAATACAATTTGCTTAATTATTCATCTATAACAACATGTAACTAAATTATAATCACATAAATTCACTTCATAACACAAACATCCAACCTTCAACGAATTAGCAATTCTAGTAAATGGCGGAATGCTCATTCCTCAACCAAAACCCATAGTTTTAACATGGGCTATGTAGGGAACTAAATAACTAACTCAATTTTCATAAGAATTTGAAGAAAACACATGAAACATACCTTAATTCATGCTATGTAGTGACCGAATATGCTTAAGCTATTCCTTCTCTTTTTCTTTCTTTAGGTTCGGCTAAAACAAGAGTAAAGAAATCTCCCTTGTTCATATCACCCACTAACTTTTATTATATTTATTTTATGACATATTATAATTCATAATATAAAATTATTATTACTATTTATAATGCATATATATATATATATATATATATATATAAAAAATACATACATTTTTTTTTAATTCACTTATCAACATGGCCGGCCACTATCTTAAAAAATGGTAAATTGACATGCAAATCTTCATGTCTTTAAACCATACTATATTAGGCCATTACAAAAATAACTTAACACATTTTCAAAGTTCTCACACAAGTCCTTTTTAATTAATTTAACATTCAAATGACAAAATCAACACGTCAAATTTTCACACATGCATTTTCATATATAATAAGCATGAAATTTAACATTTAATTATTTTTACGACTCGGTTTAGTGGTCCCGAAACCACTTCCCGACTAGGGTCGAATTAGGGCTGTCACAATCTTATTTGGAATAATGCATGTATAGGCTAGTAAGGTTAATGTATATGTTGAAATGAATGAATGTAAACTAGCCATTGGTATGGCTAGTGATGACTTGATTTTGGCATGTTTACAAAGTAAATTATGGTTTTGCATGTATGTTGGTATAGTTTGAGTTGGTAGAATAAACAAGTATGTTAAATAAGGTAAGATTTGACATAAGTGAGTATGTGAAAACATGACATATTAAATGATAAATTTGGTTGAATTTGAATGCTTGAAATGGTTGGTTGGTATTGGTAAAGTTTTGTGCAGGTGTTGGACGAAAAAGGGTGAGGAATAAGGCTTGAAAAATAGCCATATTTTGTCCACACGGGTAGACACATAGGTGTATGTCTTGGCCGTGTGTGACACACGATCTCAAATATGGGTGTATAGTCTGGCCGTGTCCCCTATGTCCTAAAAATTGAGAAACAAAATGCTCTCAATTGAGCATACGGGCAGAGACACGGGAGTGTGTCTCAACCGTGTGAGGTACACAACCTTGAACACGTTCATGTCTCTTGGCTGTATGAAACCTGCACTTAATTTTCAAAAATTAAATTAACCACACAGCCTAGCACACGGACGTGTGACTTGGCCGTGTTACTTAAATTTCTTCATAGCTTACAAGTCAGAGAGTTACACGGGTAAGGGACATGAGCGTGTGTCATCACACGACTTGAGACATAAGTATGTTATAAGGTCGTGTGAGCCACACGGCCTTACCACACGGGCATGTAACACCTAAATGTGAGAAAAATATTAGAATTTTGTGAAAAAATTCCCTAAGCTCCCGGTTTAATACCGACTCGATTCTAATGTATGTATTGAGCCTCGAGGGTCCAATCAAGGGGCGTTAATTGGAACTCGAAAAATAAATTATAGTTTACTCAATTTAGTTGTACATGTTCTATAAAACTTCAGTAATGCCTCGTAACCCTATTCCAATGACGGATACGGGTTAGAGGTGTTACATTGACCACCGCCCTTTCAGAGTAGTTGCATTGTGATTTGACGCTTCTCTCACCAAGTATGAGTTCTCTCCTCTTACTAAAGCTTCTTTCACAATTTTATAGGCTCGAGTGTTTTCTGATCTGTGAATATATTGGAAATCAATTTCTTGGAAACAAAATTTCTTACTCTAAATACCCCTGATAATTGCCCCAATAACTTATTTGTCTGTTGATGATGTTTGGCATTTCTTGATGATTGTTCGTGAATCCCCCATTATTATTACTGAGTGTATACCTATTGAGATTCCTAACTTAATGGCTTGTAAACCTGCATATGCTTCTGCTGCAAATGGAGATGAGACTGTAACAGCCCATTTTCAATAAAAACCAGAATAGTGATTTCGGACAACAAATCCAATTCTGAAAAGAAAATTTATTTTACAATATTTTATGATCTACAGTATGATAATAATGTCATATAAAAATTTCGTAAAGAAATTTTACCGATTACATGTTTATTTTGATAAAGGACCAAATTGCACAAAGTGCAAAAGTAGAGTTCTAATAGCTAAAGGGATTAAATAAATATAGAACTTTAAAGTAGAGGTCCTTATATGGTAATTAGACCATTAAAGAAAAGTTAGTAGATATTTTTTGATGATTCATCCATGGAAAACTAGAAAAATAAAATGATGAAATTGAAAAGTTGAAAAATAAAATATGATAAATTAATTAACTAACAAAATATCATCATTTTATGTCATCTTCTTCCCCAAGCTACATGGAAACCCTAGGAGAGAGAAAGGAAACTAACCAAGCCTAAATAGGTATGATTCTTATCCCGTTTTTAATAATTTTTATATTTTCGAGATCGTAATAATCTAATCTATCTATTTTAGGGATTAAATTGCAAAGATATCAAAGTATAGAAATTTTTCTATAGATGAATATGCTAAAATTTTGAAATTTATGGTAGAATATGAAAGGTTGTTGATAGATAAACAACTTTTACAAAGTGAATTTTGATGAAAACATGATTTAGGGACTAAATTGTAAAAGTGTGAAATTTATGGAAAAATTCTTATTTTTATGAAACACATGGGCTGTAAATGTTACATGTAAAATTCAGTTGAACTTTTTGTTTATAAGTTCTTTGTGAACTTTCTGTTAAAGGCTCTCCAGAGCTTCCTGATAGTGCTTGCTTGAACTTCCTGTTATAAGCTATCCGGTGTATTCTAATAAGTGCTCTCCGGAGCTTTCCGTTAAGTGCTCTTCGGAGCTATCCGTTATAAGTTCTTTGTGAACTTTCTGTTACCATGCCCGGATGTGCTTTCTGTTACATGGCTTTTCGTGGGTTTCCCGATATGGTTTTTTGTGAACTTACCGATATAGTGCTTAAGAGAGAGTTTTCTATTTAAGTGCTCTAATGAGTACTCCCAGACATGATTTGACGGATTCTAAATTGTACACTTCGAGTGCACTACCGGTGTATCCATTGATGTTTTCAATGATTCAACGGGTAAAAAATTCTGACAAAAGTAGATATAATTATGAAATGAATTATTACAAGTATTTTCCAGAAGTATATGAAATTGATGATATAAGAAAAATGGAAATTTGATATGATGATACATGAACATATAAATTGATTGATTAATATATTTGTTTATGATTATAGAATGGTATACCTTGAGTGTATTACCCCTATGACATTGATGTTTCAAATGATTAAGTAAGCAAAGTTCCAACATGAAATAATTCGAACTTGATATGAATTATTATGAGAATGTACTTGAAAGACATGAATATGGTTTGTATATGAGATATATGAATATATGGCATGAAAAGCATATGAACATGGAAATAGATTATTGATGAGCTTGTGCATGTTTTTTGATATTTGAATGAATTATATGATTAACAAATATGTTGAGGATGTGTATTAAGGCTCGTGATCAAATTGATTGAATGTGCCTTGCATGTTTATTTTGAACATAAAAAAGAATGGTAAGTTAATTACCACGTTATACGAACTTACTAAGCATTATATGCTTACTCTGTTTTATTTTCTTCTATTCTGTAGTAATTCGGAAGCTCGTTGGATTAGAAGCTTGGTAGAGGTCACTCACACTATCCATCATCCCATTTAGGTATACATGGTAAATCAATTAAGGTTATAATGGCATGTATAGGTTGATTAAACAATGTTGACATGCAAATGTTTTGGTTATGACAAGCCATTGGGATGGCTTGTGATGATTATGTTTTGACATGTATAGATAAGGCTATAACACGTGGGTATATGTTTAAATGGTTGGTTAATAGATATCATATTGATATATGAATGTCTTAAGCATATTTGGTAAGACATATGCACGTAAGTGAAATTGGTAGGTTATGTAGTTTGTATATTTGATTATAAGATGGTAAAGTATCATTTGAGGTGCTTAAGAGCACATTAGTTGTATGTGAAGATATATCATTACTTAAGACTTGGTTTTGACTTAAATTAATTGCTTAAAATTGGCTTGTGAACATGTTAAAGTATTGGTTTAGGTAAAAGAAGAGAATGGGTAAGGAATAAGGCTTGGAAATAGCCTTATTCTGTCCACACGGGCAGAGACACGAACGTATGTCTCAGCCGTGTGTAACACATGGCCTAGCACATGGGCGTGTATTGTGGTCGTGTGTCCTTGTATTTTAGATTTTTGAAACAGAATGCTCAGAATTGACCACACGGCCTGGCACACAGGCGTGTGACATGGCCGTGTAACCCTGCACCTAATTAAATTACAAGTCAGAGAGCTACACGAGTTAGGGACACGGGCGTGTCATTTGGCCGTGTAAGCCATGTAGCCTGACCAGACGGGCATGTGTGCCTTGTACCTAAAAAAATTTTGAAATTTCAAAAAAAATTTCTTAAGTTCCGGTTTAGTCCCAATTCAATTCTAATGTATACTTTGAGTCTCGAAGGCTCTCATAAGGAACTATTTAATTGATTTTAATATTAATACTGTATGAGCACTGTATTTTGATATGAAATGTCTGTTATCTGTTCTAAAATTTCTGGTAATGCTCTATAACCCTGTTCCGGCTACGGATTCGAGTTAAGGGTGTTACAGAGACGTTGTTGTGAAGGGTCATCTTTGATGCTAGAAATTCACCCATCAGACCCCAAACCACCAAACCCGATGCCGAATTGGAATTTCTTTTGTTAAACACTCTATCAAATTAAATTGTCATCCTCAGTATGTCCTCTTTATGTTTGTGGTTTTTATCCATATTTAAGGTGATCTTCTTTGCTCTCACTCCTTCTTGTTCCACCATATACTTTTGTATTCTCTGTGTTAGGTCTCTTTCTATAGTATTTTTCCTCTCATGTACTAACTAGCTTCTTGAACTCCAGATTGACCATAAGGCATAGCAAAAATATCAACACTGTTCATCGGTACCTCTTGAGAACCCAAGTTAACCACTCCAAAAAATTTTGACTCATGTTGTTTGTGACCCAAGAGAGACTTAAATTCGGCCATACTTCTATGGTCATAAGGCATTACCGAAAGACATGGTGATAGTCTTCTTTCCAAGAGCAGCAACGGGGACATCTGACATTTGTAATAACTCTTCTATGTTTGAAGTTTAATAGAGTAGGGATGTAGTTCCAAGAAATTCGCCAAATTGTGATTGTAATTTTTGATATTAGTTGTAGATTCCATAGTTTTCTATAAAATTCTTTGATTTCGGCCTGTATCAAATAACTATTAGGATCTGGGTTAGCATCTTGTAATAGTTTATAAGTGCTTCGTACTAAGTATTCACCGGACGGTTCTCCTTTTCAAACTTGAATGTCTTCATGATCTATTTCCGTAAGAGGGATTTGCAAGATTTTCTGAGCAATTTCTACTTGAAAGGTATTGTTTATCAAATCCATCTTCCATTTCTTATTTGTGATATCAATGAGATTCGACACTAACTTTAACTCTTCATTGTTTGTTCTGTTGTGCCATTCGTTTGTATTGATCCCTGGGATCCATCGATCATCCCAAATCAAGATTTCATTCTCTTTCCCAACTCTCCAGCTTAGCCCCTTTTGAAGAAGACCCTTTGCTGCCCAAACACCCTTCTAGGTAAATGAAGGTAGATTTCCTAACTATGCATTTAGAAAATTTGAATGTGGATAATACTTTGCTTTTAATACCCTGGCAAATAAAGAATTTGGACAATTAATAATACGCCCGCCTTGTTTGGCTAATAACGCAATATTGAATTGACCAAAATTTCGAAACCCTAAACCACCGTTTTGTTTTAAGATGCAAAAGTTCGTCCAAATACACCAATGAATTCCCTTTTTCCATGTTCCTTTTTGCCACCAGAACTTCGCAATAATACTTTCAAGATCATCACATAGCGAGTTAGGTAATAAGAAACAAGCTATCATATAAGTTGGTACAGCTTGAAGAATGGTCTTTATAAATACTTCTTTCTCGCCCTAAGATAGGTACCTAATACTCCAGTTATCAATGCGCTTTTTGAGTCGGTCCTTCAGATTTTGAAAAGATTCATTTTTTCTTCTACCAACCATATTCGGCAAACCTAGGTAGCGCTCTGGTTCACTTGAACTACGTACCTCTAGTATATTGACAACCAACCATCTATCTTCCTCCGATGTGTTTTTACTAAAAAACTATAGTTGATTTATCAAAATTTACACACTGACCCAAACAAGATCTGTACTCGCGTAGGATTTTTTTGAGTAAATTTGCTCCCCTATTTGTTGTCTCCTCAAATAAAATGTAGTCATCTGCAAATAGTAGCTGTGATACCTGTGGGCCGTTTTTACTAACCTTAACACCTTTTAAAAGCCCTTCATTTGTTGCTAATCTCATCAAGCTCGATAAACCCTCTCCACATATTAGAAATAAAAATGGGCTTAAGGGGTCACTTTGTTGAAGTCCTCTGGTTAGATGAAACTTTTCTCTAACATGACCATTAATAACTACTGAATAAGAAACAGTGGTTACACATTTCATAAGAGCATCTATCCATTTTGGAGCAAACCCCATTTGTACCATTAACTCCTTGATAAAATTCCATTCGACCCTATCATAAGCTTTACTCATGTCTAGTTTTACTGCCATAAACCCTTTTTTCCCCAGTCTCTTCTGTTTTAGCATATGCAATATTTCATAGGCTAACAACACATTATCTGATATTAATCGTCCTGGCATAAAGGCACTCTATGCACCATTAATGTATTTTTCAATAACTCCTCCAAATCGATTTGCTATAGCCTTTGCCATAACTTTATAAATAACATTGCATAAACTAATTGGACAGAAATGCGTCATATTAGAAGGTTGGTAGTTTTTGCAATAAGCACAATATGAGTGGAATTATTGAACTAACCTCCATGTCTCCATTTAAAAGTTGTAGACAAAAGGAGGTGACTTCTTCTCCAATAATATGACAGCATTTTTGATAAAATAAGGCTGGGAATCCGTCTTCCCCTAGTGCTTTCATGGGCCCCATTTCAAAAACTACCTACCAAATTTCTTCTTTTGTGTAGGATGTTGTAAGTTTTTTATTATCCTTCTTATAGACATAGTGGTCTATCCCTGATAGCAAGTGTTCGTAGTTTCCCCTTTCCTCTGCCGAGAATAATTTTTGAAAATAAGACTGTGTGACACCCTCCATTTCCTATAAGGCCTCCGTTTCCCTTCCATATTCACTTTGTAGCTTATGAATAAGATTTTTCCTCCGACGTTACGTTGCTTAACTGTAAAAAAATGTTGTTTTTATCACCAAATTTCAACCAGTTTAGTCGATCCCTTTGTTCCCAGTAGCATTTATCCTTCTCAATCTCACAATTTAATTGGATTTTCGTATCAATCATCTCAGTCAAAATTTTATCATCCCTTTCAGCTTCAGTCAATTCAAATAATTTTGTTGTTAAAAGCTCATTTCTCTTCTTTCTATTTACTTGCATTTGACTAGCCCATTTTTTCAAACCTTTTTTTAAATTTTCCAACTTTTGTAACAAGTCCCCTGATAACATCACCCAAATATGTTTAACTTCATCGATGAATGAATCCTCTAGTGTCCACCAAGCTTCAAATTTGAAAACATTTCTCTTCAGCAGTTCTTTTTCCCTTATCGTATTAATTAGAAGAGGACAGTGATCTGAAAAAAGAATGCACTAGATGTTAAATTTTAACTTCCCGAAACATAGAAATCCATTCTGCATTGGCGACTCCTCTATCCAATCGTCCTTGTATGTTTGTCTTCGGTAGATTGCCTCTCTTCCATGTGAACCAGTTACCAGAATACCCCATGATACTCGCGATATTAAGTAATAAAATTTATAAAAACTGATCACACCAAAAACTAACTAATATCACAATTTAAAGGCAAGCGCACCTATCAAACAGTAGTATAGTTTAGCGGCAAGACGGAGTTATCGTACCCAAGGGAACCAAAAGTACTAATACTTACTTCCTTTCTATTATCTAGCCTAAAAATAAAATAGGGTTGTTTGGAACTAATTCTAAAACTAGCTAAAAGTGCACAAAAAGTAAAGTGGAAAAAAACCTTCAGAAAAGCTGATTGATATAGGCAATACTCAAGGGAGAATCCACCTAGACTTCACTTGTTATTTAACTTCTTGAACTAGACAATTTCTTCACTTGACTTGATCTGTAGAGATCCCTAACCTATGTTAATACCTCCGTCAAGGATAAGAACAACTAATCCTAGGTGGTTAACTAAAGTTTCTTTATTAATTAACACCCCTAGGTTGCATTAATTCGATCTATAATCTGACAAATTTTTGTAGCCCTATGTCTAGGGTTGCATGCAACTTCGCTTAATTATGGTAGATCTACTCTTAAAACAGGGACTTTTGCTCCTCTGCCTAAGCACACCGGTTTCTTGAAGTAATACCTAGGATTATTAAATCCAGAATGAAGAACACATAATTAAGAACAATTCAAGTATTTATCATATAATTCAAGAATAAATAATAACAAGATCTGTCTTAGGTTTCATCCCCCTCAAGTATTTGAGAGGTTTAGTTCATAATTAATAAAGAAAACATCTCAGAAGAAATAAGATAACAAAACATAAAGAACCCAAAAACCCTTGAAGAAATTTAAGTATTTCTTTATTTATTTATTTTCAGTTTTTATTTATTTTAATTTTATTATTTTTCTTTTCTTTTATTTTATTCTATTTTAATTTTCTTTGCTTTTTACTTCTAGGTATTTCTAATTTATGACTAGAAACAACCCAGCAGGACCATTGCTTTTTGACAAAGATTTAGAAGCGACAATTCGCAGAAATCGCAGAGAGATCAGACGAAGCCTATAGTATCCAGAACAAGATCAAGAACAAAGGCCAGAACCTACAGAAGAGATGGAAGCAAATCAAAATATTCCACCACCTCCCGTAATAGTCGCGCCACCAGCAAATCAAGAACAAGCTCCTCGCACTCTGTATGATTATGCTAAGCCTAGTTTGGTTGGTACCCAAACTAGCATTCTTAGACCTACTATTACTGCTAATAATTTTGAATTAAAGCCTAACACTATTCAGATGATACAACAATTGGTACAGTATGATGGTTTACAGGATGAAGATCCAAATTCACACATAGCCAATTTTTTGGAACTCTGTGATACCTTTAAAATTAATGGCGTTTCTGATGATGCCATTCGTTTAAGGCTATTTCCATTCTCTTTGAGAAACAAAGCCAAACAATGGCTAAACTCTTTACCACAAGGCTCAATCACCACATGGGAACAGATGACTGAAAAATTTTTACTTAAATATTTTCCTCTAGCTAAAACAGCTAAATTACGAAACGATATCTCTTCTGTTGTGCAGATGGATTTAGAAACACTCTACGATGCCTGGGAGAGATACAAAGATCTTTTGAGAAGATGCCCTCATCATGGCCTACCTTTATGGCTACAAGTTCAAACCTTTCACAACGGTTTGAATCCATCAACAAGGCAAATGATCGATGCAGCCGCAGAAGGAACAATCAACAATAAAACACCCGAAGCAGCTTATGAGTTTATAGAAGAGATGTCAGTGAATAACTATCAGTGGCAAGTCATGAGGACAAAGCCGACAAAAGCCGCAGGAGTTTATAATATTGATGCTGTCACTATGCTTACTAATCAGGTAGAACTTTTAAATAGAAAGTTTGATCATTTTGTTGGTTCTACGCAGGCACAGCCAATAATGCAGTGTGACACAACTTCAGTAAATATGTTCAATCCAGACTACTCATCCTCTGGGCACAGCATGGAAACTGAGCAAGCCAACTATATGGGTAACAATTCTAGACCTCAAAATAACCCTTATAGTAATACTTACAATGCAGGTTGGAGAAATCACCCCAATTTTTCATGGGGAGGACAAGGAAATCAAAGACAACAGCCTCCTCCGCGATTTTAGCAGCCACCACCACAATAAGAGAAAAAGCCAAATCTTGAAGAGATGTTCACTAAATTTATGGCCGCATCAGAAACCCATTTCCAACACACTAAAATGGCACTAAAGAACCAGCAAGCATCAATTCAAAGGCTTGAGAATCAAATCGGTCAACTTGCAAAATTAATTTCAGAAAGACCACAAGGTGGACTACCAAGTAATACTGAGCCAAATCCCAGAGAACATGTCAAAGCAATTACTTTAAGAGATGGGAAAATACTAGCTGAACTAGAAAAGAAATCTACTCTAGAATCTTCAGGAGACAAAGCATAGGAATCCAAGGAAAACATTCAACCAACACTCAAGGAATACAAACCGCCCATTCTATATCCGGCAAAGTTGAAGAAAGACCGTACAGACGCTCAATTCGGTAAATTTCTTGAACTTTTTAAACAATTACACATTAACTTACCTTTTGTTGAAGCAATTTTACAGATGCCGAAGTACGCGAAGTTCCTTAAAGAACTTCTGACAAATAAAAGGAAGTTGGAAGAATTAGCCACAGTGGAACTCAACGAAGAATGCTCAGCTATTCTCCAAAATAAACTGCCGGCAAAACTGAAAGATCCAGGGAGTTTACTATTCCTTGTTTAATTGGTAGTTTACTTATTGATAAAGCCTTAGCTGATTTATGTGCTAGCATTAATCTCATGCCTTACAAGATGTTTAAGCAACTAGGTCTAGGGGAACCAAAGCCCACTAGGATGAGTATTCAACTAGCTGATAGATCCGTTAAATATCCTAGGGGAATTATAGAAGATGTGCTCGTAAAGGTAGATAAATTTATATTCCCTATTGATTTTGTTGTGCTTGATATGGATGAGGATATTGAGGTACCTTTAATTTTGGGACGTCTATTCTTAGCCACTGCTAGAGCTGTTATTGATGTAGGGGATGGTAAATTAGTGCTTAGAGTTGGTGAGGAAGAAGTCATTTTTAAAATCTATGATGCTATGAAATTTTCTAAAGAACAAGATGACTCCTGTTATTTTGTTGATATTATTGATTACTTTGTTCAAGATAAGTTTCAGGAACTTTCTATCGCAGACACGTTGGAACTGTGTCTTGTTCAAAGTGGGGGAGAAGACGAAGTCACCACTGAAATTGAGGAAGTAAGAAAGGAGTTAGATTCTAATGAAATCATCATAAGACAAATAAATTATGAAAGTATAAAGATGAATGATGGGTTGAGACAGAAACCTTCCGTTGATGAACCCCCTAAATTAGAGTTGAAGCAACTACCATATCATTTAGAATATGCCTTTTTAGGGGAAGATTCAACTTTACCAGTCATTATCGCAATAGATTTGAGCATTGCAAAAAAAGAAGAACTACTCCATGTGTTAAGGGAACACAAGCATGTTATATCTTGGAAAATTTCAGATATTAAGGGAATTAATCCGTTCTTTTGCACCCACAAAATTCTAATGGAAGATGAATATAAACTATCGGTGCAAGCTCAGAGACAATTGAATCCCAACATGAAGGAAGTCGTAAAAGTCGAGGTAATTAAACTTCTAGATGCAGGCATTATTTATCCTATTTCTAACAGTTCTTCGGTAAGTCCTATGCAGGTTGTTCCTAAAAAGGGAGGCATGACTGTGGTGTCTAATGACAAAAAAGAGTCAATACCTACAAGAACAGTCACTGGATGGAGAGTTTGCATTGATTATAGGAATCTGAATGACGCCACTCGAAAAGATCATTTTCTCTTCCCTTTTATTGATCAGATGTTAGAAAGATTATCAGGTGACATGTATTATTATTTCCTAGATGGCCTCTCTGGTTACTTCCAAATCTCGATAGCTCTAGAAGATCAGAAGAAAATGATATTCACATGCCCATACGGTACGTTTGCTTATCGTAGAATGCCTTTTGGTTTATGTAATGCTCCTGCTACTTTTCAGCGATGCATGCTAGCTATCTTCAATGAATTTGTGAAAGACATCATGGAGGTATTTATGGATGATTTTTCAGTTTTCGGTAATTTTTTCCAACTTTGTCTTAATAATCTAAAACGTGTTTTGATAAGATGTGAAGAGACAAATTTAGTGCTAAATTGGGAAAAATGCCACTTTATGGTTCAAGAAGGTATTGTATTAGGACCTAAAATTTCTAGTAAATGGATAGAAGTAGATAAAGAAAAAATTGAAACCATTGAAAAATTACCTCCCCTTAATTCAGTTAAGGCTATAAGAAGCTTTTTAGGACACGCCGGTTTTTATCGCAGATTTATTAAAAATTTTTCTAAAATAGCTCAGCCTTTAACAAAGTTGCTAGAAAAAGACGTGCTTTTCAACTTTGACCAAGAATGTTTAGACTCTTTTAACGCTCTTAAAGAAATGTTAGTCAATGCCCCGATTATGATTTCACCTGATTGGAATCTACCTTTTGAATGCAAGTGATTTTGCAGTAGGTGTAGTTTTGGGACAACGAAGAGACAAGCACTTTCAACCGATCTATTATGCTAGTAGAACTTTGACAGCCGCTCAAGCAAATTATACTACCACAGAAAAAGAATTGCTAGCTGTCATTTTGCCATTTGATAAATTCAGATCTTATTTGATTTTGTCAAAAGTCATTGTTTATACTGACCATTCTGCTCTTCGTTACCTTTTAACTAAAACTGATGCAAAACCTCGATTAATAAGATGAATTCTATTGTTATAGGAGTTCGATTTAGAAATAAAGGACAAGAAGGGAGCTAAAAACTTGGCAGCAGATCACCTTTCAAGATTAGAAAACACGTAACCCAAGTACCTCGATAAAATAAACGACTTGTTTCCTGAAGAATAACTCCTATCCTTAGCAGATGCAACAGATCCTTGGTTTGCTGATCTTGCAAATTATTTAGCAGCTAACATAACCCCAAAAGGGCTGACCCATCAGCAAAAGAAGCAATCGTTTACTGATGTGAAAAACTACTTTTGGGAGGATCCTTTTCTTTTTCAAATTTGTGCAGATCAGGTTATTCGAAGATGTGTTACTGAAACAGAAGCATACCAAATTTTAAATCACTGCCATTCAGGACCCACAAGAGAACATCACAGTGGAGCTAGAACTGCTCATAAGGTACTTGAATCCAGCTTTTACTGGCCTACACTTTTCAAGGAAGCCAATAGGTATGTGACCTCTTGTGATAAATGTCAGCAAGCAGGTAATATTTCTCAACATAATGAAATGCCTCAGAACTATGTACTTTCATGTGAAATATTTGATGTATGGGGTATTGATTTCATGGGTCTATTCCCTACTTCGTTTGGAAATAAGTACATCCTAGTAGCGGTTGATTATATGTCAAAATGGGTGGAAGCCCAAGCCTTGCCTACTAATGATGCTAGAATGGTAGTACGATATTTGAAGAAACTTTTCTCTCGATTTGGAACACCTAGGATAATTATTAGTGATAGGGGCACACATTTTTGCAAAGCCCAGTTTGAAAAAGTCTTAAAAAGGTATGGAGTACACCATAGAACAGCTACCCCTTATCACCCACAAACTAGTGGTCAAGTCGAAGTGACAAATAGGGAACTAAAACGCATCCTAGAGAAAACAATAGAAACAAATAGAAAGGATTGGTCAAGGAAAATAGACGATGCTTTATGGGCTTATAGAACTGCTTTTAAAACACCCATAGGTACATCTCCTTATAAGCTTGTCTATGGAAAAAATTGTCATTTGCCATTTGAACTTGAACATAAAGCATTTTGGGCTATCAAATTTTTAAACCTTGATTTTAAGCTTGCAGGTGAGAAGAGATTAATGTAGTTAAATGAACTCAATGAATGGCGTTGCAATGCATACGAGAGCTCACGACTATATAAGGAAGCCATGAAGCGACGTCATGACAAACAACTAAAACAACCTAAGCAGTTCAAAATAGGTGATCTTGTCTTACTCTACAACTCAAGGCTGAGATTATTTCCTGAGAAACTCAAGTCAAGGTGGTCAGGTCCGTTCACTGTTCAAACTGTCTTTCCATACGGCACAATTGAGGTAACCCACCCCGACTGCGGTACGTTCAAGGTAAACGGACATAGGCTTAAACATTACAGAGGTGAGAATTTCAAAGATTATAGGGAGGAGCTTCAGCTCCACGAAATCCCTTCGTGACACATCCAGGTAGAGTCGAGCTTAGACTCTAAATAAGCGCTTCTTGGGAGGCAACCCGAGCACTAACTTAGTAACTTTTCTTTCTTTAAAATTATTTTTATTTTTCATGCATCAACTAACCCTTTTAGAATACAGAGATTTAAGACCACACAGCCATGCCCACGGGCATGTCCAAGGCCGTGTGAACACTTCAAGCAGAGACACGATCGTGTACCGAGGCCGTGTATAACCAGAGCAAAAAAATTTCCCAAAACACGGGCCACTAATAAACAGCCACGGCTGTGCGATATGGCCGTGGCAACCTTCCAACTTCAACACGGGCTACCGACAAATCCCTACGGTCGTGCGATATGGCCGTGGCAACCCTGCAACTTAGACACAGGTTTGCACAAATCCCCATGCTCGTGTCCCCAGACCGTGGCCAACACTATCAATTTGGAAATAGCCGTGTGCCATTCTACACGGCCGTATGAAGAACGAAACCGATCGCAAACGGCCGTGGAACTTATCATACGACCTTGTGAAAAGCGAACACGATCACAAACGGCCGTGCGAGATAGCAACACGGGTGTGTACTTTGAACCAGGCACGCCAATTTCGAAATACACGGGCAACCCCCGAGTCACACGGGCAAACCCTAAGTCACACAGGCGTGTGACATGCCCGTGTGACCCAAAAACTATAAATAGGAAGCCACTATTTATTCTCTTTTTCACTCAAAACCCTAAAATCCTCCCTCCCCAACCACCATAAACGCCGCCACCGACCTTAAAACCACCACCACACTCGTCCACAGCTGACCCATGCCCTGCAAACCCACCCCACGGCCATTCGACTTCTACCCACGACCGTGCAACTCTATCTCTGGTTCTATTTTCTCATTTTTCTCATTTTATTTATTTGTATCTCATTTTTCTTTAGTTAAATTTTAAATTCAACCATGGAATTAGTTACATTAGGATGAATAATCTAGAATAGTATAGAATATATTAGGATTGCATGCCATTTAAATTCACATTTGCTTGCCATTTATCTCATGAAATATAGTATAAATACATAACCATATTTCTTAATTTTGCTACAAATTTCAAAATGGTTAATTTCTACTATTCAGATTAATCCTCATTTTATGTTTTCTTAGGACCATTGTCATCCTAACCTACATTTTAATTATTATCTATCTAGTTTAATTTCAATCTTTAGGACTAATGCTTGTTATTTTATTTCAGATACTATGTCGTCATCACGCAGTAGGAAAACTGCCGTCCCCATTTCAAAGAAACGAAAGGGGCCAGGAAGTTTATCATCGAGGCCCACCTCCGAGGCTCGACACCCATTCATCACTTTTTCTCAAGCCTCTTAGGAGGGACATTATCAATTACTCTGAGCTCGTACTATATTGATATCCGCGTTCGTGATACTAAGTAATAAAATTTATAAAGAACTTGATCACACCAAAACTAACTAATATCGCGACGCTTTAAGGCAAGCGCACCTATCGAACAGTAGTATAGCTTAGTGGCAAGACCGAGTTATCGTACCCAAGGGAACCAAAAGTACTATTACTTACTTTCTTTCTATTATCTAGCCTAAGAATAAAAGAGAGGTTTGTTTAAACTAATTCTAAAACTAAACTAAGAAGACACAAAGAGTAAATTGAGAAAAATTTTAGGGGAAAAACTGATTGATATGGACAATACTTAAGGGAGAATCCACCTAGACTTCACTTGTACTGGTTCTTGAGCTAGGCGATTTATTCACTTGACTTGATCTGTAGGGATCCCTAATTTATGCTAAACCCTCCGTCGAGGTGAAGAGCAACTAGGCCTAAGTTGTTAATTAAAGTTCCTTTATCAATTAACTTTTTAGGTTGCATTAATTCGATCAATGGTTCCCCATATTAGGTTTGACCCTAATCCGGCAGATTTATGTCGCCCTATGTCTAGGGTTGCATGCAACTCCGCTTAATTATGGTAGATCTACTCTTATCACAGGGACTTTTGCTCCTCTTCTCTAAGCACATCTAATTCTTGAAGTAATACCTAGGTTTATTAAATCAAGAATGAAGAACACATAATTAAGAACAACTCAAGTATTTATCATATAACTCAAGAATAAATAATAACAAGATCTGTCTTAGGTTTCATCCTCCTCAAGTATTTGAGGGGTTTAGTTCATAATAAAGAAAGAAAACATCTCAGAAGAAATAAAATAACAAAACATAAAAGAACCCGAAAACCCCTGAAGGAATTTAGGGAGATCCTCTATATTGCTGCAGAATTTCGGCTTCTGGGATGAATCAATCAGCTTCCCTGCGAGTAATCCCTACTTCCACTCTCTGTGTTGGCAGCAAAGAATACTTCCCTTTGTGGGGAAATAAGCACACCCTAAGAGTTGCCTCCTAGGGTCTTTATATAGAGCTTTGGGGAGCCTTTCTTAGCCTCCAAGTATCCCAATTCGAGTGAAATTCCTCTTCCTCACGACTAGAACACGCCCGTGTGCCACGCCCGTGTGACTTCGACAAAGGCCGTGTGATTTGGCACCGCCGTGTGGCCTTCTCGTACTTGTCGAGAGCTGGACCGTGTGATCTTCATGTGGCACGGCCGTGTGACACGGCCGTGTGGTAATTCCTTGGGCCGTGTGTTATGTCATTTTTGGCCCATGTCTTCATTTTCAGTCCATTTCCTATTCTTTTCTCTTCCCTATGCTCTCCTGAGTATAAGATATGAAAAATAAGGATTAAGAGCACCAATTCTCACTAAATTGATAATAATTCATCCAAAATATAGGCTAAACATGAGGTAAAAATATGTATAAATTAGCGTTTATCAAATACCCCCACACTTAAACCTTTGCTTGTCCTCAAGCAAAATCTCAATCCCTAAATAAGAATTATTCCTCTCAACCTACAATCTTTATCAATAATGTTTCAAACTAGTCCACAGGTAATCATACAATGAGAAATTCAATCAGAAGAACATTAAGGACACAATCACTCTAAGTTCAGAATTTTATCATTGAAAACATAAGTCTCTTCGTTCCTTCTAAGTAGTTATCTCTCCATCTTAATTAACAGGAGTTGACATCCTCACTAAAGGTTCACTCTATCCACTCGAAGTGTTTAGGGTTTAAAATTTAAGCACTCCTTAATCAACATGAAAAGTTATTACCATAAGCTTGCAAGAAAATCAAATCTCCACCACTATAGTTGGATATGATACATTGATCAAAAGGTCTTTTAATGGTTGTAACGGGGCTTGGTTAGGGGTGTTGTCACAGGCTGCAAAAAGAAGGTTGGAATCGAGATTGAACTGAAAAATTATCTAGCTAGAAAAAATCTCTATCAATGGAACATATTTCTCAGCTAATTCTTATGATACTATCATTTCTGCCTTGGTAGCCTTAAAATAGAATTATGCAAAAATTTATCGAACTATTTACAATTTACAATCGAATTTTACTGTATGTACTCTTTTTTTTTTTAGGAACAATTCAAACTAAATAACTTGAAAATTTAAAAATGGAGAAGAGAGTAAAGCTAGATAAAAAATCACTTCAAATCTCGACAAAAATAGGGGTCAAAATAATTGAATAAAATTCAACAAAAATGGGTTATTGGTTAATAATTAGAGGGTAAGTCAAAGAAAAGGTTTAGGCTCAATGGGGTTTACTAGGGGTTAATTCATGGAGGTAGGCTTTTTGTGGAGTAAGTGGGTTAAATCCTAAGTGCCTTTATCATTTCGGTATATCAAATCAATGATGTGGTCTCGACATGTATAATCGAACAAGTTCTAGAATAACAATTCAGTGTTGACTCACTCAAAGCAATAATAAAAGTGAGCACGAAAGAATGTATGCTCAAAAAGGGCTCAAGATCTCACCAGAATTATGGCTTTTGATGTCAATCCTGTGAATTTCAAATCTCAAGATAATACTTAGAATTAGGGAAAATAACTTATGCAAAAATTGGGGGTTCTAAAAAATTTCAACTTATCATGCTTGATTCCCTAATGTTTTAAAGTTTGAATAATCAAAGTACAAGTACCTATATCTTAATTCTCAACATATCAATAGAAACCATAAATCAATCAGAATTAATTCCTAATAAGAGACTGAGAATTATTTGAGAACAAAGCATAAGGAAAAAAAAATTCAGGGATTTTTCAGATAATGTAGAAATTTAAAGTAAGCTTCCCCCCCCCACACTTAAGATGTACATTGCCCTCAATGTACAAAGATACATAAATAGCAAGAGAAGTATAATATCATAAGATAGGGAGAGAATTGAAACTTCCTGAATTTAGGATGAATTTATGAGGAAGAGTCGGCAATTGTGGCAGGGTGTTCCCATTTCTGTTTGAATATGAGCTGTAGAGCTCCTTTTTGAAACTGCGAAAATATTAATTAGTCATGGGAAATTTCGATTGATAGAGATTACTCGTTAGGGCTTGGCCGATATGAAAGATTGAAATTTAAATAATAGAAAAATAATAAACTAAGTTCTAGAAATACTAATACTGTAATTAATTAAAAGGATTAAGTATAATAAAAATAAAATTTGAAATAAAAAAGAGACTAAAAAAAAGAAAAGAAAAAAATGAGAAAAATAGAACCGTATGGGAGAATAGAGGCACACGTCCGTGTGGCTCGGGGTTAGCCCGTGTTGGCCATATTGCACGGCCGTGGAGAACTTGTTCGCTTTTTCGCACGGTCGTGTAGGTAGTCACACGGCCGTGTCTGATTTGACAGTGTTGGCCACGGCTTGGGGACACGGGCGTGTGGCGTTGTGCGAGCCTGTGTTGATACTGTATGGTTGCCACGGCCATGTTGCACTACCGTGGGGATTTGTCGACCTCCCGTGCTTTTGGGAAAAATTTACTCTGTTTGTACACGGTCTAAGTGCACGACCGTGTCTCTGTTTTAAAATGTCACACGGCCTTAGGCACGCCCGTGTTCCAGGCTGTGTGGTCCTAATTTCCTGCATCAAAGGTGTTAGTTGCTGTATAAAAAGACTGAAAACAAAATAGAAGAAAAGTTACTATGTTAGTGCTCGGGTTGCCTCCCGAGAAGCGCTTATTTATAGTCTAAGCTCGACTTTGCTCGAGCTTGTACGTTCACGGTGGTTTGAAGAGTTGATACTCTTCTATCCTGCTTACAATTTCATTATCAACGTAAAATTTGAGTCGAGTGTGATTTACCTTAAAAGTGCCGAGTGACTCATGTTTTATCTCGACTGTACCATAGGGAAAGATTTTCATTACCGTAAAGTAAGGTGTGTCACTTGTATGCTCTTTTGAATTCAAGATTCGAAGATCGTCTTCCCCTAAGATTACCTTATCCCCTACCTTGAGTTGATTCGTTTGTACCTGGGGGTCGTCTTGGTGATGCTCTGGGTTGGTGTGACCTGTTTTGGGTTTTTCATGATAGTTCAGCCACTCATCTAGTTCCTCGATCTGAAGCGTTCGCTTTTCAGGTGCATCTCCCTTGGATGGACTTGTTTGTGATTGGGTTGCCTTTATGTAGAGTGTATCCTGCACAGAAGGTTGGGTGGTGAGATTATTCTTTTTACAAGGACTCGTAACTATATTATTATCAACAATCGTAATCAAGTTTCGAGCTTGTAAGGTAACTTGGTCATCACCCACACGTAGTGTAAGTTTACCTGTTCCTAAATCAATTATTGTTCTTGCAGTTGCTAAAAAGGGTCGCCCTAGAATTAAGGGTACATTGCTATCCGCAACAATGTCTAAAACAACAAAGTCAACTGGGAATATAAATTTATCAATTTTGACGAGCACATCTTCAACTATTCCTTTAGGAGACCTAATAGTTTTATTAGCCAGTTGAATGCTCATCTTAGTTTGCTTCGGTTTTCCAAGACCTAGTTGTTTAAACAGTGTATAAGGCATGACATTTATACTAGCCCCTAAATCAGCTAAAGCATTTTTTGTGTCTAGGCTACCAAATAAACAAGGAATAGTAAAACTCCCTGGATCTTTCAGTTTGGTTGGTAGTTTATTTTGAAGAATAGCTGAGCAGATTGCATTTAATTCCACATGAGATTTCTCCTCTAGCTTCCGCTTGTTTGTCAAGAGTTCTTTTAAGAATTTAACCGTGTCTGGCATCTGCAAAATTGCTTCAACAAATGGTAAGTTAATATGCAATTTTTTTAAGAGTTTAAGAAACTTACCAAATTGTTCATCTGTGCGGTCTTTCTGAAGCGCTCTTGGGTATGGGATATGAGGCTTGTGTTCGTTGATGTCTGGCTTGTTCCTGCTTACCTCTACTTTACCTTTATTCACCTCAAGCTCCTTGTTTGAGTTGTCTTTGATTAAAACCTCCTCATCTATTGTGCTCACGGCATGAATTTGTTCTTTTGGATTGGTCTCAGTGTTACTTGGAAATCCACCTTGTGGTCTTTCTGAAATTAGCTTAGCAAGCTGGCCTATTTGAGTTTCAAGTCCTTGAATAGATGCTTGCTGGTTCCTTAGTGCTGTTTCGGTATTTTGGAAACGAGTTCTGATATGGCAATAAATTTGGTGAACATCTCTTCCAAGTTCATCTTTTTCTCCTGTTGTGGTGGTGGCTGCTGAAATACCGGAGGCTGTTGTCTTTGATTTCCTTGTCCTCCTCATGAAAAATTTGGGTGATTTCTCCAACCTACATTATAAGTGTTACTATAAGGATTATTTTGAGGTCGAGAATTATTACCCAGATAATTGGCATGTTCGGCTTCTATGTTGTGTAGATGGTCTGAATTAAACGTATTTCCTGAAGCTGCATCACATTGCATCACTGGTTGAGCTTGCGTAGAACCAACAAAATTATCAAATTTCTTATTTAAAAGTTCTACTTGGTTAGTGAGCATAGTAACAGCATCAATATTATAAACTCCTGCGGGTTTCGTTGGCTTTTTCCTCATGACTTGCCACTGATAGTTATTCAATGATATCTCCTCAATAAATTTGTAAGCTGCGTCAGGTGTTTTATTATTGATGGTACCGCCTGCGGCTGCATCGATCATTTGTCTGGTTGACGGATTTAAACCGTTGTGGAAGGTTTGAACTTGTAGCCACAAAGGTAATCCATGATGAGGACACCTTCTCAAAAGATCTTTGTATCTCTCCCATGCATCGTAAAGTGTTTCTAAATCCATCTGCACAAAAAAAGAAATATCGTTTTGTAATTTGGCTGTTTTAGCTGGAGGAAAATATTTGAGTAAAAATTTTTTAGTCATCTGCTCCCATGTGGTAATTGAGCCTCGTGGTAGAGAATTTAACCACTGTTTGGCTTTATTTCTCAAAGAGAATGGAAAGAGCCTCAATTGAATGGCATCATCAGAAACACCATTTATTTTGAAGGTATCACAAAGTTCTAAAAAATTGGCTATGTGTGAGTTTGGATCTTCATCCTGTAAACCATCAAACTGTACCAATTACTGTATCATCTGAATGGTGTTAGGTTTTAACTCAAAATTATTAGCAGCAATAGTTGGTCTAAGAATGCTAGTTTGGGTACCAGCCAAACTAGGTTTAGCATAATCATACATAGTGCGCGGAGCTTCTTCTTGAATTGCTGGTGGCACGACTATTGCGGGAGGTGGTAGAACATCTTGATTTGCTTCCATCTCTTCTGTAGGTTCTGGCTCTAGATCAGGTTCTTGTTCAGGATAATGTAGACTGCGTCTAATTTCTCTGCGATTTCTGCGAACTGTTGCTTCTAGATCTTTGTCGAAAAGTAGTGGTCCTGTTGGATTGTTTCTAGTCATAAACTAAAAAGAAAAAGCAAAGAAAACTCAAAAATTTAAAAGAAAAGAAAAAGAAAAATAAAAATAAATTAAATTGAAAATAAAAATAAAAGAAAAATAAATAAATATAAATATATGGCTAAAGTAATAGAAATCGAGCTTTCGTAATATTTTAGTTCCCCGGCAACGGCGCCAAAAACTTGATATCCGCGTTCGCGATACTAAGTAATAAAATTTATAAAGAACTTGATCACACCAAAACTAACTAATATCGCGACGCTTTAAGGCAAGCGCACCTATCGAGCAGTAGTATAGCTTAGTGGCAAGACCGAGTTATCGTACCCAAGGGAACCAAAAGTACTATTACTTACTTTCTTTCTATTATCTAGCCTAAGAATAAAAGAGGGGTTTGTTTAAACTAATTCTAAAACTAAACTAAGAAAACACAAAGAGTAAATTGAGAAAACTTTTAGGGGAAAAACTGATTGATATGGACAATACTTAAGGGAGAATCCACCTAGACTTCACTTGTACTGGTTCTTGAGCTAGGCGATTTATTCACTTGACTTGATTCGTAGAGATCCCTAATTTATGCTAAACCCTCCGTCGAGGTGAAGAGCAACTAGGCCTAAGTTGTTAATTAAAGTTCCTTTATCAATTAACTTCTTAGGTTGCATTAATTCGATCAATGGTTCCCCATATTAGGTTTGACCCTAATCCGGCAGATTTATGTCGCCCTATGTCTAAGGTTGCATGCAACTCCTCTTAATTATGGTAGATCTACTCTTATCACAGGGACTTTTGCTCCTCTTCTCTAAGCACATCTAATTCTTGAAGTAATACCTAGGTTTATTAAATCAAGAATGAAGAACACATAATTAAGAACAACTCAAGTATTTATCATATAACTCAAGAATAAATAATAACAAGATCTGTCTTAGGTTTCATCCCCCTCAAGTATTTGAGGGGTTTAGTTCATAATAAAGAAAGAAAACATCTCAGAAGAAATAAAATAACAAAACATAAAAGAACCCGAAAACCCCTGAAGGAATTTAGGGAGATCCTCTATATTGCTGCAGAATTCCGGCTTCTGGGATGAATCAATCAGCTTCCCTGCGAGTAATCCCTACTTCCACTCTCTGTGTTGGCAGCAAAGAATACTTCCCTTTGTGGGGAAATAAGCACACCCTAAGAGTTGCCTCCTAGGGCCTTTATATAGAGCTTTGGGGAGCCTTTCTTAGCCTCCAAGTATCCCAATTCGAGTGAAATTCCTCTTCCTCACGACTAGAACACGCCCGTGTGCCATGCCCGTGTGACTTCGACAAAGGCCGTGTGATTTGGCACGGCCGTGTGGCCTGCCCGTGCTTGTCGAGAGCTGGACCGTGTGATCTTCATGTGGCACGGCCGTGTGGCACGGCCGTGTGGTAATTCCTTGGGCCGTGTGTTATGTCATTTTTGGCCTATTTTCCTCATTTTCAGTCCATTTCCTATTCTTTTCTCTTCCCTATGCTCTCCTGAGTATAAGATATGAAAAAGAAGGATTAAGAGCACCAATTCTCACTAAATTGATAATAATTCATCCAAAATATAGGCTAAACATAAGGTAAAAATATGTATAAATTAGCGTTTATCATATATCCACTGGCCGATGCATAGATTGGACCGACCTCGAGTAGATACACCTAGTGGATGACATCCAAGCCCTATTAATGACTGAGCCATGGAACAGTTTTTCCAGATCATAGAGCCCACATACTTAAAGCTCACCCTCGAGTTCTGCTCCACATTCCATCTGCAAATCGTGATGACCAGATTCGATGATCCAGGGACAGTCCAGTTCCGTTTGGGAGGTCTCGTGCGACACTTCAACGTTCCAGAGTTTAGCTCAGCACTCGGGCTCTACACAGAACAATTCATGGTAGACGAAGACTTCCCCAACCTTTCTCACCGCATCCATTTCAGGCCAGTCAACTGTTGGAACGAAATAGCCCCGGGGCGTCAGACATATAACCCCAGTGTCAGCAAGGCGACCGCCCTTGTTGCCTCTCTGAGGTACATTCATGCTCTCCTTGCTCACACTCTGACAGGTAGACGAGAGAGCATAGGCGTCGTCAACACTCACGACGTCTACTTTCTATGGTGCATGGCGAACGGACACGTCATCGACTTGGCATACTTCATCGGGCACGCCATACAGCATCAGACAGAGAGGCATCGTAGAGGCGTCTATCCATGAGGCCCTGCATTACACGCTTGGCCCGCCACTTTGGGCTCCTCAACACCGTAGCCCAGACATCCTCTTACACACTCATCGGCCAGATGTCTCCTCAAGACATCGCGACTATACTTCATATGAGGATGATCGAGAAGAGGTCAGGAGGCACCCCCTTACAGTTCTGCCTCATTCAGGAGGGCGAGAACCCAGAGGACATTACTGATGATGTCCCACCACCACCACCGGAGGAGGATGCACCTACCGAGCCACCACCCCCTCGCCACCCATCTCATGCAGTAGCCACCCACGCTGACCTATCTGAGCACTTTTCACAATTTGAGCAGCAATGCTTCGGCGCCTCGATTATATCGATGCCACCTTAGAGTAGATATGCTAGCACCTCCGCATCACTCCACCACCGCGTGACCCACATGAGGATTAGAGATGTCTATTCCTCCTAACTTTACTTTTATCTTAATTTTTATTTTTATTTTTATTTTAACTCTGATCCCTATTTTTACCTTTTCCTTTCTTCTAACTTTATTTCCCTTTTCCTTTTTATTTTTAATTCAGTTTACCTTTTTCATTATTTGAATATTAGTATTTTTAGAACTTAGTTTATTACTTTTCTTTTATTTCTTTTTCTATTTTTCATATCGACTAATCCCTAATGAGTAATCTCTCTTAATCCAAATTTCCCACGACTAATAAATACTTTCGCAGTTTCAAAAGAGCTTTACAGCTCAAATCTCTATGAAAAAGGGAACACATTGCCATAACTGCCAACTCTTCCAATCTCGGTCTCACTAATCCATCCAAAGTAGGGAGTTTCATACCTCTCCCTATCTTATGATCTTGTGATTTTATTGCTACTAATGTTATCTTTGTACATTGAGGACAATGTACATTTTAAGTGTGGGGGGGAATCTATTTTCAGTCTTTACACTCTCTTTGAAATCCCTGAACTTTTCTAACATTTTGCATTGTTCTCAATTGCATCATCTTCAGTCTCTTATTAGGGATATATTCTGATTGATTTATGATTTTTATTGATATGTGAGAATTAAGACATAGATGCTTGTACTTTGATTATTCAAACTTTAAAACATTAGGGAATCAAGCATGATAAGTTGAAATTTTTGAGAACCCCATTTTTTTTCATAAGTTATTTTCCTTAATTCTAAAGTGTTATCTTGAGATTTGAAATTTGCAGAATTGACATCAAAAGCCATAATTCTGGTGAGATTTTTGAGCCTTTTGAGCATACATTCTTTCGTGCTCACTTTTATTATTGCTTTGAGTAAGTCACCACTGATTTGTTATTCTAGAACTTGCTTTGATTATACATGTCGATACCACATCATTGATTTGATACATTGAAATGATAAATGCATCTAGGATTTAACCCACTTACTCCACAAAAGCCTACCTCCATAAATTAACCCCTAGTGAACCCCATTGAGCCTAACAACCTTTTCTTTGACTTACCTCTAATATTAACCTTTCACCCATTTTTTGTTGAATTCCATTCAATTATTTTGACCCCTATTTTTATCGAGATTTGAGTTGAAAGTTTCATCTAGCTTTATTCTCTTTTCCAGAATGTAAAATTTTACCCAATTTATTGTATTATACTTGAATTGTTCTAAAAAAACGTATGTATTCAGTTGTAATCTGTAATAGTTCAAATAGTTTTTGTATATTTCTATTTTAAGGCTACCAAGGTGGAAATGATGTTATCATAAGAATTAGCTCGAAGAATATGTTCCAGTGATAGAGATTTTTCTAGCTAGATAATTTTTCAAGTTCAATCTCGATTCTAACCCTCTTTTGCAGCCTGTAACAACACCCCTAACCAAGCCCCGTTACAACCATTACAAGACCTTTTTGATCGATGTATCATATCAATTTACAGTGGTGGAGATTTGGTTTTCTTACAAGCATATGGTAATACTTCTCAGGTTAACTAGAGAGTGCTTAATTCTGGAACCCTAAATACTTTGAGTGGATAGAGTGAATCCTTAGTGAGGATGTCAACTTCTGTTAATTAAGATGGAGAGATAATTACTTAGGAAGAGGGAGAAAACTTATGTTTCAATGATAAAATTCTCAACTTAGAGTGATTGAGTCTTTAATGTTGTTTTGATTGAATTATCATTGTATGATTACCTGTGGATTAGTTTGAAACATTATTAATAAAGATTATAAGTTCAGAAGAATGATTCTTAATTAGGGATTGAGATTTTGCTTGAGGACAAGCAAAGGTTTAAGTGTGGGGGTATTTGATAAACAATAAATTATACATATTTTTACCTCATGTTTAGCCTAATTTTCGAATGGATTATCATTAATTTTGTGAGAATTGGTGCTCTTAATCTTTCTTTTTCATATCTTATACCCAGAAGAGCATAAGGAAGAGAAAAGAACGGAAAACGGGCCAAAAATAGAGAAAATGGGCCAAAATAAGAAAACGACACGGCCCAAGAAGTTACCACATGGCCGTGGCACACGGCCGTGCCACACGAAGACCACACAGTCCAGCCCCCAATAAGCACGGCCAGGCCACACGACCGTGCCTCTATCGACAGAATCTCACACGGCCTCTTGTCATGGCACACGGCTGTGGCACACGAGCGTGGCACACGGGCGTGTCCCTGTCGTGAGGAAGAGGAATTTCACTCGGATTTGGATACTTAGGGGCTAAGAAAGCCATTCTAAACTCTATATAAAGACCCCAAGAGGCAACTCTAAAGATATACTCTTTTCTCTGAAGAAAGAGTGCCATAATTCTGCCAACACAAAGAGTGAAAGCAAGGGATTACTCCAAGGGAAGCCGATTGATTCATCCCAGAAGCCAGAGTTCTACATCAAGACAGAGGATCTCTCTAAATTCCTTCAAGGGTTTTTGGGTTCTTTATGTTTTATTATCTTAATTCTTCTGAGATGTTTTCTTTCTTTATTATGAACTAAACCCCTCAAATACTTGAGGGGGATGAAACCTAAGACAGATCTTGTTATTATTTATTCTTGAATTATTTGATAAATATTTGAATTGTTCTTAATTATGCGTTCTTCATTCTTGATTTAATAATCCTGGGTATTACTTCAAGAAACTGATGTGCTTAGGCAGAGGAGCAAAAGTCCCTGTTTTAAGAGTAGATCTACCATAATTAAGCGGAGTTGCATGCAACCCTAGACATAGGGCGACATAAATCTACCGGATTACGGTCAAACCTAATAGGGGGATCTATAGATTGAATTAATGCAACCTAGGGGTGTTAATTAATAAGAAAACTTTAATTAACCACCTAGGATTAGTTGTTCTTATCCTCAAAAGAGGTATTAACATAGGTTAGGGATCTCTACGGATCAAGTCAAGTAAAGAAATCATCTAGTTCAAGAAATTAATAAAAAGTGAAGTCTAGGTGGATTCTTCCTTAAGTATTGCTCATATCAGTCAGCTTTTCCCTAAAACTTTCCCCAATTTACTTTTTGTGCACTTTTAATTAGTTTTAGAATTAGTTTCAATCAATCCTCTTTTATTTTTAGGCTAGATAATAAAAAGGAAGTAAGTATTAGTACTTTTGGTTCCCTTGGGTACGATAACTCGTTCTTGCCGCTAAACTATACTACTGTTCGATAGGTGTGCTTGCCTTTAAAATCGTGATATTAGTTAGTTTTGGTGTGATCAGTTTTTATAAATTTTATTACTTAATATCGCAAGCATATCAAATTATCTCTCCATCTTAATTAATAGGAGTTGACATCCTCACTAAAGATTTACTTTATCCACTCAAGGTGTTTAGGGTTCAAGAATTAAATACTCTCTAGTCAACCTACAAAGTTATTACCACAGGCTTGCTAGAAAATCAAATCTCCACCACTGCAGATTGATATGGTACATCGATCAAAAGGTCTTTCAATGGTTGTAATGGGGCTTGGTTAGGGGTGTTGTCACAGGCTGCAAAAGAAGGTTAGAATCAAGATTAAATTGAAAAATTATCTAGCTAGAAAAATCTCTATCACTGGAACATATTTCTCAAGCTAATTCTTATGATAACATCATTTCCGCCTTGGTAGCCTTAAAATAGAAATATGCAAAAACTATTTGAACTATTACAGATTACAACTGAATTAATACATACGTTTTTTTTAAGAACACGTATAATACAATAAATTGAATAAAACTTTACAATCTGGAAAAGAGAATAAAGCTAGATGAAAATTTCTACTCAAATCTCGACAAAAATAGGGGTCAAAATAATTGAATGGAATTCAACAAAAAATGGGTGAAAGGTTAATATGAGAGGTAAGCCAAAGAAAAGGTTGTTAGGCTTAATGGGGTTCACTAGGGGTTAATTTATGGAGGTAGGCTTTTGTAGAGTAAGTGCGTTAAATCTTAGGTGCCTTTATCATTTCAGTATATCAAATCAATGATGTGGTCTCGACATGTATAATCGAAGCAAGTTCTAGAATAACAAATCAGTATTGACTCACTCAAAGCAATAATAAAAGTGAGCACGAAAGAATGTATGCTCAAAAGGCTCAAAAATCTCACTAGAATTATGGCTTTTGATGTCAACCCTGTGAATTTCAAATCTTAAGATAACATTAAGAATTAAGGAAAATAACTTATGAAAAAAATGAGGTTCTCAAAAATTTCAACTTATCATGCTTGATTCCCTAATGTTTTAGAGTTTGAATAATCAAAGTACAATCACCTATGTATTAATTCTCACATATCAATAAAAATCATAAATCAATTAGAATATATTCCTAATAGGAGATTGAAGATAATGCAATTAAGAACAATGCATCAGATTTCAGGGTTTTCACAGATAGTGTAATGCTTGAAAGTAAATTTTTCCCCTACACTTAAGGTGTACATTGCCCTCAATGTACAAAGATAACATTTGTAGCAATAAAAGCACATGATCATAAGATAGGGAAAAGAATGAAACTCCCTGCTTTGGATGGATTAGTGAGGTAGTGGTGCCTACAGAGTATCTGGGACAAAGGAAGATGAGGAGGTAGATACTCCGGTGATGGTAGTATTCATTTGTCCACAGCTTTCATGTTGTGAGTGTAGGCTTTGGAGATGTCATCTTGGTGAGGATGTGGCAAGGTTCCCTTTAGAATTTAGATTTGAGCTGTAAAGCTCGTTTGAAATTGTGAAAGTACTTATCATTTTTAGGGAATTTCAGGATTAGAAAAATTACTCGTTAGGAGGTAGCCGATAAGAGATTATTGAAAATAAAATAAAATAAACTATATCTAAAAATACTAATATTCAAATAATGAAAAAGATAAAAAAAAAGGAAAAGTAAAAAGGAAAATAAAGTTAGAAGAAAAGAAAAGGTAAAAATAGGGATCAGTGTTAAAATAAAAGTTAAGATGAAAATAAAGTTAAAAGGAATAGAAGTCTCTAATCCTCAGATGGATCACGCGGTAAGGAAGTGATGTGAAGCTGCTGGCATATCTGCTGTAATGTGGCATCGATGTGATCGAAGCGCTGGAAGTATTACTGCTCGAATCGTGATAGGCGCTCAAATATGTCAGCGTATGAAGCTACTGCACGAGAAGGGTGGCGAGTGGGTGGCAGCTCGGCTGGTGTATCCTCCTGCTGTGGTGGTGGTGGGACATCATCAGGAATGTCCTCTAGATCCACGCCCTCCTGGATGAGGCGGTACTGAAAGGGGTTACCTCCTGGCCTTCGCTCGATCATCCTCATGTGGTGCATGATCTCGATGCCCTGAGGGGACATCTGGCCGATAAGTGTATAGGAGGATGTCTGGGCCGATGTGTTAAGGAGCCCGAAGTGGCGGGCCAGGCGTGTGATGTACGGGCCTATGGATATGACGCCTCTGCGGTGACGCTCGGTCTGGTGCTGCATGGCGTGCGTGATAAAGTAGGCGAGGTCGATGGGGTGTGCGTTCGCCATGCTCCATAAAAAGTAAGCGTCATGAGTGTTTACGACGCCGGTGCTCTCCCGTCTACCTGTCAAAGTATGTGCAAGAAGAGCATGAAGGTACCTCAATGACGGGGGGAGAGCGGTCGCCTTTGTGCGACTAGGGTTGTAGAAGGAGTAGCCGGGGGCGAAGTTTCGCCAACAATCTACGGGTTTTAGGTGGATGCGTCGGACAAGTGTAGGGAAGTTGTCCTCTACCATGAACTGCTCTGTGTAGAGGCCGAGAGCTGAGCCGAACTCTGGTACGTTGAGGTGGAGTACACGACCTCCTAATCGAAATTGTATCATGTCGGGATCGTCGAACTGGCTCATGACGGTCTGCAAATGAAAAGTGGAGCAGAACTCTAGAATGAGTTCAAGGTATGTGGGCTCTATGATCTGGAAGAACTGCTCCCAAGGATCCGTCATTAGTAGGGCCCGGATTGAATCAGTAAGGTTGACTTGCTTTAGTACATTCCCATCGATGCATCGACTGACGCTCAAGGTACGTTCTCGTAAAATCTAAAATAATTCCTTTTGGGAGGTCTAGGTGAATGTTATGAACAGGTGCCGAGCCTCGGAGGTGGGCCTCGATGATGAGCCACCTGGTCCCTTTCGTTTTTTAGAAAGCGGAGCAGCTTTTTAGCCGCGTAACGACATAGTACCTTAAAATAAAATAACAAGCATTAGTCCTGAAGATTGAAATTGAATCAAAAACTATATATAAATAATAAATATGTAGATTAGAATGACAATGTTCTTAAAAATAAAATGAGGACTAACCTAAATAATATAGATTATCCATCCTAATATGATATTAAAAGTAGGCAATATGAGTATGTATTTATACTAAATGCATAAGAAAAATGGCAATCAAGTGTGATGTTAGGTGGCATGCAATCATGAAATGTTCTATACTATTCTAGATTATTCATCCTAGTGTAACTAATTCCTTGCTTGAATTAATTCTAAATCTAAATATAATCATGATAAAAATAAATAAAATAGAGTAGGAAAAATTAAAGAGAAAAATGAGAAAAATAGAACCAAATGGGAAATGTGCATGGTCGTGGGAGAGGTTCCAAACCGTCGTGAAGAGCTTTGCATGGGTGTGGGATAGTCCTTTACGAGCGTGGTGGTGTTTTGAGGGTCGGAGGCAGCCTTTATGGTGGTTGGGGAAAAGTTTGGGTGAGAGGATTTAGGGTTTAAGTGAAGGAGAAGGTGAATAGTGATCTCTTATTTATAGTTTTCGGGTCACACGGGCATGGAACACTCCCGTGTGACTCGGGTTTTGCCCGTGTGATTCAAAATTCGGCCGTTTTGGCACTCCTGGTTCGAAGTACACCCTCGTGTTGTCCATCTCATACGGCCGTTTGCGATCTCGTTCGCTTTTCACACGGTTGTGTGATAAATCACACGGCCGTTTACGATGAGGTTTTCGTTAATCACACGGTCGTGTAGGTAGTCATATGGCCGTGTCTACATTGACAGTGTTGGCAACAGTCTGGGGACACGGGCATGTGGTTTTGTGTAAGCCTGTGTCTAAGTTGAAAGGTTTGCCACGGCCATGTCGCACGACCGTGTCGATTTGTTGGTAGCCTGTGTTTTTGGAAAAATTGTGCTCTGTTTTAAGTGTTCACACGACCTTGGACACGCCCGTGGGCATGGCCGTGTGGTCCTAAATTTCTGTATTTAAAAGGGTTGATTGATGCATAACAATACTAAAATCAAAAATAAAGGAAAAGTTACTAAGTTAGTGCTCGAGTTGCCTCCCGAGAAGCGCTTATTTAGAGTCTAAGCTCGACTCTACCTAGATGTATTACGAAAGGATTTCGTGGAGCTGAAGCTCCTCCCTGTTATCTTTAAAATTCTCACCTCTATAGTGTTTAAGCCTATGGCCGTTTACCTTGAACGTACCGTGGTTAGGGTGAGTTACCTTAATTATGTGTATGGAAAGACAGTTTGAACAGTGAACGGACCTGACCACCTTGACTTGAGTTTTCCAGGAAATAGTCTCAGCCTTGAGTTGTAGAGTAAGACAAGATCACCTGTTTTGAACTGCTTAGGTTGTTTCAGTCATTTGTCATGACGTCACTTCATGGCTTCCTTATATAGTCGTGAGCTTTCGTAGGCATTGCAACGCCATTCATCTAGTTCATTTAACTGCATTAATCTTTTCTCACCTGCAAGCTTAAAATCAAGGTTTAAAAATTTGATAGCCCAAAATGCTTTATGTTCAAGTTCAAATGGCAGATGACAACTTTTTCCGTAGATAAGTTTATAGGGAGATGTACATATGGGTTTTTTAAAAGTAGTTCTATAGGCCCATAAAGCATCGTCTATCTTTCTTGACCAATCTTTTCTATTTGTTTCTATTGTTTTCTCTAATATGTGTTTTAGTTCCCTATTTGTTACTTCGACTTGACCACTGGTTTATGGATGATAATGGGTAGTTGTTCTATGTTGTACCCCATACCTTTTTAAAACTTTTTCAAATTGGGCATTGCAAAAATGGGTGCCCCTATCACTAATAATTATCCTAGGTGTTCCAAATCGAGAGAAAAGTTTCTTCAAAAATTGTACTACCATTCTAGCATCATTAGTAGGTAAGGCTTGGGCTTCCACCCATTTTGACATATAATCGACCGCTATTAGGATGTACTTATTCCCAAATGAAATAGGGAATGAACCCATGAAATCAATACCCCATACATCACATATTTCACATAAAATTATATAGCTCTGAGGCATTTCATTATGTTGAGAAATATTACCTGTTCGCTGACATTTATCACAAGAGGTCACATACTTGTTGGCATCCCTGAAAAGTATAGGCCAGTAAAAGCCTTATTCGAGTACCTTATGAGCAGTTCTAGCTCCACTGTAATGTCCTCCTGTGGGTCCTGAATGGCAGTAATTTAAAATATGGTATGCTTCTGTTTCAGCAACGCATCTTCGAATAACCTGATCTGTACAAATTCGAAAAAGAAAAGGATCCTCCCTAAAGTAGTTTTTTACATCAGTGAAGAATCGCTTCTTTTGCTGATGGGTCAGCCCTTTTGGGGTTATGTTAGCTGATATGCTCGCGATATTAAGTAATATAATTTATAAAAACTGATCACACCAAAACTAACTAATATCACGATTTTAAAGGCAAGCACACCTATCGAACAGTAGTATAGTTTAGCGGCAAGACCGAGTTCTCGTACCCAAGGGAACCAAAAGTACTAATACTTACTTCCATTCTATTATCTAGCCTAAAAATAAAAGAGGATTGATTGAAACTAATTCTAAAACTAACTAAAAGTGCATAAAAAGTAAATTGGGGAAATCTTTAGGGAAAAGCTGATTGATTAGAGCAATACTTAAGGGAGAATCTACCTAGACTTCACTTGTTATTAATTTCTTGAACTAGATGATTTCTTTACTTGACTTGATTCGTAGAGATCCCTAACCTATGTTAATACCTCTTTCGAGGATAAGAACAACTAATCCTAGGTGGTTAATTAAAGTTTTCTTATTAATTAACACCCCTAGGTTGCATTAATTCGATTTATGGATCCTCTTATGAGGTTTGACCCTAATCCAAAAGATTTATGTAGCCCTATGTCTAGGGTTGCATGCAACTCCGCTTAATTATGGTAGATCTACTATTAAAATAGGGACTTTTGCTCCTCTGCCTAAGCACATCAGTTTCTTGAAGTAATACCTAGGATTATTAAATCAAGAATGAAGAACGCATAATTAAGAACAATTCAAGTATTTATCAAATAATTTAAGAATAAAAATAACAGGATCTATCTTAGGTTTCATCCCCCTCAAGTATTTGAGGGGTTTTGTTCATAATAAAGGAAGAAAACATCTTAGAAGAAATAAGATAACAAAACATAAAGAACCCAAAAAAAACCCTGAAGGAATTTAGGGAGATCCTTTGTCTTGATGTAGAACTCTGGCTTCTAGGATGAATCAATCGGCTTCCCTTAGAGTAATCCCTTGCTTTCACCCATTGTGTTGGCAGAATTATGGCGCTCTTTCTTGAGAAAAAAGAGTATATATTTAGAGTTGCATCTTGGGGTCTTTATATAGAGTTTAGGATGGCTTTCTTAGCTCCTAAGTATCCAAATCCGAGTGAAATTCCTCTTCCTCACGACAGGGACATGCCCGTGTGTCACGATAAGAGGCCGTGTGAGATTCTGTCGATGCAGGCACGGCCGTGTGGCCTGGCCATGTGATAAACAATAAATTATACATATTTTTACCTCATGTTTAGCCTATATTTTGGATGAATTATTATCAATTTAGTGAGAATTGGTGCTCTTAATCCTTCTTTTTCATATCTTATACTCATGAGAGCATATGGAAGAGAAAAGAATAGGAAATGAACCGAAAATGAAGAAAATGGGCCAAAAATAACATAACACACGGCTCAAGGAATCACCACACGGCCGTGCCACACGGCCGTGCCACATAAAGATCACACGGTCCAGCCATCGACAAGCATGGGCAAGCCACACGAACGTGCCAAATCATACGGCCTTTGTCGAAGTCACACGGACGTGGCACACGGGCGTGTTCTAGTCGTGAGGAAGAGGAATTTCACTCGAATTGGGATACTTGGAGGCTAAAACAGGCTCTCCAAAGCTCTATATAAAGACCCTAGGAGGCAACTCTAGGGGTGTGCTTATTTCCCTCAAAAGGGAAGTATTCTTTGCTGCCAACATAGAGAGTGGAAGTAGGGATTACTCGCAGGGAAGCTGATTGATTCATCCCAGAAGCCAGAATTCTGCAGCAATATAGAGGATCTCCCTAAATTCCTTCAGGGGTTTTCGGGTTCTTTTATGTTTTGTTATTTTATATCTTCTGAGATGTTTTCTTTCTTTATTATGAACTAAACCCCTCAAATACTTGAGGGGGATGAAACCTAAGATAGATCTTGTTATTTATTCTTAATTTATATAATAAATACTTGAATTGTTCTTAATTATGTGTTCTTCATTCTTGATTTAATAGTCCTAGGTATTATTTCAAGAATTGGATGTGCTTAGAGTAGAGGAGCAAAAGCCCCTGTGATAAGAGTAAATCTACCATAATTAAGCGGATTTGCATGCAACCCTAGACATAGGGTGACATAAATCTGCCGGATTAGGGTCAAACCTAATATGGGGAACCATAGATCGAATTAATGCAACCTAGGGAGTTAATTAATAAGGGAACTTTAATTAACAACTTAGGCCTAGTTGCTCTACGCCTCGACGGAGGGTTTAGCATAGATTAGGGATCTCTACGGATCAAGTCAAGTAAACAAATCATATAGTTCAAGAAAACAATAACAAGTGAAGTCTAGGTGGATTCTCCCTTAAGTATTGTCCATATCAATCAGCTTTTCCCTAAAAAGTTTTCCCAATTTACTCTTTGTGCTTTTCTTAGTTAGTTTTAGAAGTAGTTTAAACAAACCTCTCTTTTATTCTTAGGCTAGATAATAGAAAGGAAGTAAGTAATAGTACTTTTGGTTCCCTTGGGTACGATAACTCGGTCTTGCCACTAAGCTATACTACTGTTCGATAGGTGCGCTTGCTTTAAACGTCATGATATTAGTTAGTTTGGGTGTGATCAAGTTCTTTATAAATTTTATTACTTCATATCACGCATATCATGTTTTTGGCGCCGTTGCCGGGGAACTAAAATATTACGAACACTCGATTTCTATTACTTTAGCCATTAATATATTTATTTATTTATTTATTTTTATTTATTTATTTATTTTTATTTTTATTTTTATTTTTATTTTTATTTTTATTTTTATTTTTATTTTTATTTTTATTTTCTTCTTATTTTTTTCTAGGTTTTTCTAAGTTTATTTTTTATTTTTATTCTATTTTCGTTCCTTTTTTATTTTTCTAGGTTTTTCTAGTTTATGACTAGAAACAACCCAACAGGAACATTACTTTTTTACGAAGATTTAGAAGCTACAGTTCGCAGAAATCGCAGAGAGATCAGACGAAGCCTACATTATCCAGAGCAAGAACCTGAGCACGAGCCAAAACCTACAGAAGAGATGGAAGCAAATCAAAACGTTCCACCACATCCAGCACTACCAGCAGAACCAGTAAACCAGGATGAAGCTCCTCGAACTATGTCTGATTATGCTAAACCTAGTTTGATTGGTACTCAAACTAGCATTGTTAGACCTGCTATTACTGCTAATAATTTTGAACTAAATCCTAACACTATTCAGATGATTCAGCAGTTTGTACAGTTTGATGGTTTACAGGATGAAGATCCCAACGCTCATTTAGCAAACTTTTTGGAATTGTGCGATACTTTTAAAATTAATGGCGTTTCTGATGATGCTATTCGACTAAGGCTATTTCCATTCTCTCTGAGAAACAAACCCAAACAGTGGTTAAATTCTCTACCACGAGGCTCAATCACCACATGGGAATAGATGACAGAAAAATTTTTACTTAAATATTTTCCTCCCGCTAAAACAGCTAAATTACGAAACGATATTTCTTCCTTTGTGCAGATGGATTTAGAAACACTCTACGATGCTTGGGAGAGATACAAGGATCTTTTGAGAAGATGTCCTCATCATGGACTACCTTTATGGCTACAAGTTCAAACCTTCCACAACGGTTTGAATCCATCCACACGACAAATGGTTGATGCAGCCGCAGGAGGAACAATTAATAATAAAACACCAGAAGCAGCTTATGAATTTACTGAAGAAATGTCATTGAATAACTATCAGTGGAAAATCATGAGGACAAAGCCGACAAAAGTTGCAGGAGTTTATAATATTGATGTTGTTACTATGCTTACTAATCAAGTGGAACTTTTAAATAAAAGGTTTGATAATTTTGTTGGTTCTACGCAGCTACAGCCAGTTATGCAATGCAACGCAACTCCAGGAAATATGTTCAATCTAAATTACTCCTCTTATGGACATGGCATGGAAACTCAGCAAGCCAACTATATGGGTAACAATTCTCGACTTCAAAATAACCCTTATAGTAATACTTATAATGCAGGTTGGCAGAGTCACCCCAGTTTTTCATGGGAAGGACAAGGAAATCAAAGACAACCGGCTCCTCTAGGATTGCAACAGCCACCATTCCAACAAGAGAAAAAGCCAAACTTTGAAGAGATGGTCACAAAATTTATTGCCGTATTAGAAACACGTTTCCAAAACACCGAAATTGCATTAAGGAACCAGCAGGCATCCATTCAAGGACTTGAAACTCAAATAGGCCAGCTTGCCAAGCTAATCTCTAAAAAATTGCGAGGTGGGTTATCAAGCAATACTAAGACTAACCCTAAGGAGCAACTCAATGCTATGGATACGATAGATGATGAGGGGATAACCAAAACCAACCCAAAGCCATGCAAGGAGCCTGTGGTAAGTAAAGGAAAGGATGAGGCAAGTCCCAAAGATGAAATCATCAAATAATTTAAACCTCGTATCCCATACCCAAACGCGCTAAAGAAGGACCGCACAGATCAGCAATTCGGTAAGTTTCTTAAACTGTTAAAGAAATTACATATTAACTTACCTTTTGTTGAAGCAATTATGCAGATGCCGTAGTACGCAAAACTACTGTACCATAAGGGAAGATTTTCATTACCGTGAAGTGAGGTATGTCACTTGTATGTTCTTTCGAGTTCAAGATTCGGGGGTCGTCTTCCCCTAGAAGTACCTTATCCCCTACCTTGATTTGACACGTTTTTACCTGAGGGTCGTCTTGGTGATGCTCTGGGTTGGTGTGGCATATTTTGGGTTTTTCATGATAGTTCAGCCACTCATCTAGTTCCTCGATCTGAAGCATTCGTTTTTTAGGTGCCTCTCCATTAGATGGACTTGTCTGTGATTAGGTTGCCTTTATGTGAAGTGTACCCTGCACAGAAGGTTGGGTGGTGAGTTCAATGTTTTTACAAGGACTCGTGACTATATTATTATGAACAGTTTTAATTGCGTTTTGAGCTTGTAAAGTAACTTTGTCATCACCTACACGTAGTGTAAGTTCACCTGTTCCTAAATCAATTATTGTTCTGGCAGTTGCTAAGAAGGGTCGCCCTAGAATTAAGGGTATATCGCTATCCTCATCAATGTCTAAAACAATAAAGTCAACTGGGAATATAAATTTATCAATTTTGACGAGCACATCTTCAATTATTCCCTTAGGAGACCTAATAGTTTTATCAGCTAGTTCAATGCTCATCTTAGTTTGCTTAGGCTTTCCAAGACCTAGTTGTTTAAACAGTTTATAAGGCATGACATTTATACTAGCTCCTAAATCAGCTAAAGCATTTTTGGTGTCTAGGCTACCAAATAAACAAGGAATAGTAAAACTCCCTGGTTCTTTTAGTTTGGTTGGCAGTTTATTTTGGAGAATAGCTGAGCATTCCTCGTTGAGTTCCACTATGGACAATTCTTCCAACTTCCTTTTATTTTAGGTATTATTTCAAGAATTGGATGTGCTTAGAGTAGAGGAGCAAAAGTCCCTGTGATAAGAGTAAATCTACCATAATTAAGCGGAGTTGCATGCAACCCTAGACATAGGGTGACATAAATCTGCCGGATTAGGGTCAAACCTAATATAGGGAACCATAGATCGAATTAATGCAACCTAGGGAGTTAATTAATAAGGGAACTTTAATTAACAACTTAGACCTAGTTGCTCTACGCCTCGACGGAGGGTTTAGCATAGATTAGGGATCTCTACGGATCAAGTCAAGTAAACAAATCATATAGTTCAAGAAAATAATAACAAGTGAAGTCTAGGTGGATTCTTCCTTAAGTATTGTCTATATCAATCAGCTTTTCCCTAAAAAGTTTTCCCAATTTACTCTTTGTGCTTTTCTTAGTTAGTTTTAGAAGTAGTTTAAACAAACCTCTCTTTTATTCTTAGGCTAGATAATAGAAAGGAAGTAAGTAATAGTACTTTTGGTTCCCTTGGGTACGATAACTCGGTCTTGCAACTAAGCTATACTACTGTTCGATAGGTGCGCTTGCCTTAAACGTCATGATATTAGTTAGTTTGGGTGTGATCAAATTTTTTATAAATTTTATTACTTCATATCACGCATATCACCATGCTTGTTGAGGGCTAGATCCTGTGATCTTCATGTGGCACGGCTGTGTGCCACGGCCGTGTGGTGACTCCTTGGGCCATGTCGTTTTTTTCCATTTTGGCATATTTTCCTCGTTTTTGGTCTATTTTCCTTTCTTTTCTCTTCCCTATGCTCTCCTAAGTATAAGATATGAAAAAGAAAGATTAAGAGCACCAATTCTCACGAAATTAATGATAATCCACCCAGAAATTAAGCTAAACATGGGGTAAAAATATGTATAATTTATCGTTTATCAAATACCCCACACTTAAGCCTTTGCTTGTCCTCAAGCAAAATCTCAATCCTTAATCAAGAATCATTCATCTCAACTTATAATCTTTATCAATAATGTTTCAAACTAATCCACAGGCAATCATACAATGAAAATTCAATCAAGAGAACATTAAAGACTCAATCACTTTAAGTTGAGACTTTTATCATTGAAAACATAAATTTTCTCCCTTCTCCTAAGTAATTATCTCTCCATCTTAATTAACAGAAGTTGACATCCTCACTAAAGATTCACTCTATCCACTCAAAGTGTTTAGGGTTCAAGAATTAAGCACTCTCTGGTCAACCTGAGAAGTATTACCATAGGCTTGCAAGAAAATCAAATCTCCACCACTGTAAATTGATATGATACATCGATCAAGAAGGTCTTGTAATGGTTGTAACGGGGGTTGGCTAAGGGTGTTGTTACAGGCTGCAAAAGAGGGTTAGAATCGAAATTGAACTTGAAAAATTATCCAGCTAGAAAAATCTCTATCACTGGAACATATTCTTCGGGCTAATTCTTATGATAACATCATTTCCACCTTGGTAGCCTTAAAATAGAAATATGCAAAAACTATTTGAACTATTATAGATTACAGCTGAATACATACGTTTTTTTTTAAGAATAATTCAAATACAATAAATTGGATAAAATTTTACATTCTGGAAAAGAGAATAAAGCTGATGAAAATTTCAACTCAAATCTCGACAAAAATAGGGGTCAAATAATTGAATGGAATTCAACAAAAAATGGTTGAAGGGTTAATATTAGAGGTAAGTCAAAGAAAAGGTTGTTAGGTTCAATGGGGTTCACTAGGGGTTAATTTATAGAGGTAGGCTTTTGTGGAGTAAGTGGGTTAAGTCCTAGGTGCCTTTATCATTTCAGTGTATCAAATCAATGATGTGGTCTCGACATGTATAATCAAAGCAAGTTTTAGAATAACAAATCAGTGTTGACTCACTCAAAGCAATAATAAAAGTGAGCACGAAAGAATGTATGCTCAAAAGGCTCAAAAATCTCACCAAAATTATGGCTTTTGATGTCAATTCTACGAATTTCAAATCTCAAGATAACACTTTAGAATTAAGGAAAATAACTTATGAAAAAAAATGGGGTTCTCAAAAATTTCAACTTATCATGCTTGATTCCCTAATGTTTTAAAGTTTGAATAATCAAAGTACAAGCACTTATGTCTTAATTCTTAACATATCAATAAAAATCATAAATCAATCAGAATTAATTCCTAATAGGAGATTGAAGATAATGCAGATTTGAGAACAATGCATTAAGGAAAAAAACTTATGAAAAAAAAATGGGGTTCTCAAAAATTTCAACTTATCATGCTTGATTCCTTGATGTTTTAAAGTTTGAATAATCAAAGTACAAGCACCTATGTTTTAATTCTTAACATATCAATAAAAATCATAAATCAATCAGAATTAATTCCTAATAGGAGATTGAAGATAATGCAGATTTGAGAACAATGCAAAAAGTCAGGGATTTCACAGATAATATAAAGATTTAAAGTAAGTTCCCCCCCACACTTAAGATGTACATTGCCTTATATGTACAAAGATAACATTAGTAGCAATAGAAGCACAAGATCATAAGATAAGGAAAGACATGAAACTCCCTGAATTTTGGATGGATTTGTGAGACGGATAGTGGAAGTGGAAGAGCTGGCAGTTGTGGCAAGGTGTTCCCTTTTTCGTAGAGATTTGAGCTGTAAAGCTCCTTTGAAACTACGAAAGTATTTATTAGTTGTGGGAAATTTAGATTAAGAGAGATTACTCATTAGGGATTGGCCGTTATGAAAAAGAAATAAAATAAAATAAAGTAAAATACTAAAAAATACTAATATTCAAATAATGAAAAGATGAAATGAAAGAAAATAAAAATAAACGTAAAAAGAAAATTAAAGTTAGAAGAAAAGGTAAAAATAGAGATCAGTATTCAAAAGTTAGAATAAAGTAAAATAAAATAAAAAAATAAAGTTAAGAGGAATAGATATATCTAATCCTCAGATGGATCACACGGCGGTGGAGTGATGCTGAGGTGCTGGCATATCTGCTCTAAGGTGGCATCGATATAATCGAGGCGCCGAAAGCATTGCTGCTCAAATTGTGAAAAGCGCTCAGATAGGTCAGCGTGGGTGGCTGCTGCATGAGATGGGTGGCGAGGGGGTGGTAGCTCGGTAGGGGCATCCTCCTCCGGTGGTGGGACATCGTCAGGAATGTCCTCTGGCTCCTCACCCTCCTGGATGAGGCGAAACTGTAAGGGGGTGCCTCCTGGCCTCCGCTCGATCATCCTCATATGAAGCATAGTCTGAATGCCTTGAGGAGGCATCTGACCGATGAGTGTGCAGGAGGATGTCTGAGCTGAAGTGTTGAGGAGCCCGAAGTAACGGGCCAAGCGTGTAATATAGGGCCCCATGGATAAGACGCCTCTACGGTGCCTCTCTGTCTGATGCTGCATAGCGTACGCAATAAAGTATGCCAAGTCGATGATGTGTCTGTTAGCCATGCACCATAGGAAGTAGACGTCGTGAGTGTTGACGACGCCTGTGCTCTCCTATCTACCTATCAAAGTGTGAGTAAGGAGAGCATGAATGTACCTCAGAGAGGGAACGAGGGCGATCGCCTTGCTGACACTGGGGTTATATGTCTGACGCCCCGGGGCGATTTCGTTCCAACAGTCGACTGGCTTGATATAGATGCGGCGAGAAAGGTTGGGGAAGTCTTCATTTGCCATGAATTGCTCTGTGTAGAGCCCAAGTGCTGAGCCGAACTCTAGAATGCTGAGGTGTCGCACGAGACCTCCCAAACAGAACTGGACTGTCCCGGGATCATCGAATCTGGTCATCACAGTCTGCAGATGAAATGTGGAGCAGACTCAAGGGTAAGTTCTAAGTATGTGGGCTCCACGATCTGGAAGAACTGTTCCCATAGCTCGGTCATTAATAGGGCTCAGACGTCATCCACTAGGTGTATCTGCTCGAGGTCAGCCCAATCTATGCATCGGCCGATGGATATAGTGTGAGCTCGGAGTAATTGATAATGTTCCTCCTGGGAGGCTTGGGAAAAAGTGATGAATGGGTGTCGAGCCTCGGAGATTGGCCTCGATGATGAACCCCCTAGCCCCTTACGTTTCTTTGAGGCGGGGACAGCAGCCTTCTTACCTCGTGATGATGACATGTTACCTAAAATAGAGTTAGAATTATTAGTTCTAAAAATCGAAGTTAAATTGCAAACTATAGTAAAATTAAATATGTAAATTAAAACGAAAATGTGCCTAAAAAAATAAAATGGGGACTAACCAAAATAGTAAATAAAATCCATTCTAAGTGGTATCAAGAACAAATAATATGGGTATGTATTTATGCTAAATTTATGAGATAAATGGCAAGCAAATGAGCACTTAAATGGCATGTAATCCTAATATGTTCTCTAACAATCTAGATTATTCATCCTAATGTAACAAATTCTATGCTTGAAAGTAAAATTTAACTGAATAAAAATGAAATACAAATAAATAAAATGAGAAAAATGAGAAAAAAGAACCAAAAATAGAGTTGCAAGGTCATGGGTAAAAGTCGAACAGTCATGGGGTGGGTTTGCATGGGCGTGGGTCGGTCGTGGACGAACGTGGTAGTGGTTTTAAGGTCGGTGGCGGCGTTTATGGTGGTTGGGGAGGGAGGATTTTAGGATTTTGAGTGAAGAAGAGAATGAATAGTGGCTTCCTATTTATAGTTTTTGGGTCACACGGGCATGTCACACGCCTATGTGACTTGGGGTTTGCCCGTGTGAATCAAAATTCGGTGGTTTTGGAGTGCCTGGTTCGAAGTACACGCCCGTGTTGCTATCTCGCATGGCCGTTTCTGATCGTGTTCGCTTTTCACACGGTCGTGTGATAAGTTCCACAGTCGTTTGCAATCGGTTTCGTTCTTCACACGGCCGTGTAGAAGGGCACACAGCCTTTTCCAAATTGACAGTGTTGGCCACGGTCTGGGGACACGAGCGTGGGGATTTGTGCAAGCCCGTGTCTAAGCTGCATGGTTGCCACGGCCATATCGCATGGCCGTGGGGATTTTATTGGTAGCCCGTGTTAAAGTCGAAAGGTTGTCACGGCCATATCGCACGGCTGTGGCTATTTATCGGTGGCCCGTGTTTTGGGAAAATTATTGCTCTGGTTATACACAGCCTCGATACACGACCGTGTCTCTACTTGAAGTGTTCACACGGCCTTGGACACGCCCGTAGGCATGGCGTGTGGTCCTAAATCTCTGCATTCTAAAAGGGTTAGTTGATGCATGAAAAATAAAAAATTTTAAGGAAAGAAAAGTTACTAAGTTAGTATTCGGGTTGCCTCCCGAGAAGCGCTTATTTAGATTCTATGCTCAACTCTACCTGGATGTTTCACGAAGGGATTTCGTGGGGCTGAAGCTCCTCCCTGTAATCTTTGAAATTCTCACATCTGTAGTGTTTAAGCCTATGTCCGTTTACCTTGAACGTACCGTAGTCGGGGTCGGTTACCTCAATTGTGCCGTATGGAAAGACAGTTTGAACAGTGAATGGACCTGACCACCTTGACTTGAGTTTCCCAAGAAATAGTCTCAGCCTTGAGTTGTAGAGTAAGACAAGATCACCTGTTTTGAACTGCTTAGGTTGTTTCAGTTGTTTGTCATGACTTCTCTTCATGGCTTTCTTATATAGTCGTGAGCTCTTGTATGTATTGCAACGCCATTCATTGAGTTCATTTAACTGCATTAATCTCTTCTCACCTGCAAGCTTAAATCAAGGTTTAAAAATTTTATAGCCCAAAATGCTTTATGTTCAAGTTCAAATGGCAAATGACAACTTTTTCCATAGAGAAGCTTATAAAGAGATGTACCTATGGGTGTTTTAAAAGCAGTTCTATAACCCATAAAGCATCGTCTATTTTCCTTGACCAATCCTTTCTATTTGTTTCTATTGTTTTCTTTAGGATGCGTTTTAGTTCCCTATTTGTCACTTCGACTTGACCACTGGTTTGTGGGCAATAAGGGGTAGCTGTTTTATGGTGTACTTTATACCTTTTTAAGACTTTTCCAAACTGGGCATTGCAAAAATGTGTGCCCCTATCACTAATAATTATCCTAGGTGTTCCAAATCGAAAGAAAAGTTTCTTTAAAAATCGTGCTACCATTCTAGCATCATTAGTAGGTAAGGCTTGGGCTTCCACCCATTTTGACATATAATCTACCGCTACTAGGATGTACTTATTCCCAAATGAAGTAGGGAATGGACCCATGAAATCAATACCCCATACATCAAATATTTCACATGAAAGTATATAATTCTGAGGCATTTCATTATGCTGAGAAATATTACCTATTTTCTGACATTTATCACAAGAGGTCACATACCTGTTGGCATCCTTGAAAAGTGTAGGCCAGTAAAAGCCTGATTCGAGTACCTTATGAGCAGTTCTAGCTCCACTGTGATGTCCTCCTGTGGGTCCTGAATGGCAGTGATTTAAAATCTGGTATGCTTCTGTTTCAGTAACGCATCTTCGAATAACCTGGTCTGTATAAATTCGAAAAAGAAAAGGATCCCCCCAAAAGTAATTTTTCACATCAGCGAAGAATCACTTCTTTTGTTGATGGGTCAACCCTTTTGGGGTTATGTTAGCTGCTAAATAATTTGCAAAATCAGCAAACCAAGGAACTGTTGCATCTGCTAAGGATAGGAGTTATTCTTCAGGAAACAAATTGTTTATTTTATCGAGGTACTTGGGTTACGTGTTTTCTAATCTTGAAAGGTGATCTGCTGCCAAGTTTTCAGCTCCCTTCTTGTCTTTTATTTCTAAATCGAACTCCGATAACAATAGAATCCATCTTATTAATCGAGGTTTTACATCAGTTTTAGTTAAGAGGTAGCGAAGAGCAGAATGGTCAGTATAAACAATGACTTTCGACAAAATCAAATAGGATCTGAATTTGTCAAATGCAAAAATAACAGCTAGCAATTCTTTTTCTGTGGTAGTATAATTTACTTGAGCGGCTGTCAAAGTTCTGCTAGCATAATAAATTGGTTGAAAGTGCTTGACTCTTCGTTGTCCCAAAACTGCACCTACGAAAATGTATGGGCATGTGAATGTCGTTTTCTCCTGATCTTCTGAAGCAATCGAGATTTGAAAGTAACCAGAGATGCCATCTAAGAAACAATAATACATGTGACCTGATAATCTTTCCAACATCTGATCAATAAAAGGTAAGGGAAAATGATCATTTCGAGTGGTGTCATTCAGTTTCCTATAATCAATACAAACTCTCCATCCAGTGACTGTTCTTGTAGGTATTGACTCTTTCTTGTCATTAGACACCACAGTCATGCCTCCCTTTTTAGGAACAACCTGCACAGGACTTACCTAATAACTGTCAGAAATAGGATAAATGATGCATGCATCTAGAAGTTTAATTACCTCGGCTTTTACGACTTCCTTCATGTTGGGATTCAATCATCTCTGAGCTTGCACCGATGGTTTAAATTCATCTTCCATTAAAATTTTGTGGGTGCAAAAGGACAGATTAATTCCTTTAATATCTGAAATTTTCCAAGCTATAGCATGCTTGTGTTCCCTTAACACATGGAGTAGTTCCTCTTTTTCTGCAATGCTCAAATCTGTTGCGATAATGACTGGTAAAGTTGAATCTTCCCCTAAAAAGGCATATTCTAAATGATCTGGTAGTTGCTTCAACTCTAATTTAGGGGGTTCTTCAATGGAAGGTTTCTATCTTAACTCATCATTCATTTTTATACTTTCATAACTTATGTGTCTTGTGATGATTTCATTAGAATCTAACTCCTTTCTTACTTCCTCAATTTTAGTGGTGACTTCGTCTTCTCCCCCACCTTGAACAAGACACAGTTCCAACGTGTCTGCCATAGAAAGTTCCTGAAACTTATCTTGAACAAAGTAATCAATAATATTAACAAAATAACAGGAATCATCCTGTTCTTTAGAAAATTTCATAGCATCATAGATTTTCAAAACGACTTCTTCCTCACCAACTCTGAGTACTAATTTACCATCCCCTACATCAATAACAGCTCTAGCAATGGCTAAGAATGGACGTCCCAAAACTAAAGGTACCTCAATATCCTCATCCATATGAAGCACAACAAAATCAATAGGGAATATAAATCTATCTGCCTTTACGAGCACATCTTCTATGATTCCCCTAGGATATTTAACAGATCTATCAGCTAGTTGAATACTCATCCTAGTGGGCTTTGGTTCCCCTAGACCTAGTTGCTTGAACATTTTGTAAGGCATGAGATTAATGCTAGCACCTAAATCGGCTAAGGCTTTATCAATAAGTAAACTACCAATTAAACAAGGAATAGTAAAACTTCCTGGATCTTTCAGTTTTGCCAGCAGTTTATTTTGGAGAATAGCTGAGCATTCTTCGTTGAGTTCCACTGTGGCTAATTCTTCCAACTTCATTTTATTTGTCAGAAGTTCTTTAAGGAACTTCGCGCACTTTGGCATCTGCGAAATTGCTTCAACAAAAGGTAAGTTAATGTGTAATTGTTTAAAAAGTTTAGGAAATTTACCGAATTGAGCGTCTGTATGGTCTTTCTTCAACTTTGCTGGATATGGACTGGGCGGTTTGTATTCTTTGAGTGTTGGTGGAGTGTTTTCCTTGGATTCCTTTGCTTTGTCTCCTGAAGATTCTGGAGTAGATCTCTTTTCTGGTTCAGCTAGGACTTTCCTATCTTTTAGAGTAATTGCTTTGACATGTTCTCTGGGATTTGGCTCAGTATTACTTGGTAGTCCACCTTGTGGTCTGTCTGAAATTAATTTTGCAAGCTGACCGATTTGATTCTCAAGCCCTTGAATTGACGCTTGCTGGTTCTTTAATGCTGTTTCAATGTTTTGGAAACGGGTTTCTGATGCAGCCATAAATTTGGTGAACATCTCTTCAAGATTCGGCTTTTTCTCTTGTTGTGGTGGTAGCTGCTGAAAGCCCGAAAGAGGCTTTGTCATTGATTTCCTTATCCTCCCCATGAAAAATTAGGGTGATTTCTCCAACCTGCATTGTAAGTATTACTATAAGTGTTATTTTGAAGTTTAGAATTGTTACCGATATAGTTGGCTTGCTCAACTTCCATGCTGTGTCTATAAGTTGAATAGTCTGGATTCAACATATTTCCTGGGGTTGCGTCGCACTGCACCACTGGCTGTGCCTGTGTAGAACCAACAAAATTATCAAACTTCTTATTTAAAAGTTCTACTTTGTTAGTAAGCATAGTGATAGCATCAATATTATAAACTCCTACAGCTTTTGTCGGCTTTGCCCTCCTGACTTGCCACTGATAGTTATTTAGTGACATCTCTTTAATAAATTCATAAGCTGCTTCGGGTGTTCTATTGTTGATTATTCCTCCTGCGGCTGCATCGATCATTTGCCTTGTTGAAGGATTCAAACCGTTGTGAAAGGCTTGAACTTATAACCACAAAGGTAACCCATGATAAAGGCATCTTCTCAAAAGATCTTTGTATCTCTCCCAAGCATCGTAAAGTGTTTCTAAATCCATCTGCACAAAAGAAGAGATATCGTTTCGTAATTTAGCTGTTTTAGCTGGAGGAAAATATTTAAGTAAGAATTTCTCAGTCATCTGTTCCCATGTGGTGATTGAGCCTCGTGGTAAAGAATTTAACCACTGTTTTGCTTTGTTTCTCAAATAGAATGGAAATAGCCTTAAACGAATGGCATCATCAGAAACGCCATTAATTTTAAAGGTATCACAAAGTTCCAAAAAATTAGCTATGTGTGAATTTGGATCTTCATCCTATAAACCATCAAACTGCACCAATTGTTGTATCATCTGAATAGTGTTAGGCTTTAATTCAAAATTATTAGCAGCAATAGTAGGTCTGAGAATGCTAGTTTGGGTACCAACCAAACTAGGCTTAGCATAATCATACATAGTACAAGGAGCTTCATCTTGATTCACTGGTTGCGCGGCTATTGCGGGAGGTGGTGGAATGTTTTGATTTGTTTCCATCTCTTCTGTAGGTTCTGGCCCTTGTTCTTGATCTTGTTCTGGATATTATAGGCTTCGTCTGATCTCTCTGCGATTTCTGCGAACTGTCGCTTCTAAATTTTTCGTAAAAAAGCAATGGTCCTGCTGGGTTGTTTCTAGTCATAAACTAGAAATACCTAGAAGGAAAAACCAAAGAAAAATAAAAAATAAAAATAAAAATAAATAAAAACTGAAAATAAATAAATATAGTAATGGATAAAGTAATAGAAATCGAGTTTTCTTAATATTTCAGTTTCCCGGCAACGGCGCGAAAACTTGATATGCTTGCGATATTAAGTAATAAAATTTATAAAAACTGATCACACCAAAACTAACTAATATCACGATTTTAAAGGCAAGTGCACCTATCGAACAGTAGTATAGTTTAGCGGCAAGACCGAGTTATCGTACCCAAGGGAACCAAAAGTACTAATACTTACTTCCTTTCTATTATCTAGCCTAAAAATAAAAGAGGATTGATTGAAACTAATTCTAAAACTAAAAGTGCACAAAAAGTAAATTGGGGAAAACTTTAGGGAAAAGCTGATTGATATGAGCAATACTTAAGGGAGAATCCACCTAGACTTCACTTGTTATTAATTTCTTGCACTAGATGATTTCTTTACTTGACTTGATCCGTAGAGATCCCTAACCGTAGAGATCCCTAACCTATGTTAATACCTCCTTCTAGGATAAGAACAACTAATCCTAGGTGGTTAATTAAAGTTTTCTTATTAGTTAACACCTGTAGGTTGCATTAATTCAATCTATGGATCCCCCTATTAGGTTTGACCCTAATCCGGCAGATTTATGTCGCCCTATGTCTAGGGTTGCATGTAACTCCGCTTAATTATGGTAGATCTACTCTTAAAACAGGGACTTTTGCTCCTCTGTCTAAGCACATCAGTTTCTTGAAGTACTACCTAGGATTATTAAATCAAGAATGAAGAACGCATAATTAAGAACAATTCAAGTATTTATCAAATAATTTAAGAATAAATAATAACAAGATCTATCTTAGGTTTCATCCCCCTCAAGTATTTGAGGGGTTTAGTTCATAATAAAGAAAAAAAACATCTCAGAAGAAATAAGATAACAAAACATAAAGAACCCAAAAAAAACCCCTGAAGGAATTTAAGGAGATCCTCTGTCTTGTTGTAGAACTCTGGCTTCTGGGATGAATCAATCGGCTTTCCTTGGAGTAATCCATTGCTTTCACTCCTTGTGTTGGTAGAATTATGGCACTCTTTCTTGAGAGAAAAGAGTATATATTTAGAGTTGCCTCTTGGGGTCTTTATATAGAGTTTAGAATGGCTTTCTTAGCCCCTAAGTATCCAAATCCGAGTGAAATTCCTCTTCCTCACGACAAGGACACGCCTGTGTGCCACGCCCGTGTGTCACGACAAGAGGCCGTATGAGATTCTATCGATGGAGGCACGGCCCTGTGGCCTGGCCGTGCTTGTCGGGGGCTGGACCGTGTGATCTTCATGTGGCACGGCTGTGTGCCATTGCCGTGTGGTGACTCCTTGGGCTGTGTCATTTTTTAAATTTTGGCCTATTTTCCTCGGTTTTGGTCCATTTTTCGTTCTTTTCTCTTCCCTATGCTCTCCTGAGTATAAGATATGAAAAAGAAAGATTAAGAGCACCAATTCTCACAAAATTAATGATAATCCATCCAGAAATTAAGTTAAACATGGGGTAAAAATATGTATAATTTATTGTTTATCATTAGCTGCTAAATAATTTGCAAAATCAGCAAACCAAGGAACTGCTGCATCTGCTAAGCTAGGAGTTGTTCTTCAGGAAACAAGTCATTTATTTTATCGAGGTACTGGGGTTGTGTGTTTTCTAATCTTGAAAGGTGATCTGCTGCCAAGTTTTCAGCTCCTTTCTTGTCCTTTATTTCTAAATCGAATTCCTGTAACAATAGAATCCATTTTATTAATCGAGGTTTTGTATCAGTTTTAGTTAGAAGGTAGCGAAGAGCAGAATGGTAAGTATAAACAATGACTTTTGACAAAATCAAATAAGATCTGAATTTATCAAATGTAAAAATAACGGCTAGCAATTCTTTTTCTGTGATAGTATAATTTGCTTGAGCAGCTGTCAAAGTTCTGCTAGCATAATAGATCGGTTGAAAGTGCTTGTCTCTTTGCTGTCCCAAAACTACACCTACTGCAAAATCACTTGCATCGCACATTAGTTCAAAAGGTAGATTCCAATCAGGTGAAATCATAATCGAGGCATTGACTAACTTTTCCTTAAGAGTGTTAAAAGATTCTAAACATTCTTGGTTAAAGTTTAAAAGCGCGTCTTTTTCTAGTAATTTTGTTAAAGGCTTAGCTATTTTAGAAAAGTCTTTAATAAATCTACGATAGAAACCGGCATGTCCTAAAAAGCTTCTTATAGCCTTAACTGAATTAGGGGGAGGTAATTTTTTGATGGTTTCAATTTTTACTTTATCTACCTCTATCCCTTTACTAGAAATTTTATTTCTTAATACAATACCCTCTTGAACCATCAAGTGGCATTTTTCCCAGTTTAGTACTAAATTTGTCTCTTCACATCTTATCAAAACATGTTTTAAATTATTAAGACAAAGTTGGAAAGAATTACCGAAAACTGAAAAATCATCCATAAATACCTCCATGATGTCTTCCACAAATTCGTTAAAGATGGCTAGCATGCATCACTGAAAAGTAGCAAGAGCGTTACATAAACCAAAAGGCATTCTATGATAAGCAAACGTACCATATTGACATGTGAATGTCATTTTCTCCTGATCTTCTAGAGCTATCATGATTTGGAAATAACCAGAGAGGCCATCTAGGAAACAATAATACATATGACCTAATAATCTTTCCAACATCTGATCAATAAAAGGTAAGGGAAAATGATCTTTTCGAGTTGTGTCATTCAGCTTTCTATAATCAATGCAAACTCTCCATCCAGTAACTGTTCTTGTAGGTATTGACTCTTTTTTGTCATTAGACACCACGGTCAAGCCTCCCTTTTTAGGAACAACCTGCACAAGACTTACCCAAGAACTGTTAGAAATAGGATAAATAATGTCTGCATCTAGAAGTTTAATTACTTCGGCTTTTACGACTTCCTTCATGTTGGGATTCAATCGTCTCTGAGCTTGCACCTATGGTTTATATTCATCTTCCATTAAAATTTTTTGGGTGCAAAAAGAAGGATTAATTCCTTTAATATATGAAATTTTCCAAGCTATAGCTTGCTTGTGTTCCCTTAACACGTGGAGTAGTTCCCCTTTTCTGCAATGCTTAAATCTGATGCGATAATAACTGGTAAAGTTGAATCTTCCCCTAAAAAGGCATATTCTAAATGATCTGGCAGTTGCTTTAACTCTAATTTAGGGGGTTCATCAATGGAAGGTTTCTGTCTCAATTCATCATTCATCTTTATACTTTCATAACTTATGTGTCTCGTGATAATTTCATTAGAATCTAACTCCTTTCTTACTTCCTCAACTGCAGTGGTGGCTTCATCCTCCCCCCCACCTTGAACAAGATACAGTTCCAACGTGTCTGCGAGAGAAAGTTCTTGAAAATTATCTTGAACAAAGTAATCAATAATATCAACAAAGTAACAGGAATCATCTTACTCTTTAGAAAATTTCATAGCATCATAGATTTTCAAAACGACTTCTTCCTTGCCAACTCTAAGTACCAATTTAATCCCCTACATTAATAACAGCTCTAACAGTGGCTAAGAATGGACGTCCCAAAATTAAAAGTACCTCAATATCCTCATCCATATCAAGCACAACAAAATCAATAGGGAATATAAATTTATCTACCTTTACTAGCACATCTTCTATGATTCCCCTAGGATATTTAACAGATCTATCAGCTAGTTGAATACTCATCTTAGTGGGCTTTGGTTCCCTTAGACCTAGTTGCTTGAACATTTTGTAAGGCATGAGATTAATGCTAGCACCTAAATCAGCTAAGGCTTTATTAATAAGTAAACTACCAATTAAACAAGGAAGAGTAAAACTCCCTGGATCTTTAAGTTTTGCCGGTAGTTTATTTTGGAGAATAGCTGAGCATTCCTCGTTGAGTTCCACTGTGGCTAATTCTTCCAACTTCCTTTTATTTGTCAGAAGTTCTTTAAGGAACTTCGCGTACTTTGGTATCTGCAAAATTCCTTCAACAAAAGGTAAGTTAATGTGTAATTGTTTAAAAAGTTCAAGAAATTTACCGAATTGAGCGTCTGTACTGTCTTTCTTCAACTTTGTCGGGTATGGAATAGGCGGTTTGTATTCCTTGAGTGTTGGTAGAGTGTTTTCCTTGGGTTCATCTGCCTTGTCTCCTGAAGATCCTGGAACAGACTTCTTTTCTGGTTCAGCTAGTACTTTCCCATCTCTTAGAGTAATTGCTTTGACATGTTCTCTAGGATTTGGCTCAGTATTACTTGGTAGTCCACCTTGTGGTCTCTTTGAAATTAATTTTGCAAGTTGACCGATTTTATTTTCAAGCCCTTAAATTAATGCTTGTTGGTTCTTTAGTGTCGTCTCAATGTTTTGAAAACGAGTTTCTGATGCAGCCATAAATTTCGTAAACATCTCTTCAAGATTCGGCTTTTTCTCTTGTTGTGGTGGTGGCTGCTGAAATCCCGAAGGAGGCTGTTGTCTTTGATTTCCTTATCCTCCCCATGAAAAATTAGGGTGATTTCTCCAACCTGCATTGTAAGTATTACTATAAGGATTATTTTAAGGTCTAGAATTGTTACCCATATAGTTGGCTTGCTTAGTTTCTATGCTGTGTCCATAGGATGAGTAGTCTGGATTAAACGTATTTCCTGGGGTTGCGTCGCACTGCACCACTGGCTGTGCCTGTGTAGAACCAACAAAATTATCAAACTTCTTATTTAAAAGTTCTACTTGGTTAGTAAGCATAGTGATAGCATCAATATTATAAACTCCTACAGCTTTTGTCGGCTTTACCCTCATGACTTGCCACTGATAGTTATTTAGTGACATCTCTTTAATAAATTCATAAGCTGCTTCGGGTGTTCTATTGTTGATTATTCCTCCTGCAGCTGCATCGATCATTTGCCTTGTTGAAGGATTCAAACTGTTGTGAAAGGTTTGAACTTGTAACCACAAAGGTAACCCATGATAAAGGCATCTTCTCAAAAGATCTTTGTATCTCTCCCAAGCATCGTAAAGTGTTTCTAAATCCATCTGCACAAAAGAAGAGATATCGTTTCGTAATTTAGCTGTTTTAGCTGGAGGAAAATATTTAAGTAAGAATTTCTCGGTCATCTGTTCCCATGTGGTGATTGAGCCTCGTGGTAAAGAATTTAACCACTGTTTTGCTTTGTTTCTCAAATAGAATGGAAATAGCCTTAAACGAATGGCATCATCAGAAACGCCATTAATTTTAAAGGTATCACAAAGTTCCAAAAAATTAGCTATGTGTGAATTTGGATCTTCATCCTATAAACCATCAAACTGCACCAATTGTTGTATCATCTGAATAGTGTTAGGCTTTAATTCAAAATTATTAGCAGCAATAGTAGGTCTGAGAATGCTAGTTTGGGTACCAACCAAACTAGGCTTAGCATAATCATACATAGTACAAGGAGCTTCATCTTGATTCACTGGTTGCGCGGCTATTGCGGGAGGTGGTGGAATGTTTTGATTTGTTTCCATCTCTTCTGTAGGTTCTGGCCCTTGTTCTTGATCTTGTTCTGGATATTATAGGCTTCGTCTGATCTCTCTGCGATTTCTGCGAACTGTCGCTTCTAAATTTTTCGTAAAAAAGCAATGGTCCTGCTGGGTTGTTTCTAGTCATAAACTAGAAATACCTAGAAGGAAAAACCAAAGAAAAATAAAAAATAAAAATAAAAATAAATAAAAACTGAAAATAAATAAATATAGTAATGGATAAAGTAATAGAAATCGAGTTTTCTTAATATTTTTGTTCCCCGACAACGGCGGCAAAAATTTGATACTCACGATATTAAGTAATAAAATTTATAAAAACTGATCACACCAAAAACTAACTAATATATCGATTTAAAGGCAAGCGCACCTGTCAAATAGTAGTACAGTTTAGCGGCAAGACCGAGTTATCGTACCCAAAGGAACCAAAAGTACTAATACTTATTTCCTTTCTATTATCTAGCCTAAAAATAAAAGCGAGTTGTTTGAAACTAATTCTAAAACTAGCTAAAAGTGCACAAAAAGTAAAGTGGGAAAAAACCTTCAGAAAAGCTGATTGATATGGGCAATACTTAATAGAGAATCCACCTAGACTTCACTTGTTATTTAACTTCTTGAACTAGACGATTTCTTCACTTGACTTGATCCGTAGAGATCCCTAACCTATGTTAATACCTCCGTCAAGGATAAGAACAACTAATCCTAGGTGGTTAACTAAAGTTTCTTTATTTATTAACACCCTAGGTTGCATTAATTCGATCTATGGATCCCCCTATTAGGTTTGACCCTAATCCGGCCTAGGGTTGCATGCAACTCCGCTTAATTATGGTAGATCCACTTTTAAAACAGGGACTTTTATTCCTCTGCCTAAGCACATCGGTTTCTTGAAGTAATACCTAGGATTATTAAATTAAGAATGAAGAACACATAATTAAGAACAATTTAAGTATTTATCATATAATTCAAGAATAAATAATAACAAGATCTATCTTAGGTTTCATCCCCCTCAAGTATTTGAGAGGTTTAGTCCATAATTAATAAAAAAAATCTCAGAAGAAATAAGATAACAAAACATAAAAAACCCAAAAACCCTTGAAGGAATTTAGGGAGATCCTCTGTCTTGAAGTAGAATTCTGGCTTCTGGGATGAATCAATTGGCTTCCCTTGGAGTAATTCCTTGCTTTCACCCCTTGTGTTGGCAGAAATATGGCGCTCCTTTTTGGGAGAAAATAGTACACCCTTAGAGTTGCCTCCTGGGGTCTTTATATAGAGCTTTGGGATGCCTTTCTTAGCCTCTAAGTATCCAAATTCGAGTGAAATTACACTTCCTCATGAGAGAGACACGCCCGTGTGCCACGCCCGTGTGGTTTCGATAAGGGCCGTGTTCGAGCCTGTTGGGGTGGCACAGCCGTATAGCCTGGCCGTGCTTGTCGGGGCTGGGCCGTGTTGGACCTTGGGTGGCACGGCCGTGTGCCACAGCCGTGTGGTGACTTCTTGGGTCGTGTCGTTTTCACACTTTGGCCCATTTTCTTCGTTTCCGGTCCGTTTTTCGTTTTTGCTCTTCCTTATGCTCTTCTGAGTATACAACATGAAATAGAAGAGTTAAAAGCACCAATTCTCACAAAATTAATAATAATTTATCCAGAAATTAGGTTAAACATGAGGTAAAAATATATATAATTTATCGTTTATCACCCCACATCAATCAGTTGACATTCCTTCAATGTTCTTCAGAAGAGTTCCATTCTTCTTTCACCTCTAAGAAGACCTCCATTTTTTTCAAACCCATACATAATATCATTAAAATATTTGCGTACGAACTAAAGGATACCCTCAACATTAGATAAACTTTTCAAAACAGCCCATAAGTCATCTCTATCTTGTGCATAAGGGGATCCATAAAAGCCTGTATATCTCCATTTATTTCTTACTTTATTGTCTTCAACTATCGCATCAATATGTTTTTTAGAGAAATTTCAAAGCGTGATATTAACATCATGCCAAACACAATCCTCCTCTAGTACCTTCTGAATCGACTTCAATACCATTCACAAAACCCCAACTTTGGTGAACTCTTTCCATCTAAGTTCTACAAAGCTTTGTCTCTATAAAGAAGACTATTTGGGGATTATAGGTTGATCTCTCGTGATTGTGATGAAGTAATAAAATATGATCGTACCTGGAAACTAACTAATATCACGATAAAAAGGCAAGTGCACCTATCGAATAGTAGTATAGTCAGTGGCAAGACCGGAATATCGAATCCAAGGAACTATGAGTACTTGTAATGACTTTCTTCCTATTATCTAGCCTAAAAATAAAAGGCGGTTTTTTTTCTAAATTAACTAATCTAAACTAAACTGAAAAGAAACGGCAAGGAGTAAAGAGAGAGATTGCTTTTGGGAAAACAGATTGATTAAGGCAATACATAAGAAAGAATCCACCTAGACTTCACTTGTTATCTAACTCTGAACCAGATGATTTCTTTATTTGATTTGATCTGTAGAGATCCCTAAATTATGTAAATACCTCCGTTAGGATAAGAACAACTAATCCTAGGTTGATTAACTGAAATCTCTTTCTAATTAAAACCCCTAATCTTACACTAACTTGATCTATGGCTCCCCCTATTAGATTTGACTCTAATCTGATAGATTTTCATCATCCTATGTCTAGGACTGCGATCAACTCCGCTTAATTGTGTTGGATCTACTCCTATACAGGGACTTTTGCTCTCTACATAAGCACATTCGACTTAAATCAATATCCCGGAAATATCAATTTAAGAGTTAAAAACACAATTAAGAACAAATCAAATATTTATCACACAGCTGAGATAACAATAACAAGATCTGTCTTAGGTTTCATCTCCCTTAGATATTTGGGGTTTTAGTTCATAATTATAAAAGAAAATATCTCAGAAGAAATAAAATAACAAAACATAAGAAAACCCAAAAGTCCTTGAAGTATTAAAGGGACATCCTCTGTCTTGATGTAGATCTTGGCTTCTGAGATGGATCAATCGGCTTCCCTTCGAGTAATTTCCTACCTTTAACTCCCCGTCTTAACAGGAATAAAGCACACCCTTGTAGTTGCCTCCTAGGGTCTTTATATAGAGTTTTGGAATGCCTTTTTTAGCTCCAAAGTAGCCTTTTCCAAGTGAAATTGAACTTCTTCACGACAGGGACACGCCCGTATGCCACGCCCGTGTGCATCGACTATTAGGCCGTGCTCGAGCCTGTTAAAGTGGCACGGCCGTGTGACACGGTCGTGTGGCGAAGCTCCAGGCCGTGTTGATTATTGAAATGGGCCTAATTTGCCCGATTTCAGTCCGTTTCTCGTTCTTTTTACTTCCCTATGCTCACCTGGGTATAAAACATGAAATAAAAGGATTAAGAGCACCAAATTTCACAAATTCAATGATAATTCATCCAAAAATTAGGCTAAGCATGAGGTAAAAATATGTATAATTTACGGTTTATCAAATACCCTCACACTTAAGCCTTTGCTTGTCCTTAAGCAAAATCTCAACTCACAATTAAAAATCATTTTTCTCAACTTATAATCCTTATCAACAATGTTTCAAACTAATCCACAAGTAATCATACAATGAAAATTCAACCAGAAGAACATTAAAGTCTCAAACACTCTAAGTTGAGAATTTTTATCACAGAAACATAGGTTTTCTCCCTTCTCCTAAGTAATTACCTTTCAATCAAAATTAACAAGAGTTGACATCCTCACTAAAGATTCACTCAATCCACTCGAAGTATTTAGGGTTAAAAAATTAAGCACTCATTAGTCAACCTGAAAAGTTATTACCATAAGCTTGCAGGAAAATCAAATCTCCACCACTATAGATTGATATGACACATCGATCAAAAGGTCTTTCAATGGTTGTAATGGGGCTTTGGTTAGGGGTGTTGTCACAAGCTGAAAAAGAGGGTTAGAATCGATATTGAACTGAAAAATCATCTAGCTAGAAAAATCTCTATCACTGAAACATATTCCTAGAGCTAAGCCTTTCTTTCGGATAACATTGTTTTGAATTCGAAAGCTTATAACAGAAATATGCAAAAATATTGAATTATAACTGAAATATGAATTACAACTGGATTAACTGTATTTTTTTTAGAACAAATCAAATACAAATAAATTGAATATTTATGAACTTTACAGACTGAAAAAAAAAAAGAACAAAGCTAGATAATTATTCAACTCAAATCTCGGCAAAAATAGGGATCAAAATAAATGAAGGTAATTAAACAAAAAATGGGTTATAGTTTAATATTAAAGGTAAGTCAAAGAATCTTAATGGAGTTCACTAGGGGTTAATTTATAGAGGTAGGCTTTTATGGAGTAAGTGGGTTAAACCTAGGTGCCTTTATCATTTCGGTATATCAAATCAATGATGTGGTCTCGGCATGTATAATCAAAGCAAGTTCTAGAATAACAAATCAATATTGACTCACTCAAAGCAACAATAAAAGTGAGCACGAAAGGATGTATGCTCAAAAGGCTCAAAAATCTCACCAGAATTATGGCTTTTGATGTCAATCCTACGAATTTCAAATCTCAAGATAACACTTAAAATTAGGGAAAATAACCTAGAAAAAATTTAAATTCAAAAATTTCAACTTATCATGCTCGATTCCCTAATGTCTTAAAGTTTGAATAATCAAAACATAAGTACCTATGACTTAATTCTCAACATATCAATAAGATCATAAATCAATCAGAATTCATCTTAATAGGGGATTGAGAATAATGCAAAGAGTGAAAGTGAGAATTCAAAATTTGAGAACAATACAACAAGTTAGTGGTAAAAATTTTCAAGGGTTTCAAAGATAATACAAAGAATGAAAGTGAGTTCCCCCCCCCCCACACTTAAGATGTACATTGCCCTCAATGTACAAAGATACATTAGTAGCAATAGAAGCATAAAATCATAAGATAGGGAGAGAAGTGAAACCCCCTGAATTTTTGGATGAATTCCTTGAGTTGGAGGTGTGAAGACTTGGAGGAAGGACTATTTGAAGTTCGTAATTTTGGGTGATTGAAGGGAATAAGTACAACTATGCGTAACTTTCAAGGATTACTCAATAAGAATTTAAAAATAAGGAGAAAATGGGAATATAAAGTAAAGAAAATGAAAATTTAAAATTTAAAATTTAAATAATGGAAATTCAGCCCACGGCCGTGGCGCATAATCGTATGACATATGGGTTGGCCGTGTGTCTCGTGGTCCTATTGATGTGGCCACGGTTGGTTGGCATGAGCGTGTCCTATACCCGTCATAATTTCTCAGTCTTGCCACAACTCATTGGCACGGGCGTGTTGGGATACACGGCCATACAGCACGGTCGTGTCTTTTAGTGTTTGCTTCTCCTATAGTCATGTTTGACATCACACGCCCGTGTATGAATTGACATGTTTGACCACAGCAGTATCGCATGGCCGTATTATGAACCGTGGGGTGTCCACGGCCTTAGGCATGCTCGTGTGTCTGATCGTGTGGTCCTGGGGAACTGTGTTTTAAGAAGTTAGTTATGAATCTAAGAAAATCAAACTTGTTAGTGCTCGGGTTGCCTTCTAAGAAGCTCTTGTTTATAGTCTAAGCTCGAATTTTCTTAAGCTTCTTCGGTCATGGTGGTTTGAAGAGTTGAAACTCTTCTATCCTGCTTTCAATTTCATCAACAACATAAGATTTGAGTCGAGTATGATTTACCTTGAAAGTGCCGAGTGACTCATGTTTTATCTCGACTGTACCATAAGGGAAAATTTTCATTACCGTGAAGTAAGGTGTGTTACTTGTATGTTCTTTTGAATTCAAGATTCGAGGATCGTCTTCCCCTAAAATTACCTTATCCCTTACCTTGATTTGATTCATTTTTACTTGAGGGTCATCTTGGTGATGCTCTGGGTTGGTGTGGCATATTTTGGGCTTTTCTTGATAGTTCAACCACTCATCTAATTCCTCAATCTGAAGCATTCGTTTTTCATGTACGCCTCGCTCGGATGGACTTGTCAGTGGTTGGGTCGCCTTTATGTGGAGTATATCCTGCACAAAAGGTTGGGTGGTGAGATCAGTCTTTTTACAAGGAGTCGTAACTATATTCTTATCATCAATAGTCTTAATCGAGTTTCGAGCTTGTAAAGTAACTTTGTCATCACCTACACGTAGTGTAAGCTCGCCTGTTCCTACATCAATTATGGTTTTGGCAGTTGCTAAAAAGGGTCGCCCTAGAATTAAGGGTACATTGCTATCCTCATCAATGTCTAAAACAACAAAGTCAACTGGGAATATAAATTTATCAATTTTGACAAGCACATCTTCAATTATTCCCTTTGGAAATCTAATGGTTTTATCAGCCAATTGGATGTTCATCTTTGTTTGTTTAGGTTTTCCAAGACCTAGTTGTTTAAATAGTTTATAAGGCATTACATTAATACTAGCCCCTAAATTAGCTAAAGCATTTTTAACATCTAAACTACCAAGTAAATAAGGAATTGTAAAACTCCCTGGATTTTTCAGTTTGTTGGGCAGCTTATTTTGTAAAATAGCTGAGCATACTGCATTCAGTTCCACATGAGATGTCTCATCTAGCTTTCGTTTATTCGTCAGTAGCTCTTTTAAGAATTTCACAGCGTTTGGCATCTGCGACAGGGCTTCAATAAATGGTAAATTAATGTGTAATTTCTTTAAAAGTTTAAGGAATTTACTGAATTATTCATCTGTGCTGTCTTTCCTTAGCGCATTTGGGTATGGGATACGAGGCTTATATTCTTTGACAATTGCTTCTTTGAAACTTACCTCATCTTTACCTTTACTTACCATAGTCTCCTTACATGGCTCTAAGTTGGTTTTGGCTAACCCTTCCTTCTCTATTGTATCCACGACATTAAGTTGTTCCTTAGGGTTGGTCTCAGTGTTGCTTGGTAACCCACATTGTGGTCTTTCAGAAATTAGCTTAGCGAGCTAGCCTATTTGAGTTTCGAGTCCTTAAATGGATGCTTGTTGGTTCTTCAGTACCGTTTTGGTGTTCTGGAAACGGGTTTCTAACACGGCGATAAATTTTGTGAGCATCTCTTCAAGGTTCAGCTTTTTCTCTTGTTGGGACGGTGGTTGTTGAAATCCTGGAGGGGTTGGTTGCCTTTGATTTGCCTGTCCTCCCCATGAGAAATTGGAATGATTTCTCCAACCTACATTGTAGGTGTTACTATAAGGGTTATTTTGATATCTAGAATTGTTACCCATATAGTTGGCTTGCTCGTTTTTCATGCCGTATCCATAGGCGGGGTACTCAGCGTTGTTCATGGTCGTTTCGCACTGCATCACTGGGTGTACCTGCGTAGAACCAACAAAATTATCAATCTTTTTATTTAAAATTTCTACCTGATTAGAAAGCATCGTGACTGCATCAATATTAAATACTCCTACAGCTTTCTGTGGTTTTGTTCTCATGACTTGCCACTGATAATTATTCAGTGACATTTCTTCTATAAACTCGTAATCTACTTCTGGTGTTTTATTGTTGATTGTTCCACCGGCGGTTGCGTCGATCATTTGTCTTGTTGAAGGATTCAAACCGTTGTGAAAGGTTTGAACTTGTAACCACAGTGGTAACCCATGGTGAGGGCACCTTCTCAGTAAGTCCTTGTATCTTTCCTATGCATCGTAAAGTGTCTCTAAATCCATCTGCACAAAAGAAGAGATATCATTTCATAATTTAGCCGTTTTAGCTGGCAGAAAATATTTAAGCAAAAATTTCTTGGTCATTTGTTCCCATGTAGTGATAGACCCTCGTGGTAGAGAGTTCAACCATTGTTTGGCTTTGTTTCCCAAGGAGAATGGGAATAGCCTAAGGCGAATGGCATCATCAGAAACACCATTTATTTTGAATGTGTTGCATAATTCTAGAAAGTTGGCTAGATGCGAGTTAGGATCCTCATCCTGCAAACCATCAAACTGAACAAACTGATGTATCATCTGAATTGGTAGCTCGTGATATTAAGTAATAAAATTTATAAAAACTGATCACACCAAAACTAACTAATATCACGATTTTAAAGGCAAGCGCACCTATCGAACAATAGTATAGTTTAGCGGCAACACCGAGTTATCGTACCCAAGGGAACCAAAAGTACTAATACTTACTTCCTTTCTATTATATAGCCTAAAAATAAAGGAGGGTTGTTTGAAACTAATTCTAAAACTAACTAAAAATGCACAAAAAGTAAATTAGAGAAAACTTTCGGGAAAAACTGATTGATTGAGCAATACTTAAGGGAGAATCCACCTAGACTTCACTTGTTATTAACTTCTCAAACTAGACGATTTATTCACTTGACTTGATCCGTAGAGATCCCTAACCTATGTTAATACCTCCGTCGAGGATAAGAACAACTAATCCTAGGTGGTTAATTAAAGTTTCTTTATTAATTAACACCCCTAGGTTGCATTAATTCGATCTATGGATCCCCCTATTAGGTTCGACCCTAATCCGATAGATTTATGTCGCCCTATGTCTAGGGTTGCATGCAACTCCGCTTAATTATGGTAGATCTACTCTTAAAACAGGGACTTTTGCTCCTCTGCCTAAGCACATCAAGTTCTTGAAATAATACCTAGGATTATTAAATCAAGAATGAAGAACAAATAATTAAGAACAATTCAAGTATTTATCATATAATTCAAGAATAAATAATAACAACATCTGTCTTAGGTTTCATCCCCCTCAAGTATTTGAGGGGTTTAGTTCATAATTAATAAAGAAAGCATCTCAGAAGAAATAAGATAACAAAACATAAATAACCCAAAAACCCCTAAAGGAATTTAGGGAGATCTTCTGTCTTGATGTAGAATTCTAGCTTCTGGGATGAATCAATCGGCTTCCCTTTGAGTAATCCCTTGCTTTCACTCCTTGTGTTGGCAGAAATACGGCACTCCTTTTGGGAGAAAAGAGTATTCCCCTAGTGGGAAATAAGCACACCCTTGAAGTTACCTCCTACGGTCTTTATATAGAGTTTAGAATGGCTTTCTTATCCCCTAAGTATCCTTTTTCGAGTAGAATTGAACTTCCTCATGACAGGGACACGCCTGTGTGCCACACCTGTGTGGTTTCGACAAGAGGCCGTGTGGGCCTGTTGAGGGTGGCACGACCGTGTAGCCTGGTTGTGCTTGTCGGGGCTAGGCCGTGTTGGACCTTATATGGCATGGGTATGTGCCACGGCTGTGTGGTGAATCCCTGGGCCATGTCGTTTTCTCATTTTGGCCCATTTTCTCTGTTTTTGGCCCGTTTCTCGTTCTTTTCTCTTCCCTATGCTCTCCTGAGTATAAGACATGAAATAGAAGGATTAAGAGCACCAATTCTCACAAATCTAATGATAATTCATCCAAAATATAGGCTAAACATGAGGTAAAAACATGTATAATTTATCATTTATCAAATACCCCCAGACTTAAGCCTTTGCTTGCCCTCAATCAAAATCTCAATCCCTAATTAAGAATCATTCCTCTCAACTTACAATCTTTATCAATAATGTTTCAAACTAATTCACAAGTAGTCATACAATGAAAATTCAATCAGAAGAACATTAAAGATTCAATCACTCTAAGTTGAGAATTTTATCATTAAAACATAAGTTTCTTCCCTTCTTCTAAGTAATCATCTCTCAATTGAAATCAACAGGTTTTGACATCCTCACTAAGGGTTCACTCTATCCACTCAAAGTGTTTAAGGTTTAAAAATTAAGCACTTTCTAGTCAATCTGAAAAGTTATTACCATAGGCTTGCAAGAAAATCAAATCTCCACCACTATAGATTGATACGACACATCGATCAAAAGGTCTTTCAATAGTTGTAATGGGGCTTTGGTTAGGGGTGTTGTCATAAGCTGAAAAAGAGGGTTAGAATTGAGATTGAATTGAAAAATCATCTAGCTAGAGAAATCTCTATCACTGGAACATATTCCTAGAGCTAAGCCTTATGATGACATCGTTCTGGATTTGGAAGCTTGTAGAAATATGCAAAAACTATTGAACTATTACAGATTACAACTGAATTAACTGTATATACACTTTTTTTTTAGAACAATTCAAGTACAATACTTTGAATATTGACAAATTTTACAACTGAAAAAGAGAACAAAGCTAGATAATAATTTTAACTCAAATCTCGACAAAAATAGGGATCAAAATAATTGAATGGAATTGAACAAAAATGGGTTATGGGTTAATATTAGAGGTAAGTCAAAGAATGGGTTGTTAGGCTCAATGGGGTTTACTAGGGGTTAATTTATGGAGGTAGGCTTTTTATGGAGTAAGTGGGTTAAATCCTAAGTGCCTTTACCATCTCAATATATCAAATCAATGATGTGGTCTTGACATCTATAATCGAAGCAAGTTCTAGAATAATAATCAGTATTGACTCACTCAAAGTAATAATAAAAGTGAGCGTGAAAGAATATATGCTCAAAAGGCTCAAAAATCTCACTAGAATTATGGCTTTTGATGTCAATCCTGCGAATTTCAAATTTCAAGATAACACTTAAAATTCAGGAAAATAACTTATGAAAAAATTAGGTTCTCAAAAATTTCAACTTATCATGCTTGATTCCCTAATGTTTTAAAGTTTGAATAATCAAAGCATAAACACCTATGTCTTAATTCTCAACACATCAATAAAAATCATAAACCAATCAGAATTAATTCCTAACAAGAGATTTGAAGATAATGCAGAGAATTCGAAATTTGAGAGCAATTTTCAGGGATTTCAAAGATAATATAAAGAATGAAAGTGAGTTTCCCCCCACACTTAAGATGTACATTGCCCTCAATGTATAAAGATAACATTAATGGCAATGGAAGCACAAGATCATAAGTTAGGGAGAGAAGTAAAACTCCCTGAATATTGGATGGAACCTTTGAATTGTGAAAGTTGTCTTGGAGGAAGGAATACTTGAAGTTCATGGTTTTGAAACTGCGATAGCACTTAAGAGATTTTAGGTATTTCAGGATTAGAATAATTACTCGTTAGGAAATAACCGATATAAAATAATTGAAATAACATAAACTAGTTCTGAGAATACTAAAATTCAAATAAAGAAAAAGATAAAATAAAATAAAATAGAAAAACAAAAATCTCAGGGGTTTTGGCGCGCCTGGCTCGAGACACACGTCCGTGTTACGAGAGAGTGTTGAGGCACACGGTCATGTCCTTCGATGTTCACTTCTCCCACGGTTGTGTATGGGGTCACACGCCCATGTTGGAATTGATAGTGTTGGCCACGGCTATATCGCATGGCCGTGGCTATTTATCGTAGCCCGTGCCTTAGGGAAAATTTTACCTTGCTTGTACACGGCTAAGTTGCACGACCGTGTCTCTGCTCAAAGTGTACACACGGCCTGAGGCACGCCTGTGGGCGTGACCGTGTGGTCCTAAATTTCTGCATTAAAAAGGGTTAATTGATGCATAAAAATACTAAAATCAAAAATAAAAGAAAAGTTACTAAGTTAGTGCTCGGGTTGCCTCCCGAAAAGTGCTTATTTATAGTCTAAGCTCGACTTTGCTCGAGCTTGTACGTTCACAGTGGTTTGAAGAGTTGATACTCTTCTATCCTGCTTACAATTTCATTATCAACGTAAGATTTGAGTCCAGTGTGATTTACCTTGAAAGTGCCAAGTGACTCATTTTTTATCTCGACTGTACCATAGGGAAAGATTTCCATTACCGTGAAGTAAGGTGTATCACTTGTATGCTCTTTTGAATTCAAGATTCGAGGATCGTCTTCCCCTAAGATTACCTTATCCCCTACCTTGAGTTGATTCGTTTGTACCTGAGGGTCGTCTTGGTAATGCTCTGGGTTGGTTTGGCATACTTTGGGCTTTTCATGATAGTTCAGCCACTCATCTAGTTCCTCGATCTGAAGCATTCGCTTTTCAGGTACATCTCCCTTGGGCGGACTTGTCTGTGATTGGGTTGCCTTTATGTGGAGTGTATCCTGCACAGAAGGTTGGGTGGTGAGTTCAGTGTTTTTACAAGGACTCGTAACTATATTATTATCAACAGTCTTAATCGAGTTTCGAGCTTGTAAGATAACTTGGTCATCATCTATACGTAGTGTAAGTACACATGTTCCTAAATTAATTATTGTTCTGGCAGTTGCTAAAAAGGGTCGCCCTAGAATTAAGGGTATATTGCTATCCTCATCAATTTCTAAAACAACAAGGTCAACTGGGAATATGAATCTATCAATTTTGACAAGCACATCTTCAATTATTCCCTTAGGAAACCTAATAGTTTTATCAGCCAATTGAATGCTCATCTTGGTTTGCTTAGGTTTTTCAAGACCTAGTTGTTTAAACAGTTTATAAGGCATGACATTTATACTAGCCCCTAAGTTAGCTAAAGCATTTTTGGCATCTAGGTTACCAAGTAAACAAGGAATAGTAAAACTCCCTGGATCTTTTAGTTTGGTTGGCAGTTTATTTTGGAGAATAGCTGAGCATTCCTCGTTGAGTTCCACTGTGGACAGTTCTTCCAACTTCCTTTTATTTGTGAGAAGTTCTTCTAAAAAATTTGCGTACTTTGGCATCTGCGAAATTGCTTCAACAAACGGTAAGTTGATATGTAATTTCTTTAAGAGTTTAAGAAACTTACCGAATTGCTCATCTGTGCGGTTTTTCTTTAGCGTATTTGGGTATGGGATACGAGGTTTAAATTCTTTGGTAATTTCATCTTTATAACTTACTTCATTCTTTCCTTTACTTACCACAGGCTCCTTGCATGGCTCTGGGTTGGTTTTGGTTAACCCCTCATTATCTATCGTATCTACGGCATTAAGTTGCTCTTTGGGGTTAGTTTCAGTGTTGCTTGGTAACCCACCTTGCGGTCTTTTAGAAATTAGCTTGGCAAGCTGGCCTATTTGAGTTTCAAGTCCTTGAATAGATGCTTGCTGATTCCTTAGTGCCGTTTCGGTATTTTGGAAACGAGTTTCTGACATGGCCATAAATTTGGTGAACATCTCTTCCAAGTTCGGCTTTTTCTCTTGTTGTGGTGATGGCTGCTGAAATCCTGGAGGAGGCTGTTGTCTTTGATTTCCTTGTCCTCCCCATGAAAAATTGGGGTGATTTCTCCAACCTGCATTGTAAGTATTACTATAAGGGTTATTTAAGATCTAGAATTATTACCCATATAGTTGGCTTGCTCAGTTTCCATGCTGTGTCCATAAGATGAATAGTCTGGATTGAACATATTAACTAGAGTTGTGTCACACTGCATCACTGGTTATGCCTGCGTAAAACCAACAAAATGATCAAACTTTTTATTTAAAAGTTCTACTTGGTTAGTAAGCATAGTGACAGCATCAATATTATAAACTCCTGCAGCTTTTGTCGGCTTTGTCCTCATGACTTACCACTGATAGTTATTCAGTGACATCTCTTCAATAAATTCATAAGCTGCTTCGGGTGTTTTCTTATTAATTGTTCCTCCTGTAGCTGCATCGATCATTTGCCTTGTTGAAGGGTTCAACCTGTTGTGAAAGGTTTGAACTTGTAGCCACAAAGGTAAGCCATGATGAGGGCATCTTCTCAAAAGATCCTTATATCTCTCCCAAGCATCGTAAAGTGTTTCTAAATCCATCTGCACAAAAGAAGACATATCGTTTCGTAATTTAGTTGTTTTAGCTGGAGGAAAATATTTAAGTAAAAATTTTTCGGTCATCTATTCCCATGTGGTGATTGAGCCTCGTGGTAAAGAATTTAACCACTGTTTGGCTTTATTTCTCAAAAAGAATGGAAATAGCCTTAGACGAATGGCATCATCAGAAACACCATTAATTTTAAAGGTATCGCAAAGTTCCAAAAAATTAGCTATGTGTGAATTTGGATCTTCATCCTGTAAACCATAAAACTGCACCAATTGTTGTATCATCTGAATAGTGTTAGGCTTTAATTCAAAATTATTAGCAGTAATAGTAGGTCTAAGAATGCTAGTTTGGGAACCAGCCAAACTAGGTTTAGCATAATCATACATAGTGCGAGGAGCTTCTTCCTGATTTGATGGTGGCGCGACTATTACGGGAGGTGGTGGAATGTTTTGATTTGCTTCCATCTCTTCTGTAGGTTCTGGCCTTTGTTCTTGATCTTGTTCTGGATACTGTAGGCTTCGTCTGATCTCTCTGCGAGTTCTGCAACTGTCGCGTCTAAATCTTCGTCAAAAAGTAATGGTCCTGCTGGGTTGTTTCTAGTCATAAACTAGAAATACCTAGAAGGAAAAAGCAAAGAAAAATAAAATAATTAAAATAAAATAAAAAATGAAATAAAAATAAAAATAAAAATAAAAACAAAAAATAAATAAATATAGTAATGGCTAAAGTAATAGAAATCGAGTTTTCTTAATATTTCAGTTCCCCGGCAACGGCGCCAAAAACTTGGTAGCTCGCGATATTAAGTAATAAAATTTATAAAAACTGATCACACCAAAAACTAACTAATATCACGATTTTAAAGGCAAGCACACCTATCGAACAGTAGTATAGTTTAGCGGCAAGACCGAGTTATCGTACCCAAGGGAACCAAAAGTACTAATATTTACTTCCTTTCTATTATCTAGCCTAAAAATAAAGAGGGTTGTTTGAAACTAATTCTAAAACTAACTAAAAGTGTACAAAAAGTAATTTGGAGAAAACTTTCGGGAAAAACCGATTGATATGAGCAATACTTAAGGGAGAATCCACCTAGACTTCACTTGTTATTAACTTCTTGAACTAGACACTTTGTTCACTTGACTTGATCCGTAAAGATCCCTAACCTATGTTAATACCTCCGTCGAGGATAAGAACAACTAATCCTAGGTGGTTAATTAAAGTTTCTTTATTAATTAACACCCATAGGTTGCATTAATTCGATCTATGGATCCCCCTATTAGGTTTGACCCTAATCCGGCAGATTTATGTTGCCCTATGTCTAGGGTTGCATGCAACTCCACTTAATTATGGTAGATCTACTCTTAAAACAGGGACTTTTGCTCCTCTGCCTAAGCACATCAAGTTCTTAAAGTAATACCTAGGATTATTAAATCAAGAATGAAGAACAAATAATTAAGAACAATTCAAGTATTTATCATATAATTCAAGAATAAATAATAACAAGATCTATCTTAGGTTTCATCCCCCTCGAGTATTTGAGGGGTTTAGTTCATAATTAATAAAGAAAACACCTCAGAAGAAATAAGATAACAAAACATAAAGAACCCAAAAACCATTGAAGGAATTTAGGGAGATCTTCTGTCTTGATGTAGAATTCTGGCTTCTGGGATGAATCAATCAGCTTCCCTTCGAGTAATCCCTTGCTTTCACTCCTTGTGTTGGCAGAAATACGGCGCTCCTTTTGGGAGAAAAAAGTATTCCCTTAGCGGGAAATAAGCACACCCTTGAAGTTATCTCCTAGGGTCTTTATATAGAGTTTAGAATGGCTTTCTTAACCCCTAAGTATCCTTTTTCGAGTAGAATTGAACTTCCTCATGACAGGGACACGCCCGTGTGCCACGCCCGTGTGGTTTCGACAAAAGGCTGTGTGGGCCTGTTGAGGGTGGCACGGCCGTGTAGCCTGGTCATGCTTGTCGGGGCTAGGCTGTGTTAGACCTTGTGTAGCACGGCCGTGTGCCACAGCCATATGGTGAATCCCTAGGCCATGTCATTTTCTCATTTTGGCTCATTTTCTCCCTTTTTGGCCTGTTTCTCGTTCTTTTCTCTTCCCTATGCTCTCCTGAGTATAAGACATGAAATAGAAGGATTAAGAGCACCAATTCTCACAAATATAATGATAATTCATCCAAAATATAGGCTAAACATGAGGTAAAAATATGTATAATTTATCGTTTATCATGAATAGTGTTAGGTTTCAGTTCAAAATTATTTGCAGCAATAGTAGGCCTAACAATGCTAGATTCAGTGCCTGCTAAATTAGGTTTAGCATAATCATACATAGTACGCGGAGCAGGATTCTGCTCAACCGGATTTGCGGCTACTATAGGAGGTAGCTGATTATCCTGATTTGCTTCCATCTCTGGAATAGGTTCAGGTTCTTCTTCTTGTCCTTGTTCTGGATACTGTAGACTTCTTCTTATCTCTCAGAGATTTCTGCAAACTGTAGCTTCTAAATCGTTATCAAACAGTAGAGGTCCCCATGAGTTTCTTCTAGTCATAAACTAGAGATACCTAGAAGGAAAAAGAGAATTTAAGTAAATAAAAACTAAAATTAAAAATTAAAAATAAAAAATAGTAATGGCTAAAGTAATAGAAATCGAGTGTTCCCAATATCTTAGTTCCCCGGCAATGGCGCCAAAAACTTGATCTCTCGTGATTGTGATGAAGTAATAAAATCTTATCGTACCTGGAAACTAACTAATATCATGATAAAAAGATAAATGCACCTATCGAATAGGAGTATAGTCAGTGGCAAGACTAAAATATCAAATCCAAGGAACTATGAGTACTAGTAATGACTTTCTTCCTATTATCTAGCCTAAAAATAAAAGGCAGTTTTGTTTCTAAATTAACTAATCTAAACTAAACTGAAAAGAAACGGCAAGGCGTAAAGAGAGAGATTGTTTTTGGGAAAACTGATTGATTAAGGCAATTCCTAAGGAAGAATCCACCTAAACTTCACTTGTTATCTAACTCTGAACCAGATGATTTCTTTATTTGATTTGATCCGTAGAGATCCCTAAATTATTTTAATACCTCCGTTGAGGATAAGAACAACTAATCCTAGGTTGAGTAACTGAAATCTCTTTCTAGTTAAAACCCCTAGTCTTGCATTAACTTGATCTATGGCTCCCCTTATTAGATCTGACTCTAATCCGGTAGATTTTCGTCGTCCTATGTCTAGGATGGCGATCAACTCTATTTAATTGTGTTGGATCTACTCTTATACAGGGACTTTTGCTCATCTACATAAGCACATTCGACTTAAATCAATATCCCGAAAATATCAATTTAAGAGTTAAAAACACAATTAAGAACAAATCAAATATTTATCACACAGCTCAGATAACAATAACAAGATCTGTCTTAGGTTTCATCCCCCTTGGATATTTGGGGTTTTAGTTCATAATTATAAAAGAAAATATCTCAGAAGAAATAAAATAACAAAACATAAGAAAACCCAAAACTCTTGAAAGGATTGAAGGGAGATCCTGGCTTCTGAGATGGATCAATCGGCTTCCCTTCGAGTAATTTCCTGCCTTTAACTCCCCATCTTAACGGGAATAAAGCACACCCTTGTAGTTGCCTCCTAAGGTCTTTATACAGAGTTTTGAAATGCCTTTCTTAGCCCCTAAGTAGCATTTTCCGAGTGAAGTTGAACTTCTTCACAACAGGGACACGCCCGTGTGCCACGCCTGTGTGGATCGACTACCAAGCCATGCTCGAGCCTATTAAAGTGGCACGGTCGTGTGACACGACCGTGTGGCGAACCTCCAGGCTGTGTTGATCATTGAACTGGGCCTAATTTGCCCGTTTTCGGCCCGTTTCTCGTTCTTTTTACTTCCCTATGCTCATTTGGGTATAAAACATGAAATAAAAGGATTAAGAGCACCAAATTCCACAAATTCAATGATAATTCATCCAGAAATTAGGCTAAGCATGAGGTAAAAATATGTATAATTTACGGTTTATCATAGGTCTTCGGCAAATGCCAAAGTCTTCGAATCGTCCATAGACTCCCCAAACCATGGACATTCCAGCTTAAGACTTTCATTGCACCTGGTTGACTTGCCTCTTGGCAGACACTAATGATAAATGATTAAATTCTACCATTCTCCTATTCCTTACCATTAAGTTATTGTTCTCTTCTTTCCCTGTTAAATCTTCCATCCCCCTATTTCTCTTTTTCCCCTCCTCTCTTATTAAAACACCATCTTCCAAATCATGCTCCATAGTAGTTTAAGCCTGATCTGCCAATAGTTTTTCCTTTCATTGATCGAGAGATGACAATCCCCCTTCTAAATTAAATCCCAAAATTGGATCAATAATCTTTCCACATATTTTTTTTATTTTCTACATCCCATATTCTATTTCCCAATACTCGATTATTCTTCCAATTTCCTTCTCATTTTCCTTCACTTTCTTCACCTAACTAGATACTATTCATTAATAAGGCTCTTCGAGATTGTGCTTGCAATGATAAGTCCCAACCCATTTCAACAATTTCCACTCCAAGCGTTATTTTTGCTTCACAAAAAGAGTCACTATGTCCCAATCGACCACAATAGAAACAGAAAACTGATAATCTTTCATACTTAAATCTGACATATGAACATCTTCCACAAAACATAACCTACTTTTTCCTTTTCAAAGGATGTCTAATATCAAACAACATAGTCATCTTTATTAGTCCTTTTTTTTTAGTTTTTTTCTCCGTCCTATAGATTCTCTTCTACATCATATTGCAAACCTAAATTCACCAATATCTTCAACGATTGTTTAGATCTGATTCTATTTTGGCATTTCATGTTATTGGTATCACAAGGTAAATGCCGAAGACCTTATTTTAGCATTGCTGCCTCACGGTTTTTTATCTTATGATTATCCCATTTTCATTAAAATTAACTCTTATGTTTATGTCTAAATCTATATGTTACAGTCTTAATTCGGTTGGTAGTGGCATTATTATCCATGTAAGAAGACGTGAATCAAATGCGTTGAAATATATTATCTTTTTATTTAAGAGTTAGAGATAAAATTATAAATAATTATAAACTTTATATAAAAAATTATAACTCATTTTTCATACATGCTAGCATTCGTAGTACTTATCACTATTAAAAATAATATAACCCCAATTTTAGCATTTAAAGTTTATCCTCAAAAGTCCAAATTCATTATTTAACTCTTAAACATCTTACCATATTAATATAGATTTTTAAATGTCTTTAATATGAAAATAATGAGTTTATTATGAGTTCACAAATCACAATATTTTGGTAAATTATAATACTACTATTACTTAGGTAAAAACGTAATTTTATTTATGCGAAAATTACATTTACTTTCTCCTTTTAAAAATTTTATAGTACAATTTTTGCATTACGTATCTAATTAATAACTAAAATTTTATCTATTATATTATATGTACGATTACATGCATCGCATAAGTATAAACACTAATGATAAAAACATAAACACCACGATAAATAAATATTTTTTTTCAAAATCTACATAAAAAATTATTGACATGAAAAATTGAGAATTACTTTAATAGCGTTGATCATATTTTTCAAATACAACATGAATATAATACCAAAAAGAAAAAAAGAACAATTAAACCACAAAAAGAACGATAATCATAACTATCAACTTGTCAAAATCTATAAATATGTTAATAGAATAGTTAAAAAACACTAACATGACAAAAATTACATTTCTTTTTCTCCCTTTGAGCACAAAAAAAAAAAAAGGTGTTAGTTATACGTAGTATTATCTAATTAATTAGAATAAAAAGTTACTTTTTTAAATTCCTAAAATTACAAGGAATATTAGGAGGACGTGGTTTTTATTTCAATATTGTTTTGCAATTATTATTAATGCAACTTTCCACTTTAAGATTTGTACTTTTTTTATTATTTTAACGGTTAAATTTCACAACTATGTACATTTTAATATTTGAATTTAAAAAATATGAAAGTTTGATGATGTGACACAATATTAGAGTACTATATCATCACTTGAAAATTAAAAAAATTATATAAATGTTCAAGTGATGATTTTATATAATCTCAAATTGTCACATTCAATACTTTAATAATTGGATTAGTGGTTGAACAAGTTAGACCTCCAATTCTCGATTCAATCAGTTTGATCGGTTCAACCGTTGACCAACAATAAGTAAATAAATAATTAAAAATTTATAAAATACAAAAAAAATAAAAAGAAAAAAATTTTGTTCGATTCAAGTAGTTTTTGAGCAGTTTCAATTGTCTATTTTTGGCCCTATTTTTTAGTTTTATCAGTTTCAAGCAGTTTTCGAGTCAATCGATTCAATCATTTTGTTCGAACTATTATATCGACTAGTTTTTGGTCTGTCCAATCCTATTCTAGTAACATTGGTCATATCATCAAATCTTAAAAGAATCTAAGTTCAGAGACAAAAATGGACAAAAAAAGTACAAATACTAAAGTGGATCTAACTATCAAGTTTAGAGGCAAAAAATCTTATTATTATTATTATTATTATTATTTTCTCAAATTATGGTATTGTTTCTCCTGTTAACTTTGATGTTCCAAGTTTTTTATATAACAACATTAAGATAAATTTTATTTATATTTCCTAAGTCATTTGGTGAAAATAATTATTGAAAAATTTTGTTAAATATTTTCAAAGCATTTCAAAGACTTATAAAATTACTTAAAAAACTGTTGGATTTGGTGCCTTGAGTGTAGAATTTTTTTTGTAAACTTGTAATTTTTTCTAACAGATTGGTTAATAAAATAAATCCATTGATTATTGATTTTTCATAATTTGATACATCAAATTAAGTTCTCCATTACACTTAAGGAGCTTATTATCAAGCAATTTAGATGTCTTTTTGTTACTTTTGTTGATTTTTAATTTTATCATTAATAAACTATTATTTGTTAGTTTTATACCATTTTTGAGACCCAAATTGGCCAAACATGTCATGGGGAACCTAACGGGTTGGTTGAGTTTTTAGGGAGTCAATGGTGGGCCGAATGTGAAGAAAACATCACCTAGAAGGGGGATATCGTGATATCAAAGTATGAAAGTCGTGATACTCCTGATAGTGTTGAAACAAAAAGGATTGATGTCATCTACAATGGTATAGTGATACCAGCCATGAGTATCACGATACCAAGACACCCAAGGATACCCAATTTCAAGACTGTCATTGGTATCATGATACCATTGCTTGACGCATGAAAAAACTGTAGGAGCAATTTTATGTTCAACAAGCTTAAGTCTATTTTTCACTTAAGGGCATAATGGTCAATGTTATGTTAAATGTTAGTAGACTATAAATACAATTTTATAAGGCTTTCATTTCAAATTTTGTTGGTTGGACATTTCTTCTAGGGTTTTCATAGTTTTAGGTTAGGTTTTCCTTTCTTTTTCTTTTCTTTTCATTTTTAGATTAAGTTTTTTCTTTTATTTTCTTTTTAGATTAGATTTTATTTTATTTTTGTTGTTTTCTTTCTTGTTAAAAACTCTTGTAAATGAAGATGGATCAAGCTTTGAGGTGTCTTTGGTTCCACACCTAAATGAGCATTTCTTACCCTTATCTTTATATTGTACATATTAATTGTTTGATGAAATGTCAATTTGGGTGTTAAGTTTTATTATTTGTTAAATTGTTTGATGGTTGGTGGATTGGTTTTTTTTTAGTTTAAGTTAATGCTTATACTTGATAATTGATTGTTTGATTATATCGAAATGCTTAATAAGCTAGAATTAACACCTCTAGTGGAAAATATAGATAAACGAGACAGAGAGGAGAGTTTATCCTTAGATAGTTTGATATAATTGTGTCAAATAGTGAGACCGAGAGGAGAGCTTAGGTGGTATCTTTTAGTGGAGGATGACACCGAGAGGAGATTCCTACCTGAGAGTGGCAATAAATATAATCAGTATAGGTTTATTAGCTTAGTTAGAGATTAACTAATCAATTGATCATCCTTTTATCATTTACATTATCTAAAACAATAGGAAGAAAGTTTAGCTTAGTTGTTTAAGTGATAGGTTACTTTTAGTTCATAAACAATTTATATTTCGCACTAATAGTTTCCAAATCCATTAAATGAGTAATTGTTTAACTTGTAATTAACTTGATAAAATCATATTTTTAAATTATTTTCATAAAAATTGTTTGTTTTCTGTGTACACGCGCATGTGGTCAATTACATTAATATACTTTGTATAAATTGTCCTCATATATTTTTTACACGCAAAGACAAATGGAAGCAAATGTTGCTCATTGGTTGTCTAATGTTTAACTAATACTAAGTAGTATTATGTGGTCAGATCGTAATACAGAAAGACAACTTATATTAGTAGACGAACCTAAACATGCCATTAGTCTAATCAGAAATGAGCAAATTGATTGAAACACTCGTATGTCATTTATCAAGTCCAATTAGGAAGATGCCTTGTCTTGGACATTGGAGCGATTGACTCCCAGAATATAGAGACATACATGTAACTAATTGGACTTTCAATACATAGGATTGAACCCAAGCAAAATAAATTTTGAAACCGTTTATGGATTTATTTACTTGTAACGTTCATAGTGTGGCATACCTAAATCCTAAGTGGATGATGGACTATGTATGTATGACTCGTACACTTTGATGCAAGTAAAAGTCTGAGTTTGAATAGATAAGGAACCAAAAGCTGGTGCATTTGGTGTACGACTTCTGCAATATGTAGTATCATTCACAACAGTGGAATTCATAATTTGAGACCTGGGTAAATGATATCCTCTTATTAGTATTACATGGTTGATGAAAAGTAAACATGACCATGGATCATTCGTCTTTGTAATGAATGAATTAATTACTATTTGATAGTAATTGACCTTTCATGAAGAAAGATGTAATGGTTATCACGAGATAAAATAGGATCATATTGGAAGAATGAATATTATCTCAAAGAGATTAAGGGTATCCTATGAGAGTAACACACTTATGATAGGGTCATTGGACGAGAACTGAGTAGTTACCTTTGTAATGGTATGTCGTTAGGGAGAGTTTAGTCACGATACTATAGTGGAATGACTTCGTGACTAAATGAATTTATAATTAATAGGCGAAAAAGCGGAACTTAATTATAAATCATTTGAGCCCTAATTACATATATCCAATTAGTCCCTCCACTAACTCGTTGAAACCATAAACGATTTGCATGATGAATCAAATGAACAGAAATGAATAGAAATAATAAAGTTAGAGAAATGTGATACATTCATAATTGAATGTGGTTTTCTCACTTAGTATGAAAATGACTTGAGAATTAATTTATGGTTTTTCGAATTATTAATTAATTATAATTGAAGTCTGAAAATGAATTTATATTAATTGGTCATTGTGAAATCCGTTGAATATAGAAATCTTAAAGATATAATTGTTTGATGAAAAATGAGTAACAGAAGAATAGTTTATGTACCACTCGTGAACAAAAAAAAAAAGTTTAAGTACCAACTTAGAGTAAAAGTATTTGGTGCTAACCTATTTAGGGTAATAAAAGTACCAATTTTGGGAAGAAAAAGTAGTTTAAGAATCAATTGAGAAAAAAAAAAGTTTAAATACTAAGATGAAAAAAAATATAATTTAAATATTAATCTGTAAATTAAGCCAAAATGGAATGATAAACATTATCTAAAAAAATCACAAAATTCTTTGAAACAAATCAAGAAAGATGCATCAAAATTTACAAGTAAAGAAGCATAAAAGAAATATCTAAATTCATTAGAAAAAAGCAGAAAGAAAAATTAAAATAGTTTTGGTAAATAAATAAACCCTAAAATCTCCATATCCTTAAAAAGGAAAAGGCGATAGCTAAATGCTTGGTGAAAATTGAAAAATGTGATATATAGAGAGAGATGGCTGAGTTGCAAACAACATTAAATAAAAACAAAAATGATTGAGTGAATAAAGGTTAGGTTTGAAAAGAGAACCTTCTTGCAAGTGATAGGAGTAGGGGTGAGTAAAATTCGATTCGATTTGAAAATTTTGAAAAAAAATTTTAAAATTTGAGTTAATCGAATCGAGTTATTCGAATTATTCGAGTAAACTCAAATAACTCTATTCGAGCTTCGAGTTCGAGTCGAGTTGAATTTTACAATTCGAATAACTCGAATATTTCAAATAACATATTGATGTAAATGCCCTTTTGGTCACTGTCAACTATGAAAATAAACAACTTGATCTCTATAAACAAAAATTACAAAAAAAAAAGTTAAAATAACTTTTAAAATTTAAAATATTTATAAAAAATTTAATTTTTAAATTTTTAAAAATTCTAAAAAATATAAAAAAACTTATGATTTTAAAAATTTTCTAAAATAATAATTTTGGGGACCTAATTAATTATTAAAATTTATCATACTCAAGTATATTATTTTTTATTATTTTTTAATTTAATTCGAACAATTTCACTTGATTTGACTCGACCCGAATTTCATTTCACTTGACTTAATTAAAAAAAATTCAAATTGAGTTAGGATGATAAAATAAGACTTGTAAACTCGATTAACTTGAAATTTTTTTCATTAGATTCGACTCAATTTGATCGAATACTCACCCCTAGAGAAAAGAGGTTAATAAATAAACATAATTTGTATTACGTTTCCACAATCCTCCCTCCATTTCCTTCTTATGCAGGGGCGAAGTCAAAAAATTGTTTTGAGTGGAGGTCGAAATTAAATTGTTTATTTTTACGATAGTAAAAATCTAATTTTATTATTTTAATAGCCTATATCTTTATAATTTTTAAATGATTAAATTAAAATTTTATCTTTTGGGGGGGAAAATGCAATTTTACTATTACTAATTTAAAATTTTATAAATTATAAAGAGATTCGAATGAAAAAATTTTCATGTTAGGGTGCCAAGGCCCTTGTCAGCGCTGCTGACTTCACCACTGTTCTTTATGTATTATAATTTATTGTTGCAGTGCATGAGAATGTGACAAATAAAACTCTTTCTATAATTTCCTTCTTTTCAAAACATAAGTAGGAGAGAAACAGGAATACTAGGTAAAAGTACCATAGAAGCTCTTGAATTTGGAGTCAGATTGTATTTTGCTCCCTTATTAAAAATGGGGAAACTGGTTCTTTTACATTAGATAAAAGAGCAAATTGGTTATTTCTATTAAAAATTCCATCCATTTGTACTATTAAAAACTAGTGTGGTTGACGGAATAACCAAACAATGACATATGACGTGCCACATATACCTCATGTTGACGTACATGAACTCATTTTTAACACTAGAAATAGATTAAATCTTTAACAAAAAGACCAGTTTGCTCTTTGATATAATGTATACGGGCTAATTTGCCCTTTTTTTAGTACAAAAGGTAAAATACAATTTAACTCATAGTACAGGGGTCTCCATAGTACTTTTACTAGAAGAGTGAAAGGAGAAAGTTGAGGTTGCATGGCGGAGGAAAAACCGAAAAAATGAAAGAGACAACGTTAGCGGGTAGCGAGCAAGGAGAATCTCATAAAACTCACCATGCTGCTTGGGCTTTAATCCAATTTCGAGGCTTTTCCATTTCTTTTTTTTTTTCCGAGAGAGTGCACATTTAGCTTTTCATTAACTGTTAAGTAATAATAACTAGAAATTCTATAACATATATCGGCGTGTAGAAATCATGTATTTAAAGTATAAATATATATCTAAAAATAACATATAACAAATAATAACACATAAAATTTGAAACTAATAATAATAACAGGTAAAGCACAAAAACATTCACCCAACTATTTAGTTCGCTCTATTTTGGTTGGTCACCTATTAATTTTTTCAATTTAGCCACTCAACTCTTCAAAATTAAATATTTAGTCACTTTTGTCATTAATTTAGTAACGAAAGTCTAATTTGAACTTTTTTATTTGCCTAATAACAAATTTAGCCGTCAAATGTTTATACATTCTCTCAATTTGACCCTAAATCTAAAACATTCAACAAAATTTGCCCAAAATATTAAAAAAAAGTTCATTTTAACTCTAATTCTAAAAATTATTAAAAAAACCTTTAAAAAATTTATATTTCCTTTTAAAAAATTGTATAATTTATATTTACTTTCTTATCAACCAAACATGTAAAAAATCTATAAGTTAAAGCTTTATATATATATATATATATATATATATATATATATATTGATATATTGTTCGTCTCAAATGCCTAATTAAAACTTATAAAAAAAATTCAAAATTAATAAATTTATATTTATTATTTGTAATTATAGTAGTATTCAAAATTAAGAGTATAGTGTATGTGAAGCATTGTTTCAATAAAATAAGCCACAACCTTACAACTTTAATTAAATGCTGAAACTAGAACTCATACCATTTGATACAATGTTTTAAATGGATACATGAATCAATCATATATATTTTTTTGGTCAAAGATATATGAATCAATTATAATTAAAGTAGTTCAATTTTTTTAGTATAGATGCACTGTGAAATGATTGAGGGTAATTATTAAAAAATAGATCCACCAAATTCCAAATTATGAAAGATATTTTCTCCAAAAAGGGAAAAAACCAAAGAAAAATCTATTTTTCCATTTTCCAAAAGGGAAGCCATTTGAATTTCAGTAAACCAGGAACAGTAAAGAGGTAAGGAGTAAAAGTTTTCAAAACCAAAGCAGTCCAAACCAGTAGTTAAACCAATCAAATCATCAATCATCTACCCAATTAGTTCATCAAGTTTGATTAAATAAACCATTCAAAAGTTCATAAAAACAAAAAATAAAAAAAATTATAATCACATACCCTTCAACCGGTCTACAACCAGCCAGTCTGATCAGTTCAATCATTGCTTAAAATGACCAACTGCTCAAATTGTAACCAATCTGATTCAGACATTATACCCACCCAACAACTGATTGCAGGGTTTCATAAAAAGCTCTGTGTCACGATTTCACTAGTACAAGCCTGTGAAAATGTACTAATTTACATTGTATGTTTCACTACAATTATTATTCGATACCCTGGGCTTTAAATTCTGCCCAATTCATTGTTCTTTCAGGAAACTTTATTACACAAAATTTATGTTGAACCCCTATGAGAGTGTCGTCTCTTCAAATCCTTGAATTCCTCTATACTCAAAATTTGTAAACCATTTGCTCAGTGTATCCGAGTTCTTTGAGTATGCCGGTTAGCTGCATGTCAAGGATGGTTAAATTTAGATAACCAAATTAAGATAACAATTAGAAAGATGAGAGGAAAAAAAACAGAAAATGTGTTTTATTACCTCTCCTTGTGAATAGTCTTTAGCCTTACCACCAGATATGTGTTCCATCATCCCAGGTGGACCGCATACCTGAACAAACACGGGAGAGTGAGTGGATCTATTGAATATTGATCAGGTGGATTGTTTAAGGGGGTGCTTGAGACTTGCAAAATGAAATTGTAGGATTATGGCCATTTTCCAAAGCCATAACTTGGTCTTTAACAAAGTTTAAGAATGTCCAGCACAACTCGAACTCCAAAATTCAAGAAACATGACCATATGAACAACAAAGGTTCATTCAGACTAGCCCTGAAAAGAGTTGCAGTAATGCACCAAGAGATCAAGCAAAAGCGTGATGTATGCTTATGGAAAAATCCTATTTGCAGGATGCTTCTTAATCCACTTAAAAAGCAACCTCAGGTAGGTTTTAATCTGACAATACCTCTAGTTTAAGAAAGCAACAGATAAATAAATAGCTTGAGAGCATGTTTGCAAGTTTTTTAATTTTTTCTATCTTTACAAATGTAGTAAAAAGGTTCCTCTTTGTTGAACATTGATGTCAGTTCTTCACCATGAGTGACCAAGAAACAACAAAGAATGGGAATAAAAATGTATTCATGATTTCCTGAAGTTGAAACGATTTTAAAGAAAAAGGTGGCTCCACTACAGATAAAACTTACTCCATGCCTTGGCAAACAGAATAAAGGAAGAATGGTTGATAATTAAGAAAGTGACTTACCAGGATAAGAGTATCTTCAGCAGGACCAGGTAAGCCTTTTGTGACCATATCCTTTGAAATGAATCCAGCACCTCCTTTCCAAGTTTTAGTTGGATTGTCTACAGTGTAGAATACCTTGGGGAAATGAAAGATGAAAAATGAAAAATTGAAAGGAAATGAGAAAGTAAAAGTAAACAAGCAAGTTACTATTTGAATAACACGTCTACCGTTACAGCAACTATTTCATCATGAAAGAATTCATACCTTAAGATTTGGATGACTAGCAGCAAGTATATCAAGCTTCTGCTTGAGCAGTATATCATCAGGGGAGACATTGGCATAAAGCAGTGACACCTAACAGAATAAAGTTCAAACTAGGCTCAGATTTGATCTAAAATAAGCACTAAACAGATGACATTCAACAATAAGCAGAAAGTTAAGGTTGCATATCTACCAAACAGATATGCCTACCTGAGTCTTGTCATCAGGGTTCTTCAGTATAGCCTCAATAACCTGAAGCATTGGAGTTATGCCTGTCCCACCTGCAATCTGGAACAACAGCCCATAATTGAGTGTAAATGGAGATCATACTTTTTCAATAATCTTGGAAAACATAATACAGGTTTGATGATAACTATTCGGATTACTTAGCAGATAATTCGATTAAACATGCAGAAACCATGTGTCCACAAGTGATAATTGTAGAGAATATAAAACTAGCATTGGATGAATTTTAGATATTAAGTGTAAAGAACACAAAATATACCATTAGCTATCAATTTGAAAATGAAGTATAATATATAAAATCTGTTCGAAACATTGAATCCTTCAGCATAAAGCGTACAATTTCCATATGTGTTTTGCTTCTTTTGGAGAAAAATATAAACAGGAAAGTACAAAACCAGCTCTAACCATGCCAATGTGTTTCTTCATATTGGGTGAGTATCTGAGCTTTTCAATGGGCCTGCAAGTGATAACGTACTAGTTTAATATGGTTTTCAGCAAAATTTCTGTGGAACCTAGCATATAGGGATACCTACCCTTTCACCTCAACTACATCGCCTGGTTTCAAGCTAGCAAAATGCTGACTCATTTTTCCTTCTGGATACACCTGCAAAATTTATTTTATGGACAACGTAATTCAATGTGTGCCTATTCATATGTGAGGCAAGAACATCCCCAAAAGTGGGAGAAAAAAGAGGACAAAGAGGTGACGACATTCATCACTTCATACCTTGATTAATAAGTCAAAGTATCCCTTAGCATCTGGATCTGATATAGGAGTATACCTGATAATTGAAATTATTTCATTACAATTATATGAACAACTAATATCCGTTAATTATGTAACAATTAGGCTGAAACATCATTTTGTATACAAAATATCAACTTAATCTTTTGATTTCTGCATCAATGAATTTGGTGAAGAAATAGGCATACTAATTTTAGTTTTGTTTAGAATAGGCATAAGAGATTCCAATTTTAAATCATGTCTGACTCGCACTCCACCTAAGCTTCTCCAATTACCTGATTTTAAAAGTTTCAGCTATTTCATTTATTATTCAAAAGGATTATTTGAATAGAACTCCAGATAAGCCATGATATCCATTATATGAATAGTTCTAAATAAGCAATCTCTAATGTAAATTCAGTTAAAGAAAACAGAAGCATATAATCCTTGAATGTGGGGTACTTTCCTTTCTTATTTTGAAAACTTCTATTTATAGACTATTATAGATTGGAAGCTCTCATCTATTTCAGTCTTCAAGAAGCAAGGCACATTAAAGACCTTACTTTGGAGGTATGGATAAACCAAAGCTTTAGAATTTTTTCCTCACAAGCAGATGATATTTGCTACAATAACAAAAGAATAAAATGGAAATTCGTGGAAATGCAGTTACACCATGTACAAGTAAAATAACCTAAAAGCTTTAAATGACTAATGAACCACCAACTTAGAATAATGATCATGAAAAGTGAAGTCCAAGTCAAACCACTAATGAGTTCAGTTTGTAGGCTTACGGTCTTATGACATATTTGGTTTTTCCTTCAGCATCTTGTCCTAATGGAGCCCTGCAGCAACAATAAAGCATCAAAATAGTGAATGTAGAGGCATACTACTTCTAAATCTCATTTAATATGCCCTTGTACATGCAACTTTCAAATTCCCTCACAAAAACAATAAGGTTTCTAATAAGTATCTCTGCTTATATTAAGAGAACATACCTAGTAAGAATGCATGAAGCGACATCCAATCCTAACTTAGCAGAGGAATCAAATGAAAACCTGTCAATTTTGAAGAAACTTAGTAACAAATTTACACGTTCTAGGACAGCTAGAGGAAGAATTTGACAATGCAAAAGCATAAGTTGAGATGTTGATTTCAAATTTGGAAGAACAAGTTCTGTTCTGAGTCATATTTTCCTTTTGCTCTCAATCAGCAAGGACTGATTTCTTTTCCCACTTTAATTCCTATTTGAAAGTCCAGAATCCAAGAAATAGCAGTCTTCTCAATGTGGGCACAAATTAAATGAGAGAGATCAAAAAGATATTTAACTGTAAACCAAGGATTAAGAAGTAAATCTGATATATTCACTTTATCCTATCAGCCTTGAATGTCCATAAAAAAGGTTCAGGCAAATAACTAAGTTACTAAAATAGATTAAACCAATAGAACATATGAAAATGATTGATTAGAAGTTATATACCTGAACAAGTGAGTGTTGTGACTAACTCTTGCAGTATCTTGCAACTTAAATTCAAGCCACTTATCAGATTTCAGAGCTGCAAATATACAGGAAAATCTTCTGAGTTAAGTACAATATAAAAAGGATCAAAGGAAACTAACTCAGATAATTTATCTTTTATGCAACCACTTTCAACTAAACTTGATGAAATAGCTGAAACTTTAAATATCATCTGCTTGTTAAGGCAAGGGGATCATCACCTAGATGGTTCAACTAAACTTAGCTATTCAGTCATCTAATAACGAGGAATGCTAGTAAATTTGTGCTCACCAACTTTTGGACTAGTCTCTTCATTGACTTGATCTAGATGAACCTGTATTCAGAAAGAATAATAATACAATTACAGAATTTGGAATATGTACACGGTACACCGAGAAGTGCTAACAAAACAATGGTTAAAAATTAAAAGAGCTCATATATGTGGGCCACATCCAAATAGCTTAGTTTTTAATCATCAAATTTCATCAAGAATACCAAACCCACTAGAACCACCCAGATGTAACCTTTCCTAATTGAAATTCAAAACTCATGATAAGTATCAACATCCAACATTCATTTCAACATCAAAAACCTCCATATGAAGCAATTCATTTTATAAAAGAAGAAATCAAATCAAAAGAAAGTCCTACCTATATATTTCACCATTTAAAAAGTAAAATGCAAATATATGTAAACTCCATTACAATAAACACAATCCCTTCAATTTCCAAGCATCCCGCAATGCAACAAAGATCAAAGAGAAACAAAACCCAGATTGGAATTTGTGTAAAAACTCACCAAATTTGAGTCGGAGAAGCAGTAGTAAGTAGAGATTCCACCGGCAACGGCCGCGATGGTAGTGAAGCGAAATCCAGCAAAACCGGACTTGGCTTGACCTCGCAATGCATTGTTGAAGGTAGCTGGGGTTGCTTTGGAGAGTCTCCTAAAGAAGGTAGCAGCCATTTTCAATCTTTTCAACGCTGCAAGCAAAGAACAAAACGCTGAACCTTTTTAGGGGGAGGGTTTTAGACTTTTATATAGTGTGTGTGGAGTGCTTCCACTAATGTCCATTTTGCAGGAAGAAGTAATGGTACGGTGCCTGCCGTAGTTGGTTCTTTACGGTGTGTTCATTAATTATTTCCAGCCACGTTTCTTCCATCATGGGCTTTCAAACTAGTTTCGTAAAAGCCCAAAAACTCAAGGGTGTTCCTTTTCTTTTAAAGTTATTTAAAGAGGAAAATTTAGTTTTTTTTTCTCGAAATTTTAAAGGAATAATTCATTTTAATTTACACAATAATTTTAATTAAATAATCATCAAATTTAAAATAAAATGAAATTAGATACTTTCAAAATTATGGCATAAGTATTAAATTATCAAGTAAACCTTCTTACATACACTTAAAATATTTAAAATATATATTTTTTAAAAATGCAAGTAACATAGAAATTGTTGAGGGATATGACTTTTTTAGAAGAAGTCTTCGAAGCACCGCCCATCAGGCAACCGATCCAATCACTAAATAATCGAAGGTATTATCCTGATGTTGGAGTTTTGTCCCTAGCCTCCGCGAAGAGCAATGTACGATTTGTGGAACAGGATGCCTCTATTTGTGATACCTGCAAGACTCGAGAAAGGTGGCAGCATGAGGCTTGTGAATAATAATGGAGGTACTTAAGTATAGAGCGACTCGGACCACCAACCTAAGGCTTATAGCCCACTTATCTAGACTTTTCCTGAAGAAGCCGATCCCTTCTCAATCGAAACTTAAAAAATCATTTGATACAAAAGATCCCTAGCAGCCTCAGCTACCAAAAGAGGGGACAAACTAGTAAAATGAACATTATAAATATAAAGCAAGTCATTAAAACATAGTAGTTTCAAGGGAGAGGGATAAGAAAAATTGCTCTCAAGATGACCTAGTGTGTCGACACACTTGTTGCCCTCTCTAAAGTTGTGCTTGATAGTATTTTGATCAAATTTCGATAGGAACATCTTGCCATCATCAATGAGAGTGGAAAGCAAATAATTAGAATCTTGTTTTTAGTAACTAAGATAATGACAACAATTGTATCCAATTCAATCTCAAGATTTTCAAACTAAAAGTTAGTTTGAGTTTATAATGAAAAGCCTAAAGTTTAGTTGCATAAGGCGATTTATGGGAAAGTAATCCAACCACATGTGACCTAAAATATGGTGAAATTAGGGTAGGTTCACCAGGATGGCGAGGTACAAAGTGAGCAAACCCAAATGATGGGATGTTAACGAGTCCTTCAAGATTACGGTAGGAAAAGTGAGGAGTCTGCAATCAAGTCCGCCAATGAAGGTATGTTCTAAGAATCCTTAGTTGAAAAGACGAAAAAGCTATCATAAAGGTTCACAATAGGAAGCTGGCATACAACTAAGTCAGTTTAAGGTCAACAAACATCCCGTGTAAGGGGAAAGTGTAAGGGAGGACAATTGAGTGGAGAGTTCGACTGGAGGAAGGTCTTATAGTGAGTCTAGTGGTTCGAAGGATCGGGAGGAGCTTGTTACCCTGATAAAGAACACTCTCCTTGAGCGTGCAGGTAGTTTATTTTACATTTGTTACCCTCGTGTAATAGGGTTTAATTATGGTGTAGTGAGGAACTCACTAAGTTCATTTGAACTTATAAGAGTTGGTCTGATGTTCGCAGGATTTGCAAGGTTGACTGAGGACTCAGAGGAGGAATCCTGCCGAAACCTAGCCAAACAACGATGAGATAGGAGACTGTAGGAAGCTAGAGCCATGCACATAGAAAGGAAGTACCATTGGAGGCTTCGCTTCAGGATCAATTATGGTGTAACTAGACGACATCCTTAGGGTCTAGATTCTGAATTAGTTAACCCTAAGTTAAAAAACTTTAAGGTTTCATTGTAAACATATAGTCTGATTAAAGGCAGAAGTTTGAGGGACTAAATATTCTGTAGCTTAAGGCCCTTAGTGTAAGAATTATTATTAATTTTATTTTTAGTTTGTTTTATAGCAGTTAAGTTGGCAAAAAATTAAGGATAGGTAAACCCAATTTATTTGTGACACCTATACTCAAATTTGTCAGACGGATGAAGTTAAGGGTGTTACATTGGCATAAATGTGAATGCAATTATTCTTTATAACTTTTTTCTTATACTGCTCTTCATTGTAAAAAAAATATATAAATTTGACTTACAATTGCATCACTTGGAGGGGATGTTCCGCTTGATCAAATGCGAATACCAAAACCTTGTTCTCTAGCAAAGGTTTTATAAAAGTTAGCGGCCAAATCCAAAGAGTCAAATTGCATTCTAGTAGATTTTTCTTAATCGCCTTTATATATTGATCATCACAAAGAAGTGAGGTACTGAGTAGCGATGAATTTTTCATGTAACCTAGAAAATAACATAAAAAATTAAAAAAAAAAAAGTTAATACACAGTGTAATAATAAAATATGAAATTAGATGAAAATTTTAATACTTTGGTTGAAAGACAAACAATAATCGAATAGAGAAGCAAATTCCATTTTCTAAGGATTTCCTCTATTGCAAGGTGATATGTGTGGAAATCCATTTTATATAATGCTCGTACAAAGCATGGAAAGACATCAAAATTATATTTTATTTTATTTTTCATTTCACTAACATTCTTACTCATGTATCAAAGCTTCTTTAGTTTAAAATTTTAGAATAAAGTATGAAATTAACATTGATGAACTAACCTCAATTTTGATGAGAAGGAATTGAATTGAAGTGATCAAATTTCAGTTTTATAAATAAAAAAATTAAAAAAAAAAAACAAAACGTAAGAAGAACACAGCTTTAGTTGATTAAAAGCAATGGGAGTGGAGAAAAATAAAGAACATTGAATTAAAAGGGTATAATAGATTTAGATTCCCCTCCTATGGGATGCCACGGGCTATGTCTCCCTGGAGTTCTAATGGAACTCAAACTCCATTTTTTTTAACTAATTTGGAACTCCAAATAACAATTAAACTTGCATCAACAATGCTAAGGGAAAACTCTACAAAAATTAGCGGTATTTTATTAAATTAATTTTTTATACATAAATAAATCTTATTTTTCTTGAGTTTAAATTTTAGTTTCGGGTTATGGAGGTTTATGTAAAGCCTCTTTTTAAGGAGAATTTTGATTTTATTTTATGTTTGATTCTTTGAGTTGAAGTCTACTTTATTTTCCTAACAAATCTAACACGAGAGGGTGGAAATATTTCCACATTTGATCTTTAAGAGTTGTTGAAAAACAAAGCGAGAAATTTTATGAATAACCAAATTTTAAATAAAAAATTATATTTAATAAAATTGAGTATTTGTAATTAAATACAAAGAATGATAATCATTTAAATCCCACAAACTTGAAAAATTAAATCGAAAGAAGAGTTGAACAACACATGTTGATGGAAAGCACAAACACAAAATCCTCAAAATTAACCTTAAAACCTAATTGAATTGTCTTGGGGGCTTTTTTTAAGGTAAAAATCCCGTCCTAGTTGAAAAAGACCAATCTGTCCATGTCACGCCAGAGCTTTGTAACTCAGTTCCTTGGTCCACTGAAAGGCAACCTTACACAACTCCATGAAATGTGGATTCTCTTCTACAGCTTCTTTTGCTGTTAACTGTTTCTTGATCTATAGTTAGGGTTTGTTGAATGGTCAGCATGTACCATAAAATAGATATAAAAATGATATCTTACCTTTGAATGATAATATTTTTAAAATTATTTTACAAAAGAATAAGATGGAATATATAACATAAGAACCCAAAAAGAAAGAACTACAAATCTAATGACTCAAAAGAAAAGATGTTACATTTTCCTAAATTCCATTCAGTAACCTAAAATATAATTGAACCCAAAATTATAATATATTAAGATTTGGGCATAATAAAAATTTAAACCCTAACATCAAATCAGAAATGGATACCAATTTTAACTCATTTAAAATTAAAATAATGATTTGCTAACTGAAAAAAAACCGAAGCTTTTACAGTTTCAAAACTGAAGAGAAAAATGCATTACGTCTCTAAATTATATAATAATAAACCGTTAAAAGTTTGCAAAGCACATTTTTATTTTCATCGTACATTTTAGGCACATTTTTATGTCCAAATCAAATTTTCTTTTAACAAAAACTTTACTACATTTTAATTCCCATATTTAGCAAAGGGTATAACTAGAATGCCAAAGGAACCAATCATGCTTCAAAACGATGCGATAATGAGTGAAAATGGAGAGCTAAGGCATTAAAATGAATGGCAAAAGAAAGAAGATGATGGGATTTGACTTTGCTTTAAACTTGGCAATCGCCAATTGCATCTATGCATTTAAAAGCAAACAGCATCTGGTTCTTATCTTCATTATTATATATATACACACTTGATGCTTAAAGGGATCTTAAATTATTGCTCTGAGAAAGAAAAAAAAAAATGCCTCCCTTTTGAGATGAACTGCTCAAAGAGATTCTTTGAATCTTATTTCTGGAATTAAGCTACCTCAACTTTGAATTAGTTTTACTTTTATATTAATATTTGCTTGAATTTACCATTGCCCATTGCCTGTAATTCCTTGGACCACTCCCCCAAAAGTGGCATTCAATTATGGATGTTTTCGCCCACAGGGATTTTGACATGCACTTGAAACAAAGTATTTCCATTCAAATTTTCATGAACAAAAAAAAAAAAAAGAAAAAAAAAAAGAGTTAATGGGAGATATTTCGAAGCTTCTTCTGAGTGATTAATGTTGAGTTACATGGCTATGCTTGGAAAAAAAGATCTTCACCCTTTGCTCACCCTAAACGTTATTCCACTCCAAGTTGAACAAAAACTGCAGGCAATGTTCTTTTCATAAATTCCTCCTAGGCATCCCCTAAAAAGTTGAAGAAAAAAAAATGAAAAAAGATAATATCAGGAACTTGATTGAATAGCTTTTCAATGGGTTATGTTGGAGAAGATAAATGCTGCAATGAGTTCATACCAAAATCCCTTGGTGTCTTGCACTTGAAGCACTCCAGCCTGCTAGCATAGTTGTGAACTCCACACCCATATCTGTGCAATCAAAATTGCAGTCATGTCAGATAAAGCATAAAGATTATGGGAATGCAATATTAACAAACTCATTAACAGAGACAATGCAGCTTATTTGTGGGATTTTACGCTCATGAACAACATTATACAAACTCACCTAGTGCACATCCAATCGCCAGTTTTCCAACCAGGGGGAACACTGGTCTCAGAACCCATCATACTATAACCACCATAATCGTTTTTCACGGTACCGCATCGATAACAGTTTGTTCTGCTAGCGTAGTTGTGAGCTCCACAGCTGATGGCAGTGCAATACCAGTCACCGGCCATAACTTCGGTCCGGTTGTATAAGTAAGTCGATACATCAGGGCCACCGTACTTGGGGTACCCGCAGCGTTGGCATGCTTCTCTTTTTTTAAAGTTCTGGTGTTGGCATGCTGCACACATCCAATCTCCTCCAGACCAGCTCATTTTTTTTTATATTGGTTACCTGTCTTTTACATACCAGAAAAAGTTAAATGAGCCCAGGTTTTAATCCTACATAAGAAACACAAACATTTGAAAGGCAGGAAACGAAGCTTACCTCCTTGCAAAATAAAGAGAGCCCGCAAATGTTTGTACTTAGTAGTAGCTGAATTAATAATTTCTTAGTGCAATTGGTGATTTTGGTGTTTGGGGTGGAAGGGCTATATATATACTAGTTAAGGCTTTGATTTGTGGGGACATGGATTTTGCTTTGTCAGCTTGTTCTTTTTTTTTTTTCTTTCTTCTCAGATGTTTAGATAAAATCTAGCTGACTCCCCATAGTTCTGCTATACATTTAACTATACAAAGGAAGATAGCTTAGGAGTGTATGTATTCATATTCCATAGTTTCATACATACTTTCTAAATAGAATAACTAGACATGCCCCCCCTCCCCAAAGCTCTTTATTTGATTCCCTATCATTATTGCTGAAAAACAATGTGAAATATTATTCTCTTCTCATCCACATTGCTACTAGCAACAAGGTGTTATGAGGGGACGATGTTATTTGGATACTGCTAAATCACTTTTGTTTTTGAAAGTTATTACAAGAATCAATTGAGATAAAGTCCGAATTTTTTTTTATAATATTTTTTTAAGAATTTAATTTAACCCTTTTTAACCCTTGGTTTGGATGAATCAATGTTGAAATGCCCATATAGAAGTTTCCTTTATTCACATCTTAAACAAAAGGAAGTAGTTCAAATACCTTGTCATCATCAAATAATCCTTTTGAGTCCTTGGATTATTGCTAAACGACATAAACTAAAGTTAAACTAACAAAAGTGTATAAGAACCAATATATCGGAACTTGTTAATTGTTTTAAATGTTAGCTCTTTCAATGAGTCCAAAGAAACAGTTCAAAAACCTAGTCAAAGGTGGTTCATTCCACCCTGTTTGTCCGCCCCAACATGGCACTGACCATGACACCACCATAGCTTCATTTTACTCAAACGTCACAAGTCGCCAAAATTGCTCCTCCCACATGCAAAGCTGACGTGTTTGTACACGAGGAAAGACACGTCATGCTGGCTCCTGCAATATCCAAAGCTGATGTGGATGGACACGTCATCAAATGGCAGAATAGTTGTGGGGGCTCATGAGTCATGACCCAAGTAGCCAGATATACCTTCCAGGAGTAGGCTTAAGCAGTGCCGGTGCAGGTGGGACAATAAGAAAGGGTTAAGAAAAATAAGAGAAAAAATTTACTTTTTCTTTTATTGGCATTTGGAATTTATTCTTTATAATGCATATCCATTGCAAGCTTCCTTTTTGTTTCATGTTTCGATTCCCTTTCTTGCAATAATTCAAAAGTTTCTGTAGATTCACATTAACGGCCTCCTCAGTAATAGATACAAGTATGTGTCCAATACTATATATTTATTAATTTAAAAAAAAATAATAAAGAAGTTGATGTATTTCAATCTCATACCCTGACACGTATGGAAAACAAACATGTATGGATGGTTAAATTTAAAAAAAAAAAAAGGGAATGTTCTGCTGAATGTTTAACTCAGAATATGGTTTGCGGCGAACCGACGCTGGTGGAGTGGTGGGTTATAGCTATATATATATCATGTAACTCCAAACTTTCATTTTCTTTCGCGTTTAATATTTATGTTTCATATATTTAAAATATATATATAAAAAAGTTAAACATATTCTTATGCCACACTCATCTTGAAATTATTCGGAGCAGAAAGAGAGAAAAGTCGAGCATTTGGAGATTGGAGTTTGGGCTCCATTGCACCTGAAAAAATTCCAAGGCATGCAAAGTGGTGAGCTGCATTAGTTTGACCTGCATAACTGGTTCCAATTTTGTCATTGCCCAAGATTCCTAAAACCATGTCTTTTTGCTTGCCATGCCATGCAGCACGCCAATGACAGGCGTGCCAAGAGGCCTTGCCCAGTTGATGTACAAACAATTCACCATCCTAATTTCCTAACCACTATTGGCTTTATTGCCTTTATTCATCATCTTCACTTAGGTTCCATTTGTTTCACTGAAAATGATTTCCGGAAAATAATTTTTGAAAAATAATTTATTTTTCTAGAAATGCTAATATTTTCTAGTGTTTGGATGAATATTTGTGTAAAATATTTTCTGTTGGTTGATCGATTTATTAAAAATATTTCATAAAAGTTGTTTTCAATCAAACAAACATCTATTTAAGATTTTCTTATTTTTTCATTGTTTAATTAAATTTATTTTTATCTATAATTTTATATTTTACATGTTTTTTGCATATATTAAAAATATTATGTTAAATTCAAATTCATCACAACGTCATTTTTTAGTTACATGACTACTAAGTGATTATTTTTTATTTAAAAAAGTAACATCGACAAAATTGACAAAAGAATTTAACGACGTTAACACTTGGACTTAATTTTCAAATTTGAAAATAAAAGTACAAAGACTAAATTACAAATCTATAAAGTGTACACAGACTTATGACATATTTTAACCTTTATACTACAAAACATTTATTATTAATATATTTATAATTGTAATAAATATTTATTATTAAAATATTAATATTGAATATTTTCAATAATATGTGAATAACATTATTTAAAATTATTATTTTTAAAATTTATTATTAAAATAAAATTGAAATATTAAATAATTTGTTAAAATAATAAATTATATTTATTATATTAATAAATTTATTATATGACTAAATATAAATAATTAAATATGTATGTTTAATAATATTAAAAAATATGATATTTTAAATATTTTTAAAAATAAAATTTATTATCAATATAATAATGTTTACCTTGATTTAAGTTAATTTTTATATAAAAATAAAATTATCTATAGATGAGCTTTTTTCCGAAAAATGACTTACGCTTTTCAAAAAAGGGGAAGTCATTTTACAGGAAAAATGACTTATTTTACCTTGATCTCTAAGTCATTTTCCGTTGACTAAACTATTTTCTATGAAACAAACATAAAAAAATGCAGAAAATATTTTCCGTAAAACCTTTTACATGTAAACAAATGGACTCTTAGTTAAATTTAATTATAAAAATAAAAATAGTCTAGCCAAACTAGACAAATCTGCATGGTATCTTTGTGTTCTCGTTTAAGAAAACACTAACCATTTCTAATCTATTCATTCCTCTCCAGTCTCCCAGCTTAGCCTCATTCATCATGAACATGGTCTTTGCTTTAGTTGACGTTCATATTTATAACATTGGCATATTAGTTCTAATCAAATTCTAATTAGCCCATCATTAATTAGAATTTTAATTAAAACTCAATTTAATAATTAAAATCCAATAAAATTCTAACCAAATTAAATCACTTTTACTTTGGGCTAACCTATCATGATAGTAAATAATAACATGTAATTACCTTTATTATATATGCGATGTCTATATTTTCTAACACAACATACCCCTCACTCAAGGTTAATAGAATATACTGAGTTACATGTTTCTTATGAGCCAAATTGCAAGGCAAAACCCTCACTGATTATGGTATTTGTGGGGTCTTCATTGCTTATAATGGCAACAGATGCATAAATGCTTGATTGTTTAGCAATTACAGGATTGATAAGGAGGAATCGGAATCTTTAATCACCATTTCTTACCAGACATGGTGAATATTCCTCATGTATACAAAACCTCATAACTGTATACGCATGCATCTTCTTTTCAGAAGAGGTCCATCTCCCTTCAATAATACTTGAGAGAATCCTCATGGATTAGCCGTTGCTTTTAAATTTCGGATATTCCCATTTGCCACGTGAGTCCAAGATTTTCAGCTTCACACTAATGAAACCTTAAATTTGGTTGGAAACATGAGGGGGCTAAATATTAAGTAAAGTTGTTTCATGTTTTCGAAATCGATTTGAGCATCTATCATTGATTGTTGACTCTTCCAAAGAGATGATTGATATTATCCATGCAAAAGTATCAACTTTCCAAGTGAGAAAATGACTTGTAACCCCGCATCTCCCCGAGTTGGCATCAATTATTGTACCCCATTTTGCTAGTCTTTGTCAATGCATGTGCTGTTATCGTTCCAATAAACTGATCTAGATTTCGATTTTTAAGAGGAATTAGATCAATTGGTAATGTATTGTATTGTAACCATTGCAGTTATATTCTAACACTTGCAGAATATCAACCAGCCAAAATGTGGCATAGATTTGAACCCTTTCCTGGGAAATGTTTGGTGTCTTGTCTAGTATTTATCAATTAATCCAGAATTAGGCCAAAATGTGGCATAGATTTCAACATTCCCTTCTTGCAAAGCAAACTCTTGTGTGTGTATATATATTTATGTTGGAGTGATGGTTTCACTCCAGTTAATGTCTTTGTAGGAACCTTATTGCCTTAGATATGCAAATGGTCATCATACTAATTGAATCCATTGGTGAACCTAAATCAAGTTATTTGGAACACAATGGCTAGAGGGCTTTCATTGCCTTAGAATTCTCTGTTAAATTGATTTTTTTTTTCTTATACTTTTCCCTTTCGTTTTAAAATCTTACGCGAAAATGGGTGGTATTCATTACGGATAACTTTTGAAGCATTGGCTTGACTTGATGCTTTTGCTCATACTTCCCTTACTAGTAATGAATTGGCTAATGCCCGGTGGGTGTTTGAGAAAAGTCCTCTAAGAGATGCAAAAAAGGACCCCGGGTTTCGATCCTCCAGGTGGCCTGTGTAATAGACAGGACGAGATCTGTTGGTGAATTGTGAGCGTTGAGAGTGGAGAATGCAGTTACCACTAATACTGTACAATCAAAGTTGTAACGGGGAGGACAGAAGGCTGACCCAACTTAATATTGGTCAGAGAAGCTCTTAATATGATTGCTATAAGAGATCTGCTTGCCTTCCTTGTGGAGTGTCGTGCAGAGAGGACATATGGCAAGAGCAGCCGTTTGTTGCAAATATCGAACAGGCTCCCCAAACATACAGGACAATCTTGGTATGAATTAGATCGGCCGTCACTAAAACCAACACCCCGTTATGTTATACTTGAGAATGATGGTAGCTGAACAATTACGTCATTAATCAGTTTGCCCTAATATCTAATATGGGAATAATGAACCAATCTGCAACTGCCATGTGTCAATATATACAAGTATTTCATTTTTCTTTTATTTCTTTTTAAATAAACTTGTTCCTTTTCATTTCCTTTGTTTCTTTTATTTTTCTTCTTTGCTCTTCAAAACAAGAACTCCGGTGACCGGAAAACTCATGTTTTTGCCGGAAAGTTCATATTTTTTTTTCATATTTCGGCTACAAATACAAATTCCGACAACACTATTTTCCCTTTTTAAACCCCGATTTTGATCCATTTCACCTTTCGATTCAAAACCCATCAACTAATTTTTCTAAAAAAATCTAATCTTATAAATAGTTAAAGTTTAATCTTGAATGTTCCTTTATATTTCTTTTCCAGCTTTTGAGGTTTGCAATTTCCTTTTATCCTAACCTAGTTAATCTTGACCTAATTTTGCCTTAAAACACTTCAACGGTTGAATCTTTCTAAACGCATATCAAATTTGAACCAAGTAACTCAATTCTAAACTTTTCATTTTAGGTTGTAAAACGTTTAGGATAAAAATTATTTTTAAATTAAAAGTATTCCTAGAAAAAAAAAATACTTCTCTCAAGCTAAATATATATTTTTTTTGAAAAGAAAAAATTTTAGTTTCTTCCCTATTTTTTTGTTTCTAAAAACACTTTTTAGAAGCATGGCTAAATTAAACTTTAATAAATGGATAGTTTCTATCCACCAGTAGAAAAATGTATGATTGTCGAAGTTGCCCAAAATAAAATTTAAAAAAAGATGATATACAAACAGTTACAATAAAAATAAATAAGAGGCTTTAGAAAATGACAAGTACGGTCGATAATTTTATGTTTTTAACAAATTATAATAAAAAATAAATAAGGGGCTTTAGAATTAAAAACTAAAATTAAAAGTAAAACAAAGTAAAAAAAAGAAGAAGAAAATAAAATATTAAAAAAATTAATAAGGAAAAATTCTACTTAAATAAATTCTTTGTTCGATTCAAGGGTTTGATCATTGATGTAAAGATAAATTTTAATGTTCTTAAATAAATTTGTTATAGTTGCTAACGAGTTCCTAGTACTCTAATCTCTTCTTACCTTCTCGATAATTAAGACAATCATCATTAAAAATTTTCCTTATTGACATACAACTTTAGAACGTTCGCTTAGTAATTTAATTTAATTTATAACAAAAACACCCAATTCTAACCAACAAACAAATTATTGGAATTTATTTAAGTTAGATCGCATGCCCAGACTATAGAAATAATTATGCAGTCGTCACAAATATTATAAATTAATTGATCGACTAATTATCTAATTGACAAAATAATTATTCTAAGCAATCAAATATCGGCTGAATATTTAATGAACCTAAACAATTGTAATTAAACCGGAAGACATGCAAATACTAAAAAGTAAAGAAAGATTAAAGGTAATTAATTTATAGAACGAAACTTCGAATATTACTTTAATTAGAAAAGAAGAGAAAACAAAATAAAATTAAAAACGGCTAGTTGTGAGTCCCCCTAATCTTAACTAATCATATCTATTTATATGAAAAAAATAATGTAATGGACAAAATATAAAATTACCCTTAATTAAATAAAGAGCTTTTTAGGTTTTTCGACTATTTTTGTATCAAACTTCCATACTACTTTTGGATGTCTTAATGAAGTTTTTGGGTTTCATCCGTGAAATAAATTTAAAGAGATATCTCAATTCTCTTCGAATTGGTATATTATGAATGGATGTCTATAGCTCAAGTTATGAAAAATTGCACTATGTTGAAAGTTTAAACCACAAAAACTTTCTAAAAATAAATTTATCAAAGAATATACTTTAAATCCAAGTTAATCCGATAATCAATGTGGAAGATTGTAAAAGAAAATTGTTTAGCTTTTAACTTTTTTATGCCGGAAAGTTAGTTGAAGTGAATAGCTTATTGTGCGAAATGTGAAGTAAAGCAATTGAAGGTTCATCGGTATTGTTCTTAGGGATACTTGAGATGTTATTGTAATTGAGTTTCTGAATTGAGAACCAATACATCTCGGGTTAATCTAGCTTTGGCCTAAATAGATATAACCTTTGTAGGAAGCTGTTACATCAAATAACGCAAATAGTCATCATACTATATATGTTAAATTGATTAGAGGACTTTCATTGAGTTCACACCCTGGACTCTCCTTAGAATTCTATGTTATTTTCCTTTCATTTTAAAATCATGAGGGGAGATGGATTCATGGGCAAGTTTTGAAGCTTGGGCTTGACTTGAAGCATTTGTTTATACTTTACTTTTTAGTATATATGAGCAAACTAACCAACTGGACAATGCCCAGTCAGAGCTTGAAAAAAGTCTTCTAAGACATTTATTCTCATCATTTCAACTATGGTTTCTGGTGGTGAAAGTTTATGCAGTTGCCGTTATTTTTGGAATGAACCAAAGGTAACATCCAAATCCAAGTCTTATGAGTTTTGTCACATTTGACTTATGGATACATGCCGTCCAGATTTACTTATAGATGGAAGTGAATTTACCTTGTGCACAAAGCTCTGGTTTCTTTATTTTATATATTGAACAGGCGATGAATCACAGTGAGTGGAACAAATGGTTTTCTAGAATACCAAATTCACCTCCCCAACCCCTTCTTTGCACCCCCTCTTCTTAGCCGAGTGATCAAAAGAGTAGCGATTATGGTGAAGACCAACTTGAATTCACGGTTTCATGTTAGGGACATGTTTGAATGAGTTCTTGCGTGCTGTAGCTAAAACAGTTTTGTCTGCAACTATAAAATAAGCAGCTCCTGCCACTGCAATCCAATCAAAAACTTCATTAACAAAAATGGAATTTATACTTACAAAATACCTTCTAGAGATACTTGGTAATTAAAAGTTGAAGATGATAATGATGATGAATAACCTGTGGTGATAATGAGAGCTTGTGCAGTGTGATTAAGATTTGCTCTTGCCCATGGCAGCATTCTCACGCTAGCCATCTGCAAATGCATGTCAAACACCAAGTTATTAAAATGTTGGACTGAATCCTCCCTCAGAAAAGGGTTACTACGGATATTGAAGCGTTCTTACAGTTGGAATGGCAGTGGCAATGCCAGCAACAATGGCTGCCTTAGCTCCAGCAACTACGCCCTCTGGTTGGTTCAAAACAAAATCACTGAGGAAACCCAGCATTCGTGAATGTTAGATGTTGAAAGTGGTGTGTGAAGTTAAAAAGCTTACCATGAGAGCAGCGCTTGGCAAGGGCCACCTTTTGGTCAAGTGAAGCCAAGGTAGAAGAAGATTGAGCCACGCTTGTAGCCATGTTATAAGATGATTTCCAATGAAACCAAGTCTAAGAAAAAAGATGGTATGGCTTGAGTATAATTAAGGTACAAAAGATTGTGAAGCTTTGAGTGAAGAAATTGTTAGAATGGTGCATATTTATAAGCAAAATATTGGAATTGAAGTGGGTTTAGAATTGGTGGGTTTGGCTTGAATTCTAGTGTCAGAGACGCTTGTTTTCTATTTCATTTCTTCTATTGTCGGTTTTGCTTCTTTAGCTCTGGCTCATGTGCCCTGCACTCCTTATATATATATTTTAAATATTAAATCAGAGAGATATTTGTTAAATAACAAAAATAATCAGTTCTCTTAAAATAATGATGTTGATCCATGTTTCTAATACAGAAAAATATATTTCCTTAAGAAAAAGATGTTTCAGCCCACCTAATTTTTTATCTTAATGGAGATTTTGCACAAAACCATGGGTACGTTACCTTTTTATAGGTTTAAGCCTTTAGGTGATTTTATTAAAAAAAAAAAAATAGATCTCATCCAATGGTTTTTTTTTAATAAGATTATTACAATTAACAGTTCCATGCATCTAACATTAAATAAATTATTAAAAATTTAAAAAAAATCAAAAACCCTAATTTTTTTTTGATATTTTTGTCCGAATCCATTAATTCAACTTCATTGAATCAATGTATTAATTGATTCTTGACCTGATTCCATCAATCTCATCTCATATATAGTAAACATATTATACTACCACTTGTCTCCAAAAAAAAGTAATAGTTAATGAAATCGCTTTGCTTTTTCTTTTCTTTTTTTTTTTTTTATAGACTTGAGATTAGATATAAGATTCGAATTAAAATATTATTAAACAAGTTATTTCAAATTCTAAGCACCCTCACAATCTCAAAAAAAAAAAAAAATCACTTACATCAAGAAATAAATTATTTGTATCATATTTATGTAAGTAGCATGAAGCATAAAATCAAAATATGACGCATACATCATTCAATATACCAATAGAAGCTAAGCCAGAAACTATAAATATTACTTATTCATTCATCTTGAACAATAAAATTCATATGTATCAATTCATTTATTCTCATATCTTAATAACTATAAATATATATATATATAAGAAAAACAAGAAGGTTAATTAGTAACGATGAACATGCAAAGCCCCATGGTGCCAACCGAAAGCAACCTCATGATCAGCAACAAATATGTTTTTGGTAATCATGCTTGAGATTCCAGTCATAACATAGCAGTACTCATTGCTTGATAGGGTCACCAAGAAGAAATCACCAGTTTTCACATCCACAGTAGGAATTCCAGAACAATATCTACCGCTAGCAAGGATGTTAATTTGACCCGGTGACAAATTAGGCTTGATGAATCTATCAATGTGGTGCTTGTCCAAACGTAATATCTTGTTGTGAACTTCAAAATCCGTAACTATTTTCCTGAATGATGCTTCCACATCGTTACTGCTACAGCTAGAGCTTGATGCCATGGCTGTGTTGTGTTTGTGCTCTCTGTGGTTTTTTTTTTTTTTTTAATTTATGCAGGAATTTATGGGTCAAGAAAGGAGGATCGAATTTGTCATCAATGCCTTTTTTTTTTCCTGATCATATTACAAAATCTTTGATTTTTCTAGATTATTTTCTTAACTTTCAAGTATTTCCAAATATTCAAAACCCTAATGTTTCACTGATTTTAATTTTCAAACTTTTTGCAAAGATTTCTCATATCTTGGTTTTGCAGATTTCACTTTTTAAAATCCCTTTTTCCTGTTTTATTTGTTTAATAGGCCGAAAATAATAAACAATTGACAAAAAAAGGATGAAAAAGTTATTAATCTGAAAATCAAAGTTATTTATGAAAATATAAAAAAATTAAGAAAATCATAATAAATACAATATGTTAAAATTAAATATTTGATAGTTAAAAAACACACTTACAATAATTAATAAAAAAAGTAATGTAATGTAATTGAAAAAATATAATATAATAGACAAATGCTAAGTTTTATCAACTAATAATAATAAACTCTAAAACAAACAAAATTAAGTTATAATAAATAAATACTTAAATATATAAATATGGTTGAAATGTGACTTAAGAAAATTTAGGCATAATTGCAAAAAAAAGCCCTCAACCTTTGGTTTAAAGTCGGTCAAGAAAATCAGTCTACGTGGCCTTTATTTGACTGATGGCGCGGCCCGCATTAAAATTAAAGTGGCTGATGTGGAAAAAAGTTAAATTAAATAAATTTAATAATTACAAAACAAAAAAAAACCCTAAATCTCCAAACCCCCAAATTCGATACTTTCTTCCCATCTAAAATCCCCAAATTGTGAAATTTCCCAAATCTCTAACCTCTAAAATCTGCATTCAATCCCTAAAATCTTCAAATCCTTAAATCTTGAAATCCCTAAATTGTTCATTCCGAAATATTCTTGAAATCCTTAAACCTTTTTGTGAATCAAATCGTTGAATCCCTAAAATTATTAGGAACGAAAAAAATTCCACAATCGTGAGCAATTTCCGTAACCTAAAATTGTAAGGTAGGTGCTTTCTTATTTGGTTTGTTGGGAAAATAAATTGCATTTTTGGTTTGATTTGTTGGTTATTTGTGATTTATTATTGCAATTTTAGTGCCACAATGTAGAGTTTGTTTTTTTTTTTTTTGATGAGATAGTGGTCCCGATGTTGTTGATAAAACTGTTGTCAAAATTGTAGATGGTTAATTGTGATTTGTTATTGCAATTTCAATGCTACTACATAGAGTTTATTTTGTCGATTTGTGATGCGACGGTGGTCCCGATGATATTGATATCTATTACCCAAGCAAAAAGATGTTAAAATTGTAGATATGTGTTACTGTTTTGTATTGTATTCAAAGAAGTGGTCCCGATGTAGGTAGTGAGTTTTTTTTTTAATGTTTTTTGCTTAGAAAATTGTTTGTTTATTCAAAGCAATTTATTTTTGCTCAGAAAAGATGTTAAAATTGCAGACTTTTATTACTGTTTTGTTTGTTTTTTAATGTTTTTTGCTTACAATGTCTGGTGATGATGAATATTATATTATTTTGTATATGGGTGGGCAGTTTGTAAAGGACCCGTATGTTAGATATGTAGGTGGGGAAGTGATTAGGCTTAAAGAGGATCCAGACACAATATCTTATTTTGAATTATGTAAAATAGTGAAAATTGGGTTAGGGTTTAACACTGTTATGTTAATATATTTTCATGAGCCTGGTACAGTAGGGTTACAAAATAATCTTAGGGTGATTTATGATGACAATTATACCATAGCTATGTTAGACTTTTGGGTCAAGTTTAAAGAGATTGAGTTATATGTTGAACATGAGGTTGACAACCCTATAATTGTGGATGATATTTTTCTGTTGACTACTGGGGAGGGTGATGTTGAAGAGGTGGAAGTTGATGGGGAGGGTGATGATGAAGGGGTAGAATCTAATGGTGAAGGTGATCTGGAAAAGGTAGAATCTGGTGGGAAAGGTGAAGCAGGAGAGGTATAAACTGATGGGGAGGGTGTGTCTGCTACTAGTATTGAGGTAGATGAGGATATTGTTATGGAAAGTGGTGGACATATTAGTTTAGGGTCTACTGTTGGAGAGAATAATGATAGTGAAGTTGCTGCTGATGAATATGCTGGTGATTTTGCAACATCAGATGGACTGGATAATGTTGCTACTGCACATACTGAAGAAGAGGAGGATGGGAATGAGACTAAGGTATAAGACTCAAATGAACATGGAAGCTTGGTTGGGTCTGATGAAGATGAAGAACATGAAGATGGTGAGAGGAAGAGGAGCAAGTTTTCCTTATACAATGATAAGTTAAAATTTACTCTGGGAATGTTGTTTAAGGATGGCAAATAGTTTAAGAGTGCAATTTGAAAGTACTCCAAAGAATGTAGAAGACAACTAAAGTTTATTAAGAATGAACCGAAAATGGTTGTTGTGAGTTGCATTACTTCCCCTAACTGTCCATGGAGAATTAGGGCTAGCTACAGTCCTGTTGCGAAATGTTTGCAAATAAAGACGTTTCATGATGAGCACCATTGTTCGGTTAGTTTTAAGAACAAAATGGTGACGCTGCTATGATTGCCCAACATTTTGAAGCAACTATCAAGGATCACCCTAAGATGAAGCTGAGGGAAATTCAAAGAAGATGTGCTTCTAAGCTGCATGTAAATGTGACCATTGACTGTTGTTATAGAGCGAAGAAAATAGTGAAGGAGAAAATGGCTAGGAATCATAAGGAGGAATTTAGCTTGCTATGGGACTACGCTCATGAGTTAAGGTCAAAGATGCTAGGAAGCACAATAAAAATGGCTGTTCAAAGGGTGATAGCAGACTCCCTTCCTCATTTTAAGAGGTTTTATGTGTGCTTTGATGCACTAAAGAGAGGCTGGAAAGTAGAGTGTAGGCCACTCATTGGGCTAGATGGTTGCTTTTTAAAAGGCCCATTTAAGAGTAAATTTCTCACTGCTGTTGGAAGAGACGCAAACAACCAAATGTTCCATATTGCATGGGCTGTTGTTGAAGTGGAGTGCACTAATTCATGGGCCTGGTTTCTCAGTCTCCTATCAACTGATTTGGGCTTGGAAGATGGGTATGGGTACACAATTATCAGTGACCAACAAAAGGTTAGTAAATATACAATTTTAAGCTTGGTATTTTTTTAACCTGTTATTTGTATTTAACTAAAATTTTCTAACAATCTATCTCGTTCATGAATTTGAATTAGGGCCTTGAGATTACAATTTCAGACATACTACCAAGGGTGGAGCATAGGAATTATGCAAGGCACGTGTTTGCAAATTGGTCAAGGAGGAAGTTAGGGAAATCTTTTTAGTATGATTTTTGGCAGATTGCGAAGTGCACGACTGAGAGGGAGTGGGAGGATTTATGATCAGCACTGGAGAAGAAAGATAAGGATGCTTACGATAATTTGATGAAAAAGTCTCCAAAAATATGGACTAGAGCATTTTTGGGGACTACTTGTAAATCAGATATAGTTGACAACAATTTGTTTGAAGCATTCAATTCAAGCATTGTTGAAGCTAGGTTCAAAAGCATTATCAGAATGCTTGAGGATATTAGGACCAAGATGATAACTAGGATAGTACAAAAAAGAAAGCTATGTAATGGATGGAAGCAAAATTATGGTCCATTGGTGAAAATTAAATTTGATGCCAACAAGAAAGATTGTGTAGAGTGGCAACTGATATGGAATGGTGAAAATGGATGTGAGTTGAGAAAAGGAAGTTATCAGTATACAGTGGACCTAAGTCAAAGGATATGTAGTTGTAGACGTTGGCAAATTAGTAGGATTCCATGTTCCCATGCATGTGCTGCCATGTATCACTTAGGGCTTCAACCAGATGAATATCTGCATGAATATTATCACATTGATATGTACAAGAAAGCTTACTATTTTCCAATGCAGCCCATAAATGGGCCACATAATTGGGAAAAAATTGGTATTCAGCTAGTGCTACCTCCTATTGAAAGGAAGATGCCTGGGAGGCCCAAAAAGAACAGGAGGATGGCCAAAGATGAACCAAAAAAATTGAAGCCTGGTCACTTGAGTAAGAAAGGTCTACTCATGACATGTACTCAATGTGGCCAACCTGGCCATAACAAGCGATCTTGCACAAATTCGAAACAGGTACAGTGTTGTTCCTTAGTTAAATATATTGTGTAAGTTTCTTCCTTTTACTATTGGTATGAATTATATTATATATTGTTAATATTAATATAAAAAACTCTTGTAGTCTGGTAGAACCACAAAGAGCATGTCGAGAGCTACAGGACAATCTTCTTCAACACCCAAGTCACAGAATAATAAGCAAAAGGCTCCTCTCGACCACCTGGGAACACAAGAATCGGTTGCAGTAAACATGAGTAAATCATCGTTATTTTGTTTTGAATGACTTCTGATGTTTGTCTTGTGATTCTATGATAACTTGCTTTTGAACTTGTGCCATAATCCATTTATTTATTTGTATCTGTTTTCTATTTCGCAGAACCATCTCGCAATAGCTTATGATACGGTGTAAGGTATTTTGCCTACAACATTCTGGTTTTGGAACAGAAGATGGTAGTCACATTTTGAGCCTACAACATTCTGCTTTTAGAATACACCATTGTTGAATGTTATTTTGTTATATTGAAAACCAATATATTGGTTTTTTTTGGTTCATGTATAGCTCACTCACATTTTGATTTTTGGTTGGTATAGCGTTTATGGTGTATAGGATGAATGGTGTATAGACTAATCATATGCTTTTGTAAAGTACATTTATCCAAATTGCAATGGGGAAATCATATGCATAAATTATCAAATTTGTCCTTTATTCTTATGTTTATTGTCACTGCATTATTTATTAAGCTAAATTAAATTAGGCATAAACAATAAATATTGGTCATTACTTCCAAGCATAATGTTAAATTACATAAAAAAAAAACCAATATTTCTCAATCGACATTTGAAACTGCTAGCTGCATATGCCTCTTACTACTACTGCCAAAAAAGAAACCTATGCTGATGCATACCATACATAACAAAGAGCAAGAAAATAATATCTTATACATTGGCTTCTCTTTCTTCATAACTTTAATTTTTTGCTTCATGGTCAACATTTTCTTCCTTAATGCTACTTCTTCTTCAACACCACAAATTGATCTACCTCCTTCAACCTCAATGCCAACAACACTATTGCCACCATTATGGTTACCATTAAATGTAATCAAATCCATAGCATTCTTTCTAAGTGCTAAATTTTCCTTCAATAGATTTCGTTCACTACCACGTAATTGACGCAGTAACTTAGTCGCACGGTCACACATTTTCCTATCGTACCACTTGAAGAAATCACAACCACCGTCCTATAAACAAATCCCAATTCAGCCAAATTGAAATAATCCAAAATGAAAATAAAACAGATACTGAGATTTATGACATCATCAAATTTGAGCTCAAGCTCAATTTGCAAATAAAAATTCTTCACTTACCCGAAAATCTGAACAACCATAAAATCTTCTCCCCGGATTTAAATTGCTCTATGAAGTTTCTCTTGGAGCTAACTTATTGTAGTGACATTTTACTGCTGGTCCATCGTAGGCATACTCCTTCCACGATGAAGTAACAACATTTGCATATGATGATTTTTTCTTCGAACCATGTGTCGAAACCATTTTTTCATTTTTTTGAATTTTGAAAAATAGGGATCGATTTCAAAAAAAATCAAAATGGGAGTCGCCACCGATCCTCTTTTGAGGTGTGATCAGGTCACCATAAAACTTTGATTTATTAAGACAAATTTTGGTCTACGAAACTCGAAAAGAATGGGTTCAGGAATCGGTTACATGCGAGGAAGGATTAGCACCCTCACAGCGCCCAAAATTGGTACCTAATTGATTACTTAATGTCCTAACGTCGAACGTTTGAAAAGATTTTAAAATACGATCCTTTTATCTAAAATAACGTTTGAATAGTCCAAGATGAAAATCGAGACTCGCTCATCTTAAAGAAATAAAATGTCGTACCCAATAAGTTAGGATGCAACATCTCAATTTCCCGAAATTAAGCTTGTCCATCTTTTATAAAAAGAAATTTCATGCGCTTAAATTCAAAAAGGATACTTGATTATTTTGGGTCGAATAAAAAAACCAGAACCCCGTAAGTTAGGGCTTGATTTTCCAAATTCTAAAACATAAAGCATTGCCTTGATTTTTAAAATTCTTATCTCAAAAAAATGAAACATCACATTCAATAAGTTAGGATGCAATACCTTAAATTCTCGAGATTAAGTTTTTATTTGAAAATTTATGCACTCGATGGCTTAGGTTTAGCGAGAAAAATCGGAACCTAGTAAGTTAAGGCACGATTCTCTCAAAATTCCCAAACACAAGCGTTGCTTTATTAAAAAAAAAACTTTTGAATGGCATGGTTTTTAAAATCAAACAATATTGAAATACGATTTTTCAACGAATAAAATACGAAGGACTAACAGCTAGCAAGTAAAGAAATAATTCATAAACACGATATTTCGTCAATGACCCATAATAACCAACAAATACAAAATGATGCGCATAATAACAACGATTATACAACATGTCATCATATGCGAACAATAATATTAATATTCGAAAATTAAGAACAAGTTTAAAAGAAGTATAAAACAAATTAAAATAAATGAGATATAAAAAGCTTTTAACAAATAAGAATGAATAATCATGAATGAAAGTTTAAAATTATGAAAAAAAATAAATAAATCTAAATGAAAATTTTAAACAAGTAATATAAACGAAAAGTGTAATGAAATAAGGTCTTTAAAGAAAATAAATCATGTACCCATTGAAATAAAATACATACATATATAATAGCTTTTATAGAATAACATAAAATCAATAATATGTACATAGATAAACGAATTTTAATGTCAACTACATATGTATGTAAAATTGGTAATATATAAAATATTTAAGTTGAATATTATACAAATCTTTAAACAAAAAGAGATATAAAAGTAAAAAAAAATAGATTATATAACAAAATATGTATATGTATATATATATATATATATGCTAATGAAAATTTATATACGAAAATACATGAAAGTATTTGAAATAAGCAAAAATATAAAAATAGGATCCCTTTTTTGGGACCTAAACTTTATATATAAATAAAATTTAAATGAAATACACGTATTAATAAATAATATTTGGAAGAAAATATATATAAAGGCAAGAAATAGAAACATAGCCGAAATATAATATGAAAATTTAAAGATTAATATAATAAAGCAACATTATTTGAAAGGTGAATGGATAAATAAGTTAAATCAATGAGGGACGAAATTAAAATCGAAACGAAATTCAAGTCCTAGAATGAAAATGATGACAATAAGCTGCTAAGGACCGGATTATCGTGCGCGCAAACAGACGAGGGTTTATTGGGCAATTATCCCAAACCCTCAAAACGACGCCGTTCAGACGCTGGTCACTCAGCAGCTTAAAGACTAAATTGAAACAAATAGTAAAATCCAAGGCTAAATCAGAAAAATAAGCGCAGGACCGTATCATAGACTACCGCGAAAGCGGAAGGACCTGGCACGTAAATATACCTAAACTCAAAAACGCGCGGATCCTCCCTGGGTCGGGTCACTCACGCGGATCTTGGCCATGAAACGGCGCCGTTTTGGGTCTTGTTGACCCGTTCCAAAACGACGTCGTTTATATGGGCTTTAAATACAAAAAAACACTCTAAAAAATCTCATTTTCCAGCCCTATTTTTCAAAAACAACAAAGAATCCTCTCAAAAGAGGGGAACCGGTCCTCCGAGCCCTAGCCTGAGGTCGGCTGGACTCCGGCCATCGGACCACCGTCCTCCGTTGAAACCGCCGCCGTACATGGTGGTCGGAGTTCGCGAGAAGGGCTCTACCAGACTTCTAAAACACCCTAAACCCAAATATAAACCTAAAATGTGCAAAATCCTCACCTAAGAACCAGATTTGAGCATGAATAGTTCGGATTCGAACTCCGATCGTTACCCAAGGTAAGAGTTTTCACCTTTTTTGTGTTTCTATGTATGAGTATATTATATTTGAAGCAAGATAGGTTAGAAGAGTTCGAAAAATACCTCTGTTGGTGTATTTTGTATTCGAAAATCGTAAGAAAAAACTAAAATGGGTCATTCGGCTCTCTTTATAGCCGAGAATAACTAGAAAATTAAAAATACAATTTTTGTTCTGTATTCTCTGCTATTTTTGCCTCTGTTATGCCTTTTTCTGTTGTGTTTTTGCCCGTTTTGGGTGGTTTGCAGGGCTGAGGAAGGTCAACGGGAGGAGGGGTTTTCGTTTCGGTGCTAAGGAGCCGATGTGGCCAAACCTCGGGTGCTGGGAAAGCCATGGAAACACGTGATTGGCAGGAGAGATGCGGTGCTAGGGTCACCTAGGGTTTCGGCTAGCCGAAACTTGGTCTAGGTGTTGGGCCTATCGGGCTAATGGGTAAATGGTCTAGGTTAGTGTTTTGGGCCAGGGGTAGTTGGTATAGGTATGGGCAGTTTGGGTTTGGTTCAATTTGGGCATATAATTGGGTTAATGTAATTGGGTCGGGGTTAATGTGTAAATGGACTTTTATTTTGGACTTTCATTTAATATATTTTGGGTTTTAATATTTATTTTGGTTTATTTTTTAGTTTGAAATGGGCCCGGGCATATTTGGGTCTGTACACCATGCTTTATCGAACCTCTAGACTGACTATTCGAACTATGTGAATCCATGATTTTAGACAACAAGGAAGAAAAATAAAAATTTTCAGAAAGAATAAGGATTTCACGATTTCATTCTAAGGGATTTCACGATTTCGTTCCTAGTCGTTTTAGGGATTCAACGATTTGATTCATAAAAGTTTTAGGGATTTCAAGAATATTTCAGAATGCTAACGATTTAGGCATCAAGATTTAGAGATTTGAAGATTTTAGGGGTTGATTTCGGAGGTTAGGGATTTGGGAAATTTCACGATTTAGGGATTTTAGATGGGAAGAAAGTATCAAATTGGGGGGTTTGGGGATTTAGGTTTTTTTTTTTGGTTTTATGATTATTAAATTTATTTAATTTAATTTTTTACCACGTTAGCCACTTTAATTTTAATGCGAGCCACGTCATCAGTCAAATGAACGCCACGTAGACCAATTTTCTTGACCGACTGTTGACTAACGGTCAGCTGACGGTTACCGTTTCAATTGGGTTGAAATCTGAAAAATCCGTTACGTGAAGGGCCGATTTAAAAAAAAAAGGTTAGGGGCATATATCAAAAAGCCCCCAAAGGTTGAGGGCTTTTTTTACAATTATGCCGAAAATTTATTAAAAAATTAAGAGATTGAGTCATTAATATTTATTTATTAATTTGTATATTCGTGCAATGCATAAATTTAATTATGTGTACTAAATAAAAAATATTTAATTATTTTATTAAATATGACATCAATCTATATTTGAAAGTTTAATATTTTTTCAAGTGAGTAATTAATATTAATTTTATTTAAATAGAAAATTGATGGTATATTTCAAAATTGGTTTCTACATATTATGAATATTGATTTTGATTTGTTGATTTTAATGTGAAATATGCATTAAATTTGATTTATTATTAATGGTAAGAAAATCATATTTAAAACTTAATTTAAAAAGCGAGAGTCATTTTAAATATAATTAAAAAAGTGTATTTTGGAACTTAAAGAATATCTCAAAATTCAAAGTGTTCATATGCTCACGTACTTTCTAGTTTGTTTTAGTTTAATCAAAACAAATAGAAGTAGTTACATGTAGTGAAATTGTCATAAATCTCACTTTAGCAAAGTAACATAATATTACTTAAAAATAGATTTAACTAACAAATCGATACTTAAACTATACTCTTTTTCTTATTTTGATTCTTAAATTAGTTTTAATTTCTATGTTGGTACCTTCGTTATCCAACTGTTAAGCCTATTTTTTTATAAAAAAATCAAATTAATACCTAAACTAAACCCTTTTTTTCAAGTTAGTATCTACATTATTCTTCTGAGCTCATTTTGCTCAAAAATGTTATATTCACTAAAAATTCCAACCAATAATAAATTGTCACGTTATATAAACTTAAAAAAAAAAATTATGAGGAGAGATCCACTTACACCCAAAAACTAACATGGTTTTACATCATTTTATAACTTTTTTTTTACAGCTGATATTTTAACAATTCAGCTGTTGAATTTCATGTTCAATTCATGTAAATTATCCGTGTTAAGTTTGAAGTATCAAATTTTTTTTAACTATTTGTTTTATGTAAAAAAATTTCAACTGTTATATATATATTAATATAGTAGATCGATATAATAGAAATATTTGATCGAAAAACTTCAATCATGTCTCAGACAATAGCATTTAAATATGATCGGTTAAATTCTACTATTAATCTTGCAATATGTGTAAAGTTGTATATTTAGTCTATATTCTCCAATTGGATCATTTTTAGTCCCAAACTTTTTTGAATTTTAAAAGTTTAATTTTGAAGCAAACGACAACAATTACACATCATATGTGTTTGCCGTATCAAATTTTGGAACCAACAAAACTTAATGAATTTAGTAGCTAGTATTTGGTCAGGACTATAATTTTAAATTCGAAAAGTACAAATACTATAAATGACCAAGTTAGTCATTGAACTTGGAAATTGTTCCCACATTAGGGTCTAAACTTTTTTTGTGTGTGCAAGTTAGTTTCTAAACATGTAAATTGTTCTCACATTGCCTTGGGGCCTAATTTTTCTTTGTCCGAATTAGTCATTGATATTTTCTTGAAAACCCTAAAGTTCAGGCCCCAATGTAGAAAGCCCACCATTACTAACCCAATTCTTGAAGCATTGTAGAAAGCCCATCTACTTGAAGCTTGGTAACCCAATAAGCACTCCGATAAATTGTAGTTATCAGGTTAATTTTTAGTCTTAAGGATAAGATAACAGAAAGTTCAAATTCCTTACAAATCTATCTTGTAGATAGCTTTGAATGTAATTTCATATATACCATTGGATGTAGAGGACCTCGACTATAAATAAAGACCTTCCCACCTCACTTCTATCATCTATATTGTATTATTCATTACTCAATAATGCAATTAAGAGTAATTACTCAAAATTATGCTTTCTTGAGCTTTTTTTCTTTTCTTGCTTATTTTGCTTAGTTGTTTTCTAGTATCGGTGTATTGGATAATTCTTTTTGAGATTATCAAAATCAAGGGTTTAGGTTAACTTGGGCAAGTTTGAACTGAATTCATCGCTTAAGCCCACACGGTTTGTTAGGCTAAAGTTCAAGCCCATGATAGTTGGTATCAAAGTTAGGTTCATTAAGTTGTTGAGTTGTGATGCAAACAACAGAAAGCCTCGATGGATGGTTAAGAAAGGTAGCAATTTGAGGGATATGTTGTTAGTGATGGATGGTAGACTTGCCAAACTTGAGGAGTCCATTGGTGATGTGAAGGAAAGCTTCGATGGACTTTGTAGGAGATGAGCTCAATGAGTAAAAGTAGGAGGCTCTTAACACCATCATGGAAAAGATTTAGGTATGGGATCTATTGCCTTTAGTGTAGTTTTTTCATCATATATACTTGTAATTTTTTTGAACAAATTGTTGAAATAAAATTTCATCATTAAAATTAATATTTTTTGTATTTGTCCTTAATGGTTTTTGCACATAAAATAAAATGAATAAAAAAATATTGACTTATTGATTACCTAACGTTTAATTAATATTAAGTTTAATTTTGTGGTAGGATTAAAATACGAGAAGACAACTTCTTAGTAGGTAAACTAAATGGTCCATAGTTTGATAAATCATAATTGAGAAAATCAATTCAAGGACTATTATGCCATCTATCATGTCCAATTGGGGAGATACCTTATCTTAGATATTGGAGAGAATTGACTCGCAGAAGATACAAACATAGATGTGATAGTCTAGACTAACAATACATCGGATATGACCTAAGTCGAAAACATCCTACATTCGTTTATGGATTTATTTTCTTGTGATGTTCATGGTGTGGCATACCTTCCCAAGTAAGTGACTGACTGTGCGTGTGTTACTCCTATACTTTTGTAACGCCCCAAAATTTTTCATACAACATCTGATACTAATCCGTGACCGTGTTCAAAAATTTTTGGAGGAAATATGGATATGAGTTTGATAATTTGATTTTGAAGATGGAAATCAATTTATAAAATTGTGAAAGTGAAACTTTGGCAAAAAAAGGGACCAAATTGAAAGATTTAAAAAAGTTAGACTAAAGTGAAACTTGATCAAAAATAGAAAATATGAGTTATTAATGATTATTTGACATGAGATTGACATGAAATTTGTATTGGTTTGATGAAAATCAATTTTAGACTAAATCGAAAAAGATTGGAAAGTAAAGAGAATAAATTGCAAATTTCCCATTTTTACCGTGAAATTTCACCACCCATGAACTTATATTAGAGATTAAATGTGATTTATAATGTTTGAGCTGATAAGTGCCAATGTCTTGTGAAGAAAGTGTAATAAGAGGAAAAAATGGGCTAAAGTGAAAAATTTTCATATAAGGACATTTTGGTCATTATACATGAGATTTATGTTGAAAATATTTTTGGAAATATTATATGATTGAGATTAGATTTGAGCCATTAGATGTATTTATAACTTGGAGTTTGACCATTTGACTTGTTTTAATTTTTAATGTGTTTAAAAGGGGGAAATGGGATAAGATATCATCACCATCAAACATGCTCAACAAGCCTCTCATACTCTTCCATGAAAAAAAATTCCCTTCTTTTTCTTGCCAATTTTCTTGAAATCAAGCCATTTTCCAACACCCAAACTTTCATTTCCCACTAAAATTACTTAGAACATCACCTTCTAGACTCATTTTCACCATTACCTTCTTCATCCAATCTTAGTCTTTTATGGGCTTAGTGAGAGAAAGTTGAAGCTAGAGAGAAAGGTTCAAATAAGGTGAGAAATAATGTTTTTATCATTTCTATCCTTTTTATTAAAGATTTTTGCTAAGACAAAGCTTAATAAGCTTGAGTATTAATACTTTTGTTATATTTTATTTATGAGAAAAGGAGAAATGAAGAAAAATAAACTTTCAAGCTAATTTATTAGACGATTCAAGTGGTAAGAAACTTAATTTTGAGATTTAGTCCAACCAAAAGGTAGGTACCCTTGGATTTGCTAACTTCCCTTAATAACATAATTGTGAGATTTGATTATTGGTATAATAAAATGTAAAATTAATTATGTTTATTGGAATTAAATAGAATTTGGTGTGCTTTGATAATTGGAAATAATGTGGCAATATTGTTGATCTTGTAATTGTATGAAGATGAATTAAGAACTTGTAGGCTATTTGGAGAGCTTTATATGTCTGAAAATATTATCAAGTCTAGTTTCTAATGAAACAAACTTTAGATGCATCCAAATTATACATATGGAAAAAAAGTAATTTTAAGTGAGGAAACATCAGAGCTACCTAGTAGCAACATTGGAGCAACTTTTAAAATTTGTTGGTATTAATGTAAAAAGAGTTAAATTTGCAAAAAGAAAAAAGAAATTGTAGAAATTGAATTAGGAAAACTTTATATATCTGAAAATATTTTTTAGTCTAGTTTCCAACAAAATAAATTGTAGATGCACCCAAATTATACATGAGGAAAAAAATAATTTTAAGTGAAGCAAGGTCCAAGCTATATAGTAGCAATATTTGAGCAACTTTAAAAATGTAATGTTATTAATGTACAAGGATTTAAATTTTGAATTTTTTTATGGAAATAAGGTTATTGAGTCTAGTTTCAAAAACGACAACGAATCTTAATTTCAAATTTCGTAGGGTAAGATATAAATGATTTAGTGACTACCGTACGACTAAACAACCCTGTTTCAAAAGGCTAGAATATTAAATTACTCACACATATGAGTTGTAATAAAAAAAAACTATAACACCGCGATACTCGACTTGACCATCGAGTCCGAGTTACGAGGTGTCATAATCGTTGCTAGAGAAACTACGGTCAAACACATTCAATTATATATCATTGTATGATTAAATTCAGATAATACATAGATTTAATCCAATTTTTAGGATTAAGTCCCTAATTCAACAAATCTACAACCCAATTAAGTACTTTGCAACTCTTAGTAACTGAAACATTTAAATTTATTGAATACTTAGAAGAAAAACTCAAAACTACATAATAGGTGTAACGACCTGATAGTCAGGGGTGTCGAAAAACGTATTTTTGGGACTCCGTTTTTGGAATAGTAAATTTTCGAAAAACTACATACTTATGAGGCTAGTTTAGTAGCTAATTAGTTTTTGGAATAGTAAATTTTATGAAATTAGGAGTTATTAAGGTATAGGGACTAAATCGCGTAAGGGTTAAAAGTTTGAATTATAAATTGAAATAAACTAAAGGGACTAAAGTAGCAAAAATACCATTTATTAAATGGTGGGATAGCGACCGACCGTGTTTTAATGATTTTGCATGTGTGTATTATGTATATATATTATATATTAAGTTTTATTAATATTATTAATATAAACAAAAGAAAAGAAAGAGAATGTTTCATTCTTTGTCTCATGCAAACAAAAGAAAGAAAGAAAAAGGAAGAGCCACTCACGAATAGGGTTTGGAAGTTCAAATCCAAATTGGTTAGTGTAATTTAGTCCCTATATCTTAATAGATATGAATAAAGAATGAGCAAAAATTATACTATTGAATTGAAATGCATAAACATAGCTTACTTGTTGCATTTTTCATTTTAAATACTTATATCAAGATTATGTTATTCGGATTATAAAAATACCACTGAGTTTTACTTAGCGTGCGGTTTTATTTTCTGTGCGCAGACTAGGTACTGTTCGAATTATTGCCAACTCAGTATCAAATCACAAATTCCGAGCTCAAGTGTGGTTATATTTCATTTTTTAATGGCATGTACCTAGGGAGTCTTTTGTTGATATTGTTTATAAGATGGTGTTAACTTAGTTGCTAGTGAAATGATGGTCAAATGTGTATATGGTTGTGGTTGAGGCTATGTTGGTATGTTAGCCTAGTTTATATTTTGGTATGTGATAGTTTAAAGTTTGGTAGCTTAGCGTAATGCTTGGTATGTGCTTAGCTTCATATTTGGTAACTTTAGAAGTTGAAAGTTAGTTCAAATATGTTAAATGTGATATGAATGCAAGTCTTTAATGTTTGAAGTGTTGTTGATGTATTTGAACATATAAAATGTGGTACCAATGAGGGTACATTGGTTAGGCATATCAGGTGATGAATTTGGTGTATTTTGGGCATGTTTAATTGTGTTTTAAATAGGTTAAATGATTGGTAATTGAGTTGCTTAGTGCCCAAGTAAGTAGGAAATGGTAAACTTGAGTATTAAGGTACTTTTGGGTGCACACAGCCTGGCCACACGAGCATATGTCACATGCGGGCAACACACATGGGTGTGTGTGTGACCTAAGTCAGAGAGTTACACGACCTGGCCACACGGGCATGTGAGGCACATGGCCTGTCCACACGGGTGTGTAACCCATGAAATCAAAATTTTTGTAATTATTTCTTAAACTTCAAGAATTGTTTCAAATTAGTCATTGCCTATTTTTTAAACTATTTTTTGGGTCCCGTAGACTCATAATATGGGCTACAAGAGTAACTTTTACTCTAAATTGGGGTGGATTAGCAAACTTAAATTAAGTGCATTCTATTAACATCATCGAAGATAAATTAAAAAGATAATTGTAGACAGAGTATGGACTAATACTCTGATGCTAATAATTGAAATAGTCTTGTATGTATCCTAATTCTGACATTCTAGAAGGGATAAATAGTGATAAAAGTGTAGACAGTGGAAGACCAAGTTTAGAAATGCATATCATAATTTTTTATTTGAATATATAAGAATCTACCATGAAAGTATTAGATTGTCGTGATCTGCCCCCGCATATTATAATGTTATTAGTTAGTTTATATGTTGATTATGATTGAATTAATTGTTTGATTCATTAGTAATACTCGTGACCTTAATTCGACGATGGAGAGGGGTTAGGGGTGTTACAATAGGTCATTATATCTTTTTGAACTAAAAGAGAAAAGTGCAACAAAGTAAAGGGGAAAACGAAATAAAGACTAAGCTAGAAAAGGAAAAACCCAGGAATCTAAATGATTGAAGGAATGAAAAAATGCCAGAAAATGAATGTCTAGTGTTTTGTGCCATAAAGAGGCTTTAAATATTTTGATTTCTTAAACCCTGATATTGACAAAAATACCCTTTAAAACTGTGATGACATAAGCTTGTTTGGACACAAAATTACCCTTACAGTTTTTTCACATGTCAAACTTCAATATTGCAACATCCATGGCCGTTGGCATGAAAGGGGTATGAGAGGCTCTCGGTGTCGCGACACAGCCTTGCTGGTGACGCGACCAGGATGACGAGCCACTAGTTTCAACTTCATCTTTTGGGCTTAGAGTCGCAACCTCAAGGGCTTTGAATCGTGACTTCGAAACTTAGTGTTGTGACACCCATACTCTGTGTCACGGCCTCCATAACAAGCTACTTCCAAGTTGACTTTTAGTGATGCTTAGCCTTAATCATCGCCCTACACAAGCTCAAATTAATTATTAGACTCCCAATGACATAGTTTTGCCTATTTGGGTTTTAAAAGTGATAAAATATAAGAAAAGCTAGCATTAAAACTAAAACCTAAGAATTTATAAAAAAAATATTAAAAAGACTCGTAAACTACTTGAGAACAAGCTCATTAAGACCCAAGAGAGCCTAATTTGACATATCAAATTATAATAGATTAATAAGTAAGAATTTGATATTAATGTGTCATTGGCACAATAAGAAAAATAATTAATTTTTGGTATGGCAAGCTTTGTGAATTGTGTATAAATATGAATACATTGATGGAAAGGTATAAAAATTGGAAACGAAATTAAGATTGATATGGTATAAGTTGAATATTCATTAACTGAACCATAAGTGCTAACTATACAAATCACCTTAATAAGTGACATGAAGAATGTGTACAAAATCATACTTGAAAGTTGAAACTAGAGGTGAGCATGAGCCGGGCGGCCCGGCCCGGCCCGAAGGCCCGCCCGAAATATGGGAGGGTTTGGGCAAAAATATAGGCCCGAAAAATGGGCTTGAACAAAAAAATAAGGCCCGTTTAAAAAATGGGCTGGGCTCAGGTAAAGAATTTTTGGCCCGAGCCCTGCCCGGCCCGGCCCGGCCCGACCCGAATTCACTAAAGACAAAAAAAATATTTTTTAATATTATTTTCTTATTATTTTCTCCCTATTTTGTTACCATTTTACTATTATGTTGCTACTATTTTGTTATTATTGTTTAGATATTGTATAAAACTTATTTTTTTGTTAATTTTGTTATTATTTTAAAGACATTTGTTAATTTTGTTATTATTTTAGAGACATTTGCTTGTTAAGTTGCATCTATTTTATTGTTATTTAAGTTTACATATTTTTTAAAATTTATTTTTAATTTGTTGAGAAATATTTATTTTGATGTTTTTAGTTTTTTTTATGGCTTATATATATTTTAAAATTATATAAAAATAATATAAAAATTAATATGGGCGGGCCGGGCCGGGCCGGGCCCGAGTTTTAACATTTTTATTTGGGTCAGGCTTGGGCAAAATTTTAGGCTCATTTTTTGGGCCCGGCCCGGCCCGAGCCTGACAAACGGGCTTAATTTTTTAGTTGGGCCCGACCCGAACCCGGCCCGGCTTGGCCTATGCACACCTCTAGTTGAAACCTAATGTGAAATTAACATGGAGTTGGCAGAATTAAAACTCAACTATAATTTTGTAAAAGATTGAACACTAATATGAACAAGGTAAGATAGAAAATCTGAAAGTACTTACTAAGCTCTTTGAGCTTAACTCATTAGTTATTTAAATGCATAGTTGGAAAGCTTTTCCAAAAGCCTTGAGACTATATTTTGGGAGGATTGCATCACCGTTGAGGTTTGAAGATTGTAACTAGGGATTTGTAGTAGCTTATTAGTGCTTGGAATATACATAAAGGTTTAGGCTAATTTAAATATTTATAAGTATTTTGGCTTGTATGATCTCTTTTCGTTTGATATTAAATTGATGTTTTCGATTAACTTTTAATTATCATATTGGTTCAAACATGTGTGAGACTTGAATTTAAGCTTGAATGAGATTTGAAAATATTTTAAAGTAATTGAGAACTCATTTGTATGATATGGTGTTGTTTAGGGATGATTTAATGTATTTTGAACCAATTTTTATGGTCTATGGGTCTAGTTAACGAAACATGGCTTGGTTGATTGGTACAACCAAGTTAGTAGAAAAACTGCTACAATACAAGGCAAAGATATTGATACTTATGCCCCTAAACCTTAAAAAAAAATTATGTTTTATGCCTCAAAACAACCCCAAACAAGATCTTCATGTTATAGTTTTGTGCAAGAAGCTTAAAATATTTTTAAAAAAATGTTTTAAGACCTTAGAAATGATTATATAAATATACGAAGTGTAATTTTTTTTTTGTAAAACCTCTATTCTTCTATATTCGAAAGATTACATTTTGAGTCCAAATAGTTTCGAAGACTCATGTTATGAATTAGACGTGTTCATATACTTATACAATGACTTGAAAGGATTTCTAAGTTTCATCTGAACCTCTTTAAATGTTGCAAATTATTTAAAGAATTTTGACTAAGATGAAAAATGGGTACTTTATAAAAGGGAAAAAAATCTTGTGTAAGCCAAATAAGTGTTAGTGTTGCATCACTTATTTGCATTAGATGTTAGATCGAGTAAGGGGTATTACAACTTTGATGCATTAAAAGTTTGAGTTCAATTGATAATAGAGCCGAAAGTTAGTACATTGGGTATATGATTTATACATGCCATGACTACATTTACAATAGTGAAATTCATAGCCTAATAAAGAGTAAATGATTTCCTCTCATTTCCATTACATGATTGAAGAAAAAATAACATGACCACAAGTCATTTTTCTAGTATGAATGATTTAATTATTATATGTTACTATTTGACTTTTTTATGTTGGAAGATGTAACAATTATCGCGAGATAAAATATGATGATATTTGGTGAATGAATTTAACCAAAACAGATTAATGATATCTTATGAGGGTAACATATATATGAAAAGGTCATTGGACAAAGACTTAATGAGTTGCTTTTGTAATGACATATAATTGGGAGTTCGTCATAGTATTTTCAGTCAATATTGTTATTAATGGATGAAGCCAAAACTTAAATACAAATTATTTAAGTCCTAATTATATATTTCTGATTGGTCCCTCCGCTAACTCAGTATAACCTTCTATAGATAGCAAATTTGAACTGATTCGTTAAATGAATGAAAACGACTAGAGAGCAATATATTACATGAATTACTATCCATAGTAAATGTATTTTATCGAAAGTACATGTATTTAATTTCTTTGAATTTCTATTTACTTTAATGTAATTAAATAATTGAAGTTCAAAGTGATAAATTAATTGGTCATCATAGTTTTACTGAATAAGAAATTAAATTTATTTACTCATAGATTCTAATACAGTAATATCATCATAACTTTAACGGAATTAGAATTTGGTTGAGAAAATTGTTTAATTGAAATAATTAATTTTGAATTAATTAGATAAATAATATTTTGATAATATAAAATTGGTTATTAGGTTAAATAATTATATGAGCTTATTTTAAAATTGGATTGTACATATAATTGTATCCAAAACATGAAAAAGGCCTAAAAAATGGGCAACACACTGTGAACCCAATGTATGCTTTTCGGTGTGTCGCCTACCACATTGAGTCTTAGAGGGACTTTAGGTTTTCTAGTAAAATATTATTTCCTCTCTTGTAACACCCTAAATAATTTATCTCTGTTACTATAATTGTTTACATAAATTTGTATCTGCTTCAGTGGTTAAGTGTTCTGGGTGTGTGTGTGAGGTCCCAAGTTCAAGTCCTATTTTTGGCAAATTTTGGTATTTTTCTGACTTAAGTCTTGTTCTTGCTCAGTGGGCTTATATTAAATTATCTGTAAAACTATGTTAGAATGAACTTGTTGGTTCAAGTGGTAAGGGATTTTGTGTATTGGTGTGTTGGAGCTCTTGAGTTCGAATCCTTATGCGGGTATAGGTGATATTTTTGCTCGGGTTTGTGTCAGTGTTTCGCTGGAACTGAAATGCTGAGTAGTGGATTAGTGGAGAGGATTTTGAGGAGATAGGGTTGGGGAGTTATCAGAATTTTTATTTTGACTTCTCTTTTCCGAATTTTCAGTTTTCTATCTTCCTCACCCTCTCTTCTCATTTTCTTTTTCAAATTCATCTCTTTTGTGTACAACGTTTGGCTGCCTTCAATCGGTAAGTGTGGTTTTACTAAGTTTTAACGTTGTTTTGGCTAAGTGATCACTGAAGGGGGTTCGTTTTTGTTACTCTCGTTTTACATGAGGAACAAGGATTGGCTGAGGTTCCTATAGCAAACTAAGTGCTGGGGTTTTAGTTCGACATCGGTAAGTTCCATGGTTATTAATGAATGGTATAAGGTTTCTAGTGTGAATTGATTTCGTGTCGAGTTTTATAATCACTTACCGAATTTGGGCATTTGATTGTCGACTTTTAGGTTTCGTGAGGTTTAGGAGTGGTTTTGCCACGAAACGATACCAGGTGTGTACCCGAAACGTAGAAAAATAAGATTCAACAAAAGCCAAAATTGCAATATGTCGACACTACATGGGCGTGTGGTCGCCCATGTGGTAGGCCGTGTGCGATTACACGACCGTGTGATCAACAAAGGCCAGATCGTGCGCAAGACACGGCCGTGTGCTGGCCGAAGTCTGGTTGTGTGAGCCATACAAGCTAGGCCAAATTGGGTGTGTGGGCCCACACGGGCATGCCACGCGGGCATGTAGATTCTGGGCCTGACCGTGTGATCCACACGGGCAAGGCCAATCTGGGCATGTGGGCCACACGAGTATATGGGCCCGTCTATCTAAAATTTTCCCTAGGGTTGCATGGGTCGTCCTAGACGAATGTGGGCCTATTGTAGTGTCGATAAGGGCTAAATAAACTATATTCTGTATGATATGATAATTTGATAGACTAATATTCTGTATTGAGCATGATAGTACCATGCATGTCTGATTATTGTTCTATATGCCTATCTGTGTTATGATTAATAGCATGTTGAGCATGTTAGATTGTATAATTGTTACTGTTTCTGTTACTACTATTGGGTTGGGATTATGTATATTGGAGGAAGTATTCAGAAAGGCAATTTACGCCTATTATTTGGCAGCATGGCTGCATTATATCTGATATGTGCCGCATCGGTACAACGTGGTGTATAGGGCTGTGTGGGTGTTTTAAACCCCACATGGTGTGTAGGGATGGTCAGAGATGGTGTGTAGAGGATGGGGGTAGGATATCTAATTTTTTATTTCTGATTCTGATTTGCACATCTGTATCTGTATCAGAGATGGGCTTAGGCCCGAATCTGCATCTGTATCTATAATGGGCTTTGGCCCGAATCTGTATCTGTCTGATTTTGATTTTCTGGTTATGTGCATGCTTAATTCTGTAGGGTTACACACTGAGTTTACGTAAACTCACTCCTTTCTGTTTGTTCTGTTCAGGTAATCCCCAATATTATGCGGATCGGTGCGGCGGAGCTTCTCGGTGACCACATGGTTATAAACTATTTAGTTTAATAATTTATGGTTTTAATTTAGCTTTAAAGATTATTTCTAGGTTTTTGTGTAATTTGGACTCTCTGGACTTTTGGCTGATTTTCTTTGGGATTTGGATTTTCATTTTTAAACATGATTTATGACTGATGATTAAAAACTACGTTTTTTTAGAACCAAAAAGGTTTTCTAAACAATGCGAATTGATTTCCTAAAACAACATTTTCAAGCTTCCGCTATATAAAAACCCCTAAAAAGGCAAACTAAGTAAATGAATAAATGATTTTGACAAGAGATAAAAGAAACGAGAGTCAAGAAACTGATACGGTTTTAGCACGTGGATTTTGCAAACCAAACTCCTTTCATGTGACACTGCAAGATTCGGCCATAACGCCTAGGCCGGGTTTGAGGTGTTACATCTCTTCTATCTTAATAAAATTTTTGTGATTTTTCCCTATTTAGGGTTTATAGGTAGCTGAAAATAAACATAGTTGATATGTGGATACTCCACTAGAATTTATGAAAAATTTATTTAGCTACAATTAAATTCTATTTTTCGTGAGTATTTGTGATTACAAATTTTGGTTCTGGTTTCCTATAAAGAAAGTGAACTTTCCCCGCTAGAAAGTTACAATTTTCGTTTTGTGTTCAGTTTCCGATAAGAGTTCGCTTTTTTAGCATCTGACTGTTCAAGAATAGTGAAGAATATCATTCAGTCGAAAACCAAGATTCAAAAAAAAACACCTTAAGCTCGGAAACACAAATACTAAATTTGGAAAAATTTATGGCTATAGATAAGACAACAAAAATTATAAAAATTTTTGAAATTTTGCTATGCATTCATAAACAATTTTTCCAACACAATCTTCATTTGGAAAAGAGGGCTGATGACAGCATTTTACCAAGTGATGATGGAAGTTGGCTCACAGTCATTTTCCTTATTTGAGTGTTTGAATGAAGGTCTAGTCATAAGAGTAGCTGCTGGTTTGACACATTAGGGGCGAGTGCTGAATTGAGTATTAGAAGGAGATCTACCAGAAATTTATTTTTTGGGATGGGGGGAAGCTATAATGAGTAAAGTGGATCTACCAGAGATGAGGACTGTAAGAACCCATTATTGCCTGGGCCCACAACATAGTCCAAAAATAAATCAAATTATAAACCAAAATAAAATGTTTTTTTTACAGTCCCTTTACAGACCCATTTACAAATGGCCCAATTTATTACAAGCCCGATACATGAAACCAAATACAAATCAAACCCCTTTTACCCAACCAACCCAAATATACCGGGGCCCAAATTAAAAACCCGATTACAACCTCAAAACATTACCCTACACCTAAATTAAATTACACCCTATGACCCAAATACTAGAGTTAAGCCCACTAACCTAAAAACTACCCAAATACACATGCCCAGACCCAAACCGCAAAGCCGGCCCAAATGGCGCAGGTGATTAACCAAGGTCAGAATGCCTAGGGTTTCTGAAACCCTAGGCGCCGCAAGCAATCAAAGACCCCTCATTTTGCGCCGTAATCGGTGAGCCAGTGCGTCTATCACCACCAGATCCTCGGGTATACCTACAAAAGGAAAGAAAAGGCCAGAGAAACATAGCAAGAAATCGAAGGGATTTTTTTTTACTAATTTGTAACAATAAATAGTGGCTATAAAAAGCCCGAATCGAAACAATGTAAAGACTACGCATACACGCATATTCAATCAATAAAAAACCGAGAGGTGATTCTCCACAATTTCGATCTGCCTAAGTCTTTTTATTACTATTTCTTTTTTTTTATACATGCAAACACATAGAAACAATAAATTCCCCATTTTATGCTGAAAAAAGCGAAGAAATTTACCTCCGACCGCCGTGGGTGGCGGCGCTGATGACGGCACATAGGCGCGTGAGGTGCCCGATGATCGGAGCATGGCCGGACTAAGGCCGGAGCTCAGAGGGCAGAGGGCTCTTTTTTTTTTAGAGAGTTTCCGGAGTTTTTTTTTTTTAAATGAGGTTTAAAATGTTTTTTTGGCATAAAAATGACTTATATAACGGTATAAAAACGACGCCATTTTGCTTAAGCCAATAGGCCACAAAACGACGTCGTTTAGGAGTTGAGGATCCGCGCGTTGACCCGATTACCCGGGTAGGATCCGCGTGTTTTTGTAAAAGGGGTAATTTTCCTCTTTGGTCCTTCTGCAATTTCATTATTTATAATTTCGTTCAATTTGAATTTTTTATTTTTAATTTAGCCCCCAAAGCTTTGTTTTTGTCTCGATTTGGTCCCTGAGCCCTTTAAACGTGTATGTTAGAACGACACCATTATGGGAATAGGGAAAATTTTCCCAGTGAGTCCCTCATGTATAAAGCGCGCTTCAAATAGGTCCCTAATTCGGCTTTAATTTTTTTACAAAATCACCCCAGAAATTTATTAAAATATAGATCTGATCTTTTTTAATTTTATTTTTTTTATTTTGATTAAACATAATTTTAGATATTTGTTTTAATATTTTATATATATTATTTATATCATCCTAAACTTTTATATACATGAAATTGTTTTTTTTATACATTATTTTATACAATTATTTTCATATATTACTTATTATATATAAAATTATTTTTATTATATATATTTTATTGTATTATTATTTCCATATATTATTTATTATATTATAAGTATTATTTTAAAATCTGTATATTATTACCATATATTATTTTAAATTTGTATTATTAAATATTATGTATTGTTTTAAAATTGGTGTTATTATTAAATATTATGTATTTTTTTACATTTTTTTTATATATAGTACGATATTTTAAAATGAATTATTGTAAATATAAAGCTTTATTTTACAAATATATGTATATTATATGTCATAAATCATTCTTTTAAAAAACATATTAGATCTTTATATATATATATATATATATATATATGTATTAACCTTTCTAAAAATTTGTTTTTTTTTTTTATCACAATACCTATTTGTTGTTTTTAAATACCTCATTCATCTTCTATTGACATTTTACCTTTTTTTAGTTTTTTAAGTTTTTATACCTTTCGTTTTTTTGAAAAATGTTATAATTTACTTATATTTTTTATTTATCTCCTCAAATTATGTGTTTGTTTATTTTTGTTTAAACATAGTTATTTTTACAATCCATTATTTTATGTTGTTATAAATCGTTTAAATTTGCATGAAATGTTAGTGCATATATTATGTAATTTATGTTGTTTAGTATTTATATCTTGCCATATATTAATGTCATATATTTTGCTTACATCATTGTTTTTTTTTTAAATATATATATAATCCAAAAGCATTTTTAAAGGTAAGGCAACGTTTTTGTGTTTAGAAATTCGGGAAGTAGTGCCCTAACGTGCTGGGTTGCGATTTCCAGTTTGTATAAACACTTAAAATATCCTTTTAAATAAATTTTATAAATCACGAGATGATTTTAGTTACGAGAATTTAAAACATCGTGTCCTAACGTGCTGGATGTGATGTTTGTATTCTTTCGAAAGAAAAGAATCTCGAGTTTTTTCAACTCAAATTGTTCAAATTTTTAAAAAAAGGGGATCATACTTTCAAATCTTTTCAAATTTTCGACACTAGGACAGAAAATTAATCAATTGGTACCAATTTTGGGCGTTACGAGGATGTTAATCCTTCCTCGTACGTAACCGACTCCCGAACCTGTTTTCTAAAAATCGTAGACCAAAATGTTTTATAAGGTGATCCAATCACACTTAAAAAGATTGGTGGCGACTCCTATTTTTTCACTTTCCAAAATTCTTTTTAAAAATATGGTTTCGACAAGGACAATAAGTCTTCAAACAATAGATCATTTCCTTGGAGACATTGTATAAGGAGACAGAAGACTCCTTACAATCAACAAAAAGTGTGATCACATGATTCTATCTTTAAATTATTTCGTTTAGTTTCAGTATGCAAGTGTTTAAACTTATTAATGTACATCTTGTACCTGTATACTTGCCTCATGGTACGGTCGACAAGTTCAACTGACTTTAATTTTTGTGTTTCAGGTAAGACAGGAAGAGATCTGTAAGTCCATTGCTCGAGTGTCTGTATTTGTATTTGTTCCGCAAAACGTGGACCAAATTTGCTTAAGTTGCTGGCCATTGAAACTAAATTTTAATGTATCAATCAACAAGTAAACCCTTCAATTTTTGTCAACGGCAATTTCCTTTTGTTTCTTTATGATTACCATCTACTTTCAATTATTGATGTATAGATGTTAATGGTTGAGTTAAGAAGCCAGATGTTGCCATTAGCTTAAAAAATATTCTTTATGAAAAGAAAGGAAAAATTCAGTCAATCCACGAAAAGAAATGCAAAACCACAATCATTATAGATTCAAATGTTATAAATTTTCACTACTGATAGGTATTATATCAAAGATACTTGGACATACCACTTAATAGTTATCAATATATATATTTAAAATTCTAATATAATTTTCACAAATATATTTATGTTATAGATAGCCTTCCGATTAATAATAAATTCCAAACTACAAAAGCTGATGAGCAAAGGAGCTAATAATGTCGTCTTGTTCCGTCCATGACGAATAATTAAGCAAAATTGAACTGCAAGCCAAGTAATGCAAATTATTTTCTACACCCATAACCACCACGATTTCGCCTAAAAAATGCAACACATCTATCCTTAAGCTCATCAACTGTCAAGCCCCAGTTTTGATGTTAACCAAGTGCAGGCCTCTTCCATCTCCTCTGGGATTGTATAGTGACCAAGCCTATATATTGTTTATCAAAGTATTCCGATAAATTGTTGAACATCTGAGAAATCATGAAAGTTTTTTTATTTAGATTCTAAAGATCTGTACCCATTGTAGGATTTGAAAGTCATGTTCTCAAATCCATTTGAACTCAGTGCCAACGCAGATTTCTCACCAAACTTATATGGAACCACATCATCTCCTGCAACTCAAACTCGTTATATACAATTACATACTTCCGAAGGAATGTTGCCAATAGCCATGGATGATGCCAATATTAAGAAAACGAGTAAAGAAATATGAGTTATAACTGAATTTGTTAACCTGAAAGCAGCCACCAAGTTAATTACTAAATGTCTAAATTATGACCTTAGGTTTCAATAATGACAATATTTACTTGAAAGTCTAGGAAGCTGACTTTATGATTATTTGAAATGACTAATTATATGCAAGCACCAAAATAAATGTTCACTTTAATAACAACTATTTAATGGTTGTCCATAGAAGATGCACAGAATAGTTTCAATCAGCTATTTCCTTCTCAATGTGAAACAGACTACAAATAGATAAGGCCCTGCTATAACATTGAATGTATACAACAATATGCTAACAATAGTAATTTTAGGTTTTATGTCAATGCATTTGGCTGGTTAAATCGCTAAACTTGAGAAATCAGGTTTGCTTTCTAATTATGAAATGTTGACACTAAACATATTTGCCAGGTTAAATTCCTCGAGTAGAATATATTCTAGTCTAGTTACCACCTTGTTATATCCCACTACTTCATGTTAAATTCCTCGAGTAGAATATATTCTAGTCTAGTTACCACCTTGTTATATCCCACTACTTCATAATAAAAACAAATGCTTAAATCCATATAATAGTTTTTATAAACTATGTTACTAAAAATACCTTTTCCATGGCATAGCAAAATGGGCAAGGATGCAACCCGTCTAGCAACCTCATCATGTTTTTCTATTTTGGCTTTCAAATTCCTAGAAAAGAAAACAATTTATAAACCAAATATATATTTTTTTCTGGGGGGTGGAGGTGGAGCACTAAGATTATATACGAAGGTGCAGACATGGGAAACCAACTTTGAACATGGAAGCCATCCACTAAGACCTACAACTGCACTCAAATTGGCAGGTTACAGATCGCCATTTTCATATTTTCCATGAATAAAACAGGTTGCAGAGTATAGTGAGATTGCTGCACCCATACTGAACCCCCCAATACCAAGTTTAACTGTAATAAAAAAAAAGCTGTTGTTAGAATAATGCCAAAATTAGTTACAATAAACAAAACTTTCATAGCTAAAATTGAAAAGTAAGATGAATGCAACATTGCATCGGCTGTAAGCAAAACTGGTCAAGCAACAAATTACTTAACTATAAACCAATCCTAAAATAGTGGTCGTTGTTAACAGGAATTTATTGGAATGCCATTAAATAAAAGGAGTTGTTATAAAAAGGCCATTTTTGTTAAGATAAAGAGAAACATAAATAAGAGGTGAAAACTGTAAGAGCTCTTAGACCATTGCAAAGTTAAAAGGCAGAGGTGCATTGCTGTCAATCTTTTAAAAAAACTTCTTGGGCGAATTTACATTAATCGAGTTTGTATTGGAAGCATTTCCATCTAAATCAATGAAATCCATCAATGTGTATTGACATCTAGAAATAATCTGTTAAGGCTAGTGTTTTTAAGTGGTTGCCAAAGTGCCAAGGTAGTGGTCACTACGGCTAACATTGCGACAAATCTTATTACTTGCCATATTTGAACTTAATTTTGAAAACTAAAATCTTTGGGCTTTGAATGATGCTAATATTATGGAAGTACGCAAGCCCAACTATGAAGTTCAATCCATTTGAAGCAACTTGTCCTAAATATTGGATCAAATCAAACAATCGGATCTCTTGAATTATGGAGATTAGATCAGAATAGCATTGAGGACATATGTCCAACAATCCACTTTACATTGGTCTATTATTATATTGTACTTTGCTATTTTAGATGTTATTTCAAGGGGGATTGGATTGTAATTGATCTCTAGTATTTAAGCAAGTCTCAAAACTCTTGTATATTTGAGAAACTTGTATATGTTTTGTATAGAGTATTGAGAGATCTAGGTCTTTAGATACAAAAATAAGGTTACTTTATTAAGGTGTGATAGGAATTAAATCACTTGTTGTATTGGGATTAAAGATAATGGGTTTTTCTCACTAAATTAGGCTCCGCAAACATGGAGAAATCGAACTACTTATATTTTTCTGATGTGCTCATTGTAGTGACATCTGAAGTAACCACTATAGCTACCACTTCTATTCAAGTACTTTGTTTTTCTAAGTAATTAAAATTGTCTATTTCAACAATTGATATTAAAACCTCCCATTTAACGTAGCAAGTAGTGTGTAATGGTGTTGTTAATTGCTAGATATGGAAGGACCTTCAGTTGCACATCCTTTTATGTTGGAAGGTTCTAACTATACTTATTGAAAGGCAAGAATGAAACCTTTCATCAAGTCCACTGATGAGAAAGCATAATGTTCTTTTCTCATAGGGTGGCAACCACCTATGATTGAGATATAAGCAGAAATGTAACGCCCAAGTTGCTTTATTTTTGCTTCTATAATTCTTACACAAATGTGCATCTGCTTCAGTGGTTTAATGTCCTGGATGTGTGTGTGAGGTCTTGGGTTCATGTCCCACCTTTGCCAAGTTTTGTTATTTTTGGATCCAAACCTTATCCTTATTCAGCAGGCTTACATTAAACTGTCTGATAATTATATCAAAATAAGCCTACTGGTTCGAGTGATAAGGGGTTGGTGTGTTGGAGGTCCTGTGTTAGCGAAAGTGTTATATTTTTACTTTGTTATCTGATAGAGTTTTGGTGGAGTTAAAATTATAAGGCGGTTGTGAGTTAGTGGGTTAGTGGGAGTAAAATTAGGAGGAATATCAGATTTTTTTTTCAATTTAATTTTTGCTTATTTTCCCAAAACTTCTTTTTGTTTTCTAACATTTTTCCTCTCCTCACTTATTTTCCCACCTTCTGATTTCGTTTCTTTCTTCTAATTGCTGTCGTTTTCCTCGTTCGATTTGTGGCTACTACATTCTTGGGTTCTTTAATTGGCTTGGTAAGTGAAGGTTTGTTCATTGCTAACATTTGGGGTTTAAGTTGTAGGCAATGTTAAGGATAGCCGATAGTTGGTGGTAACCGTTGAATTTTGTTACTTAAGTGAAGGCGGTGGTCCATCGGGTTACACTTCAACAGCTTGTGTAAAAATTCAATTTTTAGTGGTATCAGAAATAGTGACTCAAGATCACTAAATTAGATGAGTGAGTTCGAAAATTTTATTATTTAATTATTATTTATGAGCTAAGTGTGAATTTAGAAGACTTTTGAATTAGTAACTTGTGATTTAGAAGAATTTATTAGGTAAAATGGTTTTAAAAATGAGGAATCGAGACCTCAATTTCATAAACCGAGCCGTAAATATTTTTATAAATATTTACGGAGTGTTATTAAGATAGTATTAAAGTTTCGTTAGAAAATTTTAACGTTTTGATAGTTAATTAAGTAAAAAAAAAAACTAAATTGAAAAAATGTGTAAAACTTGCTAATGGAAAGAAATAGTGATTACATAGCTTAATTATTAAACAAAGGAGGACTTAAGGAGTAAATATGCCTAAATGTAAGGCATGAGACGGCATAAGCAGAAAAAAAATCAAGGAATTGGGTGAAACAAGGGCAAAATTAGAAATTTTAAAAAATTTAACAAATAAAATCTCAATTAAAAGGATGTCTAAACATTTCTTCATCAATTTTCAGCCAAAACGCCATAGGTGAGTCCTCTTAAGCTGGTTTTTTTATTTTTTTTCCATCAAGTGAGTTCAATTTCTTGCTTTTTTCTTATAATTTTTGAGTTTTTGAGACTTTTACAATTATGTCCAACTGTTTAATTCATTAGTTTTTGATTTCATGGGTGATTTTGAAAGTTACCATTGATGAGTGCTGGATGTTTATGATAAATTAATATGGATTTGAAGCTTTAATTTTGTTATATGATGATTTTATTATGTAATTTAAATAAAAATTGATTTTAGGACTTAATTGTGAAAAAGTTAAAATTAGGGTTTAGTGTTGAAATTATAAATATCAAATGCTATATAATAGCCTAAAATAATTAGATAAAGTTTTAATTGAGAAAAATTAGCTCAATTGATAGGCCAATTGATCAGGGACTAAATTGTAAAAATTGTAAAATTGTAAAATTTGGGGTAAATGTGTAATTTCAAAAATTGAAAGGTATAAATTGTGAAGTGAATTAGAATTAAATTAGATGCTAATGAATGAATAATTTTATATTATATATCAAGAGCCCAAAAAAAACTATGAAAAAGGAAAATTAGCCGAATAGTCCCTAAATTACAACAAATTCTACAAATTAACCCAGGTAACTTCATATGGTTAAATTTTTATGATAAATTGTTAATTAAGAATGAAATAATGTCTTGTATTTTTGTTATTGAATTATGATTATTGTAAAAATATGAAAATTGAATTGAATTTTCAAATTAAGTGAAACTCATGATTGAGTACGATCGTTCCGTGACACAGAATGAATTGACGGATAGGACCATGGCTGGACCATGACAATATTTAAATGTAATACCATAGCTGAGCTATGGCATTTTAGTGAAAAGATCATAACTGGGTTATGGCACCGTAAAGTAAGACCATGGTTGGACCATGGCAATATATGAATATGTGTGCAAGATCATAATTGGACTATGGCATCCTGATAATAAGACCATAACTGGGTTATGGCATTACAAGTGTAAGACCATGGTAGGGCCATGGCAATATTCGTGTAAGACTATAGTTGGACTATAGCATAAAGAAAACGATGTACTCAATTCTATAAAATGTTCTCTAATTTGACAAAGATTGGTAAGTGACATATGGATTAAAGTGATAGAATTTAAGTAGTTATTGATATTAAGCTCAATCAAGAGAATTCATCATTTGAATTTCTGATTGGCAGTAAGTGTTAGTGAATTGCATGTTTTGTAATTTGTTATAGTATTTTCGGTAAGATTTAACTTTAAAACCAATGAACTTACTAAGCTTCATTAAGCTTACTCATATTGTTTAATATTCTTGTAGATTAATGTGAGATTGGAGGATCGGATCAACACATTGGACTACGCTATCCAGATTACTTCGGTAGATTTTGTTAAATATCCTATGGTTTATATGGCATGTATAGGGTTAGTTTAGAAAATAGTTAAATTTAAAATATGATTGTGAATGATACATATGTATGTGTCTATATGTATGTATATAGTAGTAGTTTTTAGTAATCAATGAATGGAATTATATTGGTAAGTTTATGCAAATGAGTCTTGTGATTACATATTATGTTTAAAACATGATTTTTTTTAGCTTGTATTGGTTGCTTGGTATATATTGGTGAGTATCAATGTTGTGTGGAGGTTGATATTAAAAAGGGTGAGAAAAATGGCCTTAAAATGGCCTATTTTTGTCCACACAGGTAGACACGGGCGTATGTCTTGACCGTGTGTGACACACGGCCTGACACATGGGCATGTGATCTAGCTGTGTGTCCCCTGCATCTTAAAATTTAGAAATAGAATGCTTAGAATGAGGCACACGGGCAGAGACAAGGGCGTGTGTACCTAAAAAGAATTTTGAAATTTTTTTTTAAATTTTTTGAGCTTCCGATTTAGTCCCGATTTCTTTCTAAAGCATGATTTGGGCCTCGAAGGCCCATATAAGGAACAGTATAAATGAATGTTGAGTGGTTTCATATATGTATATTAAATATTATAAATGTTCGTATTTATTCCGTAAAGTTTGGTAATGTTCTGTAACTCTATTCTGATGACGGATACGGGTTAGGGTGTTACAGCTTGATTTGAGGTTGTGGTCATTTTTAATAAGTGATAAGTCGATTTTTGCATATTTGAGTAATCGTTTTAGACTCATAAAGTGGTTGTTAAAGGTATTAGATACTCTATTTTTAAGTTTCAAAAGGCTTGGGAGTGGTTTCACGTCAAATTGATACCAGATTTGTACCCGAAATACAGAAAATAAAGTTTCGAAAAAAGCTAAAAAATTGTTCTGTCGACGTCACACGGACATGTGGTCATTCATGTGGTTGGCCGTGTACAAGACACGACCGTGTGATCGACGAAGGCATGGCCGTGCGCAAAACACAGCCATGTGGTGGCTGGAGTGTGGCCATGTGGGCCACACGGGCTAGGCCAAGTTGGACGTGTAGGTTTTTCAGCTAGGCCATGTGGGCCCATATTTTTGAAATTTTTTTTTAGGGTCGCATGGGTCGTTTTGATCGACTGTAGGCCTACCGTAGGGTCAGTAAGGGCTAACCAAACCCTAAAACTATAGATCTGATAGTCTGATATTCTACTGTGAGTATGATAATGATTTGCATGTTTGATTATTCTGTTATCTGTATATAAAACATGTTGAGCATGTTTAATTTGTTATTTTTGTATCTGTTTTCTATATCTGTTTTGGGGTGAGATTTGTATATAGAGGAAGTATTCTGTATAGCGATCATCGCCTATATTCTGACAGCTTGGCTGCATATTATCTAATATGTGTCATAATGGCACGTTATAGTGTGTTGGGTCAAGTGGGTGTTTTTAACCTCACATGATGTGATAGTATGTTTGAAGTTAGTGTGTAGAGGATGGGTGTTTTCCGCATATTTGTATGTCTATTTCTATTGGGCTACACACTGAGTTTATGCAAACTCACATCTATTTGTCTATTCAGTTCAGGTAATCCACAGATGTAGATGGATTAGTGCGGCGGAGTCTTACAGTGACCACTAGGTTACGAACTGTTTTTACTTAAAGGTTTTATTTACTTAAAGATATTTCTGGGAGTTTTGTATTAATTGAACTCTTTGGACTGTTAAGTAAATTTTTGATATTTGGATTTATGTTTAATATTATGTTTGGACAACTCACTAAAAATACAATTTTTATTAAAACAAAGGTTTTCTAAAATACAAACTGCCTTCTTGAAAATAAAAGGGTTTTCGTAAGCTTCCACTATAAAACATGTTTTAAGACCAATTAATTAATTGAATAAACGTTTTGACAATGGATAAAAGCAAATAAGAGTTGAAGAACTAAGAGTTGAATAACTAAAATGGTTTTATCATATAAATTTCGTTATCAGAACCCATTCTTTGTGACACCTCCGGATTCGGTCATAACATCTAGGCCGGGTTTGGGGTGTTACATTTAGTGGTATCTAAGCCAGGTTGCAAAACTCAGGTTGTGAATTTTGGGTTCCAAAATTGTGGTTTAAAAAGAATTAATTTTCAAATATTTTAAAAATTTTGAGAAAATATGTGGCATACCGAGTCTCCAGTTCCGATCCTGTAAGTATCTTTGTACTTAGATAGAACTGTTCTAAAAACATTGTAGTTAGTACTTCCTGAAACTGTACCGAAATATTTAGAGACTGAAACTTTTGAAAACATCTTTAAACTTTTGATAATTTATGCATAAAATATCTGTTAATAAATACTAGAACTGATGCATAAAATTTTATAATGTAGATAAATTCAAACTATACAATTAGCACTCGTAGAACTCGCGGACGTGGTATTCGTAGCCGTAGAAGGAGCCGAATGGGGGTTCAAGCTGAGTCTTTTTCTCTCGGTAATATGCCACATTTAGATAAGAGTGAGACGTCAGTTTCGCCTATTACTGAGACTGAGTCTTAAAGCTACTTGGTTGGGGACGACGTACTGTCCTGGGCCATGTTGAAGATATTGAATAGGGTTGCTAGACCCCATTCTAGATCTGAGGACCGTAGGTCGATAGCTAAACGACTCTGGTTCAATGGTGCCAAGCTATTTAGGGGTGTCACTAGAGTCGCCCCTATAGTGGCCGAGTATTGGTTGGAAGCCACTAAGAGGATTATGAATGACTTTGACTGTACTCTCGAGTATAAACTTAAAGGTGCAGTCTTTTTGCTTTGCAATTAGGCATATCAGTGGTGCTTAACAATTGAGAAGGGTACTTAGCCTAATTGTCTGAACTGGGATTTTTTTAAAACCACCTTCTAGAGTAAGTACGTGGGGGCGAGCTATGTGGATGATTGTAAGCGTGAGTTTATGAACCTTCGCAAGGTGATAGATCTGTGGCTAAGTATGAGGTCGAATTTCTGATGCTGAGCTGATACTCTCGAGGTATGGTGGCGTCTGAGTTTGAGAGGTACGTCCGGTTTGATGATGGCTTGAGAGATAATTTGAGGGTACTGATTACTCCACAGAGGGAGCGAAAGTTCACGATTCTTGTTGAGAAGGCGAAGATCGCTGAGGATGTTAAGCGCGTGAAGCGCCAGAATAGAGACCTAGAGAGGGGTAGGATTAAGAGGGATTTAGATCTCTCTAATTCTATTCAAAGACCTAAGAAAAAGGTTAGACCAGATTGGCCGATCAAAGTGAGGGCTCTTGTTGCCCCTATTGGGATTCACCCGTGTGAAGATTGTAGTAGGCGTCTTCCGGGCGAGTGTTGGAGGCGGATAAGGGCTTGTCTAATATGTGGGTATCTGGAGTACCATATTAAAGAGTGTCCACAGCGAGCAGATCAGATGTTAGCTTCAAGATTGGGTTCTGTACAGCCTCAAAGGGCAGTTCAGCAGCCATCTAGGGGCTATGGACTAACTAAGGGTGGTAATGGTATAGGCCGTGAACAGAGAGCACTGGGCAGATGTGCTGGTTAGACTGAGGCGTGGCAGCCTGCATTGGTTTATCCTGCTCGACACCGAGAGGATGGGGATGCTCCAAATGTTATCACCAGTACGTTCTTAATTTTTGATGTACCTTATACTGCTTTAATAAACATAGGTTCTACACAATCCTATTTAGCTAGTTTTGTTGCTGGAAACTTGAGGATTTCTGTTGAGAGTACTTCTAGTGAGATCATTATACTGAGTCCGTTAGGGTAGTCTGTCCGGGTTAGAAAATTATTTAAGACTGTTCTGTTAGAGTTGCAAGAGGTTACATTTTTGGCAAACCTGATGGAGTTACCGTTTGGAAAGTTTGATCTGATCCTGAGTATCGATTTGTTGGTTAAACATCGAGTCAGTTTGGATTGTACGACGAAAAGGTCATTTTGAGGACTGAGGATGATAAGGAAATAATTATGATCATTGAGTGTTGAGATTATCTATCCAATATGTTCTTCGCTCTTGTGGCTGAGAAGTTAGTTCGGAAAGGATGTGAGGCGTATTTGGCTTATGTTAGTGTTTTTGCTTCTCGAGACTCTTCTATCGAAAATATCAGAACTGAGGTATTTTTTAGATATTTTTCTGAGGAGTTACTGAACTTATCTCCGAATCGAGAAGTTGAGTTCAGCGTTGAGCTTTTACTGGGTACAGCTTTGATGTCTATTGCTCCTATTGAATTACACTGAAGGAGCTTACAGAGCTTAAGACTTAATTTCAAGAGCTTTTGGATCGTAGATTTTGTTTGTGAAGAAAAAGGATGACACCATGAGGATGTGCATCTATTATCGACAACTAAACAAACTGACAGTGAAGAATAAGTATCTACTTCCGAGTATCAACGATTTGTTTGATCAGCTTTAAGGGGCTTCAGCGTTTTCGAAGATTGATCTTCATTCTGGGTATCATTAATTGAGAGTTAAAGAGGTGAATGTTCATAAGACTACATTTAGGACTCGTTATAGACATTACGAGTTCCTAGTTATACCTTTTGGTCTAACGAATACTCCGGCTACATTCATGGATTTCATGAACCGAGCCTTTTAACCATATCTGGATCAGTTCGTTGTGGTCTTCATCGGTGATAGTCTGGTGTACTCTAAGACTAAGATTGATTATGATGAGTATTTTAAAGTAGTGCTTCAGATTCTTCGTGAAAAATAGTTCTACGCTAAGTTGAGTAAGTGTGAGTTCTGGTTGCGAGAGGTAACTTTTCTGGGGCATGTGTTTCTGCTGAAGGAATCCGAGTTGATCTTAGGAAGATTGAAGTTGTGCTTGATTGGAAACAACCCAAGAATGTATCAAAGATTCGTAGTTTTTTAAGCTTTGTAAGGTATTATCGGCGTTTTGTTGAGGGGTTTTCTCTAATTGCAGCTCCTTTGACTAAGATTCTGCGTAAGAGTATTCCTTTTATTGGGATTGATACGCAGCAATCGAGTTTCGAGAAGCTCAAATCTATTCTAACTCAGGCTCTTGTTCTGATACAGCCTGAATTTGGTAAGAAGTTTGTGGTGTACAATGATGTGTCACATGTCGATTTAGGATGTTTACTGGTGTAAGGTGGAAAGTTTGTGGCTTATGTGTCTCATCAACTTAAAATTAATAAAGGGAATTATCCGACGCATGATCTCAAGTTGGCTGCAGTGATTTTTGCGTTGAAAATTTAGAGGTAATATATGTATGATGAGAGGTGTATTATCTATACTGATCACAAGAGTCTTAAGTATCTTATTACCCAGAAGGAGTTGATTCTTAAGCAGGGGCGATGGATTGAGCTGCTCAAAAATTATGACTGTACAATAAAGTATCATCCTGTGGTGGTTAATGCTCTCAATCGTAAAGCGATGACTGATTTAAGGGCGATGTTCGCTCCTTTTAGTCTATTTTATGATGGGAATCTATAAGCAAAGTTGTAAGTTACGCCGACTTGGATTGATTAGATTAAGGATAAGTAGTTAGGGGATAAGTCTCTGGGTTTGCGATTCCGTTAGATTGAGAGTGTCTCTGCTTAGGATTTTAGGCTGCATAATGGTGGTGTTCTGTGTTTTCGAGGTGGCCGAGTTTGAAGCGTGGGGTTACGAATTGTTACCCGTTATCTAACGTGCCAACAAGTTAAGGCTAAGCATCAGTTACCTTTGGGTTTGCGACAACCCGCTAAGATTCCTTTATGAAAATGGAAAGGAGTGACGATGGACTTTGTTAGTGGGTTGACCTTGACACCCACTAAGAAAGATTTTGTTTGTGTTATCGTGGATTGATTAACCAAGTCCGCTAATTTTATTCTGGTTCAGACGGACTTTTCTCTACAAAAGTTAGCGAAGCTCTATATTTCCGAGATTATAAGACTGCATGGGGTTCCTATTTCTATTATTTCTGATAGAGAGCCTCGCTTCACTCTTCAATTTTGGAAGAAATTACACGAGGCTTCGAGGTCGAGATTGGACTTCAGTATTACGTTCCATCCTCAGACCAATGGTCAATTTGAGTGGTGATTCAAATATTGGAGGATATGCTTCGGAGTTGTGTGATTGATTTCTGAGATAGGAAAATTATCTGCCGCTAGCTGAGTTCGTCTACAATAACAGTTTTTAGTCTAGCATACAGATAACACCTTATGAGGCTCTGTAAGGAAGTTAGTGTCGTACTCCGCTATGTTGGACTAAGTTGGGTGAGTGTCAAGTTTTCGGTCTTAAATTGATTTCTGAGACCGAAGATAAAAATAAATAGATTCGAGATCATCTGAAGGCAGCTTCTGATAGACAGAAATCTTATGCAGATCTAAAGAGGAGAGATATTGAGTACTCTATGGGCGACTTCGTGTTCTTAAGGTTTTTCCGTGGAAGAAAGTTCTGAGGTTCGATCGTAAGGGTAAGTTGAGCCCTATGTTTATTGGGCCGTATCAGATTCTGAAATGTGTGAGACCAATTGCTTATCAATTGAAGCTACCTCCAGAGTTAGACCGTATCCATGATGTGTTTCACGTCTCGATGTTGAGGCAGTACCGGTCTAATCCATCTCATGTTGTCTCTGTTAAGGAAATTGAGATTAAACTGAACTTGACTTTTGAGAAGGTGCCGATTTAAATTCTGGATCGAGATGTTAAGATTCTGAAGAGGAATTTCATTCTATTAGTGAAGGTTCTATGGCAGAATCATGGTACTGAGGAAGCCACGTGGGAACCTGAGGACTCGATATGTCAACAATATCCTCATCTGTTCTGAACAAGTAAATTTCGAGGTCAAAATTTCTTTTAGGGGGTAGAGTTGTAACACCCCACTTGCTTTATTTCAACTTTTGTAATTCTTACACAAATGTGTATCTGATCCGGTGGTTTAGTGTTCTAGGTGTGTGAGAGGTCTTGAGTTCATGTCCCACCTTTGTTATTTTTGAATCCAAGCCTTATACTTGTACATCGAGCTTATGTTAAACTGTCTGATAATTCATATCAGAATGAGCCTGCTGGTTCGAGTGGTAAGGGGTTGGTGTGTTGGAGGTCATGTGTTCGAAACCCTGCGTTAGCGAAGGTGTTATATTTTTGCTTTGTTATCTGATAGAGTTCCAATGGAGTTGAAATTCTGAGGCAATTGTGAATTAGTAGGTTAGTAAGAGTAAAATTAGAAGGGATATCAGATTTTTTTTCAATTTAATTTTTGCTTTTTCCCAAAACTTCTTTTTATTTTCTGATTTTTTCATCTCCTCCATTATTTTCCCACTTTCTAATTTCGTTTCTTTCTTTGAATTACTGTTGTTTTCCTCATTCGATTTGTGACTACTGCATTTTTGGGTTCTTTAATTGGTTTGGTAAGTGAAGGTTTGTTCATTGTTAACATTTAGGGTTTAAGTTGTAGGCAATGTTAAGGATAACCGATAGTTTATGGTAACTGTTGAATTTTGTTGCTTAGGTAAAGGCGATGGTGCATCGGGTTACACTTCAATGGCTTGATTCGAGGTTGTGGTCATTTTTAGTAAGCAATAAGTCAATTTTTGCATATTTGAGTAATCGTTTTAGACTCGTAAAGTGGTTGCTAAATGTATTGGACACTCTGTTTCTAGGTTTTGAAAGGCTTGGAAATGGTTTCACATCAAATCGATACTAGGTGTGTACCTAAAACGTAGAAAATGAAGTTTCGACAAAAGCCAAAAACTGTTCTATCGACGTCACACGGGCTTGTGGTCACCCGTGTGGTTAGCCGTGTGTGAGACACGGCTGTGTGATCTACAAAAGCATGGTTGTGCGTAGGGCACAGTCATGTGGTGGCTGTAGTGTGGCCATGTAGGCCACGTGGGTGATGCCAAGTTGCGCGTATAAGCCCACACGGACGTGTGGGCTCATATTTTTAAATTTTTCCATAAGGTCGCACGGGTCATTCTGATCGACGGTGGGCCAACTGTAGGGTCAGTAAAGGCTAACCAAACCCTAAAACTGTAGATCTGATTATCTGATATTCTGCTATGAGTATGATAATGCTTTGCATGTTTGACTATTTCGTTATCTGTATATAAAGCATGTTGAGCATGTTTAATCTGTTATTTTTGTATCTGTTTTTTGTATCTGTTTTGGGGTGGGCTTTGTATATGTGGAGGAAGTGTTTTGTATTGCAATCATCGCCTATATTCTAACAACTTAGCTGTATATTATCTGATATGTGTCAGAATGGCACATTATGGTGTGTAAGGTTGGGTGAGGGTTTTTAACCCCACATGGTGTAATGGATAGTCGGAGTTGGTATATAGAGTGTGGGGTAAGATTCTGATTATTTGATCTATATATCTAACTCTGTTATCTAAATCTAAAATAGGCATGAGCTCAAACTTGTATCTGAATATATTTGAGTTTTCTGCATGTTTGTATGTTTATTTCTGTTGAGTTACACACTAAGTTTACGTAAACTCACCTCTGTTTGTCTATTCTGTTCAGGTAGTCCACAAAGGTAAACGGATCGATGCAATGTAATCATGCAATGACCACTAGACTACGAACTAAATTTAATTAAAGGTTTTATTTACTTAAGGGATATTTCTGAGAGTTTTGTATTAATTGGACTCTCTGAACTGTTGATTAAATTTTTGGGATTTGAATTTTTGTTTAATATTATGTTTGACAGCTCGCTAAAAGCACAGTTTTTACTAAAACAAAGGTTTTCTAAAATATGAATTGCCTTCTTGAAAATACAATAGTTTTCGTAAGCTTCCGCTATAAAACATGTTTTAAGACCAATTAATTAAATGAATAAACATTTTGACAATGGATAAAAGCAAATAAGAGTTGAAGAACTGAAATGGTTTTATCGTATAAATTTCGCAATCAAAACCTATTCTTTATGACACCTCTGGATTCGATCATAACGTCTAGACCAGGTTTGGGGTGTTACAAGAAAGAACTCCTAAGTCTAAGTTAGGTTGGACCGATAATGAAGAACATCTTGCGAATGCCAATTTGTAACTTTATGCTATCTTCCACGGCGTCAATGAACAAAATTTTAGATCTCAAAGTGTATAATTACTAAAGAGGCATGGGACATCTTTGAAATTGCAAATGAAAGAACCATCATAGTAAAGCATTCTAACATATAAATGTTATCCACCAAGTTCGAACGCCTTGAGAATGTAGAATTCAAAAACTATTGGTAAATTATATTCAAAATTTTGTGATCTATCTAAACCTAGCGTTTACTCTTGGAAAAGAATATTCCAATTCCAAGTTGGTCAAGAAGGTATTGAGATCATTACTTGATAGGTTTGATTTAAAGTCACTACCATTGAGGAGGCAAAAGACCTAGATAGTCTGAGGATTAATGAACTACTTTAAGTAGATATAAACCTTGAAATAAAATTGGATAAAGCCAAATGTAGAAAAGCTAAAGGTGAAAGGAGTATTTCTTTACATGTGACAAATGAATGACCTATAATCGACTCCACTGCGATTGAAGCCCTTCAAGAACAAATTGTTTTGCTTACTTAAAACCATTTTGAAATGCACATTATGAGCCATTTCTTACTAAAACCAAGCCCATTCCATAACACTTTTCGAGGAATCATCAAATCAGAAACCATAAACTCAATTTCTTTCGAAAAATGAAGTAGTTGAACCTTATCTCCTGCATCTGTTTGAACATATATTTGTTTAAACATATCTTTGGTCGATTCTTGTCGTGATATCCTTTCTAAAATGTTCGAAAAATGTGTTGGCTCTAAATTTTCACTTACAAAATTTTCAAGCACCACGATCTCTTTTAAAAATACTTCTACTCCCATATCTACATCTATGTCAATAGGATCGAAGACTTCATCAATAGTACCTATCACTTCACTCAATTCTCTGATCTTTATCTCTTGTTAAAAATCAACCTCCATGTCTTCATAGTTAACAATCGTATAGGAGACCTACTCTTCAAGTTCAGACTTAGACTCTACACACTCTTCTACAGGAACATGCTCCCCAACTCAATGTTGGACGGCTTCTAACTCTAACTGATTTTGCATGCTTTTTATAGTGTCTTGGCATGTAGACATATCATCCTCAAGTATGCCAACTCAAGAGATCAAATAATGATTTTCACTAAACTCTTCACAATACATACCCTTATCCTGGTAATAATACGACGAATACGGATGACATGTTGAGTTACTACCTAATCATCCCTGATTGTAACTATCCATTTCATTCATGCAACCATGAAAATCATAAGGAGACTCATATACTTGTCTCCCATAATCACCATCATACCTCAAGCTAGGCATTGAAATACTATTCGTATCAGGCACAAATTAATCTTCTAGCCACTTATAGTTATTATTAAACATGACTATTAATCAATTATCAACAAGAAAAAATTAAGGAAACCATTAAAATAAAATAAAGTGTCATATCTATAAACCTAACTTTCACTAGTTATCTCCCTAACAAAGCATGCAAAAACAAACGCAATTCAACTTATCACACACACATCTCTCCGGAAATGGCAGCGACAACTTGATCACACCACAAGGTACGGACATCAAGCAGAAAAATAGCTCAAAATATAAGGATGAACGATTTTTACTACAAGTGTGATAGGTCAATTGTAATATTTGTAAGTGTTCCAATAAAACACTCCAAATATTTCAAGGATTGAACTCAAAGGAGAACGAGCGATAAGATGAATAACAAAGATCAAAAATGCAATTAAAAAATCTAGTTAGCTAATGACTAAGTGCTATGTTACGATAATTTATAATTCAAAGTTAATTAAGCTAAACTATGCTTAAAATGATTAAATTGAATAACAGTCAAAAGTACGAAAATATCAATTCATAAAGATAAAGTGATCGATTGATTTCCATGTTACCAATTAATTCTTGGATTAAAGACCTAAATTGCTCAAACAACTTTATCTCTCAATCACTATTTTACTCAATTAGATAATTGAATTTGATTTATCTCTCGACCTCACTAAACTAAATTGAGATAATCAAATTGGTTCACAATAAGATCTCCACTCAGTCTCACTTATCTAAATGTTCACCTAAGGTAGTCAATCCTAAGTTTTTAAATCTATTAAATTTAGTCCAATTTTTGCAATTTAATCTCTGACCCTAAAATTAATCATGCAACATTTCAATCAACCAACCACTCTAAAATTTAGTTTCTACTCATCATCAAAATACAAAGTTTAGCAAAAATTTCATGCTTAAATGATTCGTCAATTAACCGCAAAAGAGACAAAGGTTTAAAAATACTTAGTGACTCTTAAAGGAGTCTTTGATAAAGATGACATTAATAATGTTGATAAATCCACAGTCCAAGTTAATATGTTTGCACTTTTGATAACTCACAACATGTAAGTATTGAATGCTTTAAAGAAAAACCCAAAATAAAAATGAAAAATCTAGTAACTATTTGAAAGAAAACTAAAAGTGTAAAAAAAGTAATAAGAAAACTATAGAAAAATAACTACTAAGCTAAAAAAGGATAAAAATCTAGGAAGCTAAAAATTGTGAGGGAATAAAAGATGTTGACAAAAAGATAATAAAGGATCCCCATTTTAGTTGTGACATATAGATAACTTAAATACATCAAATTCTTTAACCCTAACATTGATAAAAACACTCTTCAAGTAAGTGGTATGACTTGAGTTGAGTTTAGACACCAAATTGCCCTTACAATTTTTTGCACCTATTAGAATTTTATGTGTCACAACACCCAAGCTTTGGTGTCGTGTCATCCATAGTAGTGGGCACGAGTTTGGCTTAGAGGTTCTTAGTGTCATGACACAACTTTGCTGGTGTCATAACATTGACGATAGTGGCACTAGGTCTCCTCACTTCGACCCTTGACTTGGCGTCACAACATCGAGGCTTGCAGTTAAGACTCGAAGGCTCAATGTCGCGACACCACATACCTAATGTCGCAACTTCAACAACAGGTTACTCTAAGTTGAGTTTTCATTAAAGTTCACTTCTTTAAGGTGATGGAGAGTCAATGTCACGACACAGACTACAGTTAAAGTCCTTTTCAATGTTCGACCTTAGTCATTTTCCTACACAAGCCCAAATAAATCATTACACACTCAATGGCATAATTGTCAATTTGGGTTTCAAAAAAAGTAAAATGTAAAAAAAAAACTTATTAAGTATTCGAGATAGCCTAATTTGACATATCAAATTACAGTAGATCAATAGTCGCTTAGAGATATAGGCCATTCAACAGATTAGATATAAAAAGGTTGCATTGTGTAATGATTTACTCACCCTAGATAGTGATGCATTGGCAACTCTTTTGAATAAAAAAGGGGAATAGTTGAGCTGGAATAGATGGAAGCTTGTCAAAGTGCTGATGGAAGATGATGGTGCCACTAGTTGATTGTTACTCTTGATAGGAGTTATTTTGTTTTGTTTACTTTTTTGTTACATACTTTCTATTACTTTTTATTACAAGCTTTGTAACTGATGAACATTGGAAATTTTATGAGTGATTGGTTGGTTTTACATTATTTAACATGCTCTTATCCTCATCTTATTTGCATAAAATTATAGTATTTTAATTGTTGATGCAATTACTCATAAACATTAATGGTTGAAATTACCTAATCATGTTTTAAGATAAGATTGATGGATTAAGAGAATTGTGTTGAAAGGGAAGAGTTATTGTTGATAAGTCTCACTTGATTGGTTTTGTTCAAAAAAATGTCAAAGGTAGAGATTGTTGATGCAAGTATTTTGAAATGGTTGTCAAGTTTCAATGATAGTGGCCACTACAACTAACACAACAACTAACACAACAACAGATCAATTGTGGAAGTATGAAAGCCTAACTGTGAAGTTCAATCCATTTGGAGCAACTTAATTTGAAGTTTGGATTGGATCAGATTCCTTGTGTGATATCCCTAACTTAGCAAGTCGGGTTAGATATACTTGAGAATTTTAGAAATAGATAAAAGATTTTTTTAATATTAGTATAGAATGTAGTTAAAGCCAATAAAAAATTAAAATTACTTTTGAGATGGGAAAAATAAATTTGGGATATTAAATTAATTGTAAGAGAATGAAAAATAGTGGGGCAAAAGTAAGAAAAATAAAAAATTGAAATGATTGCATTAAAGGGAAGGAAATAGGAAGGAATAAAAGAGAAATTTTACCAAAATAAAGTATGATTCATAGATGGTATTATAGAGAATGTTGGAGAATTGAATGGTAATTACTCAAATAAGACAATTATGGAAAATACAAAGATTAAGGACTAAAATGTGTCAAAGTATGATTAGTGGGCTAATTTGATAATTATCATTTTAATTATTAAATTAACTAGATGTTTTTATTAGAAAAGTTGAGAAAGATGAAATCATTCATCTTTCCATTACAAATCATGCCACCTCTAATTCTCCATCCTCTCAACTTTTGCTTTTATTACAAATAAATCCTTTTCCACCATTTTCAAACCTTTCAAGCTTAATTCCTCCAATTTCTTTCATCAATCATTAATGAAATCAATAGAGAAGCTTATTAGCCACATTAACTTCATGAAAAGAGTACCAATAGTTGTCTTGGAAGAGATAGAAAATAAGAATTAAGGTTTGATTACAAGTGATCAAGATAAGAATGATAAGTTTCTTCATGGAATTCATTTATGCTATTTGAATATGATTTTAAGAAGTAAATGTTATATGTTTTGATATGAAAATGAAGGAAAAGTGAAGAAAAGTGAATGATTACTTGGAGAAAAATGTAAGAAAGTAGCCAAAAAGTGAAAGTTTAAATTTTTTTCATTTGATTTAGTGGAAGTAATGAAATAAAAGTATTAAAAGTCCAAATAGACAAGATGAGAACTAGTAGGATATGGCATGTTATTAGATAATCTCATGTGCACAATAAAATGTGGCATTTCGGTGCAAAATGGAAGTGACACTTCGGTGCAAAATGGAAGTGGCACTTCGGTGCAATCGAAATGTATACTGTGACTGTTTCGTATATCCTATATGTTTTATTTAGTCTACAATTGATTATTCAAATGATACGTGGTTAGAGAAATTGCCAAAAAGTTTGGTAAGTAACTTAAGCCTTGTAAAATGATCCTGTCTACTAGTATTGGTTTTTTCTTAGGAAATTATAAATATTAACATTAGTTAAATCTTAAATAAAAAGTTTAATTCTTGTAGTTCTTACTAAGCTGTCACAAGCTTAATACGTTATTTCAAAATGCGTAAGGAAGACTTGAAGCACTAGAGTGGAGAATCAACATCAGCTCATCTCATCACACCCCAAGCTTGGAAAAAAGTATGGTTTAAATGTTTTGGTTCTAGCTATGGCATGCACATAGGTAAAATTTAGCTTGTGACTATAAGTCTTTTGGTGGACCTAATTGTAGAACTTGAAATTTTATGTTAGTCTTATAAACTTAGCCTTAATTAACTAAGTTTATAAAGAATTGTATAGTTCTTGAGATTGGAATTGAGCTTATATGAATTATATGTTGATTGAACTAATTGGAATCTAATATCTAAACAGGGTTTTAGGTACAGAAAATTAAAGAATGAAAAATTTTATGAAACAGGGTGCATGTCGGGATGACGAGTATACCACGTCACAATTACACCAAGTCAAAGAGTGACATCGTGACGAGGAACCTCAACATTGCAACGTCAACTTCAAATTTTTAGAAATCTTACATTTTAATCCCTGTTCAATATCATACTATTACAAAGTTGTCGTAAGCTTGTGTAGAACTCGATTATGAGTTTGAATCATGATATAAAATGTATAATGATCCTAATTACTTGAATGAGATGATGAAATGGATTGAAATTAATTGACATTGCTTCGGCAACAAATGTGGCATTCCGATATCTTGACGTGGCTATCTGGTCGGGTATAGGGGTGTTACACCTTGGATTGTGGATATTCGATCGGAATAACATTGAAAACATATCTCCAACAGCCCCATTTACATTGGTCTTTATCCTTATATTATATTTCTATTTTAGCTACTAATTAATAGGAGATTAGATTGTAATCTATCTCTAGTATGTTATGAAGTCTCGAAACTCTTATATATTTGAGAGACATGTATAAGTTTTTTTATAGAGTATTGAGAGCACTTATCTGTTCATAGTGGAATGTACTTTGTAAGTGCATTTGTGAGAGTAAATGCGTTTTGTTTACTACCTAAGGTCTCAAGAGGAGAACTTAGAAATGAGAGATCTAGGTCTTTAGATATAAAAGTGAGGTGGTTATATTTTGGTGTGATAGGACTTAAATAACTTCCATTCAAGCACTCTATTTTTCAGAGCAATTAGCGTATGTCTGTTCTAACATAATCAGAAAAAAATAGTACATATAATTGTCCTACCAGCTAACATTCAAGAATTAGAAAATGAAACTAAAACTAAAACTCCAGTAAATCTAATGAGTTCCAAAATCAGTGTTCTATCTTCTAAAAGGAAAAAGAATATTGTTCACATTTGATAGCCAAAATCATGAGAACGTAATAATCTTGTAGAAAGTAAGACTGATAAATGGCAATTGTATGAAGTAAAACATCGTTCCTTATGAACTCTCCTTATAAAAGAAAATACAGGTGTCTACAATGCAATAGTACCTAAATCAGAAGAGAAACCGAAGACACTCCCCCTACCCAAAGTAAAAGAAAATGGAAAAAATAGCATAATAAAAACATTATAAAAAAGTTGTGAGGAAACATACTGTCAGCAGGCTCTATTGACAACAAATTTGCAACATGTGCAGCAGCAGCCTCCAAACCCTCTACATCATCAGGAGCATCTTCTGAAAGTTCTCCCACATCGAACCCTGATGTATGTTATATTTTAAAGCACCATCATCAAATAAAAAGGTTGAAGAGAGTGAAATTTAATTCTTGTTTGCTTCAGATGAGATTGAATCAATAGTTCCATACAGAGTTCTATGAATATACTTACAAGCAGTTGTTGGAAAGCCACCAAATAAAGTTATTGGTCTAGTAGGGGCAGTTGGGCATATCCATTTAATCTACACGATAGGATCACATGCATGGAAATTTATGATGTTATCAAGAAATGCTAAAACTATTAATTAATTCTTGGAATATATTCTCCTAAATATATTTGGCTAGAATAATCATATCCTTACATTCGGAAGAGGGAGGGTCTCCAGAAGCTGGGACCAGCTGATGAATAAAACAAAAAGGTAAACGAGGATGAGTAGATATTGCAAAAGATAACAAGTACTTACATTAGATCATAGATTACAAGATGGGGAGCCTCAGATGACAAAATAACTACATGATAATTCAAATTCCAAGAGGCACCAATATAATAGATTGGATGAAAAGACTTGCCAAACATGAAACATAAAACATATTGAAGACATGAAACATTGAAATATGAAGTGAATGACTTGCTTTTTGAAGACTAAACCACTTGAAAAATAAACATGAATTAATTTATTATCAGTTTAATTCGTAGTTTATAAGATAAAAAGCATAAAACAAATATGGATGAACGAGGTTCTTACGCATGCAATGATTAATTCCCTACAACTTATTTAAGCATCATAGTAACAGTACTATACTACAAGAACGAAAATTGCATGGAGAAAGGGAGCTTTTTGCTTAGTTCATGTACTGACAAATTCCCCGTGTATTCAACAAAAAACATCCATATCATTGATACGCAGGACTACTAAACTAAGAGAAAGGAAACACCTCAAAATTTCTCAAAGGAAGACTAATATAGCATCTCAAAGGTATTTACTTCTTCACTGTGAAATAATAATTCATATAAATAGAACCATGGCCTCATGGGCCTAAATGGTCTAGCTTGTTGCTGCACCAAAAAATAATGAAAAACATGACACAAAAATGTTAAGAACATCTTAAACTCTTGGGACTATACTTAATGGATGCAATCATCCAGATACGAAAGGGGAAACGAAAAGGTGAAAGAAGTGAAAGAACTTTAACTAACAATATCAGAGAAAAAAAAAAAGAATCAACGGCAAGCTAAATCTGCTCAAGGAAGGGAAGAGCTAGACATGCATACACCTACCAAATAGAATATACATAATATTTCTTCCTTTTATATTTGACACTTTAGGAGAAATGCGAACTTTGAAAATTAAATTGTTTTATTTTCCTAAGAGAAAATAAGTTAAATAACTGATGTTGAGAAAATAAAGTTAAATTTATTTCCCAAAAACTAAAAGTAAGAATTTTAAAAGGCAATACCTTGAACCATTATCACCAAGGCCATGTAACCAAACTACGGTTGCTTGGTGCCTACCTTTGGGCCTAACCACATGAGTTCTTCCAAATTCAAGTGCCTCCCTTCTACCACCTGATATTTGTCATAGCACAGTTCAAGTATTAACCGTTAAATCTAACACAAGGAGGAAAACATGCTTGTAAATTTGTAAAAAATCTAACTCAGTCAAGATATATATACCAATCCACCATGCATACAATGAAGAACCGATTGATTCAATTGCCTCAAGAACAATAAAAAAAACTATACAAACTTGCTAAATCATTATAGACATTACCCCTATGAGTAAGATGGAGCAAAGCAGATTAACTAACCAGACCCAATAGAAGGACCTGTGAAGCTCATTGCATCCCACCGAAAAGCAGCAGTGGCCAAACCCACTTATTGCACTAGAAGGAGCACTGATCCTAGAATTAAGAAAGAAAAGACTGATATTTATTTCAAATCAAAGGTTAATTTAGCAAAATGATTAATTTTCACTAAATTCATATATATATTATCAAACTCTACATAAAAGCTTGTCCAGAAATAGGTACATTGCAACAAATTCATCAGAGAGAAGACCTTTCTATCTAATCTAAATTACATATATTTCAAAACCCTTGACGAAAAGGGGATTTGAACTCTAAATAAATGATGATATCCATTGGACACACACACACACACAAAATATTAAAATAGAATATATTAGATGAAAATTCATATGAAAATAAGATTAAAAATAAAATAAAAAGCCCAAGATGAAACAAGAATGAAACTTTAAAAGTCAACTGTTTTTGAGAATTAACAGGTTGAATAAAGCAGCAAATTGAACTCTAAAAATTTCTACATAAAGAAAAATAGAAAAAGGAGAAACAGAGGAAAATATGATATCAAAAAAAAAAAAAGAGGCATTCGTGTTTCAGGCATTTTACCTTTTCCACTAATACGTCGATTGGATTCGAAGACTCCGAATAGCAAAGGCTTTAGACACCAACGGAAAATAATAATGATAACTTTTTTTGATCTCCAAACCCGAAGGCAATTTTCTTTTGCTCCGATAAATTTGTGGCCAAATTAGCAATATATGCCAAAACTTTCTCTGTCTAAAATTTTGGTGAAGTTGTTAGATGAAATATTACTGAAGGATTATAACATGTTTTCATGTTATTTTTCGTGTATAAATAAATCCATGAAAATTGGAATTAAATTAAAAAAAAAAAGCTCTTTTTTTTTTATTTTTCAAAAGAAACAGAGTTGGTTGAAAAAAACGGTTTGGAGCTCATCAGTCATAACCAATTGTAATGGTGGTACCCTGATTATGTGGCGGACAATCGTTAAATGCCGCGTAATTACCAGTACAAAGAATTTGATGTTTTTCTACTTGGAGGAGCACTCTTCCAAAACCTGGCTTACTTGCATCTATGGCCGACCAAAACTACATGAAAGAAAAATTGCGAAAGACTAGATTGGTCTTAACCTACCTATCATCCATTCTGGTCATGGACCTATGGTAGTTTCAACTAATAGAAAGCTCCCCTACCAACCAAGAGCTTATTGGTTTGAGGCTACGCGGAGTGGGCCTTGCACCCGCAATGTAGGGAAGTAATTAAAACTGCTTGTAATACCATTGTTAAAGGACCCTCAACTTATAATTTGATTTGTGAACTTAAAACTACAAGTTTTTTCTCTAAGAAAATGGAACAAACAAGTCTTTGGTGATCTCATTGAACTGGAAAATCTATTACTAGATGCACAGTCTTGTATTAACTCTCCATGCTTTTGGTCCCTTGAAAAAGAAATCAGGGATTAACTTAGACTCCTTGAAGAACAAGAGGTTGGAATTTGGTGAAAACGAAGGGCCAGGAATAGAATAAAAGGGATAATAACTTAAGCAACTTGTGAATTGACGATCCTAATATGATAAAACATGTCCTTCATTTTTACCATTTTGAGGATATTTACTACAAGCTGGATCTTTCTAATGTTGGTAAAACAACTGAGGTTTTAAGGGGCCTTAGCATCCCTTGCCAATCTTAATTTCATCAGCTTTCACGAAAGGGGAAGTCAAAGCGGCGGGGCTCTGAAAGCACCAAGGATTGATGGTAAACCTTGCTTTTTCTACCAGCAATTATGGGACATTGTAGGATCTCTCACTACTAAAACCACTCTTTCTTTATGCGGATAGAGCTCGGTAAAATTATTATTACTTTCATTTTGAAAGGTGACTCAAATTTCAATTTCATATTTTAGGCTCATTAACCTTTGCAATGTGGCGTATGACATTTTACTGTTTAAAGTGTAAATTCTTACTGTTGTTCAAAATATTATATAATTATTATAATAAAGTCAATGTTATCTTCTTTAATAATTATTAGTTTAGCTAGTTGACTTTTAACTTAAATGATAAGTATCTTTCTATATAATAAGTCAAGAAAGATAAAATCTATGAAAAAAGAAACAAACAAATTTCATTCTAATATAAAGTTGTCATTTTTGTTTTCTTTTTAAAATTTCAACGTTGAAAGCAACACATTATAATCCAATTAATAGGTTAACAATCAAATAAAACTTTACACAAAGCCACTTATAAATTATGAAATTTCAAATATACATATATGAAAAATTGGGTGTGAAAAAAAATTGGATTTGGACAATCGTTTTATTTATTTTACATTTATTGAAGTTACCATTTATAATTATTTTAATTATATGATAATATTTTCATATATTAGTTTCTTCTTAACGTAAGGAAGTGACCAAGTAAACATACTTATTTTACATTATTCAGAGATGAACATGTTTCGAATGGAAAATAAATAAAATAAAATAAAAACCAAAATCAAAATGCAAAGGAATGTTATGTTAAATCAAATAGCATTATTGATATTGTTTCTTTGGAGAATTCTATTTGAAGTACATAACTACATGTATGATGTAATTATTCAGAGGTAAGTTATGATACTCTAAATATATGAAAAATTTTATATATATTGCGTTGAACCTCGAATCCCTGTAATAGGAAGAAGTAGCTACCGTCCTGATAGCATGGACATTGCAAATGAGGATGAAGATGAGCAAGGAATGTTGCCGCTGTTAACATTTGATCCCATTACAGCAATTTTTGGCCTGAAATGATAATCGGACTCCTCTTCGTCTATCGATAAAAAATCGACCATGATCATTTGCGGATCCGGTGGTTCCTCTACCGGTACACGCCCTTCAAGCATCTCAACCACTTGTGCCATGCTTGGCCTCAGTTTTGCCCGCTCTTGTATGCACCACAGTGCTACGTGAACCACTCTTTTCACTTGCCTCTCATCAATGGCTCCCACTTCAACTAGCCTATGATCAACAACTTCTATTACCTTCCCTTCTCCAAGTTTGTCCCTCGCAATCTTAGGAAAATACTGCCATTTCCTTTGAGATTTATCACTGCCATTTTCAATCAGAGTTACATTCCTTTGGCCTCCAATCATCTCCAGAAGAACCATCCCATAGCTATAAATATCACATTTCTCCGAAACACCATGTTCCAAGAGCCATTCCGGGGCCAAATAACCTGTAGTACCCCTGATTGTGGTAATAACCCGGCTCTCATCTTTTCCCATCAACTTCGAGAGTCCGAAATCCGCTACGATCGCCCTATAATTCTCGTCGAGAAGTATATTTTCTGGCTTGAGATCGAGGTGTAATATTCTTGACCGGCAATCATGATGTAGGTAAGAAAGTGCCTTAGCCACATCAATGGCAACCCTATATCTTAAATCCCATGACAAGCAACCTTCGGGTCGGTTTTTGGTTCCCTTTCCGGGGAAGATCCAATGATCCAATGAACCATTTGGGATGAACTCATAAACAAGGAACCTAGGTCCCCTAGGAAGACAACAATAACCTAGAAGACGCACAAGGTTCACATGTTGCACACTAGCAATTGCTGCAACTTCCGATCTAAACTCCTTTTCTCCGTGCTCCTCCCCATTGATTCGCTTCACTGCGACAGCGGTGCCGTCACTGAGGATACCCTTGAATACCGAAGCCGACGCACCTTGGCCTAGCAGTGCCTGAAAATTATCTGTTGCATCCTCAAGCTCTTTAAGCCTAAACTTGATTGGAACACCAGCAACTTTTCGAAGAAAACTGTACTCGATTCGAAGCTCGCGACCTTCAGATACCAGTTTTTTCTCTAACAATTTCTGTCTGTGATTATAACGCCCCCTAATCACAAGGCATAGAAATACCGCAAGGATTACTGCGATATCTGCCCCTACAATAAGGAAGAAAGCCTTGGAAAGTTTCAATGATAAACGAGCAACGATGATGAAAATGATGAGGCCTATGATTATTATAACTGCTGTTATATTTGCTTTCTTGTCCTCCATTAGAATTTCATCATCGTCTTCTTGACTTTCTAGCTTTCATTTGTTCTTTATGTTGAGAAGTGAAATCATTTATTCATTGTTCTTATAACTTCCATTAGCTGTAGTGAGCATTCATTATAATATTCCATTCTAAAGATGGAAAAAAAATGTTAATTTATATCATGGGGGTATGAATATTTTAAGTTTCATTGTGTGTTTTCTTTTAAACATTTTTTATGGTCAAATGTTTGGTTCATATGGGTGACACAAGTAATGCAGTCCTTCCACCACTAATATTGTTCTTCCCCTTTTTTGGCTTTGTCAAATTAAGCAGGTGATTTGTGTATTAATTGTCTTCTAGTCTTTTGTCCATTTCAATGCAGATTAATTAAAAGTACATGACTGTAAAATTTGAACCATTCAGAATTCCTTACATCAGCGAACTAAGTCGAGACGAATATGTATATGGGTTATATAAAAAAAAATCAATTTTGAGTTGTTGCAGATCTGAACGATGAGATTGCTTCTTGATTAAAGTAAAGACCAAGTCCTGCTTCATCAAATTTCATATTCATATCAGTCAACGCTGATAGCATGATTTGGATATCTGTTGAGGTTTATTTTCAAGTGAGAAATCGAAATGGCTCTAGAGAGTGGTTATGATGAAAGCAAGTAAATAGTTAGAAAAGTCATCATGGTAGTAGATAAACCTGATTAGGGCCGAATCATTTAACTCAACTTAAAAGAATTTTTGAAAAAGTATTAAGTAAAAATATAAGCTCGAAAATAAGGTTCGTTTTCTAAATGAGTTAGGCCTTGAGTAAGTTTTTTCTGACTCGGGTTTGACCTAAATTTGTAAAAAAAATACTACTGCTATTTTTTTACTTACTATTTTGTCATTATTTTGCTATTATTTCGCTATTATATTATTATTATTTTGTTGTTATTGTTTGGATATTATATAACTAATGTTCTATTATTAGTTTTGCACTTTTTTGTCATTGTTTTGCTTTCATTTTTCTAATTATATTGCTACTATTTTGTTGTTATTGTTTGAATATTGTATAACTCATGTTCTATTATTAGTTTTGCACTTTTTTGTCATTGTTTTGCTTTCATTTCCCTAATTATATTGCTATTATTTTATTGTTATTGTTTGGATATTGTATAACTCTTATTTTATTATTAATTTTGCTACTATTTTAGAGGTATTTGCTTGCTAAGTTGCACCTGTCTTAGTGTTATTTAAGCATAATTTTTTTTAGTTTTTTCCATTTGTTGAGAAACATTTATTTTAATATTTTTAGTATATTTGATGTATTATATTTTTTAAATTTATTTTTATATAAAAATTTTTAATAAGGACAGATTGGGTCGGACTTGGGCAAAATTTTAAGTTCAATTTTCAAGTCGGGCCTAAAAAAAGGGCCTAAAATTTTGACTTGGCCCGACCCGATCAATGATTAACTCTAGTTATAAATTTGTAGTAATTGTAGAGAGATGAGATTTTAGAATGTTTAACTTCAAAAAAAATTTTCAAAGATCTTATTTATAGCTTTTTCAATGAAGTAACGAAAAAATGGTTGTTAAGGAGGCAGCGTGAATATTATGTAACACTTCTTATCTGATCTAACAACCAATAAGAATAGGTAACGCTACCATGACATAAGACTTACATTTGCAACTTGACAATAAAAACAATTTCTTTAAAGCCAATAAATAAGTTTAAAATTTGAGTTTGAGTTAAATGAAAATATTTGAAAATAATTTTAAATAATTACATATCATTACGACGGTGTTTGAAGGGGGTTTAGAAACATCAAACAAACATTCAAGGACTTAAAACAATCAAAACAGTGTTTTTGTAGAAGTAAGAGAGGTTGTATCCATACATGTTTCAGATGTATCGGTACTTGTCTATTATACCCCCACTCAGACTGGACATGTGGCACTTCGAGAGAGTATTAGAAAGACATATGTGGATGGTTCTCCACCTCTCATCCTCTGGATTGTCATCAGTTACTCAACCTCTTAAACGAGTCACCTCTCGTGGGACCATCCTATAGTAGCAGGAACATCTCCAACATCATGGCACTCGCTGCTATGGTCAAGTCACTTGTTTTTCAGTGTGAACACTCCTTTTAGAGATTACTAGGGTCCACCTAAGCATAACAACTTTGTACCAACTTGAAAGGAATAATAGAATGAGTCCCACCAAACATATCCTTCATGCACTCCATGATGATAACAAATTTGTAACAACCTTACCACATCACCACTACTAGAAAAGAAGATCTTTTGCCTTCATAGTAACCTTAAGCAACCACTCCCTGCACTTAGTCTCCTTTGCCTTCATAGTAACCATCCTTCTCCTCTTGTCTTTCTCTGGCTCTCTACCACTTAGGTGAACCAACCTCCTTTACATCACCACATTCTCCTTCTTGTCTCCTCCATTGTTGATAACCTTCACCAATATTGTCCAAACTACTATAGCATTTTAGCTACTAACTTGTCAAGTTCCGATACAAGTATGAGTTGTACTGATACATGGGTCATTTGTAACAAAATAAATGAACCCCAAAGCTAAAAATTAGTTAATGACTTCTGTCACTTCCCGAAATATGGGTTAAAATTTTCGGGTTATATCTATAACTGTTGAGTTTATTTTAAATTTATGTTTGAGTGTGCAACTAGGCTTTGTATGGGCTTGATCTGTCAAAATGTTGAAAATTGTATCGATACTTACGCAAGCATTGATACCTTTTTAAAAAGTATCTATACAATCAATCACACATAATATCAACAAACCTTTCATATCAAATAATTAACTATTCAGTCAACCAAATAATTTTGCAACCATGTCATTTATTCAAGGCTAGTAACATACCTGATTTAGCCACTTTAAAACATTCACTTTATCAATTAACTAAGCCCGACCAGCAAGCGTAATCTACATTTAGATAATATAAAATATTATCAAATCATTCAAGTTTAACAAGTTAGGACTCACATCTTATTTTTCGCAGTACTACAGCACACTAATGAAACTCTCGGTTTCTCCTTAAGACCTAAATCAAGCCTAAATTAAAAATAATATCAAACTAATATACCACTTAAATAGTCCTAAAATACCCTCTTAAAGGTTCAATCCAAATAGCATAACTATAATGATTTTTTAGATCTAAATTAGCTAGGTTTCTTACACTAGTTTGATGCAAAACGTGCTCGCAAACGTCTAACGGCTTCACTGTTGTTTTAAGGCATTTGGATTGGAACCTAACACTATTTAATACTAAAAAATAAGTATCTATGTAATCATAAAATTCTCTAATCCAATCAATTACCAATTCCCTCAACAATTAAGTCGAAATTGCACCGGTCGACAAACTACCACACTTACGCTTCCCGAATTGTCAAATTTGAATCATTGAATGATCAAGATTGATTTTCCCTAAGAAACATATGATTAAAGGCTGATTAGGAAGAGTTCTTGGGACCAAAATATTTCTGTAATTAAATGGGAAAGATTAAAAAAATGGCAACCCCCTATTAGTGGCTCTAAGTGCGACGCACCACCACCAACTGTGGCAAATTAGGGCTAATTTAAAAAGCCAATTGAAAACACTTCTAAAGGCTGGAAAAATACCCATACAATCATTAAAGTTTTTCCCAATTCCATATCTAGAAATTTAGATGTTCCCTTAAAAGATTCATTAAGAAAATCAAATAAAATAGACACTTACACTAGCTAGATGAAAGGAGTAGCAATGGAAATTGTCCTTAAAGGTCAAAATTTCAGATTAATAGCTGGAAAAATAAGGGAAAATGAAAACAATAAGGAGGGAAAAGAATGGTGCAAGAACCCGTTGCAAAAAAAAAAAAGAGAAACTGATGGTGAATCTTGGTGGCTTGGGTGGCGGCACACAAGAGAAGAAAGAAAGAAAATTGAAGATAAAAGAGGAGAGGAAGAGGGTGAACTGCTAGGGCAAGGAAATTTTGACTTGAAGGTTGAAAAAAATAATAAAAAGTTATATTTATACCTAGGGTTCATGTAACACCCCTAACCCGTATCCGTCGTCAGAATAAGGTTACAAGGCATTACTAGAGTTTACAAAACCATTTCAGATAAATCAAGTCAATTATTATTCATGTCCCAAAAATTTATCGTAACATCTCTTAAATGGGCTCTCGAGGACCAAAACATGCATTAAGATCGAATCGGGACCAAATCGGGACCTTAGGGAATTTTTCACAAAATCTCAAATCTTTTCTCAAAACAAAGGGTCACACGCCCTTGTGATATGAGACATGCCCATGTGGTTAGGCCGTGTGGATTCACACGCTCGTGTCTCTTACCTGTGTAACTCTCTGACTTGTAACTCATGAACAAATTGATGTCACACGGCCAAGTCACACGCCTATGTGCTAGGCCGTATGGTTAATTCGAATTTCAAAAATAGGTGCAAGTTTCACACAGCCAAGAGACACGCCCGTGTTCTAGGCCGTATGCCTCACATGGCTGAGACACACGCTCGTATTTCTACTCATGTGCTCAATTCTGAGCATTTTGTTTTTCAAATTCTAGGATACAGGGGACACACGATCTTGTCACACGCCCGTGTACCCATTTTCATCCAATACCTACACTAAACCATTCCAATACGAACCAAGCAATTCATATATAATTTCCAACCAATTTCATCATACAATGTGACATATTTTCACATGCCCATTTGGTGCAAAACTTACCTCATGATTTTATATATAACCTATCAATTTGAACCACTTCATCCTACATGAAATCCATCATTTACTTTATAAACATACTCAAAACAAGTTAACACTAACCATACCAATGACTAGGTTTACATTCAACCCTTTCAACATCAATATTGGTATTTTTAGCCTATACATGCCATTACTATAAAATAGAGTATTTTCATATACCAAAATGTGTGGATTGATAGTGTGACCAAGCTCTGACCTCTCTCCGACCTTCTGAGCATCCGAGCACTATAAAACAGGGAAAATAAAACAGAGTAAGCACATAGTGCTTAGTAAGTTCATGTAACAGGAATATAACTTACCACGTACATCCATTAATTAGATCAAACATACATATATCCAAACAATGGAGTATTACCCTATCATACACAATCTCAACACTTGAGTTAGTCCAATAAATTTTATGCATTATCCATACATAGATGAATGATGAGCTCATCAATTCCATGATGTCCATATACTCAACATTTCCATATCTCTTACACTTTTTATGAGTTTTATCCCGTTAAATTTATTGGAATTTCAATGGATACTCAGTATTACACCTATTGTAGCGATGTAAAAATTTTAGCTTTGTTTCTAATTGGGGTGATTTATTGAAAATTTAAAAACCGAATTTTGGTCTTATTTAAAAAAGGGAGTCGCCACCGATCCTTTTTCCTAGGTGTGATCGGACACCTAATAAATCCTCTTTTTTAACAGAAAAATTTTATTTTCGGATAAAAAGAAGATCGAGTTTAGGTCTACGTCAAATTCAGAGAAAAATAAGGTTCGGGAGTCAGTTACGCACGAGGAAGGTATTAGCACCCTCGTGACGCCCAAAATTGGTATCTTATTAAACACATGTTGTCTTAATTTTCAAAAATACGAGTTCAAATTAACATTTAATCGTGATTCGATTGAAAAGAACGAGAAATTTAAGATTTTTGGTTTTTTAGAAGGACGTCCCAATTTTTTTACACGAGCCAATGTGATTCACCCAACATAGCGATGAAATCAATGACTTAATATTAAAATCGGTACGTTGCCTTATTTATTAAAATTAATAAAAAATGTAAATAAAATGTTTCTAAAATAACAATAAAAAACTAATAACATCATTATAACAAGAATTTATAAAGAAATGATGCAAATAATGATACAATTAATGAAAAATATTGAAATATAATATTAGAATAATAATAACAATAATATTCACAATAAAGAAAATAATAAAAGTAATGTACTAATAATATAATAAGAAAAATAATATATTTATAACAATAATATGATATAACAATATATACATAAAAATATATATATGTTAATGATGATAATAATACTAGTAATAATAATAATAATAATAATAATAAACAAGTATGATGAAATAAAAATATTAAAATAAAGTGATAAATAATAATAATGAATATATTGAAAATAATAAATATAACAGTAGTAAAAATAGATACAATAATAATAATAATACAAATAATATGTACATAAAATATATATATATATATATATATATATAATAGTGAAAACAAGGTATTTAAAAAAATGTAAAACCAAATATAATAAAATAATATATATAAAAATAATAGTGATAAAAATAAAATGTAGAAATTGATATTAAAAATAATATTGAAAATAATCATTAATACTATAGAAAAAAAATACATATATACATATATAATAAAAGTATATACTAATACTAATAATAATAGTAAGTATAATAATATTATTATTATTATTAAAAGTAATTAATTTAATAATAAAGTAATGAAAATAAACAAAAAGGACTAAATCGAATTAAAAACAGAGTTTGGGGGAAATCTGAAACAAAAAAGAAGAGAAAATGACCTATTTACATGCGCAAATACAAAGGAAGGACCAAAAGCACAATATTTCCCTTTTTAAAACGCACAGCAGCAAGAGGGGCTAGATTGAAAAGCGCGACAAATTTCGAGGCCAAATTAAAATAAAAAATAACTTAATTGCAAAAGCTTGAAAAAACGGAAGGACCGTGCGCGTAAATTCCCCCTTTTCCAAAAACACGCGGATCCTGAGACAGGTCGGGTCGGACGGATCGGGTCTCCCCCAAAATGAAGCCTTTTTAGGCGCGTTTGGGGAAGTTCTAAACGACGTCATTTCCTTAGTATTATAAAAGCAAAAAAATTTTAACAAAAATCATTTCTTCATGTTTCAGAAGAAAAAAAAAAGGGTTCTCCTCCTCATTTCTCTCTGGCCGAAGCCAGAATCTGGCGAACGGACCGCCGTGATGTCGCCGCCGGCTGCCGTCGCCGGCCACCGTACACGGTGGCCGAAAATTCGAAAAAGGTATTTTTTATTTTTTATTTTTTTAAAATATATATACATTTGGATATATAAATATGTGTAGACTAAAAAAATAGATTTAAAATGAATAACTAGAAAAAACGATGAAATCACCTTCGGGTGTTCGGATCTGACTCTTAATGCTTGGGTTCTCTGATTTGGGTTGGATTTCTTGCTATTTGTATTATTGAAGCACTGTTTTTTGTTTTTTCTATTGATGTTCAAAAGCCGAATCCCTTACTCTGATTTTGATTTGGCTTTTTATAGCCGTTTTTACAAGCTTTTTTTCTATTATTTCTACTATTTGTTTGCGTGTTCTTCTTGCAGGAGCAGAGCAAGTGGGTGACACTTGATGTGACAGTGGCGGTGGCTGAGGCGGTGTTGCAGTGGAGGTGACAGGTGTCAGATGGTAGGTGGCTAGGGCGGCACAAGTGGGAAAATGAGGGATTAGGGTTTCCCTATTCTGATTTCGAGCTAGGGTTTGTAGTGGGCTTGGGTTAGTGGGTGGTTAAAATTGGTCTGTTGGGTTGAGGTTGTATTGGGTATTAGTTGTTTAGGTTAGGGTTTTGTAGGTTAAAATTTGGGCTTGGGGTTGGTTTGTATTGGGTTTTAGTAATGGGCCCCGGGCAAAATTGGGTATGTACACCTATAGTGTACAAATCCATTAACCGTCAATTCATATTTACTCATGTCAGAGAACGTACTCCCGAGTCTCATTGCATATAACGAGATTACCAGTCCAGCCTAAATCCCTTGTAATATATATATACCCAAAGAGTTTTGTCAGGATTACCAGTCCAGGCTAAATCCTTTTAGTGACAAATACTCTTTAGAGCTTTATTCTGGATTACCTGTCCGGGCTAAATCCATTCTATATCATTTACATCGGGAGGGCTTATTTTAGGATTACCCGTTCCAGCTAAATCCTTTCCACATCACATGAAATATCCCTTTTTCATTGATTCATCGAATTCCTTTTTATTCAACCGGGATTTATTTTCCCTTTTTATCAAGTATTATTCACAATTTCATCACTTTTTCATACATTGAACATTCATATCATATAAACATGCATTTCAAGCATTCTAAGAATCAAATTCAAGTTACACGAACTTACCTCGATAATTGTTTGTGTTTGTATTCTAGTAATCCGATATATTTTCCGTTCATCGATCTAACTTTGAATTTGAGTTCTCCGAATCTATATAAATGAATTTAATCATTAATTTTTTTCATTTTTCATATTCGTACTGACTCAATTTACACTTTAGGAAAATTTACCATTTTTCCCCTAAACTTTTCATTTATTCCAATTCCGTCCTTAAATTCGAAAAATAAAATTCATGCAATTCAATCATCTATCCAAGCCTAGCCGAATTCTATATACATCAGTAATAGTCCATAGATTTCACAAAAATCATTTTTTTTAATTTTACCATTTAATTTAGTCTCTTCTTCACAATTTCATCCAAGATCACTTTGTAAAAGTTGTTTATTTACTATCAACCTTTCATTTTCTACCATAAATTTTCAATTTCCAGCATACTCATCCATGGTACAATTTCCATATTTTAATAACTTTTTAATTTAATCCCAAAATAGAGAGAGCAAGTTATCCCGATCTCAAAAATATAAAAATTACTAAAAACGGGACATAGAAACTTACCTATTTATGCCAAGAAAGTTTCTTCTCTCTCTCCTAGGGTTTCCATCAAATTTTAGGGATTAAGATGAGAAAATAAGATGATATTTCCATGTAATTAATTATCATCTTTTATTTTTCCTAAATTCCAATTTAGTCTTTTTCTTTTTCTCAAATTCTATGGATGAATCACCCTAGATCTTTTCCCATCTTTTGATTGATGGTCTAGTTACCATATAAGGACCTCTAATTTTGAATTTTACAGCTATTTGGTCCTTTTAGCTTCTAGTACTCAACTTCTACATTTTATGCAATTAGGTCCTTTTTTCTAATTAACCACTTAATCGGTAAAATTTTCCTATCAAAATTTTTATATGACTTTCCTATTATATTACAAGTCATGCAATAATATTAAAATAAATTTTCTCTCTGACTCAGATTTGTGATTACAAAACCACTATTTCGATAATACTAAATTTCAGGCTGTTACAGTTCAAGGTTTGGGTGAAACAAAATACGTAGAAGGAGAAATTTTAGCAAAAATGAAACTATTTTGCAAGAAAAAAGAATCAAACTTGGGACCTTAATTTAATTTTCATGCTTTCTTATTCTTCTTTTAACCACTAAGTTACTTCCTCATTCTTGACATAATTTTACCATATTTATTTTGAAAACAAGGCGTGTCACATACTAGGGTTTGATGCAAAATTTACAAAATAATAAAAATTGTACGAGAGAAGGGATTTGAACTTGAGTTTCAATGATAGTTTCACTAACACTTAACCAACAAACCAATAGGTAATTTATTTTCTAAAAACGCACAAATATTCTAAAAAATTAGGTCATGACCATTCTCTCTCGATTCACAAATCTGATTCTACTAACCCTCAATTTTTGGGATGTGACAAAAATTGCTACAGTACTATTGTAATGTCTTGAGACATGTAGATTCTTGTCTTGAGACATACATATCAAGATTGAAATTTTTCTCATTTTACTTTGGAAAAGACACCGAACGACATCCATCCAAAACCAAGTCATAAAGAAAGTTTAGAAATGGTCTAAGAACATTTAAATAACCTTAAATATGTCTAAGTGATGAAGTGAAGCATGAATGAATAATTTGAACTTCGGTGAAGTGATTGACTCAAAAATATGACATTCTTTGCTCAAGTAAGGGGTGTTACATCAACTAGACCTTTCCACTATTTAGCTAAGTTAATCCCCTTTCCCCACTAACTATATTCATATGCTAGACAAGTCGGGCGAAGTCATGAAGAACAAAGCTATTGGATTGATTAGTGAATCATATATATTCATATCCAACCTGTAAATTAACTTTTTTATCAGTGCTACTAAAGTTAATCCTAATCTATTAAATCTAGATTTCAACCTTAAATTCTCTTTTCCAAGACAAATCAAGATTATCAAACTAATACAATTTGGTGATCAGGCACGTAGATTAAATAAGCACAAGATTGAATAAACAATTAACAATTATTAAAACAATTGAAGAGGAAATTAACTAATTAACTAAGAAATAATATTTATCATTGTTCCAAAAAAAATAAAGTTTAGTTCATAATAAGTTGAGAAAACAACACAACAATATATTCACAACAAACATGCATCAATAAAAAATAAAAAGAAATAAAGGAAATTATTTGGTACTTTGCTAGTGAAATTTTTAGACTCGACAAGTTGGATTCGAGGGTTGACAACTGTCCTATAAAGGTATAGTAAAATATTAAATATATATAAATTTAAAAAAAAAAGACATGCCATGAAATATAAAAAAAAAATAGTGTCAATGTACCAAATACCCACCCAAGAAATAATCTAGAGAGAAAATAGTTAAAGAATTTATGTCAAGCCTTTCAAATCTCTTTTTCTTCTTGTCTTTGCAAGCTTGAAATTTCCCTTCATGTGAGAGAGTATTTAGCCTCCAAGTTGATTTCTTGCTCTTTTCCTCCTGTTTTTCTTCTTAAATTCCATTACCTTTGTTTTTAGGGTTCTTTCTTGCGTAGAGCAGACTGCTTGCTGTCAAATTTTCTAAATTTAAAAACATGCTCCACCGCACTTAATTAAATCCGATGGAGCGAAAGACTTCTCTTTAACATTTTTTTCTCTATACTTCAAGTCTTTCATAGATAGGATGGGGATGGATGTATTCAAAATATTTTAAGAAGCAAAACTCGATTTTGATGGTGAAGATTCCTCTATTTGCACACCGATGCCATAGCCTAGCTATGGTCTTATACGAGATCACATAATCACATATTGCCATGGTCCAACCATGGTATTTTCCGTCAATTCATCTTTTATCATCGAACGAAAGTACTCAATCCTGCGGTCTACTTAATTTGTACATTTAATTCGATTTTCATACTTTTACAATATTCACAATTCATTAACGAGCATATGAAATAATACACCATATCATTCATAGAATTTACAAATAATCATTAAAATTTAGCCATATGAACTTACTTGGGCTAATTTGTAGAAGTTGTAATAGTTCAGGGACTATTTTGCTATTTTCTCTTTTCCTCGATTGCTTTTGGGTTCTTGATCTATAATTATAAAATCATGCATTCATTAGCATTTAATTCCATTCTACTCTACTTCACAATCTATGCCCTTAAATTTTTAAAATTACACTTTTACCGTAAACTTTACAGTTTTTTACAATTTAGTCCCTGATCAATCAACCCATCAATTGAGCTAATTTTTCTCAATTAACACTTTACCTAAACATTAAAGATATTTCACATCCCTTGAAATTCATAATTTCAATACAAAACCCTAATTTCAAAATCTTTCACAATTTGGTCCTAAATATCAATTTCTTTTTAAATTACTTAATAAAATCACCACATAATAACTTTAAAGCTTCAATTTCAGGCTAAATCATCATAAAATTTCAGCACCTATCCATGGAAACTTTAAACATCACTCACAAAATAAAAAACTAATGAATTCAATAGTTGGACCTAGTTGTAAAAGTATCAAAATCACAAAAATTACAAGAAATAATCAAGAATTGAACTTACTTATAGTAAGAGAATGAAAAACCAGCTTAAAAGAACTCTTTAATGGTTGTTTTTGGCTGAAGAAATATGAAGTTTTGTCTAGAATTTCAATTTAGTCATTATTTTATTTAGTTAATTTGCAAATTTTCCAATTTTACCCTTATTTCGCCCACTTATCAGATTTTTCTCTTCTTATGCCGCCTCAACCATCTAAGAAGGGTCCATTTACCCTTTTAGTCCTCCTTTACTCTTCAATTAAGCTATTTAATCACTTTTGGCAAGTTCTGCACCCTTTCCAATCTAGTCCTTTTTATTTAATTAACTATCAAAATGTTAAAATTTTCTAACGAAACTTTAATACTTACTCATCAACACTCCATAAATATTTATAAAAATACTTACGGCTCTGTTTATAATATCGAGGTTTCGATATCTCGTTTTCGACCCAATTTACCTAATAATTTCTTTTAAATCACAAAATTCACTAATTAAAAAAAATTTCTAAAATCACACTTGACTAATAAATATTAATTCATTTAATTTTGTAAACTCACTCGTTGGATTTAGTGATCTCGAATCACCGTTCCCGACACTACTGAAAATTAGGTTGTTACAACTCACCCAAAAAATAATCTAGAGAGAAAATAATTAAAGAATTTATGTCAAGCCTTTCAAATCTCTTTTTCTTCTTGTCTTTGCAAACTTGAAATTTCCCTTCATGTGAGAGAGTATTTCTTTAGCCTCCAAGTTGATTTCTTGCTCTTTTCCTCTTGTTTTTCTTCTTAAATTTCATTACCTTTGTTTTTAGGGTTCCTTCTTGCGTAGAGCAGACTGCTTGTTGTCAAATTTTCTAAATTTAAAAATATGCTCCACCGCATTGAATTAAATTCGATGGAGTGAAAGACTTCTCTTTACTACTTTTTACTCTATACTTCAAATCTTTCATTCTTGATCTGAGACCTACAATATATATATATATAAGAAACTCGAGCTAACTCTAAAATGATAAAAATACAAGTGAAATTTAAATAAAATATAATTAATCTGAAATTTATAAAATATAACTAACCTAAATGCTAAAATTAACTCCTAAAATACTATAAAAACTATACTAAAATAACTTTAAATACGAAAGCAACCGCACAATATCTATATAAACCAACTCAACTAAACTCAAAATGTAAAACCAACCCAAAAATTATAATAATACTCAAATATAAAATAACCAAATCCAATTAAATTAACCAATTAATTACCCAAATATATTTAAATATAAAATACATGATTAATGAATTAATTTCCACTTATTAAAAGTTTATTTTATAAAATAACCAAAATAAAATAAATGGACTAAATTAACTTACTAAATTTGACAAATCATAAATTTATTTTATATAAAATTTAAAATGTATAAAAATATTTAAAAAATGGAAATTGTCAACATGTGAACAAAGATAAAGCAAACCAACAACGTGGCTTACCATTGAATTTGACTTGATGAAAACAAAAGAGATGATAGTTGTTGTTGTTGAAAACATCATTTGGAAACATTTAGCTGGCTCAGACAATTTAATATTTGTTAATTTTATTGATGTTTATACATGTAGATCGCTACGTTAATAATTAATTATTTTTTAAAAATTTTAAAAATTACTTTTAAAAAATTTAAAAATTGTTTTTTAAAAAATTTAAAAAATATAAAAATTATAATTTTTTATATTTTAAAAATTAATTAACTGTTAACGTAGTATACATGTGGACACCACGTCAACAAAGTTACCATATGTTAACTTTTCTATCCATTTTGAAATGATTTGATAAGGAATAAAAATTTAAAAATTAAAAGGAGATGAAAAATAAATGAAAGATGAAATAAATTATTATATTAAACACCATTAATTTAATAAAACTATTTTTTCTAGAGCAAGTGATTAAATTTATTACATGATGGGTCTTTTATTTTATATGTAATGATAATATAATAATATTTGGTTATACAATATGGATAAATAACATATTAATTTTTTTTCCACTATCGGTTGCTTTTGTTTTTCTTTTTAATCAAAACAAAAAACTATGGAAGAATTCATAGAGATTATCATTTTTTTTAATTGAAAAAGAGGATTTAGTATAATTTAAAATCAATTATAATTGAAATAGTAAATATCTTAATTTAAATTATATTAATTTTTATATATCGATGATACTTTTTCTCTTAAAAATTTTATATAAATAGTTTACAATGGTACTTTTTTTCAAAAAAAAAAAAAATCAAAGCAACAAAAAATTATTCCAAGTGAACCTAAGAAGTTTTATTTATTTTATTTTAATGATTTAATCAGTTTATTCAGTCATTAGTCTATAAAAATTGAATGAATTGAAATCACGTATTTATTTTTCATCAGTCGTACAAAACTAATTGACAAACAATTATCACAATTGTTTTGTTAAGCAAGCCAATTATTTAGTGGGACAGATCAAGAAAGTATGTGGGTAATATTTATAGGGATGATAAAATTAGAACTATCTTATGGATTCTAAACCAATCTATTTCAAATGCAATGATTTTTTTTTTAGAAGTGGATGCTTTGTAGGGAAATAAAATTTTATAATAGTTGTGGATCGGTTGCAATAATTGTTTGTCCCGTCCCGCTGTATAAAATTACAATTTTATCTTTATATATAACTATTAAAAAAATAAAAATATGTTATAAATAAAATTGTAAACTCTTTTACTTTTTCCCCTTAACCATATTTTCAAAAACTAATGTCCAAAATGAGAATAGTACAACTTCGTTGAAGTATGTTTAAATATTTTCTTGCTTTATAATTTAGATTGAAAACTTTAAAATTATATTGAGCTAAGGTAGGATGGAGATGGATATATTCAACATCTATGAAAGTGGTTGTGATTTTTAAGATTAAACATCCTTATTAGACTAGGGTAGATGGTGGGCAAAGTCAAAACTGTAAAGTGGTAGATTTGACAATATTTGTTACGTCACACTCTATTGCCATCCCTAAACACTTATTGAGCAACTCCAACTCAAATATATAAGTCTAAAACCCTTTATATTGAAAATAAGTTTCGAACAAAGTAGTCAATATTGGACCAATAGGTACACCATTTTTCTATTGAAAGTACTTTTAATATATTATTTTAGATAAATACATTAATTATATAAAATACTCATAAATAAATTTCACAAATAAAAAATCATCACTAAGCAAATCCAAAATAAATATAATATATTAAACATCAAGCTTATGCTCAATAAAATCATATTATACTAAAAATATAATATGAAAATTTAATTAAAAACATACATATGAAGCCATGTTCTTGAAGCTTTTAGTTTTTTTTTTTTTTCTTCCTTTTGATTGTTTGTTATATAAAATCTTTACTTCTTTTATTATTCATTAAATTTTTTATTTTAAAGTTTAAGATTTTATGATTTATTAACAATTCTTTAAGCATCGGATGATTAATTGCAAAACTTTTTAATAATTTATAACATCGCCTAGGGCCAAGGTAGACTGGCCCAAAGACTAAATAATAAGCCCATGTGACGGAGACATTGTTTTGTTTTTTAATTATATATTTTTAATTAAGTATAGATAAGTCGGTATATTTATTTTTAAAATTCAATTAAATGGGTTTTATTAAAATATAAAGGTAACTTGATGCAGATGAATATTATTATTAATATGGGAAGATGTGAATTCGAGTGTACTAAAATTATTATTATTTTATTTATAAATTGAAGAGAAGTTATAAATAATTTTATAAAAAATAAATATTTTGAAAAATAAATTCTTTTGGTTCAGTGAGAATCATAAATAATTTATAATAATTAAATTTGGAGTCAATTTCGAACGCATTAAAGGCAGCTCATATTAAATAGACCTCTAAATCTAATACTCTGTTATTCACGACGTCTGAAAATGAAAGATGATATTTCTATTCATGAAACGGAAATAAATAAATTAAGTCTAGAATTTATTTATTTTTTAAAAAGTAACTGTTCAAAATTTGAAATTATGAAATAATAATAACACATGTATCTAATTCTAGTATAAATTAATATGTAATTTTTTATAATAATAATAATAATAAAAGAAAATTGAAATCCGAAATGGAACTGGTGGTCCATTGTTGGTATGCATATATGGAATAGTAATGTTATTTGTTACAGATTCCATGGTGTACCACTTACAATCTATTTTTCTCATTTATATATACATGCAAACACAGATTCCAATTGAAGGTTATATTCGGCAATGTCATATAAAAAAAGAAGAATAGATGGTTGATGATATAAGGCATTGGTGATTCCGTGGGCTAAAATCAAAAGCAAGCAACAACCAAAGTGGGTGATAGGAACAAGATTGTTATGACTTTACTAAAACTAATTTTACTTTTTTTTTTTTTTTAAATACAGGCATGGTTCATATTTCTATTAATCAATTTTTATTTATTATGGGTTTTATTCTTTTAATTATAAAATATTTCAAATAGAAAAGGGAAAGCAATTTCCTTTTAGCTGCTTGACTTGCATCACTAAATAATGAATTTGTCGTCTTTATTTCATTTTGCTGCTGCCAAAGTGTGTGTGTTTTGGGTTTAACGTATCCCTAAGTTATTCAAAATTGATGCTTTTCTGCCACGTCTTGTTTTCATTGCACGGGTTTCAATTTTATTATTTATTATTTAAATAATAATACAAAGTAGAAACTTTTAAATATTTGTAAAAACAATTAACTCTTTCTTTTAAATACAACATCTATAAATAGGTTAAAAATGAATTCCCAATCAATCATGGAATAAATTTGTAAGACAAATAAAATAATTTATTAATAAAATATACATTTAAAATTTCTCAATTTATTTTATACCAAATTTAATTCACTTGCAAATTAACATGCATATAAACTCTTTTTTTTAGTAGGTCGGGTAGATATATTAAATTATTTTGTGATTATCATGTGCCACCATTTTTTTTTTAATACCTCTCTTGTAAAAAAAATCCTTTTAATATATTATTTAAATAATTACTAGAATAATTTTTAAATTTATTTTTGAATGAATCAAGTATCTATAATATATGTAAAAATTAAGTCTTAATCTGTATGTGCAAATAGCAGGTATAACTAAAATCTAAATAACAGTCATGTAACACATGAATATTCGACTCCAATTCAACGCCACAATGTCGACAATGACCCTTATCTGCCATGTGTCTTCTAACCTGTTCACCATTCATCAATAAGCATTCGTCACTCACAATCCAAAGAAATTATTTTACCCTCTAAGGAGTTTCATACTTCCAGATTAAGTCCTAGTTTAACTTAACGTCACCTCAAATGGTTGTAGTTGTAGTATGTATTCGCTATTGAAAGTGTCCCATATTGAGACCATATCGACACCATACTATCATCATCCGGTCCATTCGAGGGTGAGATAATTCTCATAATTCTTTGCACTACATTTATGGGTAGCATCATATGAAGTTTTTAAATCAACCAACCGCCTGAAGCCTCAACCATGTCTTTCACATACAAGTCCTCCATAAGCCTCAGATATATATTAATATTTGATACATTAACAATGTAATTTTTTTATTCCACCATAAGTAAGTCTCTCTTTTTTATTTTAAATATTTTACTATACCCTTATATATAAGACACTTGCTAACTCCTGACTCAAAAAGTAATACAACAATTTCTAACTCTATTTAGAATCAAATCGCAATATTATATTTTCTTTAAGTATCTTGTAGGAAACTATTATTCCAGCTGCATTTCTCGTTTTACTCTACTAATAATTTAATTGGAGCTTGAACCTGAATTTTGGTGAGGTTAAATTTACTCTTTTTATTTTATTTTTTATTTTATCTTTCTTATCTACTTTTTCTAATTCTGAAAAATAACTAAAATAAAAATAAAATAAAATAAGACGAAAAAGTGACACAGATATATTTAATTATAGAGTTTAAAAACGTACCAAATATTTTTTATATATATTAAGTATACGAAATCCTTTTTGTGACCTAATTCTCTGTTGGCGAATAGCTTCTGCTAGAAATATATGTAAAAAAAATGATGAGCAGTTAGCTTGCTGCAAACCTAAACACTGTTTAAAGAATAGAGTTGATAAAATGGAATAAGAAAATGGTGGCACACAAAAAAATAAGCCTTTTTCTTTTTAATTATTCATCTAAGTTTATAGACTCAGCTTAAACAAAGAATAAAAGTAAAATAAAATAGTCGAAATTGATCCTTTGTAAGAGTAGAAGATGGGTTGATTTTAAAAGAAACCAAAGATTGCGGGTATGATCTTGAAGATCAAAGTTTAGTGGTTTCGGATATATTTGAATTTCACGTTTCTACAATCACACTGAATGCCATGAGCACATTTCAAATCTTTATTAAGGTACTTAAGGAGATCAAAACTCACAACTTGGAAGTTTCTGATTTCATTTGCTTATTTTCATATACTTATATAAATGATATAATCCTGTAATCCATTCACTTTTTTTTATTGTGAGTTTCAACCCCTAATTCAAATTTTTAATCATCATTGCATGATTGATTTAAATTCTTAAAAATAATATCTAAAATGATATTATTTGTTATAAAAAAATTTGTTTATAAATTTATATATCTACAATATAATCATAAATAATATATATTTGGGTAACTACAATTGAAATTAATTTAATGTAAAGTACAAAAAGTTGAAAATCGAAATATATCTAAATTTAAACTAAAATAAATCTAGACACATAAGGAAATTTAAATCTAGAAAATATCCATATTGTAGAAACAGAAACTATGACTATAATAGAATTAAAATCTAAGGTGTTATTTGATAAACTAAAAAATTAAGTACTAAATTTAATTTATAAGAACTGTTTGGTGTTAAGTATGAAATATGATAAAATTATTTGATAAATGTAATTTTTAAAATTTAAAGGTAAAATATTTAAAGTATAATATTAAAAGTAATAAGTAAAATAACTTTAAAAGAATAAAAAAAAATCTACATAAATGATAAATAACTCTTTATCTACTAATCATTTTTCACATTTTTTTATTAAAATATTTTTATAACATTTTATTATGAATTACCAAATGTAGTTAAAATATTAAGAATGTTCTAAATTGATTTAATTTTTTTTCAATCGGTTATCAAACAAATCCTAAGTGATAATATGTCAAGAATCAAGTCACACTTATTCAATTGAAGAATTGATAATAAAAAAATAAAAATTTAGAGAATGTTTGATAAAATTAGAAAATTAAGTGTCGTATTGAATTTTATAAGAACTGAATTTATATTATAAAGTAAAAAATCTTGTTTTTTTTTTTGAAAACTCATTATTTTATCATTTTAGTCAATTAATATTTTATTTTGAATAGTTTTAGATAAAAAATTAAAATTAAAAATAATATTTTAATAAAGAAATAAATTATTTCAAAAATAAAATCAACTTAATATTCTTTACATTAAGTGATACAACTATTAATTTACTTATCATATTCAACATTTTTTGTTTAAAATTTTATATTACTTAAAAAATTAATATGGTTATCAAACACAATTAAAAAAATTAAAGGTTGAAAATGTTGATTTTCAATGAAATAAAAATTTTTAATAATTTACCAACCATAATAAAAATAACAAAAGGTAAGATAATTTTTTTAGAAAAAATCTCACTATAGGTTCTGATTTTCTCTTTTTGACATAATACATAGAATTATCTATAGCTCCCCAGCCTTTCAACGCACTCAAATTTACATCCTTATGCATTGACAACAATACCCATACTAATCGAGTCAAGACTCAATCAAATAAAAACTTAAATGTAATAAAAAATTAATTACTTTTTAAAAAAAAACTTAATTTATTATATTTATGTACGGGCCTAAATTTGCCCGGAGCCCAATACAAACACCCAAACTAGCCCCGAATCACAAAACCAAATTAAATAACCCATAACCCCAATACTAGCAGCCCACTACAACCCAACGGCCCAAATGAGCCCAATAACAAAATAGAAACAGCAAACCCTAGCTCCCTAAGCCTCCAGCGCCGCTCAAGCCTTCCCGACCACCCTCGTGCCTCCGTACCACCACCCATGTGTTCTGTCAGCATGCCCACTGCCCGAGAGTAGCCTTCGTTGACCTTCCATCTGCAAAACAAGAATACGCAACAGAGGTCAGTGGCAAAAAGCAATAGCAAATACAATAAAAGAAAAGCGTTGTATTTTGGGGTTTTCAGTTTTTTAGGTAATCGGCTATAAAGAGCCACGGGAAACAGATGTAAAAGTGGGGGGGGATCGAAAAAAAAGGAACATTTTTTTCCGAAATAAAAAAAAATAGAAACTTCAACATTTTTTATTGAATCTCAAGGTGATTTCCCCGTTTTTGATCTTTCGCTTTTCGTTTCTGTTTGGGTTATTTGATTTCTTTTATTCCTTGTCTTTAAAATAGTCAAGAGAAGGGAGAGAGGAGTATCTGAGATCTCCGTCGTCGGAATTCTGTTGCCGGCGTTGGAACCAGGCCGAATGGGCTTGAAAGCCCTCGTTCCTTCCCCTTCGCTCACGAGCCAAGAAGGTTAAACCTTCGGGCCTCTTTTGAAAAGAGCTAAACACCCAATCGTGGGAAGTCTAAACCCCCATCCACGGCCAGAGCGCGTCGGATCTCCTTCGGATTCGATGCTGGTCGGATAAAGGTGGTCGGAAGGTGGCTGCTGCTTTTGAAAGCAGATGAAAAGGGGAAGGGTTAAATGGAAAAGGAGAAGAAATTTTAGGGTTTTAGTAACCCAATAAAAATGGCGCCGTATAGGCACCATACCCACGCAACCCGACCCGTGACCCATGGGGATCCGCGTGTTTCACCCTTTTGGGTTTATTGCGCGAGGGGTCCTTCTGCTTTCATGGTGCGCTGTAATCTGGCCCTTTTACTTAATTTCTCATTTTACGAATTTGGCCCCGAAGTTTTGTTCCGTTTTTCGTTTTAACCCCTACTGCTGCTGTGCGTTTTGAAAAAGGGATTTATTGCACTTTTAATCCTTTCATGTTGGGTGTGTTTCTAAATAAGCCATTGCCTTTCGTTTTTATTTCGAATTCACCCCAAAAATTCCATTTCTAATCCAATTTCATCCTTTTTTTTACTTTATTTCATTATTTTATTTTATTATCGATATTATTTATATTATTATATTGTATTATTGTTATCATTATATCTATTATTTATTAGTATTTCATATTTATTATTTTACTTAATACTTATATATAATATACTATTACTAGTGTTTTTTTTAACATTATCTTTTTATTATTATCTTTTTGTTAATATGCTCGTATGTCTTATATATGTTCTTTTAATATATGTATATTAATATTATATTTTTTTTATATGTTATATTTTTATGATTATATTTTATATACTATGTGTATGTATATACATTCTTTTTTATACTCTATTATGTACCTATTCTAATACTACTATGGATATATTTTTATATACTACGTATATATTTTTAACATTATATTCTATATATATTACGTATACTTTTAAGATTACATCATTCACATACCTTTATATTATATTATTTACATACTTTTATTTATATATACTTTCTTACGCATATACTTTTAATACTAATATATTTTACGTATGTATAGTTTTAGTATCATATTTATATATATCCTTTTAGTATTATACCCTAGATATATACTACGTTTATATATTGTATTTTTCATATATTTATTATTCCATGTATATACTTTAATACTATTATGTATAAATATTTTTATGTATTACGTATATATATATATTTTTTAACCTTTTTTATGCATATTATTCACGTATGAATATTTTCGTCCATTACGTATATATATATTTTAATAATTTTTTTATACATTTTGTGTATGTATATTTTTTGTATTATGTATTTGCCATTCTTTTACATATTTTTATAACATACTATGTAAATATTTTAAATATCATGTATGTATATGCACATGATTTATTTATATTAAAGACATTGTCTCCTATTATTATAACACATCACTTGTTTAAATTTATATTTGACTTCTTATAGTTTTAAACCTTTTAATCATACATCCTTATTTGTTGAGAGCTTACTAGATTTCACATATTTTAATTCGTTTCATACTTCTTTTAATTTTGTTCTAGTCCTTGAATGTTAATGTTATTATTTGCATTTGATGACGTATTACATAATTATTGTTATCATATGTATCATTTAGTGTTTATTGGTTATTATGATTCATCGATACAATATATACTATTTCTTTGCTGTGCATGTCATTATTTCATGCTTGTATTCTCATAAAAAGTCATATTTGATATCACCTTAAACTTCCATTCAAAAGTTTTCGATAATATAACTCATGTTTAGGAATTTCGAGGAAATCGAGCCTTAACTTACTAGGTTCCGGTTTTCCTCATTGAATCCGAACTATCGAGTATGGCTTCCTAAGTCAAAACACGTGAGCTTTCAAATAAAACTTATTCTCGGAGACTTGAAGTGTTGCGTTCTAACTTACTGAATGTGACATCCATTATCCCGAGATAAGAATTTCAAAAGCAAGGCGATATTTCATGTTTTGGAACTTCGAAAAATCGAGCCCTAACTTACTGGGTTCTGGTTTTCCGTTCGACCCAAATAATTAAAAACCCCTTTTCGATTTGAATACATAAGCCCTTTAAGCAAGAAGGGCGAGCTTAATTTCAAGAAATTGATATGTTGCACCCTAACTTATTGGGTACGACATTCTTATTTCATCGAGATGAGCGAGCCTCGATTTTTGCTTCGATATATTCAAATGTTTTTAGTAAAAGGGATCGTATTTTAAATTCTTTCAAATTTCCAAACATTTGACACTAAGACACTAATTAATCAACTAGGTACCAATTTTGGGCGTATCGAGGGCGCTAATCCTTTCTCGTGCGTAATCGACTCCCGAACCCTTTTCTGATTTCGTAGACCAAAATCGTTGTTTTGATAAATCAAATTGTTTATTAAAAACAATCCCTTTTCGAGGTGATCCAATCACACACATAAAAGATTGGTGGCGACTTCCGTTCTTATTTTATTTTCAAAATCAAGTCAATTCCCCGTTTTCAAAAAAATGGTTTCGACAGCTTGGCGACTCCACTGAGGAATAAGTTTGTGAGTCAAGCCACAAGTTGATTAACTATTGTCTTTTTGTCGAAAATCAAATTTTGATTTTAATATACGATCCCTCTTTTGCATTTCATCCGTTTTGAATTGCGATCTTCATTATTTTGTTCCTATTTTCTTTATATGTTTCAAGTTTTTTCTGTAAACTTGTGCATTGCATTGCATGACCACTGGGTCACACCCTTTTAAGTGGGAGCGAGAAGCTACTCCTTCATGAGGTTTTCACCTCCGTGCAAGATAGTAGACCGCTTCCGGAATACATCTGTACCCATGTGCTTCGTGAGATTTTCATCTCCATGCAGCCATAGGGAAATATGTTCCCCTGAACTGAACTCGATCCATATGAGCCTATAATGGGTGAGGACCGAGGAATCTATTGGTTCAGGTACCCCAACTCTAGGACCAAACCTCATATAGTGAACCTTAGGAGCCCACCCTAGGTAGAGCTACGCCGAACCCTAGTGGTCACCCAATTAGGTGTTTTATTTTGTTATTTATCTCTCCTGTGCTAACGTTTTTTCTTTTGTGTTGATTGCATTGCATTGCTTTGCATCGTATCGTTATAGAAAAGAGGTGTTGATTCATATTTGATTCCTAAATAGGAGAGTTCGTCATAAGGGGACGAATTTCTTGATAAAGTGGATTATAATGCGGTCACCCCGATATGGTCCAAGTAAGCACAATGAAAGAAGGTTGATAGCTCGCGGAGGAATGCAAAACTTTGCCCGAAAGATTTAAACTATGCAAGAGCCGACTTCCTTAAAGCAGCCAGCGAGCATCGTGAGGATAAGTGAGTAATTGGTCGCAACCCAGATCAAGCAAAAGGGAGTAACAAAGAGGTCTTTTGGAAGATTAGCAAGATTTGACCGTAACATCCGGATATGAAGAAAGAAGCGGTATCTTCACTTGGATTCTAAGGGCAATACTACATAATTAATTCATTTTGTGTAAAGAAATTTGTCCTCTAGAAAAGTTCTTCTAGTGGAACTGAATATAAGGTCGACGCCTCTCTTTCTTGCATTTACATTTCATGCATTCGCATACATTTGCATTGTATTATTTGCATTGCATTTTGTGCATTAGATTTTTACAAAAGGTCCTTGATTAGGTGAAATTATTTCAGTTAACCTAAAAGCCATAGAACGAAGGTTAGAGAGAATAGAGCACAGGCAAATACAGATGCAAGAACAATTATCCAGAATTCAATAGAAAATGCAGAGCCAAATGTTAGAGCTCCAAAGAAATATGATTAGCCAGCTAAGATAGATATTAGCCGAAGGGCTCGAAAAGAGGAAAGACCTAGTGGACAACAGCGAGGATGATAATGAAGACATCGTTTATTCCCCAAGTTTCACTCCAATAAGCGTCCAGACTCAACCAGATGAGAATTCGCGAGGGGTACCCGTTACTACCAACCCTAGCAGCACCAGGCAGGTATGTCAGCACCAGCAAACTCTTCAGTAGGCTCAAGTCCTCATCTGGGAGGCAATCCAGCCAACCTTACTGTCACTGAAGAAACAAAGAAGGCCAGTATAGAGCGCCCAAAATAGTGCGAAGCTTTTAAGCGAGAGAGGAGCCCCTGAGATAATACTTCGAGGGCAATAAAGGGAAAGGAAAGTAAGGTGAAACTGATTACCATAGGCCAGCCAAGAATGACAACTACAAGCCATCAGGTTCCTCAAAAGCGAGAATCCAATCCAAGACCGAGTACTGAAAAGCTCTCATTTACGCCAATCCCAATATCGTATAAGGAGCTATATCGAAGTTTATTTGATGCACACGTGGTGTCCCCATTTTATATGAAATCATTGCAGCCTCCATACCCCAAATGGTATGATCCGAACGCTCAATGTGAGTACCATGTGGGAAACAGAGGACATTCGATCGAGAACTGCACCGCTTTCAAAAAGATAATCGAAAGATTTATCAAAATTAGAGTTATAAAATTCGATGATCCCTCTGATGAAGAAAATCTATTACCCGACCATTCTATTCAAGGGATGAATATTGTGAGTACCACGATGAATAGGGGCATGGGATCCAAGAGTACATCAAGTTCGGGGCTCTAGAGCAAGATGTGATATTTGAGAATTTGAATGTTAACGACGCATCTATTATAGGGAACCGAGAACTTAAAGGTTTCCAAACCCTTATATACTGGGAAATGTATTAAACAATAGGACTGTAGAAGAGATCCCTGTGTTTTTAGAGCTAATTTAGAGTAATATTCAGAACACCCTTATTGCTTTAAGCCTAAGGGCAATAAGACCCCTTTTTGTGAAATAGGCTTGCGTCCAGAATCTTTATTTCAATGGGAATGCATCTTTTTGAGCAAATATACATTTATTTTCCATTTCATACTATACAACAATTATTCTTAGATTCTTTTATTCTTTTATTATTCACTCATGACATACTGCACAATTGTTCCTAGATCCTGTTGTTCTTTGGACTCTTTTTCAAATATTCTTTTACTCGTTCTTCATGATCATGCCACATAAATAATCATTCTTAGATTCATTTATCCTTTGAGATCTTTCTTTGGACCTACAACAGGTCTCCAGATATCAACAACATGAGCGATGCTGTTACCAACCCAGAGTCCCCTTTTGAGTAAGATATATGTCTAGAGGGATCTCAGGACTTCGAAGATGATAGAGATTGCACCTATCTTCCGACTTGTTAAGGATGGTAGGACGAGATGAAAGACAGATCCCTACTTACAAAGGGTCAATTGACATTGCAAGCTGGGGAAAGAGATGAAGATCGAAACCTAGCTCACCACAGAGATAAGGCAAGACTTGTATGTCTCCTTTGTTTCTTCATGAACTCTTTATGTAGGGTATGGATGTTATAGGGCCAACATCGCTGACATCGATTCATCTTCATAGTTACTCTACTAAGAAGGTAAGGTTGCTTCACATGCCAAAGTTGCAAAGTAAACAGTCATCAAATTCAAATTTGAGTCCATATCCAAATTCAGATCCTGATTTGAATCCAGGTCTAAATCCAAATCCAAATTCAAATCTAGATCTTGATCTAAATCCAAATCTTAGTTCAAGCCCAAATTTGAAATACAAAATTCAAAATTCGAATTCAAATTCGAATCCAAAAAAAAAGAAAAAAAAAGAAAGGGTGCCAATTTACTGTCTGTTCAAAGATTAGACACCATACCAGTGTAGCAAAAGCGACCAAATACCATCCAAAAAATTTTGAAAGATGACTAAGACTTGTAAGGGTTGGCATGAAGAAGTTACCATCTACCCTTCATATTTGCAAAATGTTGGCTAGGGCCTTCGCCGGGGCAACACATCTCTCATTGATCTTGCCCAAAGAAACTGAGATTCTTTCTTCTGATTTTATTAGAGCTAGGGCAATATATTGGTCTTTCCCATTGAAGTCGAGATTCTTTCTTTGGAATTTTACCAGAGCCAAGGCAACCTTTTAGTCTTGCCTATTAAAGTTGAGATTTTTCTTCTGAGTTTTACCAAAGCTGAAGCTGGATGAGACAGAATGGATCTAATCCCGACATTATCAATCATAATTAATCCATCACAGTCTGATAATTCGGGTTTATGACAAAGAGGTTCATCTTAGAGAATTTCAAAAGGGTGACCTCATATTGAAGAAGATCTTTCATGTACGAAAAGACTTCGAAGGAAAATGCCAAATTGAGAGAGATCTTACACAATGAAGAAGGCTTGCACTAATCAAGATAAATAGTAGTGACGTGCCCAATTCGATGAATTCAGTCAAGGGGTATGTCACTTACACGCTCAACCTGGTGAATTCAGTCAAAAGTAATTGCACCAAAAAAGAGAAGTCAAGGTGAAAACCCGCAAAGGGCGCCTTAAGACCTTCTAAGAAAGTTGGTTAAAAAATGGTGAAAAAGAAAAAAATTAGCTAAAAGGAAGAAAGAAAATGAGAGGCCAAGGTGAAAACCCGCAAAGGGCGCTTTGAGTCCAAAGGGCATTTGAGTTGAAAACCCGAAAAGGGCGGCTCAAATTTTGATCAAAAGTGGGGCACGCGGTAGTCTTGCCATGCTTGAATTGACAATGAAGAAGTATGCTACGTCTTAGGGCATCGACAAAGTACTTCGAATACCCTAGGCATATATTGAGCTTGGAACAGTTCTCAAGAAGTTGGAACGGAGAAGCTCAGGCTGCGATATCTGGGGCACCTAGTTGCCGTCTTACTCCTAATTTTGCTATCTTTGATTATTTTATTTGTTTCAAAATACACTTTTAATAAATCTTCTCTTTGATTGCATTTGTTTAACTTGCTTATTTCGAGTTATGCTTTCATTCAATTTCCTTCTTGTCCATTATCGTGATCTTTTTCAAGCATTTTGTATTGAAATAATTATTTGTGGACTAATAACACTTTCATAAAAGGAGTTTTGCGTATTACTCTGGAAGTTTCTAAATAGTACATGAACCCGAAACAGGACTATTGTTTAGGACTTTCCAAGCTTAAGGATTGGAAATATTTAAGTCCAAATTGAAATCATCTCTTCAGATTTTCAGTTGGAGATATTTGCCGAACAAAAGAGACAAGATATTGGGTCGGTGATACAATCTCGATGAAAAATAAATAATCAAAAGTATCAGGCATACGTATCTAGTCAGGTCACCTAGAGCGTGATCAGTTGACGGAGCGGGTCCCTACACCCTTGATTTGTAGCGGGTTGGATTGAAGAGGATGCTGATCCTATACCTCTGAACCACAGATAGATTTTGAATAGGGTACAAGCCTTATGTCCCTTATGTCCCCAAGGTACAGTAAAATGAACCTTGAAGTTGCGTTGGGGCAAGTTATTCGAGCAGAATACGATCGTCACTAGGTTTTTTAGCTGAGAAAGAGATTAGCGTACTACGTCGGGAATAGTACCCTAAACAAAAACGCCACATTCTCATGACATTTTGCATTCATACAAGTGTCATGCATGATACATTTAGTTAGGGGCATTTGATCACAGCATCCTAATCATAGGCATAAGCGCATAAAACTGGCTCTACAGGACAGGTTCCTCAGAGAACAATGTAACAACACTGGTAAATTCACAGCCCTATCTTCCTGAGCAACAGTGGAGTAGGCTGAAAAATCCAGATTCTGTCTCTGCGAGATGGTAGTGGGGCAGAGTGAAGATTGAAGTCTTCCTGAAATAACAAGGAAGTAGATTGCAAATTTCAGATATTGTCCCCTTGAGATAGCAATGGAGCAAATCCAAAACAGTGAAGCATATTTCTTTGAAGTTTCAGCCGAGAAGATTGAAGTTACGAATCTCTTCTCCCTGAATTTTTCTCTCCTCGAAGTTCCAAATGGAGTAGGTTGAGGCTACAAATCCCTTCTCCCAGAGTTTACATTGAGGATCAATATTTCTTTGAAGTTTCAGCTAAGAAGATTGAAGTTACGAATCTCTTCTCTCTGAATTTTTCTCTCCTCGAAGTTCCAAGTGGAGTAGGTTGAGGCTACAAATCCCTTCTCCTAGAGTTTACATTGAGGATCAATATTTCTTTGAAGTTTCAGCTGGGAAGATTGAAGTTACGAATCTCTTCTCCCTGAATTTTTCTCTCCTCGAAGTTCCAAGTGGAGTAGGTTGAGGCTACAAATCCCTTCTCCCAGAGTTTACATTGAGGATCAGTATATCTTTGTTCAGTAGAGAAGATTGAGGTTACGAATCTCTTCTCCCTGAATTCTTTCTACTCGAAGTTCCAGTGGAGTAGGTTGAAGTTACAAATCCCTTCTCCCTGAGTTTACATTGAGGATCAAGGTTTCTTTGGAGTTTCAACAGAGAAGATCAAAACTACAAATCTCTTCTCTCTGAATTCCTATCACCCTCGAAGTTTCAGTGGAATAGGTCGAAGCTACTAATCCCTTTTCCATGAAAATACATCGAGTATCAGTAGAGAAGATCGAAGCTACAAATCTCTTCTCTTTGAAGTCTTATCTCATCAAAGTTCCAATGGGAAAGGTCGAAGCTACAAATCCCTTCACCCTGCAATTAAATTAAGGCTCTAGTGGAGTAGGTTGAAACTACAAATCCCTCCTCCCTGAAATCCTTATATCCTAGAAGTTTCAGAAGAGAAGATCGAAGCTACAAATCTCTTCTCCTCGAATTCTCATCTCCCCAAAGTTCCAACAGAACTGAGGCTACTAATCCTATGCCCCTGAAGACGCAGTGGATTGGAATGAGGCTACTTAAAGAAGAGGAGTACAAAGAAGTTGGGATCCTACAAGACCAGGCAAATTTGGCCCTTTTAAAGTCTTTGCTCTATTCTCGTTACACGACAATGAGCAAAGAGGGGCAGCTGTAAGGGCCTAAATTTGCCCGGAGCCCAATACAAACACCCAAACTAACCCCGAATCACAAAACCAAATTAAATAACCCATAACCCCAATACTGGCAGCCCACTACAACCCAACGGACCAAATGAGCCCAATAACAAAATAGAAACAGCAAACCCTAGCTCCCTAAGCCTCCAGCGCCGTTCAAGCCTTCCCGACCACCCTCGTGCCTCCGTACCACCACCCACGTATTCTGTCAGCATGCCCACTGCCCGAGAGTAGCCTTCGTTGACCTTCCATCTGCAAAACAAGAACACGCAACAGAGGACAGTGGCAAAAAGCAATAGCAAATAAACAAAAGAAAAGCATTGTATTTTGGGGTTTTCATTTTTTTGGGTAATCGGCTATAAAGAGCCACGGGAAACAGATGTAAAAGTGGGGGGGATCGAAAAAAGGAACATTTTTTTCGAAATAAAAAAAATAGAAACTTCAACATTTTTTATTAAATCTCAAGGTGATTTCCCCGTTTTTGATCTTTCGCTTTTCGTTTCTGTTTGGGTTATTTGATTTCTTTTATTCCTTGTCTTTAAAATAGTCAAGAGAAGGGAGAGAGGAGTACCTGAGATCTCCGTCATCGGAAGTCTGTTGCCGGCATCGGAACCAGGCCGAATGGGCTTGAAAGCCCTCGTTCCTTCCCCTTCGCTCACAAGCCAAGAAGGTTAAACCTTCGGGCCTCTTTTGAAAAGAGCTAAACACCCAATCGTAGGAAGTCTGAGCCCCCATCCACGGCCAAAGCGCGTCGAATCTCCGTCAAATTCGATGTTGGTCGGATAAAGGTGGTCGGAAGGTGGCTGCTGCTTTTGAAAGCAGATGAAAAGGGGAAGGGTTAAATGGAAAAGGAGAAAAAATTTTAGGGTTTTAGTAACCCAATCAAAACGGCGCCGTATAGGCACCATACCCGCGCAACTCGACCCGTGACCCATGGGGATCCGCGTGTTTCACCCTTTTGGTTTATTGCGCGAGGGGTCCCTCTGTTTTCATGGTGCGCTGTAATCTGGCCCTTTTACTTAATTTTCTCATTTTACGAATTTGGCCCCAAAGTTTTGTTCCGTTTTCGTTTTAACCCCTACTGCTGCTGTGCGTTTTAAAAAAGGGATTTATTGCGCTTTTAATCCTTTCATGTTGGGTGCGTTTCTAAATAATCCCCTGCCTTTCGTTTTTATTTCAAATTCACCCCAAAAATTCCATTTCTAATCCAATTTCATCCTTTTTTTTACTTTATCTCATTATTTTATTTTAATATCGATATTATTTATATTATTATATTGTATTATTGTTATCATTATAACTATTATTTATTAGTGTTTCATATTTATTATTTTACTTAATACTTATATATAATATACTATTACTAGTGTTTTTTTTAACATTATCTTTTTATTATTATCTTTTTGTTAATATGCTCGTATGTCTTATATATGTTCTTTTAATATATGTATATTAATATTATATTTTTTTTTATATGTTATATTTTTATGATTATATTTTATATACTATGTGTATGTATATACATTCTTTTTTATACTCTATTATGTACCTATTCTAATACTACTATGGATATATTTTTATATACTACGTATATATTTTTAACATTATATTCTATATATATTACGTATACTTTTAAGATTACATCATTCACATACCTTTATATTATATTATTTACATACTTTTATTTATATATACTTTCTTACGCATATACTTTTAATACTAATATATTTTACGTATGTATAGTTTTAGTATCATATTTATATATATCCTTTTAGTATTATACCCTAGATATATACTACGTTTATATATTGTTTTTTCATATATTTATTATTCCATGTATATACTTTAATACTATTATGTATAAATATTTTCATGTATTACGTATATATATATATTTTTTAACCTTTTTTATGCATATTATTCATGTATGAATATTTTCGTGCATTACGTATATATATATTTTAATAATTTTTTATACATTTTGTGTATGTATATTTTTTGTATTATGTATTTGCCATTCTTTTACATATTTTTATAACATACTATGTAAATATTTTAAATATTATGTATGTATATGCACATGATTTATTTATATTAAAGACATTGTCTCCTATTATTATAACACATCACTTGTTTAAATTTCTATTTGACTTCTTATAGTTTTAAACCTTTTAATCATACATCCTTATTTGTTGAGAGCTTACTAGATTTCACATATGTTAATTCATTTCATACTTCTTTTAATTTTGTTCTAGTCCTTGAATGTTAATGTTATTATTTGCATTTGATGACGTATTACATAATTATTATTATTATATGTATCATTTAGTGTTTATTGGTTATTATGATTCATCGATACAATATATACTATTTCTTTGCTGTGTATGTCATTATTTCATGCTTGTATTCTCATAAAAAGTCGTATTTGATATCACCTTAGTAAAAACTTCCATTCAAAAGTTTTCGATAATATAACTCATGTTTAGGAATTTCGAGGAAATCGAGCCTTAACTTACTAGGTTCCGGTTTTCCTCATTGAATCCGAACTATCGAGTATGGCTTCCTAAGTTAAAATACGTGAGCTTTCAAATAAAACTTATTCTTGGAGACTTGAAGTGTTGCGTTCTAACTTACTGAATGTGACATCCATTGTCCCGAGATAAGGAATTTCAAAAGCAAGGCGATATTTCATGTTTTGGAATTTCGAAAAATCGAGCCCTAACTTACTGGGTTCTGGTTTTCCGTTCGACCCAAATAATTAAAAACCCCTTTTCGATTTGAATACATAAGCCCTTTAAGCAAAAAGGGCGAGCTTAATTTCAAGAAATTGATATGTTGCACCCTAACTTATTGGGTACGACATTCTTATTTCATCGAGATGAGCGAGCCTCGATTTTTGCTTCGATATATTCAAATGTTTTTAATAAAAGGGATCGTTTTTAAATTCTTTCAAATTTCCAAACATTTGACACTAAGACACTAATTAATCAATTAGGTACTAATTTTGGGCGTATCGAGGGCGCTAATCCTTCCTCGTGCGTAACCGACTCCCAAACCCTTTTCTGATTTCGTAGACCAAAATCGTTGTTTTGATAAATCAAATTGTTTATTAAAAACAATCCCTTTTCGAGGTGATCCAATCACACCTCACATAAAAGATTAGTGGCGACTTCCGTTCTTATTTTATTTTCAAAATCAAGTCGATTCCCCGTTTTCAAAAAAATGGTTTCGATAATATATATTTAGAAAGTTATAATTATTCAATAAATAACTGCTATGAATTATATCTATCCATGACTGCATTTGACTTGAATAGGGTTCCTAGATAAATTCGGTCCCATCTCAACACAATTTAAATAATAAAAAGAAATCTTAACTTTATAAAAATAATTAATATAAAATATATTTTTAATGTTTTATTAAGAGATGGAGAGTGAAATGAATTGGTAGGTCGAGTTGCACTTAATTCGGTCTGACTGGTTGATGATTATATCTATTGTTCATCTGAATGTCTTTTTTTATTATTTCTTTATTTAATTTTTTATTTTTTTAATTTTAATATTTTTTTTTCACATTGAAATTAAAAGAAAAGAAAATAAGAGAGAGAGAGAGAATGCACAATGAACACAATAAGATTGGAACAGTTAATCGCAACCACAACAAGCTATTCTTAGGCAGTTGGCAACTTGGCATAGAAAGCTTACCATATTATTCCTTGTTTATTATACTCAAATTTCCCTTATTCTTTCTTCTTCTTCTTTCATTAAAAAAGAAAAATTAAAATTAAAATTAAAATTAAAAAAAAAAATCTTTAAACGCCATATATACTAATTTCTCCCCAATAATCAAAAACGAAAATTCATAACAACAAATTAAATTCTCAAAGCATTGAGAAACAAACAAACAAACAAATAAAATCTCTGTTTTTTTCTCTATTCAATCCTCCATCGAAGGTTAGTTGAACTCTTCATCAATTTTATGATTATAAGTATTTATCCTTTTTTATGATATGTTTATGATTGTTTAGATTATGAGCAAGTTTAATTTTTGTTTGCTTTACGACTCTCTCTGTCTTTTTTTTTTTTCGTTTTTGTTAATTGTTGTTATTTTTTTTTCCTTCTGTTTGGCTACTGAGAAAATGGTGGAGACATAGACCGAAAGGAAGAAAGGCGATTAAATTTCTGTTTATTAACTTTTTTTAAAATTTTGATTATTAAGGTAGAAAGAGTTTGAACTTAGTAGATCACTTTAAAATTTTCCTTAAAATCCTGATTTCTTTTTTTTTTTTCCTGCATTTTCTTGCGTACCAAACAGACTCCTGACTGTTTTGTTTAGTTTATTTACTTTAAACTAATTTACAAGAATGAATAACGCTTGCATTAGATCTTTTTGTTGTTCTTTTGAACACAAATTTTTTATTTGTTACATTTTGTAATTAAAATTTGTTTTAATTTAATTTTGTAATCCTAATTCAAAATTTTGATCTTGTTTTTCCTCCACTGTTCCCTTGTTTTAATCTTTTCTAGAGGATGCTAGGATATTCTAACTGTATTCGTATGTTTTATTATGTGTTTATTGAGTTCTATGTTTTCGTTTGTTTTATGAATTAATCATCTCCTTTGTCTACGTCTTTTGCTGTTAATAGGGATCATGAGATTCAAGAAAGGGACCAAGGTAGAAGTCTTGAGCAAAAAGGAGGTGCCATCAGGCTCCTGGCATTGTGCTGAAATAATCAGTGGCAATGGCCACAACTATAAGGTTAGATATGAAGCCTATTCCAATGCCGTTGACAAGACAATTGTGGAGATGGTATCTAGGAAAGCTGTTAGACCTTGTCCTCCTGCATTAGTAGTTTCAGATAATTGGGTTCCTGGTGATGTTGTTGAGGTTTTTGACAATTTTTCTTGGAAGATGGCAACAATTTTAGCGATTTTGGAGAAAAAGTATGTTTTGGTTAGGTTGCTTGGATCATCTCTGGAGTTTAGGGTCAGTAAATTTGACATCCGTGTGAGACAATCATGGCAAGACAATGAGTGGGTTGTGATTGGAAAGGTACTTCCTCTCTTAATCGATGTTCCTTGTGCATTTGAAAATTTTAAGTTTTCAAAGCCATTTCAGCATTTACTTTTTCCAGTTAAGCAATTTTATGTTATACAAAGTTCATTTATATTCATGTCTATCTTTGTTCATTTCCATATGCATTTAATATCTTTTTTAAGTTGAAGTTGAATATTTTCATCTGTCTAATCTAAATGAAATCCCTTCATTCAGACAGTAACCCTACTTGATCTAAGTAGTATCAATCATTTCTATTAAGTTATGATAAATGTGATGTCATATGTTTGGTTCTCATTCTGGAAGCAAGATATTCATTTGTATCATGTCTACTTGCAGGGTTCTGGTAGTTGTGTAGATGTTAAACATGGTGAAAATTCCACTCTTAGATACAAGCAAAATTCTAGCTCCCAATTTCAAAATACCATTAGAAGGACAAATAGGCATGTCAGGGATGAATGTGGTCCTGTTAACACAAAGGTCAATTACCGAGATTCTGTTATTGCTTCCTCAAAGACTCTAAAGAGAGGATGCTACTCTCAGGTTGAAGCTCATGCTGCTGCTGGACAGAAGCTTAGAGCAGTTGAGAGAAATGAAAGATTGTATCGACTGGTTGCTGCAAATCCATCGGTTCTTGAACAGGTAGATGCCATTGCTTTCCCAACAGATATGTTGGGTGAAAAATACGTACATTCTTCTCTTAACGACAAAACTGGCTTGTCCGAAGTGCATGGAGACTGGAGAAAATCAAATGGTGCTGTTGGATGTTATTTTGCAGAAACCAATGACGCTGATAGTGTTGCATGCTCTGTTGGTAGTTGTAGCGTAAGTAGTAACAATTTCTGTAGGTTGCCTCATTGCGTTTCCACAGGTCCTATTGAAGTTGTTGATGGTCAATGTAGTGATGCTGAATCTTTCTGTCCAAGGGGAGACGAGGAAGGAAATTGTCTCCTTCCTACGAAAGAGGAGCTGGCTGCCTTGATTCATAAGATAAAGTTACATGCATACCGATGCACTTTGGAGGCCTTGCACGCATCAGGGCCTTTAAGTTGGGAACAAGAAGCTTTGGTGACAAATCTTCGTCTTTCACTTCATATATCTAATGATGAACACTTGATGGAGCTAAGAAACTTAATTTCCTCTGATAGTAACATTCCTATAAGATAACCAGGAGTCTCTCTGGTTTTTTTTTTCTTTAGTTTTTTCCGTTCTCTATTTTTTCCCTTAGGAATAGACTTGGATAAATAATTACACTGGTGACTCCCACAATTGTATGAAGCTTGATGAAATATGCTATCAATTTTCCTCATTTAGGTATAGAGCATATAGTGATATATTTTGAAATGAATGTAACGCAACAGAAACTGAAGACCATTAAATGTTTCTGAGCTAAGCATTGTGTATCAGTTATTCTATCCCTTCTTGTCTCCCTATTTTGTATGTTTATTTTAGCGAACCAAATTTTTGAGAAATAGCATACCGGGAATTTGCTAACAATTGAGCAGAAATCAAGAATGCATTTTTCTGAATCATTCTCTTCTGTACATTTCTTGCATCTATTAGATGCACAATTGATATTTCACTAATCTTCTGGTGACATTTTAATGCTTAGTTGTTCAAAACAAGATTTTCATGTGATAAAATCCCTCTGGTTGTTTCTGAATAAGTGTTTGTTTTTATGTTTTTCTTGATATTTGATTAGTACTAAGCAAAGATGTTTCAAGCTTTCAATTTGGTGTGAATGTTCTCGGGGTATAGTAATATGTTTGAAGCATATTCATTCTCAGATTGAGGAAATTATTGATGCTTCCCCCTGTATTTTCCAGGGTTGAAGAAGGAGGCTTAGACACCTTTCTTCCAAGTGTCTGAACTCTGAAGATGATTTTTGGGTTTGGCACCTTTCTCTTGCTTTTCAACAGTGAGGCAATTTGTAGGGGAAGATTTTTTGAGGCACTAATTTCTTTAGTTTGGCTTGCTGGATTCTTCTATTTCAGGTCTCATGCGAGCCCTAGATATCTGTGTTCCTACCTGAATCTTGTGGCTGCCATGGGATTGACCTAATATCTGGAATTCTCCAAAAGGTTTTCTTTTGGACCTGAATATAAGCTATGCGTGACATTCTGCTGGGCCATGCGTGTTTCACTTTGCTTGTTGCAAAGTAATCATGCTGAGATCTTTACTTTTCATGTTTTCTGTATTATCATTTCATAAATTGATCTTTGTGCTTGTTAATAATTGATGAAGCGAAATTTTTGAAGAGGATTGGTAATAATAATCTTGCAAAGAGCAAGCATAAGATAAAAATTGGAAAGACATGTTTTTTGTGAATTTGGAGAAGTATTGCATAAACCATCCTCACATGGGATATCTTTGTTTAAGCCACTTGAATGGCTGTAAAATAAAACTGTTATTAGCTAAGCTGTGAAGGTGCTCCTTAAGGGCACCTTCTTTCTAGTTGACAACTTGATAAACCTTTTTAGTAATGCTTAGAAGGTTATCCTAGTTTCACACTTCATTTTCTGTGTTTTACTATGCTTCCTGTCCAAGTCTGTTAATCCTTGTTTTTGAATTTCTGGAGACAGTTTAAAGATTCTATTGTTCCACCTTTGATCCAATAAGATCTATCTTTGTCCGGCGTAAAAATAAATCTGTATTTTTTATTAAGATGCTGCGTCCTAGCTTTACATGAGAAAGTAGCAGTTGTCCTAATTGGCTGAGTAATAACAAATGCTAACTATTCATTACGTAAAATACATAGACAACTGGAACTAGATTTTTTAGGTAAGCAACCGCTCCAGATTCTTGAGTAATTTTTGCTTCACAATCCAACTAAGCATGTTGTCTGTTCATTTACATGCACGAGGAAAATTGGACTAAACATAATGGCATTTCCAGTACCATTGGCTATTGCTTCCTTAGGGAAATGCATCACTGCTGGATTATTCCGTTTACCCTGGAAGATGTTTACAATGTATTTCTCATCACAAGTCATGTTTGCTTACAGTAATGATATTGTCTTGCACTAATGACACTAATCAGAATTGATATGATCTGTGGTGTATTTAGTATTCAAATTTCATCCTGCTAGGGAGGGTTATTCATAAGCTGAATCAAATGCGTTCTTTTCCATGGAAAAAGGAAGAGAGGCGATGTGAAAGGTGTGGAAGTGAGCTGGTATCCTTGGCTTGGGTTTGGGGCTGAAGAACGTTAAAGTTTGGTACATTGCTTGTATCTTGAAACATATATGGACACTTTTCTGTATTTCCGGATCCATTTGCATTGCTTGGATTTTGGCAGGTTAAGACTCTTACTATGTAGTTGGAAGAAAATTTTGAAAAAGGGGGAGATTGCTAGAAACTGATTCAAGATACTGCTGCAGATGGAGTTATGTAGCAAAGCTCTGGGAATGTTTTAACCTGCTGATACTTAGAATGGGTAGAGGAACAAATTACCGAAGTTGCCTTTGGAATAAGTTGATTTGTTTCCCAGGTGTGCGCTAAAATTTTCTTTGATAACCTGGTTAGCAATCTTGGACATTTGAGCAGCCTTTCCAGCCTTATAGCCGTTCCAGCCTTTCCATGATGCGAATGTAGTGATCACCTATTTTTCTCTTGTACTTAATTCAAAGCCCATCTACCAGATGCTACTGCAAGAACACCTGGTATTTGTTTAGATGAGCTTAGCTGGGTGATCAGTACTTTAAAAGGGAAGTCATCCAGTCTACTTTTTACTTGGACTTGCATTGACTGCATGCATATTTTGTAAAATACCGACCAAATTAGTTGCTAATTTTGGTGTTTCCTTCATAAACTTTGTAATGGAAATATTAGTTGGTTTCTGCTTACTTCGGATGTTGAAATGGAACTCAGATCATCCAAGAATGAAAGGGTTGCTTCTGCTTTTTTAAAACATATTGGAACATTCTTTTTAGTGACTACAAATTTTGTTCTTATGTCAACTTTCCCTTTAAAAATTCCAATCATTTCTTAACATGGGATGCAATAAGCATATGATGCTTTTAAGCTTTAACTTTTGCTCTTAGGCTGATGAGTCTAGTTTGTTTTATTGTTGTCTACTCTCAGAATTTCATGTCCCCTTCTCGAGGATAGCTGGATCCCCGTTGTGCTGTTTTGTTGTAGTGACAAACGTGCCAAAGATGCAAAGGTGTCTCTTTGCACTCCTTTCCTCACACTCTCTTACTCGAGATTTTTGGTTGGGTCACTCAGCTAACCTACTGAAGTTATTACAATCTTGTGCTTGCTTTAGAATTTGATTATTTTGCCTGCGAACGAAGCTCAACAAAGAGGCTTATGTCAGAAACAAATGCAATTGCCAGACTTTGGGAAAGATGCAATTGATAAGGGTTGGTAGTTTGAAGGTGGAAGTATCGATATTCCTACTTTTGCAGTATGCTTCTCCTGTTGCATTGCATTGGAAAAACACTTCCCATTTGTCACGGCAGACCTATCAACATGCTAAATGTCCATACTAGACCAGGCAGTTCATATTTTAAAGTGTTGTGTTATATTTCTTTTCGTGTTATAATCGTGTCCTTATATTTACTAGTTATATTGTACCATATTATAGTATTTTATGACTAGAATTTGGATTATATTACAATAATGTAATGCAAAATAAAAATACTTATAAAATTTGAAAATAATTTTGATATGTCTGAACTAATCTGACTCAAACCAATCTAATCCAAAAAACTTTTCAGTATGATAGGACTGAAATTTGAAAGAGTCTAAATTTAATAAAGTGAACTCGAGCTTAAAATAATTAAATCTAAAATAAAATGAATTTGAAGAGAGTTCTATCTAAACTTTTTCATTTTGTCACCTTCACTATCGAGATTTCAGTGATTTAAAATTACGAAATAATTAATTGTCAATATATCATATTTCTCTTTTAGGTTATTGCACTATAGACATCTCTTAATCATTCAAGCTTTATCCTTACTTTAACTTACTTTATTTATCCTACTTTGACACCCTCTCTATCTATATGTTTGCACTTAAAAATTTTGGTATTTTAATGATTTCAGATGTTTTTACTCGAAATATAATTGTAACTTAATACAATAATACTAAAATTCATAATATTATCCTTTGTCATTCTAATCTTTATTTTTTTTATGAAATATCAATATTCAAACATATTTAATATTTGTATCAAGATATAATCTTATAGAAACTTTACAAATACATGAAAATTTTAGAAAAAAAAATAGATATGTTCGAAATTGGTGCAAGTAATGTTGAAACATGGACGGGCTTTATCTACAACATCCATGCAATGGAACTGGGTAGTTGATGGGCCTAAAGCAAACTTGTCAGCAAAAAATTGAGTCGGTGCATGTTAACTCTTATTTGTTTGTCCTTTTCAGCCATCTCGTAGGGTAGGGCAATGGGCTGCCTCATTCCTTACCATCCTACTATTGGATTAATGTCAAAAATATTAATATGTATTTAAACTAGTGTAAAATTAAATAATTTTACATTTTTTATTTTATATAATTAATAATTTAATAGTTAAATTTATTAATATAATTGTACTTATCTTTTAACCTATCCAATATCTTCATCATATTCATTTAAAATGTCGGATAAAAATATTATGGAGGCATGCCCACTTTACTAAAAATATGAATAAATTAGTCTAGGTATGTTAGATCAAAGAGTAAAGTGGTCATTCTATTAAAAATTTTATCCATTTCTACTATTAAAAATTGGTCTCTTACGTCAACATGAGGTACACGTGGCACACCATGTATTACTGTTTGATTATTTCGTCAATCATGTCAATTTTAATAGTGCAAATGGATGAAATTTTAACAAAAAGAACCAATTTGCTTTTTGATCTAATGTACAGAAACTAATTTGATTATTTTTTAATAGAAGGGACAAAAAACAAATTGACTCCTAGTACAAGACCTACATGATATTTTTTTACCAAAATGTTGTATATTATTAATTGAAATTTTCTTTCTACATAAAATTAATTAAGAAATTTTTATTCACATCAATTTTATCATGCATAATTTATATAAATAAAATATAAAATATGACGGTCAATTTATTAAAATATTAAATGTATAAAAACATATAAGAATAAACTATGCAAAAATTAATAAAATTATTTTAATTTTATACTAATATAATTAGATTTCTCCATTAAAAAATACAAAATAATTAAACATTTGAAAAGTAAAATAATAATAATAAAAAAGAAGGGAGAGGGAGTGTACAATGGACACAGATGGATTTGTCACATAAATGAGCAGCAAAGTTCAGAGGTGTCATTCCTGTGGTCAATATATACAGCAATTTCAATAAAAAGTGTGAATTATCGCTTTTATTTTATTAGTTTAGAAGATTAATCATTAATTTGAGTGTTTTTATTTTTATTTTTCTGGTTGGAGACTGTTTTAAAAAAAGAGTGGCTTGAATGAGTTGGGCATTAATGGAGCTCCATCAAATCCACTACTAGTGTCTCATTTGAGATCTACCTAAACAGGTTTTCCTCTTATTTTTTTTTCCTAGTAAAGTAGAATCTATATTCTTCAACACATATTTCGAGTTGAAATAAGATTCAAAAATAAAAATAATCAATGAAATTTTATTTATGAAATTATTAATTACAATTTTTAAATAGATTTTTTAATTTTTTTTAGTAGAGTTGTTATTTATTTAAGAGTTGTTTACATAATTTTAGATGGATCTGGAAAATTATTTGCTTAAAAATTTGATTTAATTTGTATTAAAGCGTTCCAATTACACTTTCTAGATGCAACTATATTTGCAACTCAGCTTGCATCTGGCAAGAAATGTAATTTGTCATATTTGACTAGCATTGTTTGATCGAAAAATTTGGTCTTTTTAATATATTTACTTGGAGGATTTTTCACAAGACTTTATTGAGTTAAGATGTGTAAAAGATCAAGTTAAACAAAGATTTTATGAAGACTTTCAATGTGATTGAGTTTCTTTATTTAAAGAGATTTGATTTCCAAAAACATTCATTCCTAGAATATCTTTGTTACTTTATTGCATATTGAAGACTTAATTGAGCCGAATTCAAGGAGACCAGATTCACATTGATTGTATTTAAGCAAACTATTATTTGCTTATTTAGGAGAAGACTTGTTTTACTTTTACATGCGAGATTGAGAGCATTTGTTCGGGCAAGAAACTTATTTTAGTATAAATTATTGTAAACAAATTGCTTGAATTATTTATGTTAGCTCGAAAGATCAAGTCGAAATCTCCAAGAGGGGTGAATTGACTTTTAAAAGATTAGGAAAGTTAAAAAGAAAAGATAGAACAATGAACACAACAATTTAGAGTGGTTTGGCCCCAATTGCCTACTTCACTACCTTAGCTTTCCATAACTAAGGATTTTCCTAAATTCACTAATTTGACAACCTTTGAAGACAATGTTTAACCTTACAATTTTCCTTAAGATTTCTACTCAAAATCTTAAGATTACAACTCCCTTAAGTGTTCTATCCAAACCTTAAGACTTAACCCTCTCAAAGAGAATAACAAATAGCAAACTCAGAAGTAATCCTTACAAGATTGATGTGTTTGCCAATTAAGCACAAATACAAAGAATAACACTCGAACTGAATGAATATAATGAAAGCTCACAAGTGTTTACAAGAAGAATATGGAAGAATTAAGCATTAATGTTGTTTTGATTGATCTTTAAGCTTGATGATCTCTCTCCTTATTGTAGAACTTTCGGAACACGGTATTTATACCCTCTAATACATTTCCAACCGTTGGGGTTGTTGTGAAAGTTAATAGAGTTGTTGAGAATGAAAATACCAGATTATTAAATTCACTTACAACAAAAGGTATTGATACTTTTTCTACTAGTATCGATACTATTAACATTTAATACTTGATTTAGTGACCGTTAAAGTTAGTTTACAACGGTACCAAAGACAAATTATCGATACCTGGTAAAAGATATTGATACTTTTTGTGTTGGTTGAAAACAAAATATTAATTTGATATCGATTTTAGAATGGGAATTGATATCTTGTAAACTATCGATAGGCCAAAAATTATCGATACTGAAAATGTTTAAAAATAGTTTTAACATGATTAAAATGTTTAACTCAATTGAAACCATTTTAACTAGATTTTATCAATTATCCAATTATGTTCAACTTAAACTCATATTCAAAAAGACTTTAATTTGTTATATCAAAACATATTATCAAATAAAGTTTGGTTTAACAATTTAGTTTGTAACTAAGTTTTCAAGGTAAAAGTCTTATCGCAGAGAGTAGTCTAGATTATGTGTAGGAGTGGGATTACAATTTGGTGAGTGAATTGAACTTAAATTATGTATGGCACAAAAAAATTTATAGTGAATCACTCTTTGGCCAAAGCGTTTCAAAAAAAAATTATACACTGCATAACTAAACTTCTATATCCATATCTTATTATAATATTAATTAATAATTTGAGTTGCAATTAAACCTAGATAAAAATATTAATGAATTGTGACGATATAGGCCATATCATGAGATAATAAATTTAGATCCATATAATAACCGGCTAAACCTAATGAGTGTATCGACCCTCGGGTTCATATCAAAGCCTAACTACGTACCTTTCATCGCATACCCCGAAAATACTGTACTACTAATAATTAAAAACAGGGATATATGAATCATACATTATTGTTTCATAAGTAAACAAGAATGAAGACACAATGTGGTGGGACAGTGATGGAGGCTAATTCAACAATCTATTAGAATGAAGAAAATACCTCACTCAACATGTATGTAAATATTAAATTAGGGCAATCATCCCGAGAAGGGAGGGACTTGTCTTCTGTCTAAGAGAGAGCAGACAAATGGGCAATAATCAAGGGTTAGGGAAGGCATATAAAATAAGCGAGCTCAATAATAATGGGATGAGTCCAAAAGTTTTCAGACATTTGGGATTAAACTAACACATGGTTTTATTATTATTATGTTTTTTACTAAGTTATTGTAATGAATTAACTCCACATTAATTTGATGATAAAATTACTTGAAAGCCTCTTTTTTAATAAATAATAGAATATTAATATAGTACTGTTTTTGTTTTTTGTTTTATTTTTATACGAAATGTTTAAATTAAATAATTAAAAATGTACTGTTCAAGACCAACAAATATTGCGTGTAGTGATAATATATATTGTACTTCTAAAGAGTGGATCCAAGTTTAAAAAGAAAATAGTTTTAATGAACTATGAACATAAACCATAAAATAGATATAAAAAATACCAAAAATACAAGATTTAAGGACATGAACAAATTTAAAAGTGTTCGCAGGTGCCCACCCTCCTAAATTTTGTAAATATTTATTTTAGCCCATTCAAAAATTTTTAAAATTTATATTTTATCCTTATAATTAATATCTAAAAATATGAAAATGGGCGAATTTAGGAGTATCGGGGATCAACCTCACCTAAATTTTATAAATATTTATTTTAGACTCTTTGAAATTTTTATTTTATTTTATCCTTTTAATTAATGTTTAAAAATTTTATCATTTGCGTTTGGACTCAAAATTTTCAAATATATTTTTAGCTTCATTGTTTTATAGAATTTATAGATTTTTATAATAAATTTGTGTTAGTTTAATTTGGTAAAATATAAGGTTAAGTAATTGGAGTATCTAAATATAAAATAATATTTAAATATTAATTTGATAAAAATAAACTTATATAAATGTAATATCTAATACAAATAGAACATTTAACATATTTTATTTTTTTAAAATATCCCACCCACCCCTTGAATAAAGAAATATTTATTTATAATCACTTTATCATTTCATCTTAACTATAACAAAATTTAGTTATTATATTATGGATGTCATAATCCTTTTCCCTTTGCAAATTACTAGTTAGCTAGCTAGGCGTAAGAATTCATATAAAAGTTTATATGTTCCAGCTGTTTTTTTTTTTTTTACTTTTTTAAGGCTTAAATAAAAAAAATTCTATGTAAGTTATATATATTTTTTAAGTAGGTACTTTAAAAAAAATCAATTTTGTTACAACTTGTATAACTAGTATCCCTTATCTAAAGTGTATCTAAATTCTATCATTTTGATATTTAATTTTTTATCACGAATGATACTTAAATTATATTTTTTTACTTAAAGCGGTACCTAAATTATACTTCGTTACCTAAATTACCCTTGTCGTTAAAAAAATCTATTAGCTAATTATTTTGTGATTCATGAGAATTTTTAACTAAACCCCCAAAGTTAAATATTATTTTCTTAACTTTTTTTATAAGTTAAATGTATTCATCTTTTTTGTTCTTTATCTAAAAATTTAGTGATGAAAAATTCAACAACTCATCGAAAAACTAAACCAATCCATGTTTTGTACAACAAAACCCAAATTTTGATGAGTTCCCTTTCTTGTTTTTTAAATCTTGATTTCGGTTCCTTTCTCACCCAGATTCAAAACCTATGTATTATTTTTAAAAAAAAATAATTTTCTTCATTCTTTTATATTTACTTTGTATGAAATTGTTGTTATTTTATCAAAAAAGAAAAAATAAAATGATGAAGAAAACTGAACTAAGAAGTCAAGTAATTGAAATGGAAAAGGGTATGTTTTATTGAACTGAAATTAACTGTTTATATAGTAAACAAACTAACTAAAAATAGGCTAATAATAGAAACATAATCTTTAACAAAAATCTCTAAAAAATCTGAAATAAATCAAAATTATGATTATATCTAAAAATAGGTAGATTATGATAACTGAAGCAAATCTTTAACACTCCTCCTTGCTTCAGTTGCTGCAAACACCAAGTGTTGTTCTCAAAACTTCAAATTTGCTTACTGGGAGCGGCTTGGTGAAGATATTTGTAACCTGCTCCTTTCTTTTGCAATGAACCAGTATAAAGCTTAATGTTGAAATGCTTAGTCTTTCCATGAAATACTGGATTATGAGAAATTGCAATGGCAGTTTGATTATCAACGAAAATCCTTATACTTTCCTTCTGTTCTAGGTTAAGATCACTTAATAATTTTCTCAACCACAAAGCTTGATTAACAGCGGCTGCAACAACAACAAATTCTGCTTCGGCAGTGGATTGAGCCACTGTTTCTTGCTTCTTCGAGCTCCATGAGAACACACCAGATCCAAAATAAAACAATAGCCTGATGTACTCTTCATGTCATCAATGGAACCTCCCCAATCACTATCAGAGAAGCCAACAAGCTTGAACTCCTTGTTTCTTGTGAATTTACCACCAAAATTACTCGTGCCTTTGATATAACGAACTACTCTTTTGGCAGCCCTGAGATGCAATTCACTGGCACAATGCATAAATCGTGACAAACTATTTACAGCATTTAAAATATCAGGACGCGTTGCTGTAAGATACATTAAGCAACCAATCAAACTTCTAAAATATCCCTCATCAACTTTATCTGCTCCATCTTCTTTACACAGCTTCTCCTTTTGATTCATAGGAGTGCTTACTTCCTTGCACTCTTCAAGCTTGAATTTCTTCAAGATTTCCTTGGCATACTTCTTCTGGCAAATGAATACTTCATGCTTAGTCTGTTTAATTTCCATTCCAAGAAAAAAAGACATCATTCCGAGATCTGTCATCTCAAAAACCTTTATCATCTCTTGCTTGAATTCCTCAAGCAACTGTGCATCATTTGCCATTAGCAAGAGATCATCAACATAAAAAGAGACTATCAAAATATCATTATCCTGACATTTGACATAAAGAGTGGTCTCGGACAGATTTTTTTCAAAACCCAAGCTCAGCAAATAATCATCTATCTTACTGTACCAAGCTCTTGGAGCTTGTTTCAGTCCATAAAGAGCCTTCTAAAAAAGAAACTCCTTGTTTTCCTCTCATTTCTTCGCAAAACCTTCAGGCTGTTCAACATAAATTTCTTCCTGCAAAATGCCATTTAAAAAAGCTGATTTTACGTCAAGCTGATACACTCTCCAATTCATTTGAGCAGCTACAGTAAGTAAAAGTCTTATGGTGTCCAAATGAGCAACTGGTGCGAAGGTGTTTGAATAGTCCACGCCAAAAACTTGTGCATAGCCTTTGACCACAAGTCTTGCTTTGTGCTTGTTGATTGAGCCATCGGCATTAAGCTTGGTTCTATACACCACTTGACTCCAATCACCTTCCTATCATGGGGTCGATCAACCAACTCTCATGTTTTGTTTTCTCAATCATGGACAACTCCTCCTTCATTGCAACCACCCATTTTATATCTTTCATTGCTGTAGCAAAATCTGCAGGTTCACAAACAACTATATTACATCTTGCATAAATGTCAGTGAGCAATCTAGTACCCCTTGTTGGAACATCATCCACCAGCTCGTTCCTCCAATTTTTATCTTTATCTGTGGTTGAAACAGGAAATTTAAGCTTCAAATCTGCTGTGCTTTGGCCACTTTTCTTATCCCAGTTCCACTCTTCATTTTTCACGAAATGAACATCTCTGCTTATAACAATTTTCCCAGACAACGGTTGGAAAATTTTATAAGCTTTCACAATGGTGCTATAGTCGATAAAGACTCCTGGAAGTGCCTTTTTGTCTAACTTGTCTCTCTTAATATGAGGAACGTGAGTGAAGCACAAACAACCAAATATTTTGAGAAAATTTAAAGATGGTTTATGACCATACCAAGCCTTATAGGGAGTTTGATCCTTGACCACTTTTGTGGACAATCTATTCTGTAGGAATACTTCGGTATGAGCTGTTTCTGTCCAGAACTTTTTGGGTAAATTTTTCTCATGCAACATACATCTGGTCATGTCTAAGATGTATTTGTTTCACCTCTCACTAACTTTATTCTGTTACGGGGTATAAGGAGCTGTTAATTGATGCTCAATGCCAACTTCTTCACAAAATGCATTGAAATTTTCTGATATATACTCCTTGCCATTATCGGACCTCAATATTTGAATGTGGTTGCCACTTTGATTTTCCACAGTCTTCTTGAATTTTCAGAATACTCCAGCCACTTCTGACTTGAATTTTGAGAAGAAAATCCAACACATTCTTGTAAAATCATCAATAAAAGCAACATAATATCGACTACCTACTAATGAAGGAGTTCTTTGAGGTCTAGAAATGTCTGTGTGAATCAATTACAACTTACAAGTGGCTCTCCATGCTGTCTTAGGAAATGACTTTCTATTTTGCTTTCCAAATTAACAAGCCTTACATTTCGGTATGTGATCATCAAGTTCTGGAAGATCAATTGCCCTTTTTTTAGACTTCATCTGCAGTATCCCCTAATGGTGATAATGTCCGAGCCTTTTATGCCACAGCATTGTGAGGCTTTCTTTGATTAGAAAAGCTGATTGCTCCTCTTACATTGGATTGAGGGAAAAACTCCTTCTTGCCATCTTAACTTCGAACATCTTCTGTCCTGTAGCATCCTCTATCACACATTCCTTTTCCATGAACTTCACTTTGAATCCCTTCTCTACTAATTGACCAACACTAAGCAGGTTTTGATTAATACCAGGTACATATAAAACATCAGTAATGAACTTGGTACCTGAACAGCTTGTAATGACTATAGTGCCCATTCCTTTTACTGCAATGTAGTCACCGTTCCCAATTCTGACCTTTTTGGACTCAGCACTCTTAAGTTCTTTGAACAACTCTTTATCATGTGTCATATGACTAGTGCAACCACTGTCAATGAGCCAGCTTTCACTTACTTCATGACTAGTGAAACAAGTTGCAACAAAAAGCTGATATTCTTCTTCTTGATCTGCCACTTGCGCTTCATCTCCTTGATGCTGATTTTTGTACTTACAAATAATAGCTTCATGTCCCATTTGATTACACTTACTGCACTTTGCATCTGGTCTTCTCTAGCACTTGAAAGGAGAGTGACCTTTCTTGCCGCAATGTTGACATGGAGGATGATCCTTCTTTACTCCTGATCTTCTATTTCCAATTTTACTTTTGTTCCCAAAAGCGGAGCTTTCTCCACTCGCAGCGTGAAACTTTTTATTCTTTGACCTCCTGTTCTTTCCATCATCTTGATGTTTAATTAGTAGAGCACCTTCGACAGACCCTTCTTGCCTCATTATACGCCTTTTCTTTTGTGCTTGTAAAGCACTTAAAAGTTCTGCCAAAGTAATATTTGACATATCCTTCGTGTTCTCTAAGGTGGTGATAGTAGCCTCAAACCTTTCAGGTATTGTTATAAGAATTTTTTCCACAATCCTTGAATCTGCTAGAGATGAACCTAGCAACCTGACCTTATTGGCTATGTTAAGGAGCCTTTCAGAATACTCTTTGACTGTCTCAGTCTCCCTTATCTTCTGCAGCTCAAAGTCACGTACAAGATTCAACACTTGCATCCCACGAATTCTCTCGTCTCCCTCGTACTCAGTTTTAAGATAATCCCATATCTCTTTTACTGACTTTAGAGGCATAATTCGTGTAAAAATAGTTGGTGAAACTGCAGCAAACAAACAGGCTTTTGCCTTTGATTTTCTTGTCTTCTTTTCTTTTTGTGTTTTGATCTGTGCCATGGTGGGGTTGGTAGGCAATGTAGGAATCTCATAGTCTTCTTCCACGGCTTCCCAAAGATCTATAGCCTCCAGGTAAGTCTCCATTCGCACTGCCCAAATTTGATAAATATCTCCATCAAAAATAGGTGGCGCAATCGAAGAGAAATTAATTTAAGCTTCCATAATGCAGCAAACACTAACACAGGTCCCTCAAGAAGAAAGCTCTGATACCAATTGTTGGTATTTTATCAGAAAAGAAAAAATAAAATGATGAAGAAAACTGAACTAAGAAGTCAAGTAATTGAAATGGAAAAGGGTATGTTTTATTGAACTGAAATTAGCTATTTATATAGTAAACAAACTAACTAAAAATAGGCTAATAATAGAAACATAATCTTTAACAAAAATCTCTAAAAAATCTAAAATAAATCAAAATTATGATTATATCTAAAAATAGGTAGATTATGATAACTGAAGCAAATCTTCAACAGAAATAGTTAATGTTGAGTGAACTTCTATTATAAAAAAAATCAGATTAAGAAAGGAGTTCAAATACTAGGAAGAAATTAAGTAGAAAAATATAAGATTGCAAAGATAAGTTATCTAATAGTTAAAAAAAAAGTGCATTAAAAGAAAAAAAAAGTGGGGAGGGAGCGACACTTCTACCATGAGTTGAAGCTTAGAAAAAAAACTTTTACAAGAGAATATTTAAAGATTTATCAACACTTTTACGAATTTATCAATATTTTCTAAGGATTTATCAAAATCCTTAAATATTTGGGTAAAGTCTTAGAAATATTTGCAAATCCTTAGAAATATAGGTAAATTTTTAGGTTATTTTGTTAAAACTTTTCTCAAATTTTTTTAATGGAGCTCACCTTAGAATTTCTCGGATGGGAGAGAGTGTAAAAAGAAATGAAAAGTTTAGATTAAATTAACGGCTAGGGTAACTTGAGCAATGGAGTATAGTTTAAGTACCACTTTAAATAACAAAATATAATTTACGTATCAGTTGAGACCGAAAAAAATTAAAGTACCAACTTAAAAAAAATGTAAAATTTAAATACCACTTTAAATAATGGAATATAGTTTAAGTACTACTTTTAATAAAATAAATTACAATTAGGTACCATTTTACTATTGAAGGTTTTTTTTTTTTTTTTTTTAAAATTAGGGTGTAGGTCACATAAACTAAGAATTGGAATTGGAAAGATGGGTGAAAAAGTTAATGTGAATTGGTGGTTAAAGGGTTTCAACTTTCGAGTACTTAACTCCATAATTAATGGTATTAAGAGAAAATAATTAGGTTAGATATATTGATTAAATAAGTAGCATGTCATGCACCATATAAATAAATGTTTATTGTATCAATAAGGTTATGCCATATGTAGCATCCCTTTTTTGGTAATCAACATCATCCATTTAATTTCAAATGTATAGAATATGTTTGAATAAATAGAGATATGGAGCAGAAATGGAAATGTATTATAATATATCTTTTAACGTATAGTGAATGTGATGGGTCCACTGGAATTAATGTATGGTAGACACCCCATAAATGAACACCAAGAAGCCTTCAATTTTAAGAAACAAAATAATATTTAAGCCTATGATTAAATCATGGGGAAATCAGTATGTAAGACTTTATATTTTATTTTCCTATTTGTATTTAAGTTTGATATATTTATTTTATGTGATATTTTTCTTTTATTTTTTATTTTTAATGTTGTATATGTATTTGATAAAAGTTCTACACTTCAATATTCGAAAGTAATCGTGTTATTTAGTTCGCATTTTAGAATTAATTTAACAAAAATTTATAATTAATTAATAATACTAAAATTAATTTTGAAAATAGTAGGGTCTTCCCGTAATAAACTTTTATTAAATTAATCCTTAAATGTTTTAAAAAAAATCATAACCATAAGATTGTATTTAACAAATTAAATATAAATTTTTAAAAAAAATCATAATTAATAAATTTATTTAACAAATAAAAATTTAAATTGATAATATGTTTTCGTCAATTCAACCCTAAGGGTCTATTTGTTTCACTGAAAATGATGACTTGCTTTCTTGAAAAAGTTAATATTTTCTGATGTTTGGATAAATCTTTATAAAATATTTTATGTTGTTTGATATATTTCTTTATAATATTTCATAAAAGCTACTTTCAATGAAACAGACATGCAATTGAGATTTTCTTCTCTTTTCATTATTTAATTGAGTTTATTTTATATCTATAAGTTTATATTTTACATTGTTTTTGCATATACATATTAAAAATATTTTGTTCAATTCAAGTTCATTACAATGTCATTTTTTAGTTACATGACTACTAAGTGAGTATTTTTTTTATTTAAAAATGTGACATCAACAAAATTGACAAAAAAAATTTAAGAATGTCAATCACTGGACTTGATTTTTAAATCTAAAAAGTCCAGGGACTAAATTATTGAAAATAAAAAGTACAGAGACTAAATTACAAATTTGTGAAGAGTATATAGACTTATGATATGTTTTGATGTTTATACTATAAAACATTTATTATTAATATATTTATAATTGTAATAAATATTTATTGTTAAAATATTAATATTAAATATTTTCAATAATATGTGAAGAATATTATTTAAATTTATTTTTTTAAAATTTTGCTATTAAAATGAAATTAAAATATTAAATAATTTATTAAAATAATAAATTATATTAATAATTTATTATATGACTACAGATAAAGAATTAAATATTTATGATTAATAATATTGAAAAATATAATATTTTATATTAATATTTGAATAATTTTAAATATTTTAAAAATAAAAATAAATTTTATTATCAATATAATAATATTAAACTTGCTTTAAATTAATTTTTATATAAAAATAAAATTAGCTATAGATGAGTTCCTTTTTAGAAAATCACTTATGCTTTTCAAAAGGATAACTTATTTTACAAGAAAAAAGATTTATTTTACCTGTAAGTCATTTTTGATTAACCAAGTTGTTTTGTGTGAAACAAACATAAAAAAATGTAGGAAATATTTTCTATAGACATTTTATATGTAAACAAACAGATCCTAAAATTTAAATTAAATTATTTTCTAATATTAAAAATATATAAATTTTAGCAAATACTATATGAGATAAAAAAGCACACGCACTACATTTGAAAAAAAATCATGGCTTTTCTACCTTTATCCATCCTAATAAGTATAATTATAGCGTTAAAAGAATTGGATTCATCAGTAGGGTTCAATGACAAGTGTGAACTTTATTCAATTTAATGCATATTTAAAAAATAAAAATTAAGTGAATTCATGGAAAATTGGTTCAATTGATAATTTCTTTTTAATTTATTTTCTATTGAAAATGTAAATATTGTGATCCAAATCACATTTAACTTTATTTAAGTTTATTGCTATTTGATAAAATAAAATAAAATAAATATAAAAAAGTCAAGGCCATATTTGATAATAAATTTTTTAAAAAATTAAATAGCTGAAAATTAATATTTAAAGTTATTTAATGTTTTAAACTTATTTAATAATCTATAATAAAAAAAATATAGAAGTATAAAAAAAATTATGAAAAGTGAAAAGCAGTTAAGAAGCTACTTATCATTCAATATAGAATTTTTCAATTATTTTTTTAATTTAACTTTGTATTGTTCTTTAAATATTTTTATTTTATTTTAAAATTATATTATCCTTTAAAATCTTTACTTTTAAAATTTTGAATTTGTTTAAATTAAAGTGAAATATATTTTAAAAATAATTATAAACATATCAAATAAAAAATTATAATTTAAAATCAGTACTTAATTTTTTTAATGCTTAAACACTTAGACCTTGTTTGATAAACTGTTAAAAATATTGAATTAATTGGAAATTAATATTTTTAATGATTTATTTTTTTGCATACGGTAACTAAAAATAAAATAATCCAATAGAACTTTCCCTACAAAAAGTGTGGAAAATGATAAGTAAATAACAACTACTTGTCGAATATTTTCAATTAATTTAATTTAATTTAACAATATATTATCATATAAAATTTTTACGTGTAATATTTAAAATTTTTGTTTAGAATAAGGTGAAATGTTTAAAAATTAAGAATAAAATGTAGAATACTTTTTCATAATTTAAAATTTATATTTATCAAACAATCTAATTATATATTTTTAATTAATTTTAAGTAATATATTAGTCAAATTTTATAACTTAAGTTTAGTATTTAAATTTTCAACACTTAATTTTTCGATTGATCAAACAACACCTTAATCTTTCGACACTTAATTTTTCTGTTTATAAAACAACACTTAAGTGTTAAAAAAATTTAAGTACTGGATTTAAGTTAGACATTGAGTTTAATATTTTTAGACGGCTTGATAAATGTAAAATTTAAATTATAAATTTTTTTATTTTTTTCTTTATTTTTTAAAAAATTTATTGATTTAATCAAATAAAAAAATTTAAACATCAAATTTTAATGTTAAAAGGAATAAAATAAAATAAATTGAAAATGTTCTCTATTTTAGTGATAAGTAATTTCTTACCTAATTATTATTTTTTGCACTTTTTTATTAGAAAAAAGAATAAGATGGTTTTTATTAAAAATTATCAAATGTGTATAAAACAATTAAATTATTGAAAATATTAATTTTCACATAAATTAATTTTTTCAACAACTTTAATATATAATTTTGTTAACAAATTGTTATAGTTAAGAACTGTTTAACATAAATCTAAAAAAGCTTATATTTAATATTTAATATATTTTTAATTAAATGAGTGGTTTAACCCGATAATCAGAAAATCTCACTAATTGGACCTCTGGTCTAAATTTTATTTATTTAATCATCAATGAAGTTGAAAACAAACTTTACCAAGATTCTAAGACATGTCCAAATCACACATTAATAATAATAATAAGTAGAATAAAATAGATAATCAAGATTATTAGCAACGTGATAAGGAAGATTAATCTACATTAATTGTATGTCCAATATTTAGATATACATAGAGCGAGAATGGGGCTATTTAATTAGGGAAATTAAAGATAAGTGTTAGCATTTAATGTAATATGATAAGATAAGATCACATGCTTCATAGTTGATTCCATTCAACAAAAACTAAAAGAAAAATAGAAGAGAGAAAGGAAATCTTGGGGACCAGCAAATCCCTTACTTATGCTACCACCTTTCTTTTCCATTAGCTTCTCAAAGAGATCATGCATGAAGATTGAGGAGATCCCATAAAGTAATGCAAAATTATATACCTCTTATACACTACTCACTACATTACAACTCAGTGCCATAAACCTTATAAGGAGAAATAAAATAATAATAATAGTTTTTTTTTTAGTAAAAGTACTATGGAGTTCTCTGTATAAGAAGTTAGATTGCATTTTTTTTCCTTTTACTCAAAAAATAAGTAAATTAATTCTTATACATTAGATCAAAAAGAAAAGTAGTTATTTATATTAAAAATTTCATCTATTTCTACTATTAAAAGTTAGCATTGCTGACAAAATAATCAAACAGTTAGATGTGATGTGCTATGTGTATCTCATTCTGACATACAATGATCAATTTTTAATAGTAAAAATAGATGGAATTTTTAACATAAAGATCAGTTTCCTCTTTTATCTAATGTACATAGACTAAATTACTCATTTTTTTAAATAGAAAGAAAAAAAATACAACTTAACTTATAATAGAAGGACTTCTATAATTCTTTTACAATTTTTTAATAATATCTAAAACTGAATTTACATTTTGCATGCTGGATTCATGCCTTGGAGAACTGCATTTGTCCTTGCTTTTTTTAATCTTTTTTAAGTAACACAACACAAACATCACTTATTTGATTGAGTGCCCTTTTATTTAATTTATTTCCTTCTCACTCTCACTTAGAAAAATTGCAAGGAAAGGAAATTTCATCCTTGGTGTTTGCACCATGCATGGGTAAACCCTTGCAATTTCCATGAATATGTCTCCCTTTAATTTAAAGAATGTTTAGGGTTAGGGTTCTTGAAATTATAATTGTTATTGCTCAAATTAACAAATATATATTTCATTCATCAACAATAAGCAGTAATTAATTAATTAACTATACATATATGTTGGATTTCGCAGTCTTAACTGCTATCCATTAACCAAAATCGGTTCGAATTTTCAACAATAAAATTCATCCTTCCATCAAATTAAGCTGCAGCTGCTGATTTCATATACTACAACGACAGCAATACGATTTTTAATTATAGAATTAACGACTAATTTCATGAATTGCATAATATTACAAAACTGTGTTACAAATATACATTACATACATATAGGAGAGAAGAAACCTATCTACTTGGTCAGCCATTTGCCTAAAATCTTTAAGAAACTGATGCATGCAGAGCTTCCATGCTAAATATCTCTTTATATTTTCTATGATAGCATACCCGCGCCCACACAAGAGATAGGTACTTACACGAGATGGGATAAAATCAGGACCGGACCCTTCCTTCATATATGAGACAAAGGTTGGAAGATGACTGGGGCTCCATATTGTGGGTAAAGTAACATCAGAACCGTCGGTGCATGTTGATAAGTTGGGGCCAACTTAAAAGAGAAGCGTTGGAGTATGATAGAAAGAGCTAATTTTGCTTGCAACATGGCTAGGTTTTGGCCAATGCAGGTACGGACCCCAAGGCCGAATGGGATGAACCCAATAGGATGTTTGGCCGCACGTGCCACGCCCCCGGAAAACCGCGCAGGGTTGAACTCATTTGCATCATTGCCCCATATGGCTTTATCATGATGAACGGCTAAGATTGGTATCAAAAGCTCGGTCCCATGTGGGATCATGTAACCTCCTAACTCTGCATCAACTTTGGTGCGTCTTATTGTAGCCACGGTTGGTGGATACAATCGCAGCGATTCATTCAATATCATACTCAGCTGCAGATGTCAACCCAAAATCAGACAAAAGCAAGTAACAGATGACAAGGAGACAAGACAAGGATGTTACCGTCTTAAGCTTTACGAAATCATCTTTGTTGGGTATGTCACGTAATCCACACACCCTAAGAACCTCCTCACGTGCTTGCACCTGCCACTGTGGGTGCATTGCAAGAAGAACGGCGGTCCAAGTGAGCAAATTGGAAGTGGTCTGTTTGCCGGCGAAGAAGAAGCTCTTGCACTCTTCGATTATGTCATTCACACTTATGTCATTGGAGGCTTCCATCAATAATCCCAGCAAGTCTTTGGCTCCGCTTCCTTGCATTTTGTTCCCACAATTGCTTCTCCGCCGTTCGATTAGCTTCTTCAACGACTTCTTGATCCCTCTGTCCAATTTCCAACAACTTATGTTCCTCTTCGTCGGTAAAAATCTGAAATTTAAATGCATATCAGTACCTTTTCCTATTTGATACCGGGCTAGTATTAAATAGGCTAAAAACCAAAAAAAAAAAAATCCTACTTCAATTTTTTTTTTTTTAATGTTGTATAGAATGAGGTCTCAACCTTTAAACTCTTGCATTTTATATTAAAATTTCTACCATCACTACTAGATTTAAAAAAAAAATTATAAGCCAAATAAAAATGCTACCATATATGGCTAAGTTTTAAAAACAACACATGATAATATTTTTAGTATTAAAATTACTTATGTAACATTTAACTTATGTTTAATTGAACCAACAATGATCTTCAATCCGATTTTTAAAACAGATGAATGATGATATGCTAATGACCAAAAAAGGTACCTATAGCCAGGGATGAAAACTTTTTGAAAAGCCTCGGCAACAAGCACCATTTGTTGGGCTTGAAGACCGAAAATGGCCTTTCCATCTTCATAGCTGCTCCCAAATGCCGTACGCGTGATGACATCTTCGGTTAGGCTCTGAAACCACTCGCATACTTCGATTTCAATCTCGCCGGACTTGCTTCTCTTTATTAATGCTGACCATTTCTCCACCATTTCAATCACACTTTGTGCCACCACCGGCACCAGCAACTATTTTAATAATAAAACAAGTTATTGGATCATCTTCAATGTTTTTGTTTTAATGAATGAAGGAAGGAAGGCTTACTTTGAGATTCTCCATATGGAAAGTGGGAGAAATGATTTTTCTATGATGAGCCCATTTTTCACCTTTGAGACTAAGGAGTCCATCACCTTCAAGCTGTTTAATCAGAGGGTGGGCTTCATTTTTTTCGTACAGTTCTGACTTGGATGTGAAGATTTCCCGTATGATATCTGGGTCCGACACCGTCAGCCGAACCGTTGGACCAAACCAAACTATAAATGTTGCACCTGTGTTTCAGTTTTTAAACAAAACTTACAATCATCATCACATTAATATGTCGTAAATGATAATTAACTCCATTACCAAGGAACTGCAATTACAGTGGGGAATGGGGCAAATATTACAAAAATGAGAAAATAAATATTTATTGTGTTGCTGGGAGACAAAGACAAAAATGGGATTATCAAAATATAGTTTTTTTTTCTTTTTTCAAGAAAAGAAGGAAAAAGAAGAAAACAGAAGTGGAACCATCCAAAAAATCTCAACTTGAACATCAAGCATCCAAGCTCAAAAAAAGCTGCATAGTTTTAAAAAGAAGCACCTGTACTCAGAAAAATAAGCCTTTTTTCCTTCAAAAAAGATTTACAATTTTTGAAGGATCGACTCTAAGCCAAGGCCATCCCCTCAACTTCAATGATTATCCCAAAAACAGCTCAAGAAGAACGCACAGTTTAACACATTCAAAACACTTGAAAGATGAAAGATAGAGGGTGTAATACATGATAGTACCATAGATTTTCTTCCAATGATGGTAGAAAGAGAGAACTCTGGGGAGAATATTGTGAGAGAAAGGCATGGGTTGAGAAGAAGCCTTTAACATCATGCCCACAAGCTCCTTAACATTTCCGATGAAGAAATGGTAAGGGGGTCCTCTGATCCCTTGCCTTGAGAAATGCTCTTCAATCTTCCTAGGTCTCCACCAAAGCAACACTACCATTTTTAACACCGTCATTAACAACATCAAACATATGCCAACCAGCTTCAACCACTGCCAAACCTCCTCCATAATTCTTCAAGAAATTAAACAAGAAAAAAAGAAAGACAAATAGCTTAATTTGCTTTGGCTTGTGGCTTTGCTCACAGTTTTCCTCCCCAGTGTGGAGCAGCCTTTTCGTGTGTTTGCTTCTTATCTTGTTTAGCTTATGTTGGTTTACTTGCCACCCTTTGTTGGCTGCCCTTTTAATAGTACTACAAACTAGACATTATAAATAATATGTAAGAGAGAGACCATAGGCGAGCCAAGGCCAACGGCCTAGCGGCGGCAATTGGAATTATAAGGGTCAACAATAAAATGTTTTTCATTTATTTTTGGGACAATGTTACCCCTCCTCTTTTTCATTTAGTACTGTTATATCCATCTTATAAATAAGTATATAACTAGTAACGTTTATCGTGTTGGGTTAATTTTTTGTTTGTGTTATAATAAAAATATAAATTAAAATATACTATGCACTTCGTACATTTGGAATTTAATCACTTACTTTTCTTTTAAAAAATTAACCCATCCTATTTTTTGAATTTAAAAATTTACTTTCAAATTATATATAATTACTTAATAATTTAATAAAAAATTAATGCTATTAACTATTTGGACTAATCAATAATATTATAAAAATATAGAGACCAAATTATATTAGAAATTAAAATATAAAGATTAAAATTTAAATTTAATTATAATAGGGGAGACTAAAATTAAAAATTTAATCATTTTATAATGCAAAGAACAAAAAGCACCATCTTGGTGCATCCAAGTGTCAATGAAGAAAGGCCATTTGGATCTTCCTTTTACATAGAGTTATTAGTATGGTTTCCATCCACGCTTCGTGTTGAGTTAAATATTTACTTTTTGATTAAATTATAAAGTAAATAATTTAAAGGTTAATATAACACCCCCAACCCGGCCTAGACGTTATGACCGAATCTAGTGATGTCACATGATAGGGTGTTTGAAAACTACGTTGTCGCGATAAAAACCATTCCTGTTTAATTACTTTTCTTTTCCTCCTATTAGTTCAAAAACTCGCTTTACTCATTTAATCGATAGTTTAAAACGTATCTCGTTGCAGAAGCTTTAAAACAATCTAATCAATCGTGTGTTTAGAGAAAACCTTAGCTTTTTCCTACGACTAGTAGTTATAAATCCATAAAACTAAATAAAATCCCAAATTTAGGCAAAGTCAAAAAGTCCCACAATTACATCAAAAATTTCCCAATAAAAAATATAACCATAGGTAATAATTTAAAACCATGAAATTCAGAAGTTGTGGTCACCGTTGATTCCTCCGCCGTACCGATCCGTCTAGGTCTAGGGATTACATATACACATTAAATAGAAAAGGGTGAGTTTACGTAAACTTAGTGTGTAATCCCCATAGAAAACCAATAACAATAAATCACAGAAATCAGTCAAACACAGTCTGGGCCTAAGCCATTTTCCAATAGCAGTAGCAGTTTGGGTCTTGGCCATTTTCAGTTTTAGTATTAGATATGCATTAGGGCCGTAGCCCATTACAGTAACAATCATGTATGTAGTAATCACAGAACAAAATCTTACCCACTAGCCTCTAATATGCCATCTCCATCTATCCCTACATTTACTGTGGTGTTTAAAACACCCACCCATCCCTACACTTACAAGCTGTACCGAATGCGGCACATATCAGTACAATGCAACTGAGCTGTCAATCAATAGGCTTAAGAGCCTCTCAGTATGTTTTGCAGCTGAGCTGCCAGTCAATAGGCTTAAAGCCTTTCAGTATACTTCCTCCAATATCATCATCCCAACCCCATGCAATGCAACATACAATAAATGATAAGCTATTTTCATGTTTATCAGTACATACATTCAGTTCAGTATACATACATAATAGTGACATGCTCAGTACATAAATCACACAATCAGTTTCAGTCATTGAAGGGTCTAAATAGTGCTTATCGACCCTACAGTAGGTTCACAGTCAACTTGGGGGACCTGTGCAACCTTAGAATTCAATTCAGTAAAAACGGGCTCACACGTCCGTATGGGCCCACATGCCCGTGTGGCTTATACGGCCCAAATTAGCCTTGGCCGTGTGATCTGACCCAGAATCCCACACGCCTGTGTGTCACACACGGCCTGCCTGGCCATCACACGGTCGTGTCCTTCGCGTACGACCTGGCCTCGTCGATCACACACCTATGTCCAGGCACACGACCTACCACACAGGCGACCACACACTCGTGTGGCATCGACAGTGGGGTTTTTGGCTTTTACTGAAACCCCATTTTCAATGTAATCGGGTACACACCTAGTCTCGATTCACTGTGAAAAGTAACCCGAGCTTTCAAGAACCTATATTTGACCAATATAACACTTAATTATTCGTCTTAATAATGAATTAAAACCAATCCCGAAACAACATATCCATCCTTTGAGCGAAAACCCCTTACCTTTAATCGAACAACTGAACCTCGCACCATTGAACGTTAATGGCTGATCTTCAGCCATTGATTAACTCCTATAAACCAACCAAAACTCCTCTTTAACAAACATTCAGTATAATGTTTAGATTAACCCAAAAACTAAAGACTTATCGAGCACGCGCAACCAAACAATGAACCACAGAAACGATTGAAAGAAAGAAAAGAAACGAAAGGGAGGGAAAACAATAGAAATTTTGGTAGAAGGGAAAATAATGGGAGAGGAAACGATGGCAAGTTAGGGAGAAAATGAGAAGAGAGAGTTGGAATTTTCAAAAAGAAACAATAATGGACAGAATTTTGATAACCTACAAATCCTTTCCCCTTAATTCTCTCCACTAACTCCCCATTACATCTTAATTACTCAGCATTTTGATTCCACTCAAACTCCTACACGGCACCAATAGCAAAAATAAGTCCCTTGCTTATGCAGGGATTCGAACACAAGACCTCCAACAAACTAACACTCCATCTAACCACCAGACCAGCAAGCCCATTTTGTTAAGTACTTACGCTCAATTAAATAACACCCTATTAACCAGAGATAGGGCTTATTCATAAAAATATCAAAATTTTCCCAAGTCATGGCTTAAACTTAAGACCTCCCACACACACCTAGAACACTTAACCACTAAAGGAGACAGATAGTTGGGTCATACATATGTAAAATCAAAAAATTAAAATTTTGGGGCGTTACAGTTACAATTTGCTCAAAGTTATTGTACTTATTGTATATTTGGAATTTAATCTCCATATTTTTATTTTTAGGAATTTAATCTTTCTACTTTTCAATTTTAAAAAGTTAGGTTCACTTATTAACACTATTAAAATTCTTTTGTTAAATTTGCTGGTGGGACATTTTGAAATTAAAAAAAATACTCTCTTGGTATCCATGTAACAAAAAAGTACCATTATAACAAACCTAAATTTAATAAAAAATTTTAATGGTGTTAACAATTCTTAAAAATTCACATAATCATTTTAATTAGAATAAAATATTTAGATTAACTAATGAAATTATAAAAGTTAATGTGCCAGATTATGACAAATTTAAAGTATATAGATTAAGTCTCAAACTTGAGTGAAATATGATGATCAAATTAAAATTTAACCATTCTTATAATCTTAAAAAATTAGAGGGGTTGGAATTGAAATTTATCCATTATGTTCTCATGTAATAAAAAAGAAGAAAAAAATGGACAAGTGTCTATTGTGTTTGAATTAGTCAATGTTTGTTTTAGGTTGTTTTGATTCTGTTACAATAAGACCTAGTCTATATGACTAAGTTATTGCTTCAAATTTGAAATTAGTAGTGATCCATGTTTATAAGGTTTTTAGACGTAGATCTTATCCTTGTTTTAATTTCATTTGTAAGGTTATATATAAACTAGTACTTTTTTTCAATAAACGCATGTGAGTTTCATTTACTCTATAAACTTGAGTTTGTTCCTTATAGTATGGTATCAGAGCCACCCGTTGAGCCTGATAATAGAGAATAAAGAAAGTTACAAGGTTAAGAGAAAATAGTGAACATGAGTAAAGAAAAGAGTGAGGGTAGTCTCAAAAAGATTCCCTATTTTGTTGGTATTCACTACGACCATTAGAGTAAGCTGATGGAGAATTTGTTGATATCCAAAGAAGATTACCGGCTGTGTTGACCAACGTACAACAGGCGTAACTGGATGATGCAAGGATGAAGGATCATAAAGTCAAGTACTATCTATATCAAGCTACAAATCGCGTGACTTTTGAGCAAATTCTGGGCAGATGAACCTCCAGACTTTTTTGGGATTCCTTAAGAGCAAATTTGATGGAAATGGGAAATGAGAAATGAGAAAGTGAAGAGGTCCCTTCTTAACACCTTAAGAAAGGAATTTGAGGTGTTGGATGTAACAACCTGAAATTGAACTTAATCGGAATAGTGATTTCAAAATCACTTCCTGAGGTTTAAGAAAATTATTTTAGTATTAAATTATGTGTTTTAGTAATTTTATAAGTATGCATGAAAATTTTGGTGAATTAATTTACGCGATTGAAGGCTTAATCAAGAAATAGGACTAAATCGCATAAAAGGAAAAAGTTATGCTTTAATAGCATTTGGTGTCAATTAGTTAAAGAACTAAAATTTAAGGGTTTTAAAAGGCAAAAAGACCCCTTTCTATTAGTGTGGTCGGCCATGACAAGAAAAGAGAGGAAAAGTCAAAGTTTTGTTGCATTAGGCGGGATATTGACAATTTAATAATAGCCTATTAGCCTAGCTTCCATCTTTTTCATTTCTTCTCTTCTACTACTGAAAATATCAGCAAAAATAGAGGTTTAAAGCTCTAAAATTTTTAGCAATTTATCACCCTCATAAATAAAGATCTACCAAATTCAAACCTAGATCGGGGGAAAGCCAAGCAAATCGACTGAACCGAATCGCTATCTTCATTTTGTATACCGAGGTAAGTTGCAGGTAAATAATACGACATTACTAAATTTCATGTATGAAAACTTGATTGGTCATAAGATCATGTATTATGAATTGAGTTGTGTATGAGAATGTTTGTTTAACCATGAATGTTTGAATAATGACTTGCAATCATGAATTATGAGAACATGTGTAATATAAAGATCGGTTGAACATTTGGGATAGAAATTAGATATTTATGCTATGACATTGGGTAATGTGTATGCTAGTGTAAGACATATTTGGTATATGCATCGGCCACATAACGAGAGCCAGTGTAAGACATGTCTGGGACATGCATCGACTTTGAGACGAGAGCTAGTGTAAGACATGTCTGGGACATGCATTAGCCTCGAGATGCATAAGCTAGTGTAAGACCTGTCTAGAACATGATTTCAGCTTGTTGTGTGTCAGCGTAAGACCTATCTGGGACATGGCATCGACACCGATAAATGAGAGCCAGTGTAAGACTTGTTTGAGACACGGTATCGGCATCGATACATTGAAAGTTAGTGTAAGACCTGTCTGGGACATGTCATCGACTTGATATGTGAGCTAGCGTAAGACCATGTCTAGGACATGGCATCGGCTCGAGACCCTACATGGGAGGCTTAAGGAATATCCTTTTGTATCATAAATAGTTTAACGGGAAATCTTAGTAATTGTTAAGTTGAGAGACGTAATGATGATTTTTATGAGTGGTGCAGGTACCTAAATGAATTGTATGAATTGTGACCTCACTATTAAGTTGTATGATTAGAAAATGTCAAAAACGATGCCACCTAAGTAACTGGAGGATCCAAGAACGTCGGAGGCATTGTGCACACTATTAATTTAAGCTCTCGGTATAGTTATATTCTGTTTTTGAGTAATGGCATGTATAGGATGTTGGTCATTTTGTGTAAGATACTTTAGTAGCCAATTTTGTTGGCCATTTATTTTAGAGAGTTCATTTTGTAAATGGCCATTGGAATTGGCCAAAAATGATCAAGTTGTTCTTAATGAAATGGGAAAGAATTCATGGAAAATTTGTGAATGGTTGTTTAGAGTAATTATGCATGGACATGTTGTGGTTGTTGGATAAAGGCATAGCTATGGTTTTTTAAATGTATATCAATGTGGAGTCATGAAATGAAAGTGTGTGGTTGCTCTTGGTCTTATTTCAGGGTGGCAAAGAGGCTTAGTAGATAGCTTATTTTTGTCCACATGGGTAGGCACATGGGAGTGTGCTTAGGCCGTGTGTGACACACGGTTCACCCCACGGGCGTGTACCTAAACCGTGTGTCCCCTGTACCTTGCATGGATAGAATTAAATGCCCAATAGTAAATACACAAGCTGAGACACGACTATGTGTCTCAACCGTGTGGAGGACACGTTCAAGCACACGGGCATGTGCTACTGCCGTGCAATTGCTGACATTAAAAATAGAATACCCAGGTGTTTACACACGGGCTGCGACACGGGCGTGTCTTGGCCGTGTGAGAGACACGGACTGAGTACACGGGCGTGTGCTATGGCCATGTGTCTGCTGACATTAGAAATAGAATGTCTAAAACAACGAAGTTAACTGGGAATATAAATCTATCAATTTTGACAAGCACATCTTCAATTATTCCCTTAGGAAACCTAATAGTTTTATCAGCCAGTTGAATGCTCATCTTGGTTTGCTTAGTTTTTTAAGACCTAGTTGTTTAAACAGTTTATAAGGCATGACATTTATACTAGCCCCTAAGTCAGCTAAAGCATTTTTGGCGTCTAGGCTGCCAAGTAAACAAGGAATAGTAAAACTCCTTGGATCTTTCAGTTTGGTTGGCAGTTTATTTTGGAGAATAGTTGAGCATTCCTCATTGAGTTCCACTGTGGACAGTTCTTCCAACTTCCTTTTATTTGTGAGAAGTTCCTCTAAAAATTTTGCGTACTTTGGCATCTGTAAAATTGCTTCAACAAATGGTAAGTTGATATGTAATTTCTTTAAGAGTTTAAGAAACTTACCGAATTGCTCATCTGTGCGATCTTTCTTTAGCGCGGTTGGGTATGGGCTACGAGGTTTAAATTCTTTGGTAATTTCATCTTTGTAATTTACCTCATTCTTTCCTTTACTTACCATAGGCTCCTTGCATGGCTCTGGGTTAGTTTTGGTTAACCCCTCATTATCTATCGTATCGACGGTATTAAGTTGCTCTTTAGGGTTAGTCTCAGTATTGCTTGATAACCCATCTTACGGTCTTTCAGAGATTAGCTTGGCAAGCTGGCCTATTTGAGTTTCAAGTCCTTAAATAGATGCTTGCTGGTTCCTTAGTGCCGTTTCGGTATTTTGGAAACGAGTTTCTGACATGACCATAAATTTGGTGAACATCTCTTCCAAGTTCAGCTTTTTCTCCTATTGTGGTAGTGGCTGCTGAAATCCCGGGGGAGGCAGTTGTCTTTGATTTCCTTGTCCTTCCCATGAAAAATTGGGGTGACTCCGCCAACCTGCATTAAAAGTATTATTATAAGGGTTATTTTGAGGTCTAGAATTGTTACCCATATAGTTGGCTTGCTCAGTTTCTATGCCATGTCTATAAGAGGAGTAATTTGGATTGAACATATTTCCCTGGTTTGCGTCACACTGCATTACTGGATGTGCCTGCGTAGAACCAACAAAATTATCAAACTTTTTATTTAAAAGTTCTACTTGGTTAGTAAGCATGGTGACAGCATCAATATTATAAACTTCTCCAGCTTTTGTTGGCTTTGTCCTCATGACTTGCCACTGATAGTTATTCAGTGACATCTCTTCTATAAACTCATAAGCTGCTTCTGGTGTTTTATTGTTGATTGTTCCTCCGGCGGCCGCATCGATCATCTGCCTTGTTGATGGATTCAAACCCCTATGAAAGGTTTGAACTTGTAACCACAAAGGCAACCCATGGTGATGGCACCTTCTCAAAAGATCTTTGTATCTCTCCCAGGCATCATAAAGTGTCTCTAGATCCATATGCACAAAAGAAGAAATATCGTTTCACAATTTAGCTATTTTAACTGGAGGAAAATATTTAAGTAAAAATTTTTCGGTTATCTGTTCCCATGTGGTGATTGAGCCTCGTGGTAGAGAATTTAACCACTGTTTAGCCTTGTTTCTCAAAGAGAATGGGAATAGCCTAAGACGAATGGCATCATCAGAAACGCCATTTATTTTGAATGTATCGCATATTTCCAAGAAATTGGTTAGATGCGAGTTAGGATCCTTATCCTGCAAACCATCAAACTGAACAAATTGCTGTATCATTTGAATAGTGTTAGGTTTTAGTTCAAAATTATTTACAGTAATCGTAGGCCTAACAATGCTAGATTCAGTGCCTGCTAAATTAGGTCTAGCATAATCATACATAGTACACGGAGCAGGATTTTGCTCAACAGGATTTGCGGCTACTACAGGAAGTAGCTGATTATCCTGATTTGCTTCCATCTCTTTAGTAGGTTCTGGCCTTTGTTCTTGTCCTTGTTCTGGATAATGTAGGCTTTGTCTGATCTCTGCGAGTTTTGCGAACTGTCGCTTCTAAATCTTCGTCAAAAAGTAATGGTCCTGCTGGGTTGTTTCTAGTCATAAATTAGAAATACCTAGAAGGAAAAAGCAAAGAACAATAGAATAAAATAAAAATAAATAATAAAATAAAAAATAAAGGAAAAATAAAAATAAAAATGAAAATAAAAATAAATAAAAACTGAAAATATAGTAATGGCTAAAGTAATAGAAATCGAGTTTTCTTAATATTTCAGTTCCATGGCACCGGCGCCAAAAACTTGATAACGACTCGCGATATTAAGTAATAAAATTTATAAAACTGATCACACCAAAACTAACTAATATCACGATGTTAAAGGCAAGCGCACCTATCGAACAGTAGTATAGTTTAGTGGAAAGACTGAGTTATCGTACCCAAGGGAACTAAAAGTACTGATACTTACTTCCTTTCTATTATCGAGCCTAAAAATAAAAGAAGTTTGGTTGAAACTAATTCTAAAACTAACTAAAAGTGCAAAAAAAGTAAATTGGGGAAAACTTTAGGGAAAAGCTGATTGATATAAGCAATACTTAAGGGAGAATCCACCTAGATTTCACTTGTTATTGGTTTTTGAGCTAGACGATTTATTCACTTGACTTGATCCGTAGAGATCCTTAATTTATGCTAAGCATTCTGTCGAGGCGAAGAGCAACTAGGCCTAGGTTGTTAACTAAAGTTTCTTTATTAATTAATACCCTAGGTTGCATTAATTCGATCTATGGTTCCCCATATTAGGTTTGACCCTAATCTGGCAGATTTATGTCGCCCTATGTCTAGAGTTGCATGCAACTCCGCTTAATTATGGTAGATCTACTCTTATCACAGGGACTTTTGCTCATCTGTTTTAAGCATATCTGTTTCTTGAATTAATACCTAGGCTTATTAACACAAGAATTAAGCACACATAATTAAGAACAACTCAAGTATTTATCATATAACTCAAGAATAAATAATAACAAGATTCGTCTTAGGTTTCATCCCCCTCAAGTATTTGAGGGGTTTAGTTCATAATAAAGAAAGAAAACATCTCAGAAGAATTAAGATAACAAAACATAATGAACCCGAAAACCCTTGAAGGAATTTAGGGAGATCCTCTGTCTTGATGTAGAATTCTGGCTTCTGGGATGAATCAATCGGCTTCCCTTGAAGTAATCCCTTGCTTTCACTCTTTGTGTTGGCAGAAATATGGCGCTCTTTCCTGGGAGAAAAGAGTATTCCCTTAGCGTGAAATAAGCACACCTTTCAAGTTGCCTCCTAGGGTCTTTATATAGAGTTTAGAATGGCTTTCTTAGCCCCTAAGTATCCAAATCTGAGTGAAATTCCTCTTCCTCACGACTAGAACAAGCCCGTGTACTTCGATAAGAGGCCGTGTGAGATTTTGTCGATTGGGGCACGGCCGTGTGGCCTGGCCTTGCTTGTCAGGGCTGGACTGTGTGGTCTTCGTGTGGCACGGCCGTGTGCCACGGCCATGTGGTGACTTCTTGGGCCATGTCGATTACACATTTTGGCCCATTTTCTCTGTTTTCAGTCTATTTTCCGTTCTTTTCTCTTTCCTATGCTCTCTTGAGTATAAGATATAAAAAAGAAAGATTAAGACCACCAATTCTCACTAAATTGATAATAATTCATCCAAAATAAAGGCTAAACATGAGGTAAAAATATGTATAATTTATCATTTATCAGTTGTTTCAAAACCATGTTTAGGCCTCATAGGCCCAAATGAAGGATCGAAGAGTCATGTTTGAAAAAGTTTTAAATTGGAACGTATTTCGGGGGTTCAAGAGTGAAAGGTTGCATGCATTTTAGTTAGGTAATGCCTCGTACCCCATTTCATTCTTGGACACTGGTAAGGGGTGTTACATTTAGTGATATCAGAGTTATGGTTTAGTCGATTCTAAGACTAACCTAGCTTATGTACGAGTCTAGCTATACATGCCATTATTATTTGATGATAGTGTGACGACTTTTGACAATTATAAATTGTGTTTTTCATATAGTAATGGATCCCGAACAACCTATGATGGACGATGTGGAAAGCAATGCACCGGACCAGTGATGATGAGTCAGGGCGGAAGGGCTAGAGAAACGTATCTCTAAATAATGGATGGTTGGTATACGGAGTACGTTCGAGCGAACCCAAACACTCCACCTCCCATACCTCCTCCAATTTATCACTATGCCCCAATAGCTCCTCAAGAAGCATAAATAGGTAGGAGAGACAAACCTCCTAACGGATCGGATTAGAAAACATGGGGCCAATGAGTTTTGGGCGAACAAAGATAATGACCCAGAGAAAGCAGAGTTCTGGTTGGAGAATACCATCAAGGTATTCGATGAGCTGTCATGCACACTTGAAGAATGTATAAAGTGTGTAGTATTACTCTTACAAGACGCAGCCTACCAGTGGTGGAACACTCTCGTGTCGATGGTACCGAGAGAGAGGGTGACTTGAGATTTCTTTTTGAAGGAATTCTGAAAAAAACACATTAGCTAGTTGGAAAGTAACATAGGGAGGAGATCTCAAAGAAGAGTTCATGGAGAGCGTTAAAGAAGTTGCAACTGGTTCATTTTAACATTTGTGGACTGATCACGCTAGTCTCGGCAAGTGGGAAAGGGAATTTACTCAGCTTTATTAATGATTTCAGTAGCGCGACGCATGAATGTCGGAACCGAGAGAGATAAATTAATAATTAAAGATAATAAAAGATCTGAATAAATACTTGACCTCCTATAAATACATTATCATCTTGTTAGTTTTGGTAATCACCAAGTAGAATGTATTGACTATAATGAAACTTTCGCACTTGTAGAGAAAATGGTGATTGTTTGGGCTTTCTTAACTATTGCAGTTTTAAAAAATTGGGAGTTACATCAGATGGATGTCCATAATGCCTTACTGTATGGCGGTCTAGCTTGTTACTGCACTGAAAGGGTATGGATTTCTTCAATCATATTCTAATTATTTTTCTTTACATACACCAAGGGATTTGGACGCATTAATATGTTAGTTTATGTTGATGATTTGCTTATTTTTAAGAATGATTCTGCTATTTTGAAAACTTTTAAGGGGTATCTTAGTTCTTGCTTCTATATGAAGGATTTTGGTGTTTTGAAATATTTTTTGGGGATAGCAGTAGCTTGTAGCTCTTTGGGGTTATTTTTTTTGTCAAAGGAAATATGCACTTAATATTATTTCAGAGACGAATATCTTGGGATCAAAACCCGCAAGATCGCCAATAAAGTAAAATCATAAATTAGCATATGCTACAGGGACAAATTTGTCTAATCCTAAGCCGTAAAAATAGTTAATGTGTCGTTTGATTTATTTGGTAGTGACCAAACCTGATTTGACTTACTCGTTTATGTCTTATCCTAGTTTATGCATGAGTTGAGGCAAGAGCATTAAGATGCGGCTCTGTGTGTTGTCCAGTCCTTGGAAGGCTCTCTTGACTAAGGGATTCTTTTGATATCTGATAGTGATTTATCGTTGAAAGGGTGGTGTGATTCAAATTAGTCTACTTATCCATTAACTTAGCATTCGCTTACTAGTTGGCTTGTCTTACTGGGACATTCTTATTTCCTAGTAAACTAAGAAACAACATACTATTTCTCGTTCTTCTACTAAGGCTGAGTAGGTCTATGGCTTCCGTCACTTGTGAGCTCAAGTGGTTGAAGGCCTTGCTATTGAACTTAGATGTTCATCATCCTAAAGCAATTCTTTTATTTTGTGATAGTCAATCTGCATTGCATATTGCATATAATCTCGTATTTCACAAGCGTACTAAACATATTGAAGTGGATTGTCACTTTGTTAGGGATGCAACCTAGGACGGGTTGATTGCACCTTCTTATGTTTCGAACTCTATTTAGTTGGCTGACATTTTTACAAAAGCACTTGGTAAACCGCAATTTGAATATCTTCTCAGCAAGTTGGGCATTTATGATCTATATGCTCCAACTTGAGGGTGGTGTTAGGATTTTATTATGGGATATTATCTTTTAACAATTTGATTCTTAATGGGATATTTTAGGATATTATTATGGGATATTATTTTTCAGCAATTTGATTTTTAATGGGATATTAGAGGATATTATTATAAGATATTATTTTTTAGTAATTTAGTTCCTACGTAACTACTACTGTATAGATATATATATATATATACCTTTGAGATCTATCAAAAAAATTCAAGAGATTACCTTATTCTTATCATATAAGAACTAAATCTCACATTTCATCAAAGTATAAGGCTTGACATTATATTTTGATTGAAGTTTAGTATAGTTTGATGTAGAGTTTACTTAAAAACATAGAGCAGAATTTTTCGGGTTAAAGTGCAAATTTGACCTCATACTATAGGTGAATATCAAAATCTGTCAATAAATTTTGCTTTTATTCATATTTTTCATGATATTTTGAAAATATGAGTAAATTTGTCATTCAATTCTTATGTGATTAATTTTACTACTAAGCTTTAAATTTTACTAAATTTTGTCACCAACATTGATTTTTTTATTAAAATTTACCAGTCAATATTAATTTTGATAATTTCAAAACATAATTTAATAAGAAAAAATCTTCAAAATATTTTATTTCAATAGTTAATAATAATTTAACTTATAAATATTAAATTTTAATAAATTAAATTAGAATTTCTATTTAATAAAGTAAAGACTTGAAAATAAAAATACACATATCTTAAAAGAGAAAAAATAAGTTTCTTTTTACAAAATAAAAATTTATTTAATTTTAATATTATATTAACTAACTTATTACTGTTAAATATTAAAGTAAAATATACACAAAATGGTTTTATTAAATTTGGCTTAAAATGGAATAGAAAGCTTCAACAAAAAGATTTTAATAGTAGTAGTAAAATTCAATAAAATAAAAGTAAAGTAACAAAATTTACTAAAATATAGAGATAAATTTATTTTTAATTCACAAAAACAAGTAAAATATAAATAACCATTTTTAACTTCAACTTAAAGTACAATGACAAATGTACATATTAACTCATTCTTTTTCGAAATAATAGATCACATATATACATTCTTTTCTTTTATATAAGAATGTCCCCTTATTATTAATTACATCATTTAAAGCATTCAGAATCACAAATAATTAAAATTTTAAATAAAAGGGCGCCATTCCCAATGCTTGATTATGTACACCATTTTTCCTCTAATTTTAAAATGATTTTTATTTTAAAGATTTCTAGCTGGATTTATATCATATAAAAGTCCATGCCCATTGGTGTATCTTGTGTGTTTATAAATGCCACAACGTAGGATCTTCTACCTATTTATCTTTTTTCTTAAATAAAAATTTAGTGTTCTTTATGGGGTGAGAATTAGTTAAAATTGCCCGTAGGTCCCTGTACAAGCAAATTTGTCCCTTAAAAAACAGCAATTAGTCCTTGCACTTTTTTATTGCGAGTAAATGACAACCAATGACAGCGTTGATGATTTGCATCATTTCCTTTTACGCGACAAAAATATATCAAATTTCAACAAGAAATCCATGTGTCATTACAACATAAAAAAAAATTAAAATTTAAAATTATGTAAATGTGTAATTATAATTTATATTATTTAATATGATACGGTAAAGAGCTAAGATGTAATTACATTCTATTGGTCAAATATGTTTAAAGAATTAGAATTTATTATAATTACAAGAAGATATAATTATTACCCTGGTGATTCTCCTTTTATCAAATGACTCTAATTTTACACATAAATTTTGAGTAGTAAATTTACTTGAAAAATTTGAAATCATATTTTATATGTAAACTTTGAAAAAGTATATTCTCTAGATAATTTCTTTACAATGACTATATTCTTTCTTATCTGGTTTCGATCCAATGGTTGTCTAGACTTGATCTTAGAAGGATATTGGTTGTTTCAAGTGTGGAGGTGACTTATTCTTAAAACGGGCTTGAACCTCTTTTCTTCTGTTGAACCAGATCAAAGGGCAACTTTCTTCATAAACATCTTTTAGCTTCCTCTCCTAAATAGAACTAGATTGGAAAGCGACTTTTCTTCAGAATTGATATGATGTTCATTAAAATTCCTTCAAGTTCTTTAGAGAATTTCTGACTTCTTGAACATGTGAATGTGTAAAATGATTTGGAGATGACCCCTTTTATATTATCAATCACTTGATTAAAGAGAGTTTTTGTAGAACTTAACTTATTCATTTGTGTACTATACAAGAATTAAACTCCTTTATTTATTATTTATCTATTATTAATTTAATTAATTAGAATTAAAATAATTTAATATGATCACTTAATTATTTTATTTTTAATTAGTTATATATAATTTTTTATTATTTATTTTTAATTAATTTAAATTAATTAGAGAAAAATAAATATAACACATTATGATGTTTTAAATTAATTAAGAGATAAATAAAAACAATGTCATCATTTTCACCAATCTAATTTCGACTTAAGACATAATAATTTATAATTGATCCGAAAAATTCTTTATTTATATTGGTATCCAATTACTTATGTTTTGACGAGATAGATTATAAAACTTCCGCATGTTACTCGTACGTACGTTCAAAAGGCCCGGACTTGGTGATGTGAAGCTGGTGGTGAGTCCCGGCCCTCGTATGTTCAGTTTTTTGGATACTTCAGTTGGGTCTTTGCACTCTCGATAGGTTTTTGGAGTGTGATGAGTGAAGCGGTTATTTTGAATTTTAGAATTTCAATTAATTTTGGAAGCGTAAATTTTATTAAATTTTAATTTAGGTATTGGAATCCATTGGATGAACGAACCAAAGTTTACTTATTTAATATTAAAAATCAGATGAAACCTATTGATTAAAGTAGAAATAGAATATTATATATATATATATATATATATTAAAGTGATGTTTTAGAGAAAAAAGAAAAAAGAAAAAAGCTTTAAGTGATAGGATTTAATATTTGACAAGTAGCATCGTATTTGTATGGCAAATGAATATTTAATATATTGATTTTTTTACGATTCTCATTAAATGCAATGTTTTATAGTAAAAAAGGAATATATATATATATATATATATATATATATTAAAATGTTGGAATATTATATATTCATACTAATTTTGCTTTTTCAATATAAAAGTAATATATATATATATATATATATTATATTACTTTTACTTTTCAATCTGAGAGGTTATAAATCTAAAATTTTGTTTCTAATTTTGTTTCTAACTTATATTAGGCAACAATATATGATGAATTTATAAATGATTAGTCATGAAATACGTTCCATTTTTATAAGTGAGAATCGTATTCTTAATATCATAATTATGAGATGAGGTGAGTAATCATCACACCACATTTCATGATTAATTTGACCACTTTCATTAGATAAGAAAAAGCATATACAAATTGTAATGAAACAAGTATTAAAAAAAGTTGGATTTAAAATAATAACCTAATTTAATGTTATGATTGCTGTGTGGAATTAGGTTTTTTTTTTTTTATCATTTATTATTAGGCATGATGATTTTTTTATCCTTCAATTTTACAAAACAAGTTATTTTTGTTTTTTATTTAAATTTTATTCTCCTTTAATCCTTAAATTTATATTTGTTGTCAAATTACCTCAAAATGTATGGAAAAGTTAACGTTAACTTTACGAATTTGGCATATACATAGATTACTACGTAGATGATATGTCAACTCTATCGATAACTGTTGTTGCTGCTGTCGACGTTTTCTGCGTATTAGTCTTTTTGGATCAGTGGTTGGCTGTATATGTGTGCCCCTACTCTGAATCATACGCTGAAATCCACAAAGTAAAAGAAAAAAAGTTAGCAAATTAAATGAATAAAAATAAAAGAAAGTACAAATCGTATCTATAATTTAAAATTTTCCAAATATCCTATTAAACGCAAAAATTAAAATCAATTCAGTGGCGTTACCTCTCCGGCAACGTACCAATGTCGGAAATGTGAATACTGCTACTAAGAATAGGAATTAAAGTGGTGTCCGCAAGTATACAAGTCAAGTTGTAATATAGTTTACAACAAAGTATGGAAGTACTTCAGGAATCGTACCCTAGGGAGGCGAGACTAAACTAATATTAATTTATAAGCTAATGGGTCTAATTATTAATTTAATTAAACTATATTACTATTAATCATAGGATGATGAGAAAAACTATTATATATAAAAATAATCAAAACTATGGTGGAAACAGATTGCAAATTCTATCAAATTTAACATTAGAAGACTAACTTGTTTCAATATTCATAATTAACTCCTATTTCATGTTCTATCCAATCAACTAGTCATTAATCTAATAGGGACTCTCGGCCTTCCACTAACCTAATGAGTTGGCAAAAACTATTTATCTTTCAATGTCATAGTCCAGACCGAATTGGGGTAAGGTTTTCACAAATAGGCAATATTGATTTCGGGTTCATTCCCACCGATATGACTTTCTAGGGTCGTTAAGCCTAGAGTTTTAAGTTCTTTCTATCCCAACCAGTTGATCCGCTAAGAATCCTTACATAGAAGAGTATGGCGATCTAAAATCTTGTAACACCCCTATCTCGTAACCGTCACCAGAATAGGTAAGGGGCATTACCAGACTTGTAAACACAGATCAGAACAGTGTAATATCAACCATGTAGCATATAACATCATAATTCAATAACGTTTCAAGCATTCAAAATCAATTCATACTATAAACAGACTTATAAAACTCAAATCATATCATGGGGACTAATTTGAAAACATATGAAAGATATAGGAAAACATAAGAAAATTTTTAAAATAGGGTCACACGGCTGTGTGCCTTACATGGTCACTAGACACGCCTATGTATCCAGGCTGTGTAAAAATAGGGCATACATACTGACTTGTGTACACGGCCACAAGACACGCCCGTGTGTCTAGGCCATGTGAAAATTTGGAAGCTACTGACTTGCGCCCACGGGTACAAGACCCGCCCGTGTGTCTAGCTTGTGTGGCATCCTGACCAATTTAATTAAGATGCAGGGGTCACACGGTTGAGTCACACGCTCGTGTGCTCTGGCTGTGTGGCACGAAATAGGCTTGGTTTAAGCCATTTTCACACCCCATTATGTCATGTACCTAAAACATCAATTACATAACATTTATTGATATAAACAATCAACCAATTCAGCCAATTCAAAACACATCATTTACCATTTCATAATTGTCTAAAACAAGACCATTTACAACACAAACATATACCAATATCCATGAATCCATTCTATGTCAAATATAAATATAATTCATGTCTCATTTAAAACCATGTCAACCCATTTAGATACCTTACCAAAATTCACAAGTAAACATATACCAAAATTATCATTTCATACCTATTTCAAACTTACTAATTCAACTTTATTAAAACCTATCAATAAACCATATTCAAACATCACATAAGCTATGTATCATTCATCAAATTACTATACAAAAGACACATCATATAAGTATTCATACCAAAACATCCATTTCAAGATCAAGCCATATCACATAGCTTGATTATGTGTCAAAATCATACCACATTCATTAACATAGATAGCCATATACATCAACTTATAATCTAGCCTATACATGACATATTTACCACATTTACAAAGACCCAAAAGTACCAAAAGGTTGCTTGGATAGTGTGATTGCAATCTCCAACTTCATTCAAAATCGAGCTAGCTTTCGAATCTATAAAACACGGGAAAATAAATGGAGTAAGCTTTAAAAGCTTAGTAAGCCCGTATAATAGAGAATTAAACTTACCAAAGTATTAATAAGCATTTAAAGCAATAATAACCAAATCATATGCTCATATAGCCTATTCAAATCATTCAACAACATGTTAATCACTTATAAATCATACAATCATTCCTTCAAATGATGAAACAAACATATTATTCATGTACCTTTCCATACTTATGACATATCATATTTCATCTTCTATTTATAAGATCATGTAAACCGTGTCACATTTCATACATATAACTCATATACTTCATTTATCAAGTCATCATATAGCATTTATACTCTTGTACCACATAATCCTTTTTAAACCATGTAACATATACCATGTAATCATATGCTTGTAATATGTCATTCTTGTAGTTTATGTAGTCCATGTAATTCGTACAACATATATACATACCATATACATTTTGCATCTTTATAACATGTATTTCTTATTTTTCATATCGGTATAATGCTCGTTGAACCTTTGGAAATATCGAGGGATACTCGGGTGATACTCACACAATGTATATATGTAAACCTGTAAATCCGTCAATTCATCATATATGTTTTTTTGAGCCATGTACTATATGCTCCTCCTGAGCCAGTAACGATGAGCCCGAAGGCTGAACATGTAAGCTCATGAGCTGTGGTGAGTCCGCAACAATTGTAGGAGCTCAACCAACCTGTAGCCCTAGTGACATGTCACTTTTATCCTACGACTTTTTACGGTTCAATCGGGACTCGGTAATCACTTTACACATATAATCAATAGGCATTCCTATATTTTATTTCATCTATACAATCATTCAATATTCAAGACAACAATTTAAATCATAATTATAATTAAATTCTAATTATACGAACTTACCTTGATTTAGCTCGAATACCCGATATCTATTTGTCTACCTTTCGTTTCCCCCAATCAAGTTCCAGGATTTGCTTGTCTTGATCTTAATCAAGTTAATTGTGTGCCGAACTCAAGAACTCATCCATGGCTATTTTTCTTTGTTTATTTTCAGTGAAGATGATAGAATGAATAAAAGAATTTCATTTGTTTTAACTAAATTAGCTTATAAATATAAATTACCAAAAATGTCCTTTAATTAATCATTTAAAATTTATGAATAATATGGACATAAATGTCCACTAACACAACCAAGGGAATAATATCCATTTAAGGACTTCCTTTAATAAAACCAAATCCATTTAAGCCATTTTACTAATAGAATTCATATTTTACGCGTTATGCAATTTAGTCCTTTTTACCTAATTAACTATTTAAACGATAAAATTTCTTTATGATTCTATCACACAGTAATTCTATCATGTTGTAAAACTTATAAAAATAATAAAAATAATATTTTAACTCGGTTAAGTGGTCCCGAAACCACTCGTTCTGATCAGACTCAAAATAGGCTGTTACAAATCTAATCCCTACGAAGAACAAAATAAAAGAATAAACTAAACTAAAGAAAAATCTAAATTACAACTGAAGTAAAAATAAACTTAATAAAAACTAAACAGAATAAAAACTATTCATAAAGTGTTTAGGGCCTTCTATTTATAGGCCTAGGGTTGGCTGCCGATCATTAGCCTAATTCAGTTGACATTTTTGCATTAAAGTTTGTTGTATGGACAAAAATACTCTTGGCTCATTAATTCCTCACGTCATGTCAGTGTTGCAACACCTTCTGGCTTGTGCCACAACACTGATGGCATTTTACGAGCTAGGGCCTGATTCCAGGGCTGTGTCACGACACTCTTTAGCTATGTCGCGACATCGAAGGTAGACTGCTCCTTTTGAGTACTCTGTTCACTGTATTGCGACACCAAAACCCCGCGTTATAGCATTGCAAGCAGTCTCGTGTTCTTATGCCTCTAAATAGCGTCCTGCACACTCACCAAATATATTAGTCTACCTTGAGGCCTACTTTAGCCCTGTAAGGTCATATAAATATCTCAAATTGCTCTTTTTATTAACTCTAAATTAAAATCGAAAACTAAATGAAAACATAACTAAATTGATTTCCTACAAGCTCATTAAGTAAGGAAAACAATTTAATCTTCTACAATGAATTGCAGCAGATCAGTGTCAAACGAAACCATTTTTTTTTTTTTTTTTGTATTCTTATAATATTTGTTCAGTATTTAAAGAAAACTTTTATTTTTTTTGGTGTTTTCTGACAATGTGGTAGCACCACTTATAAATTAGTTTTTATTTCACTTGAAATGGTTGGGTGATGATGGGTTGCCTTGGGGGTTCGTGTTGCTTGACACATTGGCGACACCTAAGTTTATTGTAGAAAACATACCATTTACATAAATAATCTACAACATATCACATTTTCATAATTAATTTTTTTTGTATTATCTATGTAAAAAAAACCCAAAATAAAAAGCCATTTTTAAATTTGGATCAAGAACGTTAAAAATAAATTTAAATTTTTTTAATTTAATTATATAAATGGTTTTTAATATGGTACCATTTTTAAGTAGAAAATAAGTATTTTGAATCTAAGTTGAATGAGTTTGGGAGAAAATATTTAAAAAATTCTCAAATTATGATTCATAAACATCTAAAGGTTTTCATGGGTGAGACACTGAGACTTCCATTAAAAATATATTTAATAAAATATATGTAACATATTAAAAACCATTTATATAATTCAATTAAAAAAATTAAATTTATTGAAATAAAAAGATAAATAGGTGTTTACGATCATTGAAATAAAAAATAAAAAAATTAATGATTGAAATGAAAAATTAAAACTTAAAAATTAAAAATATTTTGCTTCATTGAAACAAAAACCATTTATATATTTTATAATCATTGAAATAAAAAATTAAAAATTAACAAAAAAAAGTATACAACAAGAAGAAAATTAGTTTCGCTTGTAAAAACGTATAGAGGTAATCATCCTATATATGTTTCATTTGACCCAACATTGGACTACCACGAAGAGGCTCTTTCCCTTTTGTCCTAATACACCTAATCTATTTTGGAGCTTTCTACCCTTCAAAATTGAAACACTAGCCTTTTTATTTTCTTCTTTTCATTTTTTCCTAATATATCATGCAAATATTTTATTCATTTTTTTATTATTGTTATAACATGAAGAAAAAATAATATCAAAATTATTAACATAGATTAAGTAAGATTAGTAAATATAGTATACATTATTGCCAATACTAAGTACCAACAATGAGGAGAAGGTGAAGGGGATAAGGTCTGGTCATATAAGGTAAAGAGCTAGCAATGGGAAGGAAAAAAGAGGGCGAGGAAGAATGAGAGAATGGCTTAGAGAAGATCCCCATTCTTTCATGTGTTGGGGCTTATATAGGGAGTTTGTGTTTTGTCTTATAGTGCCACATGGTGAGCCTTATGGTTGTGCAGGCAAGTCAAAGGTCAACGGTTAGACCTCAAGTGTCAAGCGAGCACTACTATTATAGGTCGGTTGTTCTTATGGTAGGTTTTGTGTGGTTCTGCTTGTGTTGTAGGTTGTCATGTTTTCACATACATGTCCCTTGGAGTGTTAGGTGACACGTAAGCCTTCTTGTCCTTGGGTGAGAGGTCACAAGTAAGTTGGATTAAGTGAAGGGTCATTTCGAGGGGTTTTATGTGAAGTGTTTGCAAGTCCTTCCACCACATATCTCTTTCTAGTAGGGCATACAATTATCATCTTAATCAAGGTGAAGGTTATACAGTGACCTACATCGAGATCTTCCTAAGGGTAAAAGGATGTGCAATTTTCTGGAGCTAAACTTACACTCATGAGGGCTTGCTGGAGTTCGTTTTTAGTGAAATCAAAACAGTAGTTTCGGGACCACAAATTTGAAGTTATAAAATTTATTTTATTATTATTTTATGGTCTACAGCTTGATAGTATTACCGTATAAAAATTTCGTTAAGAAATATTACCGCTTACATGCTTAATTTGATAAAAAGGATTAAATCGCGTAAAGTGCAAAAGTTGAGTTATAATAGCTAATGATATTAAATAGCTACAAAAATTTAAAGTGGAAGTCTTTATTTAGTAATTAGACCATAATTGAGTTAGTGGAAGATATTGGCTTGGCATTTGTGTAATTTTTAAAGTTATTAAAGGTTAAATTAGTAAAAAGGTAATTAATGTTAAAATATATAAAACAAATAAAGCTTTCATCTTTTTTTCTCAACCACAACTGAATGTAGAAGAAGAAATAGCCATTTTTGAAGCTTGATGTTTGGCCAAGCTTGTAAGCTCAAATGGTAAGTGATTTTTATTCTGATTTTGATGATTTCTATGTTTCCAAGATCGTTATAACTTAATCTAGCTAGCTTGGGGACTAATTTGTAAAAATGTTAAACTATTAGAGTTTTATCATTGATTAATTATATGATTTTTGAAGTTTGATTATAGAGAATGAATGGTTGTTGTTAGATAAACATCTTAATCAAGGTGAAGGTTATACAGTGACCTACATCGAGATCTTCCTAAGGGTAAAAGGATGTGCAATTTTCCGGAGCTAAACTTACACTCATGAGGGCTTGCTGGAGCCCGTTTTCAGTGAAATCAAAACAGTAGTTTCGAGACCACAAATTTGAAGTTATAAAATTTATTTTATTATTATTTTATGGTCTACAGCTTGATAGTATTACCGTATAAAAATTTCGTTAAGAAATATTACCGCTTACATACTTAATTTGATAAAAAGGATTAAATCGCGTAAAGTGCAAAAGTTGAGTTATAATAGCTAATGATATTAAATAGCTACAAAACTTTAAATTGGAAGTCTTTATTTAGTAATTAGACCATAATTGAGTTAGTGGAAGATGTTGGCTTGGCATTTGTGTAATTTTTAAAGTTATTAAAGGTTAAATTAGTAAAAAGGTAATTAATGTTAAAATATATAAAACAAATAAAGCTTTCATCTTTCTTTCTCAACCACAACTGAATGTAGAAGAAGAAATAGCCATTTTTGAAGCTTGATGTTTGGCCAAGCTTGTAAGCTCAAATGGTAAGTGATTTTTGTTCTGATTTTGATGATTTCTATGTTTCCAAGATCGTTATAACTTAATCTATCTAGCTTGGGGACTAATTTGTAAAAATGTTAAACTATTAGAGTTTTATCATTGATTAATTTATATGATTTTTGAAGTTTGATGATAGAGAATGAATGGTTGTTGTTAGATAAACAACTTTTGTAAAGAGATTTTTGGTGAAATTGTCAATTAGGGGTTAAATTGAAAATTGTGATAAATTCATGGTAAAATTTGTTAATTTGTGAAATATGTGGGCTATTATAAGCATGTATAAAAATCGGCTAGGCTTGGGTAGGGGTAAAATTGCATGAATTTCATTTTCCGAGCCTAGGGACTAAATTACAAAGAAATTAAAAGTATAGGGGCAAGATGGTAATTTTTCCAAAAATGTGTTGGACTAAATTGAATGAGAAATATATTAAATTGAGTTAAATTTATCTGCATAGATCAAGACAGACCTCGTACGGAGTTATATCGGGGCAAAGGGAAAATCTCGAATTAATCGCCTCCGTATCTACGTATACTCATTGAGGTAAGTTCGTGTACTTAAATTGTGTATTCATATGTTTTAATTGAATTATATATGTATTTTTTGTATAATTTCCATGTATAAATACTGATAGCATATTTGACGGTGTACGATGACTACTAAGTCTCGTTTGAACCTTAGGAATTCGTAGGATACAAATGACATGTCATTAGGGTTACATGATTAGGGTGCTGGTTCTAAATGTTCAACTGATGGCTGAGGTCTGGCATGTGTTGCTGATACTCCATAGCTCGAGTGAGTAGCATTGTGTAACTACGTACCGCCCCATAGCTCGTAGGAGCTTACCGATTCACAGCTCGTATGAGCTTACTGATTTACAGCTCGAGAGAGCATATTGATTCACAACTCGTATGAGCATGCATTACATGATTTAACATATTACAGTTTAGCACACTATGTGTGAGCTATCTCGAGTATGTAACGATATTCTAAATGGTTCAACGGGTAATGTTCTATTACGAGATTATATGAGTTCGATACGAACTATTATAGGTATTTACATGAAATACATGGAAATGATTTTACATGATGTATAGATACATGATATGGATGTTACATGTATATGGAAACTTGAGTAATTGTTGAGCTCATCCATGATTATCGATTCATATATGAATTTACATGACTAACATGGTTGGTGTATATGTGCTTAGGCTTTTGGCCAATTGGTGTTGGGATATGTTTTGTTACTTACCTATCATTTTATCAAATGGTAAGTTTAATTCTATGTTATACGAACTTATCATTTTATCAAATGGCAAGTTTAATTCTATGTTATACGAACTTACTAAGCTTAAATGCTCACTCTATGTTATTTTCTGTGTTTATAGTGAATCAGAAGCTCATTCGAGTTGGAAGCTTGTCGAAGCTATATCACACTATCCATCAGCTCTTTTGGTACTTTCGGTTGGCTAAATTTTGGTTAAAATGGCATGAATAGGTTGTTTTGGCAAATGTTGGCTTATATCTGTTTCGGTTGTTGGAAATGGCCATTTGATTGGTTTGCATTTTGGTCTTGTGTTGGTGAAATGGTATATTTTGATTTGTATATAAGTAGCCTTGTAATGGTTGTTATGTGACTTGATATGGTTGAATGATGGAAGAAAGAAAGGTAGTTGAATGTGCATATTAAATATGTCATATAATTTGTTGTGAATTGGTGCTTTGTTGTGGACGGCATATTTGTATATTGATGCTAATGATTACGTGATTAATTGGTACCATTTGGTGTTTTTTGGTAAGTTTTGATGCAAATATGCACATATGTTAGTTGATCATTTGATTATATTGAACACATAGTTAGACATGTTTATAAATTGTCATTTGAGGTGCCTAAAGGCATATAGGTTGGATATGAATATACCATATGTGTAAGGCTTGATTATGCTTGTTTTGGGTGCCTTCTTATATGGCTTGTTGTTATGCATAATGTTGGATGTAGGTTTATGCCTATTTTGGTGAGAAAAATGATTGTAAAATACCTATTTTCATCCACACAGGCAGAGACACGGGCGTGTGTGTAATAGGGCATTTTTGCCCGGAGCCCAATACAAACACCCAAACTAACCCCAAATCACAAAACCAAATTAAATAACCCATAACCCCAATCCTAGCAGCCCAGTACAACCCAATGGCCCAAATGAGCCCAATAACCAAATAGAAACAGCAAACCCTAGCTTCCTAAGCCTCCTTCAACCACCCTCGCGCCGTACCACCCTCCCATGCCTCGTCGGCGTATCCGATGCCGAGGCCTGACCTTTTGTCAGCCTTGCACTAAATGGCCACCTACTCTCTGCCCTCGTTGACTCTGCTCCTAGTGACCTGTAAAAGAGAACAGAAGCAAAGTAGAAAAGAAACAGAAGCAATACAACACGCAACAAGGCAGAGAGCAGCAATACATAGCAGAGAATGCAAAAATAGTACAAAAACAGTGTATTTTCGGCTATAAAGCCATATTCAAATTCGAAGAATAAAAGGGGGATTCGGATTTTCATTTTTGATGGATCTCATTCGGTTTAAACAGAGACCGAAAACCATTGTAAAAAAGAGGATCCGATTCCCATCCTTGATATACAAAAAAATCAAAAGAACAAGAATAAAAGGAAGGTCTTTTTATTTTTTTATTTTTTTTCTTTTTCTTTTTATTTTTATTTTATTATCTTTGTTTGCAATTTCGTTTTAAATAATAAGAATAAAAGGAAAGGAAGGGCTCACCTGATCTTCACCGTTGCATGGTCGGAGAGCAATCCTCCGTCGTACTCGTACGGGTGAGGGTTGAGGGCTTCTGTCCTTCTCTCTTTGGGCGCTGTGAATCTGCCCTGGAAGCCATTGTTAGTAGGCGCTCGAAAGCCCGTTTCTCGCTATCCAAACCACTGCCCACGATGGTGGTCCGGCAATGTCTGCAATGATGGGAGGAGACCCTAGCAGATCGGTGAAGGAAGTGGAAAAGGGTGAGGGCTTTTGGTTTCATTTTGAAATCAAGAGGGGACCTTGGGATTTTGTTTTAAAATTAATGGGAATAAGGAAAATAAAATCACAAATTTTGATCATTTAAAGCACTAGATCTGCGGATTCCCAAGCAAATGAGATATTTGCGCTTTCAATCCTGCCTTTTTTCATGCATGTCTCGATCAGGCCCTATTCCATCATTTATCTCTTCAAAATTTGGCCTTCTGCTTTTACATGTTCTTCAATTTAGCCCATTAGGCTTGCTGGTTTGAATGCGCACCGTTAAGGCATGGGATATTATTCCCTTTAGCCCTTTTAATGTTGGACACACCTCATTTTGGTCCTTTTATCTTTATTTATTCCTGATTTCGCCCCACAAGCTTCGTTTTAAGTGTGATTTAGCCCTCTTTATGTTTATTTTACCTGTTTAAATTCCAAATTAATTTGTTTATTCATTATTGCAACTATTATTATTTTATTATTATATTTTCTTTTTTGTGCTTATTTACTCATTATTATTACTATTATATTACTAATATATTATCAATACTATTTTTCCTTTTTTACTATTACTATTGTTTATATTTTTTATATACTACTTTACTCTTTTTAACATTATTAGTAACTTATTTTTCATATATTCTCTTATTGTTAGTATTATTAATCCTATTTACTATTATTTTATATTATCATCTCTATTATCATTATTATTATGATCATATTATGTTATCATATCATTAATTTTATGTTTTACTATTACATCTATTATTTTCACTAATATAATTTATTACTTCATTTTAGGTATTATTATTATTATAGTTATAGTTTCTAATACATATATTTTTAATATCATTATTTTGTATACATCTTTAATATATATATATGTATTTATATTTATGTAGTATTATTAATTTTTTTTAACATTATTGTTATTTCTAATATATATATATGTATATTATATTTCTTTTTTGAACACATATATTTATGAAATATTATTAATAGTTGATTTTTTTAACATTATTATTATTAGTTCTAATATTTATACATTATGTATATATTTTAATACTCTATTATGTATATATCTTATATATATTGTATATATTTTAGTACCATATTATTCATATTTTTATATTATCTCATATATATATTTTAAATACTATATTATGCATACATATATATTTACGTATACATAGTATTGTTAATTCTCTTTTGTTATTTTTATTATTTTTCCTGTGCGTATTATTTTATCACTTTTATCATTGATATTCTCATTATTATTCTTTTTATTATTGTTATTATTAATATTGTTCATATTATTGTAGTAATATCATGATTGTAATTATTATGGCATTTCTTGTCTATTGTATTTATTTTATCTTCATACGTATATCGTCCATATTATCATCGTCTTTATTATCATACTTTGCGTGTTTATATTACAAATTCGTATGCATTAACCGTTACTCGTCATAAATCATGACCCAAGTTTTGAAATAATAAAAACTCATTCTCGGAGACTCGAAATGTTGTGTTCTATCTTACTGAATACGACGCTTTGTTGCCTCGAGATAAGATCTTTTGCAAATGAAGGCAATATTCGGTGTTTGGAAACTCGTGAGATCATACCCTAACTTACTGGGTTTCGATTCTCCTCTTCTAAACTAAATAACCAAATATCCTTTTTTGATCTTAAAAAAGGCGCACTCGATCTCAAAAGCCCTATATGTTATATCCTAACTTATTGAATATGACATCCTATCGCTTCGAGACAAGTGTGGCTTTAACGTTCCATTTCATTTTATTCGAACATTTCTAAAGAAAAGAGGAGGGATCATATTTTAAATTCTTTCAAAGTTTCAAATATTCGACATTAAGACATCAATTAATTAACTAGGTACCAATTTTAGGCGTATCGAGGGTGCTAATCCTTCCTCGTGTGTAACCGACTCCCAAACCTATCTTTCTGATTTTCATGGACCAAAATCGTTGTTTTGATAAATCAAATTGTCTATTAAAAACAACCACTTTTTCGAGGTGACCCGATCACACCTCAGTAAAAATGGATCGGTGGCGACTCCCGTTCTAATTTTCATTTTCAAAACCCAGTCGATCCCCGTTTTCAAAAAATGGTTTCGACAGTGTGTTTCAGCTGTGTGTGACACACGACCAGGTGACACGGCTATGTTGACACATGGCCAGGTGACATGGCTGTGCGTCCCTTGTAGCTTTTGAAGGATTGCAAGTCAGGCTATTACACGGCCTAGCACACGGCCCAGCACACGGGCGTGTGAGGTTACTTCGAAGGGTACATGTCTATGTGGCTCGGCTGTGTGGCCCAAGTCAGTGAGTTACACAGGTATGGACACGGGCTTGGACACGGTGGTGTGTACCCATTTCGAATGCCTATACGGCCTAAGACATGGGCGTGTCTCTTGGCCGTGTGGCCCCTGCAGCTTTGGAATTTTTTAATATTTTCTGAAAAATTCTCTTAGTTCCCAAATTAGTCCCAACTTATTTCTAATGCATATTTAGGGCCTCAATGGCTCGTATAAGGGACAATATGTATGATTTTAATTGGTTTTTATATGAAATATTTGAAATTTCTATCTGTTTGATTTGTAAACATTGGTAATGCTCCATAACCCTATTTCTAACGCATTAATTGTCATGTGTTACAAGACATCTTTGGGAAATGAAGCTAATGATTAACTATATGGTTAGGTCTTTTTTATGTGCTATATGTTGATGGTTAAGTGGTTCATGAAGCATTGTTTTTTCTACCGTTTTAAAGACGTCCTTTGTTGCTCTTTTTCATTCATTTTCTTTGTTTCTTCATCAGTTAAAGGGTTACATGGGTGTTGGTGGTGTGATAATAGAGGATAAGTGAAGGTTGTTGTGTTTTATTTAAGTTTCTTTTGTTGCATTATTAATAGATGGTGACAATTGGAGAAGAGAGGTCAGTAGTACCACTGATGGCGAGTGTGGTCAAAAGGAAAAGAAACCATAGTACTTAGAGATGAAAATAGTTGACGACTAATCTGTCATAATTTGATATGTCAAATTGGGCTCCTCGATATAGTTAATGAGCTTATTCTCGAGTAATTTTCATGTCTTTTTAGTAGTTTTCATTTAATTTTTATTCTGTAACACCCCTTACCCGTATTCGACGCCAGAACAGGGTACGAGGCATTATCAGAACATAAACACATGCAATCGTACAAAACCGAGACATAAATTTTTTTTATCCAAACTTAAACTTTTAAATTTTCATCATCAAGTCCCTAATATGAGCCTACGAAGCCCAAAACATACTTTGGAAGCGGTCTGGGACTAAATCAAGAACTTTGGAAAATATTGAAAAATTTCTAGAAAATAGGGGCACACGCCCGTGTCCAAGGCCGTGTCCTTCATGCAACCATTCACATGCCACACTTTTCTTATTTAATCATCACACACTCATTCACCCAAATCATACAGCTCATAAATTGCATCATCATAAACATATAACCTGAACAATACTAGCCAACATCAATCGCCTTATACAAAATGAAATACTAAATATTAAAGGCCAACATTTTAGGCCAAACCAATTATGACACATAAAAATGACTAAGTCCCCTATACATGACATAATTCAAAATATTTATTTCAAAATAACAAAATGAATGCTGATAGTGTGGATGGATTTTCGACGATCTCCAAATTCTAGAGCTGACTTGGTGACACTATAAGACAAGGGGAAGAAAAGAGAGTAAGCATATATCTTAGTAAGTAGGTATGTAAATAATAAATAATTTATTAACATGCTTTTAACAATCCTCATAATATGTTCTCAAAATAATACAATCATAATTGCACAAAGTTCCACTATTCACTTATGTTCATATCAAGCTGTCTACGTGAGTTATACTCACTAAATTATTTATATCTTGAGCTACGAAATTTAAAATTAAGATCCGTTAATTTTCCCTAAAACTAGACTCACATATCTCCTTACCATTAAATTTCAAAAATTTTTGGTTTAGTCAATAAGTACATTTTATTCTTTAAATTCCTCCCAGTTCTGTTGTCTGACAGTTCCAACCCTTCTCAACTAAAAATTAATTATCTTCTTGTACAGGATTTGGATGATGTTCCCGTTTGTTTTTATTGAAAATAGAATTGTTTATAATTTTTAAAATATAAATTCTAACCAATAATTATTTTTATACAATTTTTAATGATTTTCCAAAATAACAACAAGGGATTCCAAAATCATTTTGACCCTGTCTCACAAAAATTCAAATATCTCATAATATGAAATTCTTTTGCTTACACCATTTCTTTTATGTGAAAATAGACTAAATAAGCTTTAATTTCATATCTTATTCAACCTATAATTTGATTTTCACCATTTTTGATAATTTTTCAAATTCGCACAATTGCAACTGTCTAAAACTGTTTGATTGCTAATTTTACTCTTTTATGTTTTCTTTGTATAACTTTCATAGTAACACTTACTCCATAATAACCTTACCAAAGTTTACACACACATACCTGCACTTATTCATCACATAGTCATATTCATTTACACTTAGTCATTTCCCGTTGAACACATCGGAATATTAATGGATACATCAGGATATTTCACATAGTGTCACCCTTGCAGACAAAGCTACAGCATTTCACAAAGTTTCACATAGGCCCGTTCTCGAGCTAATCACATTTATGGGTCTGCTCACACAAGCTAATGATCAAACGTAGCTACTCAGTGCTGCTCACACAAGTTGTCAGGTATTCATAACACATGCCGGACTACCCAAACACTAGTAGGACGTACGGACCAGCACCCGGATCACTTATCTCACTTAGAACAATGCCATGGACTTATTTCACTTATATGCCATGAACTTATTTCACTTGGATTTTCACATAGATACCTAGTGAACATGTCACTCGTATTCATTTTTATTCCTAAGGTTCAACCAGGAAATTTCTCACTTGTCAATATTTTGTCAATTACATTTAATATTTAGCCCCAATTCATAAAATATATCAAAATATGAAAACGTAAATAAAACTGATGCATTATTTACATACAAACTTACCTCGGTCCAAAATATCAAATTTTGCGTTTTAGTCCAAAACCCTTTCCTTCTCCCGATCAAGGTCGATTCCACGTCTTTCTTGATCTATAATAACCATTTGTCTTATTCAATGCTCAAATTATTCAAATCAGCCCAAAAAATCCTATGGTAAAAATTACAATTTTACCCTTAAAGTTTCACATAATTACGAAATTACCCCTAGGCTCGTAAAATGAAGGTACTCATTTTTCTCAAATCCTAAGCCTAGCTAATTCATATTCCCTCTTATAGCCACTAAATCACATTTTCTATACATATTTTATAACTTTTACAAATATGTCATTTTTATGCAATTTCATCAAAAATCACCTAGTAAAAATTATTTATCACATCCCAAACTTTCATATTCTTCCATAAAACATCAAAACACATGCATGTCATCCATGGGTAAATTTTTAAACACAAACTCTAGCTCAAAATAATGGTAGAAATAGCTAAACCGAGATATGAGGATCTCAAAAATGTAAAGAACATTAAAAACGGGGCTAAGATGCACTTGCTATTGAGCTTGAAGATGAACAAAACCCTAGCTATGGTGTTCTTGCAAGTTTCGGCCAAGGGTTGAAGAACATGAACAAATTTTGGCTTTGTTTTCCCATTTTATTCTTTTATTTACCAAATGACCAAAATGCCTTTCATTAAAAACTATGGTATTTTATCCCTCCTTGGGTATTTTTGTCCAAACTAAATATAATGGTCTAATTACTATCTAAGGACTTCTAATTTCAAACCTCATTACAAACAAGTACTTTTATGAACTAGAACACACATTTTTTACCTATTGCAATTTAGTCCTAATTATCAAATTGGACACCAAATCGATAAAATTTCGTAAAGAAAATTTCACAAAGTCATTCAATCACATAGTAAACATTAAAACTTAATTGCAATAAATTTTTCTACTTCAAATTTGTGGTTTCGAAACCACTATTCCGTTTAGGCCTTAAATCGGGTTGTTACATATTCTTTAACTTTAATAAGCTCTTCATGCATTTTATGCTTATTTTGTGTTATTTTAAGAACCAAATTGGCCAAGTGTGTCATTTGGACCCTAATGAGTGATTTAGTGTTGTAGAATCATGTTTGTGGCCCAAAATTGTGTGGAAACCATGCCACAAGTAAAGGTATTGCGACATAGAAGCTTGCATATCATAACACCTCCACCAGACCTGGAATAAAGAAGAAGAAAAGAAGCCATCTACGATACCCACCCTTGGGTATCGTGATATCCACCCCCAAGGACACCTCTTGAGTAGACTGATAAGGATATCACGATACCCTCTAATGGGTATCGCGGTACCCTTCTCTAAGTATTGTAGTACCCTTGTCGTATGGGGACAAAAAATGACATCAGGGGTAGTTTTTGTCCATCAGAAGAACCAATAAACAATTAGACGTCCAAGGGTATTTTGGTCATAAAAATAGTGTTGTAATCAGTTTTTAAAAGTCACTTTTGGCTGAATGAAGAGAGAGACTCTTTTTGCTTTATTTTCTATCATCTTTTTCTTAGTTTTAGGTTAGGGTTAGGGTTAGGGTTAGGGTCAGGGTTAGGGTTTTTTTTTCATTTTTAGTTTAGGTTTTCTCCTTTCTTTTTAGATTTTAGATTTTATTCTTGTAGCTATTGGGTTTCATTGTTCCCATATTTAAATGAGGAAATTTTTTATCATTATCTCTATATTGTGCTTATTAATTGTTCGGTGAAATGTCTATTTGGATGTTAAGCTTTATTATGTACTAAATTATTGAATGGTTTGGTTGGTTGGTTGTTTGTTAGCTTAAGTTAATGTTTATTTTTAATTGATTGGTTGTTCGATTATATCAAAATGCTTAATACGTTAGAATTGACGCCTCTCACAGAAAACCTAGATAAACAAGACTGAGAGGAGAGTTTATCCTTAGATAGTTCGATATAATCGTACCAAGTAATGAGACTAAGAGGTAACCTATATGCTTAGATGAGACAAAAAGGTAATCTTAGGTGGTATCTATTAGTTTATGATGAGACCAGGAGGAGATTCCTAACTAAGAGTGGCAACCAATATAATCGGTATGGGTTTATTAGTTTAATCAGCACTCAACTAATCAATTAACCATCATTTAATCATTTAAATTATCTAAAACGTTAGAAAGAAAGTTGAGCTTAGTTAGCTTAATTAATAATTTAACTTTAGTTTATAAACAATTTTATTTGGACTTGCACTAATAGTTTCTAACCCGATAAGATTAGTAATTAACTTGATAAACACGTTTACCCACATGGAAATTCTTTGGGTTCAATCCTTGGGATACTTGAGTGTCCCATTGACACTACAAAAATTACGACTGACACGTATGCTTGCAGTTAAAACCACACTTTTAAATTGTTTCATAAAATTGATTGTTTTTCTGCGCACAAGTGCGTGCGGGTCAACGACACAGTGTTTGAGTGTAGAATGAGTGAGAATGAAATGCAAAAGTTGTTGGTGTATTGAGGGTTAAAGCAAAAAAACTACCAATATGAGTTTAGCATCCTTTACAACAAGTATCCTCTGAGTTCAGTGAGCAAGCCTAACCAAAATAGAGGAAAGCCTGATTTCTACCTATTGTTGTATATTCTGGAGGCTGGTTTCCATCTACCTCCTTATCGCTTTATTTGCAAGGAATTAAACTTTTATGGGTAGCCCTTTTTGTACTTATGAAGTCTTCATGGTGGATAATAGTAAGGTTCTTAATCTTGTGTAATGAACATGCTAAGGTGCCACTGCTAAGGGTTTTTCAGTATTTATATAACTTGAAAAAACTAAACTAGACACAAAACCTCGAGTTGTTATGCTTCTCAAAATATTAAGAGGAGTCATGAATAATCAGTTGTATAGAAAAGCTAGCAACTTGAGTTTTGATCAACACAAGTACATCACTATGGAACTCAAGTTTAGAACTAATTTTTAATTAACCTCTAGAAGGTGTGCTAACATTACTTGTTGGGGTGATTCCAAATAGGTACCGAAAAAGTGACTTCATGAGGGATTTCATCAATAATGATGGCAAGGTTTACTATATTCAAGCGTGGCCTCGCGGTTATAATGACGAATTAGCTCAAATTTTGATGGGTTTTACCTCTAAGCCCTGGATATACATAGTTCTTTATAGGCTATTCTCATATCATAAGTGGGGGGTTTGGATGAAGTTAAGTGAAACAGCCCAATTTTTAGTGGTGTCGGAAACAGTGATTCAAGCTCACTAAACCCGACGAAAGAGTTCAAAAATTTTGAGCATTTATTATTTATGAGTTAAATGTGATATTAGAAAGATTTTTGAATTAGTAATTTATGGTTTAGAAGAATTTATTAGGTAAAGTGGTTTCAAAAATGAGGAACCGAGACCTCGATTTCATAAACCAAGTAGTAAATATTTTCATAAATATTAATAGAGTGTCATTGAGTTAGTATTAAAGTTTCGTTAGAAAATTTTAACATTTTGATAGTGAATTAATTAAAAATGACTAAATTAAAAAAAGGTGTAAAATTTGCTAATGGAAAGAAATAGTGATTAAATAGCTTAATTATTAAACAAAGGAGGACTTAAGGGGTAAATATGCCTAAATAGAAGGCATAAGGCAGCATAAGTAGAAAAAATCAAGGAATTGGGTGAAACAAGGGTAAAATAGGAAATCTAATAAAATTAAATAATTAAAAATGAGACTAAATTGGATTTCTAGTAAATTATTCATATATCTTCAGCTAAAAACGACGTAGGAGGTCCCCAAGAAGCTGGTTTTTCATATTTTTACTTCATACCAAGAGCCCAAAGATAATCGTGGAAAAGAGAAATTGGCAGAATAGTCCCTGAACTGCAACAAAATTTACAAATTTATCTCACGTAAGTTTGTATGGTTAAATTTTAATGTTAATTGTTAAATTAATGAATAGTAATATGTACTTATTCATACTATTGTTGAAAATAAAATTATTGTAAAAATTATGAAATTTAATCAAATAATTGAAGTGAACGGAACGTCAGATTGAGTAACATCGTTCAGTGCAAAAGAGGAACTGACGGTAAAATTACCCAAGTAAACCGAGGTTCAGCATTTGTTGCAAATTCTCATGTTTGCTTTTCGTTTAGCTCTCATGAGCTTCAGATAACTCATATGTGTTTCAGATTAACCCTTGTGGGTTTCAGTTAAGCTCTTTTGAGCTTTAGATTAACCCTTCTGGGTTTTAGTATAGCTTTTCTAAGCTTCAATTTAACCCTTATGGGTTTCCGTTCAGCTCTTATGTAGCCTTTGGGCTTCCAATTATGATGCACTCAAATCCGTAAGATGTTCTCTAATTTGACAAGGATTGGTAAGTGCCATATGGAATTAATGTGGAAGAATTTAAGTTATTATTGATATTGAGCTCATATAAGTGAATTCATCATTTGAAGTTGTGATTGGTAGCAAATGTTTGTGAAATGATTTATCTAAATGAATTATTATAGTATGTTCGATAAGATTTATATTTAAAGCCAACGAACTTACTAAGCTTTATTAAGCTTATTGTATCATTTAATGTTCTTTGCATATTTTCAAGAAGTTCGGAAGATCGGATAAACACATCGAGCCACGCTTGTAACAGCCCGTTTTAGGACCAAATTCGAACAGTGGTTTCGAGACCACGAATCCAAAATAGAAATATTTATTGTGATAAGATTTAAGGTTTATAATATGATTGAATGCATGTGTGAAAAATTCGTTAAGAAATTTTATCGATAGGGGGTCCAATTTGATTAGTAGGACTAAATTGTAATATGTGTAAAATGTGTGTTCTAGAAGCTATGGGTGCTTGATTGTAATGAATTTTTAAATTGAAGGTCCTAAAAAGGTAGTTAGGCCATTATACTTTAAGATGGTCAAAAATGGACATGGTTAGGTGAAATTTCCAAGTTAGGCATTAAGGGCATTTTGGTCATTTGGCTAATAAAACAAATAAAAAGTCTTCATCTTCATCAAAATTAGTCTCTTGTGTCGAAATTGAAGAGGAAACCATAGCTAGGGTTTGGTCAAGCTTTCCAAGCTCAATTGTAAGTCCATCCTAGCCTCGTTTTTGATGATTTTTATGTTTTTGAGATCCTCGTAACCTAATCTAACTTTTCCAAAGATTAATTTGAAGCATTATCGAAGTTTAAAATTTTACCCATGTTAGACATGCATGTATTTTGATGTCTAAAGGTAGAAAATGAATGTTAGTTGTGTGATAAATGACTTTTACAAAGTGATTTTCAGTAAAAAAATGTCAAAAGGACCTATTTGTAAAAGTTATAAAAGAAGTAGTAGAAAATGTAATTAAATGGAAAATTTAGGCTGTTATGAGTATGAAATAGGTTTGGCTAAGCTTGGATAATGAGGAAATTGAAAGAAATTCATTTTACGAGCCTAGGGACTAAAGTGTAAATAATGGAAAAGTTAGGGGAAAAAATGTAATTTTTCCATAATATGATTATTGGGCTGAATTGAATAATCTTTACATTAAATGAGTTATTTTTGTTATTATAGATCAAGAAAAACGAAGTTTAGACCTAAATCGGGGAACAACAAAGTATTTGACAATTAGGTCAATTCCAACTATTTTGTACCGAGGTAAGTTTGTGTGTAAATAATGCATTATTATATTATGTTTAAATACTTTAATATTGCATAAATTGTATGATTGACCCTTTAGAAAAAAATTTTAAAGTTTCGACGAGCGAGAAATCCCGATTGAACCATAGGAATAGAATAGGATACAAGTGACATGTCACTAGGAATCCTTGTGTATTTATTTGGATGTGATTCTGGGTGCTGGTCTCGTACGTCCTACCAGTGGCTAGGTAATCCAGCATGTGTGAGCAGCATTGGGTAGCTATGTTATGACTGACAGCTTGTGTGAGCAGACCCGTAAATAGTTTGAGAGTGAGCCTATGTATGCTATGGGATATGATGTAGCTTTGGCTACATATGTGGCACTTATGTGCAAATTTCTGAGTATCCGTTAATATTCTGAGTGTTCAATGGGAAATGTCAAAAATGTGGAAGTATGTGGTCAAGTTACGAGTTGGTACAGGTATGTACGTTGATAAACCATAATATATACACATTTTTACCCCATGCTTAGCATATTTATGGATGATTTATCATTAGATTTATGGAATTCGATGCTCCTAATCCTTTAATTTCATGTTTTATATTTAGGTGACCATAGGAAAGTGAAAAGAACGAGAAACGGGCCAAAAAAAGACCAAATGGGCAAAAATTAGAGTGCAACACGACCTGGACCTCTACACACGAGATATCTACATGCCCGTGTCAATTTAATGGTGTTAAACACAGCCTGAGCCCGAGTCACACGAGCGTGTCCCTATCATGAATTGCTTTAATTCCATGCAGAAAAGGCTACTTAGGGGCTAAGAAAGGTATTCCAGAGTCTATATAAACACCCTAGGAGAGGGCTAAAGGGGATACACAGAGTGGAAGGCAAGGAATTACTCAAAAAACGCCGATTGATCCATCTCAGGAGCAGAATTTACATCAAGACTGAAGATCTCCCTTCAAGTTCCTTCAGGGGTTTTTTGGGTTTTCTTTATGTTTTGTTGTTTTCCTAATTTTGAGATGTTTTCTTTTATCATTATGAATTAAATCCCCTAAATACCTAAGGGGGATGAAACCTAAGACGGATCTTGTTATTAATATTTGAATTATATGATAAATACTTGATTTGTTCTTAATTGTGTTATTAATTCTTGTGTTAATATTTCAGGATATTAATATAAGTTGAATGTGCTTATTCAGTGGAGCAAAAGTCCCTGTTTAAGAGTAGATTCAACACAATTAAGCGGAGTTGATCGCAATCCTAGACATAGGATGACGAAAATCTGCTAGATTAGAGTCAAATCTAATAAGGGAATCCATAGAAAGAAATTTCAATTAATCAACCTAGGGTTAATTGTTCTTAGTCTTGAAAGAGATATTAACATAATATAGGGATTTCTACAGATCAAGTCAAGTGAATAAATCGTCTAGTTCAGAGTCTAATAACAAGTGAAGTCTAAGTGGATTCTTCCTTGGGTATTGTCTTAATCAATCAGTTTTCCCAAAAGTAATTTCCCCAAATTACTCTCTGTCGTGTTCTTAGTTAATTAGCTTAATTAGTTTAAAACAAATTCCCTTTATTTCTAGGCTAGATAATAGAAAGAAAGTTATTACTAGTACTTTTAGTTCCTGTGGGTTTGACATTCCAGTCTTGCCACTAAACTATACTACTGTTAGATTGGTGTGCTTGCCTTCATCGTGATAATAGTTAGTTTTTAGGTACGATCATATTATTACTTGACCATCATAAATATCACGCAATCATACGTAAAACTCATAAGTATGAACTTTAAAAGTGCCGAGCTCTTGGTAAGGTGGTAAGTGTGTAAGTTATGAATATAAGATTTTAATGACCTTTATGTTATCTCCCATTATGTAAATCTGTATGATGAAAGTGTAATTTTGATGCTTATTATCTACATATGAACTTATTAAGCTATATAGCTTACTCCCATTTTCTTTCCTTTGTCTTATAGTGTCACCAAGCTAGCTCGGGGATCGGAGATCTTCGAAGTTTCAGATCACACTATCAACTCTCTCATTTTGGGTATTGATGAAAGTATGGCATGTATAGGGACTTGGTCATTTTGTTATAGATGTCATTGTTGATTTGGCCAAATGTGTTAGATTATATTGGTTAAATGATCATTTTGTATAAGGCCTTTGAAATAGGCCAATATTGGCTATAAGCGTATCTATATGATGATGCCTTTCATGAATGATGTGTTAGTGACTTGTTTGTGGTCATTTGGTTGTATGCATATGCTTGGAATAGTGCTATGTTTTGTTGTGTAGGTGTGTCCATTAAAGGGTGGCAAAGTGGCTTGATAAATAACCTTTATTTCGTCCACACAAGTAGACACACGGGCTTGTGTCTAGGCCGTGTGTGACACAGGTCAGCCTCATAGGCGTGTGTTTAGGCCGTGTGTCCCCTGCACCTTAATTTTGAGAAACAGAATGCTTAGAATTGAGCACACGGGTAGAGACAAGGGCATTTGTCTCAGTTGTGTGGATAGCACGGCCTTGAACACGAGTGTGTGCCCTGGCCGTGTGAAGTGTGCACCTATTTTTATGAAAATTAATTTTCCACATGGCCTAACACACGGTGTGTGACTTGGCCGTGTGAGCTCAATTTGGTCATGAGTTACAAGTCAGACAGTTACACGGGGTCAAGACACGTGCGTGTGTGACCACACGGCCTGCCCACACAGGCGTGTCCCAAGCCACATAGGCGTGTGACCCTTGTTTTGTAGAAAAATTTTCTAAGTGTTGTAAAAATTTTTAAAGTTTTTAGTTTGGTCCTGAGTCACCCCCAATGTATATTTTAGGCCTCGTAGGCTCGTGTTAGGGACTTATGATTAATTGCAAAGAGTTGTAATTTGGACGCAAAATTTATGACTTGGAATTGTATGTTCGTTTGTATGATAAGTCTGGTAATGCCTCGAACCCTATTCCGTCGTTGAATACGGGTAAGGGGTGTTACAACACTATCCAGTTTGCTCCGGTAGATTTTGTTATACATTTTATGGTTTATATGACATGTATAGGGCTGGATTGGAAAAGAAATAAATTCAAAGTATGGTTATGAATGACTTCTATATATGTGTGTGTGTTTGTATGCATGTATTTAGTAGTAGGTTTTGGTAAATCAATGAATGAAGTTATTTTGGTAAGCTTAGGCAATTGGGTTTTGTGATGATATATTATGTTTAAAACATGATCTTTAGCTTGTGTTGATTGCCTGATTGGGGCTATTTGATGTTGTAACACCCCCTAACTCCAAACCGTCATCGAAACAGGGTTACGGAGCATTACCAGACTTATCGAACAATATATAAATTATGTGCAAATAAATAATAATCATAATGTAAAATAATCATACAGTCCCTTATATGGACCCTCGAGGCCCAAAAATACAAGTCAAGAGTAGTTCGGGACTAATTTGAGTACCTATAAAATTTTTCGAACATTTTAAATTTTTTTCTCAAGTGCAGGGCTTACACGCCCGTGTGAACTGGAGACACATCCGTGTGACCCTATGACATGCCCGTGTTGTGGAACCGTGTAGCTTAACACAGCCGTGGTGGGTTGGGACATGCCCGTGTCCTTTGCCCGTTGAGCATTCTGACTAATTTGACACAGCCACGCCACACGCCCATGTGGTTGGGTCGTGTCTCGCCCACGGCTTAGGCACGCCCTTGCCCTTACCCCGTGGCTGAATCTGTTAAAATTTACACGGTCTGGACACACGCTCGTGTGTCCTGCCGACCAGGCCGTGTGAGGCTATCTACCAAGCCTTGGCCTCCCTAAAACACAAATACACAAATATACAACCTAACTCATTTGCATATAACACTTATTCAAATGCCATTCATTACATTTCAAAACTTCTTAAGGTTTATAAACCATATTTACATTCAAAACATAAACATTTACAAGTGACTAATACCAAACCTAGTACATGCCACATTACCAAAAGATAGATACATCACCACAAATTGGAGATGAGATCGGGATTGACTTGGATGCTTGACTGAACCTCAACTTTACCTAACCTACGCACGGAAACAACCGTACGCTGAGTATTGGAAATACTCAGTGGCATTATCATAATTCAAATATACAATTACAATCAAATATCATAACATACATAGATAGAAAATACTTTAAATATATAATTTCATGCTAAATTATCATTTTATCAATGTGATAGTTTCAACATTCAAATCAATATCTCAACATTAGAGTTCCAATCATTCTTGAACCTTAGGTTCAACTCTCAATCACATATACATATCTAATTCACATTTCAGTGGGAACCATTCAAGAACTTTGATTCATGCCTCCAACTCATAACACATAATACCATTTCTCATTTCAATTTACAATATAGCTTTCACTTCCCATTCAATAATTCAAATAATCAAATTCAATAGATTTTCTCATTTCACATAATTACCCCTATTAACATGACTCGGACTTTGGCGGATACACGGATCCAACGAAACACACCATATTGGCACCCAGTGCCTCATTGGATAGTTCGAAGCAAAGTTGACACCCAGTGTCTCATCGGCCTAGCCAAAGTAAAGTAGTACCCAGTACCTCATCGAATCTATCCAAAGCAATATGACACTCCAAGTGTCTCATGACTCGAGGTCGAAGTAACCCTGAACTCTTCTAATCCTATGGCATGCCAACTATATCCACTAAGCCCAACTAGTTAATAGGGTATCAGAAACATATATCAATTTCAATCACTTTCTCGTATATTCAATCAAATGCACATCATGTGCTCTTTGGCCACATTTTCTCACATATTTTTCAATTCAAGCATAACTTGCTTCAATTTCACATTTTCACATATTTTCACTTTAATTTTCATTTCCAATTGGTCAAAATCATTCTAATTCAATTCAATCACATTAGTAACTCAAATTCATTTGCATTCTAACATTGCCCAATTCAATCATATAATTCAATCTCACATACATATATGTATCCATCAACCATAACCAATCACATTCAAATTAAATAGAACTACTAATTTCAATTTCATTCCCATGCACATATATTAAATAAATTCAACAAATAATACGAATTATGATAATACAAACCGATAATTTCCCGAGTTACTCTTCGACCACTTTTTCTTTTCCCTTCGTATTCGATGTCTCGGTTTCCTTGTTTGCTATGAAAATTAGCATAATTACAATTAATTAATAATACACATATTTTATATTAATTACTAACTTTCCATGCAACTTTTACCTAAATACCAAATTTGTCCTAAACACACTCATCTTCTTCATTTTTACAATTCCTTTCATTTATTTATTCAATTTCCATCAAAAATTCAATATAACTATCAAATTTTCATCATTTTTCCATAATTTCAAATTTCTTTCAATTTAGTTCCTAAAACTCAAAACTTATAACCTAGTTTACAATTAAGTCCTTTAATCAATTCAAATCAATAATTTTATCAAATTAATCCCTAATTTCATCATTGATTCAACATAAACCCTACTCAAGTATCTATCAACTTTCAATATTTCTTTACAAATTCAAGAGTACCTTTCTCTAGGACTCCAAAAACATCAAAATTACAAAGAAATGACTTAATTAAACTTACCAATTAATTCCCAAGCTTCAATTCTCCAAATTTTCCTTTCTTCTTTCTTTCTTTCTTTTTCTTTCAATTTTCGTAGGTTTTTCTGTTATGTTTCTTCTTTTTTGTTTCTTTTTCCTTTTCGTGTTATTTTAATTTCATTTACTTATTTTAATTAAAAATTATAAAATATCTAATTTTAATAACTAATTATATACATACATTTGTATAAATACATATTATGACACATGTAAATCATCATCACCATACACTTGTCTTTATCACAACAATTTAATAAAATATAATATTACATAATTATTAATAATTATTATTTTACTTAATTAATAAGTAAATACACACACATAATACAATTGTACCAATAATATAAATACACATGTATTTATCCATTATTCACACATGTCACTTACTTTGGTTTAATTACTAATTTAATCATTTAATATTTTTCTATTCTATAATTAAACATTTGCATTCTATTCAATTTAGTTTTTTCTACTAATTATTTCTAATTGAATTAAATTCTCTTAATCAAAATCTAATTCCATTCATAACTAACCTCATAAATATTTTTAATAAATATTTACGGACTTATTTTCCTAAGACGGAGGCCCTAAGACGTCTTTCCTAAGACGGAAGCCCTAAACTCACTTTTTCGGTGCCCGTGGAATTTGGGTCGTTACAGATGTATTGAAACATTATGTATAGGTTGATATAAAAAAAGATGAGAAAAGTGGCCTTAAAATGGCCTATTTTCATCCACATGGGCAGAGACACAAACGTGTGCCTTAGCGGTATGTGACACACGGCCTAGCACATCAACGTGTAGACTGGCCGTGTGTCCTCTGCATCTTAAAAATTTGAAACAGAATACCCAGGTTTTTACACATGGCCTAGCACACGAGCGTGTGGCTTGGCCGTGTGACCCCTGCACCTTAATGTTTTGTAAGTTAGAGAGTTACACGAGCTAAGGACACGGTCATGTGACCTACTTCATATACCACACGACCTAGGACGTGGGTGTGTCACTTGGTCGTGTGAAGCACAGAGGCATGTGACCCCTACATTTAGGGAAAATTTTCAAATTTCACAAAAAAATTTCTAAGTTCCTGATTTAGTCCCGACTTATTTCTAATGTATGTTTTGGGCCTCGAGGGGCCAAATAAGGGACTTCACAATAAATTTTATGACATGTATGATAAAATGATATAAAAATGTTTGTATTCATTCTGTAATTTCTGGTAATGCTTCGTAACCCTTGTTCGGGCGATGGATACGGGTTAGGGATGTTACATTAAGCCCATACAACCCGGAGTGGTAAGGACGAGTCTATTGGGTGCTAAAGGAATAGTGAAGATTAATAAGGATTTCGAAGAGGAAGTCAGGAAAATTTCTAAATCCTTTAAGGATTCTGACTAGAAGAATACTAACACGGTTGTTAATCTTGATATAAAACTTATATAATTGTCCATAGAGATTATCTCCTCCATCCCTATAGGTGAAAATGGCAAGCAGACAATTAGTTCCTATCATCAAACTATCTTTAGAAAGGAGATGTCCTTTCTTTGGATGTAGGTATGGATGTACAAACCCTTCGGGGATATTTTTTCTTGCGAAGGGAGTTGCTTGAGAATCTTAAGAAGGCTTATCTAATAAATACCTTACCCGTAGTTATTGATTCAATTTCTCTCCATGAATGTTGTCGGTACTTATTTAAAGGTATCATGTGGAATCTAAGTATTTCTTTCACATGTATAAGGACTTCAAGTAACATGCTAAGGGCCATGAATGTTAGTTTCATAGACTCAATGTTGGGTAGCTTCTACAAAAGGGTGAAAAAAAAATATGTTAGCATTTCTACAAGTTCAAGGTAAAAGGAAACTTGGGTTAAAGCTGCATCTGCCCATGTCTAAGCCGTAGCTACTATTGAAAGTGTTCCCCCTCATCCCTCGATAAGTGCACCCTCAAGGAGTGAGCCTATGACCTTAGAAAAGGATGTGTTCGGAAGGAATTTAGTGCTCACATCTCTACTATAACTAGTGAGGTGTCCTTTAGAACTGCCCCTCGAACTATCGCTGCAGTTCAATCGTGCCAAGTGGTCCATCAAGGGAATAGTCTAGTAAAATACCTATTATTGTCATTGATGCATTTATATTCTTTATTCTTTGTGTTTTTTTATTAATTTTTATTTGAAATATGTTAAATATTTGTTTTCATATTCACAAGTGAAGCTGAGTTATTAGCCCCTCCCCTCATTAGCACAATTGTGAGAGGATGGGGCCTCTATTACTAGGCACTAGGATGATGATCATTGTATTCTTGTCAGCCAAAATATCAAGACAGAGTAACCTTTCTACAACATCAAACTGTTACATGGCCTAGCCACACAGCCTTTATAACCTTTCCACACGACCATGAGACCCTTACACGGCCTGGCCACACGGCCGTGTGACCCTTGTTTTATAGTTTTGCCTAAAAATTTATGACATGTTCAACTTAGTCCTTGTATATCCTCTGAAACTTTTTAGGGTTTTATTCGCTCAATTGAGTCTCTAATATTGTGTTTATTCTAGAATATGTGATTTAATGACTAAATTACTATTGCTATATATGAGATGTGAATGCCACATGCTTACTGTCACTATAATATTAATAAACTGTGAGTGTTAATACTGTTGTCTCCCTACTGAGTACATGTTAAGCATGTCTACTGCTACTGTTGAACTGAATACATGTTGAGCATGTCTACTGGCAGTTTTTCTACAAATTAGTAGTAGTTTATCCACAACACGATGTGTATGGATGGATGAGTTCTGGGAAACTCTTACTGTGGTGTGTAGCGGAGTTGGGTAGGATCCTTTCTGATAAACTGTAATTGCATTGTCATTCATAAGCATTTCATGCAAAACTATAAATTTTGAAATATTATATTGATGTGTTGATCTGTAAAATCATTACTCTGAATTGCTACACGATTGTGATCATTCTAAGAATTGTTATTTTGTTTGCTTGCCTACTGTTTGCACAGATTTTCTTGTGATTGGACTCATACTGAGCTTTAAGCTCACCCCCTTTTAATTTCCATCTTTACGGATTACCCACAAGGTTAGGACGTAGATTCGCCATCTAGAGGATTTGGCTTGAATAGTTTATTTTATAAAAGTATTTTAGACACATTATTTATAATTTCTATTATTTGGGAATTGTATTGCTTTATTTTGAACTGTGTCATAAGACTTTGGTTTTGGGTTTATTTTGGCATGCATGACATTATAGTTGTTTAGATTTTTGAAACTAATATAATAAATTTATGATACATGAAATATGGTTTTGAATTACAACTATGTCGAATATCACTTTTCCACTGCAATATCATGCAAATGAGATTTTGAAAAGTAAATAAATTGGAAATCAACTTTTGTTAAGTAAACTTTAAAACCCAACTTTTTTGAAAAATTTTATATTTTAGTGAAAAGCAGATAACACGCAAAGTTTTTCTTCAAAAATAAGCAAATGTTTAAAACAACTGTTTTGTAGAATCTTATAGTTCTGCTAGGCCATCTCAATGATCAATGTAATCTTTCGAATTCGATCGTAACGTCTAGACGGTTTGGGAGGTTACATAAATTGTACCGTTGGATTTAGGGGAGCTCAACTATAAATAGAAGCCTTTCTCCTCATTTGTAATCACTCAGTTGTAATATTTCAAAATGATAGAAATACTTTGAGAGTATTTACTCAAACACTTTGTGTACTTAATTTTCTTGTGGCTTTTTTGTTCGCTTTTTTGCTTCTTTGCTTTGAGATTGCTTCCGCTTTATTTCGGTGCCTTAGAGAAGTTCCTTCGTGAATTTTAATCTTTTAAGAGTTAAGTTGACTTAGATGGATTTGAAGTCAAGGAATCACCTAAAGCCACGCGATTTGTCAGATTAAAGTTCTAATCTCGTAACACTTGCCCCTAATTAATTGATAAAACTTTAATCGAAAAAATTAAAACAAAAAAAAATGTTGAGATTTCAAATTAATATCGAATAAATTTGGAACATAACATTTATCATATATTTTTTTCCATTTTCAAGTACAAGCCATGTTCACATGTTTACATGAATTTTGGGCCTACTCAAGTTCTCCCATTTCTTTTCCCTTCTTTCTTGCAATAAAGTTTAAATATGTTAAAAGATACATATATTATTTTAAAATTTAAAATTTAATCATTATTCTTTAATTTTGAGATGTTAAGTCTTTGTAATTTTTTATTTAAAAATTTTGATCTTTTCGCTTAACTTGATGTTAATGTTATTGACATGATAATTAAAAAAATTATAAAATAATTTTTTTATCTCTCAACATTTACAATTTTTGTTAATTTAATTTTTTCCTTTAAAACTACATAAATTTTTTTAAAAAAATTTAAAAAATCATATTTTAAACAAAAACATAAAAATTTATTATTTATTATTTTTTAAAATTCAAAAATCATGAAAAAAACCTCTTTAAAATTTAAAAAAATCATTAATTAAAAATATAAATTATATTTTAATCTTGGGCTGGCCCGATTTAGCCCATTTTGTAGTTTAAAATAATAAAAGATATAAATATATACTGATATTAATTTCTATAATTAAATTTAAAAATAAAATAATTTATTATTATTTTTAAATAATGAAATGCATTTGATCGAAACGAACTCGAAGTTAATATTTTTTTTTTAAAATCAAGCCTCAGTTTCGACTTGTTCATGAACACCTCTAATGGTAATAAGGCTTCTCCAAAGTTTAAACAATTCATTTCTTACGTATTCAATCATATTTGAAAAAGTATTTTTAATTTAATTCAAAGCATTTATATATCAAATATCTTTTTAATTAAATTTCATTATAAAATATAAGAAATATTAGTATAAAATAATTTTTAGATAATGATACAAACTCTAAATCTATTCAAATTAAATTTAAATATATTACGTAATTTTTTTTTCAAAATACACTTTATAAAAAATTCAAGACTTAATTTATTACTTTTTTTTTCAAAATGGGTCCTTTTTTTATATAAAATTCTTTTAATATAGAGTATTTTGAAAAAAAAATTATATTAAATTTAATCTCAGTCGGCTGAGAGTTTATATCATTATTTAAAGATTAATTTATACTAATATTTTATATACTTTATAATTAAATTTACATAAAATATTTTTTATATATAATTAATTTGATTTAAAATAGAAAATTTTTATATTTTTTAGAAAACATTTTTATCTTTTAATTTTTCACAATTTTTATAATTTTTATTGAAAATATGAAAAATTTAATTTTTAAAATATTTTTGTAATTGTTAATGTACTAAAGAGAAAGGGACAAATTGAAAAAAAAAAAACATAAATGTTGAGGCTTGAAAAAGTTATTTTATTTTTTCCAATGACCATATCAACAATTCTAACAGTAAAATTGATGAAGGACCAAGATTTTTAAATTAAAAAAAGTTATAGGGACTCAATGTCTCAAATTATAGTTTAGAGACCAAATTTTAAATTTCATAAAAGTATAGGGAGCTTTGGAAAAATTAAACCTTGCAATAATGATAAACGCTTTTTGTTTTGGTTAAAATGTGCTTTGGGTACCTGTACTCTTCAATCATTTAGAATTTAGTCCTTCATACTTTTATTTCAAGTAATTTAGTCTATCTAATTTTTAAATTTAAAAATACAAATCTAATTGTTAACATCTTTAAGACTTTTCTGTTAAATTCAAGTTCATTACAACATCATATTTTTTATTGCATGGCTATCAAAGTGAGTATTTGTTTATTTCAAACTATCAATTTAACTGAAGAAGTTTTATGAGATTAACCAATGGACCAAAATTTTAAAATCTAAAACGTACAAGAACTAATTTTTTGAAGGTAAAAATAGAGAGACTAAATTTCAAATCAATCAATTTTGCTTTTGATACAATTCGCAATTTATATGATAAATGTGAACCGAATTTCGTGTATTTCAATATGATGGATCTGTAATAAATGATATTATATAAATGTAAAAAAAAAGATATATTGATTATCTATTACCCATGGGCAAAGGGTGTGATTATATATAACGAATTCCAAAGACATGGAAACAATAATTTATATGGATATTTTAGAAATAAAATGAATAAAAGAAAAGGAAAGGAAAAGAAAGAATAGTTAGCATGAAAGAAAAGTAAAATGATCAAGAGAGTCGTTGATAAGTTGTTGGTTGATGTGATATTAACTTTTTCTTATAAGAATGAGAGTATAAGTTAAAATTAATATATATTTATTGGAAAAACTTTACTTTAAGTATTCTTAGATTTTTTTCCAAATTAAATACTCCTATTAATAAAGATTAATGTCAGGTCTAATGTAATTTGAATATATCTTGCATTTAGCAAAAGGGTAAGAGGGAGATGACTTTGGAAAAGATATGGAAGAAGCCGGGGCCTGGCATTCACTTGGCGGTAGTAGCCCAAAGCCAAAATCCGACCACCCACCGACTTGAAGCTTAAATGAACCCAAGGTCTAGGGGTAATGAGCCCCTGAAAATTAGGAGCCCACCCCACAATGTGTAAACATGTTGGCGAAAGACCAGCTTTGGTTGGACTGATATGGATGCCTCATGCCAGCCAGACACCAACAATTGTGCTTGCATTTGCATAATCCACCAATTTAGGCCTATTATTAGTGGGACAAATTCCATTTGTCCGTCACTTAGGGACCTACTACTAGGGTTTTACTCTCCAACTGAAGAAAAGGAGCTTTGTTTGTGGTTCGGGACCTGGGGCCAGAAACAGTGATTAGCATTGCGCGTATTCCGTGCCGCTTTTTGAGCTCTCTACCTGTAATGTTTACGTAATAATTACATGAACAGAAACAAGAATGAAATTTTCGGTGACTTTGTGAGCATGGATCAATTTATGAAAATCCTAAACAGTAATCTTTCAGAAACTTGCAATGCAGTGTGTGAATTCTAAGGTCAATTTTAATATTTCTTATGCTATTATTTTTGGTGATTACTTTTTATCGGAGCCCTTTGGATTAAATTCTCAATTTTTTATGTAAATTTTTATTATATTTTTTATTTGCCCCTTACTTTTTAATAATTTGTCTCATTTAGTTTCTTATGCTATTATTTTTGGTGATTACTTTTTATTGGAGCCCTTTGGATTAAATTCTCAATTTTTTATGTAAATTTTTATTATATTTTTTATTTGCCCCTTACTTTTTAATAATTTGTCTCATTTAGTTTCGGATTTTTGTATTATTTATCGGGATTGTAATTTTTTAAATTCCTGAATTCAAAACGTTAATATTAATTATTCTAAATATTGATGTAAATTCGGTTTTGAAATTAAGTTTTTTAGTCCAATAACTATATTTTACTTCCAAAGTAGAGATACAAGGCGCGATTATTTTATTAGGTCCTTATATTTCTTTTTAATATTTCTTTTTAAATGAAATGAGTATTTTTAATCTACAAAAATCCTGAAAATAAGGAAAAAAAAAAAAAAGGAGTATGTTTTTTTTTTTTTTTTTACTTGATGGTATACATCGTAAAGGAAATAGGCCGATAGTTTCCAATCAATTCTTTCATTTATAACTTCGATTTAATAGAAAATCAAAAATTGCAACTTAAAATACCCAAATTTAAGAAATATTATTTATTACATTTAAAAGATATTGTACAAATAGATGATTTTTTTTTAAAAATAATCAATTTGTTCTTTTTCTAGTAAAGGGGAAAAATTTCAATCCAACTCATACTCCATGGGCCTTCATGATACTTTTACCAAAGAAGGACTAAAAATACTTTTGCAAATATATATTTATTTTTTGAACACTTTTTATATTTTAAATGTTTTGAATTTTTAGAATTATGATTTAAATTAATAAAATATGTAACTATTGAGAACTAATTTGTTGATTTTAAAAAAAAATCAGAATTAAATTAACAAAATAGGTAAACCTTGAGGGATACTTTTTTATTATACCAATGACAAAGAGCCACATCAACATTTCATTAGGTGACTAAAAGCATTTTAATCATGACTAGAATTTAAAATTTACTTAATGGGAATGATGAAATTAAAGAAATTTTTAAGTGAAGAAAATAAGAGCAAACTAATAACTTAAGTGATTATCCAAGCAGTTTGCCCAAATTATTAATTTGTAAAACTTCAATTTGCCCACAACCTTTGACTAAAACCTTTAGTAGAGTTTATTGAAGAATTAATCTTCAAGGGATTGAATTGGACAGCCTTCAACTCCAATCCATCTTCCATTCGATTTTCTCATTCTATTATTCATCTTATTTTATTTTCTTCAAATTCTAAATTTTCTTGATTAATGCTTAATCTATTATCTTTTGTTAGCTTGATGGAACAAACCGAAAATGCCAATAGAGGGGTGAATTGGTCTTTAAAAATTTTGGTGAAAGCAAAGACAAAAATGTTAGAATTAAGTAACTCAAATCCTTATTTAAATAAAATATAGTGGTAAAATAAAATAAAAGTAAAATCCATATAGAACTACACTTCTTTTATTTTATTTTAGAATAAGGTTTTTTAAACCTTATTAAACTCCATCTATTTGATATTGATTTGAATAAGGTGTTTCAATCTTACTACACTTCTATTAGAATATAGTTTTACAAGCCTATTAATAAACATAGTCTACTCCTCTTGTAATTATTCGAATTCGACATAGTGAATTATCTTCTCCTTGCCCGTGGCTTTTTCCGAAAGGGTTTCCACGTAAAATCTGTGTGTTCTTTATTTTTCTCTCTTTTTTCTTTGCGATACATTGTCATTACCAACATTCTATTTTTTTACAAATTGGTATCCGAACTTCCGAGTTGTTCATCTCAATCACGATTATGATGTCTTTGAAGTATGAAATTCTGCTGTTGGAACGTAACACCAGATTCGCGTTGTGGCAGATAAAGATGCAGGCAGTTCTTACACAAATGGACTTAGAGGAATCCCTGCTAGGGGTAGATAAGATGCCTTCGACATTGATGGAGAAAGAATAGAATCGCAAGGATCAAAAGGTGTTAACACAATTACATTTACATTTTTCTAACAAAATTTTGCAGGATGTGATGAACGAGAAAATCGCCACCAGATTATGGAAGAGGCTGGAACAAATATGAATGTCGAAAACTCTAATCAACAAGCTGCATATGAAGTAGTGTCTTTATGCTCATCGTTTGGAGGAAAGTGTGTCTATGCACAAACACTTAACAGTGTTTAAAGAAATTCTCTCAAACTTGGAGGCCATGGAGGTTCAGTATGATAAGGAAGGTCTCGGGTTGATTCTACTTTGTTCGTTACCCCCCGTCTTATTCAACCTTTAGAGACACGATTTTATATAGCTGCGAGTCTCCTACAGTTGATGAGGTTTATGATTCTTTAACCTTGTATGATAAGATGAAGCATCTTGTGGTTAAAATTGACTCTCAGGGAGAGGGTCTCATTATTCGTGGGAGACAAGATCAGAATGTTGATGATGATTGTGAAAAGACACAGAAATAGAATCCTCGCGATAAATCTAAGTGTAGATCAAAGTCTTCAAACAGAGGTAAAACTTGTAACTTCTGTAAGAAGAAATGACACATTAAATTTAAGTGCTATAAGCTACAAAACAAGATAAAAAAGGAGGTTACAAATCAAAAGGGAAAACAACCAGAAAATTTCGGTGAAATTGATGTTGTAGAAGACTACAGCGATGGTGAACTTCTAGTTGCTTCTGTCAACAATTCTAAAGTGAGCAAGGAGTGGATCTTTGATTCAGGCTGCACCTTCTACATAAGTCCCAATCAGGATTGGTTTACAACTTACGAAATAGTGTCTGAAGGTGTTGTTTTGATGAGAAATAATGCTTCGTGTAAAATCGTAGATGTTGGAACAATTAAAGTTAAGATGTTCGATGGAGTTGTCAAAACACTTAGTGACGTATGACATGTTTCAAAATTGAAAAGAAATTTAATTTTGTTGAGTACTCTTGGTTCAAAAAGGTAAAAATACACAGCTGAAAGTGCGGTTTTGAATATTTCCAAATGTTCCCTCGTTGTGATGAAAGGGTAGAGAAAGATTACCAAGTTATATATTCTGCAAGGTTCTATTGTTACTGGTGATACAACTGTCGCTTCTTCTTCCTTGTCACATGATGATATTACTAAACTTTAGCATATGGCCTAGGGCATATGAGTGAGAATGGCATGGCAGAATTGAGCATAAGATGTAACGCCCCAAATTTCCCTTAATTTCGGCTTTTGTGAATTTATAGCATAAAAATATCTGAATATGTTTCTGCATTAGTTTAACACAAAATATCTGTCTGCTTTAGTGGTTATGTGCTCTAGGTGTGTTGGGGAGGTCCCAAGTTCAAGTCAAGACTTGGGCTAAATTTTGGTTTTTATTAAATAAAGCCTCATCTTTGCTTAATAGGCTTATAAGAATTTATTGGTGAAAGCTTAACAGAATGGGTCTGCTGGTCTGGTGGTTAAGTGGAGTGTTGGAGTAAGGGAGGTCTTGGGTTCGAGTCTGGAATTGGGTATTAATTTTTGCTATTAATGGCGTGTGGGTGTTTGAGTTTCAGTATGATACTGAGTAGTGGAGTAGTGGAGAAAATCAATGGGGTTATCTGGTGAGTTGTTTGGTTTTCCCAAAAATATCATACTCTCTATTTTTTCTAAATTTTTTACCGTTTTCCCCTCTTTTCATTCTCTCTGTGCTATCGTTTTTCGTCTTCTTTCCTATCCCTACTGCCGAATTTTTAATCACCTCTTTACCCTTTTTCTCTTGTGGGTTCGTCTCCTATTTGTGCAATTTTGGATTACGTTTCGTGGTAAGTCTTTCTTTTGGATAGTCTCGATGTTTTATGTTTAAACGATTAAAGATGGGTTTTGGTGTCAGGGTTTAATCAAGAGGCTGGATTTTGATCCCTATTGGTGTTTGAGGACGGGATATCCCTGTTAGTCGCTGAAGGTAAGAGTTTTACACCTAGTTAATGGATATTCCGTTTTGAGTATGTGTAATTCGATTGTTTAAGAGACTAATTGAGTGACATACTATGTAATAATAGGTTCTGGAGTGCTAGTGATATTCTTATCTTCAAAACGATACTAGGTGTGTACTCCAATTATACAGAAAATGGGTTTCGGCAAAAGCCAAAAAGTTTGCTATCGACGCCACATAGGCGTGTGGATTGCCTGTGTGGAGGTCGTATGGCGAGAGACGGCCGTCTGATCGATGAACCAGGCCGTGTGCACTTGACACGGGTGTGACGGACACGGTCGTGTGAGGCTAGTGACACCGTGTGCGAGACACGGGCTCAGTCAATTGAGTCATGTGGGCCACACGGGCATATGGGTCCACACGGGTGAACCACACAGGCGTGTAGAATTCTGGGCCAGGCCGTGTGCCAAATTGGGCCGTGTGGGCCACATGGACATGTGAGCCCAATTTTTCATTATGAACTGTAAGGTTGCACGGGTCGCCCAAGTCGACTGTGACCTATCGTAGGGTCGGTAAGTGTTACTGAGACCCCCATTCTGTGATATGATTCTGAGATATGAGTGTTAGCATGTTATACTTAGCATGTGTATTAATACTGTACTGGATATGATTGTATAATCTGTTATCTGCATTATAGCATACCACGATAGTATGATGCATTGCATTGGGATGGGATTATTGATGAAGAGAAGGAAGTATCTGAAAGGCTGTCGAGCATGTTATCTTGCAGCTATGCTGCATATATCTGTTATTTGTTGTTTCAAGTTACCATATGTTGTGTAAGGTTGGATGGGTTGATTTTATCCCCATACTTCATGTGTAGGGCTGGGTGGGTCGATTTTATCCCCACATGGTGTGTAGGGTTGGACGGAGATGGTGTGCAGGGTTGGTGGGCATATTCTGATTTGTTATGCACGTGATATCTGTATAGGCTAAAGCCTGATTATATTTGATTCTGTATTGAGTGGGCTAAGGCCCGCATCATTTCTGTTAAGGGCTCAAGCTTGAATTATGACTGTATTTTGATATCTATTTGTATACATGCTATACTGTAGGGGTGTATACACTGAGTTTGCGAAGACTTACCCTTTTATTTGTTTTGTCTATCAGGTAATCCCCAACAGTAGATGGATCGGTGCAGTGGAAGTCTTGACGGTGGCCACCACTTATGGAACCATTTATTTATGGGTTGTATTTATACCACTTTATTTATTTTTTTAGATTATTTATGTACGAGGGACTTGGACCATTTTGATTTTGATTTGGGTTTTTAATTTGTTATTATTATTGGTTTATAAATTGTGACACCATAATGCATCTTTCTAAACTAAATTGAATGGTTTTCAAAGCTTCCGCGTAAAAGAAATGTTTTAATAAAATGAATAGTTTTGTTTTCGGGGATTAAGTAGAAAATAATAATATGAATGAGCTTTTATATCTGAATTGGTTTTTAAAACACTCTCATGTGTCACTGTGAGATTTAGCCATAACGTCTAGGCCGGGTTTGGGGTGTTACACAAGAGGACTTCTTGATGGACAAGTAATTTGCAAACTAAAGTTCTGGCATTTTTGGGAAGCAAAAGAGAGTTCGATTCATCAAAGGGATCCATAACACTAAGGGAACGTTGGAGTATATTCATTCTAATTTGTGGGGGCTATCCAGAGTGCCTGTGAGAGGTGGAGCTAATTATATGCTAACTTTTATTGATGATTTTTCCAAAAAAGTTTGGGTGTTCTTCCTGAAGTAGAAAAATGATATGTTTTCCACATTTAAGTCTTGGAAAACTGTGATTTAAAAATAGACGGGAAAACAAATAAAATACCTCTGCACAGAAAATGGCTTAGGGTTCTGTGCTGATAAGTTTAATAAACTGTGTAAGTCAGAAGGAATCATGAGACACTTGACAGTTCGTCATACCCCACAGTAGAACGGCGTTGCAGAACGAATGAACAGAACAATCATGGAGAAGGTTCAATGTATGTTGTCAAATGCCAACTTACCAAAGTTTTTTTAGGCCAAAGCAGCTTTTACTGCATGTTTTTTAATCAACCGATCTTCATCTATTGCCATTGAGAAAAAGACTCCACAAGAGGTATGGTCTAGTAATCCTATTGACTATTCTGATTTAAAGATCTTTAGATGTCCTGTATATACTCATGTTGATTTAAAGATCTGTTGCCATTAAATGTGTTTTTCTTGGTTATAAAACTGGTGTAAAAGGGTATAAGTTATAGTGTCTTGAAAATAGAAAAGTTGTGATTAGCAGAGATGTTGTTTTTTGATGAAACTGCTATGCTACCTAACTTATCTCTTAAAGACTCTTCCAATAAAGAAAATCAAAAGCAGGTAGAGCATCAGATTAATTCAGAATCTACAACAGAGTCAACTCCTCAAGCCATTACAAAAATTCAAAATCGAGTTGCTTTTTCACCATAATACTTTATCGCCAAAACAGAACTAGAAGAGAAATTAACCCTCCAAAGAAGTATGCCGAAGCTAATCTAGTTGTTTATGCTTTAAATGTGGCTGAAGATATAGATGCAAACCAAGAGCCATCTAATTATTCTGAGGCAGTTACCTATGAAAACTCAAAAAAATGGATGTTTGCCATGCAAGAGGAGATGAAATCACAGCACAAAAACAAAATATGGGATCTTGTGAAACTTCTTAAAGGTAAAAAGGCTATTCGTTGTAAATGGGTGTTTAAAAATAAAGAAAGGATTCCAGAAGTTGAAGAACCCAGATATAAAGCAAGGCTTGTTGCAAAGAGTTACAGTCAAATTCCAAGAGTGGACATCATAGATGTGTTCTCCCCAGTTGTAAAGCATAGATCGATTCGAGCTTTACATGGTATTGTGGCTATGCATGATTTGGAGCTTAAGCAGTTAGATGTAAAAACTTCATTTTTGCATGAAGAACTTCGCTTTTCTTAGTCTATATGTAATTAAATTTAGCTAATTTAAAACACATTCTATTCAATTCAATCCAAAATTCATATTTTTTCAAATTTACACTTTTACCCTTAATATTTCAACTTCTTTACGATTTAGTCCTTATCTCATAAAAATGCAAATTCATTGAATTTAGCTTTAACCCAAGCTAGAAAAATATCATCTATGCTTATAACAGCCCATATTTCTCTTTTATTCACAACTTTAACCACACAATTTTCATATTTCTCAATTTAATCCTTAATTGACATTTTCATTAAAAATCACTTTACAAAATTTGTTAATCTAACAACAACCATGCATTTTCTATCATCAAGAATCAAAATACTCAAACATTCATCAATGGAAAAACATTAAAATTTTAACAGTTTCACAAATTAGTCCCTGGGCTAGTTAGACTAAGCTGCAACGATCTCAAAAACATAGAAATCACTAAAAACTGAGCAAAAAGACACTTACATGCACAGGGAGAAGGTGGCCGAATGTTTCAAGCTATTTCCATGGTGTTTTTAGGTTAATATTCGATGATAGATAGAATAGGAAGATGATACCTTAGTTTAATTTACTTTATTAACTAAATTACAAATTTAACCTTTTAAAATAACCTTTATAATTTCATTTTAATGGCCATAAAAGTCCACTTAACATGTCAATGGTCCAATTACAGTTTTTCATTAATTTAATTTACTTTATTAACTAAATTACAAATTTAACCTTTAAAAATAACCTTTATAATTTCATTTTAATGGCTATAAAAGTCCACTTAACATGTCAATGGCCAAATTACAACATAAAGACCTCCAATTTAAGGTTCCATAACTATTAGACACCTTTAGCTAATAGAACACAAGTTTTTCATTTTATGCGATTTAGTCCTTTTCATCAAATTAAACACTCAAACGATAAAATTTCTTCACAAAATTTTCACACAATTATACTATCATATTGTAGACCTCAAAATAATAATAAACTAAATTTATTGACCTTAATTTTTTTGTTTCAAAACCACTGTTCTGATTTGACCAAAAACGGGCTATTACAACTCTCCCCCTTTAGAGATTTTCGTCCTCGAAAATCTTACCAATAAACCGGTTAGGGTATTACTTTCTCATAGCTTCCTCAGGTTCCCACATAGCTTCTTTAATACCGTGACGTTGCCAAAGAACTTTCACTAAAGCTATGCTCTTATTTCTCAATTTTTTTATCTTTCGAGTTAAGATTTTGATCTATTCTTCGTTATACGTCATATCAGACTAAAATCAATCTCTGTCGGAGAAATGATATGTGAAAAATCTAATCTGTACCATCACAGCATCGACACATGAAACACGTTGTGAATCTTTTATAACTCTGATGGTAGGGCTAGTAGATATGTCAATGGCCCTATTCTCTCGATAATCTCGTACGGCCTGATAAATCGCAGACTCAATTTTCCTTTACGACTAAATTGGAGAATATTCTTCCATAGCAATACTTTCAAAAACACTTTATCACCGATTTGAAATTCAATGTCTTTACGTTTTAAATCTGCATATGATTTCTGTCGATCTGAAGCTTCTTTCAAACTATCGCGAATTACTTTCACTTTCTCTTCAGTCTCTTTAATCAAATCAACCCTATGAATCTTGTTCTCACTAAGCTCAGTCCAGTACAACAGAGTTCAACATTTACAACCATACAATGCTTCATACGGTGCCATCTTTATACTTGATTGAAAATCATTATTATACGCGAATTCAACCAACATAAACATTTTTCCTAGTTGCCTTCAAACTCTAAAACATAGCAACAAAGCATATCTTCAAGAATCTGTATTATTCTCTCAGATTGACTGTTAGTTTAAGGATGAAAAGCAATACTAAAGTGCAACTGCGTACCCAAAGCTTCTTGTAATTTCTTTCAAAATCGCAATTTGAATCTCGGATCTCTATCTGAAATAATAGAAACTAGCACCCCATGCAATCTGACAATCTCAGAGATGTACAATTTAGCTAATCTATCAAGTGAAAAGTCTGTACGCACTGGAATGAAATGGGCGGACTTCGTCAAACAATCTACAATAACCCAGATAGCATCTTTCTTCTTTGGAGATAGGGGTAACCCTAATACAAAATCCATCGTAAATCTATTCCATTTCCACTCTAGTATCATCACAGGCTGTAACAGTCCTAAAGGCACTTGATGTTCGGCTTTTACTTATTGACAAACCAAGCATCTCAATACAAACTCTGAAATGTCTTGTTTCATACCCGACCACCAATACAATTGTTTCAAATCATTGTACATTTTAGTACTCCCCGGATGAACAGATAAACAACCATTATGTGCTTCGTGTAGAATTTTCTAAATAAGTTCAGAATTTCTCGGTATACAAATTCTATCTCGGAACATTAAGCAATCACTGGTTCCAATATGAAACTCTAAATCAGGAGTTGATCCACACTGTACTCGTTTAGCTTGCAATTCACTGTCATATTTTTTAGCTTCCCAAATTTGTTGAAGAAATACTGGTTTAGCTTTTAACTCAACTAATATCAAACCATCGTCAGATAAGGTCAATAGAGTATTCATCGCCCGTAAAACAAATAAAGATTTCCTACTCAGAGTATCCGCAACTATGTTCACTTTTCTAGGATGATAATCAATCACTAACTCATAATTTTTCAATAACTCGAGCCATCTTCATTGCCGCAAATTTAAATCTTTTTGAGTCATTATATACTTCAAACTCTTGTGATCGGTAAAGATATGGCACTTCTCACCAAATAAATGATGTCACCAAATTTTCAATGCAAAAACAATAGTGGCCAACTCTAAATCATGCGTCGGATAATTCTTTTCATGTGGTTTTAACTGTCTAGAAACATAAGCTATCACTTTGCCTTCTTATATCAAAACACATCCCAAACCATTCAATGATGCGTCACTAAAGATCACAAGCTCTTTACATGACTCAAGCTGAACTAAAACTAGTGCTTTCGTTAACAATGCTTTCAACTTTTAAAAACTCTGTTGGCATTTTGCGGACCACTCAAACTTCATATCTTTCTGTAGTAGTCAAGTCATTGGTGTAGCAATCATCGAGAATCCTTTTAAAAAACATCGATAGTAACTAGTTAATCCCAGAAAACTTTTGACTTCAGATACATTTCTTGTTGGTTTCAATCAATAATTGCTGAAATCTTGCTCGGATCAACTCAAATACTTTCCACTGAAACAATATGTCCTAAAAATTCAACTTCTCGGAGCCAAAACTCACATTTACTAAATTTAGCAAACAATTGCTTATCTCTCAATGTTTGCATCACAATTCTCAAGTGTTTAGCATGCTCTGACTCATCTCGGGAATAGATCAGAATGTCATCAATGAATACAAGAATCTGTCGAGATACAGTCTAAAAATTTTGTTCATTAAATCCATAAAGACTGCAGGAGCATTAGTCAGTTGAAATGGCATAACAAGGAATTCATAGTGTCTATTCCCGGTTCTGAATGTAGTTTTCGGCATATCAGAATCTTTAATTCTCAACTGATAATAACCAGATCTCAAATCAATCTTCGAAAACACTATTTCTCCTTTCAGCTAATTAAATAAATCATCGATTCACGGCAAAGGATACTTATTCTTAATTGTAACATTCTTAAGCTGTCGATAATCGATACACATCCTCATGGTCCCATATTTCTTCTTTATAAACAGAACTGGTGCACCCCAATGCGAAAAACTAGGTCGTGCAAAACATCTATTTATTAACTCTTACAACTGAGCTTTCAACTCTTTCAACTTTATAGGAGTCATTCTATATAGAGCTATCGATATCGGTGATGCCGCTGGTATTAATTAATAACAAATTCAACTTCTCGAATCGGTGGCAACCCAAGTAACTCTTCTGAAAACATATCTGGATATTCACACACCACTGGCACTGATTCCATCTTTGATTTAGTCATTTTTATATCAAGTATATAAGCAAGATATGCATCATAACCCTTTCTCACATATTTCTAAGCTAACATCATCGATATCACAACAGACAATCCACTCGCATCGTCGGATTCAATTCAAAGAATCTCATTATTATGACATTTCAATTCAATAGCCTTTCGTCTACAATTCACAACCGCATCACGTAGAGTTAGTCAGTCTATGCCTAGTATCACATCAAACTTATCAAATGGTAATAGCATCAAATCAGCCAGAAAATAATAACCTCGAGTAATCAAAGGACAATTCTTGCAAACTTTATCAACTAGGACATACTTGCCTAAGGGGTTCGATACTTTAATCACGAACTCAGTTGACTCAATAGGTAAACTCTTACTAGACACTAAATTCATACAGACATATGAATGAGTTGATCCAGGATCAATCAAGGCAATTACATTAGTGTCATAGAGAGAAAATGTACCGGTGATAACATCTGGTGATGACGCATCTTCGCGAACTCGAATAGCGTAAGCTTTGGCTGGTGCTCTAGCCTCGGATCTCACATCAGAATCTTTTATCGCATCTTTGCTACTAGTCACATTTCCAATATTTCTGGGTGGTCTCCCTCTGGCAACTATATTACTTGGTGTAGTTGTCCATGGTCTATCTTTCTCAGGTAACTCAGGACAATCCTGAATAAAGTGATCTTGCAAGCCACACTTAAAACAAGCTCTGGTATTCATCCAACAGTCTCCGAAATGTTATCTTCCACACTGTTGACACTCAGGTTTGTTGGCTTTAACACTACCAACACTCGATACTGTAGTAGCTTGAGCTTTCGAACTTGTATGTTGCTTCCCACGATCTCTATCTGAAAACCCTTTTGAAAAAATTGCACAATTATAGGAATCTCTAAATTTCTTTAATGATGAATGATAAGGTTTACTCATCGACCTCTTTCTCGTATCTCTAGCCTCAGAATCAGCTCCTCTTTTCTTTGTTAAGTTCCTCGGCTTTTCAAGCTCTACTGACTAACACGACAAATTCTTTCAATTCAATAATCTTAACTAGAAGTCTAATGTCTTTGTTTAACCCGTCTTCAAATCGCTTACACATAATTGCCTCAGTAGAAACACATTCTCTAGCATATTTACTGAGTCTCACAAATTCTCTTTCATGCTCAGTCACAGACATTCGGCCCTGTTTCAACTCTAGAAACTCTTTGCGCTTTTGATCGATAAACCGCTAGCTTATATATTTCTTTCTAAACTCTGTCTAAAAGAATTTCCACGTGACTCTTTCTCTCGACACCACAGATATCAAAGTATTCCACCACTGATAAGCAACATCTCTCAGAACTGATACAGCGCATTTAACACATTCCGTCGGTGTACATGATGGTTCATCAAAAACTCAGATTGTATTTTCAAGCTAAAACTTGGCTTTTTCAAGATCATCATCAACTGTAGCTCTAAACTCTTTAGCCCCATACTTACGAATTTTATCCATAGGCGGCTTACTTTATCATAAAGGTTCCAAACCTTGAGGAGCTACGGGAACAGGTTGAGGAATTAGTGAGGGTAGAGGTTGTTGAGTAGCCAGATTCGTTTGGGAAAATTCAGTGAACCATTCGTTCATCATCTGGAAGAAGGTTCCTTTGCCTCTCCTCCACGACCCTCAAATACGGGTCTCGATTCAGATGGCGCGGCTCTGTGAACGGAGGCTGGCGCATTACTCTCTACATCATTAGAGTTAGCTCGATTGGAACCCATTTACTATATAAAAACACGTTTTAAAACTGTTAGGAGATATCACAATATGACAGGTTAAATATGGCATGTATAGCTAGACTCACACATGCTATGTTAATCTTAGAATCGATTAAACCGTAGCTCTAATACCAACAAATATAACACCCCTAACCCATATCCATCGCCAGAATAGGGTTACGGAGTATTACCAGACTTATATCATAATTTAACATACATTTCACATACAATTATCAATTTTAAATGGACATCATTCAGTTTCATTCATATTGTCCCTAATATGAGCCTCTGAGGCCCAAAACATGCTTTAGAAGTGGTTCGAGACTAAACCGATAACTTATGAAAATTTTAAGAAAACATTAAAAAAAACTCTAAGTACAGGGGATACACGCCTGTGTGGCCAGGCCGTGTGTCTCACATGGCCAAAAGACATGCCCTTGTCACAGGTCGTGTAGACATTCGAAATAGGATCACATGGACGTGTCCCAGACCATGTCCTACCATGTGTAACTCTCTGACTTGTGTCACACGGCCAACCACACGCCAGTGTGACTAACCCGCATAACTCTCTAACTTGTTTTCATTAAATTCTACAGGGGACACACGGCCGTGTCACCTGACCGTATGTCATACACGGCTGAGACACACGCCCATGTCTCAACTCGTGTTGACGAAAATAGGCTATGTTCTAGCCACATTTTCTCACCCAAATTTGGTGCCAACCTACATAACTCAAAAGCTTATATTCACAACTAAAATAGGCATCCAATACAACCAAATCAAGCCTAAATTATGCTATTTCAATACCAACAACCACAAGACACATAAGCATCAAAATTAGCCATTCAAGTTCATACCTATTTCTCATCCAAAAGTCACTTAAGTGGTTAACTTCATATATGCATTATTTTGCCTAATACTTAGCATGCTATCACATTCACCATTTCAACCATTTACTACCTTTAATGCCAATCCACACAACCAACATGACATAGCATTTATCAACCACATATCAAAATAGTCATTTGCACAATATATACATAACCAAATATGTCAAAATAAGCCAATTCACATGTCTTTAAACATTACCAAGCATCATTATTTTCAAGCTAATTCAAATAGCTAAATCCATAACCAAACTATAGACCAAGATGACTATTACTCCTATACATGCCATATAACCAAAATACACAAGTTCAAAAGTACCACAGTGATAGCTGGATAGTGTGATGCGATCTCTGATACTTCTGAATCGAGCGAGCATCCGAAACACTATAAAACATAGAAAAGAAAACAAAGTAAGCTATATAGCTTAGTAAGCTCGTATGATAATAAACTCAACTTATAAATGTTTAAAATTCAAACAATTAAGCATATCATATTATAACTTATCTTGATCCACAAACCTATCACATGTTCATTCCCGAGATTAGATATGAAATTCACAAGTTTCTTCGATTCAATGCTTGTACATTTCATATACATACCTATACCAACACGTATCAATCTCATACTCATCCATATCCTTGATATACCCGTTGAACCATTCAAAATACTATCGGATACTTGGGAATCTTGCACCCTAAGTGTTACATACATAGCTAAACCTATCTTAATCTCATATAATGCTCATTCTCGAGCTATTGACGAGCCTGCTCACACAAGCTGATGGTCAAGACGTAGCTACATAGTGCTGCTCACACAAGCTATCGAGTACTGCAACACATGCTAGTAGCTCAGCCACTGGTAGGACATACGGACCAACACCCAAATCACATAACCCCTAATGACATGTCATTTGTATCCTAATCTATTTCAAAGGTTCTATCGGGATTTCACATTGCCAAATCTTCATCGAACGTATCTGTTAGGTCGTATTCACAATTAAATTCAATAACAAATCATTTAAAACACAAATATAATAATGTTTATTAACATACGAACTTACCTCAGTTCACAAAAATAATAAAATAGGTCGATTAGTTCGATATTTTGTTTTTCCCCCGATCTAGATTCAAACTTCGCTTTTCTTGATCTATATGTAATCAAATTTAGCTTATTTAAAACACATTCTATTCAATTCAGTCCAAAATTCATACTTTTGCAAATTTACAATTTTATCCCTAATATTTCAACTTCTTTACAATTTAATCCTTATTTCATAAAAATGCAAATTCATTCAATTTAGCTTTAACCCAAGCTAGCTGAATATCATCTATGCTTATAAAATCCCATATTTTTCATTTATTCACAAATTTAACCACACAATTTTCATATTCCTCAATTTAATCCTTAATTGACATTTTCATTAAAAATCACTTTACAAAATTTATTAATCTAGCAACAACCATACGTCATCAAGCATCAAAATACTCATACATTCATCAATGGAAAAACTTTAAAATTTTAACAGTTTCACAAATTAGTCCCTGGGCTAACTAGACTAAGCTGCAATGATCTCAAAAACATAAAAATCACTAAAAACCGAGTAAAAAGACACTTACATGCAAAGGGAGAAGGTGGCCGAATGTTTCAAGCTATTTCCATGGTTTTTTGAGGTTAATATTCGGTGATAGATGAGAATAGGAAGATGATACCTTAGTTTTTCATTAATTTAATTTACTTTATTAACTAAATTACAAATTTAACCTTTAAAAATAACCTTTATAATTTCATTTTAATGGCCATAAAAGTCCACTTAACATGTAATGGTCCAATTAAAACATAAGGACCTCCAATTTAAGGTTCTATAACTATTAGACACCTTTAGCTAATAGAACACAAGTTTTTCATTTTACGCGATTTAGTCATTTTCATCAAATTAAACACTCAAACGATAAAATTTATCCACGAAATTTTCACACAAGTATACTATCATACTGTAAACCTCAAAATAATAATAAACTAAATTTTTTGACCTCGAATTTGTGGTTTCAAAATCACTATTCTGATTTGACCAAAAACGGGTTGTTACAGTGGTGATATTGTTGTGAGCAATATTAGTACTCATGAAAATACAGTAGATATAATGACTAAGTCACTTCTTGTAACTAAGTTTGAGCATTGCTTAGACTTGGTTGGTGTTCATTGTTGAAGTTAAACCCTTAAAGGGTTTTATAGAAGAGGTGAAGAACTTGTTCGTTGAGAGTTCGCGATGAAGAGCTTATTCATTGAGTATTCGTGTCAAGGTGGAGATTGTTTGAATTAAGTGACCCTAATCCTTATTTAAATAAAATACAGTGGTAAAATAAAATAAAATTAAAATCCATATAGAACTACACTTCTTTTATTTTATTTTAGAATAAGGTTTTTTAAACCTTATTAAACTCTATCTATTTGATATTGATTCAAATAAGGTGTTTCAATCTTACTACACTCCTATTAGAATATGATTTTACAAGCCTATAAATAGACATAGTCTACTCCTCTTGTAACCATTCAAATTCGACATAGTGAATTATCTTCTCTTCTGCCCGTGGTTTTTTCCCGAAAGGGTTTTCACGTAATATCTGTATGTTTTTTATTTTTCTCTCTCTTTTGTCTTTGTGATACATTGTCATTACCGACGTTCTATTTTTTTTACATAAAATGAAACAATGAACACAAAGAATTTAGAGTGGTTCAGTCCCAATTGCCTACTCTACTACCTTAGCTTTTCACCACTAAGGATTTTCACAAATTCATTAATTTGTTTAACCTTTAAGGACAAGGTTTAACCTTATAACTTCTTAAGATTTCTACTCTAAATCTTAAGTTACGAACCCTCTCAAAGATATATAAATAAGCAAACAAAGAAACAATCCTTAAAAGATTAAATTGTTTGCAAAGTGAAGCTCAAATACAATAAAATACACTTGAAAAAGAGAATAGAGATAAAGCTCATAAGTGTATATAAGAAGAATGTGAAAGTATTAAGCTATAAGGTGGTTTGATTGATGATTTCTGCTTGAAAGTGTTTTTCTTCTTGTTGTAGGCCCTTTGGAAGATGGTATTTATATCCCCTAATACCATTGAGGTTGTTGGTGTAATGAATATAATCGTTGGGAATATAAAACCAGATCATTTAATTCACCTGCAACTGCGAGTATTGATACCAAATAAAAGGGTATTGATAATTTTTGTAATAAATGTTAATTCAATGACTGTTGGGATTTATTAATCGATAACAAAAAAATTTTTATTGATACTTTTTGAAATAGGTATTGATACCGAATCGATACTTTGTAGGGTTTATAAGAAACAGAATGCTATTTTTGTATCGTTTTTAAGAAAGGTATCGATTATTTTTTAGAAAGTATCAATACGAAAAAAATGGTATCGATAATTTTTAAGGCTTTTGAAAACAAAAATGCATGTTTAGTCTTGATTTTTCAAAGGGTATCGATAATTTCAAACATATCTATACTTTTTGGCCTGGAGCAATTTTGACTTGTTTGAAAATCATTTTGATGTGTTAAAATTATTTTATCTTGATTGAAATCATTTTGTCTTGGTTAAAATCATTTTTCACTTGATTTTAAAATTGTTTCAAGAGTTTAATGTAAATATTCAAAGTTCTATTTTTTTAGACTTCAAATTTAAAAATCATTTTGTCAATTTTAACTTATATTCAAAAATACTTCAATTTATTATATCAAAATCTTTTATCAAATAAAACTTGGTTTAACATGTTTTGATTTTCAGAATTTGTCTCAGTCAAAATCAACAGCCTTCTTCGACTCCAAGAAACGCAAAATCCATTCCAACTAGGAGTCCTCCTATTTGCCAATTGCTTCAATCTCTTTACCCATTCTTCTTTTAATTCGTCTTTATTGATTGCTATACTGATTTTAATTTTGTTTATTTGAATGATTCTTTCTTTAAGTCAGAATTTTGATTTCTCCCAAAGTTCAATTTCAGTTCGTTTTGATTCTTGCCAACGTGATTTTGTTGTGAGGAGTGTGCTCCATTTATTTAGACCTTGAATTTTCGGATTGTTTGCTCAAAGTCAATTTTGAATTCTTCTCTTTCAAGCCTACTCCAATCTAGTTTGGCCTAGTTGAAATTATGAAAAAGTATGTGGGATTTAAGTGGGGTGTGGCGCAAGAAAGGGCTTTCCAAGCCTACTATGCTAAGCACCTATATTGAAATTACTATACTTTCTAACATTTTTGAACTTGAGTGCGATGCTTCAGCTGTTGGAATTGGTGCGGTTTTGATGCAACACACATCACTTACTTCAGTGAGAAGCTTAATGGTGCACAATTGAATTGTTCATCTTACGATAAAGAATTTTTGGCTTTAGTTCATGCTGTGGAGGTATGACAACACTATTTATTTCCTAAGGAATTTGTGATTCATACTAATCATTAATCCTTAAATGGTTAAAGAGACAAAATAAATTGGACAAACATGTTCATTAAGTTGAATTCTTTGAAATATTCTCATATATGAATACATATAAAGATAGAAAGATAATGTTTTGATGATAAGTTTGTTTATGAGACACACTTTGATTACAATCTTAAATGCTAAAATTTTAGGATTCGGGCATATTAAAGAATTGTATGTTAATTATGCTGGTTTTGATTCGATCTATAGTACATGTGGGAATGGCGCCATTGACAAATACTATGTAGTTGAATTATTGATTGGCAATAATAGACCATGTTTGCGTAAATGTTCACTTGAGGAATTACTTATAAGGCACATAGTGGTGGATTGATAGGACACCTTAGTGTTACTAAAACTTTGGATGTTTCTCATGAACATTTCTTTTGGTCACATGAGAAAAGATGTTGAATATATTTGTGCTAGGTGTATTGCATGTAAATAGGCTCAACCTAAAATAATGCCGCATTGACTTACACCTCCTTACTTGTTCCCACTGCACCTTGGATTGATTTCTTATCTATATATTTTATTTTGGGTTTACCTTGTACTAAAAAGAGCCCAGATAAGTATTTTTGTTGTTAATAAGGTTTAAAAGATGGCACACTTTATCCTATGTCATAAAACCTATGATGCACCATACTAAACAGGGCGGTCTCCATCACGTTTTGTTGTGTTTATAAGAAATTAATTTTCAAAAGAAAAGATTCTAAGAAAAATAAATAATTTTTAACATACAAAATATTGAAATTATATTCTAATTAATTAAATTTTCTGAAAATAAAGTTACAAGAATTAAATTAGTGATTGAACTAGTTATATTAGTGGATTCTAGTTTAACAATTATTAAATAAAAAATTATAATAAATATATAACAGTTTGAATTGTCACTTTTTTGGTTTCTATTTTTAATTTTTTATTGGTCCACAACAGTTTATTATATTTTTTGTTATTTACTACTGATCATCAACTTTTGATTCAATATTCGGTTCGATTAAAAGAAACGAAAAAAAAATATGCTGGATAATCACCAAATTGACATTATGATAGTCTATATTAAATTACAAATGAATAACTAAACTAAACTCGCATGGGTGAAAGGAATTTTATATAGGAATTATATTTATATAAAAAATGTTAATGAAATTTTGGTTGAAATGATGAAATTCAGGTTTTTAGATTTTTCGTAATCTAAATTTAAATTTTATCATTTTATATTTTTTAAATTTATTTATTTATATTTAAATAACCCTATTAATTTACTAATTTTATATATCTATATCTATTTTGTATATTAAGGAGTTGATTGAATTATATTTATTTATATTTATTTTATATATCACCTAACAGTTAGGTCTCAACTCAATTAGGAAATCACAAAATATTCTATTTTATAAAATAACAAATATTATTTTGAAGGTATTTATATATTTTTATATTTTGATAAATCTAGAAAAATACATGAATATAAATGAAAATTATAACATTTGAACTCAAGACATAATTTTTATATATATATATACACACACATAGTAATATGAGGTTAAAAAAAAATAGTCATGTTCACATTACAATGACACATGGCACTTTTTACTTGAAGCACTTATTTAAATTTGGGCAAATTTCTCATGTACTCCTTATCTTTTTTTTTTTTTAGTTATTCCATGCCTTTTGTGTACAATGTTTCTTTATAATTTTTTATATGTTAAATACAAATTTGATTTTAAATAAATTATCTCTTTGTTTCAAGATTTTACTTAATTGAATTGAGTTTTAATGTTATAATATTAATATTAATTAATATTAATTTGTTAAGTTTAAAATATAGTTTAAAAAAGACACATATTAATAAAAATTACCAAATTAAATTTATATTATTTTTAAAAATATGAGTTGATTACATTCATTTATTAAAGTATAGCAAAAATAAATATAAAATAAAAAATTAAAATTTAACAATTTTAACATTAAAATAAATTAATTTAATAAAATATATAACACAAATAACCTGTAAGAAATTATTAATAATATTATGTAATTTATAATATATTAATATTAATATTAATATTCAAAATATAATGAATTTTGGTATTATTTAAATATTAAATATTTTTAAAATTAATAACATAATAACTTATTCTAAATTAGTTATATATCTTTAAAAATATTTTTGTAATTCCAAATTAGTTATATATCTTTAACATAATAACTCTATTTTTTTTCCATAGAAAAGTACAACATAAAGAGAAAACAATAATCAATTAAAGCTTAAGCCGGCATCGACACAACACGATCAACTATTGATAAGCTTTGAACCGTAGACGAGGGATCTTCAAATATTTGCAGACTTAAAACTTCCTATTACAACGTATTTAGCCATTTGATTAACAACTCTATTATGAGTCATCGATGTATGGTGGATTCTTACTTTCAACTTTCTTCTTAGGAGTTGATGCAGAAAATGTAATTCGACCAAACTGCTACTATATCCCCCACCAAATAGAAGTGAATTCACTAGTAAGCAGTATCACGTTCAACCTTGACATGTCTAAATCCCTTTCCGCAAGCGATAAGAAAGCCTTCCAGAACCACTCTTGCCTCTACTTTAAAAATAAACTCCTTATCAAATATCATTGAAAATCCAAACAGCCAATTAGCATTCGAGTCTTTAAGTACACCTCCAATAGATGTAGTAGAACTAGTGGCTGAAACCACACCATTTATCCATCCCTCTCTGGTTGAGATCAATGTAACAATGTACATATGGGATTGGGTTGAACCAATTTCAATGTTGGCTCAGCATAACTCCTCGCCTAACAATAACTTGTATCCTCAATGGCTTGAACACAACTATGGCTATTAGAAAAAAAAAAAGAGATTACGGTCCTTCAAAATCAACCAGCAAATTATTGAGAATAGAGTTTACCAAAATGTGTCATTGTTACCAAAGTTTCCTAAATTTTTCATTTTCCATAAGAACCACTCCTTGAAAGAAAGATTTAAAAAAGCACCCTACACTTGCCTTGTAACTACCGATAACCATATTGGTTTAAAGAACATGCAATCCCAAATCATATGCAAACTTGTCTCCAGAACACAACTATATCTAGGACAACTGCCTTCGGTTGTCATGTGTGTCCTCACTCATTTTCCATTAGTGAATAGTTTATCATGACACAAAAGCCATAAAACAACTGAATCCTGCTATGTGTCTTCGATTTCCAATGTAACACATTAACCCTTATCCGTCACCAGAACAGGGTTATAGAGCATTACCGGACCTTACGGATTAAATATGAACATTTTATAATATTTAATGAACATATTTGAAACCAATAACCATTTATTCATATTGTCCCTCATATGGGCCCTTAAGGCCCAAAATACACGTTAGAATCAAATCGGGACCAAACCAGAAACCCAGAAAATCTTTCGTGAAATTTAAAAAAAAATTCAAGTTACAGGGGTCACACACCCATGTGACCAGGCCGTGTGACTCACACAGCCATGTGAGACACCCGTGCCTTAGGCCGTGTGGTATTTGCAATAAAGCACACGGTCGTCTCCCCAGCCCGTATAACTCTCTAAGTGGTAAAACATTTAACAACAGGGGTCACACGGCCAAGCCATATGCCCATGTGCTAGGCCTTGTGTAAAAACCTAAGTATTCTGTTTTGAAATTTCAAAGTGCAGGGGACACATGGCCAGACCACATGTCCATATGCCAGGCCGTGTGTCACACACGACCGAGACACATGCCTATGTCTCTGCCCCTGTGGCCGAATGAAAATAGGCCATTTTAATGCCACTTTTCTCACCCTTTTTAATATCAACCTGCACTCAACATTTGAATACACTAATATGTCCCATCCAAGCAACCAAAACAACCAAAATTCATGTTTTAAATATAACATAACATTACAAAACTTGTTTACCTAAACTTACCAAAACAACTTCATTCATTGGTTTACCCAAAATATACTACTAAATACATGCATATAAATATATATTTATATCATTCACAACCATATTTCAAGTTTAACTCTTTTCTAATTAAACCCTATACATGCCATATAAACCATAAGATGTATAACAAAGTCTACCGGAGCAATCTGGATAGTGTGGTCCGATGTGTTGACCCTATCCTCTGAACTTATTGAAAATCTACAAAGAACATTCAATGACACATGTAACAGCCCGTTTTCGATAGAAATCGGAATAGTGGTTTCGCGACCACAAATTTGATTCTGAAAAAAATTATTTTAAAATATTTTTATGATCTACAGTATAAAATAATTTCATATGAAAATTTCATAAAAAAATTTATAGATTACGTGTTTATTTTGATAAAGGACCAAATTGCACAAAGTCTAAAAGTAGAGTTCTAATAGCTAAAGGGATTAAATAACTATAGAACTTTAAAGTAGAGGTCGTTATATGGTAATTAGACCATTAAAGAAAAATTAGTAGACATTTTTGATGAATCATACATGGAAAATTAGAAAAAGAAAAGGATGAAATTGGAAAGTTGAAAATTTTAAAGATGATAAATAAAAAAAATATCAAATAACATCATTATATATCATCTTCATCCCCAAAATTCTATGGAAACCCTAGGAGAGAGAAAGGAAACTTTCTTGGTTTAATTAGGTATGTTTTCTTGTCCCGTTTTTAGTAATTTTATATTTTTTAGATCAGAATAGCTCAATCTATCTATTTTGGGGATTAATTTGCAAAGTTATCAAAGTATTAAATTTTTTTCCATGGATATAAATGCTAAAATTTTAAAATTTATGATAGAAAATAAAAGGTTGTTGATAGAATAATAACTTTTCTAAAGTAATTTTCATGAAAATCATGATTTAGGGACTAAATTGAAAAATTGTAAAATTCATGGAAAAATTCTATTTTTTGTGAAATTTTGTGACATATGAAATTCGGTTAGGCTTGAAATAGGATTAAATTGCATGAATTTTATTTTTCCGAGTCTAGGGATAAAATTGTCATTTATGAAAAGTATAGGGGCAAAATGGTAATTTTGTCTAAGGAGCGAATTGAGTTCAATTGAGTATAAAATGGATTAAATTGATGTTAAATTCATTTATATAGATCCGAATAGATCAAATTCGAAGTTATAACGAGGAAAAGAGAAATGTTGGAATAGTAAACTTTATGTACACGAACAATTGTCGAAGTAAGTTTGTCGAACTAAATTATGTAATTATATGTTGAATTGATATGAAAGATTTGCATGTGAAATGTAGAATTGCCATGAATGTGAAATTTGTAACGCCCTGAATTTTGGGCCTAGAAGTTTTGAGTTTTGAGCATAGGGTCAGAGAGGAGGTTGCGCATATAAGTTAAGTTGTGCGTTTAAGTGACAAGAATGGGCCTGCTGGTCTGGTGGTTAAGTGGGGTTTTAGTTTCATAAAGGTCCTGTGTTCGAATCATCGCAGGAGCTAGGGAGACATTTTGTGGACTTTTTATTTATGTCGTTTAGTTCTTATTCTTGCTTTAATAATTATTTGATATTTTTGTTAAAGTTTAGTTATATTTTATTTTATTTTATTATTATTATTGGATTGTTATTAGACATTTCTCCTCTCCTTTCCTCTATTCTTTTTTTTTATTTTTGAAAAATAAGTCCCAAAAATCGGTTTTAGCATTTTGGTTCCAAGAGTTTCACGCCTCTGTCATCGTCTTCGATCGCCAAACAGGTGTGGGATTTGAACTGTAGCTATATTGTTTTTTTTTTAAATAGCTTAATGGTTTTGAAAACTTTTGATTTGGGTTATCTTGAACGATTGTTAAACCGAGGATTTTGAGTTGTTAGTCGATGGAAGTGATGAGAAATCACCACTTTCTAATATATGTTGATAGGGTGAAGGTTAGGGACTGTTACGGTGGCTTAAATGGTGTTTTTGGGGTAGTTTTGGAGAGGTTTTGTGACTGCCTCGATGTTCGGCACACGCTCGTGTGGAATTGGGAACTAGGGTTTCTGGGCTATTTTGAGTGCCACACCCGTATGGCCGATTTGGAGATTTTGTCAGAAACCACACGGCCGAGCCCCTTGGCTACACGGCTGTGTAACTGATTTGGGTAATTAGAGTTCTCACATAGGTGTATGCTTCGGGACACACGGCAGTGTGATTGATTTGGGGCCTAGGGATTTTGCACGGGCGTGTGTTATGGGACACACAACCGTGTCTAATGGCCACACAGGCGTGTGACACACTCACACAGTCGTGTCTGCCTTGCACTTGAATTTAGAGAAATTAGATAGTAAGTTACACGGCCTATTTACACAGTCGTGCCCCTGTACCACATGAGCGTGTGCCTCTATCACACGGTCGTGTGCTACCCTTTACACGGGCATTTGTATCCCCACACGGCCTGGATTGCTCCACTCAGCCAGAGCACATAGGCGTGTGGCCCTAACTTGCCAAATTCTGATTTTGGGGCAAATTGAATGCCTTTGTAAGTCTATATGTTCCAACCCTTCGACTAAGTTTACTGAAGGTGAATACAACCCTATTCTGACTTTAATTTATGTACTGCTTACAATTGGTTGTATGAAAGGATAGGAACCGAATCTGAGTGCATAAGTGTGCACGTTTCTGAAACTAATTTACTGCTTCTGAATAACTGTTTCTGAGTGACTATTTCTAAATGATTGATTCTGAATGACTATCTGGAATTGTGTTCTAAATTGGTGCATCTGCATTCATACATTTGCATATATCCATTTGCATAAACCATATTGGGTTGGGATTTTGAAAAGAAGAAAGATTAATTTGATCTAGCAGTACAACTACATAGATGATCATCGTTGCCGGGTAACCCGGGATGACATCTTATAGACGGTATAGCGGTTTATCGCATTGCACTGTACCGCATGTAAGTTAGCTTCGCTACGTATTATTATCTGTTCTGGCAGTTCATACTGCATGTCTGTATCGCGGTAACCCGCATTGCACCATACAACTTATACGCTAGCATTATGTGTAATATACGAGATTGGCAGATTATCTGCACACTGTAAGCCTCAATACCCAGAGGGTCTAGGGCAGTCCCAATACCTTGAGGGTCGTGGACAACACTGATAATCATCGTTCCTAGGTAACCCGGGATGATATATCTGAGGACCTGTACTGAAAGGCTCTTAAGCCTGATATACTGGCAGCTTAGCTGTAAATTTCTGTTTAGTGCCGCAACCGGTGCTAATTGTAAGTGTAGGGATGGGTCAGTTGATTAAATCCCTACAGTAAGTGCAGGGTTGGACGAAGTGGTGTGTTGATTGGATGGGTGGGTTATTTCATAACTCATTTGCACTCATATGCATCTGACTGAATGTGATACTGTGACAGAATGTGACTGTATTGTGTGACTGCAATATTGGATTGACTGTTCGACTAAAATATTTGAATATCTGATTGACTGAAATGTCTGATCGTATTATTTGTCTGAATGGCACTCGTGCCTAAGAGAACCTTGTAGACTTGACTGCGACTGTCTGACTAGATAGTTAATGTGATGGGTTAAGGCCCAACTGATACTGATTCTATAAAGGGTTTAGGCCCAGTCTGTAACATTTGAGAACTATTGCTACTGTGTCTGGTTGAGCCATATGACTGTAAAGTTACATATGGGGTAAGTTGATTATGGGCGTATATGCCCAACTATCATCTGACAGTAAGGTTTGCTGTGCGTATATCGGCTAATTCTATAGAGTAGTAAGTTGGTTCTACTTCGCAACTGATCCTAATCTAATTCCAAGCCTTTATGTTTCTATTTTGTTCCCGTAGTTTTACTAGTTTTGATCTCACACTGAGCTCGAGTAGCTCACCCCCTCTTCTGTTTTCTCTTTCAGATACAGGTCTAGATTTTGGATACTGGACGCAGTACACGGAAGTCTCGGACAGGCTCGTAAACCATGGATTCTCAGTTTTATTTTTCCGCTGCTATTTGATTATTAGATAAACTAGTGACCTGTAAGGTTTTTATAACACTGTGGAACAGTTTCTGCTTTATGTTTAATTCGTATTTCTTAAATGGGTTTACCCTGAGTATTATTGTTAACTGTTACTTGTTAGTTATTAAACGATTTTAAATGATTTTGATTCACTGAGATAAAATGTTTCGTAAACTTTTCCTTCGGTCACTTCGGTTATCAATGTAGCATTCCGGATTCAGCCTAAACTCCTAGGCCGAGTATGGGGTGTTACAAAATTGATTGAATTTCTAATGAATGTGTATATGTAAATTTTATAAATGTAATAAATATAAGAAATGATTTCTATGCCTGAAAAATGTTAAGTCCCGTTTGAATGAATGAAAATTGGTGGATATTGGATTTCCCGATTGGTACTTATCTTGCATATGTTGCAGACATATCGTAGCTTGAAAAAGCATCCTAATATAAGCCCTCTCAAGCTTCCTGTTATAATGTTCCTACGAGCATCCTGATCGGTAGTGATTTGCATATGTTGTGCACTACCGCAGCTCTTTGTGAGCATCCTGTTATTGATCGGTTGTGATCCTGCGTATGTTGCGGACACAAACATAGCTCTATGTGAACGTCCTATTATGCGACTAGTGTGATCCTGCATAAGTTACGGACATAAACACAGCTCTATATGAGCGTCCTATTAGTGTTCGCTCGAACTTCCCGTTATAAGTTATCCGGTGCTTCCTGATAAGTGCTCTACAGAGCTACCTGATAAGTGCTCTCCGAAGCTTCTTGTTAAGTGCTCTTCGGAGCTACCCAATATAGGCTCTTTGTGAGCTTCTAGTTATTAAGCCCGAATAAGCTTCCCGTTACACAGCTCTTTGTCAGCTTCCTGATATAGTTCTTTGTGAACTTCTCGATTATGGCTCTTATGAGCTTTCCGATATAGTGCTTGAGAGAGAGCTTTCTATTTAAGTGTTCTAATGAGTACTCCCAGACATGACTTGACGGAATCTGAATTATACACTTTGAGTGTACTACTAGTGTATCCATCGATGTTTTCAATGATTCAACAGGTAAAATTTTGACCGAAAAAGATATGAATATGAAATGAATTAATACAAGTATCTGCCGGAAGTACATGAATTTGATGATATATGAAATATGGAAATATGAGATGATGATACAATGAACATAGAAATTGATTGATGAATATGTTCATTTGTGATTATGGAATTTTACACCTTGAGTGTATTATCCGTATGATATTGATGTCACAAATGACTAAATGAGCAAAGTTTCGACATGAAATAATCTGAACTCGAAACGAATTATTATGAAAACATATTTGAAATACATGAATGAGATTTGTACATGTTATATGAATTCATGATATGGAATGTAAATGTACATGGAAATCTAATTATTGTTGAGCCCATACATGTTTCTTAATATTTGTATGAAATATATGACTAAAAAGGGTGATGAGGATATTTGTTAGAGCTCGTGATCAAATTGATTGAATGTGGCTTGTATGTTTATCTTGAATATGTAAATGAATGGTAAGTTATTTACCATGTTATACGAACTTATTAAGCATTATATGCTTACTCTGTTTTATTTTTCCTTGTTCTATAATAATTCGAAAGCTCGTTGGATTAAAAACTTGACAGAAATCACTCACACTATCCATCGGCCTATTTCGGTATTTATGGTAAATTAATTACAGTTACAATGGCATGTATAGGATCATTACCTAATGTTGGCATGTAAATGTTTTGGTTACAACTAGCCATTGGAATGGCTAGTGATGAATGTGTTTTGATATGTATAAATGAAACTATAACATGTTTGCTGTGTGCTTAAATAGTTGATTAATAGAGGTCATGTTGGCATATTGATAATTTTAGCATATTTGGTAAGATATGCACATAAGTGAATTTTATAAGTAAGTAAAATTTTATATTTGTTTACAAGATAACAAAGTGTCATCAGAGGTACTTAAGAGCACATTAGTTGTATGAGGTGATATGGCATGCATGAAACTTGGTTTTAACATTGAATTTATTATTTTAAATTGGCTTCTGAACATGCTAAAGAATTGATGTAGGTAAAAGACGAGAATGAGTGAGAAATAAGGTTAAGAAATGGCCTTATTTTGTCCACACGAGCAGAGACACGGGCATCTGTCTCAGTCATGTGTGACACACGGCCTAGCATATGGGCTTGTAACCTGGCCATGTGTCCCCAGCATCTTGAAATTTCAAAATAGAATGCTCAAAATTGATCACACAGCTTGACACACGAGCGTGTGGCTTGGCCGTGTGACCCCTGCACTTAATTAAATCACAAGATAGAAAATTACACCAGTTAGGGACATGGGCATGTGCCCTACCTCATATGCTACACGGGCGTGTGACCCTTGTATATAAGAAATATTTTGAAATATTATGAAAAATTTTCTGAGATCTCGATTTTGTCCTGACTTCTTTCTAATGCTTAAATTGGGCCTCGAGGGTCCAATCAAGGGATGATATGATTAGTTTCGGATATGAATAGTAAATGACATGAATATGATCTGTAAATGTAACACCCCCTAACCCTAAACCGTTGTCAAAACAGGGTTACGGAGCGTTACTAGACTTTTCAGAACAGATACAAATATTAAACAAATAGTTAGCATTCATTTCACAATTAAATCATAATGTCCCTTTTATGGGCTACCGAAGCCTAAAATATGCATTAGAAACAAATCGGAACCTATTCGGGTAATCCAGGAATTTTTTGTGTAATTTCAAAATTTTTCCTAAGTGCAGGGCTTACATGCCTTTGTGACTATATGACACACCCGTGTGGTCAAGCCATGTAGCTCACACGCCCAAGTGACATGCCCATGTCTCAAGCCGTGTGGCAGCACATGCCAGTGTCCCTTACCCGTGTAACTCTCTGACTTGTAACTCTATTTATTTCATGGGTCACACGGCCAAGTCACATGCCCATGTGCTAGGCCATGTGCCTCACACGGCTGAGACACACGCCCGTGTCTTTGCCCATGTGCCTAAACCTGGACATTCTATTTCTCAAATTTAAGGTGCAAGGAACACACAGCCAGTCACATGCCCATGTGCTAGCCGTATGTCTCACACGGTCTGGACACACACCCGTGTGCTAACCCGTGTGGACTCAAAATGAGCATTTTTCATCAAGTTAACCAACCCTGCAATTTTTGAACAACAAGCAACACCAAAACCAAACTTTCAACCAATCCAAAATATGTTTAAATATACTCAAATGCCTATTAAAAACATTAATCTATTGACCTATCCAATATGGAATCACAACCAATTCACTTACAACATTCAAATCCATTCAATTAACAACATTCAATCCAATTCAAGTTTCATACCATATTTTACCATTTCTTTAACTTAATGTTATAGAAAACCATCCAAATTATCATTATAACAACATTTACAATAATAACTCAAAATGACCTATACAAACATTCTAGGTACATGTCATTTACCAAAAATAACTATACATCACCACTTTGCCGAGTTTAGTATTAACTTGGATGCTGGACCGGAACTTTGATTCAACTAACCTGTGCACGAGAACAAACCGTACGCTAAGTATATACACTCATTGGTATTACTATAATTCAAATTTATAAATAATACAGTAAAATATATATAATCAATTTACACCTTTAATCTTTCAATAACCAATTCATACATTAAACTAACAAATGAATCTCAATAACTTGTATTCAATTAAAATTCACAATTTATTTCACTCTTTCCAATCCTTATTATTTTCACATCTTATTTCAATATTTCAATCAATTTCATATACAAAATCATTCAATTCACCATTTCATTCCATATCAATTCTAATTATCAATTCATTCTTTACCCCTATTAACAAGACTCAGACTTTGGTGGATACACTGATCCAACCAAAACACACCAGTACGGCACCTTTTGCCTCATCGGCCTTGCCAAAGTGAATCGGTACTTAGTACTTTATCGGATTTAATTCGAAGTAATAATAAGACACATAGTGCCTCATTAGAATTATCCGAAGCAATATTATGACACATATAGTGTCTTCTCGACTCGAGGTCGAAGTATCCCTAAACACTTCCAATCCTATGCCATGCCAACTATATCCGACTTAGCCCGACTAGTTAATAGGGTTTTCAATTCACTTTCTCAATTCAATTTCAATCAAATTAGTACCAATCACAAATTCTCATATTTTCAGAACAAATACATATATTAAACAAATAATTAGCATTCATTTCACAATTAAATCATAATGTCCCTTTCATGGGCTATCGAAGCCTAAAATATGCATTAGAAACAAATTGAGACCTATTCAGGTAATCCATAAATTTTTTATGAAATTCTATTTTTTTTCCGAAGTAACATGCCCATGTCCCAGGCCGTATGACTATATGACACACCCATGTGCTCAGGCAGTGTGCCTCACACGGCTAAGTGACATACCTATATCTCAGGCCATGTGGCAGCACACGCCCGTGTCCCTTACCCGTGTAACTCTCTGACTTGTAACTCTATTTATTGCATGGGTCATACAACCAAGTTATCTGCCCGTGTAATAGGCCATGTGCCTCACACTGCTGAGACACACGCCCGTGTCTCTGCCCGTGTACCTAAACCTGGACATTCTGTTTCTCAAATTTAAGGTGCAGGGGACACACAGCCAGTTCACACGCCCATGTGCTAGCCGTGCGTCTCACACAGTCTGGAAACACGCCCATGTACCAGCTCGTGTGGACTCAAAATGAGCCTTTTCATAAGTTAACCAACCCTGCAATTCTTGAACAACAAGCAACACCAAAACCAAACTTTCAACCAATCCAAAATATGTTTAAATATACTCAAATGCCTATTAAAAACATTAATCTATTGACCTATCCAACATGTAATCACAACTAATTCATTTATAACATTCAAATCCATTCAATTAACAACATTCAATCAAATTCAAGTTTCATACCATAGTTTACCATTTCTTTAACTTAATGTTATAGAAAACCATCTAAATTATCATTATAACAACATTTACAATCATAACTCAAAATGACCTATACAAACATCCTATGTACATTCCATTTACCAAAGAGAACTATACATCACCACTTTACTGAGTTCAAGATTGACTTGGATGTTAGACCAGAACTTTGATTCAACTAACCTGTGTACAGGAACAAATCGTACGCTGAGTATATACACTTAGTGGTATTACTATAATTCAAATTTATAAATAATATAATAAAATATATATAATCAATTTACACCTTTTATCTTTCAATAACCAATTCATACATTAAACTAACAAATGAATCTCAATAACTTGTATTAATTAAAATTCAAAATTTATTTCACTCTTTCCAATCCTTATTATTTTCACATCTCATTTCAATATTTCAATCAATTTCATTTACAAAATAATTCAATTCATCAATTCATTCCATATCAATTCTAATTATCCATTCATTCTTTACCCCTATTAACAAAACTTGGACTTCGGTGGATACACGGATCTAACCAAAACACACCAGTACGGCACCTTATGCCTCATCGGCCTTGCCAAAGTGCATCAATATTTAGTACCTCATTGGATTTAATTCGAAGCAATAATACGGCACACAGTGCCTCATCGAAATTATCTGAAGCAATATTACGACACATATAGTGTTTCATCGATTCGAGGTCGAAGTATCCCTGAACACTTCCAATCCTATGGCATCCCAACTATATCCAACTTAGCCCGACTAGTTAATAGGGTTTCCAATTCACTTTCTTAATTCAATTTCAATCAAATTCGTACCAATCACAAATTCTCATATTTTCAATTCAATATCACAATAACTTAGTTAATTCAATTCAAATCACTTTCATTTTCCAATCAATATACATTCAAATATTCACAAAATTCATAATTCAATATCATTTCTTACCTTAATTCCACTTACCACACATATTAATTAAAGTTAAAAAATAAATAATAACTAAATTCGAATTATAGTAATACATACCGTAATTCCACTTTCTCGATTTGTTGTAATTTAAGGACTATTCAACTAATTTTCCTTTTTTACGATTTTCTTCGAGCTCTTGATATGAAGTGAAAATATGAAAAACCAACTTCTTAGGGACCTCCTATGGCATTTTGCTGAAGTTTTTGAAGAGAATTTGTCTTGAATTCTCTTGTAAATTCAATTTCTAAGCTTAATTTTACAAATTTTCCAATTTTACCCCTTGTTCACACTAATTTTTGTTATTTCTTGGACACACATGCCGTCCAACCTTATAATAAGTGTATAATTACCTATTTGGTCCTCCCTTAATTACCTCTTAAGCCATTTAATCATTTTAACAAGCTTTGTACCTTTTTCAATTTAGTCCTTTTTAATTAATTAACTATCAAAACGTTAAAATTTTCTAAGAAAATTTAATACTATATTAATGAAACTCCGTAAATATTTATAAAAATATATATGGCTCGATTTATGAAATCGAGGTCTCAATTCCTCATTTTTAAAACCATTTTACCTAATAAATTCTTCTAAATCAGAAATTTCTAATTCAAAAATCTTCTAAAATCATACTTGACTCATAAATAATAATTAAATAACAAAATTTTCGAATACACTCGTTGGATTTAGTGACCTCAAATCACTGTTTCTGATACCACTGAAAATTGGGCTGTTACACCAAATCGTTTTCCACATATCAGAACCACCCCTATTGTCGAAGTGAAACATATTCCTATAAGTTTCAGCTATAGAAAATACATCTTTCCTCATCCATTTCCATGCCAAACAACCCTAACCTACCTTAAGAGAATGAGGCAAGATAGATGCAATTTGTGTGATAATGTGATACGGTACAAGACATTTCAAACGACACTAATCCCAACTTCCATTCTCCGTAACCAAATCACATACTCCTAAGGTATCATCCAGTTGTCTAGAACTTTTGTAAAACATTCGAAATGGCCCTACTTGTAACGCCCCAAAAATTGGTATAATTGATTTCGTGTTTTTGTGACACAAATATCTATTTGCTTAAGTGGTTAAGTGTTCTGGATGTGTCTGAGAGGTCATAAGTTCAAGCCTTAACTTGGGCAATTTTTTTGTTTTTATTTGCATAAATCCCTATATCTAGTCAGTAAGCTCTTAATTAATTGTTAGTAAATAATTAACAGAATGGGCCTGTTGGTCTGGTGGTTAAATAGAGTGTAAATAAGCTGGAGGTCATGGGTATGAGACACTGCAAAAGCAAGGGAGTTAATTTTTTTTGCTACAGGTGGCGTGTAGGTGTTGGAGATGAACCGAAATACTGTAGTGGTTGAGTTGGTTGTGGAGTTAGTGGGAGAAAATTTAGGGTGGGAAATATTATCTGGTTATTTGCTCTTTGTAAATCTTTTTTTTCCCAAAAATTCCCAATTTCTGACGTTTTCCCTACCTTTCTCTGCCGAATTTTTGCATTGGGTTTCCTCTTTCTCTATTGCCAAAAATTTATTTTCCAAACACTTGCTTATTTTGTTGCCTTGTTCAATCCGTTCTGTAGTGCTACAGCTGTTCTTCATTGTTCAGTAAGTTTTAGTTATTGTTAAACTCTAACGCTTTTGTAATTATCGGTTAAAAGGGGTTCCTTTGGATGTATAGGAACTAATCAAGGGACTGATTAGCATTCTCAATCAGCGAGTTAGATGCGTAGAATTCACGTCTCGATCGAAGGTAAGGTTTTCGTTAGTTTTGGATAACTAACCTATTTCGGGATTTGTTGCAATTCGGTGATTAAGTGAATAATTAAAGAAGTATTTTGATTGAATATAGGTTCTTGAAGGCTTGGGTCACTTCTCTCAGCGAATCGAAATCAGGTGTGTACTCAATTGTACAGAAAAAAAAGGTTTCAACGAAAGCCAAAAACATTCCTGTCATGCCACACGGGCGTGTGGTTTCCCATGTGGTAGGCCATGTGATGGAACACAAGTGTGTAATCGACAAGCTAGGCCGTGCGAGAAGGACAAGGCCTTGTGCGACACACGGGCTCGACTAATTAGGTCGTGTGGGCCACACAAGCATGTGGGCCCACACGGGTAGTCCACACGGGCGTGTGGGATTCTGAGCCAGGCCAATTTGAACCATGTGAGCCATACGGGCTTGTAGGCCCACACAGACAGGCCACATGGGTGTGTGAGCCCATTTTCACTAATTTGTTTGCTAAGGTTGCATAGGTCACCTAAGACGACTGTGAACCTACTGTAGGGTCAGTAAGCTTTGCTTAGATCCCTAATTGACTGAATGATATATGTATGATTGTATATTGAGCATGATGATAATACTGTACTGACTATATGTATGATACCATGAGATGGCATGTTATGACTGTATGTTGCATTACATGGCGGTTGGGATGATATATTTGGAGGAAGTGTATTGAAAGGCTTTGAGCCTGATATACTAGCAACTTTGCTGCAAATTACAGATGGCTTTATGCCTAATATACTGGTAGCTCAGCTGCAAACTACTGTTTAGTGCCACAACTATGCCTAATATACTGGCAGCTCAGCTACGAACTACTGTTTAGTGCCGCAACTGGTACTATTTGTAAATGTAGGGATGGGTAGGTGATTTAATCCCTACAGTAAGTGCAGGGTTGGACGGAGATGGTGTATAGCGGTTGGTTGGGTAGGACTTGCATACTGTATACTGCATGACTATTACTGTAATGGGCTACGGCCCTATTGCTTACTGTTATTGTAATGGGCTAAGGCTCCACTACATGACTGCTACTGCACTGAGATGGGCTAAGGCCCAAACTGATACTGCTACTGAAAAAGGGCTTAGGCCCAGACTGTGATTAGTTGCATATTGTTTGCTTGTTTGTATGGGGATTACACACTGAATTTATGTAAACTCACCTCTCTGTTTAATCCGTACAGGTAATCCCCAGACAAAGGCGGATCGGTGCAGTGGGGGACTCAGCGGTTGCCATACGACCTCTTTTATACTGTTTATTACTTACTCATGTTTTAATTTTTATTTAGGGGTATTTTACTATAATTATGGCCTCTACTAATTTTTACTTAAAATTGGGATTTATACTATTTTGTGGTTTTATCTACTAGTAGTAGGAAAAACTTGGGTTTTCAAAGGAGATAAATGTTTTATCAAAAATACCCACGAATACGCAAATAGTTTTAGAAGCTTCCGCAATGAATAACATTTTGAAAATGAACAACGTTTTGAAACGATCGACACGATTTGAAATTAACATAAGTTAATGAAAAGTGGTTAAATGGAAAAGCGAATTTATTGACTGTACGATTTTTCTAACATACTCTCATATGACATCGTCAGATTCGGCTATAATGTCTAGGTCGGGTTTGAGGTGTTACACTACTTGCCGAATTCACACGTCCTTTTAAAAGTTCAAAAGACAACCATTCCCAATAAACCTGTAAACTTTATCTATAACTTTAGGCCAAACCTTCATCAACGATCTCCAATGGAACAAACAGTTGCTTCTAGAATTAGAATTTGGCAATAGCCCTTGTATACTATATTTGTTTCTCAACACTTTAACCCACAAAGCATCAGTTTTAGATAAAAGCTAAAAACCAAACTTCAAAAGGCAAATTTTACTTTTGGTCAACTAAACTCCTTAATCCAAATCCTCCAGCATCAATAGGATAGCAACAATCACCCCAAGATGCTAAAGCAAGTTTTCTAGACTCAGAACTAGATCCCTAAAGGAATTTTCTAGCAATCTACTCGATCTTCCTGCATACAGAAACAGGAATACGAACCGCATACATTAAGTAATTAGGAATAGCCAAAAGATTTGCTCTTACCAATGTTAAATGGCTTGCCAATGAAAGCCTCCTTGCCTCCCATCCTAACAATTTCTTTCTCACTTTATCTACTACAAAAGCAAAAGTCCTTGTCGTAACTCTATTCTGGAACAGTGGCATTCCAAGATAGATGCCTAGATCATCCACGCAAGAAAACCCTATATCATTACAAATAGCCTCAGCTAGATCTCTAGGCATATTAGAAAAGAAAAAAAAATTGTGATTTACTTTTGTTCACCTTTTGACTCGAGAAGTAACAAAAAGTGTCTAAAATACTATTAACAACACCCACCTGAACTCTACTAGCCTCACGGAACAAAATAAGATCAACTGCAAAAAATAAGTGAGATAATGTCGGGCCTTTCCTTGACAGAAGAAGTGGTTTCCAAACACCCTATTCAACTGACTCTCCAATTAGATGCCCAAGCCTTTCCATGCAAATAACAAAAAGATAAAGAGATAACAAATCACCTTGTCTTAACCCACGAGTAGGCTGAAAAGAATCTATAATTATAACACCCTTAACCCGTATCTGTCGCCAGACACCCCTAACCCGTATCCGTCGCCAGAATAGGGTTATGAAGTATTACCAAAGTTTACAGAACAAATACAGATAATTCATGTCATTTACTATTCATATCCAAAATTAATCATATCGTCCCTTGATTGAACCCTTGAGGCTTAATTTAAGCATTAGAAACAAGTTGGGACTAAATCAGAATCTCAAAAAAATTTTCGCAAAATTCTAAAATTTTTCTTATATATAGGGGTCACATGCCCATATGGTCAGGCCGTGTGGCTCACACAGCCAGGCGACATACTCATGTCTCAGGTCATATGGAATATGAGGTAGGGTACATGCCCGTGCCCCTAACCCGTGTAACTCTCTGACTTGCAACTTAATTAAGTACAAGGGTCACACAGCCAAGCCACACGCCCGTGTGCTAGGTCGTGTGGTTAATTTAATTTTCGAAAATTAGGTGCAAGTTTCACATGGCTAGGACACACGCCTGGGTTCTAGGTCATATGTCACACACTGCTTAGACGCACGCCCGTGTGCCCAATTTTGAGCATTCTATTTCTAAATTTTAAGATGCAGGGGACACAAAGCCAAACCACATGCCCATATGTCAGGCCGTGTGTCACACACGGTCAAGACACACGCCCGTGTGAACAAAATAAGGTCATTTCCTAGCCTTATTTCTCACCCAAATTTGCTCATCCACCTACACAAGCATTTTTAACACATCCAAAAGCCAATCCAAAACATTTAAATCATGTCAAACCAAAGTCTCATTATTAATCCCTAAAACATGATTTCACCCAAAATTCTTTGATAAAATACCTTTAAACATCCATTAACATCTCAATTTCATCGTCAAATAACTAAAATCATATAAACTTATCAATGGTATCCTCCAAAACTTTCAACAAAATCAAAAACTAATGTAGTAAGTTGGACCTAGTTGTAAAAGTTCATAAACATAAAACTTTCAAGGAAAAAGCAAGAATTAAATTACATGAAGCTAAAATATGAAAGACTAGCTTAAACCCCCTTCAATGGCTATTTTTGACAGAAAAATGATGAAGAAAATGTCTAGAAAATATTAAAATCACATTTGGCCATATAAACTTTGTTTTAATTCTAATTTTATCCTTAATCACATAAAATCTTTAATTTCTTTTAGGCTATGCCGCCTCAGCCATTTAAAATGGGTCCATTTGCCTTTTTAGTCCTCCCTTATTTAATTATTAAGCTATTTAATCACTTTAGCAAGTTTTGCACATTTTTCATTTTACTCCTTTTTAATTAATTGACTACCAAAACATTAAAATTTTTTAACAAAATTTTAATACTACATTAATGGCACTCCATAAATATTTATAAAAATATTTACGACTCGATTTATAAAATCGAGGTCTTGATACCTCTTTTTCTAAATCACTTGACTTAATAATTCCTTATAAAACTTAAATTACTATATCAAAAATCTTTTAAAATCCACATTTGGCTCAAAAATATTAAATAATAATATTTACGAGCTTATTTGCCAGATTTAGTAGCCTCGAACCAATGTTTTCGACACCACTAAAAATCGGGCTATTACAATAATAGCATAATTCCAAAGAACATGAAATATCAATGTAAACACATTATTCAAAATCACAGTGACTAGAATGAAGGAAAATTGACCTTCGATAGGGAATCATTCAAATAGTCCCACCTGATTCCATCATATGCCTTCTCAAGATAAATTTTTAGCATCATCCCATACTTAGTACCTCGAAAACCTTTCATTGAGTGCACCATTTCTTGCACAACCACTATATTATCAGTTATATATCTGCCTGGAACAAAGCTTGCTTAATTCTGACTAGACAGTTTCACCATTAGAGACCTTAATCTGTTAACTAAAGTCTTCGTAATAATTTTATAGATCACAACGTATAAGCTTATTGGTTTAAACTGAGAAATCCTTTCAGGATGTTGAGACTTGGGTAACGAAACTGGAAAAGTCCTGTTAAGTTTAGGATCCATATCTTGCCCTTCCAACACCTACTTAACAAGATAACAAATTGACGACCCAACAACATCTCATTGGGATTGAAAAAATTTTACTTGAAAACCATCCCCCCCAGGGGCTTTTAACGGAGCCATACAAAAAATCGCCCTTCTTATTTCATCATCAGAAACCGTCAATAATAAACTATCCAACTCAATAGAAGAGATTTGGGAAAATTTACCATGACATGGAAAGACACTAATAATCGAAGAATCCATAGTGTAAAGATCTTTAAAAAAAATCAACAACACGATTCTTCAACATATCATAATCGAAACACTAATCATTTTCAATCATAAGACCCTCGATTCTATTTTTTCTCTACCTAGCCAATGTTTGACTATGAAAATAGCTCGTATTTTTGTCACCATTTATAAGCCACATAGACCAAGATTTTTGAAACCACAATAACTCCTTGTGCTTTATAACTTCTTCTATTTCTTGACGGAGTGCCAATTCTCAACAACGGAGTCCAAAAGAACTTTTCCAATCCAAAATTCTTTGTATCTGAGTTAACTCAAAAATCAGCTTCCGTTTACGCACAAAAATATTTCTATATACTTGTTTATTCCAATCCTGAACTACTTCCTAAAAATGCTCCAAATTTGTACTAATATCCCCCTCATTACACTAACTATTCCTTATCAGGTGTCTAAAATCAACATGTAACAACCAAGTGGCAAGACAACGGAATGGCCTATGACTTCTATTGAACGACGGTCGTAAAGAGACTAGAATTGGCCTGTGATCAGATTTTTGTCTATGGAGGTTTCAAACAGAATAATCGGGTATAAAGGAAAACCACTCTTCATTACAAATAACTCTATCCAACCTCTGAGATAAATTTCCTCAACACCAAGTAAATTGATATCCGATGGCACCCAAATTCCGCAACCCATTATCAAACAAAAATTCACAGAACCTTCTACATCCAACCCTTAATAAAGTAGCGCCACCTGCTCTTTCAGAACTATCAATGATCGAATTAAAATCCCCAACTAAAATCCAATGACTAACCAACAAAACTGCCAAAGACTATAAAAATTGCCAAAATTTTCGTCGCTTTGTTAGTTGTAGACTAGCATATACAGTTGAACAAAAGATATTATCTGAACCTTGTTTACTACTGACTTTCAGATGTATAACCTGTGAGTGAATATCTAACACGTCGACAAGAAAATTATCATTCCAACAAATCCAAATACCACCAGCAAACCCATCAGCTTCAACTTGAAACGAATTAGGATACCCAATTTTAGAAATAATACCATCCGTTCTAGCTCTACTAATGCAGGATTCAAACAAGCAAACTATATCAAGAGAAAAGTCCTTTCTATATTCATTCACTACACTATGGAAACGGGGATGTTCGATTCTTAACAGTTCTAGGAAAAAATCTTTGTATCCATAAAATCAATAAAGACAGTAATAGAACAAACCCTGCAAACAAGCAATTAACTCAACTATTGACCTTGTCATAATAGTCACTCTCGTCTTCCATAACCTCCTCTCCTGACAGTTTGTCATCCTCCATCGGTGTTTTGTTGGCTCTTTGTTCCAAATTATGAACGAAGTCCTCCATTACTGTTGATAGTTCCACCATATCCTAAAAAAGGCCACCAAATCCATCATCCGATGGTTTATCTCGCGACCTACCCCTTACATTATTAACCTCCAAAAACATACCTTAAAATTAAAAATTCCATTCTCTTTCCTGTTAAGTGAGTCTGAAATTTGATTTTCAACTATTCTAACCGTCTTGTGTTTCCCCTTGTCCATTTTAGTTGAGACATTTATGGATTGAATAACAGAATTCTCCAAATTGTTGACTACTAGTTTAAGCCCCATATTGACCCCATTATCAAATATTCGATTACCAAACATGGGCCTAAAACCTTTGCCACTGTTTGATGGTCTTAAAGGCCTAAACCTTTTTTTCAGCCTACTTTCCACAACTACTTTTTTACTCTTGTCCCGTTGATTAGACTTGCCCATACTAATTAACCCTAACGGCCTTTTAGAATCTAGCATACCAGCAGCCCATATCAACTTAATATTACCATTTCTCTGAATTCCATATTCTCCTCCATTGTTTCCACCAATTTTGGCTAAATCCTCTCTCTCAATCTACATTAATGTTGAAAATCTAGAACCCCCACCATTTTTGCCTAAAACGTCGTTCTTTCCCACCCCCAAAAAATAGTCATTTCCCTTTTTGCCTCCTCTCCACCAGCATCTACAGCCCGAACGGTTCGTCTTCAATCTTTCGATAAAACCTTGATTTTTTTATACTAGTTCAGGATGGTCTGATCCTTTTTCCTTCATCGGTGCTTCAACCCCTGTACAAGCATTTAAACTATGTTCGAAATGGCCACACTTGAAGCAAATGTTCTATAGAGATTCGTATTCCACATGCTGTAACCTTCCATTGATTCGCACTTTTGACACCAGAGGCTTCCTTATATCTACACTCACCGCTAGCCACTCGAACCATCCCCGACGAACACTGACAATGTGGGCATCCAATTTGACCACTATTCCAATCGACTGCCCAATTGCTCAAAGATGGCAATGGCAATCTGAATAATATCCTTAAGGTAAACCCAGAAGCCTAATCCAAACGACTTGCTAATCAACTTCATTTTGGGCTATTGAGAAACCCGATGACCATGGACGAACAACTAGGTAATGTACATAATTTACGTACGACCCCCCAACTAAAACCCTATTAAAATCCTCCTCATCTTAGAATTTGATAAAAAAGAAGTCATTTTCCAGATCCATCATTTGGATCGGATATTTAGGATTCCACAGTAAAGAAATCCTATTCAACAATATGTTAAACCCTATTCTTCTACCTAGTAGCTTCACAATGATTGTCTTCGCCATTTTATGACCAATATACTCCTGAACCCTGTTTGAGAATGTTATCGACGAAACACCATCAAGTACCTCTGTAACCACATCCCCATCCAATAGTGCAAATTCCTCCTCCAAGAAAACATTCTGTGACGGAGTCAATAAGGCCCCTGTTAACATTGATTTATACGATACCTTAGTACTATTCGAATTTTGAACTTTCTGTCTATTCTTGTCCATTGTTGGATCATCCGTATCTGGCGAAAAATCGATTTTGAACGAACTTTTTTAGTCGCTCGACCAACACAGCTGCTTGAGCCCAAGGGATTTGCACACACCACAAAATATTTAAAATACCATTTTTGTCATTCAAGTATTTTACAATTAACTTTATTTTTAAAAAAAATTATTTTCAATAAAAATATTAACTTTTTATTGCTTTAAGTTGTTAATTATTTAAATTTTGAAATTAAAAAAAATTATCAATCTTCATTTTTTTTGCTATATCATTATATTTTAGATTTTTATCACTTTATTTCTTTTTTGTTTCTAATAATCTTATTTTTAATTTCTATTTTCTAGATTACTAGGAGTATTTAATTTTGTTTGATATATTTTTTGAAGTATTAGATCTTAATATTTTTACTTTATTATTAGATTATTATTTGTTTATTTTTTACATTTGTAGTAACCTTTTTTTTTTTTTTTTTGTTACATTACTAGGAGTATAAGAACATTTTTTTTAACTTGGTGAAATAAGCTTGTTTTAAACAAAGATATGATATATTATTGGTTAAGACTTTAATTATGATTTTGTGTAGAATATCGGTATTTTTTGTATAACTTTTAATTTAATTTTATTTTTGTTATAAATTATTTATGTAAAGATTAAAATTAGAAAATACATGTAAAATAATTAATTTCATTTTCTTTCCACATAATTTAATTAAACAAGAAATATATCCTTCCTTTCTTTTTATCCTTACCTTTTTTCTTTATTTATATTTATCCAAACATAGATTGAAATTAAGTTCATCTTCTCATACTTATTTAAATAAGTTTATATATTCTACCGTTAAATTTTTTTTACATAAAACAAATTAGAATCTTACAATTGAAGTTCGTAAATCCTGAAAAATACAAAATAATTGCTAGTGAAATTTCAAAGAATACTGCACAAGTGTAAGGTGTAGTAAAAGAAAAAATTATATAAATCACATTCTCAACCCTTGTAAAGTCATGTATCAAATTATAGAAAACAGACATGGAGTTTAACTAAAGGTGTTCATTCAAACTCCATCATTGGCCCCTCACAGCATTTCTAAGTAACTCACGTACGAATTTTAAATGAGAAGGGAGCCTCCAATATAAGAACCTAATGAAAAAGAGAGCAAAGGGGAAATCCAATATTCTTGTCAAGAATTTCATATTCAAAAACATATAGAATAACTATCACACAAGGATTTTACTAAAGGCAGCAAAATCCATAGACATCAATAAGCAAAAGTCGAAAACACCACCAAAGATCCACCATAACAACAATTATAGTCGAATATTCCTACACTACAAATTCATCCTCTTGTCACTCCTCCCTACTTGCTATTTAAATACGAAAATTTTTTTAAAGATGATAAGCACAGATCCATATGGGAGTGAAAATGAAAAAGCAGCAGAAATTGTTGATAGCTCTCTGGCAAGGGAAACCCCTCTATTCAAATGCATCATCATCATCATCTGGAAGGGGCTGACTGGCTGCCGCTGCAAGCTCAGCCTCATGCCTAACAACAAACCAACCAGTTTTTCAATAGAATGCAGGTGCAAATAAAAGATAAATGCAAAATCAGTTTGCTGGGTTATCTTACTGTTGCTGTGCAGCCATGTCAATGTGTACTTCCGGAGGAGCAAGTGCAGGAGACTCCACGAAGTGGAGATTAGGATCACTAGAATCATCAAAACAACACCAATTTTAGACATTGATCGAGGCATCAGCATTAAAACATTAATTGCACAACAAATGCAATGTTATATATTACCCTGCAAGCTTCCTGGCAAGGTACAAGAAAGGTTTCTCGAAATTGTAGTTACTCTTGGCCGAAATTTCATAGTATTGCAGATTCTTCTTCCTGTGGAATGTGACTTGCTTTGCCTTGACCTGCCTGTTCTTTACATCAACCTTGTTTCCACATAGAACAATAGGAATATTCTCACACACTCTGCATTATCAAAACAACATTGTTACACAAAGCTGTTACACGAAAACATCAATAATAGGTAAAGACCGTCATTTTTAACACACCTGCAAAGATCCCGATGCCATGTAGGAACATTCTTGTATGTCAACCGGGCAGTAACGTCAAACATAATTATGGCGCATTGCCCATGGATACTGCAACACATAAATATTAAAAAGTCAGAGGAATAATATGAATAATATTTGGTACACTGCAGTAGAGTTTTTAACCTACAGAAGCAAGATCAAAGGGTTCACAAGTGTCTTACAAGGATATAGTAAAATATTAAAAAAGACACATAGCAAGTTTTTAAGAATGCTTGTGGAATTAAAAAAAAACACACTGCAAGTGCACCAAACACTAACACAAACAAGAATACATAGCTACAACATCTTAGGTTCATAAAAGAAAAGGACATGAAAAAGTTGAGGTATAAGCCATTGGGTACAAAGAATCGAAAATGCATCCCAAAGCCTTAGCTAAAAGGAATTACATCACTATGTTTATAGAAAAAGGTGCAAGTAAAAGAATCACTCACTAGTAACCATCTCTGAGACCACCGAACTTCTCCTGTCCAGCAGTATCCCAGCAGTAGAAACGGATTTTGCCACAGTTAGTGAAGAAGTCCAAGGGATGAACCTCCACACCAATGGTTGCTGTACATTCAAAAAGATAAAATCACTTACGTAACCACTTAATCAAACACCTCTTGCTTCAAACAGGACTAACGCCAGAAAACAGAGATTGTTAAAACACTTACGCTCATATTTCTTTTCAAACTCTCCAGTTAGATGCCTCTTCACGAAGGTAGTTTTTCCTGCAATCATCACAGAAAGTTCAAGCAAAGTCCAAAACAATGTGCCCACTTAAACAAAATAAATTACTTTTTTAATATTAAAACAAAAGCAAAAGGCTAAAACATATACATCTAAGAGATCACAAACCTCGGAAATGAAAGCCTATTAAATACTCTTTTTTACTTTATTTTTATAAAATTCAAAATATGAAATTATCAGCGTCAAATAATAACGATTTGAAGAGAACATAAAGTTCGAATTTCCGACAATTTCATAAACAATCAAAATCAAACGTATTGAATTAAAACCTTACAAATCGAATCTACGAGTAAAGAAAATGGAAATTACCAGTTCCTCCATCGCCGACGATAACGAGCTTGAAGCTCGGATAATCAACAGTTTGCTGGTTCGGCAAAGCCTGCACCACGAATCAAGGGGAAAAAATAAAGATCTATCTTGACACTAAAACCCTAGATTATAGTTAAGATATAGAAAACAACCAAAAAAATAAAAAAGCAGAGAAAGAGAGAGGGGCTCACCATTGATTCGGAGGCGGAGATACAATAGAAACGAATCTACAAATCTTGCGTTTGTTTGGCGAAAGTAGAGCTAATCGGAGTTGAGTGATTTGGGAGACGGCGATAACCAAAGGGTTTATAAGAGCGAGGGCTTTTGGGAGTCTAAGCTCGGCTTTAAAATGACGCAACTCTCTCTGCCGTTGGATTCGATTACTTACCCATCTTTCCTCATCTCGTGTCGACCGTTGGATCATGTTTCCCTTGGGGTCCACTTCTAGTATGCCGCGTTACTGCCCTTTTCCGGTTTTTGAGGGAGTGGATGGTAATTTAGTAAATATCATGTAGTTTTCTTCTTTCTTTTTTTTGGTTGAGAAGAAAACAAAATCAAATTACGTGGCAGTGCCCTCTAAAGGACACCCAGCTTCATCTCCAAGCAGTAGCCGGCGAGGGAAATACTTGTAACCATGCCAGCTACCTTAAAATATAAAATTGATACTTTAGCCTTTAAAATTTTTTAAAAATTATAAATTAATAAAAGTAAAATTATACATTGGTTCCTTTAAAATTATAAAAATTTAATTTAATCCTTTAAAAATTATAAAGATTTAGACTATAAAAAATTAAAATTTTTTCCGCCCCTACAAAATTGTTCTGACTTCGCCCCTGCTTGTAACCCAGTTTCACATCCTTTAAACATTGCTTCCATACCATCATCAGTGACACAGTTACCTTCTCTATACTACATATATGTTGAATCTTCAACTCTCGCCTCGTTTGAGTGAAGTCGCCAGCGATGGAAGAACAGCATTATGATGCAATGCTTTACCATGGCCATTCAACAAATGCCTACAGAAACATTATGAAGCTCCAAGATCACCCGTGTAGCACCCAACTCCACTGCAAACGCTAAGCCATCATACACACACCATAGTTCTGCCTCCACAACCCAACACATCCCGAAACTCCTCGAGAAGCCTATCACCCATCGGCCAAGACAGTCACGAATTACCCCTCCAAACGCTGCATGTTATCCTCAATTCGGACTGCTCCACCAATATTCACCTTGCACTGTCTCACCACTGGTCTTTCCCACATAATTGATCTTTGATTGTGTTGACAATAGGGATTTAAATTATGATTACGGTCGCATTTTCAGTCAAATCACATTTATTGCGATTACGGACATACTGCAGGCTATCGCAACCATTGCGAGCATAGCGGTAGTATTTTTTTTTTAAATCTGCACACCTTATTGTAAAAAGTAAACAATTTGTTATGATCTAAGAGAATTATAAATTGAAGAAGAGAAAAATAAAAAAAATAAAGAAAGAATGTTCAGTTTTCACTTTTTTTTTTGGATATAGTAAGTTTGTACATATCTTTTATTTATAATGCTTCGAGTGGACCAATATTAAGGTACTATATAAATGATTTAGAGGTTACAAAATAATGAATTTAGGGGTTATGAACACTCATTCTTTAGGAGTTACAATGTGATAAATTTGAGGGTATGAACATCCTATTTAAAGGGCTTCAAGTACCATAAGTTACAAAACATTAGAGACTAACATTAAGATACCTAATAAATGATTTAGGGGTTACAAGATAATAAATTTAGGAGTTATGAACATTCATTCTTTAGGAGTTACAATATGATAAATTTGGGGGTATGGACATCCATTTATCAATAGATTTACAACACTCCCCCTAGATGTCCAATCTATTATTAAAAGTTGTCTCGTTAAAAATTTTATTAAGAAAAACTCTATGGGATAAAAACCTAATGAAGGAAAAAAATTATATAATCTATTATTACAAGTTATCTTGTTAAAAACATTTACCAAGAAAACTCAGTGGAACAAAACCTTGATTAAAGAAAAAGAGTGCAACGTGTTTTTTGACTCCCCCTACTGACAACATCATACTACATCTTTGAGTTGATGCATTTCAATCTTGTGTAGTAGTCTTTCAAATATTGAAGTTAGCAATGCCTTGGTAAAAGGATATGCTAAATTATCACTAGAACAAATTTGTTGAACTTCTATATTATATTTCTTCTCAAGATCATGAATGCAGAGTAATTTTGGTGAAATATGTTTCGTTCTGTCACTTTTGATGTAACCATAATTTAATTGAGCTATACATGTTACATTATCTTCGTATAAAATAATTGGCATATTTTTCTATAAAGGCAAATTACATATCTTTTAGATATATTGGGTTAATAACCTTAGCCAAGCACACTCTTGGCTTGCCTCATGCATTGCAATTATTTCTACATGATTTGAAGAAGTGGCAGTTAATGTCTACTTTGTTGAACGCCATGATATGACAATTGAACGTTGTGATATGACAATACTTTCATATGTAAATAAATATCCCATTTGAGGTCAACCTTTATGTGGATCCGATAAATATCAGCATCAGCATAGCCGACTAGTAGAGATTTTGAATCATTTGAATAAAATAACCTCATATCAATGATCCTTCTAAAATAACTAAATTCATGTTTAATTTCATTACAATGTCTACGTATTAGAGAAGAACTAAATCTTGCTAGCAAGTTTACAATGAAAGCTATATCAGGTCTTATGTAGTTTACAATATATATGAATGCCCCTATGGCAATTAGATATAGTACTTCAGGACTAAGAAACTCTTCATCATTCTCGCAAAGACGATTATTCACATCTAATGATCGTACAACAATTGTGGTACTTAATGGATGTGCTTTATCAATTTCTTTAAAATCTTTTCCGTATAAGTTGACTAATAAATATGAATTTCATCTTTAATATGTTTGATCTGTAGGATTAGACAAAACTTTGTTTTTCCAAGATCTTTTATCTTAAAATCTTTCTTCAAATAATTTATTATATTTTGAAGCTCTTTAAAGTTCTAATAATATTTAAATATTCAATTTTTTCAAACTTCCAACAATGAAAACTAAACCAAAGCTTCTTAATCAACAATTTTAACACTTGGGCTAGCTAAATTCAACATCCTTATAGCATAGTTTAACAAAAATCAAAGGAGAAAACTTACAATGGTGATGGGTAAGTGTTCAAATGTTTTTCTTTTAGTGTTTCTCAATTCTAGTGGTGGAAGGTAGAAGATGAAAAGAAGGTATAATACTTTTGCCTTTAAATTTGACAATTAGGTTCACTTTAGTATTTGTACCTTTTTTGGATCTATTTTAATCCCTGAACTTGAAAATTCTAAAAGTTTGATGATGTGACACTCTAAATTTGAAAAATCAAAGGAGAAAACTTACAACGGTGATGGGTAAGTGTTCAAATGTTCTTCTTTTAGTGTTTCTCAATTCTAGTGGTGGAAGGTAGAAGATGAAAAGAAGGGATAATACTTGTAGCGACGTAAAAATTTTGCTTCGGGTCGCTAATTGTGGCGATTTATTGGAAACTTTGAAAAATATCGAATTTTGATTTTATTATGAAAAGGGAGTCGCCACCGATCCTTTTTCCTAGGTGTGATCGGACACCTATAAAATTCATTTTAAAAGGAAAAATCAGGCTTAGGTCTACGTTTGAAATCCAGAGAAAAATAGTAGGGTTCGGGAGTCGGTTACGCGCGGGGAAGGTATTAGCACCCCCGCGACGCCCAAAATTGGTATCTTAATAAACACGTGTTGTCTTGATTTTAAAAAACACGAGTTCAATTTGAGATTTAATCGTGATCCATTCAAAACACGAGAGATATCAAAATTTAGATTTTTAGATGGATGTTCCGTTTTAACACGAGCCGACATGATTCATCCAACATAGCGACGAAATCACAAGCTCGATGTTGAAATCGGTACATTGCCTCGTTTATTGAAATTAATTGAGAACGTGAAAGATACTTTTGCAATGATAAAACATGAAAACCTTTTTCAAGAAAAATGCAAATGCCAATAGCGATGTATTAAATGAAAAATATTAACAAAATATAAGAGCATTAGAATAATAGAAAATTCCATGAAGAAAAGGATAAAAATAATGACAATGCGACATGAAAGTAATATGTTTACAATAATAGAATAATGAGGAATGTATAAAAAATATCTACATGCGTATATATATAGGCAAATAATAAGATATTGAAAATAATGATAATGTGAAAAAAAAATGACTAATAATAACGATATATAAATACATATAGATACGTGCAATAAAATACATACATAATAATTGAAATAAAAAGTATATACATAATAACATGAATGAAAAGTCCATTAAAGAAACATAGTATGTGCATAATATAAACATCGAAAATAACATATGTACAGAGTAAAAATGTGTAGCATAATAGAGAATAGGTGAACGTAATATACATAGAAATATTAAGAAGGTATATTAGATATGAGATAATAATAAATACAAAAGTAAATAAAACATAACGATGGTATTAACAAAATAAAGTAATTAGAAATAATGCTATGTATAATACCAAGTATGTACATAAATATAATAGTAACAACGAACAACGAACAGAATAAGAGGATTAAAAATATCAAAACGGTAAAAGGATGAAATTAGGAGAAAAACCAAACTTTCGGGCCAAATTTTAAAATAAGTGAGAATGACCTATTTGAACGTGCGTACGAAGAACAGGGACTTAGGAAGTAAATACCCCTGTGCATGAAAACGGCACCGTTCACATAAAGACCCTTCAGCAACGCATGGATTAAATTGGAATAGCAATAAAAAGGTAGGGCTAAATCGGAAGGAGGACATTGGGCTTCATTGCGCGCTCCATGGAAGCAAGAGGACTTATTGCGCAAATACCCCGACGTTCAGAGATGCGCGGACCTTAACCCCGACGGGTCGGGTAGTCGGGCAATCCATATGGGTTCTCTTTACACGGTGCCGTTTTAGGCCATTGAGGAGGGCTCTAAACGGCGCCGTTTAACCATCCTTAAAAGGTTAAAAGAAAACCTAATCGGCAGACTCCCCTCACCTTTCCTTCCTTCCTCCCACGACAGCCGAAAACCCCTCATTTTTGGTCTGAAAAGAACCCTAAAGGATTCTATCCGTTTCACCCTTGCATCGTGCGGCTAGGGTTTGAACCCATCATCGCTGCTAACGTGTCTATGTCGAAGGTAGAGGCTCTCGAGGTCGCACAGGAGGGCAGTCTCCGATCTCCTTCCCCAACCTTCGTGAGTTCTAATGACCTATCGCGTTCTATGTTTTTCTTTAAACTTAAAATGGCATGTAAATGCAGGTAGAAACACTAAAATCGTGTAAAAGGAGTTGGGCTACCGTTCGCTCCTACCCTTGCCCGAATCCAAAAAGGAAAACATGACGTTCGGGTCACCGGAGGATCCTCGGGGTAAGTTTCCTTCCCCTTATTCTCTTTCCTTTTCTTTTGAAATAGATTAAAAAGTAATAAAAAACAAAATTGGAATGAACCAAAAAATCAGAAAAATTAAAAGAGTTTCAATCAACCTTCTCAAAACTGCTCTTTTTGTTGATTTCTGATGTCTGTTTGTACAAGAAGATGGGATCCCTTTTTTTTGCCACTATTTTTCTTTGTTTCTCGTCTAATCGAAAACCCCCAATGCACTGTATTTTCGTATTCAAAAGAACCCCCGTTACATTTTCTTTGTTTTGGCTATATAGCCGATTTGCTTACAATAGTCCTATCACTGTCTATTGCTGCTGTTTCATTACTGTTGCTGCATTTCTGCTTTCGTGTTCGTCATGTTTGCAGGTCTAAGAGGCTACGGGTGATGGGACCATATTCGGCGGAGCAGGTGAAGGCAGTAGGCCTCGGGTCAGTGTCAGAAGACCCTAGGTGCGCCGCACCTAGGGTTCGCTTCTCTGTTTTGGTGTTGGGTTAGGGTGTCTGTTGGGCTTGAATATTGGGCCTTGTAACTTGGTTTTGGGATTTGGGTATTAGAAGTGGGCCCCGGGTATTGGGTAGGATTTAGGCTTAGTTGGGTTTTAGGGGTCTGGTTGTAAATGGGTAGTGGGTTAATTTGTTTAAACGGGCCAATGGCAGGCTTTGTAATTGGGCTCTATTTCTTTTGTAATTTTGGACTATAACAATTGGACTTTTGGACATTAATCGATGTTTTTTTTTTTATTGGTTTATTTGATTTCAAAAATGCTTGTCGGTTTGGGATCAGGCAAATTTAGGCCCGTACAGCTGCCCCTCTTTGCTCATTGTCGTGTAACGAGAATAGAGCAAAGACTCCAAAAGGGCCAAATTTGCCTGGTCTTGTAGGATCCCCACTTCTTGGCATTCCTCTTCTTCAAGTAACTTCAATATGCTCCACTGTAGCTTCAAGGATTTTAGGCTCCTTGTCTTCGATCCGCTTCACCGCAACTTGTAGGTTTGGTTAGATCCACTGCTACAACTTCAGAAATATGCCTTGTAGCCTCAATATGCTCGCATCTTCATGGGTGTAAAATTCGTCACGATCTGCTTCACCGCAACTTGTAGGATGGGATCTGGTATCTTCAAATCTGCCCTGCTCTAGCAATATAAGTTAAATGAACAGAAATTTAAAAAGCAGAAATTGAAAAAGATCAACTCACTTTTCGCAATATGAGTTGAATGAACAGAAATTTAAAAAGCAAAAATTGAAAAAGATCAACTCACTTTTCGCAATATGAGTTGAATGAACAGAAATTTAAAAAGCGGAAATTGAAAAAGATCAACTCACTTTTCGCAATATGAGTTGACTTTTGAAAACATAAATTGTAAATACCTCAGCTTGTGACCTGAGGCGCAACTCGTTTCTCGCAATACGAGTTGACTTTTGAAAACATAAATTGCAAATACCTCAGCTTGTGACCTGAGGCGCAACTCGTTTTTCGCAATACGAGTTGACTTTTGAAAACATAAATTGTAAATACCTCAGCTTGTGACCTGAGGCGCAACTCGTTTCTTGCAATACGAGTTGACTTTTGAAAACATAAATTGCAAATACCTCAGCTTGTGACCTGAGGCGCAACTCGTTTTTCGCAATACGAGTTGACTTTTAAAAACATAAATTGCAAATACCTCAGCTTGTGACCTGAGGCGCAACTCGTTTCTTGCAATACGAGTTGACTTTTAAAAACATAAATTGCAAATACCTCAGCTTGTGACCTGAGGCGCAACTCGTTTCTTGCAATACGAGTTGATTTTTTTGGAACATAAATTAAACTGAAATTGAAAATACCTCAGAGTGTCCTGAGGCTCAACTCACCTCTCGCAATATGAGTTGATTTTTTTTTTTTTGAGACATAAATTAAACTGAAATTGAAAATACCTCAGAGTGTCCTGAGGCTCAACTCACTTCTCGCAATATGAGTTGATTTTTGAAACCGTAAAATTTGAACATGGTACCAAAACATATTATTTGGTGAAGTTCTGATGTCCTTTCCTTGATTTGGTGCAATTGTCATCGCATCTTCTTGCCCTGTTGGAGCACCTGAATATGTCGTGCATGTGTTTGTCTTAAATGTATGTATGCCTACATGATTATGCTATGCGCCCTAGACATGTTTGTCACATGTTGCTTTTCATCGAGATTTCTTGTGACGATTTGCATTTATTGCTTCAATTCTTGACTTTTTTTCAAGCTTTGTACTCGTCTTCCATCTTCGTGAGTAATCTGTGTTTTTCGGACATCACTCTTTTGCCCCTGATTGAACTTTTGTCCTTGCTTTTGAGGCTCTTGTATTCATCCGATTCTCATCTGTGTAATACTCGACATTTCTTTCGGTTCGAGTATATTATTTCAAAATGCCCTAGATACTCAACGCATGAACTCTTCCATGTTTCTCGATCAAGAATCTTTTTGAGCATGGCTTCTTGCATAGGAAATCTCAGGCTTCTGAAAATGTTTCAAATACTGTAGTCTTGCCGTTTGACTCATTGCTCGGATTGTCTTTACTTCTTGGGCCCAGATCCATTTCATTAGGCTGCCTTCTCAGGTTTTTATCTTAATCCTTTTCTTGTTTATTAAGATGTCCTTTTCAGTTATCATCTTGATCTTCTTCTCCTTTTTCAACTTGGGACGTCTTATTATTTGACTAGTATTTCGACTCAAAACTCGAGGGAATGATTGTGTTTTGTTCAACCAGCTTGCCCCACTATGACCTCAGGGTTCCTTCCATTGCATCTCAAAGGTACATGATCTGTAACTTGTTTCATCAAGATTATATCATTGACGCGATATCCAGTTTCTGTTCAGCTAATACCTTTGATTTAAAAATCTGAGGAGATGATTTCAATCTGGATTTGGAGATTTCCAGCCCTTAAGCGTGGAAGGTCTTAAACAATAGTCCTGTTTTAGGTTTTTGTACTATTTAGAAACTTCCAAGGTAATACACAAAACTCCTTTCATAACAATGTTATTAGTCCACTAATCATTATTTCAACGTGAAATGCTTGAAAAAGGATCATGACAATGAACAAGAAGGAAATTAAACGCAAGCATAACTCGAAACAAGCGAGTTAAGCGAAAGCGATCAAGAAAGAATTTATTGGGAGCATAGCTCGACATGAATAAATTAATCAAATAAAAAGGAAATTGATCGGGAGCACAACCCGTCATAATTCGAAGATAGCAAATATGCTCGGAAAGATGAAAGCCAGGTGTCCCAGATATAGTAACCTAAGCTTCTCTGTCCCAATTCTTAAGAACTCCTCTAAGCTCGATGTGTGCCTAGGGGATTCGGAGTACTCTGTCGATGCCCCAAGATGTAGCATACTTCCTCATTGTTAATTCAAGCATGATAAGGCTACCATGTGCCCCACTTTTGGTCAGAATTTGAGCCGCCCTTTTTTGGGTTTTCAACTCAAATGCCCTTTTGACTCAAAGCGCCCTTTGCGGGTTTTCACTTTGGCCTCTCCTTTTTCTTTTTTCTTTTTCTTTTCTTTTTTCATCTTTTTTCCATTTTCCTTTTTCTTCTTTTTCCATTTTCCTTTTTCTTTTGGATCGACTTCTTTAGAAGGTTTCAAGACGCCCCTTGCGAGTTTTCCTCTTGATTTCCTTGAAAAATTCTTGTGGACGAATTCTTCTCGACGTAAGTTTGTATCACCCATTTTGACACGTTTGATTAGGATGGATACTCTCAAGTTAAGTTCACTAGGGATACTCAAATTTTGACTCTATCGAGGCTTGAGAGAAGAAATCTTGATCCATAAACCCATGAGAAAGAGGTTGCCCCAGCAGCAATCCTAGTTGTCGTTTGACAAGCCTTGTACAAAGATGGTTCAACGATTCTCAGCAAATAAAGTTGCTGATATTCTCTTTCAACTTGGAAGACTAAGGTACGTAAATTGCTCCTAGAGCAGTCATCCTACCATGGCTCGATGATGTTTCTTAAGCGTCCTCAGACCTTATAAATTTCTCCAACTGTGAGGCTGCCGAGCAGACAGGAACTACTACAGGCGTGGCAGTGTTGCTCATTTGATATTCATATGCTAGAGAATGAACTATCTCTTGTAGACCATTAGCCAAAACCCGATCTGATCTAAGAGAACATGATAGTGAATATGCCTCTTGGTCCCAATCATTCCAGCATGGGCTCAAAGATAGAAGTCATTGTTCTTAGGATGTCAGACTTCATTGTCTATAACAGTTCCAGACGGGACATTGTCAAGAAATCTCTGCTGGCAAAACTTAGTATGATGGTTTTTCTGTGCCATAATGACCATGAACTTGGGGTTCCTATTTTTGTCAAGGAACTTGATCAAATTCTTCGTTCCAAACCTGATTAAACTGAGACTTGCTAACTCGATCCTTAGAAATAATGAGCTGATCAGGCTTCCTCTTTCCTGAATTTGTATAGAAGTCTTCCCTCATGATACCTTCATCCACTGGTTTGAAAGGAAAATCTATCATTTCAAGCTTTAGAGACTGTGTACGGACTGATGCCTTTGAGATCGTAGGGATTTGAAGGCGTTTGCTTCAACGTCAGCATAGAGAGTAAATGGTAGATTCTTATACCAATTTTTACCAGTCTCGGTCATCTTCTTCAATTTATTTCTTCTTCTTTTTTTTTCTTCTTTTTTTTTTTGGCAACCTTTGTTGTGTGGTGTCTTATCTTTGAATAGACTGCCAACTTTTGACATTTTGCAGTTGGATACGATCTCTTCTTTTCTTTTCTTCTCTCTTTTTCTTTTTTTTTGGATTTGATGACCGTTACTTGGTAACTTTGGCACACGAAGTGTCCTTACTCTCTTGGTGAAGTAATTGATCATCGTGAAAGTGACTTGAAGTAGGTGAAGCTGGCCCATTGACGTCTGTGCCCCACATGGAGAGTCTTCAAAGCAACATGAATCTTATTTCCCTCGATTTGACCTTTACAACACGTTGATGTAGTCCTCTTTCATGGCGAGCTGGCAATATCTCGGCTTTAAGATCAGTCTGGCTATTGTAAAACCACTGGCATGTATCCTACGACTATCCTTGCGGACTTCTTTTGAAATTTTAGTGTGCCCGTGGCTCAGTAGCCTAGGCCCGTCTTGATATGGTTATGTGAAGATGTTTGAGTTTTGAAATCACCCAATGATGTCTCGCCTTTTGGCAGTGAGCTAGGCTTCAATCCTTGTTTGCTCACGATGTCCACTGTCCTTGTGGGATTCGTTTTCATCTTGTTCTACCATCCTTAACAAATCGGAAGATAGGCCACAATCTTTGTCATCTACGAAGTCTTGAGATTCCCCTAAGCACACATTTCGCTCCAAAGGAGATTCCAGTTTAGTAACAGTGTCGCTCATGATATCGATATCTGGAGACCCCCTTTTTGCAAGTATAAAGAAAGAATTCAAAGAATAAATGAATCTAAGAATGATTATTTGTGTGTCATGATCATAAAGAATAAGTAAAAGAATATTTGAAAATAAGTTCGAAGAAAACTAGAATCTAAGAACAATTGTGCAGTATGGTTATGAATAAAAGGATAAAAAATCTAAGAATAATCGTTGTATGATATGAGAAATAAATGAAAATTTATTCAAAAGATGCATTCTTATTGAAATAAAGATCCTAGACAAAGGCCTATTTTCACAAAAGGATTCTCACTGCCTCTAGGCTTAAAGCAGTAAGCGTGTTCTGGGTATTACCCTGAGTTAGCTCTAAAAGGACAGAGACTTCTTCCACAGCCCTATTGTTCACAAAACTCCCAGGCATGCAAGGGCAAATGCTTGGTAAATTTCATTCCTTGGTCACTGCGTTCACATTCCCTCTATTATGGTCAGGGAATGGATTCTTGGTCGCATTGCTCGCATTATCAAATCGCAGAATGCCCGTATCAATGAGTCCTTGGACTCGTCTTTTAAAGGCGAGGCAGTTCTCGATTGAATGCCCTGTATTTCCCGCATGGTATTCGCATCGAGCGTTCGAATCATACCACTTGGGATATGGAGGCTGCAATGGTTTTATATAAACTGGAGACACCATGTGCGCATCATATAGCCTGTGATATAGCTCCGTATACGACATTGGAATTGGCGTAAAAGGGAGCTTTCCAGTTCTTGATCTAGTATTAGATTCTTGCTTTTGAGGAACCTGATGGCTAGGGGTTGTCCTTCTTGGCTGGCCTATGGTAATCGGCTTCACCTTACTTTCCTTTCCCTTTATTACCCTCGAAGTACCCTCTTGCGAGTTCCACTTTCGCTTTTTAAAGGCCTCGTACTGTTTTGGGCATTCTATACTGGCCTGGGGTTTAGTGGTAACGGGTATCCCTTGCGAAGGTACGTCTGATTGAGTCTGGTCGTTTATTGGAGGGGAATAAACGATGTCTTCATTCTCATCCTCGCTGTTGTCCACTGATTCTTTTCTCCTTTTGAGCCCTTCGGCTAACAGCTGTCTAAGCTGGCTAATCATCTGTCTTTGGAGCTCTACCATCTGGTTCTGCATATCCTGCTGAATTCTGGATAACTGCTCTTGCATCTGTATTTGCCTATGTTCTATCTGTTCTAACCTTCGTTCCATGGCTCTTAGGTTAACTGAAATAATTTTATCTAATTAGGGTCGTTTCGTAAAAATCTAGTGCAACTGATGCAATGTAAATAATGCAATGCAAATGATGCAATGCAAATGCATGAAATGCAAATGCAAATGAATGCAAGAAAAGAAGCGTCGACCTTATATTCAGTTCCATTAGGAGAATTTTTTTTCTAGGGAGCAGATTTCTTCACATAGAATGGATCACATATGCGGTCTTGCCCTCATAGTCCAAGCGAAGATGCCGATCTTTTTCTTCATGTCTGAATACTATGGTCGACTCTCGTAAACTTGCCAAAGATATCTTCATCAGTGCCTTTTTGCTTGGTCTGGGTCGCGACTCGTTGTTCACTCTTCCTAGCGATACTCGCTTGCTCCTTTAGGAAAGTTGAGACTTGACGGCTCCCGCATAATCTTTATCAATTTGAGTCTTTCAGGTAAAACCTGGCATTCCTTTGTGAGCTATCATCCTTCTTCCCTTGTGCTCACTTGGATCATACATGGGCAACCGCATGGTAATCCACTTTATCAAGAAATTCGTCCCCTTATGACGAACTCCCCTATTTAGGAATCGAATACGGATCAACACCTCTTTTCTATAATGATGCGATGTAATGTAATGCAAATGTATGAGTTTGGTGTTGATTTCAAGATAGCCCCTATCTAGGCATTTCATTCATTCAAAAGAGTTCGTTACAAAACATTTTGCCATCTTAATTCGGCCATCTATACAAACTTTCTAGCTACATCACTATACTTCTTCACCCGCTCCAAGAATTCTGATATGCTGGATCGTTGACTTGGTGGGAATCGACAACTGAGATCTTCTGCTTCATCTGATAATTGGACCATGTATATTGCTACTCCACGGATTTCATTAATCAAGAAGCCAAGTTGCATTTCCCTTTCTTGGAGGTCCGTTTTATAAGCGTGGATATCTCTATCGTATTGATCATTTTTTTCTTCCAAAGCCTTTAAGAGAGTGTCCAATTGTTGTTGGCGAGCTTGCATCGCGTCTTCCAAATCTCTTATTCTTTCTCTTAACCCCTGACATTCAGATCGGCTAGTCATCAGTTCATTAGACGCAGTCTCACATTCAGCATCTTTCTTTCTCAATTCTATCATGGCCCGAGCAGTCTTTTCCTCCTCTTTCTTCGCCTTCCCTTTCCAAAATTCCATTCCGCCTTTTACGTTGCTCAATTCTTCCTTCCATTCTTCAGGTGACTTGCCTAGTCCGCTATTCTTGATAGTGGCTCTTAGCTTCTTATTTTCCAAGTGAAGGTCTCTTAAGTCGTTCCTCACGATTTCGGCTTCTTTCTGTACTTTTTCAGTCCTAGATCTTTCAATTTGAACGTCAATCTTTAATTGGTAATTTTCTTCTTGAAGGATGTTAAGATCCTGCAACATCTTGGACTTCTCACGCTCAAATTCTCCTCGAGCTATTTCAAGTCCGGATGGTGTTTCCTCTACGAAAGGGTTCTGAGCAGCATGACTCGTCGATGATATTTGTTGGCTTTTCACTCGTTGCTTTCTCCACACATCATAGTCTTGGGTGAGAGTGTCGGCATACAGTGCCAACTCCATTAGGTGAATTCTTTTCCAAGACTTACCGGTGTCTCGAACCTTCTTCATGTAGCCCTCGCCCACGAAAGAGAACTCGGATTGCGCTAAGCCTCCAGTGGCGGGTACGAATTATCGTGAAGAAAACTGTCTTTGGACCAACAACGGGGCGTATCCGATTCCTCCCCACAGGCCTAGCAGTGGTACCCAATCCTGACCTCCGACCTTATATAATAAGACTGACGGGCGTATCCATGGCGCCCTCCATGTCACATCCTTAGCGCGGAGATTCTGAAAAACCGAGACCCAATGTTGTTCAGTAATTTCCTTAGGCCATTCTCTCTTACAATAGGCTTCTAAAGGGGAAAACATTTTTGAAAACATGTGATACGGCGTGCGTTCTTCTTTCCAAAAGTGGCTCATAATCCAAACATTGAGCAGTTGCGCGCATCCAATAAATCGTCCTTCCCCTTTCTTCCGACAACTATTCAAGGACCTGAAGGTTTCGGCTAGGATTGTCGGGACAGGGTTGACTCCTTGTTTTAATCTCTCGAAGAAATCCACCACCGCGACTTCAATGTGCCCAAGGACTTTCGGAAAAACAACCAACCCGTAGACGGCCAAAGCAAACAGATTTACCCTCTTTAAGATGTCAGGATGGCTCGAGACCAAATCTCTTATGGATGACCACGGAATACAAATAGTTTCATTCTTCTTCTTTATTTGTTTCTCGGCCCATGTGTCGGTCATATCCGTCAATCTCATTATTTTCTTTTTAAAGGTCATCGGTTTAGGTTCTTTTACATAGATCTTGTAGGGCTGTACATTATCAATGCGAAGTAAGGCCGCGTATTCCTCGATAGTGGGAGTCATATCTTCTCCATTAAAAGTGAAACATTGATAGGCGGGATCCCAAAATTTGACCAAAGCTTGTATCAACTGCTCGTCTACCTTGACAGCGACTAGGTTAGCTATATCACCATACCTCTCAATGAAGATTTCCCTAGTATCCGAGTCCCATTGATTCCAAATCTGAACCAAATCCTCAAGATTATTTTGACGAACATTCACCATTACGTGCCCCGGCAAATCGGCAGCACATCCCTCCATTAGACTATCCCCTCTTTCTCTTTGGGTTTTTACAGACCAGTCCCGAACTGTGACATTCCTTTCGGTTGTTTGTGTAATCGACTCCTCCATTAGAAACCCGTTTTTCGGCAACCGATCTCTAATCAACACCTTCCTAATATGATGCCTAGAATGCATGATGACAAATAAGACAACAACAAACAAATCATGGTTAGTAACATAGGTAAAAAAAAGACGAAGAATTTGGCAAATTAAGCTACCCGATCTAATCTATTAAGCAAACCCGATTCCTTTGCATAGAAGATAAAAAAAAGTAAAAGATACGAGACGCTTCTCCCGTGTACTTATTTTGGTAACTACTAAGTGGACAGGGGTTCAGCACGGCTCTAATTGGGTGGTTCGTATGTTTCACTACATGTGGTTTTGGTTCTAGATGGGTACTCGAATTGTCCGTACTGTCATCTACTAAGACTAATACGAAACCTCGATCATGGCCCATCACGGGCTTACGAGCTCAATTCGAGGGATTACATTTACTTATGCCTATGCGGAGGGACAAGTTAACTCACGAAAGCATAAGTCATATGTAACCCGAAAGTATTCACTAGCCTGTGCGGAGGGACAAGTTAACTCACGAAGGCGTAGCGTTTACTTTCACTTAAATGGACAGAGCCCGAGTATGGCGCTCATGTTATGCAGAATGCACGTGAACAGTGTGTGGGGAGAGACTTACGAACCTTTCACTTTATTCAAAACTAAACTAGAATCGCAAACTAAGAACTCAAGCAAAAGGATGAAACAAGCTTGCAAAATATTCACAACAATTACAAATGCATGATTTTTCAAAAAATGAAATTTTCGGACTATGGTTAAATATCAAATTGAACAAAGAACTTTGAAAATTTTAACAACACATATTTGTTTCAAGACTCGACTCTCAAAAACTGGATCCCCAGTGGAGTCGCCAGCTGTAGCGACGTAAAAATTTTGCTTCGGGTCGCTAATTGTGGCGATTTATTGGAAACTTTGAAAAATATCGAATTTTGATTTTATTATGAAAAGGGAGTCGCCACCGATCCTTTTTCCTAGGTGTGATCGGACACCTATAAAATTCATTTTAAAAGGAAAAATCAGGCTTAGGTCTACGTTTGAAATCCAGAGAAAAATAGTAGGGTTCGGGAGTCGGTTACGCGCGGGGAAGGTATTAGCACCCCCGCGACGCCCAAAATTGGTATCTTAATAAACACGTGTTGTCTTGATTTTAAAAAACACGAGTTCAATTTGAGATTTAATCGTGATCCATTCAAAACACGAGAGATATCAAAATTTAGATTTTTAGATGGATGTTCCGTTTTAACACGAGCCGACATGATTCATCCAACATAGCGACGAAATCACAAGCTCGATGTTGAAATCGGTACATTGCCTCGTTTATTGAAATTAATTGAGAACGTGAAAGATACTTTTGCAATGATAAAACATGAAAACCTTTTTCAAGAAAAATGCAAATGCCAATAGCGATGTATTAAATGAAAAATATTAACAAAATATAAGAGCATTAGAATAATAGAAAATTCCATGAAGAAAAGGATAAAAATAATGACAATGCGACATGAAAGTAATATGTTTACAATAATAGAATAATGAGGAATGTATAAAAAATATCTACATGCGTATATATATAGGCAAATAATAAGATATTGAAAATAATGATAATGTGAAAAAAAAATGACTAATAATAACGATATATAAATACATATAGATACGTGCAATAAAATACATACATAATAATTGAAATAAAAAGTATATACATAATAACATGAATGAAAAGTCCATTAAAGAAACATAGTATGTGCATAATATAAACATCGAAAATAACATATGTACAGAGTAAAAATGTGTAGCATAATAGAGAATAGGTGAACGTAATATACATAGAAATATTAAGAAGGTATATTAGATATGAGATAATAATAAATACAAAAGTAAATAAAACATAACGATGGTATTAACAAAATAAAGTAATTAGAAATAATGCTATGTATAATACCAAGTATGTACATAAAAATAATAGTAACAACGAACAACGAACAGAATAAGAGGATTAAAAATATCAAAACGGTAAAAGGATGAAATTAGGAGAAAAACCAAACTTTCGGGCCAAATTTTAAAATAAGTGAGAATGACCTATTTGAACGTGCGTACGAAGAACAGGGACTTAGGAAGTAAATACCCCTGTGCATGAAAACGGCACCGTTCACATAAAGACCCTTCAGCAACGCATGGATTAAATTGGAATAGCAATAAAAAGGTAGGGCTAAATCGGAAGGAGGACATTGGGCTTCATTGCGCGCTCCATGGAAGCAAGAGGACTTATTGCGCAAATACCCCGACGTTCAGAGATGCGCGGACCTTAACCCCGACGGGTCGGGTAGTCGGGCAATCCATATGGGTTCTCTTTACACGGTGCCGTTTTAGGCCATTGAGGAGGGCTCTAAACGGCGCCGTTTAACCATCCTTAAAAGGTTAAAAGAAAACCTAATCGGCAGACTCCCCTCACCTTTCCTTCCTTCCTCCCACGACAGCCGAAAACCCCTCATTTTTGGTCTGAAAAGAACCCTAAAGGATTCTATCCGTTTCACCCTTGCATCGTGCGGCTAGGGTTTGAACCCATCATCGCTGCTAACGTGTCTATGTCGAAGGTAGAGGCTCTCGAGGTCGCACAGGAGGGCAGTCTCCGATCTCCTTCCCCAACCTTCGTGAGTTCTAATGACCTATCGCGTTCTATGTTTTTCTTTAAACTTAAAATGGCATGTAAATGCAGATAGAAACACTAAAATCGTGTAAAAGGAGTTGGGCTACCGTTCGCTCCTACCCTTGCCCGAATCCAAAAAGGAAAACATGACGTTCGGGTCACTGGAGGATCCTCGGGGTAAGTTTCCTTCCCCTTATTCTCTTTCCTTTTCTTTTGAAATAGATTAAAAAGTAATAAAAAACAAAATTGGAATGAACCAAAAAATCAGAAAAATTAAAAGAGTTTCAATCAACCTTCTCAAAACTGCTCTTTTTGTTGATTTCTGATGTCTGTTTGTACAAGAAGATGGGATCCCTTTTTTTTTGCCACTATTTTTCTTTGTTTCTCGTCTAATCGAAAACCCCCAATGCACTGTATTTTCGTATTCAAAAGAACCCCCGTTACATTTTCTTTGTTTTGGCTATATAGCCGATTTGCTTACAATAGTCCTATCACTGTCTATTGCTGCTGTTTCATTACTGTTGCTGCATTTCTGCTTTCGTGTTCGTCATGTTTGCAGGTCTAAGAGGCTACGGGTGATGGGACCATATTCGGCGGAGCAGGTGAAGGCAGTAGGCCTCGGGTCAGTGTCAGAAGACCCTAGGTGCGCCGCACCTAGGGTTCGCTTCTCTGTTTTGGTGTTGGGTTAGGGTGTCTGTTGGGCTTGAATATTGGGCCTTGTAACTTGGTTTTGGGATTTGGGTATTAGAAGTGGGCCCCGGGTATTGGGTAGGATTTAGGCTTAGTTGGGTTTTAGGGGTCTGGTTGTAAATGGGTAGTGGGTTAATTTGTTTAAACGGGCCAATGGCAGGCTTTGTAATTGGGCTCTATTTCTTTTGTAATTTTGGACTATAACAATTGGACTTTTGGACATTAATCGATGTTTTTTTTTTTTATTGGTTTATTTGATTTCAAAAATGCTTGTCGGTTTGGGCTCAGGCAAATTTAGGCCCGTACAATACTTTTGCCTTTAAAATTGACAATTAGGTTCACTTTAGTATTTTTACCTTTTTTGGTTCTATTTTAATCCCTGAACTTGAAAATTCTAAAAGTTTGATGATGTGACACTCTGAGTTTGAAAAATATTTTTTTTGGATAATGATGTAGTACAATCTCAGAGTATCATATTCAGTGTTTTAATAATCGAACCCATGGTTGAATAGGTTAGATCATCAGTTCTCAATTCAACCAATTTGATCAGTTTGACAAAAAATCTAAAAAAAAAAAAGTACATAGAAAGATAAAACCGATTTAACTTGGCTTTTTAAATTTTTATGAATATCTAATTATTTATTTGATTATTATTGATTCGATGGTTGAATAGAGAATTGGTTATCTAACATGTTCAACCATCGGTTAAATTATTAAAACACTAAATATGACATTTTGAGTTGTATCACATCATTATCTAAATGTTTTTTTATTTTATTTTTTAAGTGATAATGTAGCGGAATATCAAAATGTCACATTATCAAACTTTTAATTTTTTTCAAATTCAGTGATCAAAATGGACCTAATTTTCAAGTTCAAAATAGATTGAAAAAATACATATACCAAAGTAGTTTAAATTAAGTTAATTTTATTTTGTTAAATTTTCAATTAAAAAATTAATATACTACTAGAAATCTTATCACATGATTTATGAAATTAAAAATAAAAAATAGTTTAACTTGTCAGTAAAAGAAAATTGGAGTAGGTAAATACATCATATTAATAATGTCAAATGTACTCCAATTGTTTATCATGATATTGTCTTTTTTTCTATAGTACATCAAAAACTTAAAATGTTAGTGAAAGAAATTCAATATTAAAATTTAATATTTAAAAGAAATCCTATCATATACATATCCGTGTAGAAACCACAAATTTAAAATATGAATGTGTATTTAAAAATAACATACAATAAATTATACAACTTATGATATGAAATTAATTAATAATAACACATGAAATATAGACATTACTCAAATGGAAAGACATAATGCATTTTTTGGCCCTCTAACTTTACAAAAAGAAAAAGTCATTTTAACCTTCCATTTAATTTTTTTGTCTCTTTTAGCCCTTAAACTTGCATTTTTTGTCAAATTACCCCGAAATAGATGGAAGAGTAAATGTTTGTTAACTTTGTTGATGTGGCATACCCACTAATTGCCACGTAGATGACACATCATCAATTAATTATTATTTTATATTTTAAAAATATTAAAAATATATTTTTATATAATATTTTATAATAATTTTAATGATTTTAAATTTTAAAAATAGTATTTATAATTTTTAAAATTTTAAAAAATTAATTAAATGTCGAATGTGTCATCATCTATGCAACATCAGCAAAGTAAAAAAAAAATTAACTTTTCCATTTATTTTGGGGTGATTTGATAATAAAAAAAGTAAGTTTAAGGGCTAAAAAAGACAAAAAATAAATAAATAAATGAAAGGCTAAAATGACTTTTTTGTAAAGTTGAAGGGCAAAAAAGTCGTTATGTCAAATGAAAAGAATTAGATTAGATTGCTTATTATGATATTGTTATCAATTTTGAGTTGGTATCGAGTTAATTTGGGACGCCAGCTCAATCAAATATATTATTAATACTTCAAATATTATCACATGCGTAAGCGTATGAAAACTACAAATTTACAATATAAACGTATATTTAGAAAAAAAGATATAATAAATAATAAAATGTATAATTTGAAACTAATTAATTATAATAACACATAAAATATATACAATATTTAAAATAAAAATAGATTAAACAATTAATGGATATAATTTATGCATATTAAAATTAAAAAAAATGTATGAAACATTTTAGAATAAAACTTTGAATGAGTGATAATTTAAAATTTTACTAATTCTATTAACATATGCATATTTTAATTTAATTTGCTTAAAAAAAATACTCTTAAATAATACAAGTGGTCCAATTGAGGATCACACCAAATTAATAAAATATTTAATAATTAATAAAATATTTAATAAATAGTATAAATGATAACTTATTATTTTAATATCGACATTTACGTAGAACGAAAGAAATCAGAGAAGAAAAATAAAGACGAAAAGCCATACGTGAATTCATGGTAAAGAAGTTCAAACCTGATATTTCAACAATTTTTCAGAAACCATGGAGAATTGCTTAACTGGATGTTTTAGTCGAAGTATAGAGAAGTCGAAGATCGAACCTGCCTCAATCTAATTGATTGCCTATTACCAATCAACATCAAACATTCTTTTAATTAGTAATGACATAATAGATTATATTATACTCGGCCCTAAAACTTCTTATCTTTTCAAGAATATACAATGGCCATGAAACGTAAACCTATTTTACTAAGGTGTTGGGCCAATCTAACATAATCATACCAATGCTGCAAAAATACAAATATTACAAAATATATTAGCCAAAATGGAGTTTAACGGCCGATGTTCATTCAAAGGATGAGAGGGCCTCACGGCATTTTTAAGTAAATTACATAGGAACGGGAATGGGAAGATGAAGAACTGAATGAAAATGAGAGCAAAGGGTAATTCCAATATTCTTCTCAAGAATTTCATATTCAAAAACATATAGCGTAACTATCACAGAAGGATTTCACTGAAGGCAACAAAACCCATAACAACAAAAAGCAAAAATCGAAAACACGACCAAAGATCCCCCATAACAACAATTATATTCGTAAAATCCTACACTACAAATTCATCCTCCGTCACTCCTCCCTACTTGCATTTTAAATACGAAAATGAGAGAGCACACATCCAGACGGGAGTGAAAATGAAAAAGCAGCAGAAATTGTTGATGGCTCTCTGGCAACTCAAACCCCTCTCTATTCAAATGCATCATCATCATCATCTGGAAGGGGCTGACTGGCTGCTGCTGCAAGCTCAGCCTCATGCCTAACAACAAACCAACCAATCAATCCAATCAGTTTTCAATAGAATGCGGGTGAGAATAAATGATGGATACAAAATCAATTTGCAGTGAGGGTTATCTTACTGTTGCTGTGCAGCCAAGTCAATGTGTACTTCAGGAGGAGCAAGTGCAGGAGACTCCACGAAGTGAAGATTAGGATCACTAGAATCATCAAAACAACACCAATTTTAGACATTGATCGAAGCATCGGCATTAAATCATCAATTGCACAACAAAAGCAATGTTCTATATTACCCTGCAAGCTTCCTGGCAAGGTACAAGAAAGGCTTCTCAAAATTGTAGTTGCTCTTGGCCGAAATTTCATAGTATTGCAGATTCTTCTTCCTGTGGAATGTGACTTGCTTTGCCTTAACCTGCCTGTTCTTTACATCAACCTTGTTTCCACATAGAACAATAGGAATATTCTCGCACACTCTGCATTACCAAAACAAAATTGTTACACAAAGCTGTTACACAAAATCATCAATGGGTAAAGACTGTCATTTCTAACACACCTGCAAAGATCCCGATGCCAAGTTGGAACATTCTTGTATGTCAACCGGGCAGTAACATCAAACATAATTATGGCGCATTGCCCATGGATGCTGCAACGCATAAATATTAAAAACGTCAGAAAAACAGTCAACAAAGCAACAACTTAGTTTCTGGGATGCCTGACAGATATAAAACGATAAGTAATAATAAATAGGTATAACATCTTAGGTTCATAAAAGAAAATGTCATGAAAAAGCTGTGGTACAAGTAAAAAGAATTACTTCATGTCAATATAACGATAATTAAAAAAAAAAAAATTCATCAGCATTACTCATCAATGACTATAGATAATTCAACAATTTATAGAAAAAAGCACAAGTTATAGCATCACTTACTAGTAACCATCTCTGAGACCACCGAACTTCTCCTGTCCAGCAGTATCCCAGCAGTAGAAACGGATTTTGCCACAGTTAGTGAAGAAGTCCAAGGGATGAACCTCCACACCAATGGTTGCTGTACATTCAAAAAGATAAAATCACTTACGTAACCACTTAATCAAACACCTCTTGCTTCAAACAGGACTAACGCCAGAAAACAGAGATTGTTCAAACACTTACGCTCGTATTTCTTTTCAAACTCTCCAGTTAGATGCCTCTTCACGAAGGTAGTTTTTCCTGCAACCATCACAGAAAGTTCAAGCAAAGTCCAAAACAATGCGCTCACTTAAACAAAATAAACTCTCTTTTTATAACTAAAACAAAAACAGAAGGTTCAAAAATTTTCACATACATATTCAGATCACAAACCTCGGAAATGAAAACGTATTAACTACTCCTTTTTACTTTATTTTTATAAAATTCAAAATATGAAGTTATCAGCGTCAAATAATAACGATTTGAAGAGAAGCTAAAACGAAAATTCGAATTTCCGACAATTTCATAAACAATCAAAATCAAACGTATTGAATTAAAACCTTATAAGTCGAATCTACGAGTAAAGAAAAATGAAATTACCAGTTCCTCCATCGCCGACGATAACGAGCTTGAAGCTCGGATAATCAACAGTTTGCTGGTTCGGCAAAGCCTGCACAACGAATCAAGGAAAAAAAATAAAGACCTATCTCGATACTAAAACCCTAGATTATAGTTAAGATATCGAGAACAACAAAAAAAGAAGAGAAGAGCAAGGGGCTCACCATTGATTGGGAGGCAGATAGACAAGAGAAATGAATCTACAAATCTTGCGTTTGTTTGGCGAAAGCAGTGCAAATCGGAGTAGAGTGATTTGGGAGACGGCGATAGCCAAAGGGTTTATAAGAGCGAGGGCTTTTGAGAGTCTAAGCTCTTTACTCTTAGACCCCCCGGCTTTAAATTGACGCAACTCTCTCTGCCGTTGGATTGGATACTTCCCCACCTTTCCTCATCTCGTATCGACCGTCCAATCATGTTTCCCTTGGGGTCCAATTCAATAATGCCGCGCTACTGCCTGTTTCCGGTTTTTGAGGGAGTGGATGGTAATTTGGTAAATACCATAGGAAAGAAAGCAAGGGTTTTCTTTTTTAGTTTCTTTTTCCTTTTTATATCGTAGATAGAAATGTATGCCAGCTCAAGCTTAATTTCAAAGCAAATTCAAACCTTCTTTTTATTTTTCCAATTTTCCCATTTCAGTTATTATATAATTTCGAAAAAGAGTAATACACTCTCATCAACAAAATGTCTTAGCTACTGGCAAGATATATTAAATTTTCAAATCCATATTTAAATTTACGGTTTAAAAGGAAGAAAACAATCACCACCAATTTTTTAAAAATAAACAATAAAAAGAATATTAAAAATATATAAAAAAGTAAATCTTTTAGTTTTAAAAAACATTTTTAATGAAAAAATATAATAAATCATACAATTTTATTTTCATTTTCCAAAAAATATATATATTTAAAAATTTAACTAAACACTTGTTTTTTAGTTTTTTTTAATATTTTAAGAAAACAAAAACTGAAATCTAAAACATTTTTCAAATAATAATATTCCATCTAAGATTTTAATATGCATTCCTTTTTGTTGTTGTAACTGTGATTAAATCTCTTGAACAGGGATATAATTAGGGAGATTGGTAAGAGCATTGGTTCTATTAAAATATTTTTTTTTATTTAATCTCTTTAAAGTTTTTAAAATTTTAAATTAGTAAATGTAAAATTATATTTTGACTTCTTAAAATTGATAAAATTTTAATTTAATCATATAAAAATATAAGATATAGACTATTAAAATAGTAAAATTAAATTTGGGAGGAATAGTAAGAGTGGACACTTAGACATCGTATCCACGACTCTTATCCTACCTGGCTTACTTCAGGGACTCCGGGCTTGCCCTAAAACCTACTTGCGTACTGTATGGGAATCTATGCCTAAGCGCTTTTTCATTTCCTTAAGTCATCTAATAGGATAACTTGAAAACTATCTTAACTGATAGAATTGCCCCTTGCTTGCTGGAACATATCCTTTACCTACACTTGCGGAACACTTACTTATTCAAGAGCTGCTCGAAAGTAAGATTCTCGCTTCGTGCTATTCCGCCATCTCCGCTTCTTGGAAGACCACCGCCCTTCTTCTTACTTACGATACGGTTGGTCTGACTAAGCCCATTTGCTTAATGAAGGCCGAGATGAGCTTTCCAGAGTAAGACAGCGTGCTTCACTCCTACGTTAGGATGCTATACCCATAGCCTCCTACGCTTCTCTTCACTACGTTTTTTCTTCTTTCCCGCCTATCGAGGCACCGGGAAGAATGGATTAAATTTTTATTGTCGTTAAAATTACAAATTAATTTGACCTCTCTAAAAAATTAAATGGTTAACTATGAAATAAACTTCATTCGCATAAAATATATACAAAAATCTATTGATTGTTACTATAATATTGTTTTTATAAATAAAATTCAAGCTAAAAATTCACTCATAACCCAATCTCAAATCTTTTTTAAAATAAAACTCGATGAAAAAAACAAAGAAAGCAAGAAGCCTTACCAATGTGATTGGGGGACATTAATCGGAAGTAGTAGAAGAAACATCAACATATAAAATTGCATGATAATCCCATTAAAAACAAGTTGCACGAGATAAAGTGCTCCAACTAGATAATGAACCAGAGGACAAATATTAAAATTGTGATTTCAACCACAAGCAATCCTGGATTAGAATATCAAACTCAAAAATGTTCCACCTAAGCATAATCAATGCATTTATAACCCCTTTGCCAAGAATACATAGTCAACATTCAAAGATCATAACCAAGATAAAGCTTATCCTATAGCCATAGCGTCCATCATATGGGGCTCCAGAACAGTATGATAGAAACCTAGTGTAACCTTTCACAAAGCTACCAGTATTGTCTCTAATGATTGCTCCATCGACATTGCATTTTACCCTCTCCGCAGACAGTTTCTCCCAGACCACAAGAGCTGCTATATGCATTGTACAGGAATACTGCACCCGTTGAAATGTCCCCTGAGTGTCTTTCCAATCTTGCAGAAATTGTTCAGCAAACAATATTATTTTAGAAGATAAACAATAACCAGTACTCAATCTCTGCAATTAGCGTCTGCACTAGATGTAAACGAAAAATTTATGCCAGCAATATTCCACACTTGGACAGCTTTGGGACACTAGAGAAAGTAACCCTTTTTTACTGAAATGTCATACCAGTTGATCATTTGATTTATTCAAAGCAATAGGAATTTTAAATAGTCGTTGATCATCACACGACGCCATTTTCCCTTCAATTAAAGATTTATCCTAAGTCGGGCCATCCTCTTGAAAAGAGCTCACTAACTATAATAAATTCCATACCCATTAAAGGAGCCGGTTCCATGAAAAATTTAGCATCATCAGGCAACCATGGATCGTTATATACTTGGATATCAGTACCATTCTCCAATCTCCATCCGATTCCCTTCACAAGCAAATTCTTGGCAGCAAGAATACTCTTCCATATAAGCGAAGGATTGTTGCCAATTGCTTCTTTATCACTTCCTTAGGCCATTGTTGCAAGAAGTATCCTCATTTCTCCCTCAAATCTTCTTTTCTTTCAAAACCCCAAAAAATCCAATTTTCTTTTGCCTTGAAAACCACCAAAAAGAGGTTATTTTCCCATATAGTCTTGATGGGCATGAAAGTAGGCATTGGAGTAATGGACACAAAGCTTGGAATGATGAGTTAATTTCAAACTGATGGCGTAGTTGTTTCAGTCATTGTTGTTGGTTCTAGAGAAGGAAAAGTCTGGAGTAGTTTATCTGTGGCTTTTTTTGAGTCATGTTAGCGCCATTAACGATTAAATCTATCAAATGATGGTTAATGGAAAATGCAAAATAATTTGTTTTAATCATTGAAAGTTCAATTGTATACATTTTCTTCATAAGAGATGAACTGAATTTTTTTGTTGTTTTTTTTCTTTTACTTTTTAGCGTGGATTTTAATCGTTATGCAATTGAGTCTGTATATAACTTAGATAATTAGACAAAGGATTAGTACATATGAAGATATCTAAATTTGTATCTGTTTGGTAATTAATTTTTTTTTATTTAACTAATACGAAAATTAAAAGTCAATTTATATTTATTTTAAGTACTTAATTAACATCATTAAAATACGTAAAATGACCTCCTATTGGTCGATAATATTAGTTCAGCACTATATAAATATTTTATCAACTAAAAAAAATAACAAGATGAGTTATGAATTTCTAAGGTTAGATGTGAGTTAGGTTAAAAAGAAAAATAGTTACAGAGGGTAAGTTAACTCTGTATACATTAATCCACACAAAAGTAAAAAACCTAAAACAGCCTCCCAAAACGGTGGGCGACTCCAAACAAGAAAAAGTCATAAGCAAGACTTACGATACGCTACTCTAATTTCTTTCATCCAGATCAGATCATCGCCAAACCCGCCATCTTCAGTTCCCGCAGAACTAAATTTCCTCTCAAACCTCTTAAATTTTACTTTTTATTCAATCCCCTCCATGGCCTCCCCTTCCGATCACTCTAATTCGTAAGTCTTTTCGAAAATTCTCCATTTTTCTTAAAATTTCCCCCATATGTTTGTTAACTATCTTTCGTTTCCTTCTTTTCTGATTCTCGCCACTTCGTTTTTAATATTTCTTTTTCATTATCTATTCACAGGGAAGTTGTTTATAGGAGGCAGAACAAAGGACCCCCTTTCAAGTTCCTAGTCCCTTTAGTCTATGCCCCTGTTCTCCCTTTAAGTAAGTCTACAATCTCTCTTGTCCTCCCCTTTTTGGGTGATTTTGATACCTGGGTTTTGTTTTTCAGACATTAGTCTTTTTATGGGTTCTTAATTCTTTTTGCCTTTGTCAGTTCGACTTTCTTTGAGGAAGAACCCAGTTTTAAGGGACCGGCTGTTTACTATTGTGTTGGCTGGGGCTTTTATTCATGGTTCTTATTTGGTGTATCCTTATTATTTTTACCTTATTTTGCTTTAATTACTGTACCTGATTGTTGGTTCTCTGTTTCTCCCCCTTCCTCTTAATCATTCGTGCTTAAATTGTTGAGTGGCTGCTACTGAATATTCTTTTATGTGCTCGTAGTCTTTATGTAAATTGGAGAATCTTGTTCCATTTTCTATGATCTGAACGCTGTATGCTCTACACTTACATCAGTATTCTCAGTTTTGACTGTTTACAAGTATTGAGTTCAATGATGGCATGTGTGTTGTCTAATAAAATTGGTTCAACGTTAATGTATTGATAAATCATGGACCTGGGTATTTGGCTGAATGATAGGTGCATGTATATTCCAGCTATAAAAAGTTGGCTTTCCACATGTCTTGCAATGATGTCTACATGTAACTTATTATCAATAGGAGGTCATTTTGTTTTCAACAATACATGTGTCTCTACAATGCATCATGCAGGTGTTGCCTTTGAGAGATTAATTCATTTGATTGTAAAGAATGGAGATGCATATAAGCAAGATTGGGCTTTCTATTTGGATTCTTTATGCCTCTGAAGAATTTGTTTGGTGAGGAAAAATAAGGGAAAGCATTAAATCATCAGTACATTGGTTTCTCAAATGTTTTAAACTGAAAATTGATTCCCGTGAACTCCAATTCGTTTCATTTATTGTTAAGAGTGCCATTGATTCTGGTTATATAGGGGTTTTTTTAAAGAATTTTTTATAAGGGGGTAGATGTGTGGTGCAAGAGCCAAGAAATATGAAAAGATCATATTTTCTCACTAGTACTAATGAAAATAGCCACAAGTAATCTGAATGTTAAGATTCATACCTTATGCTTATGCTGTCAGCTAAAATAATGCTCTATAACCAAGCAGACGATGATTGATTTCTATCTTACGAATCTAATATGCCTTCATTGATGTTCTGTCCTTGGGAAGCAGTGCATTCTATTTTTAAAAGTCATTCTACAACCTATCTCGCGTCACTTTAAGGTGCAAACTTATAATAAGCACATTTGTAAAAGCAATGCCTTTGTGTTCCCGATTATTTTGTGGTGAGGCATCTCTCCAAGAGAAGGAAAAGGTTTAATTGTACTGTGATATCCTCGTTTTACTTATTAAAATGTGTTTCAAGGGAAAGTTTCTCTTCCTTTTCACTTGAACAACAAACAAGAAACGTAAAATGCATTTCAATATAGATGTGTGAGAACTGTGCAAGAGAGAGACATGCATTGAGAATTACAATATTGACTCTCTTAGTTGTTCAATTTATTTGACATTTAACTTACAGCCTTGTTTTGCTTAATATTAATTGTATGCTGAACATTTTCTCATATAGAACTTGTTCACTCTGCCTCCTAATAAAATTGCATACATACATGCTACATGAGATAGAAAATTTACCAGTCATCTTTCTTTTTTTCCTTCTGTTGGGGATTGGGTGGTGGAAGGAGGCAATCGGGAAATCTATGATATGCCTTTTAAAACATGTAATAATACATGGTTTTACAAGAAGCTAGGAAATCTGGAGTCAGTTTATAATTGAGTTTTGTTTTGTTCCATTAGATACATCTGCATTAGTTAACCTTGTCATTTAGCTATGCTCCTTGTTCTCTGCTTTTCCTCTTCTGGTTTCTTTTCCTTGATAAATTTGCAGTTCGGATCTATATGATGCTGAGAGCAAGTGAACATTGCAGAGTCTGGCTTGAGGAACTGATTACCCCTGAAATAATTATTCTTCTATTATGCCTTAGAACAAGTTTGAATTGTATTCTTCTCATTCCTTTCATTGTGGGATGATAATTTGTATCTCACAGTTATAATTAAGTTAGGCTTAAGATTTAAAGCTTCATATTACGGAATTAGTTTCAATTTTAAAGAGAAATAAGATTGAGTGAGCTGCTTTTTTGTTAAACTGTAATTTCTTTATCGAATGTGATAGATGTGCAGGTCACGTCTATGCATTAGAAGCCGGACTCTGACTGATATTGCAAGGTGAAATCGTTAGGTTTTAACGTTTTTAAAGAGGGAAAAAAAAAAAAAAAAAAAACTACCATCCATACATTATTCATTGCTGATATGCATCATTATCAAGCAAGTAGTTATGTGGTATCATATACATGAATTGCTTTGCATGTAACTTTTGGGTGTGTAGGTTGGGTTTGAAGAGGAAAGGGAAAACAAGTGTGTGGGTAGTTGTGTGGTGGAGCAGTGTTTAAAGTGCCTTGGCATGATTCTTGCTTTCATTGTCACGCAATTTTCATGCTTGGGAAAATTGCAAGTAGTACTTGGATCTTTTAAAGAGAAACCCTTGACGATGCCAAAGGGGTGTTCTTTGACAACCCTTTTTGTTTTTTTTTTTTTTACCTCTGGTGCTTATTTGCGTATGCAAGGATGGTTTGAGAAAGAAGGCAAAGTTTAACCATAAAAACTTCGAATGGACAAAGAAAGAGAGGCGTTATTTGCCGTTGAATTTAACGTGAAAAAAGAAAGCAACTTTATAACTACATGATGAATCAAATATTATTTGACATGTTGGATTTTGAGATGATTTTTTTCCCGCTCTCTTGTTTTTATCCCATCCCTACGAGGCAGCCAAATATAATGGGAATTGAAAGAGAACTTAGCATATTGTTATTTTTCTTTTTGGGTACGAGGCATATACCTATTTTTGATACTTGAATGGGTCTTAGTTAGCATATTTGGAGAATCTTTGAAGGCTTATCGACAACTACCGTGGGTCTGGGATCCCGAACAGCAATAAAGCAACGCAACATTGTAACACCATTTTTAATCCTTCATTTCTTCACTGTTTAAGAGCAATTGAAATCTGCAGATTAGGTCGTGACATATATGAATAAATTCACAATTTACAAAATAAAGATTCATATCAGATATTCAGTAATTACACATCATCATCCTGGAATATTCATTATCTAACAGAAAAATTTCAGTCCTTTGATAAGAATAATGAAAAATGGACATACAACGTAAAGAAGAAAATAAATAATAGGTACAAATTTTAGCGGTGAAAGGCCGAAGAGTGTCATAGAGCCTAGCGATCCTTGAAATCGGAAGCGAGTCGAGAAGCGATGGCTGAATGGTACATAATGTCGTGAAATGAGGAGGTGGTGGTAGTCATCATACGGAGCTGCCTGGCCTTATCTTCCGTGAAGCGAGGCGGGGAAAACTTTGTTCTGGCCCATTTTTGTCCCACGTCTGTTAGCGATTCGCCTTGGCGTCTTTGCTTTGCCTCAGTTTTGTTATCGGAATCAATGTAGTCGGGGTCGAACGGTAATCCAAACAGCGGTGCCCACCAGTTGGTCGGGGTAGATAACGCAGTAGTCCTCCGGCGGTCGGTGTCCGGCTTAGGGTGAGCAGGAATAGCAGAGGCGTGGATTCCGGAGGGACGGAAAGTGAAAAGATGGGTAGCCATCAACAAGCGTGGGCTAAAGGAGATAGCGAGAAATTGTAAGAGAGTGAAAAGTGAAACATGAGAATGAAGATGTTATATACAAAAAAGATGGCGGAGGTCCTCGGATTATATGATGGCGCTGACTATTTTACCCTATTTGTTTCCCATTTTTTAATACAGGATTACCATTTATTTAGCATTTTTTTTCTTTTCTTTATTTAATTAGTTTGCATAAGATTTTTTTCTAAAAAAAAAATAGAAGACTTCAATAGTGACTTTGGACACCAGGTTGTCTTTTAAGTTTGTTTGGAGTTAAATTTCAGTGGTGTAAGTCTTTTTTAATGTTATTTTGGTTTAGTTTCGATTAATTCGAATATATTAATTAATAATTGTATTTGTACAATTTCAAAAGGAGGAGTGTAGAGAAAATCTTAAAAGGGCAGGGGAAAAAGTTAAGCCACTTTTGATCAGCTTGCACCGCTCATCCACTGTTTATGGGTTATGGTTTGGTTTTATGTTTAACCTATTCTATTCAACATCAAACATGTCTTGTGAGATATCTTAAGCAACGGTTTGAGTTTAGAATATACACTACATTACTTCATTTTCCTTTTAAATTGTGTGGTTTACTTTTTCTGATTTAATTAAGGAAAACATAAGATTGTTATTTGATTTAAAGAAAAAAAACAAATGCGAAATTATGAGAAGGGCATCCTTGAAGATGCAGTGTCTACTCTCTCACTAGGCAACTAACTTTGAAAATGCATCCTCAAAATATGAAAGCATTAGATAATTAGGCCAAGGTGAGACCAAATAAAATTAAAATTTTAATTAAAACTTTTATCATACATTCGTTTGAGACGGGTTTAAATTATGTTACCCTATCCCGCCCTTAATAAATATTGTATAAAAACAATTTAAAAATTCAATGGCTTGATTCGTCGAGTGGAGATTTCGATGAGGGATGAACGGAGCAGCAGTTTTCCTAAAGATGGTGATGGGCTTCTGATTCGTCATGTACAGGAAGTCTCGGGTAAGGAAAGGAGAGGTGAACGGCTTGATTGAAGCTTAGGAACTAACATCATGTTTGGTTGGCTGTAATAGTCATTCCATTACTGATCAATTCAATGATAAACATTGATTCCCTCATTTGGTTCACCAAATCATTCATTCTACGGAATCGTCATTTATCTCTTATTACAATTTCTCCCATAATAAGCATTCCTCACCATACCCAAAGAATAGCAGAGGAATAAGGAAAAAAAAAAGTAATATGCCATTGTTTTTGTTTTTGTTTTTGTTTTTGTTTTTGTTTTTGTTAAGCAAGATAGTAAGTACCGTATTGGTAAGTGTATTGTTTTTGTTTTGGTACTAGTACATATCAATATCAACATGTTTTGATGTACCGTTTTAAATTTATCGATGTTTTTAAATGTTTTTCGCATATACATATTTATAATATAAATTTTAATTTCTTGATAGATTATATACACATCTAAATTTTAGCTTCTATTTTGATTAAAAATAAATTATATATTAGGATACCCACTATGATTGCCATGTTATCTAGAACATTAGGGAGCTTAGCAGGTGATGAGAGTGCACGTAGGGAGGATATTAGGGTATATAATGGGAAGTGTGTTGAGATAGGACACGGTTGGAGGGTATAACACTGTTGGACTGATGGGAAGCTACCTGTTGAATTATGAAGATCCTCTAAATAGGTGGGCTTAGGAGTGTAGGATCTATTACCACCCTCCCAAGGGATCTTTACATAAGTTCCGACGTTATCCCCAGTAGATTGATGGTCACATTATATTATCTTTTTTATTAAAATGACTCAAATAAATTAATTAAGTACCAAAATGAGTCACCTTTTGAATAAAATACAAAAATGACCCTAAATCTACAATAAAAGTTGGTGGAGCCAAATTATATGGCACCACCAACTTGCCACGTCAGCAAGGAGGATAAAAAAATTAATTTTTTGATGGAGCCATGTAAAATAACGTCACCTATATAAAATATAAGGGAAATACTGCAAAATCTGAAAAATTGAGGGCCTTTAAAAACAATTGCCCATTTTTTGCTGGAGCCAATTTAAAGGGCACCACCAGAAATCTATGCGCCTGACACCTTGCTTCTGCTTTTTTTTTTTACTTTGTTTTTTTTAACTTTTTTTTAACTTTTGTCTTTTTCTTTAATTTTTTTCTTTTTTAATTTTTATATTTTTATATTTTATTTATTTTTCTTTTATCCTTTTTTTAAATTTTTTTCCTTATTTATTTATTTTATTTATTATTAATTTTAAATGTTGTCTTAATCCTTATTTATTTTATTTGTTTTATTTATTTATTTAATTTATTTTTATTCTTAATTTTAAATATATATATTTGAAATTATTTTTTTAAAGTTTAAATATTATTTATTAAATATTAAATATATATTTTTAATAATATAAAATATTTAAATATTTTAAAGATATGACCTTTCAAAATTATTATTAGTTTTATAATATTTTAAACGCATATTTTAAATTTTAAATTTTTTAATTTATTTTTTAAATATTAAATATATTTTATTTATTTTTATTATTAATTTTAAAAAAAATTTGAAATGCGTATTTGAAATATTGTATAATATATTTTTTAATCCTTATTTTTTTTAAAAATTTTAAATATATATTTAAAAAAATTAAAATTTAAAATATTGTTTTTTAAATGTTTAATATAATTTTTTAATAATATAAGAGAAATATTTTAAAGATATCAATTTTTAAATTTATTATTAGTTTTATAATATTTTAAATGTATAATTTAAAATTAAAATATATTATTTTTAAAGATATCACCTTTCAAATTTATTATTTGTTTTATAATATTTTAAGTATATATTTTAAATATTTTTAAATTTTAAATATAATTTTTATAAATTATTAATTTTAAAATTTTAAAATAAGGATTAAAAAATATATTATACAATATTTCAAATACACATTTCAAGTTTTTTAAAATTAATAATAAAAATAAATAAAATATATTTAATATTTAAAAAATAAATTTAAATTTTAAATTTTAAAATATACATTTAAAATATTATAAAACTAATAATAAATTTGAAAGGTTATATCTTTAAAATATTTAAATGTTTTACATTATTAAAAATATATATTTAATATTTAATAAATATTAAACTTTAAAAAAATAATTTCAAAAAGATATATTTAAAATTAAGAATAAAAATAAAATAAATAAATAAATAAAATAAATAAGGATTAAAGATAACATTTAAAATTAATAATAAATAAAATAAATAAATAAGGAAAAATTTTAAAAAAAAGGAAAAAAATAAAAATAAATAAAATAAATAAATAAAATAAAATAAAAAAATATAAAACTTAAAAAAATAGAATAAAAGAAAAAGACAAAAATTAAAAAAAAAAGTTAAAAAAAACAAAAAGACAAAGTAAAAAAAAAAAAAAGCAGAAGCAGGGGGTGTAGGCGCATAGATTTTTGCATCCATTTAAATTGGCTCCACTAGAAAATGAGAAATTACTTTTAAAGGCTTCTAATTTTTTAAATTTCATAATATTTTTCTTGTAGTTTATACATGTGGAGCTATTTTATATGATTCCACCAAAAAAATAATTTTTTTATGCTCCTTGCTGATCTGGCAAGTTAGTGGCACCATATAATTTGATTCCACCAACTTTTACTGTAAATTTAGGGTCATTTTCGTATTTTATTCAAAAAGTGGATCATTTTAGTGCTTAATTAATTTATTTGGGTCATTTTAATAAAAAAACCCATTATATTGGAAAACAACTGTTTAGCGACAAGTGGCAATGTGCTGAAATCATGTTTTGGCCCAAATGATTATGGCGGTTTCTGGGCTTAGGCCCAACTCCTATTATTTATATATTAAATTATGATACATTAAGACTAGATGAAAATATTTATATAATAAAATTATAAAAATATTATAGGTGGTTTTGATTTAAATGGTAAAGTTAAATTAATAAAGAATATGATGTTTTAGGTTCAAATACTTTAATTTTTCTAGATTTATTAAAATATAAAAAGACAGATTCCCTCGCAATAATATTTTTTGCTTTGTAAAAGAAATAGACTTTTAGTAATTTCTTGATTGAGTTAGAACCCATTTAATAGATGGCACCATCTCAATAGGGGTGTGCAAAATTCGGGTAAAACCGAAAAAATTTGGTTAACCGACCGAATTCAGTTAATCAGTCGGTTAACCGAATTTTTTAGGTCGGGGGTCGATTAATTATTTTTTGAATTTTCGGTTAACAGTTAATTCGGTTTGAAACCGGTCGATTAACCGAAATTTTTCAGTTTAACCGAAAAAATTAAAAATAATAAATAAAATATATAAATAGGCTTTTTATTTACCTAAACCCAACCCAAACCCAAACCCAACTACCCAATTACCTAACTCAATTATCCAACCCAACCCAACCCAATAATAGAAATTACAAATAAATAAATAATTTAATAAAAAATAAAAATAAAAATCTAAAACTAAAACTAAAACCCAATAATAGAAATTACAAATAAATAAATAATTTAATAAATAATTTAACCTAAACTTATGTAATGTTTTTAATTATGTAGTGATTCAAAGACTTATGTAATGTTTTTAATTATGTAGTGATTGAAAGACTTATGTAATGTTTTTAATTATGTAGTGATTCAAAGACTTATGTAATATTTTTAATATGTAGTGATTTAATTCGGTTAATCGGTTAATTCGATTAATTCAGTTAATTCGGTTAATCGGTTAATTCAGTTAATTCGATTAACTCGGTTAATTCGGTTACTTTTTAACTAAAAGTTAAAAAAAAATTTTGGTTAATTCGGTTAACCGACCGAATTAACCGAAAAAATTTCGTGTCGGTTAATTTTTTTTAAAAAAATTTTGGTTCGGTTAACAGTTAAAAATTTTAAAAGGTCAGTTAATTCGGTTCACATAATTTCAGGTCGGTTAACCGATCGGTTAACCGAATGAACACCCCTACATCTCAATCGCTTTTTTAATATGTAATATAGAAACTAGATTAATAGTATATTCATGGTGAGTGAATTTTTTTAACAAATATATATATATATATATATATATATAAATATTTGTTTTTTAACAAATATATATTTTTTAAAACTCACATAAAAATCAATTCATCCTTTAGCTACAACGATAAAGTTAATTATTTATGGCATAATGTCAATTTTAACTCTTCATGTTTATATATTGTCAATTGAGTCCTTCTTATTTTGAGCTAAATTTAGCCATCCACTTTCTAAAGAGAGTCAAATTAAGCCATTTATCTTTCAAAAAGGGTTGAATTATTGTTTTTTAACAGAAATATTTATTAAAACATTAAATTTTTAAACATGACAACTTGCATGACAATCCACATGTAATTCATGTTATTATTTTTTTAAATATGAACACATTATAATTTTTTTGAATTTTAAATTTTATATTTTTTAAACTATTTGTTTACATCACATATAAAACAAATCGTATCACGCAAACATAAAGTGCACATGAACTGTCACGCGGATTGCCATACCAACATTGTTTAAAAAAATTAATATTTTTGTCAGCATTTGTGTAAAAAATGTGATTTAACCTTTTTAAAAGATTAATGATCAAATTTATTTCAAAAAAAAAAATAAAGACCAGACTAAAAAAATGCAAACAATGAAGGCTAAAATTAGTATTGCGCGATTGTTTATCATTCATAGTGTTTCGAATTCAAATTTTATTATAATCAAAATTTTATTAACTTATTATATAAAAAATCATATAATATAACTTAATATATATAAAAAAATATTTTAATAAATCCATACCTAAAATTATATCCAATTAATTCCTAACACTTAAAATAACTACAAACACATTATTTCCTTCCACAAAATATACATGCCTCTAAACCCATGTGATAAGCCAATAATAAATGTTTTGTGAAAACTAATAATTCACATCTTAACCCAAATTCAGTGGCTCAAATGAAATTTAAAATACTACAAATAAAATTAAATAGGTTATTTATACCTTTTTTTAATGTAATAAAATAATAAAAGAGAAAATGTTTAATTTATTATCAAGGAAGCTTTTAAACTCTACATATAAAATCAAAAAATTGACAAATACCTTATAAAAATACAATAAAATATTAAAAAGTAATATTTAAATAAAAAGATTCAATTCATTATTATTACATATACAAAGGCAAGGCCTTCTCTTTTAATGTGAAAAAAATTAATTAAATTAGGTGACTTAAAACATTGTTTATTAATGAAATAATTCATACCGAATAAAATGAATTTTATGAGGTCAAGCTCGAAACATATTGTCTCAAGTCTGTTATAGTCTAAGTAGAAACAAAAATACTAAAATAGATCAAAAAAGAAAAAAAAAACACTTTAATTTTAACAATTTGAGTTAGAATTCATATTTAGACTTTGTATTTATCCCTATCTGAACACAAGTCATTACGTATGGGTTGGTTTTTGCAATTTATTTATATATCTTGAAATTTATGAATTATATAACACTTTTAAATTTAATCTTTAATGAAAATAAATAGTAATAGTTTAAATTACTTCGATAATAAAATATGATGTTTCACATTTAAATCTATTGCTTAAATTGAGTGTGAAGTGTTATATTCCTCGTACATTTAATAAAATTTAAATATTTTAAATATGTTACTTTAAACTTTGATACAAGACGTCATGTGATGGTGGATAAAAACTTAAAAAACAGAAATTGCTAAGCCAATTTTAACATTCATTGAATCAGACAAATTCATGCAATTGTGGAGCAGGCAATTTCGCACGATTTGGCTTCCCTGTCTTAATATTGGATTGGTGGAGAAGAATCTATCAAGGGAAACACATGTTTTCCAAACGTTTCCAATATGTTGGGTCATGAAATCAGTTTGGACCAAACTCCTTCCTTTCATCTTTGTTTTCTTTTATATAAATTTAATTTACTCTAATCCTTTTCAACTTTTTTTTATATAATATTAGGGTAAAAATGGGGTAATACGGTTTGAATACGTACCAAACGAATGTCTGACAAGAGATATTTAACCGCTATTTCATTTAAGTTAAGACCCAACTTTTACAATCGAAAGACATAATCTTTTAAACTTTTAAAATTAAAAGACATTATGTATTTAAATATGTCCGAATTTATAATTTTTAAGTTTTTCTTTTTGGTTGAGAAAGGGAACGACAATTAAATTAAACTAAATAAGAGTTTGATACATAAGTACCCCTGAGCATCATCTATAAGTAAATGGGCTAAACAAATGAGTGAGGTAGAACACGAACAAAAATAGTCATTCACAACAAGACTATCCAAGGGAAAGGAAGGTTGAAAATTACCCCACAAACAAGCAAGTGTATTTGCACATTTGTTCCCTTCACGAAAGACATGCTTTAATGAGTTAGAACTCATAGAATGGAGGACATCTTGCAATGAGTAATCAAAGGAGAAAACAAAATATTAGTAACAAAGCTACTTTTCATAAAGTGTATATCTATGGTAGCATCCACTTCTATCATTAATCAAAGACCATTTTAAAGGGTCCACAATTTCGCTTCAACACTAGTTACCCTCGAGATAAAAAGATAGGATCTGAAAATCCAATTCCTAAGATGGTCATGAATGAGGGTCCCTACTCCAGCTCTCCTTGGAGTATGAAGGGATGAGCCATTTGTGTTCAATTTAAACTAGTCCTCTAGTAGAGGTTTCCAAGAAACAGGGAAAAGCTTAGGAGGGATGATAGATGCTAAAAGTAATATGTTTTAATCCCGTTCTTAACACGTTTCTGGGTGATTATTCGATGTAACTTGTGAATTTTATGCTCTCAATCCTTTAAATTCATGTTTTTATACTTAGGAGAGCATTTGGGAACAAAAGGAGTGAAAAACGAGTGAAAATAAAAAAATTGGAGTGAGTTACAGGAGCCACACGGGTTGGACCTGTCGAAACCATTTTTTGAGAAAAACGGGTGTCGACTTAAAAAATGAAAATGGGGAGTCGCCACCAACCTTTTTAGGTGTGATTGGGTCACCTTATAAAGTGTTTTGGTCTACGAAAAGTCGAGAAAAAGGTTCGGGAGTCGGTTACGCGCGGGGAAGGATTAGCACCCCCGCAACGCCCAAAATTGGTACCGAATTGAGAAATTTTCTGTCTTAAGTCGAAATTTGGAAAGATTTAAAAATAGGATTCCTTTTTGAAACAGGGATAATTTGAATAGAAAGATCGAGATTCCTTTACCTCGGAAGAATTCGAACGTCACATCCAGCACGATTGGACACGAGGTTCTTATAAATCCTTCGAAACTAAAGTCGTCTCGTGAGTTACAAAAGGTGGCTTAAGAGGGTATTTTAGGTATTTAGATGAGCGAGAAATCGCAACCCAGCACGTTAGGGCACTATTTCCCGTATCTCTAAACACAAAAAATATTGCCTCGTTTTTGGAACATTTTGAATAAAATTGGGATGATTTGGGTTGAAAAATCGAGATTCCTTCGCTTCGGAAGAATACGAACATCACACCCAGCACGATTGGACACGAAGTTCTTAAATTTCTCGAAACTAAAGTTATCTCGCAAGTTGCAAAATTTAGGAGGGTATTTTAGGTATTTAGACGAATGAGAAATCGCAACCCAGCACGTTAGGGCACTATTTCCCGAATCCCTAAATACAAAAATATTGTCTTGTTTTAAAATGTTTTTTGGATTAAATAATATATTTTTAAAACGATGATGCAAGAATATAATATTAGCATGTTACAAAGATAACAATGCTAAAATACGCAATTCATATGATAAAATGAAATATAACACTAATAATGCATGTGATATTTAACGTGATAATAATAATATTTAACACAAAATAAAACAATAAAAACAATTAAGCAAGGTGATGAAAGCATAATTTAAAAAGAAATCATACTACGTATATACAACATATAACATGTATATAATATATACAAAGATGCAATATTAAGAAGACATAGACAAAAATGATACGCATGAAAATACATACGATATATATTTTGAAAATGTGAAAAGCGTATGAAAATTGGGATATTAAAATACATAATATAGTTAAGAAATATATACATGGGATAATAAAATATATGGATGAAAAAAAATATACTTAATACATATAAAAAATATAATATTAAAGTATGTATTCATAATATACATGTGTATAATATATATCTAATATAATGTTAGGAATATGTATCTAAGATAGTATAAAGTATATAATTAATAGTATTAAAAATATATATATATATAAATATAATATAATATTAAAAATACGTATACATAATACAGAATTAAATATATACGAACATAAGAAAATATTCATCGGTTTAAAATATATACGATATATTAGGTACGATAAAAATAATACATGCATAATAGGATATTGAAATATATACATAATGTGGTAAAAAAACATGCATGAGATAATGAAAATATAAGTAAAATATATATGTATATATATAAAATATACATACTATAAAAGAGGGATATATACACATAATATAAAAGTATAAAAATACATATATACGTAATACATAAACACATATATATATATATGACGTACATAATATATAAAATTATAGCATTAAGGAAGATAATATGCATACGTAATATTAATATAGATATATATATATATATATATATATATACATGTTAAGAGAACATATATATATATATACGAACATGTTAAAAAATAATAAGGTTAAGCACTATTAGTGATACTATATAATAGAATAATGCTAATAAATAATAAATATAATAATAACAGTAATGAAATATAATAGTATGATTAATATTAAGATTAAAACAAAATAGTGAAAAAGGGACGAAATTAGATTACAAATGAAATTTTTTGGGGCGAAATAAGAATAAAAAGAATAAGGGAGGGCCTATTTGAACACGGGCGAAACCTGGAAGGGCTGAAGTGGCAAAAAACCTGTTCGACCAAAGCGCACAGCAGCATCGAAGACCCGATTGGAGACCCAACGAAGTTACGGGGTCAAATTGAAAAATTTAAAAACACTGGATTGCGTAGACTTGGAAAAGCGGAGGGGCTCACTGCGCAAATAGCCCCTCCGATTAAAAACACGCGGACCTACATCCGGTACGGGTCGGGTAACTCCGACCCAGGGCAAAACGACGTCGTTTTGTGCCCTGGGTTTTAGGGCAAAACGGCACCGTTTTCAGGTGCTATAAATAGGCCTAAAACCCAAAAAAAAAATCATTTTACCCGTGTAGAAGAAAAAAAGAAGAGAGAGAGGAGAGAGAAATGGGAGACCGGAGCAATTTCTGGTACCGGTCCGGTCACCGTCGCCGTCGTAAGCCACCATCTCCGGCCACCGTACATGGTGGCCGAAAATTCGAAAAAGAGGTAAAATTTATATTTTTTTCTTTAATAATCTAGATCTATTGATGTATATTATTTGAAAGAAAGAAAAGAAAACCGAGGAAACCGAAGGTAAATGGATTCGAAAAACAGTTTTTACCTTAGGCTTCGGATTTTTTGGATTTTTAGTGCTTTTGATTATCTGATTTGAAGATATTTCTTGCTATTATATTGCTATTATCGTTTTGTGTTCGAACTTTGGGTGTTTGTATTAGAAAATTTTTTCAACCTTTTTACAATCTTGTGTTCGACTTATATAGTCGATTTTACATTATTTTTATTATTATTTTGCTTCTTTCTTGCCCCTGTTTGCGTGTTTACTTCATTTGCAGGGCATGGGCACGTTGAGTGACCGGTGGAGCGTGCAGCAGTTGATAGAGAGCAGAGGATGAGTGTCGGGGTGACGATGGAACAGGTGGCCTTGGCAGAGAGCAGGTGGAGGGTTGGTGCGGCGCCGATTTAGCAGCTAGGGTTAGGGATTTTGGTTTTTGATTTGATGTAATTGGGCTTGGGTATAGTTGGGTTTGGGTTTAATGGTAATTTAGTTACTGGGCTCGGGTCTAATTGGGTTAAGGGGTTAAGGGGTATTGGGTTAATATAATGTTTGGGTAGGTTTAAATTGTAAAGGGGATTGGGTTGCTGTTGGAGTTGGGGGTAATTTAAGTGGGCCAAAATTGGCCGGTTACAGCTGCCCCTCTTTGCTCATTGTCGTGAAACGAGAATAGAGCAAAGACACAAAGAAAGGCCAATTTTGCCTGGTCTCGCCAAATCTTGATTTCTCTTCGGTGCTCTTTTTGTTCAGGTAGCCTCTTCAACCCACCGCCTCTTGTAGCTTTGGTTCAATCCACTGCAACTTCAGAGATATGCCTTGTAGCTTCAATCTGCTTGCATCTTCAGAGATATAATAACTCAGAGAGATGAGATCTGTAACTTCAATCCTCTCTGCTGTCAAATCTGCTTTTACGATCTGCTTTTTGCCGGTATAAAGAGATAAGATCTGCCAAAACTTGATCTGTTACCCTACTGCTTAGGGGGTTAAGATCTGCTGGAATTTTGCCTATTACCCTACTGCTTAGGGAGTCAAGGCGAGTAGCTGAAATCTGCTCCAACACTGCTGTATGGAGATAAGATTCGCCAAAATTCGATCTGTTACCCTACTGCTTAGGGAGTTAAGATCTGTTGGAATGTGATCTGCTCCGCTTCTGCTCAGCGAAGATAAGATCTGTTTTGTTTTGCCTGTTACCCTACTGCTTAGGGGGTTAAAGCGAGTGGCTGAAATCTACTCCATCGCTGACGTATGGAGATAAGATTCGCCCAAAATTCGATCTGTTACCCTACTGCTTAGGGAGTTAAGATCTGTTGGAATGTGCTGTTTCCATTAATCTTGCTACATTGTCCACTGGGGAATCTATCTGTAGGATTGATTTCCTGAGGTTTATGCTTATGCAAATGATTAGGATGCCATGATCAAAATGAGTCAAATGCTTCCTAATTGCGCGTATTATGATGCAAAAAATGTTATGAGAATGATCCCTACTTCGGCTATCACTACTCATTCATCCAAGTTTCACTCGAGGTATCATTCACACTCTGTTTGTATGCCCCAGATCAAGTTGGTTCTATTATGACCTGCCGAAAATGATCCTTTCCTAGGATCGAATTGTTTGAATTTTCTAATCAACACTTGAACTGAAAAGGAAGTTTTCTTTGAGTATACCCAACCTTTACACATTGGGGTTCTTTAAACATTCGTTCCGTTTTAGTTTCTTATATTATCAGGAGATTTTATAGAGTAATATGCAGGACTTCGTTTGTAAAGATATTTTAGTTCATCAATCGTTATTTCAATGTAACACCTTTTATAAATAGTGGAAGGCAAAACCTCAAAGATAATCAAATTTGAACAAAGTTATCAAAGATACAAAGGAAATTAATCTGATAACATATCCTGGAGAAGATCAAAAGATAGTGAACAGGACAAAATGTCAGACGCCCTAGATATCGCAGCTTGAGCTTCCATATACAAACTCCATGAAGGCTGCTTCGGGTTTGACAAGTGTTCAGAAGATCCAAAGTACTTTGTTGATGCCCCGGTATGTAATGTACTCCACTTCCTGTCAGGTCAAGTACAGTGAGATGCGTGTCGTTCGAAATTCAAGCCGCCCTTTCGGGTTTTCAACTCAAAACCCTTTTAGTCTCAAGGTGCCCTTTGCGGGTTTTCACCTTGGCTTCTCCATTTTTTTTTTGAGTCTCAAAATGCCCTCTGCGGGTTTTCACCTTGGCTTTCCTTCTTTTAGACAAAGTACTTCTTGACTGAGTCCGAATTCACTGGATTGGGTAAACTTTTCCCATCCATTTCTGTCAAAATTAATGCACCACCAGAGAAAGCCTTTTTCACAACATACGGCCCCTTTCAATTTGGCATCCACTTTCCTCTAAAGTCTTTCTGTATAGAAAGAATCTTTTTCAATACAAGCTCCCCATCGTAAAATTCTCTTGGAAGGACCTTTTTATCATAGGCTCGCATCATTCGCCTCTGATACATCTGACCATGACGAATTGCCTTTAGCCTTTTCTCTTCAATCAGGTTCAGTTGATCATATCGCGATTGAATCCATTCTGCCTCATCCAACTTTATTTCTGACAAGATTCTAAGGGAATGTATCTCCACTTCAATGGGTAACACTGCCTCCATCCCATAAACTAACGAGAATGTAGTTGCCCCGGTAGAGGTTCTAACAGACGTTCGATAGGCAAATAGTGCAAACGGCAGTTTCTCGTGCCAATCTCTGTAAGTCTCGGTCATCTTCCCAACTATCTTTTTAATGTTTTTGTTGGCCGCTTCCACTGCCCCATTCATCTTCGGGCGGTAAGGAGATGAATTATAATTTTTAATCTTAAATTGACTGCAGACTTCTGCTATCATACTGTTATTCAAGTTCAGTGCATTGTCTGATATGATTCTCTCAGGCATTCCATATCGACAGATGATTTCTTTCTTCAAAAATTGACTCACTGCCGATTTGGTAATGTTAGCATACGAAGCAGCCTCTACCCATTTCATGAAGTAATCGATAACCACGAAGATGAAACGATGCCCGTTCGAGGCCTTAGGTGAAATTTGTCCAATGACGTCCATGCCCCACATGGAAAAGGGCCATGGAGAAGTCATAACATGTAGAGGTGAAGGTGGAACGTGAATCTTATCTCCATAGATCTGGCATTTATGACACTTCTTGGCATAGCTGATACAATCTCCCTCCATAGTAGACCAATAGTATCCAAATCTCATGATTTGTCTTGCCATCGTGAAGCCATTAGCATGTATCCCACAAACACCTTCATGCACTTCTTCTAAGATTTTCCTAGCTTCCACCACGTCAACGCACCTCAAAAGCACCTGATCTTTCCCTCTTTTATAAAGGATATCTCCATCCAATACGTAGTCGCAAGCTAACCTTCTCAAGGTTCTTTTCTCGTTCTCCGTTGCCTGTTCAGGGTATTCGCGATTCTTCACATATCGTAATATATCCTGGTACCAAGGGTGGTCATCCTTTTCTTCGCCTTCGATGTTACAACAATGAGCTGGAGCTTCAGAAATGCTCATTTGAATAGGCTTCATATCCTCCTCTTTGTTTACTTTAATCATGGATGCCAGGGTTGCCAGAGCGTCCGCCATCTGGTTTTCATCCCGTGGGAGATAATTGAAAGTGATATCGTCAAACTCCTCAAGTAATTCTAAAACTACTCTCCGATAGTTAATCAACTTGGGGTCTCTTGTCTCCCATTCTCCTTTGAGTTGGTAGATCACCAATGCGGAGTCTCCGTACACTTCCAATGTTCTAACCTTCCGCTCTATGGCCGCTCGAATCCCCATGATGCGTGCCTCATACTCTGCCATATTGTTGGTACAGTCGAAATCCAATTTGCATGTGAATGGATAATGATCTCCATCTGGTGATATTAAGACTGCCCCGATTTTATTTCCTACTGCATTGGATGCTCCGTCAAAGTTCAATTTCCATGGACACCTTTCGGCAGTTGCCGCGTACATCAACTCCTTATTAGGAAAATCAAAGCTCAATGGTTCATACTCTTCCAGGGCCCTGCTGGCCAGAAATTCTGCTATTGCACTTTCTTTTATGGCCTTTTGATTCACATATACTATATCAAACTCAGAAAGTAGTATCTGCCACCTCGCCATTCTTCCGTTTAGGGCTGCTGACTCCATCATGTACTTTAATGGATCCATTTTCAAAATTAGCCACGTTGTATGATACAACATATATTGCCTCAACCTTCGGGTTGTCCAAATCAAGGCACAACACAACTTCTCAATAGGTGGATATCTCATTTCACAATCAGTGAATTTCTTACTGAGGTAATATATCACTTTTTCTTTTCTTCCTGACTCATCGTGTTGACCAAGTACGCATCCCATGGAGTTACTGAATACTGATAAGTACAGTATCAACGGTCTATCTGGACTAGGCGGAGATAGTACTGGAGCGTTTGAAAAATATTGCTTGACCTTATCAAAGGCATTCTGACATTCCTCATCCCAGGTACCCTGGTTGTGTTTCCTAAGAAGACGAAATATGGGATCACATTTCTCCGTCAATTGTGAAATGAACTGAGCAATGTAATTCAACCTCCCAAGAAAACCTCGAACTTCTTTCTGAGTATGTGGTGGCGGCAGCTCCTGTATGGCTCTGACTTTGTCTGAGTCAACTTCTATTCCTTTTTCACTGACTACAAAGCCCAATAATTTCCCCGACCTGACTCCAAAGGTGCATTTCGCCGGATTGAGCTTCAACTGAAACTTCCTTAATCTCAAGAACAACTTCCTCAAAGCTTCAATATGTTCCTTTTCAGTTCGAGATTTGGCGATCATGTCATCCACGTGCACCTCAATTTCCTTATGATGATGCGTTCTTTAGGCCGAATGGCATTACCTTGTAGCAAAAGGTGCCCCACAATGTTATGAAAGTGGTCTTATCCATGTCCTCAGGATGCATATTTATTTGATTGTACCCCGAGAAGTCGTCCATGAAGGAAAACAATGAATAACCCGCTGTATTATCTACTAGGGTGTCAATGTGTGGTAAGGGAAAGTTGTCTTTTGGGCTAGCTTTGTTCAAATCTCTGTAATCGACACACATCCGTACCTTCCCATCTTTCTTAGGGACAGGCACAATGTTAGCTACCCATTCCAAGTACTTGACCTCTTGCAGAAATCTGGCGTCAAAGTGTTTTTTGACTTCCTCTTTTATCTTCAGCACGACATCAGGCCTCATCTTTCACAATTTTTGCTGGACCGGTTTGCAATCTTGTTTTATAGGAAGACGATGCACCATGATATTAGTATTCAGCCCCGGCATGTCTTGATATGACCATGCAAAGATATCTTTGAATTCACTTAGTAGCTCGACAAGATCTTGTCTTGTTTCTTTGGTAATGTGCGTCCCTATTTTCACCTCCTTCCCTTCCTCCAAGGTTATATTCTCTGTTGCCTCTTTTTCGTGGGGCAGAATTTGCTTCTCTTCTTGCTTCACCATTCTCAATAGATCTGGAGATACATCACAATCCCTGTCATCTTCAAAATCTTAAGGTTCCTCTGAACATGTGTTTTGCTCAAAGGAGAATTCAGGACTTGCAGTATTATTGCTCATATAATTGATATCTAAGGACCTGCAGAGTATGAAAGAATGTGCAAAGAATGAAAGAATGTAATAATGATTGTTTTCATGATATGAATGAATTGAAAAATTGGAATGAGATTAGAAAGTCCAAAGAATATTTATCGATAGAGAGAGCATTTGCTTGATTTGACAAAAGTGTTCTTTATTGAAACAAAATATCCGAACATAAACCTATTTCACAAACGAAATCTCATTACTCCTAGGCTTTAGAGCAACAAGAGTGTTCTAGAAAATTACTCTGTAAAGTCCCTAAAGGTTACAGGAAGTTCTTCTACAGTCCAATTGTTTAAAGAGCTCCCCGGCTCGTAAGGACGGATGCCCTCTAAACCCCTCTGTTCAGTTTCTCCATCATGTATGGCGTTGATGTGATAGATTCCCTTCTCGAGCAACCCCACCTCGGGGTGAATTATCCCTCCTGATATAAAAGTCTTGGATATGTGAGGGAACGTCATCGGTTCCCACTCGAATTCTCTTCAGCTCAAACGCGCCTTTCTTCTTTCCTGTTGCTTTTCTATCTCTTTCTTTCTTTGTTTGTGGTCTGGCCTGAAACCTAGGCCGAAGCGATCTCTTTTTTCCCTCATCTCCGGGACTCGGGTTCCACCCTGGAGGTATTTGCCTAACCCTTTTCCAGGTAAAGCCCCTTTTCCTACTATCATTTGCAAGCTCATCTTTGTGGTTTTGGATATCTTGGGCACTGGTATTTCATTTCCTTCCGAAATGAAGGTTGCATTGACAAATTCCAAGGAGCGGAAAGAACATTCAATTGACTCTTCATCTGCCTCCACATAGGGTACGTTACTGGTAACTACTGCTATGATGTCTTCTTCCACATTTATGGTTACCAGTCGTCCGTCTGTTACCAATTTCAATTTCTGATGTAAAGAGGAAGGCACCGCTCCTGCCGAATGTATCCAGGGCCTTCCCAACAAGCAATTATAGGAGGGCTTGATGTCCATCACTAGAAAATCTACTTCATATGTGTTTGGCCCGATCATTAAAGGGATGTCAATCCTTCCCATCACCTTTCTCTCCGTGCCATCGAATGCTCTCACTATATTGTGACATGCCTTCATGTGAGAACTATCTATTGGCAGTCTGTTTAATGTGAATAATGGTAGGACATTCAGGGCTGACCCATTATCGATAAGCACACTTGGCAGTGTATATCCTTTGCAACGAGTGGTAATGTGCAGAGCCTTCGTCGATCCCATGCCACCAGGTGGGATTTCATCATCATTGAAGTAGATGAAATTGTCAGCACTTATGTTACTAACAAGACGATCTAACTTATTGACAGATATGTCCTTAGTAATATATGTCTCATTAAGCACTTTCATCAACGCCTCACGATGTACCTCTGAACTTAGGAGCAATGCTAACACTGATATGCGGGCTGGTTGCTTGCGTAACTGTTCAACCACGCTAAACTCACTGTGTTTCAGGAATTTCAAAAACTCTTTAGCCTCTTCCTTCTTAATTGGTTCATTAATAAGCGCTTCGGCCTCTTTCTCTTTCTCGGAGTCTAACGCTTTTGCTTTCATAGGCGCAATCCTGATGCCTCCCGTGCCATAACGCTTCCCACTGCGTGTGTAGGAACCTTCAGATTGGGTCTCCTTAGAAGCGTTAGCTATTTCCTCTTCTTTTGGCACCGTTATATTACAGCCATAATTTCAGGGTACCCTTTTGCTATCCGTATAAGAAAAAGAAACAGGCTTGCGGATAATGACTCTCGGTGTTATTGGTGTCTCAACCTCATTATTCGTTGGTAGAGAAATGATGATCCTTGGCCGGTTGGTTCCTTGACTCGTCGAAGTTCCTTCCAATGTGCATACATGTCCCTCATCTGAGCCACCTTCGTAAAATTCTAGCTCCTTGTTATCCATGAGGCTTTGTATCAGAGCCTTAAACTCGACACATTCCTGAATCTCATGGCCTTCTTCTTGATGGAACTCACAATAGTCCCTCGCTTTTCCATCCCTTTCCTTGGAGATCAACATTCTTCTTTTCATTATTTCTTTCCAAATTACCTTTAACGGTGTCCTTACTTCAGTAATGTCTTCTTTGACCCTTCTCGTATCGGTTTCTCTGATTGCGTTCACCCCTTGATCGCCATGGTTCGGCAGCGGGTTTTTCGTACTAGGGGTATCATCGAATTTCACGATCCCCATCTTGATAAGCCTTTCCACGGCCTTTTTGAAGCTGACGTAATTTTCAATTGAATGTCCCTGCACTCCGGTATGGTATTTATACTTGGCGTTAGCATCATACCACTTGTGATATGGGGGCTACAGGGGTTTCAGGTGATAGGAAGCTATTGCGTGCGCATTATATAAGCTCTGATAAAGTTCTTTATACGTTACTGGAATAGGTGTGAACTGTATCTTCTCAGAGTTCTGTCTTGAACTAGATTCCTGCTTTTGGGAACCCTGTTGCCCACCTGTAGCCGCTCTCGGCTGGCTAACCGTAATTGCCTTTGAGTTGTAACTACTTGTGTTGTTTACTTCGTTATCTTTCCTTCTTGGGGCTGGCCTTTTAGCGGTTTCCCCCTCTATCTTACTACCTCTTATGGCGTTTTCAATCATTTCCCCCGCTATAACTATGTCGGCAAAGCTCTTGGTGGTACTTCCGATCATGTGAGTAAGGAATAGGGCTTTCAGGGTATTTATGAATAGCATAGTAGTTTCCTTCTCTAGTAGTGGTGGTTGAACTTGCATGGCGACCTCCCTCCACCTTTATGCGTATTGTCGGAAGCTTTCATTATGCTTCTTTTCCATGTTCTGCAGAGTAATTCGATCGGGCGTCAAGTCAGCCACGTGGCTATACTACTGCATGAAGGCATGTGCTAAGTCTCTCCAGAAACCGATCCTATCGCGGCTTAATTGATTGTACCATTTTGCCGCTGCCCCAACCAAACTATCCTGGAAACAATGGATCAAAAGTTGATCATTGTTTACATACCCTGTCATTCGCCTACAGAACATAGTGAGGTGGGCTTCAGGACAGCTAGTCCCATTGTATTTTTCAAATTCCGGCATTTTAAATTTATGGGGGAGGACCAAGTCTAGGACCAAGCTAAATTCTTTGGCGTCCATTCGTTGTCGACCATCAGCACCTTCTAAAGCTCTAAACTTTTCCTCTAACCACCTGCAACGCTCTTCTAATTGTCTTGAGGACTCGGTTCTTTCCTTCTCCTTTTCGGCCAAGTCCAAATCAAGGGTGAGTGAATTGATAGGATTATCTAACAGGTTAGACCCCGAGCCGTCTTGTAAGTTTACAGGCATTCCAATATCAATTTGCCCCTGTTGAGGCCTAATAGTAACAGATGGCCTTTGCAGGGGTGCTTCAGTCTGTGCTTGTGTACGGGGTGGGGTGAAACCCAGAGGATAATCATCATTGTCTTCTCCGGTGGTAGCCATAGGGGCCTTTCCCTTATCTATTGCCCCTTTTAGCAGCTGGGCCATTTCAGCCACCATGCTTCTCTGAGCTTCCATCATTTGCTCACGCATATCGTTTTGCATTTTTACCAATTGTTCTTGCAATTGCTCCTGCATCTCCTTTTGGAGTTGTTCGAATCTCTGATCCATATTCTTGGTTTTAGCGCGTGTACCGTAGGGATGTAGAGTTTCTAGATTCTTTTCTTCTGTAATAACTTACACTAATTAGAGTCTTTCCTCGGGTTCAAATGCATGTGATGTGATGCAATGCGAACGCATGAATGCAAAAGATATCGATTTCGATTCAGTTTCAATTTAGAAAACGTAGTTTAAGGAACAAAAATCCTTACACAAAACGGATTACAGACACTTTCATCGTTAGATCTAGAGTTTCAACCTTCCTAAATAACAGGAATAAAAAGTTTTTACAACAAGCTGATTACAGATATGCCTTTGCCTTTAGGCCTAGAGTCTTAATTTTCCTAAGCAACGCGGCCAATTCTTGACATCGGTCTGATTCTTGCTCGTATTTTATACTTAACACATCGGCCCATGCCGCCAAGTCCTGCAAGTGATCAGTGACTTCTCGAATCTGGACGATGGCCTCCCCCACAAGGTAATCTCTATCTCTGACTTGATTTTGGAAATGGTGAAGCTCTCCCTTCCGGTGTTCCTCTCGCGCTTCGAGCTGCCCAATCTGGAGTCCGCAGTCCTGTAATGCTGCTTCTAGCCCCTCAATTTGATGTTTCATCTCCTCAATCTTGTCTTAACTTGCCTTTAGCTCGGTCGCAGAGTTACGACTTTGGTGAAGATGAAGGGACCGTCCGAGTTCAGTCACCTTAGCCTTTAATCCTTGACTTTCCTTCTGATTCTCTACCAAGTTCCTTTCTAGGGCTTGATTCTGTGCTCGCATTTCTTGGAACTTCTTCTCCCAATGGTCGGCTTTGACTTTTTCTTCCCGAACCTCTAATTGCCATTGTTCAGAAGTCTTTCCCAATCTGGCTCACTTCTTTGACAATTGCATTTTCTTATATCGTTCCTTCAGGTCATCTCGATCTTCCTCTATTTTCCTTTTTTCTTTCTTTACCCCTTCGACCTCAGTTTTCTGGATATCAACGTCTAAGCTCAGATACATCTTCTCTTCTTCTAACTTCTCTATCTGTTTCGCGAGCTCTAGACTCTTCCTCTCGAACTCTAACTTTACGAGTTCTAATTCTGAAGGAACCACCCGTCAGTTTTCCTCTATTGATCAAGCAGTTTCCAAAGTCGGCCTCGGGATGTTGTCATTGGTCCTCTTGTTAAACCATTTTTTGTACTCAGGGGTCGTCGTCGGGCCATCAGTCAAAACCTTCACACAGTAAATCTTTTTCCAGGCGTCGGAAATCTCTCGTATCTTCTTTTTATAATGGTCACCTTTGTATGAGAAATCACTTTGGGCCAAGCCTCGTGTTACCGGTATAAACTATTCAGCTTTGTACTGCCTCAGAACAAGTAATGGCGTATAACCGATAACTCTCCAAATTCCAGGAAGAGGTACCCAATCAAAAGTCCCGCAACGATAAAGGATTTCTTTAGGAGCTATCCAAGGAGCTTTCCATACAACATCTTCTTCTCGGAGATTTCGAAGTATCTCTATCTATCTTTCCTCCGTGATGTCGTCCCTTCTTGGCGTAGTTGCTGCTTCTTTTAAGGGAGAATAGTCCTAAAAGAATACTCGGCAAGGACCCCTATCGACCCTCCAGAAGTGACTGTGGAACCAAGCTAACAACAACTGTGTGCAACCGATGAATCTGCCTTCACCAGCTCTCCTACATGCACTCAAGGAACGAAATGTTTCAGCTAGGATTGCAGGCACGGGTGTGACTTGTTTGCTGAGTCGATCGAATAAATCCGTGACCGCCTCGTCTATGTGCCCCATAGCCTTCGGGAAAATTACCAACCCATAAATACTTAAGGCTAAGAGATCCACCTTCCTCTTCGTGTCTGGATGCGTCAATATCAAATCCCTTAGACTTGCCCACGGAATACATTTGCTATCACCTTTTTGTTAGATTCGAGCCACGGCCCACTGCTCACTCATTCCCGTAATAGTCATTAATTTTTTCACAAAAGTTGAGAGATTTACAACCCTAACATAAGCTTTGTTATCTTGAATTCTTGGACAGCGGAGCAGGATGGTATATTCTTCCAAAGTGGGTACTAAGTCTACCTCCCCAAATGTAAAACAGCTATAAGCAGGGTTCTAAAACTGTACCATAGCCCGAAGCAGATGTTTATCCACCTTAATGTCTAGCAGATAGGGAAGGTCTCCGTAATTCTGATAGAACAACTGTTTAGCCTCATCATCCCATTGGGTCCAAATGTCCTTCAATTCTTGAAGCTCGTTTTGTGCCAAACTGATACGAGTAAAGTCCCACAGCTCCGACGTATGCCCCTCGGCGACACTATCTCCTTTTTCTAACTGGGCTTTCTCTGACCATGAGCGGATGTTAGCGTTGTCTTCCACTTTGTCAAGATATTCATTCCCCATTACAAAACTTTCTAACTTAGAAATCGAACCGTGGATCGATACCTTTAAATGCTGGATGACATGTAATGATGACAAAATAAAATAGGTTAGTGTCACATATAACAGATATAATTCAAAGAAAATAAACAAGCACCTACATAGGTAGTCACTAAAAGGTCACCTCCGTACTTCCTAGGGCAAGCACTTAGAGCTCACTATATCCGTTTTGGTTCTAGAGAAAAGGGTACCTGAACCAGCAGATTCCTCGATCCTCACCCATTATAGGCTCATATGGACCAAGTTCAGTTCAGGGGGATACATTTCCCTACTGCCATGCGGAGATGAAAATCTCACGAAGCAAATAGGTACGGATGTATCCTGGAAGCAATCCACTAGCCCATGCGGAGGTGAAAACCTCACGAAAGCGTAGCTTCTCACTCCCACTTAAGGGTGTGACCACAACGGTCATACAGATGCAATGTGTGCGAGGAAAAATAACAAACATATACACCAAATGCATGTAAAAGATCGTATTTAAAAAAATTCGAAATTTCTAACATTAAGACAGAAAATGATCAATTTTCGGCTTGACTCACTTAACGATCCCCAGTGGAGTAAACAAGCTGTCGAAACCATTTTTTGAAAAAAACGGGTGTCGACTTAAAAAATGAAAATGGGGAGTCGCCACAAACCTTTTTAGGTGTGATTGGGTCACCTTATAAAGTGTTTTGGTCTACGAAAAGTCGAGAAAAAGGTTCGGGAGTCGATTACGCGCGGGGAAGGATTAGCACCCCCGCAACGCCCAAAATTGGTACCGAATTGAGAAATTTTCTGTCTTAAGTCGAAATTTGGAAAGATTTAAAAATAGGATTCCTTTTTGAAACAGGGATAATTTGAATAGAAAGATCGAGATTCCTTTACCTCGGAAGAATTCGAACGTCACATCCAGCACGATTGGACACGAGGTTCTTATAAATCCTTCGAAACTAAAGTCATCTCGTGAGTTACAAAAGGTGGCTTAAGAGGGTATTTTAGGTATTTAGATGAGCGAGAAATCGCAACCCAGCACGTTAGGGTACTATTTCCCGTATCTCTAAACACAAAAAATATTGCCTCGTTTTTGGAACATTTTGAATAAAATTGGGATGATTTGGGTTGAAAAATCGAGATTCCTTCGCTTCGGAAGAATACGAACATCACACCCAGCACGATTGGACACGAAGTTCTTAAATTTCTCGAAACTAAAGTTATCTCGCAAGTTGCAAAATTTAGGAGGGTATTTTAGGTATTTAAACGAACGAGAAATCGCAACCCAGCACGTTAGGGCACTATTTCCCGAATCCCTAAATATAAAAATATTGTCTTGTTTTAAAATATTTTTTGGATTAAATAATATATTTTTAAAACGATGATGCAAGAATATAATATTAGCAGGTTACAAAGATAACAATGCTAAAATACGCAATTCATATGATAAAATGAAATATAACACTAATAATGCATGTGATATTTAACGTGATAATAATAATATTTAACACAAAATAAAACAATAAAAACAATTAAGCAAGGTGATGAAAGCATAATTTAAAAAGAAATCATACTACGTATATACAACATATAACATGTATATAATATATACAAAGATGCAATATTAAGAAGACATAGACAAAAATGATACGCATGAAAATACATACGATATATATTTTGAAAATGTGAAAAGGGTATGAAAATTGGGATATTAAAATACATAATATAGTTAAGAAATATATACATGGGATAATAAAATATATGGATGAAAAAAAATATACTTAATACATATAAAAAATATAATATTAAAGTATGTATTCATAATATACATGTGTATAATATATATCTAATATAATGTTAGGAATATGTATCTAAGATAGTATAAAGTATATAATTAATAGTATTAAAAATATATATATATATAAATATAATATAATATTAAAAATACGTATACATAATACAGAATTAAATATATACGAACATAAGAAAATATTCATCGGTTTAAAATATATACGATATATTAGGTACGATAAAAATAATACATGCATAATAGGATATTGAAATATATACATAATGTGGTAAAAAAACATGCATGAGATAATGAAAATATAAGTAAAATATATATGTATATATATAAAATATACATACTATAAAAGAGGGATATATACACATAATATAAAAGTATAAAAATACATATATACGTAATACATAAACACATATATATATATATGACGTACATAATATATAAAATTATAGCATTAAGGAAGATAATATGCATACGTAATATTAATATAGATATATATATATATATATATATATATACATGTTAAGAGAACATATATATATATATACGAACATGTTAAAAAATAATAAGGTTAAGCACTATTAGTGATACTATACAATAGAATAATGCTAATAAATAATAAATATAATAATAACAGTAATGAAATATAATAGTATGATTAATATTAAGATTAAAACAAAATAGTGAAAAAGGGACGAAATTAGATTACAAATGAAATTTTTTGGGGCGAAATAAGAATAAAAAGAATAAGGGAGGGCCTATTTGAACACGGGCGAAACCTGGAAGGGCTGAAGTGGCAAAAAACCTGTTCGACCAAAGCGCACAGCAGCATCGAAGACCCGATTGGAGACCCAACGAAGTTACGGGGTCAAATTGAAAAATTTAAAAACACTGGATTGCGTAGACTTGGAAAAGCGGAGGGGCTCACTGCGCAAATAGCCCCTCCGATTAAAAACACGCGGACCTACATCCTGTACGGGTCGGGTAACTCCGACCCAGGGCAAAACGACGTCGTTTTGTGCCCTGGGTCTTAGGGCAAAACGGCACCGTTTTCAGGTGCTATAAATAGGCCTAAAACCCCCAAAAAAATTATTTTACCCGTGTAGAAGAAAAAAAGAAGAGAGAGAGGAGAGAGAAAGGGGAGACCGGAGTAATTTCTGGTACCGGTCCGGTCACCATCGCCGTCGTAAGCCACTGTCTCCGGCCACCGTGTACGGTGGCCGGAAATTTGAAAAAGAGGTAAAATTTATATTTTTTTCTTTAATAATCTAGATCTATTGATGTATATTATTTGAAAGAAAGAAAAGAAAACCGAGGAAACCGAAGGTAAATGGATTCGAAAAACAGTTTTTACCTTAGGCTTCGGATTTTTTGGATTTTTGGTGCTTTTGATTATCTGATTTGAAGATATTTCTTGCTATTATATTGCTATTATCGTTTTGTGTTCGAACTTTGGGTGTTTGTATTAGAAAATTTTTTCAACCTTTTTACAATCTTGTGTTCGACTTATATAGTCGATTTTACATTATTTTTATTATTATTTTGCTTCTTTCTTGCCCCTGTTTGCGTGTTTGCTTCATTTGCAGGGCATGGGCACGTTGAGTGACCGGTGGAGCGTGCAGCAGTTGATAGAGAGCAGAGGATGAGTGTCAGGGTGACGATGGAACAGGTGGCCTTGGCAGAGAGCAGGTGGAGGGTTGGTGCGGCGCCGATTTAGCAGCTAGGGTTAGGGATTTTGGTTTTTGATTTGATGTAATTGGGCTTGGGTATAGTTGGGTTTGGGTTTAATGGTTATTTAGTTACTGGGCTCGGGTCTAATTGGGTTAAGGGGTTAAGGGGTATTGGGTTAATATAATGTTTGGGTAGGTTTAAATTGTAAAGGGGATTGGGTTGCTGTTGGAGTTGGGGGTAATTTAAGTGGGCCAAAATTGGCCGGTTACAGCTGCCCCTCTTTGCTCATTGTCGTGAAACGAGAATATAGCAAAGACACAAAGAAAGGCCAATTTTGCCTGGTCTCGCCAAATCTTGATTTCTCTTCGGTGCTCTTTTTGTTCAGGTAGCCTCTTCAACCCACCGCCTCTTGTAGCTTTGGTTCAATCCACTGCAACTTCAGAGATATGCCTTGTAGCTTCAATCTGCTTGCATCTTTAGAGATATAATAACTCAGAGAGATGAGATCTGTAACTTCAATCCTCTCTGCTGTCAAATCTGCTTTTACGATCTGCTTTTTGCCGGTATAAAGAGATAAGATCTGCCAAAACTTGATCTGTTACCCTACTGCTTAGGGGGTTAAGATCTGCTGGAATTTTGCCTATTACCCTACTGCTTAGGGAGTCAAGGCGAGTAGCTGAAATCTGCTCCAACACTGCTGTATGGAGATAAGATTCGCCAAAATTCGATCTGTTACCCTACTGCTTAGGGAGTTAAGATCTGTTGGAATGTGATCTGCTCCGCTTCTGCTCAGCGAAGATAAGATCTGTTTTGTTTTGCCTGTTACCCTACTGCTTAGGGGGTTAAAGCGAGTGGCTGAAATCTACTCCATCGCTGACGTATGGAGATAAGATTCGCCCAAAATTCGATCTGTTACCCTACTGCTTAGGGAGTTAAGATCTGTTGGAATGTGCTGTTTCCATTAATCTTGCTACATTGTCCACTGGGGAATCTATCTGTAGGATTGATTTCCTAAGGTTTATGCTTATGCAAATGATTAGGATGCCATGATCAAAATGAGTCAAATGATTAGGGTTGGTGCAGCGCCGATTTAGTAGCTAGGGTTAGGGATTTTGGTTTTTGATTTGATGTAATTGGGCTTGGGTATAGTTGGGTTTGGGTTTAATGGTTTTTTAGTTACTGGGCTCGGGTCTAATTGGGTTAAGGGGTTAAGGGGTATTGGGTTAATATAATGTTTGGGTAGGTTTAAATTGTAAAGGGGATTGGGTTGCTGTTGGAGTTGGGGGTAATTTAAGTGGGCCAAAATTGGCCGGTTACAGGACCATTCCACACGTACTAGATACACGGGTTGTCACACGACCATGTGCCAAACCATGTGAAAATCGCGAATCGCACTCCAAACTTGCAGGAAAGTGCATTTTTTAGGGTTTTTTAGGCATTTTAAGACCTATTTATAAAAAAAAAAGAAGATATGAGGGAGCCGTTATAGAATATTCAAGAAAATAAATCGAAAAACACCATTGAAACTTATTCTAAAGCAGGTTTTCATGAAAATTGAAGATTCCTTTTTGATTTCTTTAGATATTATCATGAGTTTCTTTATTTCTTGTGGTTATACTGTGTTTTGGATGTTTTATTTGTTAGCATGAACTAATTTTCTAAATACCTAACGGAGATGAACCCTATGATGAATTCTGTTATTTGATTTTTTATTTTTACGCAATAAATACTTGGATCTTGTTTTGAATTATGCTTGCTTAATTCTTGGTTTAATATTTCTAGGTTATTAATTCATGTTTGATGTGCTTAAATTAGAGGAGGAATAAACCCTGTTTAAGAGTAGATCTAGCGTAATTGAGTGGAGTTGCATGCAATCTTAGAAATAGGACGACATAAAATCAACTTAGAGTTAGTTGCTCTTAGTCTTGAAGAGAGATATTAGCAAATTTAGGGATTTCTACGGATCAAGATACTAAGACAAGAAATTGCGTAATATAGATTGATAATGACAGATGAAGTTTAGGTGGATTCTTTTTTGGGTATTGTCTCGCTTTTTGGTTGTTAATCGATTATTTTCTTGATTTGTTATTTGTCGTGTTCTTTAGTCAATTAATTTAGTTAATTTTAGTTTTAATCAAACACTCCAATTTGTCAGTTAAATCAGAGAAAGACGGTAATTAGTAGTACTTTTAGTCTTCATGGGAACGATATTTGTGTTCACCGTAGCTATATTATTAATTGATAGGTGCACTTGCCTTAGTCAGATTTATAGTTGGTTTACGATTGCATCAAGGGCTTCGAATTTTGATTGGAGAAGATAGTGCAATGAATTCACCAACACTCGCAACAACTCTCTAAACAAATCCTTCAAAGAGTCTAGATTAACCAAAAACTAGGGCATTTTGACATAGCTAAATTCTTCATAAGGAAAAGGTTAATACAATGGGCCGAGGGACTTGGGGGCTCCAAACCTAGTTATTGGAGGGGATATTAGCTCGAATCTAGTCATCCAAAGTATCAAAACAAAGAAGGGTGAAATTAAAGTGAGCATAAATAGAATCTCATAATTACTTTGAGTGTTGGCAGTTTCGGAGGAGATGTTGAATACTCTCCAAGGCACATTCGCAGAGAGGGCACAAAATTGAGATATCTAAATCATGCTATGCAATGAATTGTTTCGTTGGGAGAGCTTGATGCCTACATCTTCATAGTTATAACTTCAACTTGAGGGGGAGCTTAGTTTCCCATAAAGAGGATCTCAAGTGATTGCAGTTACGAGGAGAAATTAAAATCCTTTTGAGAGCAAAGGTGAAAGAAAGATCTAGAAATTGAAATCCGATAGCTATATTTTTCTAGATTTTATATATAAAAAATATTCATAATTCATAAAAAGAATAATTTTTATGGACAAGTGATATCAATACAATCAAATACTTAAAAAAATAATATTTTAAAATCATTATATATAGTAATATCTGATAAAAAAATTACCACAGCCGTTTGGACTTCAATATTGTAATGATCACAAGATGAATAAAAAACAATACCTACAAGATCCGATTAACCAACCGACCTTCTTAATATAGAAAAAAAAGGGCCGTCTTTGTATTCATAAAGTATAAATGAATGAATAATTAATTAGTCCACTAATGTGTTTACATGTCATGAATTTCCCCCATATATATAGGTTGACCTTATTTCTGTAATTATATAACTTGCTTCACATCTACACTTAAATAAACATCCATTAAATATGAATGGATAGCGTTTCTTATTAGAAGGACTTGTAATATTTTGTGAAATTCCTTTTCAGGAAGGAAATAGTCAACTCTTTTTGGCCTTTCGACTTAGAAAATTAGACAGCTTGAGAGGGCATGTGTCATATACCCATGCTTGACCTTAATACTATTAATTATTTCAACAAATGCCAAGTAAATATATTCTAAATTCTAAAATTTTTTAAATCATAGCAACTTTCTTCATATTTCAATGTATTGAAATACCTATTACTTTTTCGATTTAATTTGTCTAAAAAGGGGAATAAATAAATAGAAAAGGTCACAAATTACTTAAAATGTGACACATATCAGTTCCTAAAAGGAAACCTAACACTTACCATATATGGAAACAACAGTGATAAAAAAATTTTTCTCCCCTAAATTATAAATAAATAAGTTTTAAATAAATTCAGTTATATTAATTAGATGCAACAAATTATTCCTCTGACAGGTTTTTCAATAATCATTACAAGTTTTAAAACATATTGTTTTTTTTGGTTTGGATTTAAGAGACTCACACACTGCTGTAATCTAGTTTTATTAAATGAATACTGTTGAATCGTGAAACTGATTCCTTTGAATTGATTATTCATTATAAATAGTAAGTAGATATGATTTGATAATAATACCAAACTGAGTCAGGAAAAAAGGCTTATAAATACTATAGAGATTTAAAACATTATAGGAAAGGGCCAGCAGAGAGTGCGTCTTTGAAGGAGAAGAAGGTGGGGGGTGAGAGAGAGAGAAGACATCAACTATGGATAGTCTGGTTAAGAACAAAGGCGTATTTCGGGTGTCAGTGTGTGGACAAGAAGAGGTTGAACATCTCTCTAGAGAGAGTAGCCATTACAGTCTATCCACCGGCATACTTCCTTCGCTTGGTGCCCGAAGTAACCGTAGGGTGAAGCTCAGGAGTTCCATCATTTCTCCTTATGATCGCCGTTACAGGTCCATATACCAAAACCTTCGTTTTTTTCTTCTGTTGTTTGTATTCTGGGTTTTTTTATTTATTGATGAGCTAATTTTCATGATTCATTTTCATCACCTTCTCTAAAAGTTTTAGAACTCTGGGTTCTTTTTTTTTTTTTTTAAATTCCCTTAATGTTGACTTAAGGGGTCTGTTATGGGGGGATTACGATCATCATACGTATAATAAATTCCTTTTTTGTTTTCGGGAAAATCACGGCATTGAATCTCGTAAAACTTGTTTTGGAAAATACAAAGTAAAACAAATCCATCTTATTTGCTTAGTTGTTCAATGTTATTTACGTCTTGCTTACACTTGTTCTTTAGCGAGAAAAGCAAAGAGGGTATTCTGTTCACAATATTCCATGCGACTATGAGGCTGATATTTACGTTAACGCCATTCTTTGGAATCTCGGCTTACAAAAGTTTGTTCCTTTTCGGGTTTTTATTTATTTTTCTTCCATTTTTCTCTATTTTAATTTTCTTTCGGTCCTTGACTTTTTTGCCTTTTGATTTCTTGTTTGCCATCTGTTTTCTTCCTTATTCTTATCCTTAATATCGTTATTTTATTTTATTTTGTTGTTGTTATTAGTACTATTATGGTTTTGTTATACTTCTTGTTGGGGGTAGATATGAAAAAGGACTAGTCTGACATCAGAATCTCTAATGGTGCTGTGGTTAAATGATTGAACATATTACTGATACCACTTTGTTATGTTAATTTGTTTCTTTGGTTTGAAAGGTAATAAGCAAATTCAAAGTCCATAAAAAGGATTAAATGATGACTGGAATTTATATAATTATATTGACTCTTGCAGGGTATGGGAGACTTTTTTGATTATTCTGGTAGTCTACACAGCTTGGGTATCACCCTTTGAATTTGGATTCATTAGAAAACCAGAAGCACCACTCTCCATTATTGATAACGTTGTCAATGGATTCTTTGCCCTGGATATTGTCCTTACCTTCTTTGTTGCATACCTTGATAAAGCTACCTATCTACTCATTGATGATCCAAAGAAGATTGCTTGGAAATATGCTAGTTCCTGGTTGGCTTTTGATATTATATCCACAATACCATCTGAATTAGCTCAAAAGATCTTCCCTAGGCGACTGCACTCTTATGGCTTATTTAATATGCTTCGCCTTTGGCGTCTCCGTAGAGTTAGTGCCTTGTTTTCCAGGTATCACCTAACTCTCTAACTTCAATAATTGTGAGACTTCTGTTTATTGTTCTCCACTTGTTTGATTGTGGCATGTCTTATTGTTGCTTTTTCAATAGATTGGAGAAGGACAAGAACTACAACTACTTTTGGGTTCGATGTGCTAAACTTGTTTGTGTGAGTACAACAAAAAAGATACGAGACAATTAACCCTGAATTTTATTTCTATTAATGCAGCATTCATGAGGCTCTGGATGGTTCTTTTGCAGGTTACACTTTTTGCTGTTCATTGTGCCGGATGCTTCTATTATCTTATAGCTGCACAGTATCATGATCCCGGAAGAACATGGATTGGAGCATCTCTGGGAGAAAATTTCCTCGAACAGAGCTTGTCTATTCAATATGTGACATCGATTTACTGGTCCATCACTACACTGACTACTGTTGGCTATGGGGATTTGCATCCTGTGAATACTAGGGAGATGATATTTGACATTTTCTACATGCTTTTCAACCTCGGATTGACAGCATATTTGATTGGTAACATGACAAACTTGGTTGTCCATGGAACCAGCCGAACTAGAAAATTTGTGAGTGACATCTTTATAGTTTATCTAGCTAATCAACTAGCTTCGAGTTATTTTTTCTTTTCGATGTGGGTGTGTTAACTTTTGATTTACCTTAATTCTGCTATTTTGTTCTCGCCGATATTGGATTTTCTTTGATAGTCTAGTTTGTGTGTTTGGCTCTCAGAGGGATACCATTCAAGCTGCCACAGGTTTTGCTCAAAGAAATCAATTGCCTCCCCGCCTACAAGATCAGATGCTTGCACATTTATGTCTGAAGTACAGGACAGATTCGGAGGGGCTGCAGCAGCAAGAGACTCTCGATGCCCTTCCCAAAGCCATCCGATCAAGCATTTCACATTATCTTTTCTACTCTCTTATGGATAAGGTGTACTTGTTTCGTGGCGTTTCTAATGACTTACTTTTTCAGCTGGTAATATAGTGGAAACAATGCTTATGCTTTTGTACTGAAATTCTCTAGTTTTCTTCTTTTCAATATCTTTATCCATCTTTATGAATAAATGTCTTAAGGTATCAGAGATGAAACCTGAATATTTTCCTCCAAAAGAAGACATTATCCTGCAGAATGAAGCACCTACAGATTTCTACATCCTTGTCACCGGTGCTGTGGTAAAAAGCCTTGTTTCTTGTTCAAATTTCTGATTATTCCGGTTTAGGATTTATGATATCCTATTGAAACTTAATTTTGTTTCTCAAAGTGGTCACTGATGCTTTGTATTGCTCCCCAGGATCTACTGATTCTAAAAAATGGAGTAGAACAGGCAAGTTGCATTGTTCAAACACTAGCCTTATTGATCAGTAATCGATTAATGGATGCCAACTGAATCAAATGCCAACTGGTTTCAGGTTGTTGGAGAGGCAAATACAGGTGATATCTGTGGTGAGATAGGTGTACTTTGTTATAGACCGCAGCTCTTCACGATACGCACAAAACGATTGTGCCAACTACTACGTCTAAACCGTACTACATTCCTTAATATCATCCAGGCCAATGTTGGAGATGGGACTATAATCATGAATAATCTCCTTCAGGTATACCTCATGTACTTAATGATATAACCTGACTAAAATAATCCAATAAATTGCTTTAACCTTAATGCCATTGAACAATGTAAGCAGTAAATTATCAAAGATTGTTCCATTATGATGGAATGGGGAAGGCCTCATGAAGAAAAAGCTTTTTACATGTTCCGAACTATTGAAATTCTTTTTTGGGCAGCATTTGAAAGACATGAATGATCCAATTATGCAAGGAGTCTTAATCGAAACGGAAAACATGCTAGCTCGTGGGAGAATGGATCTACCTCTCAATCTTTGCTTCGCGGCACTCCGGGGAGATGATCTGTTGTTGCATCAGCTATTGAAAAGAGGGCTTGACCCTAATGAGTCAGACAACAGCGGAAGAACAGCTCTGGTTTGTTACACTCTTCAGCTATTGATTTGGTCATCTCCTCAATTCTTTAGTACTGCAGCAGCGCTAATCTTATTTTATTTTCTATAAAATTAGCATATAGCAGCATCGAAAGGAAGTGAGAACTGTGTTCTTCTTTTGCTGGATTATGGTGCAGATCCTAACAGCAAAGGTACTCTCCAGTCTGTCTTGTTGAATTTTGTTTTCCTCTAGGCAATTCTTGCGGTTCTTAGTTCATTAATCTCACAGGTACCCTTGATAGCTAATGTGGAAATTTTTAACAACTATTAAATCATTGCATGCACATCAGTTACTTGTCAATTCATTTTAACATTTATTTATTTGTATAATTTAGATGAATAATGGTGTTAAGTGTTGACTTCTGCACATGCTAGGGGGAAAATAATCATATTACCTATGCAAATAAATAAACAAACCCCATATGTTGATTTATTAACCCACATTACACCTCCAAAACTGAAAAGCTCTTCTACTTTGAAGCCGGTCTACTAAAATAACTAAGGAGTTAAAAGAAATGTTTTACTTTGCTTTATATTGTCTGGTACAAATACCTTTTGGGTTTTTTTTTTCTTCTTTTGTACAAATGAAACTGCAACTTGAGATAGGGGAAGAGCTGCACTTGCAGATGTTGGATTTGAACCCCAAACCTGTTGGATGGTACCTTTCAAAGACAATTGTATAAACCAATTGAGCTAAGCTCCGAATTCTGCTCTTCTGGTTTTAATATTGCCCAACAACTGTTTGATGTCATCCTCATTTTTTTTTAAGTCAGTTATTTTCCTAACATGAAGTCATATATATATATATATATATAAAAACAAAGAGCCCAAAAATGTCAAACAAGATTATCTTGTCAAGTGTTTTTATAGTTGACTTTTCTGTTTTATAACATGTCACTGTTTTGGAATCTATGGGTGTAGGAATTCATGTTTGTTACTTCATGCTTTAAATTTGCACTCGTCATTAGATAGAACAGCCAAAATACTTATTTGGTTTGAACCTTTCAAGATACTCGGTCAACTGTTTCTTCGAGCAATAGGAAATGCTTTGAGTTTTACTTTATGATTCCACTGATTTGTTTGATTTTTATGCAGATTCGGAAGGAAGTGTCCCACTATGGGAAGCAATGTTGGCTGGCCATGATAAAGTGGCTCAACTGCTGAAGGATAACGGGGGGAACATCAATGCTGGAGATGTAGGCCACTTTGCGTGCACTGCTGCCGAGCAGAATAACTTAAACTTGCTCAAGGAAATTGTTCGTTATGGGGGCGATGTCACATGCCCGAGGAACAATGGTTACACAGCTCTTCATGTTGCTGTTTGTGAAGACAACATTGAAATAGTCAAGTTCCTTTTGGAACAAGGTGCTGACATCGACCAACCTGATGTTCATCATTGGACCCCAAGGGATTTAGCTGAGCAACAAGGACATGAAGAAATAAAGATGATATTTGAATCAAGTAAAGAAAAGAAACCCCAATCTGTCATGTCGGTTCCAGAGAAGCAGCAAACACGTTATCTTGGGAGGTTTACGAGCGAGCCGGTCATTCTGCCTGCAGCAACCACGGAAACAGATGGATCTTGGAGCCAATCCCGTCCGAGGCGTAGGACTAGTAACTTCCACAACTCTCTGTTTGGGGTAATGTCATCTGCACACAACGTGGAGAGTGATTTACTGCTGTCAGTTAATCAACCCAAGGCTGTGAAGCATTCTGTTGTTAACTCTGCTAGAGTGGTAATTAGTTGCCCGGAAAAGGGAGAAACCACCGGAAACCTCATTCTACTTCCGGGGAGCTTTCAGGAGCTACTTGACATTGGTGCTAAGAAATTTGGGATCTTTGGTGCTAAAATTATGTGCAAAGGAGCTGAAATTGATGATGTTGAGGTGATTAGAGATGGTGACCATCTTGTTTTTGTTAGTGATGGTGAAATGCTACAAGAAACCAATAACTAAAGCTCCTAAAACGATGCGTTTTCATAGACCATAGCTGCTCTTTCTTCTTCCAAATTCCATCTTATAGTATCCTGGTTGGGTTTGAGTACCGGACATAGATTTGTCTAACATAGGTATATTCAAAATTTTGCATGTTCTTTTCATATATTCAAAGGATTATCCTCTCATACCATGTCCTAACATGTATAAAAATAATCCAAGTGAGGGATACAAATACTTGGGGGGAAAAAATGAAAAATTCAGGAAACATGGGGTTCCACTGGGCGGAGCTTGAGCGCTACTTTGCAATAATATTTATAAACATTTTACATTTTTAAAATTTAGAATCTGAAAAATCTGAGCTTATCCTTGGTGCGTGCATTGAATAAGGTTTTGTAATTTGTAAACATATCCATGCTATGTCAAGATGTCCAGCTTGGTTCAGCCTCCATTACATTATTTGAACAATTATTTTACATTTTCAGGTTGTACATTCTTGGATGCTAATGCTAATGCTAATCCAGAAGCTTTTTATATATATTTTCCTTGTACACTGAATTATTTAAAAGGTTCAAATATCTCTTACAACTTTCACTTTGTTATATCCGTGCTCTAGCTTGGATATATGGCAACCTGAGGAATGACCCATCACCTTGTATCTTTAGCAGTGACCATCCAGTTGGCCCTCGGTGATGACTGTCCTATTGGTCATACATGATTAGCCACTCACTTTTGGTCTTCAACAAGCCACTTACTTTTATCCTTCAAGGGGACTATTGAAGGACCACCAATGCATAACAATCTCGTACTACCATAGCAAGGAGAATGTCAAAACAGGACCATATAGTACTACGCTTGACGACTACTGACATGTAATGGACCTGCCACCTAGTCGACCACACAAGTAACCTATCATTCGTATTGTCGGTTACATGTCACTACTAGACAACGGGACCCCCTATATATACCCCTACGTTCAAGATATCAAGGATCTTCGTCCAAGCATTCCCACCTAATAACTCAGTGTTCTTCAATCTTCCCCACTCCTTTCTCTTTTCTCATCCTTCTCCCTTATTAGTTCTCTCCTCTGGTTCTTCACTTGTCACAAGTGAACCAGCTCATTACAGCCTCTATTTTCTCCTCATTGTTTCCTTCACTTCTAATTCACTTTATATACAATTGGTACAATGAGCATAGATCGAAAACCATGGCTCGTTCTTCAGCTAATACACTTGTTAGTCCAGAAAACCTTAACCTAGAGCTCCTTTCATCCCAAGTGCAAACTCAACCACCTATGCAAATCACCCAACACCCACCTTTCAACCCTAACTAGATGCCCAACACCACTCTCAACCTTTACCAAGAACCTCCTCCACTCTCCCTAGAGATATTTACTGTTATCCACCCTACTAACCAGTTTCCTTTTTCACTTTGGTGGTACACTCAACCTTTTTAAGGCAATTCTACCACCACTTCTATGGACCAAGCCTCTCAATACCCTAACTTCAGTTCTCAACAATAGTTCACTAAGATGCAAGAGGAGATGCAGTGCCCTGAGGCTTATTTATTTGAGTAGAATGAGCGGCTACTTAAAGAGTTTAATACAGTTAGGGACCCAACCAGACATGACAACCAACCTTAGGAGGAAGAAACTGCCTAATTCATTCTCTACAGATAATAGGGTAAAAGGTAACTTGATGACACTCTGATGACAATGTTTGCCTGACAAGTTCCCAAAGTAGAGTCTCTGTGATAATGGCTTTCCTTTGGAGGAGAGAATGCAAGCATTGAAGAGAACACTACTATAAGAATTCTAGGGGGATAATGTTGGGAAATGTGCCCATATTGTAGTAAATGTTTAATTATTTTCTATATATTTGAACAATAAATGAATAGATAAAGTTAATTTCACATTTCACTATTATGTTTTGTGTTTCTGTCTTTCATGTTTTGCATGTATAGTGGAATTGTGACAAACAAATATTAGCTCATTGATTGTCTAAGTTCAAACTGATGATAAGTGGCACTGTAAGAACGTTTAGATTACGAGAAAGATAACTTACTTCACTAGATAATCTAAACGAGTTCGTAATCCCGTAAAAGAATCAAAGTGAGCATTTGATTCAAATATGTAAAAGGATTATTATATCGTCTATAGTTCTAATTAGGGATATGACTAGTCTTGACTAGCAGACAGTTGACTCCACGGGTAGAGACATAGATGTATTCTATAATAGGCCAATTTAGCGCGGGCCCATATTGTAACGCCCCCACGCCCGAAACCGTCACCGGAGTCGAGCTTGAGGTGTTACTAAACACAATTTACCATTTTAAACAACTTTACAAAATCTATTTTCATTTTCGGAATAAATTATTTTCTGCATCATGGTCGCTCAAAAAATCATATCTCGAGTTACGAAACTCAAAATCAAGATCCGTAAATTTTCCCTGAATCTAGACTCATATATCTATTCACTAATTTTTTTCCAGAATTTTTGGCTGGGCCAATTAGTACAGTTTATTAGTTAAAGTTACCCCTGTTGCAGATCTCGACTGGTCTGACTTCTACTCACTACGAACCACTTTTCTCTCTGTACAAAATTCACATGAATTTTATGTTTGTTTCTCTTAAAACTAGACTCAATAAGGATTCTAACCATGTAAAGTATACCTCCTAATTATTTTTGTACAATTTATGGTGGATTTTCAAATCTGGAACAGGGGATCCAGAAATCGTTCTGGCCCTGTCTCACTAAAACTCAAATATCTCATAACATGTAACTCCTTTACCTATTTCGCTTCTTCCATATGAAAGTAGACACAATAAGCTTCAATTTCATAACTAATCCATCACCAAATTCGATTTCTATGATTTTTAGTAAATTTTCAAACTCACGTCAGTGTTGCTGCAATGCTCTGTTTTATGGTTGATTTCATTTTCATAAAAGCTTTCATGTACTAGATAATCTATTATCCTTCCATGACATCAAACATAGTCTATATTAGCCATTTCAATGACTCATCATTGTCAAGCATTTCCTCAACCAAAACACCACCATATCACAAGATTATTTACACAAAGTAGGTATAGTGCTATACATGCCATACTGAGTTTTACAAGCCAGTTACCAAAAAGTCCTTCGGATAGTGTGATCGAGCCTTCGACCTATCCCGATTCTCGAGCCGGCTTGTCCAAAACTACAATGAATGAAAAGGAGGGAGTAAGCATAAATGCTTAGTAAGTTCACATGCAAATAACAAGTAACATAACAAAGTCATTATGCCAAACAACATTAGCATAGTATCACCAAAACATAGGTCACAATTCTAATCATCATACTTCATCTTACCACATTTTTGTTGTTGTGTCGAGTTTCAACCCGAGGGTTAAGTACATACCTGTCCAATATGGCCATTTCTCAGCATTACCGAATTGTCACTTACATCTTGAGTGCTTTTCCATTTCACTTGAATTTTACCCGTTGAACACATTGGAATACAACTCGGATACACGGATCATTTGCACATAAGTGCCATATATGTAATCAATCAATTATGTAACCCGCCTATAAGCGAACTCGGACTCAACTCAACGAGCTCGGGCGTTCGCATCCATAAGTGAACTCGGACTCAACTCAACGAGCTCGGATGCCTAGTTACATCTCACGAACTCGGACTCAACTCAACGAGTTCGGACATTCGCATCCATAAGTGAACTCGGACTCAACTCAACGAGCTCGGATGCCCAACCATCCTAGTGACATGTCACTTGTATCCTAATCTATTCCCAAGGTTCAAACGGGATTTTCCTCAATCACATATCCTTGCCGTCTTCCACAGAATACCGAAACCAATACTCGGTAGCAATTTATATTTAACAAGTAGCACACATAATTTGCATATTATTCGATAATAACCACAAAGCATATATTTCATGATAAAAATCAGCATATCATATAAATAACATCAATTAACTTAAAAATAACAATTATGTTACATTATTTACACATGAACTTACCTTAGTACCAAAATACAAAGATTTTGCAATTTAGTCCGAAATCTTTTCTTTTCCTCGATTGAGGTCGATTCCACGTCTTTCTTGATCTAAAATAACACATTTAGCTTGTTTAATACTCACATTTTCAAATTAGTCCTTAATTCAAATTTTGGCAAAATTACAATTTTGCCCCTAAACTTTTGCATATTTACACTTTTGCCCCAAAGGTCGGAAATTTAATTTTATCACAAATTCTTATGTTTTAGGACATGCTGATCATTTATTTACCATTAGCAAGCTCAAATTCCCACTAAAACACATACTTATGAACAATATGTATTTTTACCGATTAAGCCGTTTTACTCGTTTTTACTTAAAACCGAGTAGCACAAGTTATCTAACATAATTTAAAACCTCATATTCTATCATAAAACATCAAAATACACAAATTTCACCTATGGGTATTTTTCCAAATATGAACTCTAACTTAAAATATTGCTAACATAAGCTTTATCGAGCTACCGGGATCTCAAAAACGTAAAAATTATTAAAAACGGGGCTTAGATGCACTTACTATGAAGCTTGAAAGTTGAAGAAACCCTAGCTATGGAGAGAGCAAAATTCGGAAGCAACTAAATGAAGGAGATGATGAATTTTGTGTTATTTTTCCCTTTTAATTCATGTTAATAACCAAATGACCAAAATGCCCCTCCTTACTAAACTTTCAAAAATTCCTTCCATGTCCTAATTTTGTGCATGAACTTAAAATTGGTCTAATTACCATTTAAGACCTCCTAATTAATATTTCAAAGCAATTTCATACTAAAAACTTCTAGAATGCAAGTTTTGCAACTTATTCGATTTAATCCCTAACTTCAAATTAAGCGCTTTACGCTTGGAATTTCTTCACGAAATTTTCACACCATCATAAAATCATATCATAAACACCAAAATAATTATAAAATAATTATTTCTACCTCGGATTTGTGGTCATGAAACCACTATTCCGATTAGGCCCTAATTCGGGATATTACACATATAAAAAAATAATAAACCCGAAATAATAAAATAAAGTCCAAATCCAGTCCAAAATTACAAATATATCATTTGGCCCGATTGGAATGGCCCATTACTTGAAAAGATTGAAGGTCCATCTACAAGCTTGACGTATACATAATCTTCAAGGATATGCAATCTTAGATATGATATGCAATCTTAGAAGATATGATTTTATAATCTTAGAGATTTAATTTGTAGATACCCTTTAATCTTAGCCGCTGATGTAATTGATTCGTACCATTGGATTTGGGGAGGCTCAACTATAAATAGAGGCCTCTCCCTGCATTGTAAATCACTGGAGTTTGGAAGCAATAAGAATTCTTAAGAGCATTCACTCAAATTTCTCTCTCTCTCTTACGTTCTTATTTTCTATGGCTTGTTCTTATTTTGTTATTCGTTCATCTTCGTTTCTTTTTGAGTTGTTTTCATTTGAGTTGGATTTTGGTGGAGGAATTTCATTGAATCCTCATATTGTGAGGTTAGGTTGACTTAAACGTTTTTTAAACTTTTTTTATTAATCCCTATTCTATTGTTTTTCTATTTTTTTAAAAAAAATTTGTTAGTTATTTATTTATTTTGATAGTTATATATGCATATTCTTTTCGAAAAATTACTTTATTCATTTTTTTATTCATTATTATTTACAATAAACTGTTTTATTATAGATCATCATATATTATCTCATTTATTATATATATTATTACTTTAGACCATTTTATATTTAATATTAAACTTTGCCATATTGCTCGTTTTATTAAAATTGTTTTATTATTTTATTTAAAATTTTTCATATATTATTTATCTTGTATTTTTATTTCATATTTGATCTTTTTAAATGCCCCTCTCTATTATGCCTTTTTATTTATTTTTTCATTGTTTTAAAATTTAAATTCCATTATTATTATGGTCATTCTTAATTTTTTTTAGCATTATTATTGTCATTATTCATTTTATTTTCTATTTTACTTTGATTCTTTCTTTTTAATTGTCTATATTAGCGTTAAATATTAATCCGTTATGTAATTTTTTTAAAAAAAATATGTTTATGTTTTTATTATGCATTAGCGCGACAATTTCATTCAAACCATTGTTTTAAATAAAAATACATTTCATTTCCACACTTGCTATTATTCAAAAGCTTTCTAAAATAAGGCTATATTCGACATTTAGGAGCTTTGAGAAAATCTTGCCCTAACTTACTGGATTTTGATTTTTCCCATTGAGTCCAAATGCTTGAGTACCCTTTTAAAAAATAAAACATATGAATTTCAAATAAAATCTTATTCTCGGGAATTTGAAATGTTGTGTCCTAACTCACTGGATGTGACATTTTGTTATCTCGAGGTAAGGATTTCTAAAAAAAATATGGCAATATTTCGTGTTTGGAAATTCGAGAAATCGTGCCCTAACGTGTTGGGTTTCAATTTTCCGTTTGACCAAATAACTAAATATCCTTTTAAATTTCAATGCATGAGCTTTGAAAATTAAAAGACGATCTTAGATTCGAGGGTTTAAAATATCGTATCCTAACATGCTGGATGTGATATTTTATCACTTCGAGATAAGTGAATCTCAACATCCAATTTGAATTATACAAATATTTTTTTAAAAGGGACCATATTTTAAAATCTTTTCAAATTTTTGACATTAGGAGGTACCAATTTTTGGGCGTTACGAGGGTGCTAATCCTTCCTTGTACGTAACCGACTCCCGAGCCCGTTTTCTTAAATTTCGTGGGCTAAAATCGATGTTTAAATAAAACAAAATGTCTTATAAGGTGACCCGATCACACCTAAACAAAAAGGATTGGTGGCGACTCCATTTTCGTTTTTTAAAGTCGACTCCTGTTTTTCAAAATAAAAAATGGTTTCGACAGCTTGGCGACTCCACTGGGATCATAAGAGAGTCAAGCCGTAAAATTGATTATTTTCTGTCCTTTTGTCGAAAATTGAAAATCCAATTTGAAAACTCATGATTCTTTTGTTGCATTTGTTTGTGTTATGATTATTGTAGTTGGTCATTTAGAATACTTTTGCATTACATTGCATGACCGTTGTGGTTACACCTTTAAGTGAGAGTGAGAAACTATGCCTTCGTGAGGTTTTCACCTTCGCATGGGCGAGTGGACTGCTTTCGGGATATATCCGTACCTATGTCTTCATGAGATTTTCATCTCCGAATGGCCATAGGGAAATGTATCCCCCTGAACTGAACTCGGTCCGTATGAGCCTATAATGGGTGAGGATCGAGGAATCTGTCGGTCTAGGTACCTTTACCTTAGAACCAAACCACATGTGGAGAACCCTAAGAGCCCACTTTAGGTGAAGCCGCGCCGAACTTTAGTGGTCACTTGGATAAATACTCTATTTTGTTATTTATTTCTCCTATACTAACGTGTTTTCTTGTGTTTTGATTGCATTGCATTCTCATCATAGAAAGTAGGTGCTGATTCAAATTTTATTGCTAAATAGAAGAGCTTGTCATGGGAAAACGAATTTCTTGATAAAGTGGATTATAATACGGTTGTCCGAATATGGTTCAAGTAAACACAACGAGAGAAGACTAATAGTTCGCGAAAAATACATGACTTTGTTTTGTTACCTGAGGATTCAAGTCGACAAAGATTATTCGAGAGCCGAGTATCGCGGGGATAAGTGAACAGTAGTCGCGGCCTAGATCAAGCAAAAAGGGAGCTAGTAGAGACATCTATTGGAAAGTTCGTGAGATTTGACTTTAACATCCGGATGTAAAGAAATAGATTGTTGTCTTTGCTTGGAATATGAGGGCAAGGCCGTATAAATATCCGTTTTATGTAAAGAAATTTGTTTTCTAGAAAAGTTGTTCTAATGGAATTGAATTCAAAATCAACGCTCTCTTTCTTTTGCATTTATCCCATGCATTTGCACTGCATTGCATCATCTGCATTAAATTTTCATAAAAAGACCCTAATTAGGTATAATTATTTCAGTTAACATGGGAATCGACTAAAGCCTATCAATTAAGCATCATTACAACACTTACACTAAGACAAAGAATATGGACCAAAGGTTGGAAAGACTAGAACAATTTCAAAGAGAGATGCAAAACCAATTACAAATGCAAATGCAAGAGCAACTAGCCAAGATCCAGCAAGACATGAGGGACCAAATGCTAGAGTCCCAAAGGAATATAATGGATCAGTTGACCCAATTACTAGCCGGGGGGCTTGGAAAAAGGAAAGGCCCAGTGGTTAACAATGGGGATGATAATGAAGAGCCCATCTATCCCCCAAGTTTTCCCCCAATAAGTGTCCAGACCCGACTAGACACACATCTACAAGGGGTACCCATTATTATCAGACCCCAACAAAATCAGGCCGGTACCTCGAAACCTATGGACTACCCGATAGGTTCAGGCTCTAATCTGGAGGGCAATCTAACCATTGCTATAGTTCCTGATTTAGACGAGATGGCAAGAATAGAAAAAGCAAAGGTAGAATCGCCAAACAACTCGAAGATTGGTACACGTAGTTGGAGGAAAAACTTAGAGCAATGGAGAATGCTGATTACCATTGCGGGGTTGATGCTAAGGTTTTGAGTTTGGTCCTAGATGTAGTACTCTCGCCAAAATTCAAGACTCCAGAGTTTGAAAAGTACAATGGGACTAATTGTCCTGAAGCTCGCATCATAATGTTCTGTCGAAGGATGACAGGATATGTTAATAATGACCAGTTATTAATCCACTGTTTCCAAGATAGTCTGATCGAGTCAGCAGCTAAATGGTACAACCAGTTAAGCCGTGCCAAAATCCATTCATGAAAAGACTTGGCACAGGCTTTTATGGAGCAATATAACCATGTAACAGACATGGCACTCGACAGAATTAACTTGCGAATATGGAAAAGAGACAAGGTGAAAGCTTCAGACAATATGCCCAAAGATGGAGAGAGGTAGCAACACAAGTCCAGCTACCTCTTCTGGAAAAGGAAACCACAATGCTTTTCATCAATACTCTGAAAACTCCGTTCATTAACCGTATGTTGGGAAACACCACCATGAGCTTTTCAGATATAGTAATGTCCAGCGAGATGATTGAAAATGCGGTAAGAAATGGGAAGATAGATACGAGAGAAAACGCCAAAAGATCGATCCCGAGAAACAAGGAAAATAAAGTAAATATCCTGAGCATTCATTCCAAATTGGTCATTGTAGGCTAGTCGGGGGCTATAACCACTAGCTATCAAGGCTCTTCAAAGCAAGAATCCAACTCAAGGCTAAAATATAGAAAGGCTCTAGTTCACTCCTATCCCGATGACATACAAGGAGCTGTATCAAAATCTTTTTAATGTGTATGCAGTGTCTCCGTTCTACTCAGAACTTGTGCAACCTCCGTTCCCAAAATGGTATAATGAGAATGCCCAATGCGAGTACCATACGGGAATAATGGTTCATTCAATCAAAAACTACACTACGTTTAAAAAGTTGGTCGAAAGGTTCATTAAAATGAGAATTGTGAAGTTCGATGATTTATCAGAACCAAATCGCTCTGAAGAAGTAGTAAATGCAATAATTGAAGGAAGTGGCAAGAGAGTTGTGATTCTTTGAAGAAGTCAAAAGCTTGAAAGAATATCAGGGAATCTGAACGACATATCCGAAGAGGGAACTAAAGAATACATTTTTTCAAGTGTCTGCCTTTACATACTTGGGAGTGTTTTGAACAATGAGACTGTGGAAGAGATCCTTATATTTTTAAAGCTAATCTAGAGTAATATTCAAAATGCGCTTGTTGCTTTAAGCCTAGGAGCAATAAGAGTCCTTTTGTGAAATAGGCTTGTGTCCAAAATCATTATTTTAATAAAATGCATCTTTTTGAGCAAATATTCTTTTATTTTTTTCATTTCATTATTCATAGATTCTTTTAACTTTCTTTCAGATATTCTTATTCTTCATTCATGATCATACCATATAAATAATTGTTATTAAGATTCATTTATTCTTTGAAATCTTCCTTCGAACCTACAATAGGTCCCCAGATATCAATGACATGAGCAACGCTGCTATTGACCCTGAGTCTCTTTTCGAGTAAGATGTGTGTCTAGAGGGATTTCAGGACTTTGAAGATGACAGAGATTGTAACCTACCTCTTGACTGGTTAAGGATGGTAGAACAAGATGAAAAATCAATGGACAGTAAGAGGCAAAGATCAGAACCCGCATCACCATAGAGACGAAGCGAGACGTCATTCCAAGAATTCAAAGATGTCCTCGTATGATAGCATCAAGATATGCCTAGGCTACTAAGACATGAGGATGCCATAAGGTATTTTGAAGAGCACATGCTAATGGTTTTATGATGGCTAGGCTAATCATGAGGTTCAGGTACTGCTAATTCACCATGGAAGGGAATTATATCAGTTATGCCGAATTTAGGGAGTCAAGACTTATGTGCCTCCTTTATTTCTTCACAAATTTTCTATATGTGGGGCATGAATATTATTGGGTTGATCTTGTCAAAAGCTTCTAGCTGACATCAAATCATCCTGGTGTCATCGATTATTTCACTAAGAGAGTGAAGGTCTCTTCATATGCCAATATTGCAAAGTCGACAATCATCAAACTACAAAAAAAAAGAAAAAAAAGAAAAAGAAAAATTAGGTGCTGACAAAGAATGCCAGAAATGATCATGTTTAATAATGCACAACTGTACAATTTCAAAAGTTTGCAGTCTGTTCAAAGATTAGGTGTCATATCACAGTGCAGCAAAGGCAGCAAAAAAAACAAAAAAAATAAAAATTGTGGAAGGTGACCGAGACTTGTAAATATTGGCATAAGAAGCTACCATTTACTCTCTGTGATTATCAAACGTCAGCCAGGACCTTTGCCGGGGCAACACCTTTCTCATTAGTTTATGGAATAGAAGCAGTTTTACCCATAGAAGTCGAGATTCTTTTTCTTCAAGCTTTGATTGAGTCAAGAATTGGATGAAGCAGAATGTCTCCAGTGAACCTAGCCGAAGAAAAGAGTTTGAAAGCATTCATCATAGTTAAATGTACCAAAAATTAATGATGCAGATTTATGACAAAAAGGTCGCCGAAGAGATTTTCACAAGGGGGACCTAATATTGAAGAAGATCCTTCCTATACAAAAGGACTTCAGAGGGAAGTGGATGCCAAACTAGGAAGGACCTTATGTGGTAAAGAAGGCTTTTTTCCGGAGGAGCACTAATTTTGACTGAGATGGATGGAAAAACTTACCCAATCCTATAAATTCGGATTCAGTCCAGAAGGACCTAAAAAGGGAGAGGCCAAAGTGAAAACCCGCAAAAGGCGCTTTGAAACTTTTAAAAAACAAAAAAAAAAAGGAAAAAAAAGGAGAGGCCAAGGCGAAAACCCGTAAAGGGCGCCTTGAGACCAAAGGGGTTTTGAGTTGAAAACCCGAAAAGAGCGGCTCAAATTCTGATCAAAAGTGGGGCATATGGTAGTCTTGCTATGCCTGAATTAATAATGAGGAAGTATGCTACGTCTTGGGGCATCGACAAAGTACTCCGGGTCCCCTAAACACATATTGAGTTTAATATGGCCCTCCAGAAGTTTATACAGAAAAGCTCAGGTTGCGATATCTGGGGCACCTAGTTCTTTATCCTGACCATATTGATTTTGCTATCTTTGAATACTTTTTTTTTTCTTTTCAAAGACGCGTTTCCAATTAATCTTTGTTATGATCTTTTTCGAGCAGTTTGCATTGAAATAATGGTTAGTGGACTAATAATACTCTTATAAAAGAAGTTTTGCATATTACTCTGGAAACTTCTAAATCATATAGGAACCTAAAACAAGACTTTTGTTTAAAACTCACCAAGCTTAAGGGTTGGAAATATTTGAGAATGAAGAGTCTAAATTGAGACTATCTTCTCGGATTTTCTGTCAAAAATAGAGATTGAATAAAAAGGCAAGATATTGTGTCGGTGATACAATCTCGACGAAAAATGAGCAATGACAACCCAAGAGTAGAAGGGACCATTCTCGAAAAGAAAAATGATATTCCGCATCTATACGAGTATCATGCATACACATCTGGTTTGGTCACCTGGAGAGTGATCAGTGGATAGAACAAAATGCAGATCCTATATCCTTGAGTTGCAGTGGGATGGATGGAAGTTGATACAAATCCTATACCCTTGAGTGGCAGTGGGATAGATTGAAGATAAAATAAATTCTATACCCCTAAGTTGCAATGGGGTGGATTGAAATTGATACAGATCCTATAACTATGAATCGCAGTGGGATGATTTAAAGATGGTACATACCTTATGTTCCCGAGGTACGTGGAATAGACTCTGAGGTTACAATGGGGCAAACTAGTTGAAAAAAATACACTGGTTTCTTTGGGTTTTCGGTCAAACACTAGCCAAGCAAGAAGGTAGTGTAATACATCAGAGATAAAGCCCTGATGAACAACGAGCAATGACACCAAGAAGGATCACTCTCATGACATTTTGCATTCATACATATATCATTCATAACACATTCAGTTAGGAGCATTTGATTCATTCTGATCATAGCATCCTAATCATTTTGCATAAGCATAAGCACAAGCACATAAAACTGATTCTACAGGATAGGTTCCCCAGAGGACAATGTAGCAACATCGGTGAATTTATAGTCCTATCTCTCTAAGCAGTAGTGGAGTAGGTTGAAGATTGTAGATTTGTTTCCATAAGCAATAGCGGAGCAGAGTGAAGATAACAAATCTTATCTCTCTGAAGTTACAGAGAGGAAGTTGAAGTTACAAGTCTTATCTCCCTGAAGTTGCAGTGGAGCAGGCTGAAGATAGCAGATCTTATCTCCCTAAGCAGTAGTGGAGCAGATCGAAGATAGCAAACCTTATCTCTCTGAAGTTGTAGAGAGCAGGTTGGAGTTACAAGTCTTATCTCCCTGAAGTTACAGCAGAGCAGACTGAAGATTACAGATTTTATCTCCCTAAGCAGTAGTGGGGCAGATCGAAGATAGCAAACCTTATCTCTCTGAAGTTATAGAGAGCAGGTTGAAGTTACAAGTCTTATCTCCCTGAGCAGTAGTGGAACAGGCTGAAAATTGTAAATTTGTCTCCCTAAGCAGTAGTGGAGTAGATCGAATGCGGTGAATCTTATCTTCTTGAGGAAGTAGGGAATCAGATTTAAGCCACTAGCCTTATCTCCCTGAGTAGTAGTGGAGCAGGCTGAAGATTGTAAATTTGTCTCCCTAAGCAGTAATAGAGTAGATCGAAGACGGTGAATCTTGCCTTCCTGAGGTAGCAGGAAAGTAGATTTAAGTCACCAGTCTTATCTCTCTAAATAGTAGTGGAGTAGGCTGAAGATTGTAGATTTGTCTCTCTAAGCAGTAGTAGAGCAAATCGAAGACGGTGAATCTTGCTTTCCTGAGGTAGCAGGAAAGCAGATTTAAGTCACCAGTCCTATCTCTCTAAACAGTAGTGGAGTAGGCTGAAGCTTGTAGATCTTATCTCCCTAAGTAGTAGTGGAGCAGACCGACGACGGTGAATCTTATCTTCCTGAGGAAGTAGGGAAGCAAATTTAAGCCACTAGCCTTATCTCCCTGAGTTGCAGCAGAGCAGGCTGAAGACGATAGATCTTATCTCCCTAAGCAGTAGTGGAGCAGATCGAAGAAGGCGAATCTTATCTTCCTGAGGTAGTAGGGAAGCAGATTTAAGCCACTAGCCTTATCTCCCTAAGCAGCAGTGGAGCAGGCTGAAGATTGTAGATCTTATCTCCCTAAGCAGTAGTGGAGTACATCGAAGATGGCGAATCTTACCTTCTCGAGGTGGTAGAGAAGTAGATTCAAACCAAGCTTTATTCCCTTAACGTTCCAGCGGAGCATATCGAGGCTACAAATCTCTTCTCCCTGAAATTTTATCAGAGCAGATTGAAATACCAATACCCCTGAAGACGCAGTGGGAAGGAATGAGGTTCCAAGAAGTCAGGATTCGGTAAGAGCGGGCAAAATTGGACTTTTTAAAGTCTTTGCTCCATTCTCATTACACGACAATGAGCAAAGAGGGGCAGCTTTAATAGGCCAATTTAGCCCAAGCCCATACAAAAAAACAATAAACTCGAAATAATAAAACAAAGTCCAAATCCAGTCTAAAATTACAAATATATCATTTGGCTCGACTGGAATGGCCCATTACTTGAAAAGATTGAAGGTTCATCTACAAGCTTGACGTATATGGAAACATAATCTTCAAGGATATGCAATCTTAGATATGATATGCAATCTTAGAAGATTTGATTTTGTAATCTTAGAGATTTAATTTGTAGATACCCTTTAATCTTAGCCGTTGATGTAATTGATCCGTACCGTTGGATTTGGGGAGGCTCAACTATAAATAGAGGCCTCTCCTTTCATTGTAAATCACTGGAGTTTGGAAGCAATAAGAATTCTTAAGAGCATTCACTCAAATTTCTCTCTCTCTTGCGTTCTTATTTTCTGTGGCTTGTTCTTATTTTGTTATTCGTTCATCTTCGTTTCTTTTTGAGTTGTTTTAGTTTGAGTTGGATTTTGGTGGAGGAATTTCATTGAATCCTTATATTGTGAGAGTTAGGTTGACTTAAACGTTTTTTAACTTTTTTTTATTAATCCCTATTCTATTGTTTTTCTATTTTTTTTAAATTTGTTAGTTATTTATTTATTTTGATATTTATATATGCATATTCTTTTCGAAAAATTACTTTATTCATTTTTTATTCCTTATTATTTACAATAAATTGTTTTATTATAGATCATTATATATTATCTCATTTATTATATATATATATATTATTACTTTAAACCATTTTATATTTAATATCAAACTTTGTCATATTGCTTGTTTTATTAAAAATTTTATATTATTTTATTCAAAATTTTTCATATATTATCTATCTTGTATTTTTTATTTCATATTTGATCTTTTTAAATGCCCCTCTCTATTATGCCTTTTTATTTATTTGTTCATTGTTTTAAAATTTAGATTTCATTATTATTATAGTCATTCTTAATATTTTTTTAGCATTATCATTGTCATTATTTATGTTATTTGCTATTTTACTTTGATTCTTTCTTTTTAATTGTCTATATTAGTGTTAAATATTAATCCGTTATGTAATATTTTTTTAAAAAAATATGTTTATGTTTTTATTATGCATTAGAGCGACAATTTCATTCAAACCATTGTTTTAAATAAAAATACATTTTATTTTCACACTTGCTATTATTCAAAAGCTTTCTAAAATAAGGCTATATTCGACATTTGAGAGCTTTGAGAAAATCTTGCCCTAACTTACTGGATTTTGATTTTTCCCATTGAGTCCAAATGCTTGAGTAACCATTTAAAAAATAAAACATATGAATTTCAAATAAAATCTTATTCTCGGGAATTCAAAATGTTGTGTCCTAACTCACTGGATGTGACATTTTGTTATCTCGAGGTAAGGATTTCTAAAAAAAAAAAAAGGCAATATTTCATGTTTGGAAATTCGAGAAATCGTGCCCTAATGTGCTGGGTTTCGATTTTCCGTTTAACCAAATAACTAAATATCCTTTTAAATTTTAATGCATGAGCTTTGAAAATCAAAAGACAATCTTGGATTCAAGGGTTTAAAATATTGTATCCTAACGTGCTGGATGTGATATTTTATCACTTTGAGATAAGTGAATCTCAACATCCAATTTGAATTATACAAATATTTTTTTTAAAAGGGATCATATTTTAAAATCTTTTCAAATTTTCGACATTAGGACATTAATTAATCAATTAGGTACCAATTTTTGGGCGTTATGAGGGTGCTAATCCTTCCTTGTACGTAACCGACTCCCGAGCCCATTTTCTTAAATTTCGTGGGCCAAAATTGATGTTTTAATAAAACAAAATGTGTTACAAGGTGACCCGATCACACCTCAACAAAAAGGATTGGTGGCGACTCCATTTTGGTTTTTTGAAGTCGACTCCTATTTTTCAAAATCAAAAATGGTTTCGACATATTCATTAGAAAAATGATACAGTAGACTAGACCTTAGATGAATTAATTATGAATCCATTTATAAATTAATTCACTTGTGACGTTCATGGTGTGATTTACCTAAATCCTAAATTAGTCACTGACCAAGTGTATGTAACTATGTGTTTTGATATAAGTGGAAGCTTATGCTTTAAAGATGATCGAGCCCATAGCCTTTATGTAACATCCTGAGATAAGGCCTGGAAGTTTTGGCCTCACCAGTGAGAGTTTGTTAGTGCTTCAGCATAAAAAGTTCGCCAGTGTTTTGTTGAACTGATGCCCGTAGAAGGATCAGTAAGAAGTTTGCCAAAAGAGTTTCAGTAAGGATCGGTAAGCAATATATGCTAAAAGATATGATAAGGGGGTTTTGCTAGATTCATTGAAATCATGTTCGCTAGTTTGTTTGGTGATGTAACACCCCTAACCCGTAACCGTTGTCAGAATAGGTTAAGAGGCATTACCGGACTTTTAACTCAGTTTAAAAAATTCAATCATTTAACATTTATCAAATATTATCTTATTTCAGTAATTATCATTTATTCGTATTCACAACATGCTTAAATCGAGCATACCAAGCTTAAATCATGCATTTGGCACTGAATCAGTAACATATAAAAGATTTGGGAAAACTTAGAAAAATTATCGAACAAGGGTCACACGCCTGTGTGCCTAGGCCATGTGCCTCACATGGCCACCAGACACGCCCATGTCTCAGGCCGTGAGAAAACAGAGCATACATACTGACTTAGGTCACACGATCGACCACACTCCCGTGTGCCAGCCCGTATGCCACACACAGTCAGTAGACGCACCCGTGTGTCTAGGCCGTGTCAAACCTATAGGGTATACTGACTTAATTTTAAGAGGCATCAAGAACCACACGGTCGAGTCACACGCCTGTGTGCTCAGCTGTGTGGACGAAAAATAAGGTTGACATAAGCCACTTTTCCATCCAAAATTTCATGTACCTGAAATCAATCAAATGGTACCATTTCCACTTACAATTTAGCAGCCAAAACAACCATTTCTATACACATTGTATGCTGTCATGAATTCACCCATTTGTAAACTTAACTCACCACCATTAGCATAGCCATTCACAAACCAAAATCAATGCCCATATGAACTAATAAACATATACATATAATGATCTATAGTTCAACTTTACAAACACTCAATTACCAACTATCATTCAAGCATTTCCAACTCTTTTACTCAACTCCTAGCAATATAACATGTGCATCATTTCATCCATTAACAAACTTGCAAAAACATATCAACTTATACACATTCAAACATTATGCCCATTAAGCTAAATCTCATAGCTTAAACACACCAAAACACATATATGCTTTATAAGCTAAAATGACCAAAACATCATCAAATTAGTTAGCCTATACATGCAATATTTCCATGTTTCACAAAGTTCAGAAGTACCAAACTGTCAACTAGATAGAGTGATGAAATCTCCAATGACTTCCAATCTGAGCAAACTTTCGATCCACTATAAAATACAAAAAGTATACAGAGTAAGCTATAAAGCTTAGTAAGCTCATATAATTAACGGTACTATACATAATATGACAATTAATTCACAATTTAATGAAACATAGATATATATAAACTAAATTCATCCAATTCAATAATTATTACATAAACAACCATGTAATTCATGTATAATTTATCAACTTCCACTTACGTGTCATATGAATTCATCAAATAACACTTACTTGTCGAGCGTTTCACGTATACCTGTACTGGTTCATATCATCATTTCTATTTTCGTATCATCATCTTTTCCGTCAAACCATTGAGATTAACATCGACTACTCAGTATCTTGCACACTAAGTGCCATATACATGGTTAAACCATCTAGATTTCATATCACATGTATATTACCTATCCATACATCAATATTAGACATGTAATATCATTTCAATACAATCCAACCAATGTTCCAAATGCCTAAACATATAAAACCTTCAATGAGTTAGTGCCACAATGTCCATATTTTATTTGATCATCATATGTAAAAACAATAAGCATCCTAGCTCAAGCATATATAACTCTTATTTCGTACTTTAACTTACCATAAATCATCAATACTATATAATTCACATATCATTTACATCAATTCATTTCTTTTCGTATAACCTATAATTCATTCATATAATTGGTAACAGAATTATGCCCGTTGAACTTCTTAAAATATCGATAGATACTCGGGTGATACACATTAAACGTATTTATCGATAATCCGTCAATTCCTTATCATTTACGCTCTTTTGAGCCACGATCGGTAAGCTACTCTTGAGCTGGTGAACAGTAAGCTCAATTGAGCTGAAATAGTAAGCTCAATTGAGCTGAAACAGTAAGCTCTAATGAGCTGAAACGGTAAGCTCATAAGAGCTGATATATATATAGATATCGGTAAGCTCATACGAGATGTGATGTGTCTGAAAAAAAGATAGTATCTCAACCAGAATGGTAACCCTAGTGACATGTCACTTGTATCTAACGAATTTCTACAGTTCAAACAAGGCTCGGTATTATTCGGTAGTTTCTAATTTAGGCATTTACATAATCAATTAATTTCATTTCTCATTTCATATAAATATACATACAATTCAAATAAATTCAAATACTTTTAAGTTTGATTCTAGTTATACGAACTTACCTCGTGTCGCTCGAATAAAACTATCGACTATTCGTCCACTTTTCGTTTTCCCCGATCTAGTTCCGGTAATTGCTTATCTTGATCTAATTAATATCAAAATCAGCTTATTAACATTCCGTTTTATTCAATTTGACACATTACAAACATTTTGGCAAAATTATGCTTTTGCCCCTAATGTTTCACATTTTTACAATTTAGTCCAAATCGCATAAAAATACAAATTCATACAATTCAATACCAACCCATGCTAGCCAAAATTTCCTTATATTCATATCAGCCCATTTTTCTCATTAATTCACACATTTAACCATGAATTTTACAAATTACTCAATTAAATCCTTAATTGACATTTTTGTCAAAAATCACTTTATAAAACTTGTTAATCTAGCTTCAAACATTAATAATCTATCATAAAACATCTAAAAAACCAAGCATTCAACAATGGCATCATTCAGAATCTATAACAATTTCAAAAACGAAGATACGGGCTAGCTAGATTACAAAACAACGATCTCAAAAACGTAAAAATCATTAAAAACGAATTAAAATTGCACTTACATGCATCAAGAATGTTGGACGAACCTTTAAAGCACCAAAAATGATGTTTTTGTTTCTTATTTCAGTTGAATAAGGCATTAGGAAGATGATAACCTTTGATTAATTATTATTTTACGAAGTTATTTCATAAATTACTAATTTAACCTTTATTATAACATTAAAACATATAATAATAATGTCCATAAATGTCCACTAAGATAACCAATGATTTAATTTCCATTTAAGGCCTCCCACTATTTAATTTCATAGCCTTTTAATACCTTTAGCTTATAGAATTCAACTTTTACGCGTTAAGCGATTTAGTCCTTTTTACCGAATTAATCATTTAAACGGTAAAATTTCTTTACGAAATTTTTACATCATGCTGTAAACCTTAATAAAATAATAAGATAAATATTTTTACTTTAGATTTGTGTTCCCGAAACCACTGTTCTGATTTGACCGAAAACAGGCTGTTACAGGTGAGCTGGAGTTTGCCAATTTGTTTGGTAATCTAGGGTTCGCTAGGTAAGTTGTGAACTGGGGGTTTGTTAGCCAAAGTAGAAGTTAGACTCAAATTAGGAAATAAGGATATGGTGTATCTAGGAATACTTTGTGCAAGTAACACCTTTCCCTAGTCAAGTAGGGCATCCTAAGATTTCTAGGAGACTTAGTGCCTATAAATACGACCCTTATTCCATGAGAATTCTCTCATCAATATTATTTTGTCAAGTTTTTGATTTGAATCAAGTTTATAGCAACCAAGGTAAGCCTCTGTCCTACTAGAGTTGATTGTCTAGAAAACAAGGCTCGCCTGCATATGTGAATTCTGTAAGCTTTGCCTATTTAAGTAATTTATGTGTTTATGTGTGTTGCGAACTAGTTGGACCATCAATCAACAATGATAAAGGCAAAACTAAACTCGCTTAAATTCTCAAGCTTTTTTCACTGAGTGGTTTAGAATTACCATATGCGTGCAAACTATTTTTTTTTTTTGAAAATTTTAAGGTTTCCAAACTAAGCTCTAAGAATAAGTTTTTCTGAAACTCTGCTTTTAAGTTCTGACACTTTGTCTTTAAAATATGTTTTCAAGTCATGCTTTGAAAACTATGTTTTAAAAATAAGTTTTACGTGTGCTCCTATAAGAGCTTATGTTTTAAGATGTATTTTTAACGTGTAGTTTTATAAATTGTGTTTTCACTTTGGTGCGAGCTCTATGAGCAAGTGTTTTTAAGCAAGCTCCCTATACGAGCTCTATGTGATAAGATTTTGTGTGTGCTCTTTTTCGAGCCCTTATGTTGGATATAATGGCATGCCATAGGATTGTGAGTACTCACCATAAGTTTTCTATGATTTGGGCTTTGAGGCCTTGGGTCATGTGGAGAGATAAGGGAATGTCGAGCTATGCTCCATTCAATGAGACATGTTGGTGTATAGGAGAGTGTTTAGCTGACGCTACACTTATGAGACATGTTAAAAACTCTTTGAGTCATCCTGAAGTGTTATAAGAAATCCACATTATCCAACAGATTCTAATAAGAGAAGTGTGGGTGATGACATATCTTATGTTCCTATATTGTTTTGATAAGACAAGTATGTGAGCATATTTCATGCTATACAAGATTCATTTTCAAACCAACTAAGTTTTCAAGTATGATTTTCTACAAGCACAAATAAAACTATTTTCACAGACTTATATGTTTTTCTAACAAGGAGGCAATACTGCGAACTGGGTCTCGCATCTTTACAGCGAATCCAGTTTGCGACATGATTTTTAGACTAAGTCCTCTTTCTATTTTAAACTCTGTGTTTTAAGCATACTCTACTGATTCCTAATTTTTCACTGAGTGCACAATGAACTCACTCACTCCTCTCTTACTTTGTAGGTAAGTAGGTCCCGGATGGCAATGGAGAGGTAGATGACTTGGCAAGACTCATACCTGTATAGATATCGGTGAACCTGGGAAAATAGGCGATGGGTTTTTATTTATATGAGTTTAGACTTATTATGATTTAATTAAGTTAATGGAACAAATTCTTTAAATTCTTTTAATTTATTTTGCTTTTGCGAACCATGTCTTAAAATATTTAATTATCTTTTCATTATGAATAAAGTTGATGTTTTTCATGCATAAGTGTTACATTGTATTACCGTAACTCTTATCAAAATATGCGAGTCAGATTTAAGGCTAAGTACTATTTTCTACGACCCTTATATGTTTGCAACCTCGAAGAAAATTACATGTGTACCCCTATCAGTGATAGCTTTACGTGTACCCCTATCAGTGATAGCTTTACTACTTAGCGAACCTAGGTAAATTGTGCAAACCCATATGTTTATGTAAACCCTATTATAGTATGATAACCCATTCATGCATGATTCATTTGTTACAAAGTTTGTTTATTTAACAAACCTATATTATTGTATGCGAACTTAGGTTGATGTGTGAACTCATACTTTCTATGTGATGTTAACTTACGTTGAAAGTTGCTATACAAACTTATGACTGGGTGATGTTTGCGAACCCTTAAGATGTTGTAGGTTGACATGCGAACACTTCCTCTATTTTTTTAATAAGCTCACATGATTTATGTTATATGCATGATGTTATGATATTCCGCTGCAATGTGTGAAACTTAGCACAACTTCCATGTTGTGAATCCGTGGTGTATTGGAGGTTAGGTTAGGAGTTAACGGAGAGTCACTTTGGTGGCTAATGTGGCACGCCAAATTCAGGTCGAACTTACTCGGCCGAGTTTGGGGTGTTACACGGTATGTTGGGTACATGACTTGTGTATGGCATGGCTTTACTAACAACAATCGAATTCATAGCTCGATTAAGGAGTTAACAATATCCTCTCATTGGCATCAAGTGGATTGATAAATATGAAACGTAGGCACTGATAACTCTTGAAAAGAGTTATATTTCATGCCTTTAGATCTACCTAATTGTCTGTACTTAGGTACATTTAATTGCATTTTAGGACAATCCATTAGTATTTTTCTTGTTTTAACATTACATTAGGAGCTTGGATTGTACTTAAATATTGTTTCTTTTTAATTGCTTGTGGAAGGGTTGTGTGTGGTGGTGGATCAATAGGTGCAGGATGAGGAACAAGAAATTAAAGGAGTGAAGGTTTGCCGAGGCAAAAGGTTGGATAGTTCGTCAACATGAATGCGTGGCAATGCTGGGGAGATGTCCAGTCAGCATTCAAAGCGAATCGATCTTAGGCCCAGTTGAACTTGTACCAGATATAACTACCTGAAAAAGAAGGAAGAAAATTAGAGATTATTGGATTTACCTGGGGAAAACGATTATGAAAGCCAAAGGAGGAAAACTTAAAGGAGGCGAAAAAATAAAAGGAAGATCCTAAAGTAGAAAAAAAAATGGTAGCAACTGAATAGAGACGAAAAGAGGAAGACGAAGGCAATCCCTTTTAGCCACTACAGGACACTGAATCGCTAGAGTGTGGGCTGGATAAGAGGAAGCTATCCTCTTGACGTTTTTCCATTATTTCTAGATTACTTTTCATAAATTTATTTGATGAAAAAAATGTTGAATGATATTTTGGATTTGAATTTTAATTGCCAACACATGAGCTAAATGTCATAGGGTTGGGATTACTTAATGAAACTCTTATTTTCTTTAATGGCTGAAGCCTAGATATGCTTTAATACACTGTTTCATTCAATGGTTCTTTACGAAATTGCATGTTCGCAAACTCTAAACATAGATGGATGTACAACATGTTCATTACATTAATCTAATCTTGACAAGGTTAGGTTAATAAGATTGAAATTGAATGATATGAGCGAGTGTTCAACCGAATACTTGTAGAAGCCTCTAGACACATAGCAGTGTTCATACGAAAAGAAAGTAATATAGTTTAAGGTACGGTGCTAAAGGCCTATAGACATATATCATTTAAGGCAAGGTAACTTGAGGTCTTGTTCTCAAAAGAAGCAGACCATTTTAGAACTCTTCTGGGTAGTAGATTGAGTATGATTTTACCGAGGCATTACTGTCAGTAAGAGCAGATTCTTAGTAATCCTGACCTTCTAATCAAATCATAAACCCCCTATCCTTTGTCGTAGTATTTTTGCTATAGCATTTTTAGTTTTTCACTTGTTCTTTTATGTAATATTCACGTGATTATTGTCGAATTTGCCATTGCATTCTTATTCTTGTTTTGTCATAGGATTTCTATTATTTATCAGTTATTCATATTTCAAATTACCGCTACATTTTTATACTATTTTTTTCATAACATTAATCATACTGCATTATAATAACTCAACCATTCTATACCTAACCAATCCCTGTGGAGACAATATTACTTATCACTTTATTACTTGATTCGATGTGCATACTTACACAATTCGCATATCATTTCACATGCAACAGGCACGAGTTGGTTATTTTTAAACAAACAATTTATCACAGTCATTTGTTAACAATGATCATATTAATCATTAAGAAGACACAATTGTGACCACGAGATAAAATATGATTGTATTGAGTGAACGAATTTAACTCAAAAGAATCAAGGATATCATATTAGGGTAACACATATATGATGAAGTCATTGGACAAAGTAGTTGGATGAATTACTTTCGTAAAGAGTATACAGTAAGGAGTTTTCAATCATGATACTTCTTGTGGACTGACTCCATGATTAAGTAAATTGCGAATTATCAAAACGATGCTTCTGGACATAATTGCAATTACTAGAGCCTAATTGTATATGTTTGATTGGTCCCTTCGCTAGCTTAACAAAAGCTCGATTGGACTACATTTGAATCAGAAGAAAATTAGATAACTATGGAAATAATTTAATTGAGTCGATTTATTCGATGTGGAGTTAAATAAGTAGTCGTGGGAATTGTTCAACTAGAAAATTTGATTAAAAATTTTCTTGAAAAATTAATTTGGAAAATCTTAGTAATGAAAATTAATTTTGATCAAGTAAAATTAAATTAATCAAATTAATTTAAATAAATATGATATTTTTGAAAATTAATTTTCAAGTCAGACAATTGGCATAATGGGTAATTAAACTTAAAAATTAAACTTGGGAACGAAAATTGGGCCAGAAAACCCAAAATTGAGATCGTGACCTAAAAACTGATTGAACCGAGCTTGGTATATGAAATTGGGTTGACGGTCCAATCGATGGCTAGATCGGACTGGTCGAGCCATCATTAGCCCGGACTAAATCGACTTGTGGTGTTGTGAAAATGTTGCACTTGCGATGGCACCACCAGACACGACGGTGCTAGTGGGAACGATGACGGCATTTCGATGGCCAACAGGTGGTCCTTTGGCGGTTGAGTAGTGGAATAATTACATTCTTACAGAGACTTTATTGGATATTTTGATTTTAGATTAACTATTCTAAAAATAATATTATTTTAATAATTTTAATTATTAAATTTAATTTAATACTTATTTTAATAGTATTTTATTAATTAAAAATTAAAGTGATTATCTTAATATTAAATCTAATTTAATTTTAAAGTTATTAAGTTTAATTATAATTGAACTCTCTAAACTCTCCCTATATAAAGAGAGCCATGAATCATTATTTTTCAAACACTTGAATTCAAAAGAAAGTTGTAGAGACAAGATTCTTTGAAGAAATCATTTTAGAAGATTTATAGAGATTTTTTTTCTTATTTACAACTTGACCTAGAAGTATAAAGAATTTGGGAAATTGTCCCACTGGTAATTTTGTGGAAAATTTTCTAAGTCGAAGTGAGCCCACACTCAGTAGATGTGAGCTTGAAGATAGCGGAGAAAACTACTTGATTAAAGCATTCATCCTAGACGAATCCAAAAGGTACAATTTTAATTAAATGTTTACTACCAGAGATGTCACTTACTTTAAATAAGGTTAAAGGTACAATTTTGATTAAATATTTTTTACAATTTTGATTAAATGAAATGTTCATCCTCGACGTCATGACGTCACTTACTGTGTTGGACTTGTACTGGGTTTCTTATCTCGTCATGACATTATAGGTCTTTTCCCTTACGATGATGTTCGAGATAGGTTGACGTGGAACCTTTAAGATGGAAAGGAAAAGCGAAAGTGGTCATCGAGTAACCAAAAACTCTGGTTTGTACATATATGATTTAAGGTCGTATCAATTGATTGTATTTTCATGTTATTTGCATATGGGAATGTTAAGGTGAGTATACAGCGATAGATTGAACTATTAGATTGAGATTGAATGTGAATTGCCAAGATAGAGGATTAAAATGAATAAAATGTAAAATAACATGAATCGTTTGAAATATGATATATGTTATGGAAGTGGAAATGTATTGAATGATATGAGATATATGTGACATGTTAATAAATTGATTGTGATAGTGAATTTGATTGAGAAATGATATATGTACTAGATTATAAATAGAAGTGAACATTAATACCCTATTAACTAGTCAAGTTGAGTCAAATATAGTTGGCATGCTACGGGGTTGGCTTGTGTATGGGTTATGTGCTTATGCACCAGGATGCAGTTCATGAACCAATATGCGCTTCGTGCACTAAGATGCACCTTGTGTGCTAAGAATGCTCCGCCAATATGCACATTACGTGCCAGTTACCCTACTTCGATTTATCTGACGATGCACTTGGTGCTAGTTTGGTGTGTTGGTTGGATAATCCGAGTATCCATCTGAGTTAATAGGGTTTTCAAAATGTACAATTGGAAAACAATATGTGTAACGACCCAATTTCAGTGAAAACAATATGGTGGTTTCGTGACCACAAAATCGAGCTAAAAAGAGAATTTATTTTAATATTATTACATGGCTTATAATATAATAGGAAATTTGAATGAAAATACTGATAGAAAAATTTTATCGATCTAGTGATTATTTGGAAAAAGGACCAAATTGCATAAACTGCAAAAGTTGAATTCTAGAAGCTAAAAGGATTAAATAGCTATAGAATTCAAAATGAGATGTCCTTATATGGTAATTAGACCATCAATCAAAAGTTGGTAGATTTTTATGGATGAATCATCCATGGAATTTGAGAAAAAGGAAAAGGACTAAATTGGAAATTAGTAAAATTAGAATATGATAATTAATTACATGAGAAAATATCATCTTATTATCGTCTTCATCCCCAAAAATTTCCATGGAAACCTTAGGAGAGAAGAAACAAACTTGGCATAAATTGGTAAGTTTTCATGCCCTGTTTTTAGTAATTTTTATATTTTTGAGATCAGAATAGTGTAAACTATCTAATTTGGGGATTAATTTGAAAAGTTATCAAAGTATAAAGTTTGTGCCATGGATGAAATTGCTGAAAATTAAAAATTTATGGTAGAAAATGAAAGGTTGTTGATAGATAAACAACTTTTACAAAGTGATTTTGCATGAAATTGTGACTTAAGGACTAAATTGTAAATTTGTGAAATTCAAGGAAAAATTATAATTTTTATGAAACATAAGTTCAGTAAATATTACATGAAATTTTTGGCTAGACTTGGAAAGAGGATTGAATTGCATGAATTTCATTTTCCAAGCCTAGGGACTAAATTAGAATTAATGAAAAGTTTAGGGAAAAATAGTAATTTTACCTAGAGTGTAAATTGAGTCCAAAAGAATATGAAATGTGATAGATTGATGATTAAATTCGTTTATATAGATCCGAAAAACTCAAATACGAAGCAAGATCGAGGAAAAGAAAAGATACCGGATTTGTATGAACAAGTATCGAGGTAAGTTCATGTAACTTAGCATTGAATCTTGAAATGCTTGAAATGTATGTTACATGATAAGAACGTTAATTGTATGTCCAATGTATAGAAAATGATAAAATGTTTGTGATAAACTGTAAATTATACATATTTTTACCTCATGTTTAGCCTAATTTCTAAATGAATTATCATTGAATTTGTGGAATTTGGTGCTCTTAATCCTTTTATTTCATGTTTTATACTTAGGCGAGCATAAGGAAGAGAAAAGCGCAAGGAACAAGCCAAAAACGGGCAAATTAGGCCCAGTTCAATAATTAACACGACCTGGAGGTTCGCCACACGGCCGTGTCGCACGGCCGTGCCACTTTAACAGGCTCGAGCACGGCCTGGTAGTCGATCCACACGGGTGTGTCCCTATCGTGAGGAAGTTCAATTTCACTCGAAAAAGGCTACTTAGGGGCTAAGAAATGCATTCCAAAACTCTATATAAAGACCTTAGGAGGCAACTACAAGTGTGTGCTTTATTCCCGTTAAGACGGGGAGTTAAAGACAGGGAATTACTCGAAGGGAAGCCGATTAATCCATCTCAGAAGCTAGGATCTACATCACGACAGAGAATCTCCATTCAATCCTTTCAGGAGTTTTGGGTTTTCTTATGTTTTGTTATTTTATTTCTTTCGAGATGTTTTCTTTTATAATTATGAACTAAAACCCCAAATATCTAAGGGGGATGAAACCTAAGACAGATCTTGTTATTGTTATCTAAGCTGTATGATAAATATTTGATTTGTTCTTAATTGTGTTTTTAACTCTTAAATTGATATTTTCGGGATATTGATTTAAGTCGAATGTGCTTATGTAGAGGAGCAAAAGTCCCTGCATAGGCGTAGATCCAACACAATTAAGCGGAGTTGATCGCAATCCTAGACATAGGATGACGAAAATTTGTCGGATCTAATATGGGGAGCCATAGATCAAGTTAATGCAAGACTAGGGGTTTTAACTAGAAAGAGATTTCAGTTAATCAACATAGGATTAGTTGTTCTTATCCTCGAAGGAGGTATTAACATAATTTAGGGATCTCTACGGATCAAATCAAATGAAAAAATCATCTGGTTTAGAGTTAGATAACAAGTGAAGTCTAGGTGGATTCTTCCTTAGGTATTGCCTTAATCAATCAGTTTTCCCAAAAGCAATCTCTCTCTTTACTGCTTGCCGTTTCTTTTCAATTTAGTTTAGATTAGTTAATTTATAAACAAAACCCCCTTTTATTTTTAGGCTAGATAATAGGAAGAAAGTCATTACTAGTACTCATAGTTCATTGGATTTGATATTCCTGTCTTGCCACTGAATATACTACTATTTGATAGGTGTACTTGCCTTTTTATCGTGATATTAGTTAGTTTCCAGGTACGATCAGATTTTATTACTTCATCACAATCATGAGAGATTAAGTTTTTGGCACTGTTGCCGGGGAACTAAGATATTAGGAACACTCAATTTCTATTACTTTAGCCATTACTACTTTTATTTATTTCCAGCCTTTATTTTTATTTTTATTCACTGAAATTTTCTTTCCTTCCAGGTATCTCTAGTTTATGACTAGAAGAAACCCAGGAGGACCACTGCTTTTTGACGATGATTTAGAAGCTACAGTTCACAGAAAGCGCCTAGAGATAAGAAGAAGTCTACAGTATCCAGAGCAAGGAGAAGAAGAAGAACCTAAACCTATTCCAGAGATGGAAGCAAATCAGGATAATCAGCTACCCTCTGTAGTAGCCGCAAATCCTGTCGAGGCGTACTATGTATGATTATGCTAAACCTAATCTAGCAGGCACTGAATCTAGCATTGTTAGGCCTACTATTGCTGCAAATAGTTTTGAACTAAAACCTAACACTATTCAGATGATACAACAGTTTGTTCAGTTTGATGGTTTGCAGGATGAGGATCTTAACTCGCATCTAGCCAACTTTTTGGAATTATGCGACACATTCAAAATAAATGGCATTTCTGATGATGCCATTCGCCTTAGGCTATTCCCATTCTCCTTGAGACACAAAGCCAAACAATGGTTGAACTCTCTACCACGAGGGTCTATCACTACATGGGAACAAATTACCGAGAAATTTTTGCTTAAATATTTTTCGCTAGCTAAAACGGCTAAATTACGGAATGATATCTCTTCTTTTGTGCAGATGGATTTAGAGACACTTTACGGTGCATGGGAAAGATACAAGGACTTACTGAGAAGGTGCCCTCACTATGGGTTACCGCTGTGGTTACAAGTTCAAACTTTTCACAACGGTTTGTATCCTCCAACAAGACAAATTATCGATGCAGGCGCCGGTGGAACAATCAATAATAAAACACCAGAAGCAGCTTACGAGTTTATAGAAGAAATGTCACTGAATAATTATCAATGGCAAGTCATGAGAACAAAACCATAGAAAGCTGCAGGAGTTTTTAATATTGATGCAGTCACGATGCTTTCTAATCAGGTAGAACTTTTAAATAAAAAGATTGATAATATTATTGGTTCTACGCAGGTACACCCAGTGATGCAGTGCGAAACGACCATGAACAACGCTAAGTACCCCGCCTATGGATACGACATGGAAAACGAGCAAGCCAACTATATGGGTAATAATTCTAGAAATAACCCTTATAGTAACACCTACAATGCAGGTTGGAGAAATCATCCCAATTTCTCATGGGGAGGACAAGCAAATCAAATGCATCCACCCCCTCCGGGATTTCAACAACCACCATTCCAACAAGGGAAAAAGTCGAACCTTGAAGAGATGCTCACAAAATTTATCGCCGTGTCAGAAACCTATTTCCATAACACCGAAACGGCACTGAAGAACCAACAAGCATCCATCGAAGGACTCGAAACTCAAATAGGCCAGCTCGTTAAGCTAATTTCTGAAAGACCACAAGGTGGGTTACCAAGCAACACTAAAACCAACCTTAAGGAACAACTTAATGCTGTGGATAGAATAGATGAGGAAGGGTTAGCCAAAACCAACCCAGAGCCATGTAAGGAGACTGTGGTAAGTAAAGGTAAAGATGAGGTAAGTTCCAAAGCAGCAATTGTCAAAGAATATAAGCCTTGTATCCCATACCCAAATGCACTAAGGAAAGACCGTACAGATGAACAATTCGGTAAATTCCTTAAACTTTTAAAGAAATTACACATTAATTTACCATTTATTGAAGCTCTGTCGCAGATGCCAAACGCCGTGAAATTCTTAAAGGAGCTACTGACGAATAAACAAAAGCTAGATGAGACATCTCATGTGGAACTGAATGCAGTGTGCTCAGCTATTTTACAGAATAAGCTGCCCAACAAACTGAAAGATCCAAGGAGTTTTACAATTCATTGTTTACTTGGTAGTTTAGACGTTAAAAATGCTTTAGCTGATTTAGGGGCTAGTATTAATGTAATGCCTTATAAATTGTTTAAAGAACTAGGTCTTAGAAAACCTAAACAAACTAAGATGAGCATCCAATTGGCTGATAAAACCATTAGATTTCCAAAAGGAATAATTGAAGATGTATTTGTTGACTTTCTTGTTTTAGACATTGATAAGGATAGCAATGTAACCTTAATTCTAGGGCGACCCTTTTTAGCAACTACCAGAACCATAATTGATGTAGGAACAGGCGAACTTACACTACATGTAGGTGATGACAAAGTTACTTTACAAGCTCGAAACTCAATTAAGACTGTTGATGATAAGAATATAGTTACGACTCCTTGTAAAAAGACTGATCTCACCACCCAACCTTCTGTGCAGGATACACTCCACATTAAGGTGACCCAACCACTGACAAGTCCATCCGAGGGTGACGTACATGAAAAACGAATGCTTCAGATTGAGGAATTAGATGAGTGGCTGAATTATCAAGAAAAGCCCAAAATATGCCACACCAACCCAGAACATCACGAAGACGACCCTCAGGTAAAAATGAATCAAATCAAGGTAGGGGATAAGGTAATTTTAGGGGAAGACGATCCTCGAATCTTGAACTCAAAAGAACATACAAGTGACACACCTTACTTCACGGTAATGAAAATTTTCCCCTGTGGTATAGTCAAAATAAAACATGAGTCACTTGACACTTTCAAGGTAAATCATACTAGACTCAAATCTTATGTGTTTGATGAAATTGAAAGCAGGATAGAAGAGTTTCAACTTTTCAAACCACCATGACCGAACAAGCTTAAGAAAAGTTGAGCTTAGACTATAAACAAGCACTTCTCAGGAGGCAACCCGACCAGTGATATAGTAAATTCTTTTATTTAGGCTCTCTAATATATCAACTAACCCTTTGAATGCAGGTTTTTTGAGCCACACGGCCATGAGCAAAAACACGGTCGTGCCATATGGCCGTGTATGAGTAGGGTAAGATCTCCCTAACACATGGGCATCGACAACTTGCCATGGCATTGCAATGTGGCTGTGGCCAAACCTGTTAATTCAACACGGGCGTGCGACATGCCCATGCCTCAAGACTGTGGTCGAACCTACCATTTTATACATGGGCGTGTGACCCCCTACATGGTTGTAGGAGAAGTGAACATCGAAGGACATGGCTGTGCGACATGGTCGTGTGCCCTAACACGCCCTAGGAACACGGGCGTGTGGCACGAATCTGGCGCACCAAAATCCCTAAATTTTGAACCACACGAGCTAACCCCGAGTCACACGGGAGTGTGTCATGCCCGTGTGCCCAAAATCCTATAAAAACATCCCACTATTCACCTTCTTCTTCACCAAAACCCTAAAAACCCCTCAACCCAAATCCTATATCAACCCTCTCTAGTGCCGTCACCGGCCTCAACCACGCCTCCACGCCTGTGCAACTCACGCCATGACCGTGCTTCGCACCTATAACCATTCATTCGGTTCCCCTTTCTTACTCTTTCTCTTACTTTCTAATGTCTTTTATCTATTTTTATGTTAATAATTTCATTTATTCCGTTATTTACATTATATTGATATGATTTTCTTTCATTTAGCATGATTAATCTAGAAACTTCATTATGCCACTTTGAATCATTCTTTGGCTGCCATTTTTACCTATCACATGCAATAGACTTTAGGCATACAGTGATTATAAAAATCCACAAAAACAAGCCATTGTTTTGTTGCTAGAAGTTCTATGCTTAGGATGAATCAAATATGGTATTTAGATTAGTAAAATTGAACCTCGTTTAGTAAGTTCTAATTAGCATGAACTTTGCATTTTGTTTAAAGAACTTATGAATATTTTTAGGACTAACGCATGCCCTTTTCCGTTCTATTTTCTCTCTAGGAATCATGTCATCATCAAACGGAAAGAAAGCTGCCATCCCTACTTCAAAAAAGTGAAAAGGACCCTGTGGCTCCTCTTCCAAACCCTTCGCTGAAATCTGACACCCCTTTCTCCAATTCCCGCAGAACTCCCAAGAGGAACTGTTTCAAATACTAGGGCGAGACCCTTCAGAGTAGGGAGATGCATTGATTGGGCCGTATTAGAGCAGGTCCAACTAGCAGACGAGATTTGGGCCTTGTTGACGACAGACCCATGGGACCAGTTTTTCCAAATAGTGGAGCCCACATACCTCGAGCTCACCCTCGGGTTTTGCTTCACATTCCATCTCCAGACGGTGATAAACCAACACGACGATTTAGGAACAATTCAATTCCGTCTAGGAGGCCTCGTTCGTCAACTCAGTGTACTGGAGTTCGGTACAGCACTAGGCCTGTACACTGAGCAGTTTTTAGAGGAAGAAGACCTCTCAGAACTCCACCGCCACATACATATCTCTCCAGTCAATTGTTGGCGTGCCTTAGTCCCTAACCAGCCCACATACGACCCCAGTCGCTCCAAAGCGACAGCTCTCGCCCCTTCACTGAGGTACATTCACGCCCTACTCGCGTACATATTAACGGGCAGATGCGAGAGCACCAGCGTTGTCAACACCTACGACGCCTACTTTTTATGGAGCATGGCGCACGCACGCGTGATCGACCTCGCCTATTTCATCGCTCATGCTATCCAGTATCAAACCGAGAGGCATCGTAGGGGCGTAATCTCGATGGGCCCATACATCACGCGATTTGCCTACTACTTTGACTTACTTAACACCACGACCCAGACATCCTCTTACACCTTAATCGGCCAGATGTCCCCACAAGGCATCCAAACTGTGCTACACATGAGGATGATTAAGCGCCGACGTGGAAGCAACCCTCCTCAGTACCAGTTAGCCCAATCTACCAAGCAGGAGGATCTCAAGGACATTACTGATGATGTCCTGCCACCGGAGGAGCCACAGACCGAGCCACCACCCACTCGCCGCCCAGTTCATGCAGCAGCTTCAGGCTATGTCACTTCTGAGCAGTTCGCCCAATTCTAGCAATAATGTTTTCAGCGATTTGATCACATTGATGCAACCTTAGCTCAGATTTGTCAACATCTTCACCTTGCACCACCATCCCCACCTCACGAACCATCTGAGGATTAGAACTTTCTATTCCTCTTATCTTCTTTTTTATTTGCTTTCTTGATATTTATTTTTACCTTTTCTTGAACTTTATGTCTCTTTAGAATCCTTAGATTTTTCTTTATCTTTATTTCGATCTTTATGTTTATTGAATATTTTAGTTTAGATTTCAATTTTATTTTTATATCGACTATTCCCTAACGAGAAAATTATGCTTAACTTAAATCCCTAAACACTTATTTATGCTATTGCAGTTTCAAAAGAGTTTTACAGCTCAAATTCATCTGTAATGGGAAAACCCTGCCACAACTGTCAGCTCTTACAATTCCAATATCTGTCTCTACAAATTCATCCAAAATTCAGGGAGTTTCACTTCTCTCCCTATCTTATGATCTTATGCTTCTATTGCTACTAATGTATCTTTGTACATTGAGGGTAATGTACATCTTAAGTGTGGGGGGGAAACTCACTTTCATTCTTTGTATTATCTTTGAAACCCCTGAAAATTTTACCACTAACTTTTTGCATTGTTCTCAAATTTTGAATTCTCTGCATTAGTCTCAATCCCCTATTAAGATGAATTCTAATTGATTTATAATTTTTATTAATATGTTGAGAATTAAGACAGAGGTACTTATGCTTTGATTATTCAAACTTTAAGACATTAGGGAATCAAGCATGATAAGTTGAAATTTTTGAGAATTTAAATTTTTTCTAGGTTGTTTTCCCTAATTTTAAGTGTTATCTTGAGATTTTAAATTCGCAGGATTGACATCAAAAGCCATAATTCTGATGAGATTTTTGATCCTTTTGATCATACATCCATTCGTGCTCACTTTTATTGTTGCTTTGAGTGAGTCAATACTAATTTGTTATTCTAGATATTGCTTCGGTTATACATGTCAAGACCACATCACTGATTTGATATAGCAAAATGATAAAGGCACCTAGGTTCAACCCACTTACTCCATAAAAGCCTACCTCTATAAATTAACCCCTAGTGAACCCCTTTGAGCCTAACAACCCATTCTTTAACTTACCTTTAATATTAACCTATAACTCATTTTTTGTTGAATTACCTTAAATTATTTTGATCCCTATCTTTGTCGAGATTTGAGTTGAATAATTATCCATCTTTGTTCTTTTTTTTTTCAGTCTGTAAAGTTCATAAATATTCAATTTATTTGTATTTGATTTGTTCTTAAAAAAAAGTGTATATACAGTCAATTCAGTTGTAATTCATATTTTAGTTATAATTCAATATTTTTGCATATTTCTATTATAAGCTTCTGAATCTAGAACGATTTCATCGAAAAAAAGGCTTAGCTCTAGGAATATGTTTCAGTGATAGAGATTTTTCTAGCTAGATGATTTTTCAATTCAATCTCGATTCTAACCCTCTTTTTCAGATTGTGACAACACCCCTAACAAAAGCCCCATTACAACCATTGAAAGACCTTTTGATCGATGTGTCATATCAATCTATAGTGGTGGAGATTTGATTTTCCTGCAAGCTTATGGTAATAACTTTTCAGATTGCCTAATGAGTGCTTAATTTTTGAACCCTAAACACTTCAAGTGGATAGAGTAAATCTTTAGTGAGGATGTCAACTCTTGTTGATTTTGAATTGAAAGGTAATTACTTAGGAGAAGGGAGAAAACCTATGTTTCTGTGATAAAATTCTCAACTTAGAGTGTTTGAGACTCTAATGTTCTTCTGGTTGAATTTTCATTGTATGATTACTTGTGGATTAGTTTGAAACATTATTGACAAGGATTATAAGTTAGGAAGAATTATTTTTAATTATGAGTCGAGATTTTTCTTGAAGACAAGCAAAGGCTTAAGTATTGGGGTATTTGATAAACAGTAAATTATACATATTTTTAGGTCATGCTTAGCCTAATTTCTAAATGAATTATCATTGAATTTGTGGAATTTGGTGCTCTTAATCCTTTTATTTCATGTTTTATACTTAGGCGAGCATAAGGAAGAGAAAAGAGTAAGAAACGGGCCAAAAACAGGCAAATTAGGCCCAGTTCAATAATCAACACGGCCTGGAGGTTTGCCATACGGTCGTGTCACATGGTCGTGCCACTTTAACAGGCTCGAGCACGGCCTGGTAGTCGATCCATATGGGCGTGGCACATGGGCGTGTCCCTGTCGTGAGGAAGTTCAATTTCACTCGAAAAAGGCTACTTAGGGGCTAAGAAAGGCATTCCAAAACTCTATATAAAGACCCTAGGAGGCAACTACAAGTGTGTGCTTTATTCCCGTTAAGACGGGGAGTTAAAGGTAGGGAATTACTCGAAGGGAAGCTGATTGATCCATCTCAGAAGCCAGGATCTACATCAAGACAGAGAATCTCCCTTCAATCCTTTTAGGAGTTTTAGGTTTTCTTATGTTTTGTTATTTTATTTCTTCCGAGATGTTTTCTTTTATAATTATGAACTAAAACCCCAAATATCTAAGGGGGATGAAACCTAAGACAGATCTTGTTATCGTTACCTGAGCTGTATGATAAATATTTGATTTGTTCTTAATTGTGTTTGTAACTCTTAAATTGATATTTTCGGGATATTGATTTAAGTCAAATGTGCTTATATAGAGGAGCAAAAGTCCTTGCATAGGAGTAGATCCAACACAATTAAGTGGAGTTGATCGCAATCCTAGACATAGGACGACGAAAATCTGCCAGATTAGAGTCAAATCTAATATGGGGAGCCATAGATCGAGTTAATGCAAGACTAGGGGTTTTAACTAGAAAGAAATTTCAGTTAATCAACATAGGATTAGTTGTTCTTATCCTCGACGAAGGTATTAACATAATTTAGGGATCTCTATGGATCAAATCAAATGAAAAAATCATATGGTTCAGAGTTAGATAACAAGTGAAGTCTAGGTGGATTCTGCCTTAGGTATTGCCTTAATCAATCAGTTTTCCCAAAAGCAATCTCTCTGTTTACTCCTTGCCGTTTCTTTTCAATTTAGTTTAGATTAGTTAATTTAGAAACAAAACCCCCTTTTAGTTTTAGGCCAAATAATAGGAAGAAAGTCATTACTAGTACTCATAGTCCCTTGGATTCGTTATTTCGGTCTTGCCACTAACTATACTACTATTCGATAGGTGCACTTGCCTTTTTATCGTGATATTAGTTAGTTTCCAGGTACAATCAGATTTTATTACTTCATCACAATCATGAGAGATCAGTTTGATATTACTTGAGAAAAAGGAGAAAGTCCCTGTTGAATAAAAGAAATTCGATGGATCAAGGAAAATGGGATACTGCATGTGTTGTAAAAGGGATTTAGCCCAGATAGGTAATCCTGATATAAACCCTCCCAATGTATATGTCATGTATTAGATTTAGCCCTGACGAGTAATCCAAATTAAGCTCTATAGAGTATTTGTCACTAAAAGGATTTAGCCTGGACTGGTAATCCTGTTGTATGAGATGAGGCTCGAGAGTGTGCTCTTTGATAAAAATGAATATGAATTGACGGATTATGAATTTGTACACTTCAAGTGTACTACAGGGTACTCATCGAAATTTCGATATATTCAATGGGTAAATACTTGGAAATGGATAGTGAATCCTGGAATAATTTATTCTTGAAAAGGTACATGTGACATGGGAATTAAGTATGTGAATATCATGATAAGATGAGCTCATCTATGTATTAGTATTATATGAAATTGTTTGACTAACTCAAAGTGTTGAAGTGGAGTATGATAGGATAATAATCCATTTGCTTGGATGCATGTATAATTGATTTAATTTAATGGAAACATGCGGTAAGTTAGATTCCTTGTTACATGAACTTACTAAGCACTAAGTGCTTACTCTATTTCATTTTCCCTGTTTTATAGTGCTCGAAAGCTCGTAGAGGTTGGAGACAGTCGGAGCAACATCACACTATCTTCTCACTCATTTTGATATAATGGCATGTATAGGCTAGTAAGGTTAATGTATATGTTGAAATGGATGAATGTAACCTAGCTATTGGAATGGCTAGTGATGACTTAAATTTTTGGTATGTTTATAAAACAAATTATGGTTTACATGTATGCTTAATATAGATTAAATTGATGAGATTAAACATGTAAGTTTGAAGAGGTAAGATTTGTACTAAGTGTGCATGTGAAAATATGACATATTGCATGATAAAATTTGGTTGGAAATCATGTTTGAATTGGTTGGTTGGTTTGGTGAGGTTTTGTGCAGGTTTTGGATGAAAATGGGTAAGAAATAGGGCTTGGAAAATATCCTTATTTTGTCCACACGGGTAGACACACGGGCGTGTAGCCTGGCCATGTGTCCCCTGTATCCTGAAATTTGAGAAATAGAATACTCTGTATTGAGCACATGGGCGGAGACACGGGTGTGTGTCTCAGCCATGTGAGGTACACGGCCTAGAAAACGGACGAGTCTCATGACTGTGTGAAACCTGCACCTATTTTTCAAAAATTCGAATTAACCACACGGCCTAGCATACGGGCCTGTGACTTGGCCATATGGCATCAATTTGTTCATGAGTTGCAAGTCAGAAAGTTACACGGTTAAGGACACGGGCGTGTAAACCCACATGGCCTTACCACATGGTTGTGTGACTCTTATATGTGAGAAAAATTTTGAAATTTTTCAAAAAATTTCCCGAGATCCCGATTTGGTCCTGACTCGATTCTAATGCATGTTTTTGGCCTCTAGGGTCTATTTAAGGGACGTTAATACAAGTTTTGGGAAATGAATAGTAGTCATCTCGAGTTATCTATAAATGTTCCATAAAACACCGGTAATGCCTCGAAACCCTATTCCAGCAACAGATACGGGTTAGGGGTGTTACAATATGAATGTGATATTAATTGATTCTATTGGACTGAATTATGCATAAATGTGATTGGAATACTAGAATTATACTGTTGATTAAGCAAATCAAGTGCAAATGAGCCCTGGGGACTGAAGTGAATACGAATGGTTCGATAGACTCTAGAAATGAGTTGAATGGTATGAAATCAAAGTAAAAGAGATAAGTTTCATGGAACATGAATGATTTGATGTTAAAGACATATTGTAAAGATGCATAAGTGAATGCTTGATTTTCAATTGATATGGAATTTATATGTATTGAATGATTTTTAATTGTTAAACAAGTTGGAGTTGGTTATATATGTTACAATGTTGAATAGGTTTTTTTTTTGTATTGATATAAGTATGCTACATATACAAATTGATGATTGAAAAGGCTTGACACTTTGGAACATGAATTGGTTGGATATTAGATGCATATATGCATTTTTTATCATGAACCACATTGTTAATGCTTTTGTTATATATATCTTGAATCATGAATGTACTATTGAGCCTTATTGCTTAGCGTACTATTTGTTTATTCCATGCATAGGTACATGTATTCTCGAAGCCTCAGGAAAGTAAAGTTAGCATCCAGACTGTCAGAATCAACTCAACATAGGTTTGTATAACATTTTTATTACATCAATGACATGTACTTAGGAAATTCTTAGTCTAACTTTTGAGATGGTCACCTAAATGTACCTAAGTTCTGAGTATATCTATAATGGTTTTGGTCATGTATGGAGTTGATATTAATGGCTTGAAATGGTATTTTATGCATGCCTATTATGTTGATTGGAAGAATTGGGGTATTAAGGCCAAATGTTATTAAACTTTTTAGGTGGAAAACTTTGAAAACAAAGGATTAGTAGTTTGCCATATATGTTGCAACTTCACACCTTGAATGTTGCGACATCAAGCCATCATGTCGTGGTGTCCTTAGCTTGAAGTCACAATGTTGACCTCGTTTTATTTTGAAAACTCTACAATTTGGTCTTCAAATTGGGAAGTTTGACTACTATTTTCAATTTCGCGACACTAAGTATTAAAAGTCACGACACCCACTTAAAATACTTTGGAAACTTTTCAATTTAGTTCTAATTCAATATCGGGTTGGTATTAAGCTTTCATAAGCTCGTATATGAACCAAAAATGATTATATATTGTGTTTTAAGTTGGTATTACTTGTAACTAAATGGTTAATGATAAAATTTGTTTAAATTCAATCATAGTTGTTTTAACAACAAATGTTGCATCCTGTAGCTTAAACCCGATGATCGGGTCGTATATGGGGTGTTACAACACCAAATTGTTTATAGGTAGAACCAATAAGGAGAAGGAAAAAGCTTTGATGGAGGCGATTCACCCTGGATTGGGGCTGAGAGTCATTGTTCTTGGTGAATTAGAAAATAATTAGAGGGATTGGTTTAGGTTGGTAGGGGGAAGAAGGTTCTAACTATTTTCTTCTTAGTCTTCTATCAAGTTTTGTGGTTGGATTTATATATGAGAAATAAGGGAGTCCATGCGTTTTCGACTTGCTGACAACAAATTTATATCTTGTCTTATTGCGGTGGCAATGATATGACATTTTAGGTTGAGGATATGATATCTTAGGATAGTTGGGTAATTAATAAACTTGAGACCCCACGTGCACTCTGCAAAGCTGGTTTAGAAAGAGTTGTCCACGAAGTTCACTGATACCTAAGGTTCACTAGACATAAGGTTGGTCTAATGGAGACATACGCATGGTATGTAGATCACCTGTTAAGGATATGTGTAGGGGACATGAGAAAATGGTATAACAAGTTATTATTATTATTTTGTTATAGTTTAAGATAAATTTACCTCCGAGATGAGATAAAATTATAAAAGAAAAATACCTTACTGAAATAATATATGATTAGCTAAAACATAGTATTGGGATTAAAATAATATTATTAATTTTAATAAATTTAATAATAGGATAATTATTTTATAAATTACTAATGAAATAAAAAAAATTACAATTAACTTTAAGATATTATCATGCATAATTTTTTTATAAATACATGTAAAACATTCCACTTATAAAAAAAATTCCACTAGCCTCTAAACAATTTAATGAATCACAATTCAATGAGAGAATCATACATTCATATTAGTAGTATGAAATTATCAGAGAGAACTGGAATTGGCTTTTTTTATAAAAATAACCTGAATTTTTTAGTAATTATAAAAATGACTCACTTTTTTTATGTACATAAATGACCTGAAATAAATAGTGAAAGTTGGTAGAGCCAAAGTGATTGGCGTCACTCACTTGCCACATTAGCCAATCATTGACTAGAATTTAAAAAAAATCAATTTTTTGGGTGGAGCCAATCTATTTGGTGTGACCTGTATAAATACCACTCCAATACCAGCATTTTTGAACATTTCAAAGGCTAAAAAATAAATAATAGTGGTGGAGCCAAATAGATAATAAAGTGGCACCAACACCTTTATTATGTTAGAAACTTTTTTAAAGTGATTTTTAATTTTTATTTTAAAACTAAAATTATTAATTTATTTGGTGGAGCCATAGATGCCGTGACCACCATGCTGGCATTAAATTTTTTTTGAGTTTTGTTTTAAAATTAATTTTTTTTATTTTGGTCGAGCCATCCTTTTTTGGCGTGACCAAATGGCTATATATACCCCAACGTAGTTCAATTAAGGTGAAGAAATTTTTATTAAAATTTTATTAAGTTAGAGAATGAATGTGAGGGAGATCAAGATTGATTTTTATGTTTTTGTATTTCTGTTTATTTAGAAAATTTTATAATTTGAAGGTATGTTTTATTTAATGATAATCTAAAGAAGCTCTAACACCTACATATTTAATGATCCTTTTCGAAAGTGTAGATTTGATTCCTTAATTTCATATGTCGTGACAATTTCAAGTAAAAATAGGGGTTTTGGTTGCCAGTGATTTATTCGGTAACGAGTTCAAATTGGTTATGTAAGTGTTTTCGTTGGCTGTGGTAGAACGATAACGGGTTCAAATTGGTTATACAACCAACGGGTGAGATTATCAATATTAGCAGCGTCCGAGCTGCAAAATATTAGCACTGAAAAACTTGCTCGGTCAACTTGCTCGTGTTGCGGTTAAACATGATTTTTTTAATTTGTAAGACACAATGTTCTTGGTCTTAAACAAAATTGAAATCATCATTTAATTATGTTTTATTAGTATTAAGAAAGTTGCTCATGTTGTCGTTAAAATTGGTCTTTTATGTTCCTTCGTAATTTTTACGCTTCAAATTTCAACATTTTTTTTAAATGTAGGAAAATGTAAATCATGTAGAAATTAAGTTATATGAAATTATTTTGGAATGTTGCCGCTGTAAAATTATATTTTGTAAAATATAACGTAACATCCTAGAAATCGGGTTAGAAGAAATTGAGTTTGAAACCAAGAGTGACCATCCCTCGATTTTGAGTTTAGATTTTGGAAAATTTTTAATAAGTAAATTGATCTATTTCAGTGGTTAAGTGCTTTGGTTATGTGTGTGAGGTTCTGGGTTCGAATCCTACCTCTTGAAATTTTGCTACTTTTGATTAAATCCCTATCTTTGGACATGTGGGTTGTAAGTTAGAATCAGCCAATTATAACAAGAATAAGCTTGTTGGTTTTATGGTTAAGCTTTTGTGTATTTTGTGATCTGGTGTTTGAATCCTTGTGGAAGCAATAGGAAATGTTTTGTTTTTGAATTTCTTTGTGTGGTAGTTAGTTTCAAAAGGCTAATTAAACCTCATGGGTTGATGACATTATTTTGTTTTCCTTTTACTTTTCATTTCTATTTTCTGTCATTCCTCTGTTCTTTTTTTTTTCATTTTAGTTATTCTATTCAAACTACCTTCCTTTTTACTATGTTATGCCAAACTGATTTTGTACGGGTTCTGACTTATCCTTCTAGTTTAGTTCGTTGCCCGATAAGTTCGTTTTAAAAGTTTTGGTGTCGAAAGTTCTTCGACGTAACTTCTATTTCAGAATGTTAGTTTTTAGTGATTTGATTGTGAATTAATCATTTGTTGGACGAGTGCTTGTCGTTTAGGAACGAGAACTTATCCTTGTAGCTTCTGGTTCGAATCCATATTAGGTGGGTACCGAAAACCTAACTTTTGTTCTCAGTTCAGTCGTCGGAAAAAAAACTGTCGACGCTATATGGCTGTGTGCCACGCTGTGTGGTAGGCCGTATGAACCACCCCTATGTCAGGCCGTGTAACTCACTGTTCACAAAAATTGGAGGCACACAGCGTGTGCTCAGACTGTGTTTGGTTATGAGATGTGCAGGGTTCACACGGACTAGTGACATGGGCATGTGTTTAGGCCGTGTAACGCACTGTTTGCAAATTAGGACCACACGGGCAAGTGACATGGGCATGTGTCAGGCCGTGTGGGACACACGGGCGTGTGAACCATTATTGGAATTTTACTCTATAATAGCCCATTTTTTAGTTAAATCGAAACAGTGGTTTCGGAACTACAAATCCGAGGTTGAAAAATTATTTTAATATTATTTTATGTGTTTACAGCATGATAGCATGTATGTATGAAAGTTTAGTGAATTAATTTTGTGGATTGGATGTCTAATTTGATAAAAGGACTAAATCGCATAAGATGCAAAATTGATGTTCTATTAGTTTAAAGTGCTTAATAGCTATGAAATATTAAAGTGAAGGTCCTTATTACATAAATGGGCATATATTTGAAAATTTATATGTTTATTAACCAATGTTAAATTAGTAAATTGGTTATTAATGTTAATAAAATAAAATAAAAGATGAATTTTGTCCATCTTCATCATCTCCACCGAAATTAGAAAGGAAATTAAGGGTTTTGGGAGCTTTTAACATTCGACTATTGCATGTCCTAATTGTAAGTTCATTTTTGTTCAGTTTTTGATGATTTCTATGTTTTTGTGATCGTTGTAACTAGTTCTAGTTAGCCCAGAGACTATTTTGCAAAATTGTTAAATGTTTTGAAAGATGCCATTGATGAGTTTATGTGTTCTTTGATGATTTATGATGAATTATGAAACTTTGTTGATAGAATTTCCTGTTTTACAAAGTGATTTTGAGTAAAAATACGAATTAGGGATTAAATTGTGAAAAGTGTTAAACTTGTAGTTAAATGTGTGAAAAAGTGATAAATATGGGCTGCTAGGGATCTATAGAGAATTCGGCCATCACGGGTTTCAAAGAAATTGTGTGAATTTGTGATTTTTGTGAAATTGGACTAAATTGTAAAAATGAAAAGTTTATGGGCTAATGTGAAAAAGTTTTAATTGTATATTGTGGATTTAATTGAATGAATAGAAGAATAAATAAGCTAAATTTGATGATGTTTAGATCAAGAAAGAAAGAATTCGGACTTGGATTAGGAAAAAAAAGTGATCGAATAGTTTGTTCGCCTCGTCATTTCCACATCTAAGGTAAGTTCATATGCTAATAAATATTGTTAAATTGTGTTATAATTTCACTATTAAAGTTGAATTGAATTATAATGCTGGTTGGATATGAGTACGAGCATAATCGATAGAGTTACGACAGCTGAAAGTCCCGTACGAACATTAGGAATAGTTTAGGATACAAATGTCATGACATTAAGGTTATCAAGATTACGTGTAAGACCATATCTGGGATATGGCATCGATATGAGATTTCGTGTAAGACCATAGCTGGGCTATGGCATCGATACGAGATTACATATAAGACCAATATGGGATATGGCATTATTACTGTGTATATGAGATTCGCGAGTATCCAAATGAATTCCGAATGGTTCAATGGGCATAGTCAAGACGAGAATGAAAGTACGATTGAAATAAGTGATACAAGTACATACAAAACCTATGTGAATATCGAGTGAAGGTAACATAATGAATTCATATTGAATCATGTATATGACATGAGAAAGTTTTGTGTATAAATGGGTGTTATGCTCTAATATGTTTATTTGGTTAATTTGTATTCATTTGATAAGTTAATTTCATTATCATACGAGCTTACTAAGCTGCAATGTAACACCCCAAACCCGGCCTAGAAGTTAGGCCCGAATCTGGCGATGTCACATTGAAGGGTTGCTTTCAAAAAATGGTTTAGTTAAAAACTTAGTTCGAAATGAAATATACTTGATAGGAATTTACTTAGTTAAAAATTTGAAGAATTAAATTAAATGAATAATTAGAAAAAAAAACATGTTTATTAAATATAGCAGTAACTAAATAAAATCCCAAGTAAATAATGAAATCGAAGATACATAGCCTTATTACAACACAGTGGAGATTTAAAAGTAATTATCATAAAACACTTAATAAATCTATATTGAAAATTCCTAAGTAACTTGTAGTGTGGCTATCTCCGAGTCCTCTCCCGCGTCGAGCTGTCTATTGTGGATCACCTGAAATATTAATAATAAGGGTGTGAGTTTCGAAACTCAGTGTGTAAGACCCTTGGCAATCAAATCAATTCATTATACACATATCACATTGGGCCTAAGCCTTAACAATATCGGTGGTCTGGGCCTTAGCCCACATTGACCTCATATCATACCAGAATTACATGTATGCAAATGTTCCCATCTCAAATCCAACCGCTACACACCACCCCGTACCAACCCAACACACCTGTGGGGATGTCTACATCAACCCACCCATCCTCTACACTCCAATGGTAGCACCAGTTGCGGCACTACTCACGTTGCAGCAAGGCTGCTATATATGTGCGGTGTAACAAAACTACTTGGTGGCTTAAAAGCCTACAGTGGATCCACGGTCGTCAAGCGACTATGCGATCCTCAAAACACTTCCTCCGTATCATCAAAACCCACCCAAGTGCAACATACAATTCATGAATGCAACATACAAATTTTCACACATTTTCACATATTAAGCGCTTAGGGGTATTTTGGTCATTTCACTACCCAGGGGTATTTTCGTAAACCTACTCTATAGGGGTATTTCGATATTGCCACCCTACGAGGGTGTTTTAGTAGCTCTACCTTACAGGGTATTTTTGTAATTCTACCCTAGAGGGGTATTTTCATAATTTCCTAAAGGTATAGATTTTAATTATGGATTTTGGCCCATCAACAAGTCCTCGCGACTAAAGTGAACGGACACTATGCACCAGGTAGGATTCAAGAGAAGAGGAGGTCGGTCACTCGGACTGCTTAAGTACCAAACTCTTCCTAGATCCAATCCTAGACATGCACACATCCATTACCACACCTTAGTCTAACGACTTGTCCTCGGACATGTTTAACTATTTAATTAAGTCTTATGTAAAATTTGAGAGATCAGAACTAGGCCTATAGTCCATTAAAAACCCTAGCATGCATTTCTACAATCCCATAAGGCCCACTAGGCCCAATCATATTCATAAAACCCAAACATGCTTATGTAGTCCATTAGGCCCGATTACAATCCAATCATACATTCATGCATGTCAATTCATTATACAATTTCATATCACAACTTTGCCACTTTGGGCCCACAAGTTCGTCAGGCTCATTCAGGATTTCGAGATTTCGACTTTTGCCGATTTTCGTGTGTGTAGTGTATGTACACACCTGATTGACGACCCGCACTACACTATCCTCAGCCTCGACCTACAACCAAAACCATCTTCAAATAAATTCTATACCTTAAACTACAACTTTATCAAATCCCGAAGCCTTACCGTAACCTTACTGTGTACCACTAGTTTTAATAGCCTCTCCTTCACTATTATTTCTGAATATCCTTAGATCTGCACCAATACACATATATTATCAACATCAAGTGACTCGTATTCCACACGAGTCACCCCTATCAACCACATTTACATTCGGCCACCTATGAAACCAAAGTTGAGAGTGAGTACACTTACCACTTGTTAGAGATCCTTACCACGCTTGAAATCTTTGAACCCTACCCCTTGTTAATATAGTGTTAACGACAAGAAAAAGATTAGATAGCCTTTCGGCTTTTATCAAAACGCACTAAAAGATGGTTAACCAAGTACTTACCGAAACTAGTCTCTGATCTTGCGGCCTAGATATCTACTGAGTGTGCCCTCGGCTTTTAACAACTCAATTAAGGGTTGTAAATAACAAAAATAGATTGTGGTGAAGGAAAGCAAAAAAAATTGGTAAAGGGGATATGAGTATTCGACTTTTAAGAGATTAAGGGAAGAAATCGACAAAGGGGATATAGGTATTCAGCTTTTGCAAAAGAGGAAAAAGAACTAGAAAGAAGGAGAAGAATGAAGCATTCAGTTTGGCAAAGCAAGGGAAACTCTTCAAAAAGAATTCGGCACCCCTTATAAATACCCAAAGCCAAACCCCTAAAGTCCCAATTTGCTCCACTTCATCCATATCCCATCTCCTAATTTTTATCCACGATAAGCTCTCCTAACCTCTTCCTATATTTTCTCTTCTGATCACTCTCCTTAGAGTCTATCTTTATGCCACTTCCAACCTTCTAGAAGGCCAAAATTAAACTCCTAAAAATAATAAGCTAGGATCCAAAACTTAATCAAGGCCCAATACTTCTAGGCCCAAATTTTGGGGTGTTACATGCAAAGCTTACTTCGTTTATTTTTTCTATGTTTTATAGTGAAATCAAGCTAGCTCGGATCAGGGAATCGTTAGAGATTTCATCGCACTATCGGACATCTAATTCGGTACTTTTGAAGTTGTGTATATATGGTATATGGCATGTATAGGCTATGTAACACCTCCTAACCCCAAACCGTCGCCTGAACAAGGTTACGAAATATTACCGGACCTATCGGACAATATACAAATAATACGCAAATAAATATTAAATTTATTATAAAACATTCATATAATCTTTTATAAAGACTCTCAAGGCCCAAAAATGCAAATTAAAAGAGATTCGGAATTAATTTAAGTACTTAAGAAATTTTTCGAACATTTTAAAATTTTTCTAAAGAGCAGGGCTCACACTCCCGTGTGAATTGGGGAACACACCCGTGTGACCCCGTTACATGCCCTGTTGATGAATCGTGTAAACTCAACACGGCCGTGGTGGTTTGGAACACGCCCGTGTCCCTTACCCGTGGAGCATTCTGATTTTCTCACACGGCCAAGCCACACGCCCGTGTGGTAGGCCGTGTGGACTCAATATGAGTCTTTCTAAACTAACCTAGCCAACCCTGCAAAATTTCAAATCAAAGCAAATTGGCAACCATTATATCAATCAATATATTTACACAGACAAACATATCTAACCATTTCTAAACAATTTATTTATCTATTTGTTCAATAAACTTACATATATCAATTAAATTCATACTAATAAACTTTAGTTAATTCCATTTCATACTTATAATCAATTGAACCATCATGTTACTACCATTAACTCAAGACTCTTATACTTAACTTATACATCACCTAGGAACATGCCACAATCATTAAAGGTAAAATACATTACTAACAATTCTCTGAGATTGGGGTTGATCTGGATGCTGGACCAGACACTGGCTTTCATTTAACCTACACACGGAAACAACCGTACGCTGAGTATGGGTATACTCAGTGGTATTGCCATAATTCAAATTTACAACTTTATACAATGATTTATATACATTCAATTTAGGTCTACAGTTATTCTTACATTTTCTCATTCTTTAAATTAAATTATTCAATAATAACTATAAGTAACATCTCAAATTTTATCCAAATTGAATTCATATCTTATTTCTCTCTCTCAATTTTATTAGATTTATCCATCTCATTTCAATAGATCATTCTAATTCTTATACAATTCATTCCATTTATCTCTTATCTAATGTCAATTCTATTACAATTTATATTTACTAAAATCATATAACTAAAATAACAATTTCATCAATTAACTTCCTATATTATCACTTCAATTAATTCACACACCTTTGGTTTATATTTTAAATCTCATATTTCAGTTTTTTATTCACATATCAAATTCACACTCAAATCAACTAAATTCAATTATATTATTCTTTTAAATTAACTTCTCATATTATTTATATAATTTCAAATGATTTGTGAACTTTAGCTTCATTTTTCAATCTTATATAATATTTCAATTCACATTTCAAATTTGAACATTTCATGACCCTTTGGTTCATACAATCAATCTCATATCACAAATCTCATTTCATACTTTATTTCACAAATTCAATTTCTTATTTCTTTCAATAGCTCAATCACATTTATTCGGAATTTATCATTTCACTTATTTACCCCTATTAACTCGACTCGGACCTTGGCAGATACACGGATCCAACCAAACACACTAGAATGGAGACCAATGCCTCATCGGATAGTTCGAAGTACATCTATGACACACCAAGTGCCTCATCGGCTGAGCTAAAGCAAAGTGGCGACTGATGAACGATAAATTATACATATTTTTACCTCATGTTTAGCCTATATTTTGGATGAATTATTGTTAATTTTGTGAGAATTGGTGCTCTTAATCCTTCTATTTCATATCTTATACTCAGGAGAGCATAGGGAAGAGAAGAGAACGGAAAATGGACCAAAAATCAGAGAAAATGGGCCAAAATGTGAAAACGCACGGCCCAAGAAGTAACCACACGGCCGTGTGCCACGGCCGTGCCACATGAAGATCACACGGTCCAGCACCCGACAAGCACGGCCAGGCCACACGACCGTGCCTCCACCGATAGAATCACACGGCTTTTTGTCGAAATCACACGGGCGTGGCACACGGGCGTGTTCTAGTCGTGAGGAAGAGGAATTTCACTCGGATTTGAATACTTAAAGGCTAAGAAAGGCTCCCCAAAACTCTATATAAAGACCCTAGGAGGCAACTCTAAGGGTGTACTTGATTTCCCCCTGCCAAGGGTAATCTTTTCCCTAAAGTGGGGAGTCATCTCTCTGCCGACACGAAGAGTGAAAGCCAGGAATTACTCCAAGGGAAGCCGATTGATTTATCCCAGAAGCCGGAATTCTGCATTAAGACAGAAGATCTCCCTAAATTCATTCAGGGGTTTTCGGGTTCTTTATGTTTTGTTATCTTAATTCTTCTGAGATGTTTTCTTTCTTTATTATGAACTAAACCTCTCAAATACTTGAGGGGGATGAAACCTAAGACAGATCTTGTTATTTATTCTTGATTTATTTGATAAATACTTGAATTATTCTTAATTATGCGTTCTTCATTCTTGATTTAATAATCCTAGGCATTACTTCAAGAATAAGATGTGCTTAGAGCAGAGGAGCAAAAGTCCTTATGATAAGAGTAGATCTACCATAATTAAGAGGAGTTGCATGCAACCCTAGACATAGGGCGACATAAATCTGCCGGATTAGGGTCAAACCTAATATGGGGAACCATAGATCGAATTAATGCAACCTAGGGTGTTAATTAATAAAGGAACTTTAGTTAACAACCTAGGCCTAGTTGCTCTTCGCCTCGACGGAGGGTTTAGCATAAATTAGGGATCTCTACGGATCAAGTCAAGTGAATAAATCATCTAGCTCAAAAACCAATAATAAGTGAAGTCTAGGTGGATTCTCCCTTAAGTATTGCTTATATCAATCAGCTTTTCCCGAAAGTCTTTCCTCAATTTACTTTTTGTGCACTTTTAGTTAGTTTTAGAATTAGTTTCAACCAAACCTCTTTTATTTTTAGGCTAGATAATAGAAAGGAAGTAAGTACTAGTACTTTTGGTTCCCTTGGGTACGATAACTCGGTCTTGCCACTAAACTATACTACTGTTCGACAGGTGTGCTTGCCTTTAAGGTCGTGATATTAGTTAGTTTTGGTGTGATCAAGTTCTTTATAAATTTTATTACTTAATATCGCGAGCCGTTATCAGCGACCAACGCTTCATCGAAACTATCCGAAGCAAATCTATGACACACCAAGTGTCACATCAGCTCGAGGTCGAAAAATCCCTGAACTCTTCCATTCCTATGGCATGCCAACTATATCCACCCTAGCCTGGCTAGTTAATAGGGTATCGGAATCACATATCCATAACACTTTCATTTCAATTGATCATAATCATTCGGATTCAATTCAATCACAATAAAAATTCAATCACAAATTTCAAATTCACAAAATCACATAATTTCACTTCAAGTCACATTTCAACTCAATCACTTTTCATACTTTCATTCCATATACATTTCAAATAATCACATTTAATTAAAATTGATTCAATTCCAATCATAATTCCTCATATATTCCATCAATTGCTCATACATATGCATACTTCATTTCAATATCATTCAATTCATAATTTCTCATATTCACAATTCAAATCAATTTCTCAATTCAATATGTATTTCAATACCACATTAATTCTTTTAATTCAGATCATATTACCAGCAATTTCTATTCATTTCACATACAATTCAATTTTATTTAATCCAATATTAATACTAACCTTTATTTTATTTACTAAACATATTATTCAAAATTCAATAATTACTAATAATAAATTCACTTCAATCTTGATACTTACCTCAATTTGCTTGTTATGTATATTAATTTAAGATTTAACAATTAATAAAACAAATTCGAATTATAGTAATACTAACCCAGATTTTTTCGACTACCCCTTGATGACTTTTTCCTTTCCTTTCAATGCCGATGCTTCGGGTTCTTTGCTAGCTAATAAAGCTTTAAACCTTCAAACCATAGTTTTTCCTTTTTCTTTTCTTTCTCCATTTCTTTCTTTCTTTCACGTTTGCTCTCTCTGTTCTCCTTTAAGTTTTGTTTCTTTTCCTTCCTTTTATAATCTATTTCTTTTATTCTTTATCTTATTAATAATAATTACTAGAATAAATATCTATTTAATAACAATTATTTATCTTACATTTGTACACACATATATTCTACATTTGTCCAATATCATCACCATACATTTGTCATGTTTTAATTTATTTATCAAATAAAAATCTTATAATATAAATTATAATTTAAACAAATAATAATAATATATTTTATAATAATTAATATAAAAATATAAGATTTTTACGCTCACTTGCCGCCTCACCTATGCAAAATGGCTTAGTTGCCATTTTGGTCCCTTTCACTTTCTATTAATCAACAATTAAACTTTTATCCCTTATTTAATATAGTCCTTTTTACTAATTACTCTTAAATTAGACTAAATTCACCTAGTCAAAGCCTAATTAAACACATAATTAATTTCATAAATATTTTTAACAATTATTCAAGGATTCGATTTACTAAGACAAAGGCTCTATTAACTCACTTTTTCGATGTTCATAAATTTTAGGTCATTACAGGCTATGTTGTCTTTTGGTATGATTTTGAGGTATGAAATTATAGCCATGAGGTTTTGCTTGTAAATGATGTAAATGTTGGAATGTATTTGGCCATATAGGTTGGCTTATATTATAAGTTGATAATGTGCTTATGATGATGTTATGTAGTTCATTTGGTATGTGATGTATATTTGCTTGTGATATGCTTTTACTTGTTTGTGATTTGGTACATGAATGTCGATTTGGTTGATTATAAGTTAAGTAATATAGGTGAAATATGGCTTATGAATCATGGTATTATGATATGTGATTTGATTAGGTAAATGATTGTGGTATAAGCTTTGAAATGGTTGCTATTGAAATGTTTATAATGTGATGATTTAAAGATGATTTAGTTGCCTAATTGTGTATGAATATGGTACCATTTGTGCTTGCAAGGTATGAAATATAGGGTGGCAAAATGGCTTTGCAAATAGCCTATTTTTTTTCTACACGGGCAAAGGCACGGGCATGTGTCTTAGCCATGTGCGACACACGGTCATGGTATACGACCATGTGTCCCCTGAAGCTTAATTAAAAATCAAGTCAGTGAGTTACATGGCCTAGACACACGGACATGTGGTCGGCCTTGTGCTCAAGTCAGAGAGTTACACGGGGTAAGACACGAGCTAGGACACGACCATGTGCTCTCATTTCAAATGTTCACATGGCCTGTGACACGAGCGTGTTTGGAGGCCATGTGAAACACACGGCTTGTTCACACGAGCGTGTGTCCCCTGTTTTCATGAAAAGTTTTTTGATATTGTTCTAAGTTATTAGTTTAGTTCCGAACCACTTCTAAAGCATGTTTAAGGCCTCGTAGGCCCTTATAAGGGACAATGTGAATGTATTTGAATAAGAAATGCTTGTGTATGCAAATGTATGACAAATGAAAGTATGTTTGAGTTATAAGTATTATAATGCCTTGTAACCCTATTCCGGCGATGGATATAGGTTAAAAGTGTTACATACTCTCAGGCCACAAGCGTCATTTGAGATGATTGCATGCCTACTATAAGGTCCATTCGATTTGAATTAGACTATATAACTTGATATCTAATGATCTGACAATGAACAACTTGTGAACCGTACATATGTCTGTTATGTTGAACCTAAGTACATAGGATCTGTCAGAACATAAAGTGCTATTGTATAATGTATGCGAATTATCCATGTATGATTTCTATTCTGTTAAGTTGTTGGTACTAATTTTGTTTTATAACCATGTATGTGACTTTATGGCAAATCTGATATTTTGTTAAGTTTGAAAATCTGTTTATAACGCATGGACTCCCATGTCTATTGACTTTGTTACTGTACGATAGTATGACTTACATGCTCATATATTTGCTTATATATATGCATGCCATGACACATTGCATGGGACTTGGGATGTTGTAAAAGAAGGAGGTTTCTACCAGCTTAATGGTCTGTATTATCCGGTGGTTTATCCACGTTCTGTTCTGGCAGCTTGGCTGCAATATAGTGGCTTGACCACATATATCTGATCTGTCAGTTTTAACTAAAAATATTCTGGTGACACTGTCCACAATTATCTGTTAGTGTGATTTGGCTGGACGAGTTCTGGGGGAACTCTATTTTGGTGTGTAACGGAGTTGGGTAGGATGTTTTATGATAAATATGCATTTTGATCTGTTTGAAAAATACTGCATCTGCATGAACATACATCCTCTGCGTAGCTCTGTTCTGTTGTCTGTTGTGGTTGGTTTGTTTTGTTCTATTACATTAGCATTATGGAAATCTCTTGGATACCTAGTCTGTTCCGTTCTGTTTTTATAATTGTTATTATATTCTCTGTGTTACTCTAATTTATGTATTACGTTTTGTTAATTGTAATTGATGTTGGTAATACATTAGGCTTTATAGCTTACCCTTGGTTTATCTTTGTGTCTTCAGGTAAGTCTCTAACTTAGGACCAGTTGGCGCATGGAAGCTCAGATTGTTTTGCAATAATGTAAAAATGTTCCTGATCTTTTGGGCTGGAAATCTACTTATGAGCTCGTCTTAGTTTTTGCTAAATTCATTAGTAATTAATAATTTTTAACGCACAACTACAAAATCACTCAAGTCAACAAAACAGATTTTGGTTTTCAACGTTAAACTTTGAAAATATTTTTCGCCACGAATTAAGTAAAGTTTTGAATATTTTCTAGATAATTACTGAATCATTTTTTGATGTATTGATGTAACTCCTCTAGATTTGGTATTAACTTCTAAGTTGAGTTTGAGGTGTTGCATATAATATCTAAATTATGTATATTAATAGTTATTTGAAATGTTGGCAATGTAAATAATTTTCATTTAAATTATTTTTGCAATGTGAATTAACTGTTTGATAAGGGGTGTAACTAAAAAAAAGAAATATAAGGGGCAGAACTAAAAAAGATAAAGAAAAAAAAGAAAGTTTGGGAAAAATTGAGAAAGAAAAAAAAAAGAAAATGGAAATGAAAGTTGGCTAAAAAAAAGAATGAAAAAGGGTATTTACGCATAAAATAAAAAATATTGGGACATTTTAAAAAAATGAAAAAAGAGATGACCAAAAAATAAAAAAAATGGAGAAAGTTGTCTGACTAGTCGCATCATGTAACACCTCCTAACCCTAAACCATCGCTGGAACAGGGTTACGGAGCATTACCTGACAAACCAGTCAACTTATAAATAATTCATAAATAAATAACATACATAGCATAATTTAATAATTAAGTCTCTTTATAAATATCTAACCTTTCCTGCAATTACAAACCAAGACCAATCCAAAACCAATATTTCAACTAACGGAATTTCATATTTAATCATATTAGAATCATACCTGTAACATTAATTTGATAAATTACACTACGAACATTCATATTACCATTAAAAATTAACTTATAATTCCATTCATTCCATTCTAAATTTAGCACCAATTATACCATGTATATCATATAAATTTTCATACCATTTCATTAGTTTAAACACAAAAATATCAAATACATTCTTTACAACAAAAATCATATAGCATTTTAAAGTGACCAAAACAACACCTATGTACATGCCACTTTTACCAACAGAAGAATACATCACCAAGTTTTGTGCTAGAGTCGGAATCGCTCTGAATGCTAGATCGGGACTCTGTATTCCTACTGACCTGCCCACAGAAACAACCGTACGCTGAGTATTTCATACTCAGTGGTATTACTATAATTCAAACTATAATAATAACAATAAGTTAAGGACATTAAACATATACATTATAAATCATAAGTACTAACTTATACTTAAATTTCATATGTCAACAAGAGCAATTCATCAATTGATATCATATATCATCAATTTGAACTTTAATCAATTCATGAACCTTTGGTTCATTCTTTCAATTTATTGTCTTGATTTTCAATTCACAAATCAATTTTCCCATTTCATTTCAAAAACACGATCAATCAAGTTCATTCGATTTATCATTTCAATTATTTACCCCTATTAATAAGACTCAGACCTTGGCGGATACGCGGATCCAACCAAACACACCAGAATAGCACCTAGTGCCTCATCGAATAGTTCGAAGCAATATAGTGACACCCAGTGTCTCATCAGCCTAGTCGAAGTAAAGTGGTACCTAGTACCTTATCGAATCTATCCGAAGTAAAATAGTGACACCCAGTGTCTCATCGACTCGAGGTCAAAGAATCCCTGAACTCTTCCAATCCTATGGCATGCCAAAGCCCGACTAGTTAATAGGGTATTCGATTCACTTTCTCAATTCAATATCACTTTCAATTCATTTACGAATCAATTTAATTTCACTTTTCATCAATATACAATTCAAAATCAATACTTATCCATTATCAATTCAATTCCCTTTTCAATTCCATAATAATACTTACCTCATAATTTACCTACCATACATATAATTAAAAATTTAACATTTAATAAAAATAATTTGAATTATAGTAATACAAACCGTGAATTTCTCGTTTTAATCCCCACTAACCTTCTCCATTCTTTTGTATGCCAATGCCTCGGGTTCTTTGTTAGCTACGAAAAATAAAAATAATTTACACTATTAATATAACATTGATTTACAATAAATAATTGGATTTCTATTCAATTTATACCTTAATTTCCAATTTAGCCTTAACTAGATCTATCTTCTTTCCTAACTCAATTCATACTTCATTTCTACTCAAATTTCAACCAAACTTATACATGTCTATTAAAATTTCATCATAAATCCCTAATTTCAAAATTCTTTCAATTTAGTCCCTATTATGTAAAATTTATGGCTTCTTTTACAATTTAATCCCTTATTGAATTCTAACTTGAAATTCATTCAATTAAACCCCTAATTCATCATTTTGTTCAACATGAACTATGTTCAAAAACCTAAGAACTTCCAAAACCTCAACTTAATTTCAACAAAACTTTATTCTAAAGCTTCTAAAACATCAAAATTAAGTAAAAAAAAAAGCTTAATTGACTTACCAAATTAAACTCCAAACTTTAAAAACCATATTTCCCATTTTTCTTTCTTTTTCCTTACTTTCGAAAGTCTCTGTTCTTTTCTTCTTCTTTTTGTTTCCTTTATTCCTTTATATATTATATATATATATATATATATTAGTTAATAATAATAATAATAATAATAATAATAATCAATATCTATTTAATAACAAATATTTAAATTACAATTGTCACCATTTAATTTGTTTATCATATAAAAATCTTATAATATAGTTATATAATTAATAAATATCTTTTAACTTAATAATAATAAATAATAAATATCTATTTACTAGTTAAATATAAGTATTACAAATATATGTATTTTTATTAATACACTTGTATTAAATCATCACCCTACATTTGTTAAAATCTTAATTTATTTTATTTATTTCATATAATTTAATATTTTAGTATAAAAATATATTTACTTAAATAAAAAGTAATTAAATAAATATATTACAATTGTATAAATATATGCATTACATATGTATCATTTAATCACCATACACTTGTCTATTTCCAATTTATTTCATAATATATCAATAATATTTAATATAAACTATAATTTAATACTTAAATAAAAAGTAATTAAATATTTAATTTACAATTGTACAAATATAATTATTACACATGTATATTTTTATTACCATACAATTGTCTTTATTTTATTTATTTACCTATTTGTCTTTAAATTAAATTATAATATAATAGTAATAATTATAAAATTTATACTTAATTTATACTAAATTTACTCCTAGATTTTTCTTTCAATTGCCGCCTCATCTATTGCAAATGGCTTATTTGCCATTTTGATCCTTTTTATTTTCTATTAATTCATAATTCAACTTTTACCCCTTATTCAATTTAGTCCTTTTTCCTAATTACTCTTAATTAAGCTAAATTCACCTAATTTAAACCTAATTAAACATATCACTAGACTCATAAATGTTTCTAATAATTATTTACGAACTCGGTTTACTAAGACGGAGGCCCGATAATATACTTTTTTGATATCCGTGAATTTTGGGTCATTACACATCAACTTAGCCGCATCAGCAACATCAGTGATGTGGCAGGTCTAGAGGTTAGCTTGGCTTTTAATGTTTAGAAAAGAGCACCTACTTGACTTGAGGCTGCCTCCCTCCCTTGGCTCCTTATTATATATAAAAGAGGGGTGGGCCTTTGGTTTGGTCCCCCATATTTTAGAACTATTCAAATAGAAGAGAAGATGAAAGGCATGTTAAATTTTTTATTAGTTCTAATCTAAGTTTGTTGTGTTTGTTTTAGTTGGTGTTATTTGAAATCTGAAATTAATAAATACGATTACGGTATGTAAATTATATATTTTGATGTGCATGTATTATATTAAAAGTAGTTAATAAATACAATTTGTGTCGGACATTCCACCACGATTTGATGATGTCCATGGTAAGACCAATAGGGAAAAGATGGAGCAGATTTGGCTGTAAAACATCAACTATATATAGTACTATGGAACACTCGGTTCAAGAGGCGACCTCAAATGCACTCTTGTATGTTTGACTTTAGTCCCTCAAAGCAGTATATACGTTGGTACATGGCCAAAGGGTACCCTTTTTATATGATGGGGAACTAATGGTAGTACCAGATCACGGGTACAGACGAAGGAATCAACCTGTGGCGGAGCCCGATCCAAAGGTCCAACCTCTGAACCCACACATTTCATCAGATCAATGGGTTGACGCTTTTGCAGAGGGGTCCTACAGCATTACATATCACTCGGAGATAGGCGATTACAGTTCAAATTACCAACAATCACAATCACCAATGATGTTTGATATGTTTAGATTGACACTTATCAATGATACTATGTAGTCCACCCTGCCTCCGGCCACATTCGATTCAGTGCCTGATCTTCTTAATATGTTTAATACACCCTAACAACCATGCCGCCAATAGATGCCAGTAAATCGCTACACCTCGAATGACGATACCACTCCTAGTTCATTCCAAATTTGATATTTGTAAATTTCAAGTGTTATATCATATTTGTTGAATTGATTTATAATTCCACATTCGTTAAACTTATTGATTTTTCTGTATAACTTATAATATCCTTTTAAAATATTAAAGTTGTATATGTGTTTACAATTATTTAAAAATATAAGCCAATTGTAAATACAAACTTAACACTAAAGATTTAACTAACATCAAACACTAATAGTTTTAAATTAAACTTAAAGAAAACAATTCATTTTCAAAGTATTAAGCATGATTACAAATTTCATTTCCACAATACCATAAAAAAAATGGGTACAACATTCAATTTCCTCCCGACTGTGAAGATTGGCCAGTACTGATGTTTCGATGAGGACAGCTGCTCCAATTGTGGCTACCTATTCTGCATATGGTGCAACGCTTTAGTTTGAACTCTTCTCTAACATCCATGTCACCACGAATCCTCATCGTCTCTAGTCAACCTTTGAGTTTCCTATGCAGTGACTTGTCTAGCAACATCTTGAACATAGATAGAGGCATTTTCCATGTCGATACATCCCACAATATGGGGAACTCATTACCCTAAATACGTAATGTACGTTGAAGTGTGTACACATCGTCGATATATTGTTCGACATTCACATTGAATGTTGCACATGCTGTAACCACTTGCACACACAGGTACCGAAGTGTGTGGATCTCCCCGTGATGGTCGATGCACTCTGTAACTTAAAAAGTTTCCAAGTTTCGAGAATATAGTTCTACATTCATTGACCTCGTCCTTCGAGTGTTATCTTCTATGGTATTCCTAAAATCTTCAATGTACACATGTCCAACCTCCAACTAATTTGCTTGTCTCCAATCCAATTTTGGCATTAAGATTACCAGCTTGTAAAACGTAACTGAGAAAACTGATGAAATTGGTAAGTGATGCGTACGCTTCATGACAGAGTTACCGCTTCAACAAGGTTGGTCGTCATATGACTATATCGGTACCCATCATAGAAACATTGAACCTATTGCCACAACTTTATGCTACCTAACCATTGTAAGAGAAAATGATCGACCTCTACCATATCAGTCTCTAACCTCACCAACCTATGCCTGAATCGGTATGGTTCCAGCTTGTATCCCGCATATGTATTTTGATAAAACACGTTACCATTCTTTTTAGTAAATGGACTCAAAATATTTACAAATACAATTTCAAATACAATATTTTTACCCATGTTCACAATTTGTTTGCATTAGTCTTTGTTCTTGTACTCCTTATGGAAGTTGACAGCAATGTGGTGAATGTAATAGACAGACCTCCACGAAACCTCAGAATGCCAAATCACAACAAGAAGACCCTTGATCTATTAGAGACAATGAAAATATTATCTTGCTTGACAGCATGCTTCCACACGTACTCCAGCATCACTGAAATCCACCCTTGAAGTTCATTGTATGACACATCCTAATTGTCGTATAACTACTCTATGGCTATTTGTTTTGCCTACCATGTTTTCCTGTACGACACTCTGTAATGGAACTGAGCTTACATGTCTGCAATCGAGACTGATACATGAATGATTGGCATAACTTTCATTAGTGGCTTGATACAGTTGTAGGTACTTTTGGCATCGAGTTTTTGTGGTCTTGCATCATACATACGACGGTGCATGAATGGTGCCATTTTAATTTTCATATTTGTCACTGTTGATTCCTTTGTATAAATGTAGCTTTAACCTGCTAGCTGCATAATGTATGCGTTCGCGATACTAAGTAATAAAATTTATAAAGAACTTGATCACACCAAAACTAACTAATATCACGACATTTGAGGTAAGCGCACCTATCAAACAGTAGTATAGTTTAGTGGCAAGACCGAGTTATCGTACCCAATGGAACTAAAAGTACTAGTACTTATTTCCTTTCTATTATCTAGCCTAAAAATAAGAGAGGGTTGTTTAAACTAATTCTAAAACTAAACTAAGAAAACAAAAAGAGTAGATTGGGAAAACTTTTAGGGAAAAGCTGATTGATATGAGCAATACTCAATGGGGAATCTACCTAGACTTCACTTATTATTATTTCCTTGAACTATATGATTTATTACTTGACTTGATCCGTAGAGATCCCTAACTTATGCTAAACCCTCCGTCGAGGCGTAGAGCAACTAGGCCTAAGTTGTTAATTAAAGTTCCTTTATTAATTAACTTCCTAGGTTGCATTAATTCGATCTATGGTTCCCCATATTAGGTTTGACCCTAATTCGGCAGATTTATGTCACCCTATGTCTAGGGTTGCATGCAACTCCGCTTAATTATGGTAGATCTACTCTTATCACAGGGACTTTTGCTCCTCTACTCTAAGCACATCTAATTATTAAAGTAATACCTAGGATTATTAAATCAAGAATAAAGAATACATAATTAAGAACAATTCAAGTATTTATCATATAAATCAAGAATAAATAACAAGATCTGTTTTAAGTTTCATCCCCCTCAAGTATTTGAGGGGTTTAGGTCATAATAAAGAAAAGAAACATCTCAGAAGATATAAAATAACAAAACATAAAAGAAAACCAAAAACCCCTGAAGGAATTTAGGGAGATCCTCTATATTGCTGCAGAATTCCGGCTTCTGAGATGAATCAATCGGCTTCTCCTTTGGAGTAATCCCTTGCTGCTACCCTCTGTGTGGCAGAAAGACGAGAGGAAAAGTATCTGAACGTCTGTATATCTCCCCTCTATGTTGCCTCATGGGGTCTTTATACAGAGAGCTTTTTGGGGGCCTTTCTTAGCTTTTAAGCATCCCAATTCGAGTGAAATTCCCCTTTCTTACGACTAGAACACGCCCGTGTGCCCCGCCCGTGTGACTTCGACAAAGGCCGTGTGATTTGGCATGGCCGTGTGGCCTGGCCGTGCTTGTTGGGGCTTTGACAGTGTGATCTTCATGTGGCACGCACGTGTGGCACGGCCGTGTGACATCTCTTGGCCCGTGTTGTTTTCTCTTCCCTATGCTCTCTTGAGTATAAGATATAAAAAAAGAAGATTAAGAGCACCAATTCTCACAAAATTGATAAGAATCTATCCAAAATATAGGCTAAACATGAGGTAAAAATATGTATAATTTAGCGTTTATCAAATACCCCCACACTTAAGCCTTTGCTTGTCCTCAAGCAAAATCTAAATCTTGAAAAAAAGAATCATTCTTTTCGACCTATAACCTTTATCAATAATGTTTCAAACTAATCGACAGGTAATCATACAATGAAAAATTCAATCAGAAGAACATTAAAGATTCAATTACTCTAAGTTGAGAATTTTATCATTGAGAACATAGGTTTCTTCCTTCCTTTTGAGTAGTTATCTCTCCATCTTAATTAACAGGAGTTGACATTCTCACTAAAGGTTTACTCTATTCACTCAAAGTGTTTAGGGTTCAAAATTTAAGTACTCTCTAGTCAACTTAAAAAGTTATTACCATAAGCTTCCAAGAGAATCAAATCTCCACCACTATAGTTTAATATGATACATTGATCAAAAGGTCTTTTTAAGGTTGTAACGGGGCTTGGTTGGGGGTGTTGTCACAGGCTACAAGGAAAAAAGGGTTAGAATCGAGACTGAACTGAAAAATTATCTAGCTAGAAAAAAAATTTCTAGTACTGAAACATATCTCTAAAGCTTGATAACATTATTTTCTCCTTGATAGCCTTAAAGTAGAAATATGCAAAAAAAAAAAAATAATTTGAACAATTACAAATTACAACTAAATTTGACTGTATATACACACATTTTTTTTAAAGAACAATTCATAATAACTTGAATATTTACAACTTTACATGCTGGAAAAAAGAATGAAGCTAGATAATAATTTCAACTCAATTCTCGACAAAAATAGGGATAAAAAATAATTGAATGGAAATTCAACAAAAACGGGTTAATGGTTAATAATTATAGGGTAAGTTAAAGAATGGGTTGTTAGGCTCAACGGGGTTCACTAGGGGTTAATCCATGGAGGTAGGTCGTTTGTGGAATGAGAGGGTTAGATCCTAAGTGCCTTTATCATTTTGGTATATCAAATCAATTATATGGTCTCGACATGTATAATCAAAGCAAGTTCTAGAATAACAATTCAGTATCGACTCACTCAAAGCAATAATAAAAGTGAGCACAAAAGAATGTATGCTCAAAAGGCTCAAATCTCACCAGAATTATGGCTTTTGATGTCATTCCTGCGAATTTCAAATCTCAAGATAGTACTTAAAATTGGGGAAGATAACTTATGTAAAAATTGGGGGTTCTTAAAAATTTCAACTTATCATGCTTGATTCCATAATGTTTTTAAGTTTGAATATTTTAAAGTACAATCACCTATTTCTTAATTCTCAACATATCAATAAACGTTATAAATCAATCAGAAGTAATTCCTGATAGGAAACTGAAAATGATGCTATTGAGGATAGTGCAATTAGTTAGAACAATTTCAGGGATTTCAAAGAGAGTGAAATAAAATTTTAAAGTATGTTCCCCCCCACACTTAAGATGTGCATTGCCCTCAATGTACAAAGATAACATTAGCAATATAAGCACAAGATCATAAGATAGGGAAATGTATGAAACTCCTGAAAGTAGGATGGAGTTGTGGGCTTGGAAGAGCTGGTTGGTGTGGCACCGTGTTTCCATTTTCGTAGAGATTTGAGCTGTAAGGCTCCTTTGAAACTGCGAATGGATTTATTAGTCGTGGGATGTTAAAATGAAAAGGGGTTACTTCGTTAGGAGATGGCTGAAGAAAATAAAATAAACAGAATATATAAAAAAAATTCAAATAAAGAAAAAGCTGGAATGAAAAAAATTAAAAATAAACCTAAAAAGGAAAATAAAGTTAGAAGAAAAGGTGAAAATAAAGATCAATGTTTAAGAGTTAGAATAAAGTAATAATCAAAAATAAAAGATAAAAGAAAAGAAAAACAAAATAAAGATAAAAAATAATAAAAAAAAGAGGATCTAGTCCTCTGATGGATCTCGTGGCGGTGGGGTAATGTTCAGATGCTGACATATCTGCGCTAAAGTAGCGTCGATGTAATCGAATCGCTGGAAGCATTGCTGCTCAAATCGGTCTAAGTGCTTGTGTATGTCAGCGTGTGGGACTGCTATCTGGGTGGGTCGTCGGGGGCGTGATGGCTCGGCGGGTGCATCCTCCTCAGGTGGTGGCAGTGGGACATCATCAGCAACGTCCTCTAGGTCCTCGTCTTCTTGGACAAGGCGGAAGTGAAAGTGGCCGCCACCTGGCCGTCACTCTACCATCCTCATATGTAGCATGCTCTGGATGCCCTGGGAGGACATCTAGCCAAGTAGGGTATAAGAGGATGTCTGGGCTGTAATGTTGAATAAGCCGAAGTAGCGGCCTAGTCTCGTGATGTACGGGCCCATAGAAATGACGCCTCTCCGGTGCCTCTCAGTCTGGTGCTGCATGGCCAACGCTATAAAGTATGCGAGGTCGATGGTGTGTGCATTAGCCATGCACCAGAGGAAATAGACGTCGTGAGTGTTGACGACGCCTGTACTCTCCTGTCTACCTGTCAAGGTGTGAGCAAGGAGGGCGTGAAGGTACCTGAGAGAAGGAGGGAGGGCGGACGCTTTGCTCACACTGGGGTTGTAGATTTGGCGCCCCAGAGTGATTTCGCGCCAGCAGTCGACTGGCCGGATATGGATGTGCCTGGAAAGTGTAGGGAAGTCGGCCTCTGCCATGAATTGCACTGTATAGAGATCGAGAGCTGTGCCGAACTCTGGGACACTTAGCTGTCGCACAAGTCCTCCTAATCGAAATTGAACCGTACTGGGATCGTCAAATCTGTTCATGACGGTTTGGAGGTGGAATGTGGTCTTTCTAGCGCGCGAGGAGGACATGGTATCTAAAATAAAATAACCAAAGCATTAGTCCTAAAAATTGAGATTAAACTAAATAGATAATAATTTAAAATGTAAATTGATATTGTTCCTAAAATAACAAATGAGGAGTAACCTGAATAGTAGAATCTGATTATATTAAAAGCTTATAACAAAAACTAAGAACTAGGGGTATATATAAAGGGAACTTATAACAAAATGGCATGCAAATAGAAGTTTAAGTGGCAAAGAAATAGAAGTCTAAATGGCAAGCAAAAGTACAATTAAGTGGCATGTAATCCTAATTGATTCTATATTGTTCTAGAGTATTCGTCCTATGTTTCCTAATTCCATACTTAAATCAACAATTTAGACAAAAGTAAAATGAAATAAAAATTAAAGAAATGAAATAAAACAAGAATAAATGAGAAAAATGAGAAAATAGAACCAATTATGATGTTGCACAGTCGTGGGGACTGTTACACGGGTGTGGGAAGGATGAAATTGTGTATGGTGGCGTTAAGAGGGCTGTGGCGGCATTTGTGGTGGCTTAAGGGGAAGTTTGGGTGAGAAATGTTAGGGTTTGAGTGAAAAAAGAAAGTGAAAAATGCCTCCTATTTATTCATTTAGGGTCACACGGGCATGTCACACACCCGTGTGAGTCGTATTTAGCCCGTGCTTTTAAAAAATCGGAGGTTTTAGCGTGCCATGTTCGATGAGCACGCCCGTGGGGATGTTGAGCACGGCCGTGGGAGATCGGTCCTTCGTCAATTACACAGTCGTGTGATGGTAGACACGAGTGTGGGATATCGCGTTTGTTCGTCATACGGTCATGTGATATAGAACACGGGCGTGTCCCAATTGACAGTGTCTTCCACGGGCTTAAGGCACGGGCGTGTGTCTTTGTGTGTACCCGTGTTAATGCTGCAGGGTTGCCACGACCATGTCGCACGGCCGTGTGTGATCGTTGCTAGCCCGTGTGGAATTCGTAAGGTCACCACGGCCATGTCGCATGGCCGTGGGCATTTGTCGATGGCCCGTGTTTTGGAAAGTTTGTGCTCTGTTTGTACACGGTCGTGTTGCACGATCGTGTCCCTGTTTTAACCGCTCGCACGACCGGAGGCACGCCCGTGTGCCTGGCCGTGTGATTCAAATTTTCTACAAAAAAGTGTTAGATTATGCATAAAAAAAACTAAAATCATAAAGAAAAGAAAAGTTACTAAGTTAGTGCTCGGGTTGCCTCTCGAGAAGCGCTTATTTAGAGTCTAAGCTCGACTCTACCTGAATGTGTCAAGAAGGGATGTGGTGGAGCCGAAGGTCCTCCCTGTTTTCCGCAAACTTCTCACCTCTGTAATGTTTAAGCCTATGGTCATTTACCTTGAAAGTATCGTGGTTAGGGTGAGTTACCTCAATGGTGCTGTATGGAAAGACATTTAGAACAGTGAATGGACTTGACCACATTAACTTGAGTTTTCCAGGGAATAATTTCAGCCTTGAGTTGTAGAGTAAGACGAGATCACCTATTTTGAACTGCTTAGGTTGTTTCAGCCTTTTGTCATGACGTCGCTTCATGGCTTCCTTATATAGTCGTGAGTTCTCGTAAGCATTGTAGCGCCATTCATCTAGTTCATTCAACTGCATTAATCTCTTCTCACCTGCACTCTTAAAATCAAGGTTTAGAAATTTTATAGCCCAGAATGCTTTATGTTCAAGTTCAAATGGTAGATGGCAATTTTTTCCGTAAACAAGTCTATAGGGAGATGTTCCTATGGGTGTTTTAAAAGTAGTTCTATAAGCCTATAATGCATCATCTAACTTTCTTGACTAGTCTTTCCTATTTGTTTCTATTGTTTTCTCTAGAATGCGTTTTAGCTCCCTATTGGTCAGTTCGACTTGACCACTGGTTTGTGGATGATAAGGGGTGGCTGTTCTATGATGTACTCCATACCTTTTCAAGACTTTTTCAAATTGGGTATTGCAAAAATGTGTGCCCCTATCACTAATAATTATCCTAGGTGTTCCAAATCGAGAGAAAAGTTTTTTCAAAAAGTGTACTACCACTCTAGCATCATTTGTAGGTAAGGCTTGGGCTTCTACCCATTTTGACATGTAATCTACTGCTACTAATATGTATTTATTCCCAAATGAATTAGGGAATGGACCTATGAAATCGATACCCCATACATCAAATATTTCATATGAAAGTATATAGTTCTGAGGCATTTCATTATGCTGAGAGATATTACCTGTTCGTTGGCATTTATCACAAGAGGTCACATACCTGTTGGCATCTCTAAAAAGTGTAGGCCAGTAAAAGCCTGATTCGAGTACCTTATGAACAGTTCTAGTTCCGCTTTAATGTCCTCCTGTGGATCCTGAGTGGTAGTGATTCAAAATTTGATATGCTTCTGTGTCATCAATGCATCTTCGTATAACCTGATCTGCACAAATTCGAAAAAGAAAAGGATCTTCCCAAAAGTAGTTCTTCACATTAGCAAAGATCGCTTCTTTTGCTGATGGGTTAGCCCTGTTGGGGTTATGTGAGCTGCTAAATAATTTGCAAAATCAGCAAACCAAGGAACTGTCGTACCTGCTAAGGCTAGGAGTTGTTCCTCATGGAATAGATCGTTTATCTTGTTGAGGTACTTGGGCTGTGTGTTTTCTAGTCTTGAGAGGTGATCTGCTGCCAAGTTTTCAGCTCCTTTCTTGTCCTTTATTTCCAAGTCGAATTCCTTTAACAATAGAATCCATCTTATTAATCGAGGTTTTGCATCAATTTTGGTTAAGAGGTAGCGAAGAGCCGAATGATCAGTATAAACAATGACTTTTGACAAAATTAAGTAAGATCTAAATTTGTCAAATGCAAAAATAACAGCTAGCAATTCTTTCTCTGTGGTAGTGTAATTTGCTTGAACGGCTGTCAAGGTTCTGCTAGCATAATAGATCGGCTGGAAGTGCTTGTCCCTTCTCTGTCCTAAAACTGCACCTACTGCAAAATCACTTGCATCGCACATTAGTTCAAAAAGTAGATTCCAATCAGGTGAGTTCATAATCGGAGCGTTGACTAACTTTTCCTTAAGGGTCTTGAAAGATTCTAGACATTCTTGGTCAAAGTTGAAGGGTACGTCTTTTTCTAGTAATTTAGTTAAAAGCTTAGCTATTTTAGAAAAGTCTGTAATGAATCTACGATAAAAACCGGCATGACCTAAAAAGCTTTTTATAGCCTTAACTGAGTTAGGGGAGGTAATTTTTCAATAGTTTCAATCTTTGCTTTATCTACCTCTATCCCTTTACTAGAAATTTTATGTCCTAAAACAATACCCTCTTGAACCATAAAGTGACATTTTTCCCAATTAAGCACTAGATTTGTCTCTTCACATCTTATCAAAACATGCTTCAAATTGTTTAGACAATGTTGGAAAGAATTACCGAAAACTGAGAAATCATCCATAAATACCTCCATGATGTCTTCCACAAATTCATTGAAGATAGCTATCATGCATCGCTGAAAAGTAGTAGGAGCGTTCCATAAACCAAAAGTCATTCTACGATAAGCAAACGTACCGTATGGGCATGTGAACATCATTTTCTCTTGATCTTCTGGAGCTATCGGGATTTGGAAGTAACCAGAGAAGCTATCTAGGAAACAATAATACATGTGACCCGATAATATTTCTAACATCTGATCAATAAAGGGCAAAGGGAAATGATCTTTTCGAGTGGCGTCATTCAGCTTCCTGTAATCAATGCAAACTCTCCATCCTGTGACTATTCTTGTAGGTATCAATTCTTCTTTGTCATTAGTTACCACAGTCAATCCACTTTTCTTAGGAACAACCTGCACAGGGCTTACCCAAGAACTGTCAGAAATAGGATAAATAATACCTGCATCTAGAAGTTTAATTACCTCGGCTTTTACAACTTCCTTCATGTTGGGATTCAACCGTCTCTGGGCTTGCACCGCTGGTTTATACTCATCTTCCATCAAAATTTTGTGGGTGCAAAAGGAAGGGTTTATTCCTTTGATATCTAAAATTTTCCATGTTATGGCCTGCTTGTGCTTTCTTAATACTTGGAGATGTTCTTCTTTTTCTTTAGTGCTCAAATCTGATGCGATAATAACCGGTAAAGTTGAATCTTCCCCTAAAAAGGCATATTCTAAGTGATCTGGTAGTTGTTTTAATTCTAATTTAGGGGGTTCATCAATGGAAGGTTTCTGTCTCAGCTCGTCATTCATCTTTATACTCTCATAACTTATGTGTCTAGTGATGATTTCACTAGAATCTAATTCTTTTCTTACTTCATCAATTTCAATGGTGGCCTCATCTTCCCCCTCACTTTGAACAAGACACAGTTCCAACGTGTCTGTGAGAGAAAGTTCCTAAAAATTGTCTTGAACAAAGTGATCAATTGTATCAACAAAATAACAAGAATCATCTTGTTCTTTAGAAAATTTCATGGCATCATAGATTTTAAAAATAACTTCTTCCTCACCAACTCTAAGAACTAATTTACCATCCACTACATCAATAACAGCTCTAACAGTGGCTAAGAATGGGTGTCCTAAAATCAAAGGTACTTCAATGTCCTCATCCATGTCAAGCACAACAAAATCAATAGGGAATATAAATTTATCTACCTTTACTAGCACATCTTCAATGATTCCCCTAGGATATTTAACAGATCTATCGGCTAATTGAATACTCATCCTAGTGGGCTTGGGTTCCCCTAGACCTAGTTGTTTGAACATTTTGTAAGGCATGAGATTAATGCTAGCACCTAAATCAGTCAATGCTTTATTAATAAGTAAACTAAAAATCAAACAAGGAATAGTAAAACTCCCTGGATCTTTCAGTTTTACCGGCAGTTTATTTTGGAGAATAGCTGAACATTCCTCGTTGAGTTCTACTGTGGCCAATTCTTCCAACTTCTTTTTATTTGTCAGAAGTTCTTTAAGGAACTTCGCATACTTCGGCATCTGTGAAATCGCTTCAACAAAAGGTAAGTTAATGTATAATTGTTTAAAAAGTTCAAGGAACTTACCGAATTGAGCGTCTGTATGGTCTTTCTTCAATTTTGCCAGATATGAGATGCGCGGTTTGTATTCCTTGAGTGGTGGTGGAGTGTTGTCCTTGGGTTCCTCTGCCTTTTCTTCTGAAGGTTCTGGAATAGTCTTTTTTTTTTGGCTCGGCTAGGACCTTTTCATCTCTTAAAGTAATCACTTTGACATGTTCTTTGGGATTTGGCTCAGTGTTACTTGGTAATCCACCTTGTGGTCTTTCTGAAATTAATTTTGCAAGTTGACCGATTTGGTTTTCAAGCCCTTGAATTGATGCTTGTTGATTTTTCACTGCCGTTTCAGTGCTTTGAAAACGGGTTTTTGATGCGGCCATAAAATTGGTAAACATCTCTTCAAGATTCGGCTTCTTCTCTTGTTGCGGTAGTGGCTGCTGAAATCCTGGAGGAGGCTGCTGTCTTTGATTTCCTTGTTCTCTCCATGAAAAATTTGGGTGATTTCTCCAACCTACATTGTAAGCATTACTATAAGGGTTATTTTGAGATCTAGAATTGTTACCCATATAGTTGGCTTGTTCAGTTTCCACATTGTGTGCATAGGATGCGAAATCTGGATTGAACGTGTTTCCTTGAGTTGCGTCGCATTGCATCACTGGTTGTGCCTGCGTAGAACTAACAAATTTATCGAACTTTTTTATTTAGAAGTTTTACTTGGTTAGTAAGCATAGTAACAGAATCAATATTATAGACTCCTGCAGCTTTTGTCGGCTTTGTCCTCATGACTTTCCACTGATAATTATTCAATGACATCTCTTCAATAAATTCATAAGCTACTTCAGGTGTTTTATTATTGAGCGTCCCTCCTGCGGCTGCATCGATCATTTGTCTGGTTGACGGATTTAAACCGTTGTAGAAGGTTTGAACTTGTAGCCACAAAGGTAGACTATGATGATGACACCTTCTCAAAAGATCTTTGTATCTCTCCCATGCATCGTAAAGTGTTTCTAAATCCATCTGCACAAAAGAAGAGATATCGTTTCGTAATTTGGCTGTTTTAGCTGGAGGAAAATATTTGAGTAAAAATTTTTTGGTCATTTGTTCCCATGTAGTGATTGAGCCTCGTGGTAAGGAATTTAACCACTGTTTGGCTTTATTTCTCAAAGAGAATGGAAATAGCCTCAATCGAATGGCATCGTCAGAAATGCCATTTATTTTAAAAGTATCACAAAATTCCAAGAAATTTGCTAAATGTGAATTTGGATCTTCGTCCTGCAAACCATCAAACTGCACAAACTGCTGAATCATCTGAATAGTGTTAGGCTTTAATTCAAAATTATTAGCAGCAATAGCAGGTCGAATAATGCTAGTTTGGGTACCAATCAAACTAGGTTTAGCATAATCATACATAGTACGAGGAGCTTCATCCTGGTTTACTGGTTCTGCTGGTAGCGCTGGAGGTGGTGGAATGTTTTGATTAGTGTCCATCTCTTCTGTAGGTTCTGGCTCTTGCTCAGGTTCTTGTTCTAGATAATGTAAACTGCGTCTCATTTCTCTACGATTTCTGCGAACTGTCGCTTCTAGATCTTCGTCAAAAAGTAGTGGTCCTGTTGGATTGTTTCTAGTCATAAACTAAAAATACCTAAAAAGAAAAAGCAAAGAAAATTCAAAAATTTAAAAGAAAATAAAAATAAATAAATAAAAACTAGAAATAAAAATAAAAGAAAAATAAATAAATAAATATAAATATAGTGACGGCTAAAGTAATAGATATCGAGTTTTCGTAATATTTTAGTTCCCCGGCAACGGCGCCAAAAACTTGATGTATGCGTTTGCGATACTAAGTAATAAAATTTATAAAGAACTTGATCACACCAAAACTAACTAATATCACGACGTTTGAGGCAAGCGCACCTATCGAACAGTAGCATAGTTTAGTGGCAAGACTGAGTTATCGTACCCAAGGGAACTAAAAGTACTAGTACTTACTTCCTTTCTATTATCTAGCCTAAAAATAAGAGAGGGTTGTTTAACTAATTCTAAAACTAAACTAAAAAAACACAAAGAGTAGATTGGGAAAACTTTTAGGGAAAAGCTGATTGATATGGGTAATACTCAAGGGGGAATCTACCTAGACTTCACTTATTATTATTTCCTTGAACTATATGATTTATTACTTAACTTGATCCGTAGAGATCCCTAACTTATGCTAAACCCTCCGTCGAGGCGTAGAGCAACTAGGCCTAAGTTGTTAATTAAAGTTCCTTTATTAATTAACTTCCTAGGTTGCATTAATTCGATCTATGGTTCCCCATATTAGGTTTGATCCTAATCCGGCAGATTTATGTCGCCCTATGTCTAGGGTTGCATGCAACTCCGCTTAATTATGGTAGATCTACTCTTATCATAGGGACTTTTGCTCCTCTACTCTAAGCACATCTAATTCTTGAAGTAATACCTAGGATTATTAAATCAAGAATAGAGAACACATAATTAAGAACAATTTAAGATTTATCATATAAATCAAGAATAAATAACAAGATCTGTCTTAGGTTTCATCCCCCTTAAGTATTTGAGGGGTTTAGGTCATAATAAAGAAAAGAAACATCTCAGAAGATATAAAATAACAAAACATAAAAGAAAACCAAAAACCCTTGAAGGAATTTAAGGAGATCCTCTATATTGCTGCAGAATTCCGGCTTCTGAGATGAATCAATCGGCTTCTCCTTTGGAGTAATCCCTTGCTGCTACCCTCTGTGTGGCAGAAAGACGAGAGGAAAAGTATCTGAAAGTCTGTATATCTCCCCTCTATGTTGCCTCATGGGGTCTTTATATAGAGAGCTTTTGGGGGGCCTTTCTTAGCCTCTAAGCATCCCAATTCGAGTGAAATTCCCCTTTCTTACGACTAGAACACGCCCGTGTGCCACGCCCGTGTGACTTCGACAAAGGCCGTGTGGCCTGGCCGTGCTTGTTGGGGCTTTGACCGTGTGATCTTCATGTGGCACGCACGTGTGGCATGGCCGTGTGGTATCTCTTGGCCCATGTTGTTCGCATATTTTGGCCCATTTTTCACTGTTTTTGGCCCGTTTTCTGTTCTTTTCTCTTCCCTATGCTCTCTTGAGTATAAGATATAAAAAAAGAAGATTAAGAGCACCAATTCTCACAAAATTGATAAGAATCCATCTAAAATATAGGGTAAACATGAGGTAAAAATATGTATAATTTAGCGTTTATCACCGCACCCTTTGTCCGTCCTCCAACATTCCCTAATGTATAATGTCATTGTAGACTTTACGACCTTGTAATCAATCGACACATTCATGTTGTATTGTTTGATGGCAAACACTCAGTCCACCTTGTTCTCAAATCGTTTCCCAACTAGCAACTCTTCCAACTACTAATTTGACGCCAATCTATGAGCAAGGACTATATCAGCGTACTTGGGGAACTTGGGTGCATGCACTGCATCTAGATTTATGCTCAACATGTGGGCCCTAGGGTCATTTCGTAAAAAACTGTCACGACTCTGGTTTCCGGAATAAGTCATGAATATCTTCAACCTCTATGGGCCTTCATTGTCGATATTTTCCGAAACCTCATCAAGATCAGGGTCACTGAAATCTTCTACATCTTGATCAGAATCTTCATTATTTTCAGACCTTCTTCGACATCTACATCGGTGCCTATCACCTCCGGATGCATTTGTAGACGGGGATCCGGGGGACAAGGTTGTTATATGAACTCCCACTATAATTTGGACTTTCAGACATTTGCGATGTCCCTCCACAGTCTGACTAATCTATCCATTTGACATTAAAATCAAAGTCAAACCTACGATGTTGACTTAATGGGTTGACATTCTCAGTAGGCTCGAAATCAGCTAACTCAGCTAGTTGGGAGTTTTAATTCCCAGCGACAATATATTGTCATCATAGTGCTCAAGTCATCATCATCTAACAGTTGCATCTCCTTAAATTTCCATGGATTTGTAAAGATTGAAAACTTGTAAAATAATCTGGACATCGCCTTTCCACAACAGATAGTTGTTTTCACACTGATGTTTCTTTTCATTTGTTCCAGCTTCACAGTTTTATTGAATCACAACCTTACTCTCTGTCGACATTAAAATACACAACCAATATCACCTTCTACAATTTCTCCATAAAAAAGAACACACACCAAAAACACTAAGTTATTCATCTTCACTACAATTTTTGAGCTCTCCTGCTAAACACAAGAATTTATCTCTTTTCTTCTTTACCGGTTCAACTGTTACAAGAGTGTCAAAAAAAATTGTATATATAGAACCACCAAGGTGGTCAAGCCAAAGACAATGACTTCACCAAAATAAAAAAATTATTTTTAATTAAAAAATAATTTAAAAAACTTCAAAAAATCATGGCAACATGGTGTCGCACAATTCTCTATGACTCCACCATAAAATAATAATTTTAATTTTAAAATAAATAAAAATCACTTTAAAAAAATTCTGACATAATAAAGGTGGCGGCGCCAATCTATTTGGCTCACCATTATTATTTATTTTTTAGCCCCTGAAATATCCAAAAATACTAGTATTGGGGTGGTATTTATCAAGTCATGCCAAATAAATTGGCTCCACAAAAAAATTTAATTTTTTAATTCTAGCAGCTAATGATTGGTTGACTTGGCAAGTGGGTGGCACCAATCTCTTTGGCTCCACCAACTTTCACTATTCATTTCAAGTCATTTACGTACATAAAAAAGGGATCATTTTTATAATTAATAAAAAATTTGGGTTTTTTTTATAAAATAACCATTGGACTTCTTTTTCTATTTTCTTCTTAATTTAATTTTAGAAAACTGCACCCAAGGTAATTAAATTATTAGTAAATTTATGTTTTGGTTATTCTACTTTAAAATAGTTATAAAATGATCATTAAACTATTCGAAAGTTTTTATTTGAGTCACTAGAATGTTAAGTTATATTTTCTTTTAACGTTTAGTTAGTTTGCTTCAAGTGATGATTTGATGATTGATATAGTAGATCAATATCTATCGACGAATAAAAAAACACACCTTAGATCCTAGTTGATTTGATGGTTAATGTCGGAGATCAAAGAAGACAACTATTTGAATTTGGTTTGCAAATTTGTAACATTCAAAATTGTGTCATGAAAAAAAATTGAACTATAGAATAGAAGAGAAATGAAAACTTTTAATTGATGAAAGCAGTGAAAATAGAGAAAGCCATACAATAGTGTTGTTATCAACCCAGCGACTTAAATGGTAACTTTTAAATAGTTTAATAACCATTTAGTAACTTTTAAAATTTGAATAATCAAAACATAAATTTTCTAATAGTTTAGTAACATTGAATTTTAATTCCTAACGAAAACTATTTTTCAGCCACGATTTTATGTTGGAGGAAACTAAGAGAATATCAATAATTTGTGTTATTAAATTTCTTAAATAATTTTTAGATTATCCATAAACTTTTTAATATTTTAATTTAGAGGATATTATGTGAATTTAAACTCACAAGGGCAGGGCTCAATTTCTATAATCTCTCGAGTCAATGACAAAAATATAATGTTGTAAAAATGAGAATTTAAATTGGATTCTAAATCTCATTCCTCTCCCCTAAAAAAACACTATAACAAAAAGGTGTTAACTGAATTAATACTACCTAAAAGAGTCATTAAATTATGATTGGTACCAGGGAATGATTAATTTTTAATTAATCTTTTTTTAGAAAACAACCATGATATAAAACTGTATCACCTTGATGGCAACGTCTATGGAAGTCTTTCAATGAGAGAGCATTTGCATTGCTTTACGTCAAGGGAAGAAGCTCTTTTCTTTTGGTAAAGTAAGGGCCAAAATAGTGTCGTGTTGCGTGGCGGAAGCTTCCAAATGGCAGGAAGCACACGCGAAACAGAAACCAGGCACCTCCCTTTTTTTTTTAATTAAAAAAATAATGAACACAAACAAACAAACAAACGTTGATGTACAAGGAAATTAATTAATATTTACCAATGAAAAGAATCTCATAACATCAATCATCAATATGTTTTGCCCGTGTATAAACTCCGTCCAGGTACAATATTACTGAATTTCCAGATTTATATGTTGTTTGCTTCCTTGCCATTGCCTTGAATTGAGTATCCATATATAAGAGACTTGCAAACACCATACTAAACTAAACTCTGCAAGAAGCGATAAAAAGGAAGTTATGAAGTTGCAATATCTGAAACGAAAGAGTAATTAATTTATAAAGGAAGAAGATTGGGAGGTACTGACTGTTGGAATTCAATGTTGATGGAGTCCATGGGTATATTGGTAATTCCGCCAAAAGCAGTTTCGGAAAGGACAATGGTGGTGGATTGAGCGGAAGGTGGGGAGAGAGCGGAAGGAGCATAATCAACGATCTTGACCTGGATAGTTTGGTCGGGGACACAAGTCCCTGGCTGGGAAGCACTTATGCATCTCAACAGGTATTGCCTTCCGCATGATGCTCCATTGTCCCATATCCCATCTCCTGCTGCTGCGAACAGATTGCTTGATGGGAACTGGGTTTGATCGTCCCCAAAGCACGCCGTAGCTGCATCCCCATCATCATTTAATTAAAATTACAAACAGAAACTAGCACACACTGTGATTTGTGTAGATTTTATTTTTCATGCTTCGGTTGGGTTGGTACTCACGTAAATATGGAGGGCTGTACCGGGCAGCAGTCCCAACATCACCATAGCAGACGTGGAAAAACTGGGAAACTGAAAGAAAATAGCATACAAATGGAAGGAGTAATCGTTTCTTAAAATGCATCTTCGAAACGGAAAGAAAGCAAGTAAAAAGGATTATGTTTCAATAAAAATTTGGTAGCTCATGTCATGGCTTGACTCATATTTATGAAATGTCAATCAATGCCAACTAAAGACGCGGAATTCTACTGTTTATTTATTTATTTTCTTGCACTCATCTTCTTAGTGAATTTAATATAGACGTGGATGGCGGGTTTTGACCATTGACCCATCCATAATTAAATTACCTTCTTGTGAGTGAGATCGTACGCTTGAAGCTCAGTTCACCACTTGCAATTTTCATGCTTCAAAATACAATGAACTGAACCTGTGATATTCCAGGGGTTAGCAACTTTTGACCACAATGTTGAATGTCACAGGCGGTTCAACTACCCGCAGTATAAGTTTCACATGTCACAATTTGCTGATTTTAGTGCTCTCAATCCTTAAAATAAGATTCTATTTTAGGACACGACCATAGAATCTTATGTTACTACTTTAACGGAGTCAGCTGCCTGCCTCCATTGTAAACCAAGCGCTGTATGTACTATCCACAACTGTGCAAGTCAAACCAAGTTGTTCATTTAAAAATAATAATAATTCTCTCCTAGCAACTCTGAAAGACAGCCTTGTCAAGAAAGCAGATGCATGGTACCAAGCAGAACGACAAATTGTGTACTAAATAGTCGATACATTGTTTTTTGAGTATTGGGATAAGGTCTACACATGTTCCATCTTTCCCCAAAACAAAAAAACGCAGTCACTTCCAAAGCTTCCGTAAGGACATGTTTTTCTCGGTCTCCTTCTTCATCACCTTCGCCACTGCCATCTCAAAATCTTCTTGTGTTACATGGACTCTCCTTTCCCTCAATGCAAACATCCCTGCTTCTGTGCATACCGCCTGCCAAAATAAACAAGACCAATTCATCATAAATACAAAAGTTCCATCAAAGGCTTCTAGCATAACATTGAAACACATGGAGATTATAGTTCATAATGACATCGCTTGAAACATAAAAAATCTTCAAACTGAAGATTGAATCATCTCTCTATTTGCTTAAGAGGTTAGGGACCTAGAAGAAAAGATGCTATTCCCAGCTTGCCACAATATTCAAACTCAAAGATTATAGTTTCTGTTTATCCGGTAAAACCAGGCACCATTTAATTAACCGAGTATCTGTAAACATACCTTAAGCTCTGCACCAGAAGCACCATTCATCTTCTCTGCAATCTTCTTTAGATCAATCCCTCTCATCAAGTTCATTCTTCTAGAATGTATTTTTAAGATGTCCAGTCGAGACTGCATATAATTGGACACAACACATAAGTAACAATAGCGCTGCAAGCTTTCTAAGGACAGAGAAATTCAGGTACAACTATAGGCAGAAAACACTGCCATTATATGATTGCTCTTATTCCCTGCAGATTCTTCACGATACCCAGAAAAGATTGATCACAATGACAAAAGAACCTTAACAACTACCTCACTGAAACTTTTGCCTGTATAGACAAAGTCTAAAATGTCAAGAATCTTCTATTTGGTCAGTGGCAGAGCATTCCATGAGCAACAACACAATAAGAGATTAAAAAATCATTCATGTAAGGAATCACCAACTGCCAGAACATGACAGAGGAAGTTGCTAGACAGTAACTTTAGTAGAACTAATGCAAACATAACACAATAATGCAATAATTGAGAAATGAACTCATCAGAGTGCAATATTTTCAGTTCAAATACAACCCATGCATACCTTTTATTCTTTAAAAATATGTAAGAACAAGGCAGCAATGAGAGAGTGACCTTTCTATGGGCCTAACCTAAAAAAGATTAATGGCAATAAAATGCTCACAGGAACATAACAATGAACAGCAAATGCAATGTTAAGTACCTCCTCATTGGGATTTGGAAATTCAATCTTCCTGTCAATCCGTCCTGGTCTAAGAAGAGCTTGATCCAAGATATCTATCCGATTTGTGGCCATCAGAACCTGTTCATCAGAGTAAGTTAGGAAGTAAGAAAAATGTCAGTATGCAAACTACACAATGGTCCCCCTAATTCATTACATTAGTACTTCAGTGAAGTAACTAATACACTACCTTGATCTTGTTAGATGCTTCAAATCCATCAAGCTGGTTGAGAAGCTCCAACATGGTACGCTGCACCTCGCTATCACCATTTCCACTTCCAGATTCCATTCGAGCAGATCCAATACTGTCTATCTCATCCATAAATATAATTGATGGAGCATGCTCTCTGGGAGAAAATGAGAAGGAATCACTTAAATAAATACAAAGCAAAACTAAGACAGTTTGATAGATAATCAGACAGAAGCAACCCTACTTTGTGTTTCATGCTACAAAATATCTGGCTATTTGCTAAAGCATAATTGCAGATAATAAGTTTTGCCTTGCTAGTATCTATAACATGATCCGCATTTTTTTTTTTTTTAAAATTAAGGACACCAAACAAGGAAGAACTTACCTGGCCATAACGAAAAGTTCTCTAACCATTCGAGAACCCTCCCCGATATATTTCTGAACTAATTCAGAACCAGAAACCCTGATAAAGGTACAATCAGTATGATGGGCCACAGCTCTAGCCAATAGTGTTTTTCCTGTACCAGGTGGTCCATAAAGCAGGACACCCTATAATTTATGACAGGGAGCAAGATTTAGTTTTACAGTGAAATCATATGAGAAACAAATCAAACATAAAGATTTCACTTGGCAGAATAATAGTACCTTTGGCTGGGCTATTCCAAGGCTTTCAAACAATTCGGGATGTTTAATTGGAAGTTCAATAACCTACAAATTATACCAATAGGTGTAAAAAATTAAACCAACCCACATCTGCATATGGGATTAATAATGAACCATAACACTAAAAAGAAAAAAAGAAAAAAAGAAAAAAAAAAAAGCAAACCTCTTTTATCTCTTTAATTTGTTGATCAAGACCACCAATCATATCATATGTAGAATCTGGAACTTTTTCAACTTTCATAAGGTTAACCAAAGGGTCTACTTTGCTAGGTAAGATCAGATGGAGAACATAGCTGTCATTACGCAGAGCAACTCTTGTTGATGGTGTGATTTTTGTGATATCAATATTCTTGTCAATATCGACAACATATTTTCCTTCTGGATGGACCTAGAGAAGAAATTGAAAATATTGCCCAGTAAGATTGATGAAACTCTAAATCACACCATAGATTGCTGAATGAGAAAATAATTAGTTCCAGGATTAAATACCGAAACATCATGTTTTCTGCCTATAACAAGTTCCCATTAATTAAGTCAAAGAGAGCTAAAACTAGGAGGGATAAAAGGATAACATACCTTGACTAAAACCTTGTTTTTACCCATAACTTTCACAACCTCACCAACATAGGATCCGGGCTCCTGAAGCAGCTGCAATTCCTCTCTAAGCATTCTAACTGTCCAATGTGCAAACATTTTAAGTACTTATATAACAAATAGACCATAAGAAGCAAATTTAAGATAAAATTATCTTAAAAGTTCCACCCCTGAATATCAAGGCTCTACAAATGTGTGTTTCCAAGTTGATGCTATAATAAAGAAGAGGCTAAAAAGAAGGCCACATAACCACCAGCACAATAATTTCAGATGTATAAGATGCACCATCCAATTAAAAATGCAATGATAATCAAATACGCACACCCTTTCCAATCATAAGTATACTAATCTAGTAAACAACAAAGCATGTGGCAACATATATAGAAGATCATTACACATCAATGACAAATAACGAGCACTGGTATGAGCTTTCTATTTCAAACCACACATAGTTTCCAACCGTAGAGAAACAGAAAATTGGTTTTATGATGTATATTTTATTGACAAGATAAAATGACGCCTTCTTCTTGCAGCTATTACTTGCAAAAATCGAGGCCTTCAAATTTCAACAAAAATTTTGCATAATCTACTATCAATTCTAGTTAAGAATTTTAAAGATGTGCTGAATCAGAATATATATTTCATTGAAATAATCAATAATTACTCTTACATCTAGACTAGAACAGAGTTAAACAACCTCCAAGTCCTATATAATCCTTTGTTCCGCTTCTTTTTAAATTTATCAAATAAGACAACACAACCCCCAAAGTAGCAAGCAGATAGAATCACCGCATTAATTTCTACAATTTACCAATCAATAACATTCATCTTCCCTTACTAACCTTAATTCAACCATATATCACCGTTTTCTCACATATTAAATCACCAAGATAACAACTTGTCAACTTCCCATAAAAATCAACAAAACCCTAATCACATATCCACAATCTCAAACAAGCCAATTTGTTATTCTTTTTTTTTTTAAAAGAAAAAATAAACTAAGAAAATAAATGGAGGCAATCCAAGAAATATTAGTATTAAAGTACCTCGAGAATTGAGCTCGTTGCGTTGGGCTTCGAGTCGGTTCAAATTGTGGGTTTTTTGGCGGAGATTGAGCTGGAGCTCGTGGATGTGTTGAAGATAGAATTGTCGGAGGCCCTCCCCTTGCTTGGCACCGCTCTTGGCGGTGCACATCTCTTCCGCAGATGCCTGTTGCTTCCTCTCGATAGCGACCGTCGCCATTTGAGTTTGCTTCTAGGTTCTTGATTTTGGAAACTACAATGGCACTCAGATACTTTGTACAAGGGGATTTTTCTTTGACAACAAGTTTTGATTTGGAATTGGAATTAAAATGATGTTTTTGTTTGGGGTTATATATGCAATTTACAAAGCCTTGCCTCAGTTTTGGGTGAAATATTAATGGGTTTCGCGGTAGTTGGGCCCTGTCAATTTTTTCTATTACTAAAGACTCCGCACCTGATTTAAAAAAAAAAATTACGATCGTTTTCGTAGTTTGAATCGTAAAATAAAAACAAAAATCAGGTGCATTCATATTATTATTATTTATTAAATAAGTAATTTTTTAAAAAAAAATATAGATTTCATTATTCACGGTGATGAAAAATCTTAAAAAAAAATATTGAGTTGGTTTAATCTAGATCAATAAATCTACTTGTTACACCCCATCTAGAAGTTCAATGCATTTAAAGAGTTAGGACTAATTCTCTATTCTTATTGCGATTGAAAATACTTTTTAACAAAAATAGCTTTGAAAAGTGTGGTAAAAAAAATACTATGAAAAAAATATGATTTGTAAATTTTTAATATTTTTTATTATTGTTAAAAATTATGATTGAAAGTTACAATATCATTTTTAGATATAAAGTTAAAAATTAATTAAATTTAATTAACACATTAAATATATTTAAATACCTGGGTACATAACAAGAAATGAAACCAGCCTGCATACAGCTCCCCATATGAAAATCTGCAGACAAAAGCAAATATCAAGACCATTAACCTTCAAGGCTCGATCCTCAGAAAGGCACAACACCCATCCCATCTCGATGAACCTGGCCAGCAATGCTATCTCTTCGATCAAAACAAGATCTTCATCAGCCGAGACATCTTGCTTTGAGAGAATGTGACTCGACTGATTTGCTCCATCGCAAACATGGCAAAAGACACAAACCGGTAGCCAACCAACGACCCTCGTCCTTCAACAACAAACCCATCAATCTAAGGCTGTAGAAGAAAGCTTTTTAATGACCGTCAAACTACCACCTTCTAGTATGACATCTTGATCATAAGTGAAAATTATAGCACGGATGGCAAACAGAGCCTCAGCCACGAAAGGGGAATGCACATCCCATACACGAACTAGAGTCATCTCAGCCATACCCGAAGCGGCACAGAACGTCACGTCAAAATTCACCTTATAGATGCCAGAAGGTGGGGTAGTCCACACTTCAACACGCGGAGGGTGTCCAACAGAGGGAGCAGTGCCAACAAAGGAATGATCCTGAAGGTGAGACAATATCAACTTAACAATCTCAATAAGTGAAAACCTTTTACCCTCATGGACATACAAATTACGAGCTTACTAAAGACACCAGATAGTAACTGAAATCTTCAAGCAAGTAAATGTGTTCATATTTTGGAAACAAGATGCAAACCGTGCAAGTATGAGGGCATTCAAAGCAGATGTGGGGAACTGTTTCAGGAGCGAAATGACACAAGCTAACCGAAATAATCCCCCTAGCAGACAGCGCAACTTTAACAGGTACAAAGCCCTCATGGAATCTCCTAACTGTAAGCAGAATCTTCTTAGGGAGTTCTAAATTCCATAACCTGTTATAGAAATGTTGATCCATACGATCCTGCAATGTATTAGAACTCAAATCCAGAAGCACCTTGTAACCTGAACCAACGCTATATATCCCCGAGCTATCGTGCTGCCAGACCAGAAAATCATCCATGCCTACAATAAGGTTTGCCTCACTAGCATCAAATAGGTAAGTCAACAAATCCACTTTCCAAACCAGAGACCAAAGAAATAGAGGGGTCATGTTGAACTGTTTGCACTTTGCAGGCAGATGGGTATGGAGCCATTTATCGTCATAAATATTTATATGATGCCCAGTACCAACCTGACAGCGAAGACCCGATTTCAACAATCCACGGGACGACCAGATTCTTCGCCATGCCAAAGAAGGACCAGTAAATTATATCACTTTTGTTCATTTCTACACTTAAAATTTTATTTTGGTACAACGGGTTTAGTTCAAAACAGCAGACTTGTTGCGACTTTAACAACATAACGAATGACACAGCCAATTAGAACAGAGGCGGATTCTCATTAAAGTACCCTAAAGTTTTTAAAAATTTTAGTTATACCCTTGAAATTTTTAGAAAATTTTAATTAACCTCCTAAAATTTTTAAAAATTATTATTAAACCTTTGAAAAATTTTAAAAATTTCTATTAGGCTCTTCCAACTTTTTTTTAAAAAAATTTCATAAAACCTCTAAAACTTTTGAAAGTTTTTACTAGACTTACTAAAATTTAAGAAAATTCTCACTAAAACCTTCAAAGGTTTTAAAATTTTTAGTTAGGCTTAGAACATTATGTGTCATTTATATGTATTAAAATGATATATATAATCTTAAAAATTATAGAAATAATATATATATATATATATAAATTCAAAATAATTTATAAAAATAATGAAACTCTTGTCTATTTAAAAATATAAATATTTAATTTAAAATATGTTAAGTTATAAATATTAATAAATCTAATAAAAATATATAAAATATTGTATGTTTTGAAATTTCCTTTAAAGAAGACAACAAAATAAAACAATTTTGATTTAGTAAAATTTAATGCTTATATTTGAATAATTTGATAACAACATGTTAATGAGGGTTTGACATATTTGGATTTTTTTTTACATTATTCTATGTTTAATTTTATTTAAATCCAAATTTAGGATATATTTCTATTTTCAACTCATAGTCATTCATATTAAATTTATTCTAATTCTGATTCCTATAAACTTCTAAAATGAAGAACAGAGAAAATGACAAGTGGGAGATTTTTTTCTAAACAATGGGGGCCAAGAGGAACTTTCAGCAACCTTCCGCTCAGTGCGGATAAAGTATATACCATCTTTTTTCTACCTTAAAAATAGAAAGTTGGAAAAAGTGGATTAAGTAAACTGGAAAGCCAGCCTATAAGATGACATCCATAGCAGGTTCCCCCTTGCGCCTTAGCCACGCCCATTTTATATTCATTGCTCTGTGCCTGTATCCCGTTTGTTTCATTTTTCCCTCTTAACCTTTTTGCATCAGAGCCCGGGATTCATTAATCATAGACTCTTCTCACCTGTATTAAACTACCGCCATTCCTTTACATTTTGATCCCCAAAAGGAAGGGAAAAAAAACCCAACTTGTCTTTTTTTATTCTTTGGGTTTGTGTAGATTTGTTAAGGATTGTAAGGTTGTTCTCTTGTTTAGGGTTTTCTTTTCTTTATTTTTTTTCTCCATTGGTGTTTGGTTTGTAAGTAGAAGTAAAAAAAAAAAAAAAAAAAAAAAAAAAAGAAGGAAAATGGACAAGAAAAAGATTGCGGTCCCACTTGTATGTCACGGCCATTCACGTCCTGTTGTGGATCTCTTTTATAGTCCTGTCACTCTAGATGGCTTTTTTCTCATTAGTGCCAGCAAAGGTAATTACTATTTAGTATTTACTTGGTCTCTGATTTTTGTTCTTCTGTAAAATGCATTATGATTTTGTTGTTTATTTATTGTCTCTGGAAGGGGGTTTATATACAAGTAATTGATTGTCTTAAATCCACTTTTTAATCCCTTTCTAGGCTTATTTGTAGTGTATATTTGATTGATTTGATTATATAAATCATTATATGAATATAAGTGGTGGCTATTAGTACATTATAATGTTAAGACCTTAATTTTTCATAGAGCAATGAAAGATATGTAGTTCTTTTAGAGGGATAAATTGATATTAATCTCATGCTCATAAAAATGATTTTATTTGCCTGGTTCAGATTCCAGTCCCATGCTGAGGAATGGTGAAACTGGAGATTGGATAGGAACGTTTGAAGGACACAAGGGTGCAGTGTGGAGTGTTTGCTTGGATACAAAAGCTTTACGGGCTGCTTCTGGTTCTGCCGACTTTACTGCGTAGTTATTCATTCTTGATCGCTGTTATTTGCTATATGTTTTTGTACTCTAAAAGTTGTTTGTTTGTTTGTTTGTTTATTGTTTGTGATTGCATATATATGCAGATTGTGTATATAATACGGGAGGTCTTTGAACATCTCACTATAAATTGCCAATTTGTATTGTTGCTTTTCTTGTGCCTGCTCTATATAATTTTCTATCTGCTGTCGCTTATTGATTCTCAAATAATATACTATCACTTAAAAGTGGACAATACTTTTAATAATAGTTTGCTTACCCTACATAACTGCTCGTGCTTCAATCTCCTGCTGCTATAGTTTGAATTGAGATATTTTAACTTGGAATCTTGTACGGTATATGTTGTTTCAATTGCTGTTTCTTTATGGGGTTGTTAATTGATAAAGGTTGATAGATCTTGTGAAATGCCATTTCTTTTGTGCAGGAAAGTGTGGAATGCACTAACAGGTGACATATTGCACTCATTTGAGCATAAGCATATAGTTCGAGCTTGTGCTTTTTCTGAGGTAAATTTGGTGCTTTTCATTCCGTTTAAGCTTCCACTTGGATGAACTAGTCTAGTTGATACATGGTGGAATATGGTAGGGCAAATTAAAGAAAGATATGGTGCTAGAAATGTGTACAGCTTATGTGGGTTCGTGAATCATGTTCTTTTGATAAAAGGATATTTATACGATATATTAGGCAGGTTGTTGAACAGCTTTCTAGGTTACCCTTTTTGTCATTATTATATAGGTGGACCATTTCTCCACTATTAAAGCCGTAATTGTTGATACTATCATATTAATATGGAAAATCATAAATAAAGACATTCTGAATTGACTAGTGTAAATTTGTCCATATATGAAGTCATACTCATAGGAATCATGGTGAATGTTGGGATTATTGAAAAGATAGTGCATTGTTCTATCTTATCTGAAAATAGCACTAGTTTTCAGTTTTTCTTAAAGGTCTTTTGCTCATCATTAGTTAAGTTCTGTTGTGGAATTGTTGATTTCTTTGTACCCAATTAAATTTTGGCCTAGAACTCTAATTGTTATTGCCTGTTTTACTTCTTGCTTGTTATTCACTTCATTCAAGGGTTTCTAATTTTGTATCAGGATACACGCCTTCTGTTGACTGGAGGAATAGAGAAAGTCCTCCGTATTTATGATTTGAATCATCCAGAAGCACCTCCGAGAGAAGTAGACAAATCTCCTGTATCAGTCAGAACGGTTTCATGGATGCATAGTGATCAGACGTTATTAACTTCTTGCACTGATATGGGGGGTGTCAGGTATCCATCTCCCTCGTTTGGAGGTTCTTTCATGTAACTTCTGTAGCATATGTAGTTCATTGTTCTTTAAAAGAAAGCATTTTGCTTGCTTTTGTTGTTATTTACTATCGATTCCTATTACATGTTTGGATACCATGACACTTAATTGGAGGGTTTGAGACCAAATCTGTGGATGCATGAATTTCAGTGGACAAGAGTTTTAACTTTTGTATGTAAGCTTATTTCAGAGGGAGGGAGAAAGCAGAATAGCACACGACATATAAGTAGTTGCAGTCCAGATGCTTGCCTGCTTGTTGATTCAGTAAATTTTTGGTTAATTTAAAGCATTTTTACCGGGTATATAACTGTGTCAAATTTATCTCATATGTTGTTATTAACCTAGTGTAATGTTTATCATGGTAATGGCATCTTTGCCCTCTCCTATTTCTGAATTTCTTACTGGCTTTACAGATTATGGGATGTAAGGAGTGGTAAAATAGTTCAAACACTAGAGACCAAGTCACCTGTGACCAGTGCTGAAGTGAGTCATGATGGCCGATATATTACAACTGCAGATGGATCTACAGTTAAGTTCTGGGATGCAGACCAGTAAGTTCCGACTTCAACTGAGATTGGTCTGATTGTTGTGCTAGAATATCTACTCTTAATTGATCTTTGCATTATGCCTCTACTCAGCTTTGGGTTGGTAAAGAGCTACAACATGCCTTGCACGGTTGAATCGGCTTCATTGGAACCAAAATATGGAAATAAATTCATTGCTGGAGGAGAAGATATGTGGGTTCGTGTTTTTGATTTCCACACCGGAGATGAGACAGGTATGTTCTCCAACGTAATATGTGGCTTTGCACAATAGATTTGGTGCTTGAATCCACATGTCATATGTGATCTCATGTTTTTAGTTTCCATTTTTACCCCATGACTGATTGACATCGGGGGTGTGCAGCATGCAACAAGGGTCATCACGGTCCTGTACATTGTGTACGTTTCTCACCAGGAGGGGAATCATATGCCTCAGGATCCGAGGATGGAACCATCAGAATATGGCAGAGAGGCCCTTTGACTGATCATGAAGAAACCAAATCACATGCAGCAAACGGATCAGTTGGAAAGGTGAAGGTATCAGTGGAAGAAGTTTCGCGGAAGATTGGGGGCTTCCATATTGCAGAAGAGGGCAAGACCAAGGAGAAAGAGTAAACAAGAGGGTGATAATATCGAGCGGTCTGCAGGCATAATTGCATTCAGCCAACATCTTCAACATAGTTTTTCATATCAGAATTTCTTTTCTATTTTTGTATAAATTCTAGTTTTGAATTTGATATATATGTAAACTTGGACTAATGTTTTGTAAAAAGTTGTAATGACATCTATACTATAAGTTTATGGTTTTGGTGTGATCACTCACATCCACAAGTCATCGAAGGACTACACTATAATGTCTTATTGCTTGCCAAGTCTCTATCAGAAAGCAATGGATTTATTATTAGCTCAGGGAACGTTTAATGATAAAATTGCATGTTCCATGGTCAGTTGGCCGCAGCCCCTGATGAGTCCAAAGATCAAATTTTAGAGATGATTATCGTTCCAAGGCATGTGGAGGCTAAGTGTGGGTGCATAAGAACTTAATCAACCACAGTTAATAATCAAAGTGTTGGCTACATAAATCAATTGAATTGAAGATCAACCAAATTTGAGTTATTTCTCATTCCAATTCAATCTCTGGATCATACGATGAAATCTTGATATATATCCCAGGCCTCTCATGCAGTGATATCGGTAAAAAAAAATGCTCTGATGGTTTTTCCATAACACCCTCAAATCAATGCATCCCTAATTTGTTACAAATTAGTAATCCCACTCAAGCTATACTTGAAACCAGATATCTAAATGCAAGATTTACTTAGTCAATGCTGAAACTACCACTCGTTATGTTATGAAAATTTTACCACAACAGCAGCAAGTCTGGAAATTAGATGGATGATACCTTTGGAACATCAACTGGGAAATTCTGGATCTCATCCATCCATTGGTTTTTCTCCTTTGCTGGATTTACGGTCCTCAAAGCTTTCCATACAGCACTGTTGCATTTGAATCCAGAACCAAATGCTATTTGCCATGTTCTGTCCCCTTTCCTAATCCTACCCTTAGCTTCCGAATATGCCAATTCATACCACAGAGAACTGCTTGAGGTGTTGCCAAATCGGAAGAGAGTCATTCTTGATGGTTCCATATGCCATTCGGAGAGCTGCAAATTCTTCTCCAGTTCATCCAAAACAGCTCTTCCTCCAGCGTGAATGCAGAAATGTTCAAAAGCTAGCTTGAAATCTGGAATGTAAGGCTTGATCTTCATTTTGAAAAGCTTCTTTCCAACCAATGTGGCAAAGAAAAGCAGCTGCTCGGACATCGGAAGAACCAGAGGCCCCAATGTGGTGATGTTGGTCTTTAGAGCATCACCAGCAACTGCCATGAGATCCTTTGACAATGTAACACCAATCTTTCCTGCAGAGTCTTCTTCCTGTGTAACACAAGCAAAGCACTTATCATCCGCACCCTTGTGAGTGCGAACAGTGTGAACCAGTTGGTATTTGGATCTTCTTCTGTCAGAGCGTTTGTTAGAGAGCAGTATTGCCGCCCCTCCCATCCTGAATAAGCAGTTTGAAACAAGTTTTGAGCGATCATTTCCGAAGTACCAGTTCAAGGTGATGTTCTCCATGCTGATAACCAGTGCATAGGAGTTTGGATGGACTTGAAGTAGATTCTTTGCAAGATCTATTGAGAGCAAACCAGCACTACAGCCCATTCCTCCCAAGTTGTAGCTTTGAATATTCCCTCGAAGCTTGTAATGGTTGATAACCATGGCAGACAAAGATGGCGTTGGATTAAACAAGCTGCAGTTCACAACCAAAATTCCAATGTCTTTGGGTTTTACGGAGGTCTTAGCCAAAAGTTCATCAATAGCACCAAACATAACAATCTCCGCTTCTTTTCTAGCTTTTTCCATTGATGGGTTAGGTGGAACATTGAGGACAGCCTCTGGAAGATATGTCTCCTCGCCAAGCCCGGACCTTTCAAGAATCTTACGTTGAAACTGAAGATTTTCCTCTGTGAAGGTACCGGCCAATTGAGACCGATCCATGAAGATCCTTTTGGGGCATTTCCGAGATTCATCCGGTTTATAGCAAGCAAAGTTGACAAGGTAAACAGGACGAGGACGAGTGAGGAAGTAGAGGGTTGACAAGAAAACAAGAAGAGTCGAGCAGATGATGACAGAAATGAGATTGTATTGAAGATGCTCCCAAAGATCATAAAGATCCTGGATAGAAAACGTTGAGAGTTGTGCAGTGATTACAACTACAAGAGGGGAAAGGAAGAGATACATCCCATGGGTGATCAAGTAATGGTACCCAAGCTTCACATATTTTAGCTTAACCGATTTCTTAAAATCAGGTAGCTTCCGAGACGATGATGGGATCAATGGTTGCTCTGGTTTTGAATCAGTCATATTTTACCTGTTAAACACTGAACTCATTGTATTACATCAAACACAAAAATGGGAATCAAAAGGAAAAGACAATTCAAAACCAACAAGAAAGACAGCCGGGAAAATAAATAGAAGGTAAAATTAACCAACAAATGTTGGGTGTAATGGTAAAGCACAATACACTCCAACGAGAGAACACGGGTTCAAATCTTAGAGACATATTATTAGGAGGGACAGCCACAAACACCAAACATAGACCATAAAATAGCATGAAAGATTACCAAAAATAATATAGCAGGTAAAGTCGAACCAGAACTTTTTACATGGTCTCTCTCCTTTCCTTTTCCTAAATAGTTATTGATGTTATCCCTTATTTTGGCCAACGATTTTAACCCTTCTAAGAGATGAACTGGATTTTATCAGCATTATGCTTATATAATAATTATTCGCTTATGAACTGTGGAAATCATATTTATGAATGACATTAAAATTATCTGGGAAAGTAAAGGATAGAAAAATAATGGCGGATCCTTAACCCGGAACTTTACACCTCAAAAAGCTTAAAATTCTATGTTCAATACGATAAACTGCATGCATTACCAAATCAAAAGAATTTCACATCAAATCTAACTACGAGTTCTGCAAACCCAGATCAGAATTTCACATCAAATTCTTAAAATTGAACAGAGACAAATGACAATGGGGAAATATAAAAAAAGTACAGCAAAAAAGAAAAAGAAATGCACATTGAAACAACATAGAAAAAAAAAAACTATTAAAGGAAGTTAATCGAAAGAACCCAGATCAAGAAAACTGACCTCAATCCCCAAAACCCAACCAAGGTCACTTAAATCTATACAGGAACGGCCTCGGAGAGAGAGAGAGAAATGATAAATATAAAAACGACTATATAAAGTACCGGTATTAAGCTGTGCTTGGTTTGAGAAATTTAAATATTTCAAAAAAAAATCATTTCAAATTTTATTTCTTACACTTTTATTTTAATAATTTTAACCTTTAAAAAATATTGGGTTTATAATAATAATTTTTCAGATAATTAATTTATTAATGTTATTATATATATATTTACTTTGATATCAGTGACCTTCAATCATATCATATGATACGTTTTTAGTCGAGATAATAAATGGATAGAATAAATTTTACGATATTTTGGATTCAAATTTTATTATATGTATATATTTTTTAGATTTTATATAGAAATCTTTAAAATAATATTTACTTCTTTATAAAAAAAAACTTTTAGTAAATTCATAATTGAGTTAAGATCAATCGAAATTGTAATTAAATTAATCAAAACTTCAAATATTAATATAAATTTTTAGGTGAATTTTTATCTAACTTTTTAAATTCGAAAATTTTTTAAGTTTTTAATTTGTGGGATCAAATTCAGTCAAAGTATAGATAAAAATATATCTATCTTATTCGCCTAATGTATTAATAATTTGTTTAATGATGAGTGTAGCTTGTTTTGAGCTAAAAATAATCACAAGAAAAGAGTTCCATAAATAAAAACCAAGGGGCCATACGAATTGCATGTTACCCCGTGCCAAATTGGCTTTGTTTGTTTTATTAGATGGCACTTTCCATAAGGTTTTGGTGACATAGTTACCAAGTGGAACCCGCATTGAGTTGTTTTTTAATTTAATTGTATACTTTGAGACATAGTTACCAAGCTTTTCATCCATGCAACTAATGGTTCTCTTCACCATAGGATTTATTTAAATGCTCTCTTCACTATTGCTACTTGAATGTGGAGGGTGGGGTGAGTTAAAAGGAAAAACATTGTATCTAACAATCCTAAAATGTCTTTCAAGGAAAAGATTGCTTAATTTTTTAACAGTACCATAGTCTATCGATAATTCTTTCGATTGTGGATACTTTAAACTAAATGATGGGATGTGATAATTGGAATTGAGAATGGAATCTCATCCATAAAGTTCTCAAATAAAGTCCATAGTTAATGGAGAAGAGTATGTCCCAAACAGACATTATCAAACTCTTGTAGAGAAAAATCAGTTTCAATGCCTCATTGATCAAATGCTACACCCTATGGAAGCTAATCCAACACTTCCAGTTAATGGATTTAGAGAACAAATATTACTTAGCAAAGTTTTGAATGAAAGAAGATTATATGAAAGTGCTTTCAAATGACCTTGGAATGATCTTTGGTCAAATATTTAACAATGCAACCATAGGCTCTATTGTGTTCAACTTCTCAACCATATTCGCATTAGCTTGGATTTGTTTGTCAGGTTTATCGAGAGCTATATACAAGAAAGCATACTTAAGACAATTAGTGATATTACTAGAAAGGTAATCCAAATTGACTATGTTGGATCATGGTTATGAGTTCAAGAATGAAGATTTTTCAAAATTTTGTGAAGAAGGAACTGATCTACAATAATTTATTATGGCAAATTAAGCTCTTTTCGCTACTTAAGGAGCTTGTATTCAAGTCATTCTATATCTTTTATGTCTATTTTGATAAGTATTTAGTTTTAAGTTTACATGGAATAAATTGAGCTTTTGTATTGTTTTATAACATTTTAGGTAGATTTGGGCCCATGAGGCAAGCTACTAGAGATGAAGTTTCGACATTCATCCTAGGTCCCAAAGGCCAAGCATCATACTAACAAAGTCGCAACACTGGATATAGGATGTCATGACACCAGTTCGATAGACCCAATAATTTTGCAAAGGTGTTTCGTCTGCACAACCTCAATTGACCTATCAAACAACTTGTAATTGACCTAATTAGGTCATAATACATTAAAACCATAAATATTAGCTCAAAATAACATATTAGAAGGTCATTTTTAGTTCATTGTTAGTTTATTTACAAGATTGTTTAGGGTTTTAAGACTAGATTTCTAGATTTCTTTCGTTATTTGTTCAATGCTTTGTTATTTTCAATTCAAGTTTCTTTCCAGTTTAATTTGTTGTTTCGTTTATATTATTTACTATTTACGCTTTCACCCCAATAAATAATCAAAACATCGTTCGTGGGTTCAACCGCCATTCATCAAACCGCAAGTCTTGGATCTTCTAATTCTTGAGAAAATATTTCCTTTCTCTTTTAATTTTACATTTAATTTAATGTGTTGTAATTGGGTAGGAATTTCTGCAGCTAGAATGATGTTAACTAAAATGCTAGGAAGGTTGATTGATCAAAGTGGGAGTGGTTAGCTTGGGTTTAGAGTTCATACATTGGTTAGTTGGATTCGGTTGAATGTGATCAAACACTAGAATTAACGACTTTAGGAAGTAATTTAGGTAGATGAGACCGAAAGGGTATTCTACTTAGCACCAGTTCAACTTAGCTCGATTTAATTCATTAGGTTGAAAGATAAGTGAATTAAGTCAATTAATTAATTTAGTTATAGGCGTAAAGATATTAACTAGGTTAGTTTTTAACTAATTAGAAAAAAACCCTGAATCTAAGTTAATCATGAACATAGAAGTCAATCACCTTCTAGCTGCTTAATCTGATGGTTAATTTGGTCTTTCGTATTTTATGCAATTTAGTTCTTTGTATGTAATTTCTCAAATTTAGTGTTAACTATAATATGATGAGGAAATCAATAGCTATTTAGACCTAGGATAGTGTGATTCATCTTTACTATTAATTTAGTTTAAACAAACCTCTATTAGTTTTTAACTAATTTAGTTGTAAAACTATATTACGATTTTACTTGTTCACTTGCAGATACTGTACTATAATTCTAGACTCAATTGCATATTTCTCAACCCTAGTATATGCACACCGAGGCTAGTCAAGAATTAGGCATGAATTATTTGCACTTAAACTTTACAGTAAAATGGAATGGTCGAAAGCAAGAATCGAACCATATAAGAGATGGCTCGAGCCATGTTGAACAACAAAAAGATTGCTCACAGATTTTGGGTTGAAGCTGTGAATACAACATTTTATGCTATCAAAAGGGTTCTTCTAAGGCTAAAGACTCATATGAAACCTTACAAGATGTGGAGAGGAAGGAAGCCAAATGTCAAGTACTTTTATGTATTTAGAAGCATCCGTTAATTCTCAAAGATTGATTATACTAATGCAAGTTCGATGCAAAGTAAGATGAGGGATGGGATACTCAAGTAATAGCAAAGATTTCAGAGTCGAAAAAACTTGACTCAGAAGATAATGGAGTCTTTTAATATTGCAATCAATGATGGTGTTATTGAACTTGTTACTAAAGAAGAAGATGAAGGTGTGTCAAATGTAATGTCGAACATAATGGCCACTACTCCTAACAATGATGGAGATGCTCAAAAGTTTGTTGAAGAACTTAATAAACTTAAGGAATGACTTGAGAAAGGGGAAGAAGCTACATCTAGGGCTATAAATGTAGAGGCGATGAAAGTATAACCATCCACTAAGACAATACAAGTCATAAAAGAGATTGATTGATTGATTGTTGGATAATCCACCATTTTGAAACATACTCCCATGCCACAGACAAATGGAGGCTTTGATTAATATCATTACCCATCAATGTACTATCGATGTTTTAATTCATGATTTTATTATTAATGTTGTTACAACTGAAACTACTATATTTGTGACTCTTGCCAATGATGCATTTAAGTTTGTTACTAACATTATTGAGCATGCACTTAATGTTTCTAACAACCTTATTTCTGAGCTTGTCAATGTTGGTGAATCTACTGCACATAACAAAAATAAAGAAGAAGATCTAGTGATAATAATAATGACCACTGCAGAGGCCACTATTCCAATGGTGCGTAGGAGAACTATTTTCTCTATGACCAAGAAAATTGAATAGCAATATGCAACTATCAAGGGGTCTTAGATTAAAGTTGTATAGAAGCTCCTAATATAGGTAAAACCCTTGTTGTTCTACGTGCCGTACGAGATTACAAACGAGTTGGGAAGCATATTTAGACTCTTCTGCTACTAAGTCTAATAAAAGTTGGTATGAAAATGTTCTACTCAAATGGCTAGTTTTTTTTTTTTTTTTGGAATAGCTAGAAAAGAATATTCATTTCTCTTCCAAGTAAAGGAATAAACAATTAAAAAAGGTTGGGGTACTTTTGGCGCTTGATGAAGCCATTACCAAAGCAAGAGAGGAATAAGTTTTCTCAAACTGAAAAAACAAACCTTTCTTACTTATTATTGTACCAACAAGTATTTAGCCTTCTCTAAAAAATGGTTTATCGAAGAACAAAATATAGATGAAAAAAGCTTTGAAAATCATATAATTGATATTCTATTAGAAAACAATGATCTTGTGGGGACTATCTGTTTTGTCAAGCCTTATGTATGTAAGATTTTATAGGAGGTTTATGTAAATCTTTTTAAAAGCGTTAACGATCCTTAAAGTAAGTTGTTTCATAAGGTTTTCTTGAGAGGGATCGTGGTATGCTTTTGGCTCCTAGAAAATTAGAAAAGTCATCAACTTCCATCATGTTTTAGATAAGCAACTCGTTAATCTAATGATGTTATGACCAACACCAATAATAATGGTGGTCACCTAACCTATCCAATCAAAGGTGAGATTCATTCATCATCCCTTTACACACCATATGTTGCACTTTTTTGGAATTGCTACTAGAAATTGGATCCCAAATAGTTAAAGGTATATCGTTTAAAGAAAATGGCTACACTATTGAGAAATATTATAAAGATGATTCAATTTGATCTAGAAAATATTTATCTTCCAAATGATCCTTAAGCATGCAAAGGCAACTCACCCTAGATATTTGTTACCTTTTCCTTCTTTTATTTTTCAAATTATCTTCTCTCAAGATCCCAAAATTATTCGAGCCATAAAGAAGTATGAGAAAGCTCCACCTGAGTTAAAGTTTCCTCAAAGGCAGCTAGAAGAGAAGCATACCTTAAGTGACTCTATTGGCTCTCTCGATGAAGAACATTTTGATGCTGTAGAAGTACCAGAGCTAGTGCTTAATAAGGTTGCCACTATGAGCATTTCTCCTGGTTCCAATCAAGGTATAATCCAACATTTTGAGATTAAATTGCTACCGATGACAATGTGATTGTATAACTTAGAGCTCAAATTAGAATGACTAGGTAGATTAAGGATCGAGCAATAACACTTAGGTATCTTTAATCCAAATTCCATCATTAATTTGCTTCATAACTTTTTTTTTATCAAAAAGAGGAGAATGGTGTAATAAGGTGGTTGGTGCTGAATGGTCTTATATTTTCTTTTCCTTATGTTATTATTTTTGTTCCTTTACAAACTTCTTATTTGCTTTGTTCGATAGTTATGTTATGAATTATTTATAGTTTCTGGGAGTTTTGGTTGCACAAACTCCTATCAATCTCCTTATTTTAGTATAATTATGGTATTTTGCTTATCGATGCACAAATTCAAACGGCATTAATGGTTTATTTTCTTGGTTATGTTATGAGTTAAGTTTGATTGATTAAGGGGGACGTATTAAGGGGGAGCAATTATTGTATTTTTGTTATTGTTTCCCTGCTATTTAGTTTTGTTCAAAAAAATTGCTAAAATGGGAGAAACAATAATATAAGTGATAGCTTTAGAGGTTGTTTGTCTTGGATGGTTTTCTATATTCATATTCGAGTTCCTCTAATCTAAAAAAATCAAAATTGATGGAAAATATTCAGATAGTTAAATACAAAGCTTTACTAAATGTTTACTTTCAATGTAGGCATTATAATCATATGAAGGAGGGATACCTCTCTTTGGTTTCAAGGGAGAAAGGGTTTGATGAATTGATAGTGACAAATGAGTCAATAGATAACACCGATTTCCAAGTTTAGAATAAGACCCACGACCCTTGGATGTTAGTGTAACGATGCCCATGGAGGCTAAACAAAAAAAATAACAATGGAAATGTAGTTGATACTGACACTAATTATGAGAAATCAAAATTTCACATTATAGCATATTTACTTGAAGATATTGTAGATGAAGGAGTGAATAATGGAATTTTTATAGCGACGAATAATGAATTGAAGGGTAGCGACAATTTTGCTTATGAAGCAATTGGTCAACTATTGTGACCAGACCTGTTACCTAACCTAAAATTAGTTCAATTTCAACGAATAAGACAAAGATCTATGGAGGGGGTTATTTTAGCTAATGGGAAGCCTAAACTATTACACTTTAATGCCCATGGATTGGATTTTTCTCTTATTAAATCCACCAATCATGTAACTTAGGTGGATGACTAGAAACATAAAAATATAGACTTGTTCATGCCCTTTTTAACTCAAATTCATACAGTTTCGGTGTAATTCTTATAAAAAAACATATAATAATTATAAAATACTTAAATTGTATTTAAACTATTAACATATTTAATTTTCATTAGTTTTATAATAAATTTTGATTAATTTTTATTTATTTTCGACAGATTCTCACAAAAGGCGAAAATTGGCTTGGTAGACACTACTAGAAGCACAAAATCGAGAACCAATTTTTGAAGCATTGAGGCGAATTAATTTTTCAGCCTAGGACAGTCCAAGTTATGAATATTAATTCGTGATATAATTAATTTTAATTTTAATCCAATTTATTTTAGGTTAAATAATTATTATTAATTAAATTATGAAAGGAGGCTCAATTGTGCTAAACCGAGAGACTGGTCCAACCGGGCAAATGGGTTGCCCAAAACCGTCCCACATGTTGACCTAATCAACTTATTTAGCTGATCCAACCGCGCAAATGGATCGGGTCAAGAATTAGTATAAAATTTTATTTTGAAATATAATAAATAGGATTTTTGAGTATTAAATTAGGAAGTATATAAATCCAATAAGAAATTAGAAAAAAAATACTCTTTAGATAGGAAATTTTAAAATCGATACATTGATTTAGTTGAAAGAATAAAGAAATTGTTGTTGCCAAAGTAGGAAAAACGTTAAGTTAGGAGATATATAGTAGTAGATGAAAGGAAGGAAGGATTAAAAAGGAATTTAACCAAAGTGTTGTATGAGTCATACTAGAAAATATGAAAGATGAGAAAGGACAAAGTGGTAATTAGCCAAGTGGATATTTGTTAGGTGTAATGATGATGGGTAAAAGTAAAAAGATGGATGGCTTAAGGACTTAGTAGCAATTTGACCATTTTAATTAAAAATGTGAGATATTTTAGTGGAATGGCGTAGAAAAGTGGAGAAAGATGAAAATATATCATCTTTTCTCAAACACAAACCGTTACTACTTCTTTTCCCCCCAACTTCCATCCAACTTTTCTTTTAATGCCTTACATGTCCTTCCATCATAGTTGAACCATCCAAACTTCAAACTTTCATTTTTTTTTTGAAATTTCCTTAGTAAAAATCAAAGAGCTAAGGTAAGAAATGATGAAATGTTCATACCATACATGTTTATTTTTATTAAATAGTATAGGAAAGTCACTTGATTGTTTTTTTTTAACATATAAAAGTTATATGTTTTATATGAAATTGAAGAGAAAGAAAAGAAAGGAGAGGACCTAATTGAAGAAAAAAGGAAAGAGAAGGCTAAGGAGTGAAGGAAGAAGAAAATACATAATCTCAACCTTTTTGTTGTAAGTACTACAAGATTTTTAAATTATTTTTATTTAAATATTTATATTGTAGTATGAAATTACTTAGAATAGAAATGTAAAATATATATTTAAATTTGTAAATAGGTAAAAAAAATATTAGATTATGAAATCATGAAATTTGTAAAGAAAATTATAGGTGGAGAATATGAAATGATATATTGTTTGAACACTAAGTAATGATATTGTGGTAAAAGTATATGTGTGAAAAAGGTGTGATATTTGTGATTTGTGAAATGGGGATTAAATTGTAAATGATGGAGAAATGAGAAATCTTTTTCAAAATATTTATGTAAAGTATTTAAATGTATGAAATTCAGCTTTAATGCCTAAGTAGAAGGAATTTAGAACTACTAGGATATAGTGGCATGCCATTAAGGGACCCTAGCGTGCTTTCAAGATTATTAGCACATTAGCGCTCTCCGTTTAGTACATTCATGCTCTCTGTATAGTACTTTAGTGCTCTCTGTTTAATAGTGCATAATAATGCACCTCTATATTTGTTCCGTACATCTGGTGTGTTCTATAAAGTCTATTTTGGGCTAAGAATATGAGTTGTGAACAAAAGTGAATTATCAATGTGTTGAGGTAAGTTTGATAACTTACAAAAGGTAAGTTAAGTTTCATTAAAGTAGGTATAGTTGAAGAAACTTATATGTGTGTAAATATGTATTAGTTGAATAAGTTTTGTAAATATGTATTAGTTGAATAAGTTTTGTAAATATGTATTAGTTGAATAAGTTTAAAACATTATGTTTTGTTTAATTTATCTATTTAATTCTTGTAGTGCTTACTAAGCCTTCACCGACTTAACGTGTTTATTATTAACGCGTATGTATAGTTAGACTCGAAGAGGTAGAGTCGGGTTAGGAGATATCTCATATAATCACATCCTCAAGAGCTTTAAGAGTAGGTACCATATTTTGAATTAAAATGGCATGTACATAGGTAGACCAAATGTGTTCCCATGTGTTAGGGACTAAAATGCAAACTCTTGAAATTCTATCTATTTTGAGTTACTTGAAGTATTTTGGTCTATATGAAATGAATTAGTGAAACTATAAGTATGTTTGCAAATATGGTTTGGTAAGTTAAAATACTATGTATAAATGTTTAAATTAAACAGTATCTAGCCAAAACCGTTTTGGCACCAAATATAATAGTCTTATATCGGGTCCGTATGATTGGACCAGGTATAGGGGTGTTACATAATGGCTACTGATTTTTGTTATTTTTGGCAGCCTATCCAACCTATAAATACTCTCCTTGGCTACTCATTTCAAACACACCTCTCATCCATTCATTCTTCACTTCTCTCACGTTCTCTCTTCAAAACTCTTTCTTTGTTCTCCATTTTCCCCTTCCATTCCCTTGCCGATTTCCCCTCTTGAAAAAGAGCCCTTCAACCACCATTGGTAGTAGCACTCAAGTGCTCGTAGAAGCCTCAGTTCAACAAGAACAAGCGGAGGAGGAACAGAGCAAACTAGTCAAGCTTCGGAGAAACACCATTATCGAAACCATTTTTTATTAAAAAAGGGATCGACTCTTAAAAAACGAAAATGCAATCACTACCAATATTTTTTCGAGGTGTGATCGGGTCACCTTGAGATTGATCATTTTAATAAAACATTTTGATTTATTAAAATAATGATTTTGGTCTACGAAATTTGAGAAAATAGGTTCGGGAGTCAATTACGCACGAGGAAGGATTAGCACCCTCATAATGCCCAAAATTGGTACCTAATTGATTAATTAATGCCTTAATGTTGAAAATTTGAAAAGATTTTAAAATACGATCCTTTATTTTAAAAAAATGTTTTAATAAATCAAAATGGATGTTAAGACCCTCTTGTTCCGAAGTAATAAAACATCACATTAGTACGTTAGGATACGACATTTTAAACCCTCGAAACTAAGCTTGTCTTTTGATTTTCAAAACTCATGCACTTAAATTTTAAAAGGATATTCAATTATTTAGGTTAAAAGAGAAAAATTGAAACCTATTAAGTTAGGGCACGATCTCTTGAGTTTTCCAAACACAGAACATTGCCTATTTTTAAAATTTTCTGTTTGAATTTAGGGAAAGAATGATGCAATATTAAAACGATGTATAGATAAATGCTATATCGATGAATAAGAGAAATATGAAAATACAAATAAGCAGTTTATAGAACATAAAATGGCAATTATCATATAATATGCATTTTAATATCAAAATTAACAAACGAAGGAAACGAAACAAAATAACACATAAAGCAATTTGGAGTAAATAATGTAAAAAAATTGAAATAAATAATACGTAAAATAAATTAAAATAAATAATATACAAAGCAAGTTAAAAATAAATAATATGTAAGACACTTTAGAATAACATATAAAACACTTTAAGATAAATAAATTGTAAAAAAAATTTAAAATAGATAATACTCAAAACAACTTGAAAATAAGAGATATATAAAAAATTTAAAATAAATAATATATAATAATTTAAAAATAAATAATATAAAAAATTGAATAATAATCTAATTATATAATATGGAATAATGAAATTTAAAATAAATAATATGCAAAATAGTTTGAAAACAAATGATATATGAAAACAATTCAAAATAAATAATATAAATAATAGTTTATAATGGATAATATATAAAAATACAAGAGTGATAATGTTTTAAAAATAGCTTAAACTGCATAATATGTAAAAAAAAAAAAACTTAATCTATACTAATAAAATAATTTAGAATAGATAATACATGAGAAAAAAATTTTAAAATAAATAAATAATGAATTTTGCAAAAAAAATATTGAAATCGGACATATCAGTGACTAAATCAGAACAAAAATGAAATCCAAAGTAAAAATGATGAAGAAATAAGCTAATAGGACCAAAATTAAATGCGCGAACAAAGGCAAGGACTGACTGGGGAAATATTCCTGTTTCCAAATGGCGCCGTTCCCTTTAGGGACTAAAATAAAACTGAAATACTATGCTGGGGCAAGATTCAAAAATAAGAAATAAGCTAATTTAAAAGGTCAAGAAACATGGAGGGACCAACCGTGCAATTTACCCCAAAAGTAGAAACGCGTGGAGCCTCCCCGGGTCTGGTTATGCGCACATGGGTCGCTATTAAAACGGCACCATTTTGGTAATTTTGGGGAGAAAGCAAAACGCTACGTTTTGCTAAGTATAAGAATTAATAATTTTTTTTAATTTCATTTTCTCCCTTTCTCTTTTAAAAAAACCTAAAACACTCTGCAATATTCCCCTCCCCTTATTCTCCAACGATAGAAACGGGCTACCCTCCGTCGTACCACCGAACCACCACCATACTTGGTGGCCAGCAATCTGCGAAGACAGACCCAAGGTAAGGGATTTCTCTCCCTTATTTCATTTTATTCATATATATGAAATAAAAGTAAATATAAAAAAAAAAAAACTAGATAAAAAAACAGAGAATCACCTTCAAAAACTTTTTAGATCCAAAGTTTTTCTTTTTTTGATCTTTTTCTTGTATTAGCCCTTGTAAAAAAAATCCCCTGTACATTTCATTCTATCCGGGCTTTATAGCCGAAGAAAGAAAAATAAAAAAAGAAAATACAAGCTTTTTTATTGTTGTTTGCTTTTTTTGCAAGTGTACGGCAGCGATGGGTGTGCAATCTGCGCGCTGATGGCGGCATGATGTCCGGCGGTGAAGGAGGTTAAGTGGTGGCTCGTGTGATGGCGCGCGTGGAGGCACGCGCGCGGCGCTACTAGGGTTTTTAGAAATGTCAAAACTATTTGGGCCATTTCGGTTTGGGTGTAATTTGGTTAAAGGGTTTAATTTTGGGCTGATAGTTTAGGTTTTGGATTAGGTTGGGTTTTATTTTGGGTTTAGGTTGGTATTGGGCCCATTGTTTTGTAAAAGGACATTTGGACGATTATTATTTTTGGTTTTCTATTTTTTTGTATGAGCCCAGGCAAAATGGGCCTATTACAACCGTGTAACACCCCTAACACGTATCCATCGCTGGACTAGGGTTGAGAGGCATTACCGAACATTTTGGAACATTTTATAATCATTTCACAAACATAATTCATACATCATCATTTCATAGTCATTCACAAGCATATAGTCCCTTAAGAAGGTCTACGAGAGGTCACAAGCCAGTGTATAAAATCTTTCCAAACTTAACAATTTTTTTCTAAGTTACAGAGGTCACAAGCCAGTGTGAACAGGCCGTGTGCCTTACACGGCATTAGACACGCCAGTGTGTCTAAGTCGTGGAAAAATAGGGCATACATACTGACTTAACCACATGGCCTCAAGACACGCCCATGCACCAGGTCATGTGAAAATTAGGGAGGTTACTGACTTGCTCACAGGTCAATCACACGCCCGTATGTCAGCCCGTGTGGCTATTCGAAATGGCCTCACACGCCCGTGTCTGGACCGTGTGCTCGGCCATATCAAAACCTGTAGGGTATACTAAGTTGACCACATGGCCTGCCACACGCCCGTGTGTGAGGCCATGTGGAGCGCCCAGGCTCAATTCAAACTGGCCTTCGAACAACACGGCAGAGACACACGCCCGTGTCCTTGGCCTTGTAGGCAAAAATAGGCCATTTGCAAGGCCAAATTTACCACCCTTTAAGGGTCATCCCTACAATCACAAATGACACATAATTCAAAACTAAAATGCAGCCAAATTAATACCAAATCAAGCATCATTCATGTTACAACATCATCATTCATTTCCATACACAATTCCAACTCAAACATATCTATTCCATGTACCAAATTCATACGAAATGCATATGATTCATATCTCATTTCAATTCATTTTAAAACATGCCATTTATACAACATTTTAATTACCAATCCACAACTCAAGCTCATATCAAACTTACCAAAAATGACCATTTCACTAGACCATAAATGAACACATTATAACACCATAATTCATCACATAACTTAAGCCAAAAATCAATTCATAGTCTAAACCATAACCAAGCCATATCACATGGCAAGATTTTCACATCTCAAAACATTCCACAACATCATTAGCCTATACATGCCATACATTATTATATACAACCTCAAAGTACCAAAATATCGGTTGATAGTGTGATGATGATCCTTGACAATCCCCGAGCTCTCAGTAGCTTTGTTAATCTATAAAACAATTGAAAACACACAAAGTAAGCTTTCAAAACTTAGTAAGCCATATACAAATAAACATAACACATTAAACAAAGTTAAGCTAATTAATCTGTGGAAGTACCATCTAAATCACATGTGCAACTTCATAATTCACATTTAGTTCACTTGTTCATAGTTCACTTGCACATAACCACAATTCATATTCATGTACTTCACATATCAATAATCATATTCACACTCACCTTTCATCTCCAAATTACACATACATTTCATACATACCTGAATCGAATACTCAATCCCATACTCATTTACTTCTCAATAATGCCCGTTGAACCGTTCGAAATCAATAAGGATACTCGGATAGCTCATAAAGCTCATACAATGCCATATCCCAGATATGGTCTTACATGTTATCAAATATCGATGCCACTGTCCCAGACAACGTCTTACACGAAATCATATACGATGCTGATGTCCCAGACATGGTCTTACGCGTAAATCTCAAATCGATGCCAATGTCCCAAACATGGTCTTACACAATATCACATCTCGGAATCCTATGTCATGACATATGTATCTTATACTATTCCTATGGTTTGTACGAGGCTTTCGGATATCTCAACTCTGTCGATACTTTCACATTTCTGAACATTAAGCATTTATAGCATTTCAATATCAAAAGAACATATATAATTCACATAAAACACGTTTATTTGCATATGAGCTTACCTCGGAAATAAAAACGGCTAAATGAGTCGATTATTCAACAACCTTCGACTTCCCTCGATCAAATTCTGGATTCTTTCGTTCTTGATCTAAATAAATTCAGATTTCACCAATTTAATCACACATTTATTCAATTCAACTCACAAATACATAATTAGGGTATTTTTCACTTTAGCCCCTAAAATTTCACATTTTGACCTTTTAGTCCCTACTTTACAAATGCACAATATACACATAATTTCTCTATACTCATGCTTGGTCGAATATTCTATTAGTCCTTAAAAGCCCATATCTTTCATTTATTTCACATTTTAACCCCTCAATTTCTCATTTTCACAATTTAATCCTTAATAGGCAATTTCATCAAAAATCACAATACAAAACATGTTAATCCAACACACATGCTTATTTTCTATCATCAAACCTCACAAAACTCAATTTATCAACAATGGCATATCACAAATTCATCATCAATTTCAGAAATTCAAGCATGGGCTAACTAGAGTGCTAAGCAACAGTCACAAAAACATAGAAATTATCAAAACCAGAATAAAAACCATACCTCAATCAAAGCTTACAAGTGTCGAACCCTAGAATAGCTTTTATTCTTTCTTTTTCTTCAATTTTCGGTAAGATGAGATGATAATGCATGAATTTTGATGTTTGTTTTAATTATTCTATACTTATTTAGCTAATTACTAAATTAGCCTTTTTAATATCATTTAAATTCCACTATCGCATGTCCATGAATGTCATTTAATTATAACCATGGTCTATTTGCATCATAAGGACCTCATACTTAATAAGACATAATAATTCAACCCTTATTAAATTAGAACACATCTTTTGCATTTTGTGCGATTAGGTCCTTTTCTCTAATCGAGCACACAAACGATAAAATTTTCACACAAAATTTTCACACGCATCATAAATCATGCTGTAAACACAGAAAATAATATTAAAATATTTTTCCAACCTCAGATGTGTGGTTCTGAAACCACTGTTCTGACTAGGGTCTAAACCGGGCTGTTACACACCGGATTTGATTCTAGTTCCCTATCCTTTAATTTTTATTGTTGTTGTTATGAACATGTCTATGAATACTTCTTATGTTGATATGTTTAATTTAATTAATATGGCTTAAATTTAATTAATATGGCTTAAATTTAATTCGTGTTAAGTTTATTGCATTTCCTCTACTAAAGTTACTAAAATTATGTCTATGTTGCTATAGGCCTTGGTAAGTTGTTTGATTAAGTAAAACCATGATTAAGTTTTTCTTACATTATAATTGTAAGGTAACTAATGAATTAATTGTTTAATTGTGTTGAAATTGTAATTAATTGACACAATACTTAATCAGTACATGTTTAATCTTCTAAGGTAGCTGAAGGTTAAATTAGTGACGGTATTAAATGGTACATTAGCCTTGCATAACTTGCAAGATTATTGTGATTAAACTGTTTTAAGGTAGGAATACATTGTTACCTTGCTTAATTTTTTATGTGCTTATGAAGATTGATTAATTATTTGAATTGGCATTGGAAAATGTTCAAGAGATTATTTAATTTAATAGGTACGAATGAGCAGTAGTTAGCAAATTACCAAGTTGCCGTGAATTTATTCGTAAAAACATGAACATGATTTTAGTAATTCTAAGTTAAAAAATGTAATTAATCTAACACAATTATGTCATCTTGATTAAAATCATCTTTTGAAATTGTGCATTGGAACTTTTATTTTTATTTTATTTTATTTTACTTAGTTAAATTTTAGTTTTTAATCACTTCCTCAAAATCATAATATTTTTCTTCACCAAAGTGTTTTAATTGCATTCATAAATAATTTTCTTGCATATTCTCTGTGGGTACAATAACTCGGCATTTACTTATCACTTTATTACTTGTTGTGATTGTATACACTTGCACATTTCCATCGCTCCAATGACAATAAAGATACCAATATGCAATTGGTCATTGAGTATAAGCTAAGAGGTGAGGATGAAGGATTATTATTATATCAGGAGAATCTTCATCCTCAATTTTTGGAAAAGAGAATGGTAAAGTAAAAAGAGATTTGTTGTGAGCCTAAAATTAAATGAGTGATATTCACAACTGTAGGGGTTTTAAAATTCCTTTAAAAGCTGCAATAGAGGGTTTAGTCTACTTTCTTAATGAAGAGACAAAGGGTGTTAATGTCGACATGGTAGAGAATTAACTATTGTTGTCACGACTAATGAAGTGGAGCAAATTGTGATGGAAGATCAATGATGCATGTGTTCTCTTTTCTCTTTTTCTTAATTTATGATGAGATTTAGAGCTTTTTTATAGAACTATTAGGGCATGGCCATCTCTAGTTCATAGAATGGTTAAGGAGTAATGTAAGGAACACAATCCTAACCTATTGTTTTTATTGAAACTAAAATTAGTGGTTTAGAGACAGACAATGTGATTACCAAATTCGATTTTTGATTCTCTCATAAAATTGAGGCTAAAGGTTTCTTTGGTGGTATATGGGTTGTAAAATCCCACACTTGATTTGATCGTCGGATCTGAGATGTGAGATGCCACACTCGTTGCCGAAGCAACTACGATGTCAATTCAATATTCAACGAGATATTTTATACAAACATTAAAATATTAATTCTTCTAAAATCATTATTTAATCAAATTCATATCATAAGTGAGCTTCCAAAAGCTCCCTTACTAATATGATGATGAACGAGGGACTGAAACGTAAAAATAATCAAAACAGAGGTGTTGTCGTAACACCAAGGAATGAATGTCACGACCTTGAAAATAAGATATCGATGTCGCGACTTCAACATGGGAAAGTCGTGACCTTGAAGGTAGAGGTCTAAATATCATGATCTCAACAAGGGGGACAGTTACGACTACGAGAATAAAAGCTCGATGTTGAGAAGCTTACAAGGTAATGTTGCGACTATGATGGTAGTTTCTTAAAATTTTAACTCATTCATCTCAAACCTGCCAAGTACAAAACTCAAATAGTTTAAGTGACCCAAAAACTCAACATTGTACATTTTAAGCATTAATTCAAATGCCAAACTACATATTAACATATATAAACATATTACATATGATTACATGCTTAAACATATCTGTTCTATTTATTTACATCATTCTATATTTCTTAACATACAAATCAGTCGAACCGGGAATCAATGGTCTGACTAATTCAACCACTAGTCAATTTTTGAAAATCTTAATTAAAACTATGAAGTCTAAAGTGATCAAACTTGAATAAGAAGTTATATGCGAGGAAGAAATAAATAATGAATAATCAAAATATACATATAAAAAAAAGAAAATAAAATATTTTGTCCTCTTCTTTTTTTTTGCCACACAATATTTTTTAGTTAATTATTATTCTTTAAATAGATTTAATGATTGGACTAACGAATATATCAACTTGAGAAAAAAAATAGTGTAAATACCAATTAAAAAAATTAAGTGCCAAAATAGGAAAAAAATTATAGTTTAGATATTAATTTTTAGGTTAAGCCAAAAAAATTGACATAATAATTTATTCGGCCCTTCAACTTTATAAAAAAATTCATTTTAGCCCTCCATTTAATTTGTCTATTTTAGCCTTTAAATTTGTATTATTTGTCAAATTACCCAAAATGGATGAAAATTAACATCTGTTAACTTTATTGATGTTGCATACACGTGGATTGCACGTAGATATCATGTTAGAAATAATTAATTTTTTAATTTAAAAAATTAAAAATTTTAAAATTATAGAAAGATATTTTAAAAATATTTTTAGTTTTAAAAAATTAATTAATTTTTCTTGTGTCACGCAATGGCTAAAGGCTATTTTGAGCGTGTAAGTTTAGTGTGAACTTCCTTCATCATGGCTTCTTCCACAGCCTGGACATTTCGATCTCAAAACATCCTGCTCAGGTTAACCTCGAACCCACTCTTTAAAGCACCATCTATATTTTTTCACCAAGTATATTCACTAAACTCAAGGCTGCCATATCCCTAAAACCTTCCCCTGAATGTTTTTGCTAGAAAGCAATCGACTAAGCATCATACGACTCTGCCCCCTTTGACTTTTAAAACACTGATGTGCACCTCACCTGATTAGGTTAACAATCCACCCTATATATCCTAGGTTTAACTCAAACATGAAACATAACCACACCTGCTGTAAACATCAGTAAGGGACAGTTTTGCTGCACAGGTCGAAATCAAGCCCCCATCTATTTCACTCTTCGTTATTGTCTTTCCTAATTTTAATAAACTTGGCCGACCCACTAGAGTCATAAATTTCACAATCAAAACTAGATTAAAAAAATAAAAAAATGAGTCGCATCAGGCTGGGGCTGGCAGCCACGCACGCCTCCCTTTCACCACATCGGCAGCATGACTCACCCCTCCCAAATAACTGCGCTATTAAGTGCTACCCTTCTTCACTTAGACGTATACTTACTGCCCCACATTGAAGCTTAGTTCCTCATTATTTTATACACTCACGACAAACAAATACGTCGACTTCCAAAACAATTATTCAAAGTTTTTTCAAACCTCCCCCCACCGTCCATTTGTCCCACCATGACGCTATCCGCATGGGAATCATTGCAGGACTGTTTGTCTTTTATGTATTAATCTATATTCTATACACTCACCTTCATCATGCCTGAAACAGAGTACTCTTTGTACATATAAATTTGTAACACTTTGAAAGCCCAAATTATTGTGCTGAAACCATGGATGAATATCACAGTTCAGACACCAACGCCCTTGGTTTCTGTCTTCTTCCTTCCGAACTCATACAAAGCATCCTCTTCTCTCTGGCTTTGCCGGAAATCCTTTGCATGAAATTAGTCAACAAGTTCCTTTCTTATCTTATATCCGACCAAGATTTTATCCGGCAGTGCAACCTACGATCAAGGTCAGTCACATGGTTGTTTGTCTACAAGAAACGCTGGCGTCGCGACGCCATACTCCACGGGTTTTCGGATCAATCCAACCGTTGGTTCAAGATTTGTATCGAAGATTTGATTAAGCAAGTTGTTTTTTATCCGGATGAAGATATATATTTATTGACAGCAAGTGGGAATATTTTTCTGTTTGCTTCCAATTCTCAAAAGGCAGTTATTGCCGTTAATTTGGTTAGTAAGGCAGTTAAAAAGATCCCTCCATGTCCATTAGGTCCACGTGGTACCTCTTCCTGGAGGAGATCCGGGATGAAGCTAGTACCCGAATCATCGGATTCGGGCCATTTCCGGTTTTCGTTCGTGGAACTAGTGGGGAACAGTCCGGTTGTGTTCGAATACAATTCAGAGACCCAAAAATGGCAGTGCAGAGAAGCAAGAGAGGGGAAGGGGAACTTCGCAGGGAATGATTGTATGTTCCTCAATGCACATAATGCACCTCGGGAGAGTTTGGTGGTTGCGATTGGATCTGAATACATCCCACCACTGATTCTACGACCAAGATTCGGAAACAGAGAGCAGCAGGCAAGCTGGGTGAACGTAAATGACCGGAGACACGTGTATGGTGACGGACACGTGATGATAATGAGATCGCGGGATCAAAGGAGGGCAAAGGTGTTGTGCAGCATAGAAGTGTGGGGGATAAGCCTAAGGAGTGGGAATTGGGAGTATGTGTCAAATGTCCCGAGTGAGATAATGGAGCAAATAGGGAAACCTTACGGGGTGATGATAGGGTGTTTAGAGGCGAGAAATGGGAGGATTCGAGTGGTGTTGATGTCGAATTACGAGGGCTCATGGGACATCATTTGGCTGACTTACCATCAACAGAGCGGCGTATGGAATTGGGTGTCGTTGCCTGATTGCAAGATGAAAGGGTCTAACTTGGCTGGAATCACATTCTCCTCAGGCCTTTCTTTGACATGATCTTATTATAATTTGTAAGATTTTTGTTTTCTTTGGTTCTGTAAGATTTTCGAGTTCCTGAAATGAGGAAACTTTTGTTCTATACCCTTTCCAACTTCAAAAAAAATTTAATATAATTTGATTAGTACTTTCAAATGTTGAGCGTTGCTCTTCATATTCCACAATGCTTTTACAGTAAAAAAAAAAAAAAAAAGTGCTTTTGGCGAATGCATTGTTGAACGGCGCGTGAATAAATAGCTAAAAATTCTACACCTTCATAATGTTGAAGTCTTCATATTTTGATTCTCTACATTTAAGTCCTAAATACTCGGTATGAGTTCTTTCCTCGATTCAATTTCAAATTTAATCTATTTTATGTTTGAATTATTCGATCTTCAATGATTGTGCTTGTATTGAGTTGTTTCTATTTTAATTAATCTTTGTGCTTGTATTGAGTTGTTTCTATTTTAATTAATCTAACATATATTATTTGTAATTTATATTATAATTATAAATTAGTCTGTGTATCCGTACGATGTATGAGTTAAATATATATGATTAAATTATTATTTGTAAAAATAAATTGATTTTAATAAGTTGGTATGTCAAAACTATAAAAATATTAAAATTGTGATCATAATTTGATATTAATGTTTCAGAATTTAATAATTTGCCTACGCAATTGAAAGGATTTATTGTATGTAGTAATATGATTATGAAATTCAAACATAATAATAAATAAGTTAAATCAAATAATTATCAATCATCATTGTTGGATAATTTCTTTCCATAAATGTTGTCAATTTTTTTGTATTTAAAAAATAAAATATAGGATAAACTAGTTTGTATACATGGGTTGCTCATGTCTATTTAACAAAACATGATATATTAGGTTATTTTATTAATTTTTTTAATAATTTACATTGTTTTAAATTGATAAATTAAGAAAAGAGACATGTAATCCTTTTTAATTATAATAGTTAAAAGTGTTAGCTATTTGGAATAAATAATAAGATTGTAAAAATAGAGAAGTAAAATTATGTCAAAACTAAAGTGTAGGAGTTTAATCTGAAACAGAATTATGCAAATAATGAATAAATCAAATTAAATTAAAAATATTGAGAGATGTAAAAATGACATTAACCCATCTATTATATTTTATTCGGCATATAAAAATCAAATATTTTGTTATGGTTATCATAAATACCTAAACTTATACATTTAAACGATGAATAAAAATAATACATTAAAACTCATAAAACCAAACCAATCATGTTAAATATAGCAATAATAATTCAAAATTCATAGAAAAGAAAAATATAACTTTAACTTCAACCATAAATTAAATGAATAAGAATTAAAATGCATGCTATTAGAATTAATTTAGGATTGAATTAAAACAATTTAGAACGAATTATAACTAAATTATATGCTCAGTACAACTTGAGGGACCTCTTACGAAAATTCACAAAAAATAAAAAATATTATAATTTTTTTTCTCCATTGTTGGTCTTCTCTTCTCCCATCTTCTTCTTTACATTCCTTTAAAAATACACCGTAAATGAAGAACGTGTTTAAATATTTAGGTCAAATATTCAAATCTTCTTTATACTCTCATTGTATTAAAATTTTAAGAAATCCTTCTTTATTTTGGTTTTCTAAAATCCAAAAATATATAAGTGGAAGTTTTTCTCCGAATATTTATACATAAAAAATGGTAATTAAAAATAATCTCTTCAAAACAGAATATTTTGAATTCATTTGGTTTCTAGAACCCAGTGGAAGAAAATCTCATCAAGACTCAATATTTAGAATATTTTCTCTCAATAAAAATATTTTACTTTTGTTGTTTGAAATTGGCTACTTTTTTTAATAGGAAAATATTTCTAAATTTTTTATGTTTACTTACTTTTAGATCTATTGCATGCATTTGATGATTTGTTATTAGCTCAATAATTCAACTCGAAATCATCAAGAGGAAGGAGTGAGTTGGCCTCTTAAAAGTTTGTTGTTGCTAAGAAAAAGATAAAGACAATGAACACTTCAATTTTTAGTGGTTTGGCCTCAATTGTCCACTCCACTACCTTAGCTTTCCATCATTAATGATTTTTCCAAATTTACTAATTTGATAACCTTTGAGGACAAGGTTTAACCTTACAATCTCCCTTAAGATTTCTACCCAAAATCTTAAGATTGTAACTCCCTTGAGGTTTCTACCCAAACCTTAAGACTCAACCCTCTCAAAGAGTAAATACAAATAGCAAACTAAGAAGTAATCCTTATAAGATCAGAATGTTTACCAATTAAGCACAAATAAACAAGAATACACTTGAGTTAAGAATAACAATGAAGGCTTACAAGTGTGTACAAGAAAAGTATGAAAGAATAAAGCACTAAGGATATATTGATTGATCTTTTATCTAGATGATCTCTCTAGTCGTTGTACGACCTTTGGAAGATGACATTTATACCCTCTAATTCATTTCCAACCATTCTGGTTGTTGAAACATGAATAGAGTCGTTGGGGATGAAATTGTCAGATCATTAAATTCACCTACAACAAAAGGTATTGATACTTTTTCTATAAGTATCAATACTATTAGCATTTAATGTCTGATTCAGTAACTGTAAAAGTTAGTTTACAACGATACTAAAGACAATTCATCAATACCTAGTAAAAGGTATCGATACTTTTTGAAAAGGTATCAGTACTTTTTGTAATTGATTGAAAACAAAATGTCAATTAGGAATTGTTTTTAGAATGGGTATCAACATTTTGAAAATTATCAATACTTTTTGGCCTAAAGCAATACTAACTTGTTTTAAAATAGTTTTAACTTGATTAAAAATGTTTAACTCAATTGAAACCATTATATTTTGGTATACAATAAAGGTAATTTTAAAACATTTTAAAATATTTGTAATTAGAATGGGGTTCCTACACTGAAGTTTAGTCTATTTAGAGGCATTTGACAGGGGTGTTCCCTTTCTCCTTATCTTTTTGTTCTTTGCATGGATTGGTTGGGTCAAGGCATCAGTTCATCTATTAGATTAGGCATTGGTTGGGTCAAGGCATCAGTTCATCTATTAGATTAGGCATTTTGTCTCCCATTCGTTTATCCAGGTCAGGTCATATTCTCTCTCATTTTTTTTGCTGACGATCTTGTTATCTTTGGGAAAGCTAATGTGAGACAAGCTAGGCTAATTAAGGATTTGCTAGATACCTTTTGTGGTTATTCTGGACATCGAGTGAATGTTCAAAAGATGAACACTTTCTTTTCCAAAGGAGTGGATAAAAATTTGGTGGGGCATCTTTGTAATACGCTTGGTTTTCGTAAGGTCCATAATTTGGGTTTGTATTTGGGGGTTCCCCTATTTCACAATAAGGTTATCATCAATTCCTTGAAATTTGTGGTAGAAAAAGTCAAGTCAAGGCTACAAAGGTGGGATGCAAGGTAATTGTCTCTAGCTGACAGAGTTACTTTAGCTTAGTCGGTTCTTCTTATAATCTTTAGTTATTTCATGCAATCCTTGAGGATCTCGTAAGGAATTTGTGATGAAATTAAGAGAATTGTTAAAAATTTTATATGGGGATCAACTGGAGGGAGAAAAAATGGCCATTGTTAGTTGGAACTCGGTTTGTCAGCCGAAGGTTTATGGTGGGCTTAGGGTTTGATAGCTGAAAGATCAGAACACCTCTTTTTTTTATTGAAATTGGGCCTTAGTATTATGACAAATCCAGAGGCTTTGTGGGTGGGGGTTTTGCGTGTGAAGTATGGAATTAAGGATGGCCTACCCTTCATTATCTTTAGCAGCCATTGCTCTTTTCTTTAGAGAGCTCTTTCTAAGATATGGCCATTACTTAGAGAAAACATTTTCTAGTCAGTGGGAGATGGTAATACCATTGATGTTGGAGGGATAGTTGGATTCCAGAGGTTGAACTCTTGATTAATTTAATCCTTGCTAATGCTAACATTGCTTCGAATTGTTGTCTGAAGGAGATGATTACAGAAGAGGAAATTTGGAATCTATATTTATTTTGGGTTTAATTACCAGCAAATTTAATTAGACGTATTACTAGCATCCCACATTCGTATCTTTTAACAGGTCCTGACAGAATTGCTTGGATAGGAACCTCATCAGGATGTTTCTCTATTAAAAGTACTTATCGTAAAATTAAGGAGAGGTCATGGAATCCTAGGGAAGATGCTTGAAAATTGCCATAGAAGGTTGAGGGTCCTCAAAGGGTTTGGATTTTTCTCTGGCTAGCTCTCACACAGAGGTTGCTTACTCAAGAAAAGTGGCTAAGGCATGGTGTGAATTATGACGCAAGATGTTCAATTTGTGGCCATGAAATAGAGGATGTTCTTCATGCTATAAGGGATTGCGATGGTTTAACACCCAAAAATTTCTTATTTTTGGCTTTTGTGAATTTTTGGCATTAAAATCTTCTAAATATGTTTTTGCATGATTTTGACACAAATGATTGACTACTTGAGTGGTTATGTGTTCTGGGAGTGTCTGAGAAGTCTTGGGTTCAAGCATTGGCTTTGGAAAAAAAATCTTAAGTGTTTATTAACTAAAGCCTAAACCTTGGTAATTAGGCTTATAAGTAAATGTTGGAAAAAATAGGACAGAATGGGCCTACTGGTCTGGTGGTTAAGCGGAATGTCAAAATGTAGAAGGTCTTGTGTTCAAGTTGTTGCTAAGGCATTATTTTTGCTATTAATGCCGAATGAGTGTTTGTGTTAAGCTGGTAAACTAACGGTGGAATGTTTAGTGGAGTGAATTAAAGGATTAGGGGGTATCAGAATATTTTCTGAGTAGTTTTCTTTTTCCAAAAAGTTGTTCTCTCATTTCCTTCTCCTACTATCGAAAATCCTCCATACTTTTATGTTGTCATCCTCATTCGTTTTCTCTCATTTTTCTTTTTGTTTTATTCTGCTCATTTCCTTTGGTATCGGTTGTTCTGCGTCTTCGGTAAGTTCTAATTCTTGTGATTTGGTATGGTTTTAGTTGTGATATAAAGGGAAATTTCTTTGGGTGATTAGGAACAGATCAAAGGACTGTTCTTCATTTCTGAACAGTAAGCTAGGTGCGTGGAATTTGCTGGTATTCGTTCAAGGTAAGAGATTTAACGATTTAGGGTCGAAATACCTCGTTTAGTTTTCTATTTTTTAATATTTAAGTGACTGATGTTGGACTCGAGATTATCAAATATAGGTTCTGGAGTGCTCGAGAGTGATTACACATCAAAAATGAACTAGGTGTGTACTCTGAACGCACCGAAAATGTGATTCGACGAAAGCTAAAAACGAGGTTGTCGACGCCACACTGGTGTGTAGACTGCCCGTGTGGAGGCCATGTGGCAAGACACGGCTGTGTGATCGACAAGCCAGGCCATGCGTATGCTGCACGGGTACAACGGACATGGGCGTGTAAGGCTGGCTAGGCTGTGTGTGAGGCACGGGCTAGGCCAATTGGGCCGTGTGGGCCACAGGGGCGTGTGGGCCATACGGGTGTGTGGGCCCATACGGGTGAACCACACGGACGTGTGAGATTTGGGTTAAGCTGTATGATCCATACAGGCAAGGCCAATTTGGTTTGCATGGGCCGCCCAGGCGTGTGGGCCCACACGAGCATGGCACATGGCGTGTGAGCCCATTTCACTGTATTGTATTGTAAGGTTGCACGGGTCGCCCAAGTCGACTGTGACCTGTCATAGGGTCGGTAAGCGTTACTTAGACCGCTTATTCCGTGATGAGATAACGAAATGTATGTGATAGCATGGGATGATTAGCATGTGTACTGAAACTGCTCTAATGTATCTGTATGATCTGTTTTCTGCATTTAAGCACGTTATGAGATTATGATTGCATCGCATTAGGTTGGGTTTGTTGTTGTAAATAGAAGGAAGACTATAAGGCTTTTAGCCGTTTATTTGACAACTATGTTGTATTTACTTGTTTTGTGTCATTTTATGGTACCTCATGGTGTGTATGGTTGGATGGGTTGATTTTATCCCCATATTTGGTGTGTAGGGCTGGGTGGGTCGATTTATCCCCACATGGTGTGTAGGGTGGACGGAGATAGTGTGCAGGGTTGGTGGGTATGGTTTGTATCTGATATGATATACATGCATCATCTGTATGGGCTAAAGCCCGATTATATCTGATCTGATTCTGTACTGAGTGGGCTACAGTCCATATTGATTCTGTTAAGAGCTCAGGCTCGATTTATGACTGATTGACTGTTATCTGTTTACTTGCATGCTTTACTGTGGGGATGTACACATTGAGTTTGCGAAAACTCACCCCTTTATTTATTTAATTGTCTGTCAGGTGATCCCCAGCAGTAGATGGATTGGTGCAGCGGAGGGCTCGAGGATAACCATTGTTAGACACGTTATTGGATTTCATGACTTTATTGGTTATCACTGTTTTCACTATGTTTAATTATTTTGGGAGTTTTTATGCAATGTGGAACTTTGGACTGTTTGATTTTTACTTTGGGATTTCAAATTGTTATTTTTTTTATTTATAAACTGTGACATCACAAACGCGTTTTAAAACTTAATTATATTTTTTCATATTAATAAATGGTTTTCAAGACTTCTGCGTTAAAAGATAATAATCTGACCACGTTTTTGACAATCAAAATGGTTTTCCAAAAACACTCTCATGTGACGCCACCAGATTCGGCCATAACGTCTAGGATGGGTTTGAGGTGTTACAGATGGTGCGAAGAAGGTATAGTACCAAATCATTCCACCTTATAAACTAACTACTTTCTTTTCAGGTAATTTGCAGGAGTGCTTGAGTCCAATTTGGAAAGTCATCTCAATATCGACTAGAGGAATGTTAATTGGCCGTGCTTCTTTTATAATGATCCGATAGACAGGGATGTCGAAAAATGCATTCCCGAAACTCCATTCTCATAAATCAGACTCGTAAGTTAATTAGGTTCTAGTTAAGTGAATTTGCTTGAATTAAAAGTAATTAGGTAAAAGGACTAAATCGTGTATAAGGTAAAAGTCGAATTATAGATTAAAGAATAATTAAAGGGACTAAAGAAGCAATTTTACCATTGTTTCTTTAAGTGGGACGGTTAGTGAATTATATATATAAATTATATGTAATTTGATTTATATATTATAATAAAATATGTTATCTTAATAATTAAGTAAATGTATATATATTATATAATATAATAAATTAAAGTATAATAAAACAAAAGTTAGTATAAAAAAAGAAATAAAGAAAGATAAAAACATACAAATTAAGAAAGAAAAAAAGAAAGAAGAAAAGAAGAATTCACGCAAGGCTAGGGCTCCAAATTTTCAAAGTTTAATTGGTTAGTCAATTTAGTCTATTTTCTTGTAATTTTTATGTTTTTGGAATCTCGGTATTTAGGGTTATCTGACCCATGTCAAAATTTTAGCAATTATTAAGTTTTAAGTGTTGTTAATGTTGAATAATTTTAGTATTAGGGATTAAATTGATAAGATTTTTAAGCTAGAAATGAAAAAGGATTAAATTGTAGAATAAATTGTAAATTTTGAGTAATAGGGACTAAATTGTGAAAAATTTAAAATTTAGGGGTTTAAACAAAAATAGGGAGTTAAATTTAGTTTAAAGTGAAATTTGTATAAAAATATAGAATTAATTGTGAAGAATAAAAATTAGTCTCGGTTTAGGGACTAAATTGGAATTTAGGCAAATATTGAGTAAAAAAATTGAAATATTCAATATGAAATTGAATTGTGTTATATTGATGAATTTAATTGTTTTAATTCCATAGCTAACATCACATCGGAATCCTCGACTAAAAAGGGGAAGATAAAATAGACGTTGAATAGCTCAGAATTCCTAGTTTGTATTTCTATAATTCTAACTTAGTTGTTAATTGTTATAATTCAATTTAATGCATATGGTAAGTGTTGAGGAGAGTAGTTGACTTTTTTTTTATAATTAATTGAAATGGATTGAATTGGTATATACATGTTGAATATATTGATTATTATAAATTGAATTTAATTCATGTGTATATATGTGATTATTCTCTGAGTTTCCGAATTAGTCACGACTTGTTTCTAAAGCGTATTTTGGACCTCGAGGGCTAGAATAAGGGACAGTATAATATGGTCACTAAACTAACTATAAATATGACTAAGGCAAACACACTTATCGTACAATAATATAGTTTTGGTGAGTAGGGAATATCGTATCCCCGAGGACTAAAAGTACTAGTAATTATCATTTTTCTATTATTTAGCCGACAAATTGGAGTGATTGTTTTTAATCTAAAATTACTAAATTAATCTAACTAAGAACGCAACAGAGAATAAAATAGAAAATTAATCGAAGATAACCAATGAGATAGACAATACCCAGGAAAGAATCCACCTAGACTTCACCTACTATTATGAATATGAATTAAACGATTTATTCATTTGTGTCTTGATCCGTAGAAATCCCTAATTATGTTAATATATCTTTTGAGAGTAAGAACAATTGACTCTAGGTTGATTAATTGAAATCTCTTTCTAATTAAAACCCCTTATCGTCGCATTAACTCGATCTATGGATTCCCCTATTAGATTTGACTCTAATATGGTAGATTTATGTCGTCCAATTTCTAAGATTGCATGCAACTCCACTCAATTATGCTAGATCTACTCTTAAATAAGGACTTTTGCTCTACTGAAATAAGCACATTAAACATAAATTAATATCTTAAAAATATTAAAACACTAAATAGGCATACATAATAGAGAACAAGAATTAAGTATTTATCCCATAAAAATAGAAATTAAATAATAAAATTCACCATAGGTTTCATCCTCCCTAGGTATCTAAGAAATTTAGTTCATAATCCTGAACAAAAACATCTCAAAGTTAGGATAACCACAAGACATAAAGAAACTCAATAAAACTTCAGAAGAAATTAAATAGAGATCTTCGATCTTGAGAGAGATCCACTTTTGGGTTGATTCCGATGGTGTTCTTCGAGTGCTTTCTTCAATCTTCTCTTTATGTCCCTTAGGTCTTCTTCTATTTGGGAAACAGAGTGCGATATCAATATGGGCTGGCATACGGGCGTATGGCCAGCCCATGCGGAAATGCCCAAGCCATGTGGATCCTAGAAACAGCTCTATTTGTCCGATTTTGGCTCTTTTTTGCTCATTTTGCTCCAAAATGCTCTCTTAAATATAAAGACATGAATTTAAAGGATTATGTAACACCCCTAACCTGTATCCGTAGCCGGAACAAGATTTCGAAGCATTACCAAAACTTTCAAAACATTTTCAGATAATTCATGTAAATTACTATTTATTTTTCGAAGTTATTCATAATGCCCCTTTTATGGAACCTCGAGGCCCAAAACAAGTATTGGAATCGAATCAGGACTAAATCAGGAATTCAGGGAATTTTTCGCGAAATTTCAAAAATTTTCTCACTATAAAAAGTCACATGCCCGTGTAGTATGGGACACGCCCGTGTGGTTAGGATATGTGGGTTCACACGCCCGTGTCCCTAACCCCTGTAACTCTCTGACTTGTAACTCATGAATAAATAGATGTCACACGGCCAAGTCACACACCCATGTGCTAGGCCTGTGGTTAATTCAAATTTTTAAAATATAGGTACAGGTTTCACATGACCAAGATACACACTCGTGTTCTAAGCCGTGTGCCTCACACGGTTGAGAGACATGCCCGTGTCTCTTCCCGTGTGCTCAATTTTAAGCATTCTATTTCTTAGAATTAAGGTGCAGGGGACACACGGCCTAACTACACTCCCATGTGCCCAGACGTGTGTGACACACTGTCTAGACACACGCCCTTGTGTCTACTCGTATGGACAAAATAAAGCCATTTCCTAGGCTCATTTGTCACCCAATTTACCATTTTTCCTACATTAAAACTGATATGCATGATATTAAGTAATAAAATTTATAAAAATTGATCACACCAAAAACTGACTAATATCACGATTTAAAGGCAAGCGCACCTATCGAATAGTAGTATAGTTTAGCGGCAAGACCGAGTTATCGTACCCAAGGGAACCAAAAGTACTAGTACTTACTTCCTTTCTATTATCTAGCCTAAAAATAAAAGAGGGTTGTTTGAAACTAATTCTAAAACTAACTAAAAGTGCACAAAAAGTAAAGTGGGGAAAGACTCTTTGGGAAAAGCTGATTGATATAAGCAATACTCAAGGGAGAATTCACCTAGACTTCACTTGTTATTAATTTCTTGAACTAGACGATTTCTTCACTTGACTTGATCCGTAAAGATCCCTAACTTATGTTAATACCTCCGTCGAGGATAAGAACAACTAATCCTAGATGGTTAACTAAAGTTTCTTTATTAATTAACACCCATAGGTTGCATTAATTCGATCTATAGATCCCCCTATTAGGTTTGACCCTAATCCTGCAGATTTATGTCGCCCTATGTCTAGGGTTGCATGCAACTCCGCTTAATTATGGTAGATCTATTCTTAAAACAGGGACTTTTGCTCCTCTACCTAAGCACATCAGTTTCTTGAAGTAATACCTAGGACTATTAAATCAAGAATGCAGAACACATAATTAAGAACAATTCAAGTATTTATCATATAATTCAAGAATAAATAATAACAAGATCTGTCTTAGGTTTCATCCCTCTCAAGTATTTGAGGGGTTTAGTTCATAATTAATAAAGAAAACATCTCAGAAGAAATAAGATAACAAAACATAAAGAACCCAAAAACCCCTGAAGGAATTTAGGAAGATCCTCTGTCTTGATGTAGAATTCTGGCTTCTGGGATGAATCAATCGGCTTCCCTTGGAGTAATTCCTTGCTTTCACTCCTCGTGTTGGCAGAAATATGGCGCCCCTTTTGGGAGAAAAGAGTACCCACCTCTTGGGGGAAAAGAGTACACCCTTAGAGTTGCCTCCTAGGGTCTTTATATAGAGCTTTGGGATGCCTTTCTTAGCCTCTAAATATCCAAATTCGAGTGAAATTGCACTTCCTCACGACAGGGGCACGCCCGTGTGGATCGACAAGAGGCCATGTTGGGCCTGTTGGGGGTGGCAAGACCGTGTGGCCTAGCCGTGCTTGTCGGGGCTGGGCCGTTTGGACCTTATGTGGCACGGCCGTGTGCCACGGCCGTGTGGTGACTCCTTGGGCCATGTCATTTTCTCACCTTGGCCCATTTTCTTCGTTTTCGATCTGTTTTTCGTTCTTTTCTCTTCCCTATGCTTTCCTAAGTATACAACATGAAATAGAAGGGTTAAGAGCACCAATTCTCACAAATCTAATGATAATTCATCCAAAATATAGGCTAAACATGAGGTAAAAATATGTATAATTTATCGTTTATCAAAAACATACCAAACACATTCTAATCATTTTAAGCATAAAAATTAGACAATTTCCATCATTTAACATGGCTTATCATTGCATACATACATATTTACCATCTTATCTTTTATAAACATACTCAAATAACCTTTCTCAATCAATCAATAATAAGCATGTATGTTATCTTCATAAAATGGATTTAAATATGTATATACATGTACCAAAACATAATTATCACTAGTTATTCCAATGGCTAGATTATAATAATCATTTACAATTACATGACAATACGACCAATATATCCTATACATGCCATTATAACATAATTGATTTACCATACTATACCGACATAGGCCGGTGGATAGTGTGAGTGATCTCCGCCAAGCTTCCAACCCAATGAGCTTCCGATTTAATCCAAAACAAGGTAATAAAACTAAGTAAGCATAAATTGCTTAGTAAGTTCATATAACATGGTATTTAACTTACCATTCATTCTATTTTGAGGTAACTATGTAAGGCATATTCAATCAATTTGACCTCAAGCCCTACACATCATCATTACCCTTGTTAGTCATATATTTCATATTACATCAAAACACATATGGGCTCAACAACAATCAAGTTTGCAAGCACATATGCTTTCCACAACATGTATTCATTTAACATGCATAATTCATCTCATTATTACTAGTATAATTTCATAATAGTTCATTTCAAGTTCAGATCATTTCATATCATAACTTTACTCATATTACTCGGAATATCAATGTCACAATTAATACACTCAAGGCATACAAGTCTATAATTAAGAATAAACATATATTCATTAAATAAAGTCCATGTACAAATATCATCATTTTCATGTATTTCAAGCCGGTATGTGTAATAACTCATTTTTTACTCACATCTTCTCATGTAAAGAACTTTTACCCATTGAATTTGTCTGAAATATCGATGGATACACAAGTAGTTCACTCGTGGTGTACACATCAGGATTTGTCAATTCATATTCAATGGTACACATAACGTACTATTTCAGAGAGTACACTCTCGAGCCATATATATATATAAACAATAGGATTACCAGTCCAGGCTAAATCTTTTTCATGACATCTGCTCTAAGGAGCTTGATTTGGATTGCCCATCCAGGTTAAATCCATTCCATAACATATGCTTGAGAAGACTTATATTAGGATTACCCGTTCGAGCTAAATCTTTTTTTGTAATGAGGTCAATAGGATTACTCGTCTGAGCTAAATCCCTCAGCAACAAATGCAGAACCTCATTCATTTCGGGAAATCACTTAACCATCGATTTTCATTTATTCAAATGGGATTTAACATTTTCTGAACATAGTTACCCATGTTGATATTTCATCTATTTATCACAATTGTATCCAATAATTCCTTTAAATCACATTCACTATTCAAACCAAGTACAAGAATAACATTCTATCATTTAAATCAGGAATTACCATTTATCTGGTATTTCTCAGATATGTTTACAAGACTTAACTTTTGTTCAGTATTCTTGATTATATAAAAAATTTCATATTTATACATTCAAATAATTCACACATATACACATTTAATACAAGCATATAAGTAATATGCTTATCGTTTATCCTTTACCATCTATCGGGCCTTATCATTGAATTTAATCATTTTTATGTATCGGGCTTGTTTGGATATGTAATCACTTCATGTATTTATGACATATATATAATATACATAGACACAATCAATGCAAGCATGTAAATAAACACAATTTAGTTACGCGAACTAACCTCGATAATGTTCGTGTACGTAAAATCTACTAATCCGATAATTTCCTCTTTCCTCATTCTAACTCGAATTTGATCTTTCCAGATCTATACGAGTAAATTTTAAATCAATTTATCATATTTCACATTCAAGTGGACTCAATTTTCATCCTAGGAAAAATTACTATTTTGCCCTTAACTTTTCCATAAATTCTTATTTCGTCCCTAGGCTCGAAAAATGAAATTTGTGCAATTTACTCCCTATTCCAAGCCTAACCAAAATCCCATTACAAAATTTACAGTACATGTATTCATAAAAATTTAGCATTTTTCTTAAATTTCATAACTTTTTATTTTAGTCCCTAAATCATGTTTTATCAAAAATCACCTTGTAAAAGTTGTTTATCTATTAACAACCTTTCATTTTCTACCATAAATTTCTAATTGTAAGAATATCCATCCATGACCCATTTTCCATACTTTTATAACTTTTCAAATTGGCCCACCAAATAGATAGATTAAGCTATCCCGGTTTCAAAAATATCAAAATTACTAAAAACGGGACAAGGAAATTTACCCAATTTGGCCATGAAAGTTTCTTCTCTCTCTCCTAGGGTTTCCATGTATTTTTGGGGAAGAAGATGAGAAAATAAGATGATATTTTTTTTATCATCTTTTAATTAATTAAATATTTCACTTTCTAATTTAGTCATTACCCTTTATCTAAATTTCCATGGATGAGTCACCTTAAAATATCTACGTACTTTCTTAAATAGTCTAATTACCATATAAGGACCTCTACTTTTTGAATTCTATAGCTATTTAATCATTCTAGCTACTAGAATTCTACTTTCGCATTTTATGCGATTTGGTGCTTCTCATAATTAAATACGAAATCGATAAAATTTTCTTGTCAAAATTTTCACATGACTTTTCTAACATAATACGATCCATATAATAAAATAAAAATAAAATTTATTTTTGGATCAAATTTGTGGTCCCAAAACCACTGTTCCAATTTCACCGAAAAATGGTGTAACACCCCAGACCCGGCCTAGACGTTATGGCCGAATCTGGCGATGTCACATGGTAATTTTTTTCAAAAAAGTGAGTTGTCGTCAAAAACCTCTTTTCTATATAACCTCTTTATACTATCTTATGTTAATTCTAGGATGTGTCGTTCATTTTCAAAACGTAATTCATTATCACAAATTATTCTCTTTCAAAACGTTATTAATTTCAAAATGTCACTTATCGTGGAAGCTTTTTAAAATAGTTGCGTATTTGAGTGAATTTTTTTAAAACGCTTGATTCTTTTTGGAAAACTTGATTATCTCTACTACTAGTAGTTATAAGTCATAAACAGTATAAAAATCCATATTAAAACCATAAATCCGTAGAGGCTATTATTACATAAAAATACCCCAATTAAAACTTAAAATCATACATAAGTATGAAACTAAGTAAAACGAGTCGTGTGGCCACCACTAAGTCCTCTGCCGCACCGATCCGCCTATGTTTGGAGATTACCTGTATAGTAAAAACAAAATGGGTGAGTTTACGAAAACTCAATGTGTAGTCCCCATGCAACCATACAAACAAAATACAAGTAACAACAGACTGGGCCTAAGCGTTTCTCAGTGACAGTATCAGTTTGGGCCTTAGCCCATCACAATATCAGTAATTAGTATGGCCTTGGCCCAAACAGTAACAGTAACAGTAGCAGTATCAGTAGGGCCTTAACCCATCACAATATCAGTATGCAAGTCCTACCCAACCAACCGCTATACACCAACTCCTGTCCAACCCTGCACTCCTGTGGAGAATAAATCACCCACCCATTCCTAAACTTACAAATTAGCACTGGTTGCGGCGCTAAATAGTATTTGTAGCAGAGATGCCAGTTTAATAGGCTTAAAGCCTTCAGTGATTTGCAACAAAGCTACTAGTATAATAGGATTAAAGCTATCAGTACACTTCCTCTAACCATATCGACCCAACCCCATGCAATGCATCATATAGATATAAATGCTATGTCATGATAGCAACAGATGCACTATCACTTTATCAAAATAAAATCATGCTCAATAACATATAGCAGTCATACAGCCATATCACTCATTTAGGGGTCTAAGAATGTCTTACCGACCCTACAGTAGGTCTACAGTTAACTCAAGCACCTCATGCATCCTTAGCAATTAAGCAGTGATAATGGGCCCACAAGTCCGTAATGTTTGCCCGTGTGTGTGGATCACACGGCTTGGCCCAATAATCCCACATGCCCGTGTGGTTTACCTGTGTGGGCCCGTGTGGCCCACACGGCCCAATTTGGTCTGGCTCGTATATCGCACACAGCCAGCCTTGTCAATCACAAGTCTGTGTTCGGTCACACAGCCTACCACACAGGTGGCCACACACTCGTGGGGCATCAACAATCACCTATTTCGGCTTTTTACTTAATTTTATTTTCGGAGTTGTGTTTACACACCTGGTTACGAAAAACATGCACACAGTCCACGAGCACTCCAAAACCTATATTCAACCATAACCACTTGATTAATCACATACCAATCGAATTTAAAACAAACCCTATCCAAAACACCTATCCACTTGGTCGACAACCACTTACCTTATTTGAGCAACTGAAGTCTTACACCCTTAAACTGTTGAAAGAAAATGATCACTAGCTCCTTAGTTATTACTTGCATCCCAGCCGAACCCTATTAACAATTATTCACATAAATAGTTTGAACCAAATTGAATATCAAACTTATCGAAAGCGCAGAATAGCGTAAAGAGGATGGGTCGATTGAAAACTAAAACCAAAAAGAAAAGGGACCAAGGTAACCACAATTCGGTAGAAAGTAAAAATGCACAGAACAGTAGTAACAAGGAAAGAAAGATGCGTACAAAGAGGGAAGCATAAGAAGAAAAAAATTGGTAAAAGAAGAGGAAAAAATGTCTGTCATGGGAAGGGACAAGGCCGAAGGGAACAAAAGATATCGCAAACACACACCAATCAATATTTGGCAGAGGTTTTCGAGAAAAGAAAGAAACTGAGATGAGTAAATTAACAAAATTAAAACGAATCGATAGGGACGGAAAGTAGCAAATCGACAGAAAAAAAGGTATTTTGGGAAACAAACCAATTCGGCAAAGAAAACAAGGAGGGTGTGAGGGCAGCAAAATTGAAAAAGAAAAAAAAAAGAACTCTATCCAAACCAAAATTGGGAACAATGAGGGGAGGGAGCCGAAATCTACACTTCACTAAATCGAGATAACTCCTCCAATCCCATGATTTCCTCCTAAAATCACTCCAACCTTCCCACTACTCAAACTTTTAATAAAACACAAACTCTAGCCGTACATAACAGCAAAAATTTGACCCCTTTTTGCGCAAGAAAAGATTCGAACTCCAGACCTCTTGCAACATTAACACTTCACTTAATCACTAGACCAGCAGGCCCATTCTGACATATTTTGTCAATATTTATTTTTAAGCTTACTGGCTAGAGATAGGGGTTTATTCAATTAAAAACAATTGTTTTGCCCAAGCCAAGTGTTGAACCCAAGACTTCTCAGACACTCCCAAAACACTTAACCATCGAAGCAGATAGATATTCGTGTCACAAGCATACAAAATTAACTATAATAGATTTTTGGGGCATTACAAATGGGTTGTTATAGATTAGGAGCATTAAATTCACTAATTTACATAATTAATTATCCAAAAACACATCAAGAATGGGATAAAAATATGTTACTTTTATGGCTTATCAAATATCCCCACACTTAAGCGTTTGCTTGTCCTCAAGCAAAATCCTTAACTCACAATTAAAATTAATCTTTCTCAACTTATAATTCTCATCAATGATGTGTCATCATATTTCACAAAATAATCATACTTTGATAATTCAACTAAAAGAGCACTAAAGATTCAAACAATCCAAGTCGAACATTTTTAAAGCATGAAAACATAAGTATTTTCTCTTATCTAAGTAATTACCTTTAATTCAAAAATCGACAAAAATCGACATCCTCACTAAAGATTCACTCGAATCAGTCAAAGTATTTAAGGTTCAATAGTAAGCACTTAATAGTCAAACATGAAAAGTCATTACCATAGACTTGGATGAAAATCAAATCTCCACCACTATAAAATGATATGATACACAAATCAAAAGGTCTTTAAAAGGTTGTAATGGGGTTAGGTTAAGGGTGTGTAGAAAGGCTAAAAAAGTTGGTTAAAATCGAGATCAAATTGATAAATTACCAAACTAGAAAAATAAACAAATGCTATATTAAAAAGAAAACAATTACATCAATCGAAAACTATTCAAGAATAAAAACGAGTTTCTTCACAAAATATGAATTTAACTGTTCAAGTTCAATCAACATAGAACTAAATAATGATCAATATTTGTTATTATATTTTCTCTTTTGGATTTTCTTTTCCTTTCTTTTTTGAGAACAAGAAATAATTAAGTAAATCAAACAAATGAGCACAATTAGACAACTAAGAAAATCAAATCTCGACAAAAAGGGAGTCAATAAAACGGGAAAAATTTTTAACAAAAAGAAAGAGTTATGGGTTAACATTAATAGGTAAATCAAGAAACGGTATGTTAGGCTCAATGGGGTTCACTAAGGGTTAATTATGTAGGTAAGCTTTTTATAGGATAAGTGGTTAAAAACCAAGTGCCTTTATCATCTCAGTATATCAAATCAAAAGGTGTGGTCTCAACGTGTATAATTGACGCAAGTTCTAGAATAACAAATCAAATTGACACACTCATAACCAATAAAAAAATGAGCAAGAAAAATGTATGCTCTAAAGGCTCAAAATCTCACCAAAAATTTATGGTTTTTGATGTCAAACTTGTAAATTTAAAACTTCAAGGTAATACCTCAATTAAGGGAAACAACCTAAATTTTTTAATTCTGAAAATAAACTTATCATGCTTGATTCTCTCATGTCTTAAAGTTTAAAACAACCAATGCACAAATATCTATGAATTTAATCCAAAAACATAAATAAAAAACACAAATCGATAAAAATTCATTTTAATAGAAGTACGAGAAAATTACTTAAACACAAGATATAATTCAAGGATTTTCTAATAATTATATAAATAACCTCCCCACATTTAAGATGTACATTGTCCTCAATGTACAAACAGGTATAATCACAGTATAAACAGAATATTATAATAGAGGGAGAAAACTGAAACTACCCTGAATATTGGATGAAATTGGCATAATGGTGAAAAGCAGAAGTGTAGACAAATCTAGATGTAGCCACTACAGCAAAACATGTTTTTAGCGGCGTTTGGATTGAAAACACCGCAAAAGGTAAAGCAGTAGTGGCATTTTTCTCATAAATGCTGCAAAAGGTAAAGCAATAGCGGTGTTTTTCTCATAAACGCCGTAGTGGCGTTTTCCCTATAAACGCCACAAATATTTTTTTTTTTCTACTTTTATTAAAATGGATCCATTTTGAAAGCATTCATTAACTTTGGTTTGATTTATACTTAAAAATAAAAACTGCCCCTATATAATGTTCAAAACCCTAATAAATCTAGAACCAGAGTAACATTCAAAAACCCTTTTTGGAGTTGCATAAGCAGAGCAACGCTGTCGCTTTTTGGGGGGTTTTTTCTTCTTCTTTTAGATAAACCTTAATCGTCGAAGATGTCCAAGTCCAAGCATAACAAAATAGGTTTTTCATATTTTAATCTTTCACATTTTTTTCTTTAGGTGTTATAAAGTTCTGAAAATGTTTGAATTTTATGGTACTTACAATTTCATTACCAAAGACAAAGAAGAAGGGTAAAGAACGTAAAGAATCAATTGTGAATGAAATAAAGGAAGCTGCAGAATATTACAATTCCATCTATGTTTTCTCTTTTGAGAACATGAGAAATCTTAAATTCAAAAAGATTAGAAAGAAGCTCAAGCCTACCAGCAGGTAATAATTTTAATTTCAATAACCCATTTTTCACCTTTTTCTTGTTTATTATTTTATATTAAAATTTGTTTTAGTTTTACTTTAGATTTTTCCTTGGTTCGAATAAAGTTATGTAAGTTGCACTAGGTCGTTCATTTTTTATAAGATTAGGTCAGTTCTTTACAAAGTCTCTAAGGTACACTGCAATAACTTGTATATATTTATATTGGTTTTACCTGTGAATTTTACCTTCATTTGTTTTTTTTATTGTGTTTTAGTTGTAGACATTAAAATATTTGAAAAAAATTTCTTTGATTTCCCCTATTTGATTTCACTGTATTTCTAATTTCCCCTATTTGATTTCATTGCTTTGATTTCACAAATGCTGGAAAGATAACAAGGCAATTTGTTGTTAAGTGGAAATTGAAGACTGGGGTAAGTTGTAATTTTGGTCCGAATTTGTTGTTAATTCTGAGGCTTTGACTGATAAGTGATTCTATTTTCTTTTGTATGTTTTATTATGTATGAACTTGAATGTGGGAAATTTCTTTTTTTAGAGCTAAATGTTTATTGGGTTTATTAAAATTTAGGGTTTTTACTTGTTTTTGGTTTTGAGTTATGGAATAATGAATTGAAAGCTAAGCTATTCATGAATGCAATTATTGATATATTCAAACCTTGGGACCAAGTTTGCCCAAGTCAAAGCTTGAGCTTGAGACCACTCACACACACCTAAAACATTTAACCACTAAAGTAGACAGATACTTGTGCAATAATTTAACAGAATCAGAAACATGAAATTTGGGGCGTTACAACTCTACCCCCTAAAACAAAATTTCGGCTTCGAAATTTTACTTGATCAGAATAAATGAGGATACTACTAATGCATTGCATCCTCAGGCTCTCACGTACCCTCCTCCATGCTATGATTACGCCATAGAACTTTAACCAGTGGAATAGACTTCCTCCTCAGAACATTTATGTCGCGATCCAATATCTGAACCGGTTCCTCCTCGAAAGTTAGATTTGTCCTAACCTCAATCTCCTCCACTGGAATAATATGCGTGGGATCAGAGCGGTAGTGTCTCAACATCGAGACGTAGAAAACATCATGTATCCGCTCTAACTCTAGAGGTAGCTCCAATTAGTAGGCAACTGATCCCACTCATCTCAGTATGCGGTAAGGTCCAATAAATCTGGGGCTTAACTTGCCCCTACGACCAAATCTCAGTACCTTCTTCTATGGCGAGACCTTAAACAAATGAAGTCCCACACAGAATACTCTATCTGTCGACGCTTCAAATCTGCATATGACTTTTACCTGTCTGATGCCGCTTTTAGTCGATCCCGTATCAATCTGACCTTATGCTCAGTATCAGAAACCAGTTCATGACCTAGAACACGTCGCTTACCCAGTTCAGTCCAACAGAAGGGAGTGCGACACTTACAACCATATACTGCCTCGTAAGGTGCCATCTGTATGCTAGACAGATAACTATTATTGTAAGTGAACTCAGCCAACAGTAAATACTCCTTCGAACTACCTCAAAAGTCAATCACACAGCTCCTCAACATATCTTCTAGTACTTGAATCACCCTCTCTGACTGACTATCTGTCTGAGGATGAAAAGCAGTACTAAAGTCCAACCTTAAACCCAAAGCATCATGTAGCTTTTTCCAGAACCGAGACGTGAAGTTAGGATCCCTATTGGAGATGATCGAGATCGGAACCCCATACAGTCTCACTATCTCAGACACATATAGTTTAGCTAGCTTCTGTAGAGAATAGTCAGTACGAACCGATATGAGGTGGGCGAACTTGGTCAATCGATCCAAGATGACCCATATAGAATCCTTCTTAGTGGGTGTTAGTGACAACCTACTAACGAAGTTCAGAGTTACGTGCTCCCACTCCCACAGAGGAATTCGAAGGTAACTGATGCCCAGCCTTAACCTGCTGGCATGTCAGACATTTATTCACAAAATCGGTAACCTCACGTTTAAGACCTGGCTGCCAGTATAACTTACAAAGGTCTCAGTGTATCTTATTTCCGCCAGGATGCATAACATAAGGGCTACTATATGCCTCCCTCAATATAGACTGTCTCAAGTTAATATCATTCGGTACACAGATTCTCTCATGGAAATAGAGTACCATTTTGCTATTCAATCTAAAATCCTCAGTATGTCCACTTTCAACCTGTCAGAAATAAAGACCCAAAGATTCATCCTCCAACTGTTTACCTTTCATCTGTTTAATCCACGTAGGCTTAACCTGAAGCTCAGCTAGCAGACTTCTATCATCAAACAAACTGAGGCGAGCAAACACCGCCCTCAGATCAGTCATAGCCCTACAGCTCAGTGCGTCGGCCACCACATTGGCCTTACTAGGATGGTACTCAATAGTACAATCGTAGTCTTTAAGCAGCTCAATCCATTTACGCTACCTAAGATTTAGCCCTTTTTGAGAAAGGAGATATTTAAGGCCATTGAGATAAGTATAGATGATACGCTTCTCACCGTACAGATAATGCCTCCAGATTTTCAGTGCAATTGCCACAACGGCCAACTCCAAGTCATGCATCAGATAATTCGCCTCATGGGTCTTAAGTTAACAAGACGCATACGCTACAACCTTTCCCTCCTACATCAATACACACCCCAAACTTACATGTGATGCATCACTATAAATAGCGAACTCTTTTTTAGACTCTGGCTGTATCAAAATAGGGGCCTCAGTCAGTACAGTTTTGAGCTTCTCAAAGTTCTTTTACTGCGCATCAATCTAATTAAACGGCAAACCCTTACGTAGCAGCTTAGTCAAGGGTGCTACAATCAGTGAAAAGCCCTCTACAAATCGTCGATAATATCCTGCTAGTCGCAAAAAATTACAAATCTCAGATATAGTCTTAGGCTGCTTCCACTCCAATACCACCTCAATCTTTTAAGAATCAATCCTAATCGCCTCAGTAGAAACCACATGGCTCAGAAATGTTACTTCTCGTAACCAAAATTCACATTTACTGAACTTGGCGTACAATTGTTTCTCTCGTAAAATTTACAAAACCACTCTGAGATGTTCATCATGTTCATCCTCAGTCGTCGCATACATTAGTATATCGTTAACAATTAGTACTACGAACCAATCCAGAAAGGGCTGGAACACTCGGTTCATCAGATCTATGAAAGCTATCGGTGCATTAGTCAACCCAAATGGTATTACTAGGAACTCATAGTGACCATAGTGAGTCCGAAGCCACTCAGAACTGGTCAAACAGATCATCTATCCTCGGTAGGGGGTACTTATTCTTGATGGTCAACTTGTTCAATTGTTGATAATCAATACACATACACATAGATCCATCTTTCTTTTTCACAAACAGAACTGGTGCTCCCCAAGGAGACACACTAGGGCAAATGAACCCATAATCTAGTAACTCTTGAATCTGGGCCTTAAGCTCCACAAGCTCCTTCGGTGCCATTCTATAGGGAGCGATGGAGACCAGAGTTGTATCAGAAAGGAGCTTAATCCTGAACTCTACTTCACGATTCGGAGGTAACCCAAGTAACTCTTCAGGAAAAACATCTAAAAAGTCCTTAACCATCCTGATATCCTTAACCGAAGAATCCTCAGAATCTAAAACACTGATGTGGGCAAAATACGCCTCACATTCCTTACAAACCAACTTTTCTGCTCTCAATACAGAAATCACATTCGATAAGTAGTTCTGACATTCCCCAATTATGAATACCTCGATGTCCTTCTTAGTTCTCAGTACGACCCTTTTTATGGCACAATCTAAGTTTACTCGATGCTTGACCAACCAGTCCATTCTTAGTATCAGATCAAACTCTCTAAAAGGAAGTTACATCAGATCAGCCAGGAAGATAGCCCCTTAAACCTTTAAAGAAAGATCTTTAAACAGTTTATTTACCCTTACCGATTGCCCCAGCAGACTCAATACAGTAACCTCACTCGAAATGCTCTTAACCAAGATACCCAAGTTTCCAGTCATAGTACAGGCTATATAGGAATAAGTAGATCCTATATCTATCAGTACAGTATAAGATACATCATAAATGAAGAACGTACCCGTGATGACGTTCGGAGCATCTCCATCCTCTCAACGACATGCAACATACACTAGAGTCGGCTACCTCGCCTCAGTATGACTAGCACCTTTGCTCAGTACTCTCTAACCATGGCTCAACCCATTACCACTACTGGCTTGACCACGGCCTCTTGGTGGCTGCTAAACTACTCTCGGTGGTGGTGTTGTACCAGTGCCCAGATCTTGCATCTGGTCGGGCCTCCATGGACACTCTCTAATATGGTGCTTTAATGAACCGCACCTTAAAGAAGCCCCAGTTCTTTTCCAACACTCGCCCTGATGGCGTCTACCACAGTCAGTACACGGCGATTGTCCCGTAGCAGCAACAGGAACCCCAACTCTGATCGGCCTATCAACTCTGGCTTTTTCTTAGGCCTTTAGATGAAACTCGAGGGCTCTGAATCCCTCTTACTCCTACCCCTCTCTTGGTTCTGGTGCTCAGCACACTTCACTTCCTCAGATTATCCCTGAGGCCATCCTTGAAAGGAACACATCGCTCATACTTAGTCACCACCATAGCTCGTAAATAGCGGCTCAATCTTAGAAATTCGGCCTCATACTCGGCCACCGATCTATCTTCCTGAGTCAGATTTAGAAATCCCTCCTACGGGCATCCGCATAACCAGCCCCCACATACTTCCTCTGGAAAACGGTCTTAAAGAACTCCCGGGTCAATCGTTCGAACTGAGTACCCTTTTTAACAATAAGCCACCACTAATATGCCTTATCACGTAGCAGCGATACAGCATCCTTTAGTTTTTTCTAGAGAGTACAGTCTAGATCGTTCAAAATCTTCTCTGTGGCCTCTATCTAATACTCAGCCATATTAGGGGAAACTCTAATAATACCCCTGAAAAGTTCAGCTCCATTAGACCGGAGCCGTTCCGTAACCGACCCTCAGCCTCCAACTCCAATATTAAGCCCAATAACCCTCTCTAGAATCCGCAACATGGCTTGAGATGGTGCATCGTCCCCAGCCGCACGATCATGAGACCTAGATCCAGTCTCAGTAATAGGCGACACTGGCATCTCGCTAGTGTTCAGATTAGGCAAGTTACCAAAAGATGAGGTCCTAGCTCGAGCACCTCTACAGTCTCTACCACGGCCTCTTGTACCCCGTCCACGAGTACCTCTGGTGCTTATTGTCTAATTGCGCTTTGTCTGTATTAATAGTTTTATGTATCAATTTACAGTTCCAGTGTTTATTAACAGATATTTTATGAAAACAGTATCAGAAGTGTAAAGTTTGTTTCGTACATCGCAGTGTCAATCAATATCTATTAGTCTTACTACAGTATCAGTATACACTAACTTCAGTGTTTTCAGTACAGTCTATCTATTAGCCGTGTTATAGGCCGTGTGTCAGCACGTGTGAAAACTACACCTATACTATTTTTTCAACACGCTTAGGGCACATACCCTTGTGGATTCCCGTGTGTGTCACATGGCCGTGTGGCAGACCATTTCTCAGGCCGTGCGCACCTAAATGTACCTTAAAACTCAAGTTTACCAAATTGTGATTACTTGGACATTAAGAAATCATTTCACCATCCATTTAACCTATTCAAAACACGATTAAGTATGCTCAAAACAAGCCAAAACAACCATCTTAAGTATCTAACCAATGTACCCTCATTGGCATCACATTATATATCATCAAATACACAAGCAAAGCAATAAACCATTCAAACTTCTATTCATACCATATTTGTCATAATTTAACTAATTTTCAACTCCTTAAGTTACCAGTTTAAAGCTAAGCACATATCAAACATTAGGCTAAGCTATCTTACCAACATTACCTCAACTATTATTGCATTCGAGGTCAATTTTATCCTTCCCCTTTTTACTCGAAGATTCTGGTACGATGCTAGCTACGAAATAAGACAATTAAAATACATTAATATTACACAATTCAACTTCACATTGAATTTTCAACTTTTACACTATAATTGCTTAAACTTCAATTTAGTCCCTAAACCGAGACAAATTTTAATATCCATATTTAACCTCAAATTTTTATGCTAATTTCACTCTAAGCTAAATTAGCTCTCTATTTTCAATTCTACCACATAATTTCAAAATTTTCACAATTTAGTCTTTATTGCTTAAAATTAACATTTGACTTCACAATTTAGTCCTTTTTCACATCTAACTTAAAAATCTATCAAATTAATTCCTAAAGCTTTAACTACTCAATAATGGTAACATCTAAAATCTTAAGCAGTACTCAAAATTGCAATATAGGTCAGGTAGCTCTAAGTACTGGGATTCTAAAAACATAAAAATTACAAAAAGAGACTAAATTGACTAACCGATTGAAGTTTGAATGTTAAAAACCCCTTAGGTGCTGTTGGTTGCTTCTCCCTTCTCCCTTTTGTTTTGAAATTGCATGTAGAAGATAATGTTATTCCTCTTTCATGCCACTTCTTCTTAATTTACTTATTTTATTTTAATTTCATTCATATATTATTATATTATAATATATATATATACACATTAGATTCATTTTATTTGTTATTTATAACACATATATAAATATACATATAATAAACATAACATTTATTATTTTAACCCATCATCATCCACTTAAAGAGCAATGGTATAATTACTACTCTAGCCCCTTTAATTAATTTAAACATATAATTCAACTTTTAACACCTATGTGATTTGATTCCTACACCTTAACAACTTCTAATTTCACAAAAATTATCTATCCAAAATTTGATTCACTATTAAACTAAGCTCGTACACATTTAATAAAAATACCTACGGGTTCATTTTACAAAAATAGAGTCCCGAACCTCACTTTTCGACACCCCTGACTATTGGGTCGTTACATTAGTGAGAAGAGATAAAAGCAATTTGAACTAGAAGTGGAAAGGATGCGAATAGCGGAAGCTTTGAATGTTGTCGATCAGAAGATTAAGAAAGATTTCCACCATGAAGAGAAAACACTTAAAGTGATCATCGAGAATTTCGATTATCGACTTCTAGAACTCATCTGCCAGCACAAGGTCTATCGTGTAAAAAATAATAAGCAATTAAAATGGCTTCAAAAGATTAAGATGTATTGTTCCCACATCATTGATGAAGGGGAGGACTTGTTGCTGGAACTCATGAAAATGTTAAAGAAATTAGCACAGTGTTGTCCTCAGGAAGATTGATTTTTCGAAATAAGTAAATATTATAATACTCTCCCTTTTTCATCTAGAATATTATATTTGGATTCAAATGACGCCTCTCCTTTTCTCAAAGTAGTCAAAGTTGCTTCCACTTTAGATTTAGATTTGGAACAGGTTCAAATCTCATTTTTTCTGTTTATTTTTTTAATGTACTTTTTTATGGACCTAGAAATAAGAAGATTTTTTAAGTTATCTTTTATTTTGACATTGTCTTTCCTACATTGAAGCTGGAGGGTTAGGGACTTGAATATAATTAAATTTTTTCTTATTTGAATCGTTCAATATGAATGTTGAATTTCTCATTTCTTTTTCTTATTTGAATCGATCAATGTGAATGTTGCAATTTTCATTTTCATTTTAATTTATTGTTATAGTTTAAGCTAGAAAACAACAAGAAATTTAAAGGTAGAAGTTGTTGTGACCTAAACATTTTCAGACTCAACTATTTGATCAGAGGGTGTTAGAGTATAGAGATTATTAGTCTGTTATCATTCTGTTACTTAGTCTGGTATGTAGTTGGTTAGCAGCAGTTACTCATATTCAAGTATATAAATACTTGTATTGTATTGATTCAAGAAGATAAGAATACTAAGCAATTTTTCTCAGTAAATTCATCTCTTTCAATTTGTTCATTGTTCTTATGCAATTGTATAGTATCTAACATGGTATTAGTCGCCTAATTTCCTAGTGTCTGCTTCCGCTACCTATCTATGGCTAATTCAACATATTCCACTTTTGTTGCTCATACTAGCCCAAATGTTTCCAGCTTGCGTTTGATTTAGTCATTTCCTTGTCATGAAATTGTGAAATTAGATAAAAGAAATTTTCTGCAATGGCAGCAACATGTTCAATTAATCACAGAAGGATATGAGTTTCAAGGTTATTTTAAAAGGCACGTTGCATGCTCTTCCTAGATTTGTGGTGTCTCCGGATGGTGTTCTGACTCCAAATCTTGATGCGTCCTTGTTTGTTCAACAAGATAAGTTACTCACCCCTTGGTTGCTCTCTACAACTAGTGTTTCTTTGCTGTCTTGTTTTACAGCCACTAAAATGGCATGTGAAGTCTGAAGCACTACGAATCATCTTTTCGCTGCCTCCACTGGTGCTAAGATGTCACGTATTAAATATGAATTACACTTCATCAAGAAAGGTGAGTTAATTGTTAAAGAGCATATTACCAAGATCCAGAATACTTGTGCTTTGCTTAAGGCTTCTGGATCTATCGTTTCAAATGCCAAAAAGGTGGAGGTTATCCTTGTCGGTCTCTTGTCAAACTTTGATGCGGTGTTAACTCTGGTATTATTCTCATCGGATACTCTTCCATTCCAGAAAATAGTTGATGTGCTATTGGAGTTCAAGAGCCGTCAAACACTGGCGGCGCATGATTTTTTAATGCATGTTAATATGGTTAAAGCTCCTCCAGTTACAGCGGTGACCGAGTTAGATCTACGTGATGTGCGTGGTAGTTGTTCCACATCTGGCTTGCGTGGGCGTGGCTTTTGTCCTCGGATACATTGTTAGATCTATGACCGTTATGGTCATCTAGCGTAACGTTTCTTGTACCGATTCAATCGTGATTACGGCGGTCTGAATACCTCAACCACGATATGATTCTCTTCTGCTCATGATGGATAGGTGCTACATAGTGATTTGCATGGCTGGTCTACTGATTTTGGTGGACTTGGGTTGCATGTCAGCTCGGCAGGGACCATTCCGACGCATTTTCCTAACGGCACCTTCTGGGGAGAATGGCTATCATTTTCGAACTTTGGGGTTCTTTTGCCCCAGCCTAGGGTTACAAATCCTTTTGCTTATAATAAAATGGATGAGATGGGTCACTTGATTGGGTCTACTAGTGGACCTCACGGTAATATGATTGGGTCTGCAGATGGCCTAAGTGTATTTTATGGCCCATATGACAGAACCCCTATGGAGCGCGGTTTAGGCTAGCGTCGTTTTGGGCCATTTGTTGGTGTCCACAGACCGCATGGTGTAGGCGAAATTATTGGGCCGTCTAGTCCTAGTGGATAGGCCACTGCTGGTCTAAGTTTTGGGCAGGCCACTACTAGTCCAAAATTTGGGCACAATTCCTTTGGGTCTACTGCTAATTATGTTGACCTTGAAGGTTCTTCTAGATCTGGCCAAGGTTTTAGTCGCACGGCTTCTATGCAAAATAATAGTTCTAGAGTTTCGTGGCATACTAAACTTTGAGCACGTGTTATTGATTTTGACTCATCGTCATGTATTAGACTATCCCGTATCATTAATTTTTATGCATCTGATTTTTCGATCACTACTTAGTATAGATCCAATTTTGAAAATAATGATTCATATATTCCTATACCTATAAAGACCTCATCATGGTATCCAAATTCAGGGCCTACTCATCATGTTTGCCAGAATGCCTCTGTTTAAATGAGTCCACTCCATATTTAGGTACTTCTTCTTTTTTAATAGGGAATGGGGCCCCGCTAAAATCTCGTCTATTGGAAATTCTATTTTGCATATGAAAAAAATTTATTACATCTCTCTAATGGCTTGTGTGCTGAGTATCTAAAAGAATCTTATGTCTGTCTCTCAGTTTGCTAACTATAATAATGTATTTTTTAAATTTCATCCATTTTATTGTGTTATTAAAAACATCCAGACATAGGAAATTTTGCTACGGGGCTAAGCTCGTAATGGTCTCTATCAATTTTCGACCAACTAGCCTGGTTCATCTGATACAGTTCCTTCTATTCACAACACTAGGATCCAAGATTGCCCTTCAGATAATGATGTTTTTATGCTGTAGCATAAAAGACTTGGTCACCCTTTTGCCGCAATTGTTAAACTTGTTCTTGATAAGTGTTAAATTGTTTCCAATAAGAAATGTCTAGATAATGTTTGTATTGCCTGTCAGAAAGGGAAATCACATAAATTGCCCTTTTCACACTCAAATACTGAATATTTGAAATTATTTGACTTAGTTGTCTCTAATTTGTAGGGCCCAGTGTCTGTTGCTTGTAGAAGTAATCTATATTATGTTTCATTTATTGACATAAGCAGTCAGTTTACTTGGGTTTATCTTCTTAAACGTAAATCTCAAGTGATTGAGTGTTTTCTTTAGTTTCAGAATATGGTCTTCACTCAGTATGGGAAGAATATTAAAAAAATTTCATAGTGATTGGGGCGGTAAGTTTCGTGCTTTTACATCAGTTCTGGCAAGTCATGGGATTCCTTATCTTCTTTCCTACCCACATACGTCAAAACAGAACAGTGTTGCTGAGCATAAACACAGACACATTGTGGAGACTGGTCTTACACTCTTAGCCTAGGCCAATCTACCTATAGATTACTGGGTTATGCATTCTGTAGTGCTGTTCATCTTATCAATCGTCTGCCTACTCCGGTCCTAAAAGGTCAATTTTCGTATCAGGCTCTTCATACCCATGAACCTATGTATGATCACTTAAGGGTGTTTGGTTGTTGTTATTTTCTGTATTTGTGTCAATTTGTGCATCACAAACTGGATTTTCATTCCCAGCCATGTATATTTTTAAGGTATAGCTCTCAAAATAAGGGCTATAATTGTCTCACACCATATGGTAAGGTCATTATCGCTCGGCATATTGTTTTTTATGAGTGTCGACTCTTGTTTCCTTTGCCTATTTTTGCCACCGTTCAGTCTCCTTATTGTGTCACCACATATGTTCCTATTGTTCGACCTTCCTCTATTTGATCTACAGCAGAACCCAGCAGAATTGCTGCACCTTCACCCACTGTACATTCGCCTCCTGCTCTAAGTGGCAATTCTATGCAGTCTGTATTAGTTGAGTCACCAGCTACATGTAGTCCAATACAAACTATCTCAGTTGATTCGTCGGCTGAATTAGGATCTAATCGTAGGGAGCATTGTCATGCAAATCTGTCAGCTGAAGCTAGTCTATTTTGTCCAACCACTGTGTCTTCAAATATTCCTTCTGTTCTTCTGGGAAATACTCACACTATGGTTACTTGGTCTAAAGCAGGAATTTTTAAACCTAAGGCTTTGTCAGTAGAAGCCGTAGATTTTGAGCCACACATTGTTAAGGAAGCTCTTGCTCATAAGGAGCGAAAATTAGTAGTTCAAGCTGAATTTGATGCTTTAATGGCTAACTCTACTTAGGAACTTATTCATTTACCTCCTAGTAGAAAAATGATTGGGTGCAAATAGCTTTTCAAAATCAAGAAGAATCTTGATGGGTCAGTTGATCGACAAAAGGCATGGTTGGTAGTAAAGGGTTGTTCACAGGTACCTAAGTGTAACTTCAAGGAAACGTTTAGTTCGGTGGTCCAACCTGCTACTAGAGATGAGCATGGGCAGGGCCGGGCCAGGTTCTGGCCAGGCTCAACTAAAAATTCAAGCCCGTTTGCTAGGCTTGGGCCAAGCCCGACCCGAAAAATGGGCCTAAAATTTTGCCCAAGCCCGACTCAAATAAAAATGCTAAAACTTGGGCCCCTTATTTTATTTTTTATATTATTTTTATATAATTTTAAAAATCTATAATACATAAAAAATAATAAAAACATCAAAATAAATATTTCTTAACAAATTGAAAGTAAATTTTAAAAAATATATACTTAAATAATACTAAGATAGATGTAACTTAACAAGCAAATATTTCTAAAATAATAACAAAATTAACAATAAAATAAGTTTTATATAATATCCAAACAATAAAAACAAAACAATAGCAACGTAATAGTAAATTGTTAGCAAAATAGGGAGAAAACAATAAGAAAATAATATTAAAAAAGTAAATTTTTTTGTCATTTAGTGGATTCGGGTCGGGCAGGGCAGGGCTCGGGCCAAAAATGCCTTACTTGAGGCCTGGCCCATTTTTTAAAGGGCCTATATTTTTGCCCAAACCCTCCCACATTTCGGTCGGGCCTTCGGGCCAGGCCGAGTGGGCCAGCTTATGATCAGGTCTACTTACTGCTATCTGAACCATATTATCTATTGTTGTATCCAATGGTTGGCAACTTCATCAAGTCGATGTAAACAATGCTTTTTTAAATGGAGATCTCATCGACGAAGTGTATATACAGCAACCTTCAGGCTGTGTTCAGTATGGACCAAATGGTGAGCCTTTGGTATGTCGTCTAACAAATGCATTGTATGGATTACGGCAAGCTCCCCTTGCTTAGTTTGACAAATTGAAATAGTGCATTGTCTCTACTAGTTTTGTCTTATCTAAATCGTATACATCATTGTTTGACTAATGCAAAGAGTGTTCACACGCCGATGGTCAGTTCTTCTATTTTGTCTAAAGATGAGGGCGATTAACTTGCTGACCCTACTGAATACAGAAGTCTTGCCAGTGCTCTTCAATATGTGGTCTTAACTTGGTCAGATATTACTTATGCGGTAAATCGTGTGTGTCAATTCATGCATGTACCTACTACAGTAACAATAACAACAAAATAGTACCAACGTAATAGTAAATTATTAGCAAAATAGGGAGAAAACAACAAGAAAATAATATTAAAAAAGTAAAAAAATTTTGTCCTTTAATGGATTCGGGTCGGGCTGGGTCTGGCTCGGGCAAAAAATGCCTTACTTGAGCCTGGCCCATTTTTTAAACGGGCCTTTTTTTTGTCCAAGCCCATTTTTTAGGCCTATATTTTCGCCCAAACCCTCCCATATTTTGGTCGGGCCTTCGGGCCAGGCCGGGTGGCCCAGCTTATGATCAGGTTTACTTGCTACTATCTGAACCATATTATCTATTGTTGTATCCAATGGTTGGAAACTTCATCAAGTCAATGTAAACAATACTTTTTTAAATGGAGATCTCATTGACGAAGTGTATATGCAGCAACCTCTAGGCTATGTTCAGTATGGACCAAATGGTGAGCCTTTGGTATGTCGTTTGAAAAATACGTTGTACGGATTACGGCAAGCTCCCCGTGCCTAGTTTGACAAATTGAAATAGTTCATTGTCTCTACTGGTTTTGTCTTATCTAAATCTTATACATCATTGTTTGTTAAAGTTACAACCAAGTCCATCATTTATGTTTTGGTCTATGTGGATGACATTATTATTACTGGAAATTTGACTGATGGAATAAATTATTTTGTTTAGTAGTTCTAGAAGTCTCTACTTACGCAAGCACAAATACATTCGAGACCTACTTGATAAGAGTGCTCTGACTAATGTAAAGAGTGTTCACACGCCGATGGTCAGTTCTTCTGCTTTGTCTAAAGATGAGGGTGATCAATTTGCTGACCTACTGAATACAAAAGTCTTGTCGGTGCTCTTCAATTTGTGGTCTTAACTTGGCCAGATATTGCTTATGCGGTAAATTGTGTGTGTCAATTCATGCATGTACCTACTACAGTACATCTGGTAGCATTAAAACGTATCTTGAGGTATTTTCATGGCACTATTAATCATGGACTAGTTTTTCGCCGATCCGACAAACTATCTTTAGTTGGATATGCTGATGCCAACTGGGGTCTAGATTTTGATGACCTTCACTCTATGACAAGCTATTGTGTCTACTTTGGTCATACGTCTCATGGTGTTTTAAGAAACAACAAGTTGATTCTCGATCCACGACGGAGACTGAATATTAGAGCTTAGCTGTAGCTACTAGTGATATTGCTTGGTTAGTTTCTCTTCTAACAGAGTTACAAATCAGTTCTACTGATCCTCTTACTGTTTGGTGTGACAATTCCAGCTCAATAGCTGTTGCAGCTAATCCGGTCTTACACTCCAAATTCAAACATGTCGAGCTTGACTTATTTTTCGTTTGCGAAAAAGTAACTAGTGGTTCATTAGTTGTCGATGAAGTGCCAGCCTGTGACCAAGTTGCCGATATTCTCACAAAATCATTGTCTATCTCTACTTTTGTTCGATTTTGAAGTTTACTTTAGGTCTTACCTATTGAGAAGCTGGGTGATGTTAAAGTATAGAGATTGTTAGTCTATTATCATTTTGTTACTTAGTCTAGTATGTAGTTGGTTAGTAGCAGTTACTCATATACAAATATATAAACACTTGCATTGTATTGATTCAAGAAGATAATAATACTAAGCAATTTTTCTTAGTAAATTCATCTCTCTCAATTTGGTCTCTGTTCTTATGCAATAGTATAGTATCTAACAGAGGAGGATCCATCACATAGACCTACTTTAGAGTAGATGCTATATGCGGAAGTAGTTAGGCAACTTTTATTTTTGAAGCATGCAAGTTCTAAGCTCCAAATACGTGTGGCTAAACACACTTTGAAACTAGAAAGCTTAAAGAAAAGACACAGTAGAGAAATTGAAGAACTGAAACATGAGATTGTTGCACTAGAAATTGAGATACTGAAGCATGAGATTGATGCACTAGAAATTGAGTTTGGTGAAAAGAAATCAAAGCTATCGAAACTAGAGGGGGAAAGGATTCAAATGGTGGAAGCTTTGAATGTTGTCAATTAGGAGATCGAGAAGGATCTCCACCATGAAAAGAAAACACACAAAGTGATCATCGAGCATTTCGATTTTCGACTTCGAAAACTCATCTGTCAGCATAAGGTATGTCGTGTAATAAATAAGAAGTAACTGAAATGGCTTCAACAAGTAACATGAATGGATGAGTACAACATGTCTAAGATTGCTGGTAAATGAGATCTGCCAAACTCCAAGGATAAGAAGGGCAGGTAAGCACATTTGAGAATGTAGGTAAGTTGGTAAGGCCGGATTGTCTGTAGAAGTTTAAGCCCGTGAAATTTTAGCGAGTACACTGAAATTGCTAGTGATAGTGAAACGACTAAGTGGAACCTAAGTCTATGAGCCCGCAAATAAAGGTTTATTGAAAACGAGTAAGTCCACAAGGGCTGCCATTGGAGAACGGTCCGTCTAGAAGTAGTGAGGATTATGGTTTGAAGATCACAAAAGACTGAAATAGGGCAAACTAGTAGCTTAAGGCTAGCCAAAAGGTAAAAGTCTGCTAGGACGATAAGGCACCTGCGCAGTCGGCATCCAATATATATAGAACTACAGGTTGATGAAGTTGTGTGACAGATCAGAGTCAGAATCTGAAATCTAGGGGATCGTAAGGAGAGTCAGCTAGTAATAGGTAATGAATTCCTCGTTCAAGAGGATGGGTAAATGTGAAAGCTCCTATCGTAAAGAACAAGCTCACACTTGAGGTAGAGAATAAGTCCGCCACGAGTAAGTTGAGAAAAAGAGGGCAAGACAGAGATTATGTTGGTACAAATTGCTGTAGACAAATGATTAAACAGGGAGTTGATTACTCTACTTTACATTTTGTTTCTTGAAAACTTTGAAATATTGCTATTGCACTGCTTCACAGAATCTCACTAAGTTAATTTGAACTTATGAATTTATAAGTTTTCACAGGGTAAAGGGTTTTGACTCAAAATGGAGTGGAGGACCCAGCAGACACTGCTAGTCATGGGAAGGGCATGGATGTCATTCAGGATATAGAAGGGCTCTCATTTAAAGGCTACACCTTGGAGGTTAAGTCAAAGTCAATAAAAAAATTTTAGATTTAAATTCAATGTTTTAAATAAGATTGTAAGACAGTATCTTTCAGATGTTTGTAGGACAATATAGTTTAAGGTGTAAATTAAATGTTTGAGAAAGTAATAAGATTTGTTTTAGAAATATCATCAAGTCACTCGGGTTTTTGTATCATCCAGTACCCGAACTTGGTGATCGGGTCAGGCCTAGGGTGTTAGAAGAACTGAAACATAAGATTGTTGCACTTGAAATTGAGATATCGAAACATTAGATTGTTGCACTAGAAATCGAGTTTGGTGAGAAAAAATCAAAGCTATATGAACTAGAGATAGGAAGGATATGGATGGTGGATGACGAGAAGACACACAAAGTGATCATCAATGATTTTGATTTTCAACTTTGAGAACTCATCCACCATCACAAGGTCTACCATGTAAGAAATAATAAGCAGCTGAAATGGTTTCAAAAGATTAAGATGTATTGTTCCTCCATCATTGATGAATGGGAGGACTTGTTGCTAGAACTCGTGAAAAGTGTCGAAGAAACTAGCACGATGTTGCGTCGTCAAGAGGATTGATTTTTTGAAGTATAGTATAATGCGCTCTTTTAACTTTTCATCTGAAATATTATGACATCTTTGTCAACATCTTAGTATTTCTTTATATTTGGAGTCGAATGGCGACTATCCTTTTCTCATGGTTAAACTTGCTTCTGCTTTAGATTTAGATTTAGAACAGGTTCAAATCTCCTGTTTTCTGTTTATTTTTTAAAGTAGTTTTTTATGGACCTAGAAATGGGAAGATTTTTGAAGTTATCTTTTGCTTGGATATTGTTCTTCCTATATTGAAGCTGAAGAGTTAAGGATTTGAATATAATTGAATTTTTCTTTTTCTTCTTTGAATCGTTTATTAAATTATTGTGATCGAAACATTATCATAATTAAATTATTTTTGTAATGATTTTTTTTTTTTTTTTTGTTACTCTCCCTCAAAGAAATAATCTATCTTCTTCAACAAAAGATGGTCCTAACTAGTCTCTGCAATATTTTCTTCAATTCCACTATTCTTGCTCTTTCCGTTAGATCAGAACTCAACACCCCCCGATTTTGTCATCTGATTCTTTTTGTTGTTAAACTATTGGCATCTCTCTCGCTTAAATCCATTCTTTTTCCTTTCAATTTTTCTATTAGTTTTCAGAGTGATTTTTTTAATAAGTTGGCTTTTAGTTGAGATTTAATCCCAATCAACTTGGCATGATGCATAAAATTGCAAGCCTTATTAAGCCCTATTAAGTTGGCAACCCAATGTATCTGGCATTGATAGGAAGTTATTTTCAAACTTCGCTTTTTCCTACTATTTAAATTCTAGTATCGCCTCAAACTTCTGGTTTCTTCAAAGTTCATTTCCAAAAACTTCTGCTAAATATTTTCAATTTCTAGTTTCACAAAAATTGTTTTTTTTAACTCGGGAGTACTGTTTATGTCCTTTTATTTATCATTTGATAAAAATCAATTAAGACTATTTAAGAAATGGGTTTAGCCTTGAGTTTACTGTCAAAATTCTTTCGGTTATTATTTTATTAAAAACTGAATCCATTTTGAAAAAATGAGTTGAGCTTCGAGATTGTCTTCTAACTTTTTCGATTCTTTTTTTTTTTAATCAAAAATCAAATTTATTTTCAAGAAATGGGTTGTACCTTGAGATTGTTGTTGAGGTGCTTTCAATTGTTATTTTATCAAAAATTATATCCATTTTTAAGAAATAGGCCGAGCCTTGAGATTTTTATAGAGGTTTTTTTTTAATTGTCATTTTATAAAAAATTGAATTTGTTTTTAAAAAATAGGTTAAACTTTGGGATTACTGTTGAAGTCCTTTTAGTTATCATTTTATAAAAGAATTGAATTTGCTTTCAAAAAATAGGTTGAGCCTTAGGATTGCCATCGAGATCCTTTTAGTTGTCATTTTATGAAAATTCAAATATGTTTTCTAAGAAAAAGGTCAAGCCTTAGGATCATTGTCGAGGTGTTTTTAGTTTTCGTTATATTAAAGTTGAATCTATTTTCATGAAATGAATCAAGTCGTAGGATTTTTCATCAAGGTTGACAAGATCATAATCTCAAACAAAATAGCTACATTTCATCTTTGCATTGTTTCTGATTTTTAGCAACATGCAAAGAGAGGCGGCTATTGTAACCACATTATGTGGTACATTAGATAAATTATATGATGTTTTGAATGATATTTTGAGGATATTTTGAAGACTAAGAATGATTTGAATCGATTGGATTATGATTTTGTATGTTTTTCGAGATATTTAAGAGTTAGTTTTGATTTCCCTACATCTAGATATCAACACATAAAGGATATGTATCGGTACAATTCAAACAGAATGACTAAAAATGAACAATAACCAAGAGAAGTACCGATACGGTACAAACATTTCAACTCTATTTTGCTTAATTTACGCTGTTTTTGCACTCTCGAATCTCCTCGAATTGTAAAGTAAGTTTAGGTGTGTAAAGGATATGTGCAAGATGAGTAATGTATTTGGTCTAAGTCTAAATTGAGATTGGAATAAAAAAAGTGTTGCAAAAGTGCCTTCTCTCCATCAACCATCTCTTTCAATTCAATCCCTGTTTTTAGCATCTACAAATGTAAATGATTCGGCCAAGTTTTTGCAAATTAATTTTATTTATTTGAAAATTTTCACTCACTAAATATCTATCCCACTCATGATTGTGTATAGGTGTTTTTTAATGAAAAATGAGGAAAGAGAAAGTATCTAAAAAGATGGATACACAGCTCATTTCGTCTACTCTCTCACTTTCTCTTTTTCATCCACTTCTTACTCACTTTGTCTCGCCCAACTCTGGGCCATGCTAAGATCTGCCCCTTCTTTCAATATTTGAAAACCAAGAAACTAATTTTAATTTGAATCATGTTGCGGTACGACTCCACCTCGTCATCAGCGGGAAGTAGCAGTGGCAGCTTATCCTCCTCCTCCTCCTCCAAGCCACCGCAGCAAGATATTGATGGACTACTCGCTGGTGCTGGTTATAAAGTCCGTTCGTCGGAGTTACGACAAGTAGCTCAGCGACTGGAACGACTCGAAACCGCCATGGGTAATTCGCCTGCAGATTTCTCTCAACTTGCCTCCGATGCTATACTATATAACCCTTCTGATCTGGCCTGCTGGGTCGACTCGCTGCTAACCGAGTTAGCTGAGCCTCCTCCCACTTGCTCCTCCGACTTCATCGTGGATCCCGTAAACAATCAAACGGTGGTAAACAGCGCGTGGACCGCCGCCGAGCCTCATACACCGCAGGTGCAACAGAATATTACTTACGACGAGCAACAGAGTTTGGATAATCAGTTGACGGTTGTCACGGCCATGGAAGAAGATTCGGGTATAAGGCTGGTCCACATGTTGATGACTTGTGCTGAGTGCGTCCAAAGTGGAGACCTCTCATTGGCTACTTCATTGATCGACGACATGCAAGGGTTACTGACTCATGTCAACACCGTTTGCGGTATCGGTAAAGTTGCCGGACATTTTATCGACGCTTTAAGCCGCCGTATTTTCCAAGGAATGGGCGGTGGCTCTGTCAATGGTGGTTCGGCTTTTGAGAACGAGATTTTGTATCATCATTTTTACGAAGCTTGTCCATACCTGAAATTCGCTCACTTCACGGCCAATCAGGCGATCCTCGAAGCTTTCGACGGTCACGATTGCGTACACGTGGTGGATTTCAATTTGATGCACGGCCTACAATGGCCAGCTTTGATACAAGCCCTGGCTTTACGTCCTGGCGGACCTCCTTTGCTCCGTTTGACTGGCATTGGACCGCCATCACCAGATGGCCGTGACTCACTTCGCGAGATCGGTTTACGACTCGCTGAGTTGGCTCGGTCCGTCAACGTCCGCTTTGCCTTCCGTGGAGTCGCGGCTTCCAGGCTGGAAGACGTTAAGCCTTGGATGCTTCAGGTGAATCCAAAAGAAGCGGTGGCAGTTAACTCCATCATGCAGCTTCACCGTTTACTCGGATCCGAACAGACCCGGAATTCTCCTATCGACACCGTGTTGAGCTGGATCCGGGGCTTAAACCCGAAAATTATGACAGTGGTGGAACAAGAAGCAAACCACAATCAACCCGGTTTTCTGGACCGGTTCACGGAAGCTCTTTATTATTATTCGACGATGTTCGATTCTTTAGAAGCTTGCAGGGTTCAGCCGGAAAAAGCTTTAGCCGAGATATACATTCAGAGGGAAATAGGGAACGTAGTGAGCTGTGAAGGGTCAGCTCGAGTGGAAAGGCACGAGCCATTGGCTAAATGGAGGAGACGGCTGAGTGGAGCCGGGTTTAGGGCATTGCATTTGGGGTCCAACGCGTTTAAACAGGCTAGCATGTTACTCACATTGTTCTCGGCGGAAGGGTATTCAGTGGAAGAAAATGAAGGGTGTTTGAGGCTTGGTTGGCATAGCCGCCCTCTCATCGCGGCTTCGGCTTGGCAAGCCGTGCCAGCGTGGGATAATCATATGTCATCTTCATTGTAGGGGCAGGGTAATAGTAACTAAGATCTTGCTGTAAATCCAGAGTAATTTGGTTATTTTTTGAAATTTTTATCTTTTTTACGTTTCTATGCATTTCACCAAACTATTTTCTATAAAATTTTACTTGAGGAGAATCTGCTCGTAGCTATTTAGGAATCATTTTTCTCAATCTATCTTTAAATTGGGTAATGCAAGTAGTGGCAATGTATTCGGTTTCAGTTGCATTATTTTAGTAATAAATCAGAATAATTATTTTGTCTGATGTAAATTTTGATCCGTATCGATTGTATCAGCCAATATATGAATAATATTAATGTTTAAAATGGATAAAATTATCTTTTACCTATAATTTTTTTATTAATCAAATTTAAAAAACAACTTTAAAATTTATAATAGAGAATTAATAAATAATAAAAAAAGGTAAAGAATTTACATAAAATAAATTAAATTTCTAAAAACTTCGTTAACACAACTTTATGTGCATTTTTTTTAATTAATTTTTCATTTTATATATTTAATATAGAATGATTTTATTGTAGACTTTTTTAAATAATGTTGTGGGCAATTTTTTCATTTAATTTGTTGGGATTTTTTTTTGCTTGTTTAATTTAAACTTGTTAAATGATAAAATTTTATTTTTAAAGTTTATTGATGAATATTTTATATAATCAATTAATGTTTTTATATTTAAAATTATTTAATTTAATTTATTTAATAAATTTAAATATTTAATATATTAAATATTTTTAAATATATTGATAAATCTAAAATCACACTTCAAAACAAACTGGTACCAGAATATACAAATTTCAGTAAAAAAAAAATAATGTGTCCACTTATGTGATACTAATTACCATAAGTAGAAATTAAGCTAGAAATTGTGTTATAAGGTATCAAGAATTTTTTTTTAAATAAAACTTAATCAAGCTAAGATTTTATATTGAAATGGATTGAATTTATTTATTTTTTTGGCTTTAAAGAGGGATTAAAAATATTTTTTTATTTAGCAAAAGGGTTAAAAATAAAATTAAACTACTAACATTTAAAAGGGATTAAAAATATAGTAATGCCATTAACTAAAGGCCTAAGGCCTACCCTTTGATTATGCTTTGAATGCAAATAATAAAATTTAAACCGTTAGATGGGTTTTAAACTAATCTATTTTGATTAAATTAATTTTTTTTAAAAATGAATGCGGAGAAGAGTGGGGTTGATTTTTCGGGGACAATAAGTATAAAGTATTTATAATAATTGCACGTGTTACCTCACTTATTATATAAATTTATTATTTTACACTTAGTTGTAACTTTTAAAAAGGTAAAAAATGTATTATAACTAAATATATATTTTATGTTTAAATATTTAATTATCTTTAAAAATATTAAAAATAATTAGAAAAAATTAAATTAAAACAAAGTTGAGATACATACATTCAACATTCATAAAAGTGATAAAGATTTTCAAAATTTACATCTATTATAGAGTAGAGTAAATACCAATTATAAAGCAATAATCAACTTTGCAACATCTCTCCATTATCATTTCCTTCGATGAAAAGAAAATAATTTAATTTAGTATATAATTGTATAAAAAAAACTAATACTTTTATTTTATTAGAGGATAAAAAAAATCCGAAAGGGAGGTGATTTTATTTTCAGGTGTTAAAGTTATATTTGGTAATCATGTTTTAGTATATGAGTTAATAATAAATTAATTTTAATTGATCTTTTTTAATTATTCGCATGATTTGTTTTGAGAAACAGAAAGGGATTTTTTTTCATTTTGAAAAGGTCTTATATTTTACTAGAGATTTTATTTTTATCTTTTTAATTTTAAATTTAAATATTTATTAATTATTTTTATTTTATTTTAATTATTATAATATATAAGTAATAAATACATTTTTTTCCTTGTGTTATTACACTAGTAATTAAACCACGTATAAATGTTAAGTGATGTTTGGGTGTTGGAATTCATAATGTGTGTGTGGAACTGGCATGCAAGTGTGTGATTGTGAATTTATTTATGTTGTTGCGAAAGGGTGAGGGGTACCTCACATTCAGTTTCTAAATAATTGAATGGGTCATTGGATAGGCAATTAAACACCCAAATCCTTCTGCAAAGTAAAGAACAAATCGCAGCTGTTATTTGGTCACACCCACACAGTTAAAAACAATTCAGTATCTAAATAGAAAGTTGAAAAAAACCTAATGTAAGTTAAATAGTTGAATATATGGCAGTGGCAGTGGCAGTGGCAGGCAGGTATATGATAGTCACACGTGAATGCTATGCCTTGTATGTGTTTGGTAGAAGCAGGGAGGGGGAAGGGGGTCCATAGGGATATGGGGTTTGATTCTTGCTTCATTGTAATTATTTTCTTGGCTTAGGTATTTAAAGAAAGCATAGAAAGAGAGGTGAAGATGATTGATGATATATGCATGCATGTGGGTATTTACTTTTGTGAAGCAAATGAAAGCAAAAAGGCTATGAAATTAAGGGCGAACGGGGGACCCCTTCACCCAAATAATGAAACACAGGCAGCAACCACAGAGGGCAGACATATTATATAAATAGGTGGCAATGAGAGGATGAGTGAGTTGACTACTCACATGCCTGACCTGTCCTTTCTCTTCCCTTTTCCCACCTGCAAACTGTAATGTCCCGTTCCCTTCACTCAACTCACTATAATTTCCCTTTACTAATATAATTTCACCTTTCTGGTCATCCCTATGCTATCAGCAACACTAATACCTTTTATAAAACCTAATTTAATAACTTCTTTTATTTACATTAAGTACGCAATTATCAAAGGAAGGGGTGAGGCCTGGCGGCAACCCAGTCGATGGAATGTAAGGATTCCATTCATCTTTCACGGGTTAATATAAGCATTCCGATCTTCGCAAATCAAAGTGGGCCAAATTTTTTTAATTTAAAAAAAAAAAAAAAAAGTAAGGTGGGTCCTCATAATGCAACATCTTCACGTGTCAATTTCTTCCCGCGTGTCGACAACGACCTTTGTCACATTATTTTCCCTATTCCATTTCTTCCATCTATTTCCGCCATCACTTGCGACTTCGTGAGAGGCATGAAATTGGTCAATTTATTATTATTTTTTGGATTAATTAATAATTTGGTACTTAAACTATATCAATTTTTTAAGTTGGTACTTAAACTTTTTTCTTTTACTCTAAACTATTACTCTGTTACCTGCTTTAGATGTTAGTTCCATTAAAAAAAAAAAAAACTTTTCTTAACCAATAACAAGTTGAATCATCTTTCTTCTCTCTTTTTTCTATTATCCTTTCTTTTCTCCGAGAAATAAAATGTATTTGAGAGATTGGTTCCAAGAGAAAATTATGGAGATGAAGGGATTATAAAATATAATAGGTTGTTTATGGGAAAAGAAGAAATAGAAATAGAAAAAAAAAAAGGTAAATAAATAAAGAAAATGAAATATAAAATATATATATTTTAATTTTAAATGATGTTTCAATTTATTATAAACCGAAAACGAAGTTAACATTTTGGGTTAAAATAAATAAATCATCAAATTGTTAATTGAGTATTCAATTTATAGAATTTATTTTATAAAAAAGTAGTCAAATCTTATATATATGTGTATATTTTTCTACTATCACCGTGTTTAGATAATTTTATATTTATATCATATTTTGATACAAGAGGAGGGGATAATTTGTATAATTTTTATATGCAATATGAATGATACAAAAAACCTCTATACGGTTTTAAAAAATATATATCACTTAACCCTTACACGAAATATACATAATTAACCCATCAATCATTAAAAATGCATTAATTAAGTTATTTCATTAATGAATTATGTTATTGACCATTAATGTAGGTGCTTAATTAAATGTTCTGTTACTAACGTGATAATCTATAGTAACAAAAAAAGAAGTTATAAAATTTCAAAACTTAAAAAATTTCAAAAAAGAAATTGTAAGAAAATGGTATTTTTTTTCAAAAAAGGATATTAAGAATTATTTAAAAATAAAAATGGAAAAAATTGTAAAAATATTTAAAAAATTATTAAAAATATATTAACAATTATGAAAAACTTTAAAAATAAAAACTTTAAGGGTGTGTTTGAACATTACATAATAACTAAATAAAAGTGCAATTATTAGGATAATAGTTATATTATTCTGTAATTATAATGAGTTTTAATAATTTTTATAAAAATATTTTTAATATATTTTTCCAAAAATTTATGAGTTTTAATGTTTTTATAATTTCATTTTTTTATTTTTTATTTTTTACATTTTCAAACTTCTAATAATTTTAACAATTTAGTTTTTTATATATTCATAATTTTTTAATTTTATTTTATTTTGCTACTGAGTGACTATTAAAAACACAATCAATGAAGGAAATAGTTAGTTAAAAGATTTAATTGATACGTTTTTATTATTATTTTATATATTAGTTATTTTTCATGCAATAGTTTGACACTTTCAAACTAAATTAAAGATTTCATGAGTGAAATTGAGGGTCCCGCATAAAAAAAGGAAATTATAAGAATGCCAATCTGTCACATTCTTGACATCATAATTAATAAAAAAATATAGTGTTAAATTCAGGAATAAATTTTAGGAGATCAAAATTAAATTGTTTATATATTTATAATTTTTAAAGGTTTAAATTAAATTTTTATTATTTTTAGGGGGTAAAGTGTAATTTTATTTTTATTAATTTAAAATTTTTAAAAAATTTAAAAAGCTAAAATGGTAAAATTTTTATTTTAAGGGGGTCAGGTCCCTGTCAACCCTCTAAATCCCTCTTGTGCTTTTGAAACAATCAAAACTGTTTAACTCGTATTTATAATATTTATGTTGGGTATAAATTATTTTTTATTAAAATTTATTTTGATATATAATATTATACATTTTTTAATATTTAAAATATAATTTATGTATTCAAATTAAATTTTATAAAGAATTTGTATCAATTTCTTTAAAATATTTAAAATTTACATTTCATGCATTAAATGTTAATAATACTATTTTTATATTTTTATTTTAAAAATATTTTTTAATAATAATATTAAATACTTAAAATCTTAAAACAAACTTTTTAAAAGATATTATTTACGACACTTTTCAAAAGAAATGAAAAAATAGCTCGAACAAGATTTCAACCTTAGTTATCGGAATACCGATAAATACCTTAATTACTGCTTCATTATATTATTTCGAATAAATAACTTACAATCTCTTTGAAAAAAGGAATCTTGAGGATTTGGTTTTGATGTAGGCTTCTTAACAGGGTTAGACTCAAGTTATTTTTTTAATATTTAATACACTGTTAATAAAATTTTTAGACTTCAAGTATAATTAAAAAGCTAACAAATATTTTATAAGAGTATTAGTAAAATATTAAGAAAATAAATATTTAAAGAAAAAAAGATAAGTGATAATTTTTTATAAATATTTGTGAAATAAAAAAATATTACCAATGGATTAAATATTTACTTTTTTAACTCCAATAAAAAATTATTTAAGCTTTAAAATATTTTTAATTTAATTCAAATTTATTATAAATATTAATATAAAATTATATTTTAATATTGTATATTTCGAAATGAATTAAATAGGGCTAAAAAGTAATTAAAATCGAGGCACGACTCTATAAAAACACCTTTAATTTGCATATCCCACTTTTCTTTTTCTTCATTAATTTTCATTCAAATTTCATTAAAGTTTTGTGTTGACAGCCCTACTTTAGATATTTAAAATTATTTAATTTGAAATTAAGGTTGATATTAAGAGAAAGTGAAAAGACGTTTGTTTAAGAAATGTTGATTTTTGTCCTTTAATATTTTCCACGTTCCAAAAACATTTTAGATAACTTCTCTCATACTTTTAACATTTTTCATCTTTTCATTTAATTTAATTTTAATACTTATATTTAATCATTTTATTGATTTGATATTATCCAGATGTAAAATTTTAAAAATATTTTTTAAAAATTTATAATTAATATTTGTTATATTTTAAAATTTAATCATTAATGTTTATATTTTTTTTGTCAATTTCACCCGTATTTGACCCCCAATCTTTAAAAAAAATGAATTTAATTATCAACCTTTCAAAAAAAAGTTAAGTTGATTTTTTTTAACGAAAATATTTACTAAAACATTAATTTTTTAAACATCACAGCTCGAATGACAATCCATATGTATTTCATGCTACTTTTTTTTATGAACTTTTTATAATTTTAAACATTTTTATATATTTTAAAATTATTTGTTAACATGTCATGTAAGACAAATAGTGCCATGTCATCATAAAAGTGCACATGGACTGTCATGCGGGTTGCCACACCAATATCGTTAAAAAATTAATGTTTGAAAAAAGTGATTTGACTCTTTTTTGAAAGGTTGAAGGCCAATTTTAGCTTAAAAAAGAATAATTGCCAATTTGATAAAAGATGTAAACGTTAAGGGCTAAATTTGACATTATGCCTTAATAGTATTATAATTGCACTTTTGTCTTTTCATACTTTTATATAATCTCTAAACAAAAAAAAAAAATACAAATTACAAATTTAAATATCAAACACACATTCAATAATATTATTTTTCCAGACGTACTGACATATTGTTAGGTAGGATGTTAGGTTTTATTGTCTTGATGTTCTCAATGGAGGTACGTCTTTAACGGAAATAAATAATACCCATATTGTTCTAATTCCAAAAATGGCTAATCTTACTAGTATGAAGCATTTCTGCCCTATTAGTCTTTGTACGGTGTTGTGTAAGATTATCTCCAAAATAGTGGTAAACCAATTTTAAAAAGTATTAAATTGTTAAGTCGATGACGTGTAGAGCACTTTTGTTTCTGGAAGGTTAACAACATATAATATCCTCCTTGCGTATGAAATTCTAGAGGTGTATAAGTGGAAAAGGTTTGGAAAGAAAGGGCATCTTGCTCTTAAACTTGACATGAGCAAGACATACTACAGGGTGGAGTGGAAGCTTATAAAAAGATGATGTTGAAGATGGGCTTTTCGAAAGTTTGGGTGGATTTTATTATTCAATGTGTGAGTACAGTCTCGTACGTTATTATTCTTAATGGCAAAGTGGGGAGGACTTTTTCTCTAGGAAGGGCTTTTCGGCAAAGGGATCCTCTTAGCCCGTATTTGTTCTTAATATGTAGTGAAGGGTTGTCTTTTTTAATACGCATGTCAAGCCAAGATGGATTGGTTATGTAACACCCTTAACCCGCCTCCGTCGTTAGATGAGGGTCACGGGCGTTACTAACAAATCAAAACATTGTCGAAACCATTTTATTTGAAAAGAAAAACGGATGTCGACTTAAAAATGAAAATGGGGAGTCGCCACCAATCTTTTTAGGTGTGATCGGGTCACCGTATAAATGTTTTGGTCTACGAAAAATTAGAGAATAGATTCGGGAGTCGGTTACGCGCGGGGAAGGATTAGCACCCCCGCGACGCCCAAAATTGGTACCAAATTGAGCAAATTTCTGTCTTAAGTTGAAATTTGGAGAGATTTGAGAATAGGATTCTTTTTTTTGAAACAGGGACAATTTGAGTAGAAAAATCGAGATTCCTTTGCCCCGGAAGAATTCGAACGCCACATCCAGCACAATTGGACACGAGGTTCTTTTAAATCCTTCGAAACTAAAGTTGTCTCGTGAGTTACAAAATGTTGCTTAGGAGGGTATTTTAGGTATTTAGATGAGTGAGAAATCGCAACCCAGCACGTTAGGGCCCTATTCCCCGAATCTCTAAATATAAAAACATTGCCTCATTTTTTGGAATATTTTGAATACAATTTTGAGATGATTTGGGTTGACAAAGTCGGGATTCTTTCGCTTCGGCGGAATACGAACATCGCATCCAGCACGATCGGACACGAAGTTCTTGAGTTCCTCGAAACTAAAGATATCTCGCGAGTTGCAAAATTTAGGAGGGTATTTTAGGTATTTAGATGAATGAGAAATCGCAACCCAGCACGTTAAGGCGCTATTTCCCGAGTCCCTAAACACAAAAATATTGCCTCGTTTTAAAAGTATTTTGGATGATGCTTTTCGAAATCATGATGTAAATGGAATGTTGGAGCATGATATTAGCAAGTTAAAATAGCGATAATATTCACGATAAAAGGTGATATAAAAAGAGTATATTTGAAGGGTATATACACGGTAAAAATATGTCTATATGATGTAGTTGGAACAAAGTTTGAGCATGAGATAAAATAATAGAGAATATGAATAATATGATATTGAAGACATGCATGCATAAGATGTACGCATAACGATATTATAATATTGGTATAAGAAGTATGTGGTTAATAAAATGAAAGGAAACATGTTTATATACAAATTGGATGCATAATATGTATAGATATGGTATTTAGACATAGGATTGGGGATAAATGTATGTATTATATATAAAAAATATGTGTACGTAGTAAATAAATATATAAGATAGTATGAAATGGTATATAATATTGAAATGTGTATAAACATGATATGTACGTAATATAGTATTAAGAATATATTTAAGATAGTATAAAGGAGGTAAATAATAATGTCGATACATGACGTAATATTTTAAAAGTACGTATGTATAATATGGAATTGAATATTTGTACACAAGGTATATAAAGAATATATATACATAATACATAGGTTAAAAAAAGTATACAATATATATTAGAAATATTAATACTAAAGTACGACAAATAATAATCATAAATATACATATACATGAATATATTCAAAATATTAATTATAACTAAAACTATGACTAATAACATTAATAATAAATATAATAAAACAATGGTTATAATACTAGTAAATATATTTAAGACATAAATAGGTAACAATAACATTAGAGGGTGTAGTAAAACCATAATATTTAAAGTGACCATACTAAGTATAATATAATAGTAGTAATAATAATAATGATAATGTTTATAATAATAATAATAATAATAATAATAATAATAATAATAATAATAATAAAACCGAAAAAGAAAGAAAAAGAATAATAATAACGAAAGGGGACCAAATTGGGTTAAAATCGAAACTTTCGGGCTAATTTAAAATTAAAAACGAGTATGGAGGGCTTATTCGAACACGGAATGGACATAAGGGGGCTAAAATAGAAATTTTCCGCTCCTTTAAAACGCAGCGCATTGGGAAGGGTTGAATCGCAACACGCGGCAAATCTTAGGGCTAAATTCTAATTTTAAAAAAATTCGATTGCGAAATCTGGAAAAAGCGGAAGGGCTAAATTCAAAATTATACCATCAAGCAAAAACACGCGGATCCCCTGGAGCGGGTCGGGTCCGTGCGCGGGTATGGTCAAAACGGTGCCGTTTTGGGACTTAAATGCAACCCCCAAAACGACACCGTTTCAGGAGGCTATAAATAGCCTAAAACCTCCAAAAAAAAATTCAGTTCTGCTGGGGGAAGAAAAAAAGAGAGGGAGAGAGAGCAAGGGGGGGAGCCGGAGGCGATTTCCGGTGGTCGGTCCGACCACCGGCCGGTCACCAGACCGCCGTGCCGTCGCCGGCGCCGGCCACCGCACGCGGTGGCCGGAAAGGTAAAAATTCTATTTTTTTTTTGCTTTTTTATTACTTTATTTATTCTTTAGTTTTTTAGTATCATTTTAAAAATATACATGCATGGGGATAGATTTTGCAAACTGTGGAAATGGAAAAGTCACCTCGGGAGCTTTCCGTTTGAGTTTCTGATATTTCTCTTTCCGATTCGGGGGTATTCCCTTCGTTGCGATCTTACTGCTCTCGTTTAGCCTTTGTATTTTTGTTGTTTTTTGAAATCTATATTTGTATGCGAAGAAACTGTAAAAATCGATCTTCTATTTTTTGAATTCGGGGTCCCCTACATTATTTTCGAATTGGCTTTATATAGCCTTTACAAATTATTTTTTATTGCCTTCTGTCCCGTTTATTTATTGTTTGCAGGAGCCACTTGCTGGAGTCGGTGGCTGAGGTGACCCTGGGGCGGTGGAGCAGCTGCTGAGTCAGGGGTGGGTTGATTTGGCAGAGCAAGTGGCTAGGGTTAGGGTTTGGGTGCTGATTTGTAACGGGTTTGGGCTTAGGGTAGTTGGGCTTCTGTTTGGGTAAATGGGTAGTTAAGTTTGGGTATTTGGGTGTTTGGGGCTTTGTTTGCCCCGGGCCAAAATTGGCCTGTACAAACATTTAATTACAACATAAGCAAAGGTGCAAACTGACCATTAACATCATATTATACAGGAAGTAGTACATGCTAATTTAAAATTTCAATATAATTATCTTGAACAACTGAGTGATGAGATATGCCATGCAATGCTAAAATTGGTCTTTCATTATCTACACTATTATCACTATTTATCCTCTCTTGAAAGCTAAAAGTTGGATACATAACAAGACTATTCCAATTATTAGCATCAAAGTATTAAACTATACTCCGACTACTACCTTTAATGATATTAGTAGAATGACCTGCTTCACCTAATTTAGGTTTGCTATTTCATTAAAAATTAAAGTAAAAATACTCTTACAGTCCTTACTATAAGTTTATGGGACCCTAAAAATAGTCTAAAAACAGATAGGGGCTAATTCGAAATAATTCTAAAAGTTTAGGAAAAATTTTAAAAAAACTTAGAAACATGGGTCACACGACTGTGTGGCCAAGCTGTGTGACTTTCGAAGTTGGGATACACGGTCGTGTCCCAGCCCGTGTCTCTGCCCATGTAACTCACTGAATTAGGTCACACGGCCATGTCGCAGGTCGTGTGCCAAACCGAGTGTGTCTCACAATTGTGTGATAGATCATGTCTCAAGTCGTGTGTGCCTAAATGCACCTTAGAACTCAAGTTTACCAAATCATGCTTACTTGAACACTAAGCAACTCATTTACCAACCATTTAACTTACTCGAAACATGCCAAAACATTCATCTTAAGTGCCGAACCAATGTACCCTCATTGGCACCACATTTTATAATTGCATGCACATTAGTAAGGCATCAATCATCCAAACTTTCATTCATACTAAACTACCATAACTGAACTAATGTTTTAGCTATTTAGGCTACCAAGCTTAAAATTAAAACACATGCAAAACATTAGCTTGGCTAACATACCAAAACATAGATTTAACCACAACCATATGAACACATAAATACCATTACACATGGAACTTAGAATAATATCAACCAAAAGACCTCCTAGGTTACATGCAATTATAAAATAAAACATCACTACACTTGAGTCTAGGATTGTTGTTGGATGCTAAGTCGACAGTAAGCTGAAAAGTACCTAACCTGTGTAAGGAAAACAAACTATATGTTGAGTATCACTTAGTGCTATTTCTACAATCCAAACAATTAAAACTTGGTGTAAATAATTAAATGTAAGATGTAATTAAGAAATGATATATAGAATATCAAGTTCATCATGCTAATTTATTCATTCTTGTTCACATGCAACAAATGTTGCACATTTTAATATATGGCAATAACATTTCATAAGGCATCTAATAAACCATCTCATACAAAGGTATTATTCATTTCAATTTCCAATCCATGAGCTCATTACTCATAATTCATCAATATTCATAACAAAATCCACCATTCCATAGTTCATTTCACATCTCATTTACATTTCTAATCCTTTGCCATTTCAAATATCAAGCACATCGATTTTTATAATTTATTTCCCCTATTAACATGACTTGGACTCGAATGGATACACGGATCCAATCAACACACCAGTTTGACACCTAGTGCCTCATCGGATAAATCCAAAGCAAGTAATTGCACTCAGCGTTATAATTATTTTTTATCTTTTCATTTAATTTTATTTTAATACTTATATTTAACCATTTTTTTGATTTGATATTATCCCGTTGTAAAATTATAAAAATATTTTTTAAAAAATTATAACTAATATTTTTCAAAATTTAAAATGTAACCCTTCATGTTTAAATTTTTTGTCAATTTGATCCGTATTTTTTAGCTAAATTTGACCCCCGATTTTTAAAAAAGTTGAATTTAATTATCAGCCTTTCAAAAAAGCTAAGTTGATATCTTTTTAATAAAAATATTTACTAAAACGTTAATTTTTAAACATCATAACTTGAATAGCAATCCATATGTAGTTCATGCTACTTTTTTATGAACTTTTTATAATTTTAAATATTTTTATATATTTTAAAATTATTTGTTGTCATGTCATGTAAGACAAATAGTGACATGTCATCATAAAAGTGCACGTGAATTGTCATGCGGGTTGCCACACCAATATCGTTAAAAAAATTAATGTTTGAAAAAGTGATTTGACTATTTTTCGAAAGGTTAAAGGCCAAATTTAACTTAAAAAAAGAATAATTTCCAATTTGACAAAAGATATAAACTTTAAGTGCTAAATTTGACATTATGCCTTAATAGTATTATAATTGTACTTTTGTCTTTTCATACTTTTATATAACCTCTAAACAAAAAAAATACAAATTACAAATTTAAATTGAAATTTTAAATGCACATTCAATAATATTATTTTTCCAGACGTACTGGCATATTGCTAGGTAGGATGTTAGGTTTTATTGTCTTAATGTTCCCAATGGAGGTATGTCTTTAGCAAAAATAAATAATACCCATATTGTCCTAATTTCAAAAATGGCTAATCTTACTAGTATGAAGCATTTCCGCCCTATTAGTCTTTGTACGGTGTTGTATAAGATTATCTCCAAAACAGTGGTAAACTAGTTCCAAAAAGTATTAAATTGTTGAGTCGATGACGCAAAGAGCGTTTTTGTTCCTAGAAGGTTAATAACATATAATATCCTCCTTGCGTATGAAATTCTAAAGGTGTACAAGTGGAAAAGGATTAGAAAAAAAGGGCATCTTGCTCTTAAACTTGACATGAGCAAGACATATGACAGGGTGGAGTGGGAGTTTATAAAAAAAATGATATTGAAGATGGGCTTTTTGAAAGTTTGGGTGGATTTTATTATTCAATGTGCGAGTACAGTCTCGTACGCTATTATTCTTAATGGCAAAGTGGGGAGGACCTTTTCTCTAAGAAAGGATTTTTGGCGAAGGGATCTTCTTAACCTGTATTTATTCTTAATATGTAGTGAAGGGTTGTCTTCTCTAATACGCATGTCAAGCTAAGATGGATTGTTATGCAACACCCTTAACCTGCCTCCGTCGTTAAATTAGGGTCACAAGCGTTAATAACAAATCAAAACATTTAATTACAACATAAGCAAAGGTGCAAATGACCATTAACATCATATTATATAGGAAGCAGTACATGCTAATTTAATTTTCTATATAATTATCTTAAACAACTGAGTGATTGATGGGCGTCGAATCCACCAAAAATAATGCCTACTAAATAACTCTAAACAGTAGTAGAGTGGTAGTAGGGTCAAATCCACAGGGATTGGATCTGTAATCAATTTCGGTTTTCACTTATGAACAGTATGTCATCGTGTCAACTGGTCGTGGCAAGTGTCGTGCTCACGACTCCAAACGCACCTACTAAAAATAAAATAAACAAGTAAGCGAGGGTTGAGAATGTTTAGGAAAGTAAATATTCTAAAATAAGCAATTGATTAATGTAAATTGGAAATAAATTCAAAAATGTGCCAACAAAATAAATAGCCTTAGCCTTAAACTTAGTAAATTCCGTGTAAGAATCGATCCTCGAAAATGGATCTTCTCCTCCAAACGTTAAGCTGGTTATAGCGATTAAGAACGTCCTAACCACTAATTTTTCCTCTTGTAGCTGGTCCCGGTACGTCCTACAAACCAATCCTTACCGATTATCTAACCGAGATACATGTGTTCCCAATTGAAAATTCCGGTAGCCTTGCATTCTGAATAACCCAACTTGAATTAATGGCCTCAACCGCGTGGGTCGTTTAAACTCGATCACTTCCTCCTTGATTTGTTCTCGGAGAATTGAATATAGCACGGCCGACTCGTCTCTCCAATTGTAAGCAAACACGACTCCAACCCAACGTGCACTTTGATTTGGAATTGAATTTAACTTTAAGGGATGATGGGCTATCCCGATACTTAGGAAAAAATGAATATTGTTTGGAAGGATTTTTAGCGTGAATACGAATCTCAAGATTCTTGACCGGAACGAACACCAGCCGAAAGCTAAGATAGGAATTAGTGAAGCATGAAATTATTCATGCTTTGTATGTTTTGAAAGGTGATGGAAAATGAGAAGGAAAATTATTTGGAAAGGGAGTTAGACAAATTTTGTAAAAAGAAGACAAAGTAATCGAATTCCCAATTGAAGTAGAAAAACAAAGAAAATAATAGAACTCCAAAGTGAAGTAGGAAAACTCAATTCATAGATGGCTTTTCAAAGAACCAAATACCCCTATTTATATACATGGATTTGCTAAAAATAGCCTAGCTAATTTAATAAATTAAAATCAAACTAAATAAAACTAAAACTAAAAAAAAAATATTTTTCTATTTTTAGCCTTTTTACAAAGTCAAAATATATGATGAATCCCTAGCTCCCTCCATATTTTTTATTCGGCCCCATCTCTATGATTGTGTTTTGAATTGACCCCCTTTTTGCTCGTTTTTGATGAATCGCGCCTCTAACAAAATTAAATCATAAAATCATCAATTTAGCAGGGATTAATTCAGAAATAAACCAAAGTAAACATAAAAAAATCATGCAAATTAATATGTTTATCAAATCCCCTCTACTTAGCTCATGCTTGTCCTCAAGCATGTTGTTCTTTCAACATTAGAATTCATCTTGTAATTTATAAAAAAATCGAGCCTTTTTTTCCGCATCCTCAATAAATCCAAACAACATCAGCAAAAATAAATAAATGCTTCAAGACATATAGTTCGATTAACAAAATGTCATAAAATTGAAATACGCGAACTAAACAATTTCATTAAATTGAGTTTGAATACAAAAAGTTTGCAAGGCATTATTTATGCATTAGTGAAGAAATTTTAGACACGGCTAAACTTTTTACGTGAACTAGGATGGCAACCCAAGCACCTTAGTCCGGTTACTCAGTTTAAACAGTCTTTATTTTATTATTTTATTTTATTTTTTATTTTATTAGCTTTTAAAGGTTCAGTTAGCGGAATGTTTATAAGTTATCGACTTGTCACTCGAACATTTTTACGCGAGATAAGATGACAACCCAAGCACCTTATCCCGATTACTCAATTCGGTCACGTTTTCGGAACTTCACTCATAACTTGAACCTTATTTATTTTATTTATTTATTTATGCTCAAGCAAATATAATTTTTCCAAACAATCAATTTATACGAAAAAAATCTAGCTACATATATCAACTTTAAAACACAAATGTTGATCTATCTACATACTTGAACATTTATAATAAATTTGCCCAATTGTCCAAATTGATTAAGTATGATATTAAAGGCTCAATATTAAATAAATTATCGAATGAATTCGACGTAAGATTGAACACATGCAACAGAGAAACATGTAGCAAAAATCATGCGTATTTGCCATCTACTTACCAATTCAACCTACCCCCCACTTAATTTATGATTGTCCTCAAGCATATATTAGATGAAATGAAAATTAGCAGCCCAAATAATTAAAAAGAAAAGTGACGAATACTCCCGAAGTGTTTTTAACGCGGTTGTTGGTGTTTGGAGTGACGACTTCATAGGATGTCAAGGATTGTGAAGACTTGGGTTTCCATTGTCCCAAGTCGAGCTTCGATCCTGCTTAAACGTGCTTCCACTGTGAGAGGTTGTTCCTCTTGCTCCCTAGTAGTGGGTTATGGGCGTTGGCAAAAAATCATATTCCCAAGAGTAGTCCGTATACCTAGAGGAACAAAATAAAACGCAGTAGGGGTGCTGGCAAGCAAACTTATAGAATCCAAAAAATATTTATCTAGGCTTTCCATACTATATGCACATGTTAAGAATGAGAAATCGATTTCAGAGGGAAAAAGTGTAGAGGTTAAATTCGTAATATATGACCCAAGTATTAATGGAAAATCGCATCGCAAAACAGTATGAAAGTTTCGTGCAAACCAATATCCTAAATTAACTTTAAATCCAGAATGCATACACCACAAGAAAAACAATTCAGTTCTAGTTAAAATAGAGGACGAATCGTTTCATCCTGAAAAATTAAAGGCCAAAAATCAGTGAATATATCGTAACGCAGGTTCATGCACCAATAAGTCTTTTGTGGTTTTCGGATTATAAAGTTGATTAGAATGGGTTAAAGCATAATAAGCATCTTGAGCATTAAAGTCACTAGGAATATCTAACAGAGCAGTATGATAGGAATCAGATTGAATATTGTCAGGGTCAATGAAACCCATGGCAACATTAAAATCAGAGATCAACATCCAGAAGTCCTTACCAAGCAAACAAAAACATATTATGCTTTGTGTTTCAACAGTCTGTAATGCATTAATATTGAAGCTAAATGTGGTGTAAAACTCATAGATCAATTCATAATATGTATTACAAGAAATATTTGCAAATGAGCTCCAACCAATAGCATCAAAATAATTAATCATAGCATCATAAATATCTAACATATCAAGAGTGGTGAAATTGATTTGCTTACGTCGAACGTCGTCATATCGTGCGTGATGCTTCGGGGTCGAAAAATCTAAAAACCCTTGTAATTGTCTTTCGGTGCGAATGGTGTTGGCTCGTCCTTATCTATTACGTTGACTATTCCGTGTTGGTTGAACGTAATCATCAGGCGAGGCGGGTGGACTTGAATTTTTAGCAGCGTAAATATTGTTGTGCGATGGTGTTACAGGTTCACATGTCTATTTTCGACGACTTCGAGTAGTGGACGATCGTCTTTGACGTTGAAAGATAGGTTCGTTTGCGAATCATGGAGCCTCGTCATAGTCGTTAGAAGTTCGGGCCTCGTCTGAGTTACTTGCATAATATGTTAGTAAAGGTAAAGTAGACTGAGGATTCGAGATTGATCTTTTGAAAATAGTAGAGTCGCTGTCCAAATGTTATAGTTCGACCGATGTCGAGCTTCGTTGGTGACGAGCTCTCTTTTGTGCCACCGTTCGTCATGGAGGAAGAGGAGAAGGCTCATCGTCGGCTATATCGAAGACGGGATGCGCAGAAAATCGGTGCCGATTTCGGTTAAGTGAGACCAAAAAGTTGTTGGCCGCTTGGTTTCGAGTTCGAACCATGGTACTATCTTGGCATCACAAATAAATGGCTTTAATCATTTCGGCGGTGGCGGATTGCGACGACGATGGCGACGATTGGTGACGGTGATCGGTGGCGATAAGGTTTTGGGCCAATTTTCGAAAAGTGATGGTGGGGGTTTTGGTTTTAATGTCGGTTAAGGTGTTGGAGGTTGGTTTTGGAGAAAAGAAAGAAATAAATGAGATGGAAAAGGAAAGGAAGAGCGACGGCGCACGAATGAGGGCGGCGCACGGATGATGGCAGTACACAGCGGTGAGGTGGTCACGAAGACCGATGTTGGTGGTTTTGGCATCAAGCGGCGAACAGAAAAAGGGAAGAAGAGAAAGAAAATAGGGGAAGAAAAGAAAGATGGACGGGGAAAAATGGGACGATAGCGATGGTGATGGCGTTGGAGGATTGGGTCACCACGGCTAGTGTCGGCGTAGAAATGGCCAGTGAAGTGGGCGAAGATAGAGGTGATGGGGGTAGTGAACGGCGGTGTGAGGTTTGGTGTGGGTTAGGGTTTCGTTTTGTTTTTTATTTGAAGAAGAAGATGATGAAAAATGGGTTGGAAATTTTGGGTATTTGGGTGTTTGAATTTTGTTTTTTTTCTTTTTCTTATGTTGCCAATTGAGCCATTTATTTTTTTCTTCTTTTGGCCAATTGGGCCATTTATTTGGACTTGGGTTTTGGGTAATAGGTTAATTTTATGGTTGGGTTAGTGTTTAGATATAGGGTAGGTGGGTTAAAGGGGGGTTGTAATGGATGGATATGGGTTTTGGGGGTATTTTGGTATGTGGGTTTATTGGGTTAATTTTTTAATTTGTGTTGTTGGGTTGGTATTTGGGTGTGTTTAGGTGCAATTGGATTTGGGGTTGGTGGTTTTTAAAAAGGTTAGTGATTTTGAGGTTTTTTTTTCTTCTTTGGGTTTTTATGTCGTACCCACGCTTCCATCATTTTCTGTCTTCTTGAAAATTCATGACTTTCATAGTGTTCCTTTGATAAACACTAAATTATACATAATTTTACCCATGTTTAGCCTATATTTTGGATGAATTATTATCAATTTAGTGAGAATTGGTGCTCTTAATCTTTCTTTTTCATGTCTTACACTCAGGAGAGCATAAGGAAGAGAAAAGAACGGAAAATGGACCCAAAACCGGAAAAAATGGGGCAAAATGTGAAAACGCACGGCCCAAGAAGTTACCATACGACCGTGGCACACGACCGTGCCACACGAAGACCACACGGTCCAGCCCCGACAAACACGGCCAGGCCACACGGCCGTGCCCTAATCGACAAAATCTCACACGGCCTCTTATCAAAGTACACGGGCGTGGCACACGAGCGTGTTCTAGTCATGAGGAAGAGGAATTTCACTCGGATTTGGATACTTAGGGGCTAAGAAAGCCATTCTAAACTCTATATAAAGACCCTAGGAGGCAACTTGAAATATGGTGCTTATTTCCTGCTAAGGGAATACTCTTTTCTCCCAGGAAAGAGCACCATATTTCTGCCAACACAAAGAGTGAAAGCAAGGGATTACTTCAAGGGAAGTCGATTGATTCATCCCAGAAGCCAGAATTCTACATCAAGATAGAGGATCTCCCTAAATTCCTTTAGGGGTTTTTGGGTTCTTTATGTTTTGTTATCTTAATTCTTCTGAGATGTTTTCTTTCTTTATTATGAACTAAACCCCTCAAATACTTGAGGGGGATGAAACCTAAGACGAATCTTGTTATTATTTATTCTTGAGTTATATGATAAATACTTGAGTTGTTCTTAATTATGTGTGCTTAATTCTTGTGTTAATAAGCCTAGGTATTAATTCAAGAAACAGATGTGCTTAAAGCAGAGGAGCAAAAGTCCCTGTGATAAGAGTAGATCTACCATAATTAAGCGGAGTTGCATGCAACCCTAGACATGGGGCAACATAAATCTACCAAATTAGGGTCAAACCTAATATAGGAACCATAGATCGAATTAATGCAACCTAGGGTGTTAATTAATAAAGGAACTTTAGTAACAACCTAGGCCTAGTTGCTCTTCGCCTTGACGGAGGGTTTAGCATAAATTAGGGATCTCTACGGATCAAGTCAAGTGAATAAATCATCTAGCTCAAGAACCAATTACAAGTGAAGTCTAAGTGGATTCTCCCTTAAGTATTGCTTATATCAATCAGCGTTTCCCTAAAGTTTTCCCCAATTTACTTTTTATGCACTTTTAGTTAGTTTTAGAATTAGTTTCAACCAAACTCTTTTATTTTTAGGCTAGATAATAAAAAAGAAGTAAGTATTAGTACTTTTAGTTTCCTTGGGTACGATAACTCAGTTTTGCCACTAAACTATACTACTGTTCGATAGGTGCGCTTGCCTTTAACATCGTGATATTAGTTAGTTTTGGTGTGATCAGTTTTATAAATTTTATTACTTAATATCGCGAGTCGTTATCACCCTCAAAATATCAAATTAACTAAATTAAATCGGAATTTATTTATTTATTTATTTACAACCTAAATTTTACTAAAAATTAAATAAATGAAAAATAAAGGGAGAATAAATTTGAGTTGCCTCCCAAAAAGCGCTTTTGTTTAACATCGTTAGCTCGACGACCTGGAATTTTATTCAGCCAGCTCTTCGAGGATTAATTCCTCAACCAAGTGGACTTGAAGATTTTAATAGAAAGGCTTTAATCGCTGTCCATTGTCCTTAAAAATTTTTCCAGATTCCTCGTTTTTAACTTCGACTGCACCATGTGGAAACACGTGAGTAACAATAAAATGCTTTAACCATTTGTCTGAAGCTTACCTGCAAATATTTTTAATGTAGGGTCATAAAGTAATACTTTTTATCCTACCATAAATTGTTTATAGGTTATCTGTCGGTCATGGTACGCTTTGACCCTATCTTTATAAATTTGGGCACTCTCATACGCTTCTCGTCGAATTTCCTCAAGTTCCTGAATATGCAACTTACGATGCTTACCTGCAGCTTCCAACTCCATGTTGCATTTCTTGACCGCCCAAAATGCTTTATGTTCTAGCTTAACAGGAAGATGGCACGGCTTACCAAAAATTAGTTGATAAGGAGACATACCTATGGGTCCTTTATAAGCAATTCGGTACACCCACAGTGCATCGTTAAGTCACAAACTCCAGTCTTTTCTATCCGGCTTAATGGTTTTCTCCAAAATTAATTTGATTTCCCGATTTGACACTTCCGCTTGACTGTTTGATTGAGGGGGATAAGCTGTAGCGACTCATTGCACCACTCCGTATTTTTTCAAAAATGTATCAATTACTTTATTACAAAAATACGTACCTCGATTGCTGATCAAAGCTCGTGGTGTGCCAAACTTAGAAAAAATATAACTATTTAGAAAATCGACTACTATTTTTGCGTCAGCACGATGAGTAGCTTTTGCTTCTACCCACTTTGACACATAGTCAACAGTAAGTAAAATATAAACGTTACCGAACGATAAGACAAAAGGGCCCATAAAATCAATGCCCCAAATATCGAATATTTCACAAACATGCACAGGGGTTAGAGGCATTTCATTTTTCCGGCTCAAGTTTCCTACCTTTTGACACTTTTCGCATATTTTACAGAAATAATATGCATCTCGAAAAATATGTGGCCAATATAGCCCACATTCAAGCACTTTATACGCAGTTCGTTTGGGACCAAAATGTCGACGACATGCATAAGAATGACAAAAAGAGAGAATCGATTTACCTCAGTCTCTGCTATGCATCGTCAAATTACCTGGTCGGAACAGTATTTCCAAAGGTAGGGGTCACCTAAATATAATATTACGATTTACGTTTCATCTTTTCTTTTTTGGATCGCGATAAGTTAGAAAAGATTATACCTATGGCAAGATAATTTACCATATCTGCATACTAAGGAAAAATCGTCTGAGTAGCCAGCAGACTTTCATTTGAAAAATCATCTTTAAGTGGCGTTTCATCGTTCGATGGAGGAATTCGGCTTAGATGGTCAGCTACCAAATTTTCACGTCCCTTTTTATCCTTTATTTCGAGATCGAACTCTTGCAAAAGTAGGATCCACCTTATAAGTTTCGGTTTTGCTTCATTCTTCCCGATTAGATATTTAAAGGCTGCATGATCAGAAAAAACCATAATTTTAGTTCCTAACAAATATGAACGAAATTTTTCTAAAGTAAAAACTATAGCTAGAAACTCTTTTTCAGTGGTCGAGTAATTGCTTTGGGCAGCGTCTAAAGTTTTGGAAGCATAAGAGATTACATGAGGTTCTTTCTCGATCCTTTGTCCAAGGAGTGCTCCTACGCTATGGTCACTAGCGTCACACATTATTTCGAAAGGATAATTCCAGTTTGGTGGTTGAACGATAGGTGCCGAAATGAGCTTATGTTTGAGCGTGTCAAACGCATCTCTACATGACTGGTCAAACTCAAATTCCTTATCCTTCTGTAAGAGATTGCAAAGCAGTTTCTCAATTTTTGAGAAGTCTTTAATGAACCGCCTGTAGAAACCTACATGGCCAAGGAAAAAACGAATCTCCCTCACAGTCGTGTGGTAGGGTAGTGAGTTAATAATGTCAATTTTTGCTTTATCGACAGAAATTTCCTCAGTAGAAATGATATGACCTAGAACTAATCCTCTGCCTACTATAAAATGACATTTCTCATAATTTAGAATAAGATTAAATTCTAAGCATCTTTCCAGAATTTTAGCAAGATTTGACAAACATATCTCGAAGAACTCACCATATACAGTAAAGTCGTCTATGAACACTTCAATTATTTTCTCGACATAGTCAGAAAATATACTTACCATGCACCTTTGAAACGTGGCTAGTGTATTACAGAATCCGAACGGCATTCGTCTATAAGTGAACGTGCCAAATGGGCACGTAAAAGTCATCTTCTCTTGATTCTCAGGTGCCACTAGAATTTGGAAAAACCCTGAGTAACCATCGAGACAACAATAATGAGACTTTCCAACTAATCGCTCTAACATCTGGTCAATAAAAGGAAGTGGAAAGTGATTTTTCCGAGTTAAGGAATTCAACTTCCTATAATTGATGCAAACTTTCCATCCATTTTAGACCTGGGTGAGAACCATCTCACCTGCCGAATTCTCGATTACGGTTACGCTGGTCTTTTTTCGCACTACATGGACTGGGCTAACCCAATTACTATCGAAAATCAGATAGATCTTCCCTGTATCAAGTAGCTTTTGGATTTCTTTTCTCACCACTTCCATCATGGGCGGATTGAGGCGCCTTTGAGCCTCTTTTTTAGGTACAACATTATCCACCACTTGAATTTTGTGCATGCAAGTTGAAGGGCTCAACCCCTTTATGTCTGCTATCGTCTATCCAATTACCTCTTTATAGTCCCTAAAGACTCGTACCAAATTTTCCTTTTCTATCTTCGAGAGTTTACTCGAGATTATTACCGGTAAGGTGTTTCCTTTGTCGAGATAAGTGTACTTCAAGTAGTCTGGGAGTGGTTTGAGTTCCAACTCTGGGGACTGTAGGACAGATGGCACAAGCTTTGTCTGTGAATGAGTTAATTTAAGAAATTTACCTGGGTTTCTCCATTGTTGTGGCACCTCCATATGAGCCACTGTTTCGTGAACAAAATCTTCAAGGGTTATCCACTCTTCTAATTCCTTTATAGTATCAAAGTCTAGACTCTTACTAAGAATAGCTCGTAATTTATCCTCGTTGCGATATTCTAAATATAATTCAGCTGAAGGGTTGATTATATCAAAATTAGACACGTTAGAAATCATGCTAGTTTGAATTTTACCACCTCACTATTGAATTCTATAATGAGTACCTTTTTTCGTACGTCAATCTTTGTTTGTGCGGTACTCAAGAATGGTCTTCCAAGAAGTATGCCCGATGAATTAACTAAATTGTCATCCTCCATATCGATGATGTAGAAATCTCCAGGAAATATTAGCTTGTTGACCTTTACAAGAATATCCTCCAACACTTCTTTCGAGTGCACCACAGAGCTATCTGTAAGTTAAATAATCACACCCGTTTCCTTCAAAGGACCCGTGTTAAGTAGTTTATAAATTGATAGTGGCATAACGTTAATTGATGCGCCCAAGTCACACATGGCATTTTTTATGCCGACACTACCTACTTTACAGGATATGAAAAACATACATTGGTCCTTATAATTGGGTGGAATTTTCCTTTGTAGAACGGCAGAGACATTTTCTCTGACACTTACCTTTTCATTGCTCAAGATTTTTTTTTTACTCGTGCATAATTCTTTCAAGAATTTTGCGTATCGTGGAATCTGCTTGATCGCGTTGAGAAGGGGTATGTTGATTTCTACCTTTCAGAAGGTGTTGAGGATCTCCTTTCCTTCTTGCTACTTTTTGCACTGGACAAGCTTTCCAAAAAACGGAGGTGGTACTACAAGTGAGTTTTGTGGTGTTGGCTTTACTAGAGCTTTCGTGTTAAGTTTCTTATTATCTTGACAACTATTGTGGACGCGACTCGTGTCGTGGGCGCGACTCGTGTCAAGTTTAGACTCCAAAACCTTCCCACTCATCAATGTCATAACACTTGCATTGTGTTGAAGGTTTGGTTCTGTTTGGGATGCCACCTTACCTTGGGACTCCAAATGGGCCACTGTGAGCACCAGCTTGCTCACTTGTTTATCCAGCTCCTACAAATGCATGTCAGTTTTTTGTTGAAATTTCTTAGTACTGTTAGCTAACTTTCCACTGTGGTCTCCAATGATGACTTTGGGGGTGGTAATTGTTGATTCTACGGTGGTCTTTGTTGGTAAGGTTGATTGAAATGAGGATTCGACCCATAACTGAGGTTCGGGTAATCTTTTCACCCCACATTGTACAAGTTTGAGTATGGGTCATATCGCCTTTGGGGGTGGTTCTAGAAAGTTCCCGACAACATTTACTTGTTCAATCGAATCTTCTTGTAGAATCGGACATGAGTCCGTCGGGTGTTCTGGTTTAGCGCAAATTCCACACAACCGTGCTGGGCTAGTTTTATTTGTAAGCAAAGTTTGAATAACATTAGTCAGCTTATCAATTTTATCTTCTAAAGATAGAGAATTTAACCCATGAACCCGTCTCACAGGTTCTGTGGCCGGTCGGAATTGTTAAGAGTTGGCAGCCATGGTTGAAATCAATTTTCTCGCTCTTTAAGGTGTCATGTTGACAAGCGCCCCCCACTTGCAGCATCTATCATTTTTATTTTCATCAGGAGCAAACCATCATAAAAGTACTGCAAGAGCGACTGTTCAGTCAGTCCATGTTGTGGGCAGTTTGCACACAACTTTTTGTACCGCTCTCAGTAATCGTAGAGTGACTCAGTGTCTTTCTGACGGATTCCTACAATGCCCTTCCTTAGTTCGGCCGCTTGAGCTGCAGGGAAGAACCTGTCAAGAAACAAGTGAGACATGTCAGACCATGTGTTGATAGATCCCGGAGGTAAATATAATTACCACTCTCTAGCAGAGTCGGCTAATGAAAATGGAAAAGTATGAAGTTTAATTTGGTCTTCGGTTACTCCCTAAGGCTTTATGCTTGTGCACACCATATGGAATTCCTTAAGATGGGTGTGCGGATTTTTGTTTTGTAGTCGACGGAAGGTGGGTAGTAAATGGATCAAACCTGACTTTAGCTCGAACGACATTCCTCCTAACGGATAGGTTATACATAAGGGTTGTTGTTCATCCGGTGCCGCTGCGAGTTGGCGTATCGTTTGTTCGGGCATCTCGTCTAGTTCGTTAAAGATTTCTTTGGTGTACGATATGGTTTCGAATCTGGGATTTGGCCTTTTACCACGTTATATGGCTTCTCTCCACAGTTGTCAGGCCAATTTCTCAATTTCTGGCTCAAACTCTAGATTTTCTAGCTCTGATCTGGTCATAAGGTAAACAAATGAAAATTTGAAAATATCTCCAATCCCCGGCAACGGCGCAAAAATTTGATGGGCATCGAATCCACCAAAAATAATGCTTACTAAATAAATCTAAACAGTAGTAGAGTGGTAGTAGGGTCGAATCCATAGGGATTAGATATGTAATCAATTTCGGTTTTCACTTATGAACAGTATGTCGTCGTGTGAACTAGTCGTGGCAAGTGTTGTGCCCACGACTCCAAACGTATCTGCTAAAAATAAAATAAACAAGTAAGCGGGAGTTGAGAATGTTTAGGAAAGTAAATATTCTAAAATAAAAAATTGATTAAATGTAAATTGAAAATAAATTCAAAAATGTGCCAACAAAATAAATAGCGTTAGCCTTAAACTCGGTAAATTCCGTGTAAGAATCGATCCTTAAAATTGGATCTTCTCCTCCAAACAATAAGCTAGTTATAGCGATAAATAACGTCCTAACCACCAATTCTTCCTCTCGTAGCTAGTCCCGGTACGTTCTGCAAACCAACCATTACCGATTACCTAACCGAGATATATGTTCCTGATTGAAGATTCAGTAGCCTTGCATTCTGAAGAACCCAACTTGAATTAACAGCCTCAATCGCGTGGATCATTTAAACTCGATCACTTCCTCCTTGATTTGTTCTTGGAAAATCGAATACAGCATGACCGACTCGTCTCTCCAACTGTAAGCAAACACGACTCCAACCCAACGTGCACTTTGATTTGGAATTGAATTTGGCTTTAAGGGATAACTGGGCTATCCTGATACTTAGGAACAAATGAATACCGTTTGGAAGGATTTTTGGTACGAAAACGAATCTCACGATTCTCGACCGGAACTAAAAGATAGGATTTAGTGAAGCATGAAATTATTCATGCTTTATATGTTTTGAAAGGTGATGAAAATTGTATGAAAGGTGATGGAATTGAGAAGGAAAATTATTTGGAAAGGGAATTAGACAAATTTTGTAAAAAGAAGACATAGTAATCGAATTCCCAATTAAAGTAGAAAAATAAAGAAAATAATAGAACTCCAAAGTGAAGTAGGAAAACTCAATTCATGGATGGCTTTTCAAAGAACCAAATACCCTTATTTATATAAATGGATTTGCTAAAAATAGCCTAGCTAATTTAATAAATTAAAATAAAATAAATAAAAATAAATAAACTAAAACTAAAACTAAAATAAAATATTTTCCTATTTTTAGCCTTTTTACAAAGTCAAAATATATGATGAATCCCTAGCTCCCTCCATATTTTTTATTCAGCCTCATCTCTACGATTGTGTTTCGAATTAGCCCTATTTTTACTTGTTTTTGATCAATCGCGCCCCTAACAAAATTAAATCATAAAATCACCAATTTAGCAGGGATTAATTCAAAAATAAACCAAAGTAAACATGAAAAAATCATGCAAATTAATATGTTTATCAGTGATGAGATATACCATGCAATGCTAAACTTGGTCTTCCACTATCTACACTATTATCACTATTTATCCTCTCTTGAAAGCTAGAAGTTGGATACATAACAAGACTATTCCGATTATTAGCATCAATGATTGAACTATACTCCGACTACTACCTTCGATGATATTAGTAAAATGACCTACGTCACCTAATTTAGGTTTGCTATTTTATTAAAAATCAAAGTAAAAATACTCTTACAGTCCTTAATACAAGTTTACGGGACCTTAAAAATAGTCTAAAAATAGACAGGGGCTAATTTGAAATAATTTTGAAAGTTTAGGGAAATTTTCAAAAAACTTAGAAATATGGGTCATACGACTGTGTGGCAAGGTCGTGTGATATGCCCAAGGTCGTGTGACTTTCGAAGTTGGGACACATGATCGTGTTCCAGCTTGTGTCTCTGCCCGTGTAACTCACTGACTTGGGTCACATGGCCATGTCGCAGGCAGTGTGCCAGACCAAGTATGTCACACGGCTGTGTGATAAATCATGTCTCAAGTCGTGTGTGCCTAAATGTACCTTAACACTTAAGTTTACCAAATCACGCTTACTTGAACACTAAGCAACTCATTTACCAACCATTTAACCTACTTAAAACACAATTAAACATGCTTAAAACATGCCAAAACATTCATCTTAAGTGCCTAACCAATGTACCCTCATTGGTACCAGATTTTATAATTGCAAACACATTTGTATGGCATCAATCATCCAAACTCTCATTCATACTAAATTGCCATAATTAAACTAATGTTTTAGCTATTTAGGCTACCAAGCTTAAAACCAAAACACATGTAAAACATTAGCTTGGCTAACATACCAAAACATATATTTAACCACAACCATATGAATACATAAATACCATTACACATGGAACTCAGAATAATATCAACCAAAAGACCTCTTAGGTACATGCCATTATAAAATAAAACATCATCATGCTTGAGTCCTAGATTGTGGTTGCATGCTGAGTCTACAGTAAGCTGAAAAGTACCTAACCTTTGCAAGGAAAACAAACGTACGTTGAGTATCACTGTAACACTCCAAATTTTTTGTAATTTTGGCTTTTGTGATTTGTTATGTACAAAAATATCTGAATGTATTTCTGCATTAATTTGACATAAATAATTATATGCTTTAGTGGATATGTGCCTTGGGTGTGCTGGGGAGGTCCCAAGTTCAAGTATTAGTTTGGGCTAAATTTTGGGTTTTTATTGAATAAAGCCTAACTCTTGGTAATTAGACTTTTAAGTAAAAGCTGGTTAAGATATGACGAAATGGGCCTATTGGTCTGGTGGCAGAGAGAGTGATAATATTACTTGAGGATTGAGGTTTGAGCCATTGCATGCGCAGTAAGGGGGTTAATTTTGCCACTTTGGACGGCGAGAGTTTGAGTTGGACTGAGAATCTAATAATGGAGTATTCGATGGAGAGAAATTAAGGATTGAGGGGGGAATCAAATCAGTTTCCTTTCTATCTCTTTTTTCCCCTTTTCAGAAAATTCGGTTTACATATTATTTCCTAAAGGATTTCTGCCGATTCTTGATCTCCCAAAACATTTTTGCTGCCGATTTTCCCTTTGCTTCTCCCTTATTAGATTCGATTTCATGTTAACGGGCTTTGCGATTCTTAGTCGTGTTAATCATTGGAGTCATTCAGAATATTAGAATCGATTATTCATAGAGTTGTTTTGAAGTAGTGATCGTCGGGTTACGGTTTGGAAGGGCTCAAGAGTGTTTAGGCATCGGAAAAACTCTAAGTGTGTACTTCGATTACACAGAAAATAGAATTCGACGAAAGCCAAAAATGAAACTGTTGATGCCACACGGACGTGTGGAATGCTCGTGTGGAGGCTGTGTCGCGAGATACGGTCGTGTGATTGCTAAACTAGGCCATGTGCCCTCGACAAGGGCATGACGGACACGGCCGTGTGAGGCTGGCGAAGCCGTGTGTGGGATACAGGCTCGACCAATTGGGCCGTGTGGGCCTCACAAGCATGTGGGTCTACACAGGTGAACCACACGGGCGTGTGAGTTTTTAGGTCAGGCCGTGTGATCCACACAGCCAAGGCCAAATTGCGCCATGTGGGCTACACGGGCGTGTGGGCCCACATGGGCAGACCACATGGGTGTGTGAGCCCATTTTTCTATTGTTCTGAAAGGTTGTATGGGTCCTCAAGTCAATTGTGACCTGATGTAGGGTCGGTAAGTGTTACTTAGATCCCTATTCTGTGATGTGATAATAACGAAATATATGTGATAGCATGTTATAATTAGCATGTGTATTGATTTTGTTCTAATATGTCTGTATGATCTGTTTTTCGACTTATAAGCATGCCATAATTTTATGTTGCATTGTATTGGGTGGGGATTGATGTTGAAGTGAAGGAAGTTTGAAAGGCTATTAGCTTGTTGTCTGGCAGCTAAGCTACATATACCTGATATGTGCCGTTTCACGGTACCTTATGGTGTGCAGGGTTGGATGGGTTGATTTTATTCCCATACTTGGTGTGTAGGGCTGGGTGGGTCGATTTTATCCCCACGTGGTGTATAGGGTTGGACGGAGATGGTGTGCAGGGTTAGTGGGCATGATATACGATATTCTGATCTGTTATGCATTCTGTTATCTATTTCTGTTATCTGTATGTATGCATGCTGTACTGTACGGATGTACACACTGAGTTTGCAAAAACTTACCCTTTTTATTTGTTTTTCTGATAGGTAATCCCCAGCAGTAGATGGATCGGTTTGGGAGGGCTCGATGGTGACCACTGCTAGATACATTCCAATTTTCACGGTTTTACTATATTACTATTTTTAATCATTTTGGGATTTATTATGTAATTTCAGACTTGGACTGTTTTTTATTTTTATTTAGGTTTCTAAATTATTATTTATAGATTTTTAAACTGCAACGCCATAAAAGCATCATTTTCCTAAAAATTAACTAAGAGCTTCCGCGTAAAAGAAATGTGTTTAAGCAAATAAGTTGATTCGCGATTTTATGACTTAAGTAATGATAATAACTGAAACGATTTTTAACCTAGGCGTTTCCAAAAGCACTCTCTTGTGACACCGCCAGATTCGGCCGTAGCGTCTAGGCCGAGTTTGGGATGTTACAATGACTTAGTGGTATACTTGGTGTAAATAATTAAAATGTAAGATGTGATTAAGAAATGATATATAGAATATCAAGTTCATCATGCTAATTTATTCATTCTTGTTCACATCCAACAAATATTACACATTTTAATATATGGCAATAGCATTTCATAAGGCATCTAATAAACCATCTCATACAAAGGCATTATTCATTTCTATTTCCAGTCCATGAGTTCATTACTCATAATTCATCAATATTCACAACAAAATCCACTATTTCATATTTCATTTCACATCTCATTTCCATTTCTCATCCTTTGCCATTTCAAATATCAAGCATATCGATTTTTATAATTTATTTCCCCTATTAACATGACTCGAACTCAGACGGATACACAGATCCAACCAACACTTCGATTTTAATATATGGCTAGCTCTTTTACATGCATCTTTCTTGTAACACTTCGAAATTTGAGGTTAGAAGTTATGGGTATTTGTTTAGGGTCAGTGTGGAGGTTAGGTAATTGTGTTTGTTTTCACGTTTTGATGTTAGAATAAGCCTGTTGATCTGGTGGTCGGTTGTGCATTAATTTATCTCTAGGCCGCGTGTTCAAATCCTCATGTGCGTGTTTTAGGGAATTATTTTTTAAGCCTTAATTTTTTAAGTTTTAAAATTATTATTTTTAATTAGTATTTATTTTTAAGTCTCAACAGTTTCACATTTTTTCTCCATCTTCAATGCAGTTCTTTTTGTTCCCCACCCTCCACATTTTCCCCTTTTCTTTTCATCCGTTCTTCTTCTTATTTTCGTTTTGGTGATTTTTGGAACGGCCGAACTTGTGTTCCTTTCAATTGGGTTTCAAAATCAGGTAAGAAATGTCTCTTGCTTTGATAAAGGAATTGCTTCATTCTAGGTTTTAGGTTTGGTTTTAGTCAATATTATCGTTGCTTATAATTTAGTGTGTCAGCTTGAGTTTTTAGCATTGGGGTTTAAGGAGTTGATAGTTTTTGGCACTCTTAAATCGCGTATCACGTGTGTGTTTGGGAACCTTGTAATTTTGATAACAAATTGTTGGATTGTTATTCTTAAATTTAACAATTTATGTGTGTTTCTAAAATTAGCTAATCGAAGTGTTGTTTGGTTGTCAAATTGCATGAAAATTGGTATATTATGGTGTGTTTTTTTAAACCATTAAAAGGTTAGGAATTAGTGTTGAAGGAAATTCACGTTTTAGCCAGTTTTTAAAGTGGTTTCCTGACCACACGGGTGGCCACACGGGCGTGTGCCCCACATGGGTGGTTCACACAGTGGCTTCTGTGTCTGTGTGACTGATAGTGTTTGATGTGCATTCATTCATGAGCATAAAATTGGGGTTTTGGTTGTGAAGAGAATGAAGTCTGATCTGATTTAACAGTTTCAACCGTAATGCATCTGTATAGCGGTTTATCGCACAGTACGATACATATGGCAACTCAGCTGCATATTGTCGTTTACATGGGCCTTTTGAGGTTGGTTGAGCTTCTTATAGCTCATTCGTGGTGTGAACGGGGATCGGAATAGTGTACGGTTGGTAGGGTGGGTTCGTTTTCAATCCATTTTGCATTCGTACATATATCTGGTTTTGCAAACATCTATCTATTTGAGTGATATGTTTACAATGATATGATGTACTTTGATTGTTACGTATGGTTGGGACGTTAGTTCCGTGCTTACATTTTGAATTTGTAATAGCTTTGTAAGTACGTTTCACTAATGAACTGCTATCTAAAATTCTGTTTTGTAACTTTGTCGTTTGTTTTTGAACTAGTACTGAGCTCGTGTAGCTCTCCCCCTTAGTTTTTTTCCCTTTCAGGTACTCACGTTTCTGTAGCTTAGACTCGGGGTTAGAGGCCTCAAACGGATAAGTTTCAAATTAGCTACAGTAAGGGTTTTGGTTAAATTTTTAGTTTTTCTAAATTGCTTTGGATTGTAAGTAAATATCCAGAGAGACTGTAGTACAACTTAATTTTGGTTTTTCGTAAATTTCCTTTGGATTGAATTTTAGAAACAACGGATCTTTATTTTTGAATGCTTATAACTCAACTTAAATTTTCTGTTTTAAATTGTAAATGGTTTCATGATTTAGTATGAGTCAAGTAAACTATGTTGAATGAAACTTCGACACTTCATTTTGTAAATTGCTTTTAGATTATTTCGATGTTCAATATAACCTTCGGGATTCGATCTAAACTTCTAGGCCGTATTTTGGGGCGTTACATTTCTTTTTCAAAGTTAAAGGCAATCCTAATACAAAGTCCATAGTGATTTGCGTTCAGTTCGATTCAGGAATCATTACAGGTTATAGAAACCCTGAAAGGACTTGGTGCTTGGTCTTTACGTTGTTGAGAAATGTGCCCATATTGTAGTAAATATGTAATTATTTTTCTATTTATTTAAACAATGAATAAATAAATAAATTTGATTTCACGTTTCACTATTATGTCTTTTGTATTTATGTCTTTTATATTTTGCATGCATAACCAAATTGTGACAAGCAAATATTAGCTCATTGATTGTTTAAAGTTTAAACTAAAGATAAGTGGCATTGTAAATAACGTTTACACTGCAAGAAAGGCAACTTATTTCAGTAGATAATCTAAATGAGTCTGTAATCCCATAAAAGAATCAAAGTGAGCATTGGATTCAAATAACGAGAAGGATTATTATATTGTCCACAATTTTAGTTGGAGGGATGGCTAGTTTTGGCTATCAGAGTAGTTGACTCCACGGGTAGGAATATAGATGTATTCATTGGTAGAATGATAAATTGAACTAGACCAAATATGAATTAATTCTGAATTCGTTTGCGAATTAATTCACTTGTGATGTTCATGGTGTGATTTACCTAAATCCTGAGTTAGTCACTGACCATGCATATGTAACTTATGTGCTTTGATATAAGTGGAGGCTTAAGCTCTAAAGATGATCGAGCCCATAGTCGGTATATTGGGTACATGACTTCTATATGGCATGGCTTTACTAGCAACAGTGGAATTCATAGGTCAACTAAAGAGTTAATGATATCCTTTCATTGGCATTGTGTGGATTGATAAATATGGAACGTGGCCACTAGTTGCTTGTTCTCGAACGAGCAATTTATCACAGTCATTTTTTGGCAACGATCATATTAATCATTAAGAAGACATAATGGTGACAATAAGATAAAATAGGATTGTATTGAGTGAACGAATTTAATTCAAAAGAATGAAGGATATCATATGATGGTGACACACACATGACGAGGTCATTGGACAAAGCATTTGGATGATTTGTTTTCATAAAGAGTATACAATAAGGAATTTTTAATCATGATGCTTCTTGTGGACTGACTCCATGATTAAGTAATTGCGAATTATCGAAACGATGTTTCTAGATATAATTGCAATCACTAGAGCCTAATTGTATATGTCCGATTGGTCCCTCCACTAGCTCAACAAAAGCTCAATCGAATTGCATTTGAATCAGAAGAAAATCCTACAACTTTGGGAATAATTTGATTGAGTCGATTTATTCGATGTGAAATTAAATTAGGTGGTCATGAGAATTGTTCAACTAGAGAAATTAATTAAAGATTTTTCTTGAAAAATTAATTTAGAAAATCTAAGTGATTTTTGGAAAAATTAATTTTGATCAAGTAAAATTAAGTTGATCAAATTAATTAAAATTAATATGATATTTTTGAAAGTTAATTTTCAAGTCAGACAATTGGCTCAATGGGTAATTGAACTTGAAAATTGGACCTAAGATCGTAAATTGGGCCTGGGAGCCCAAAATCAAGACTAAGACCCAAAAACTGGTCGAATCGAGCTCGATATGTGAAACCGGACTGATAGTCGAACCGATGGCTAGACCAAACCAGTCAGGTCATCATTGACTCGGACCGAACTGACAACAATCGAACTGGCTTGGGATGCTATAAGGGTGTTACGCTTGCATCACTGGACACGGCGATGCCAGTGATGGCAATGGCGACGTCCCGATGGCCAACAGTGATTGGTCATTGGTGGTTGAGTAGTGGAAGAGTTCAACTCCTACTGGGACTCTAACAGAGAATTTGATTTCAGATTAATTATTCTAAAAATAATATTATTTTAATATTTTAATATTAATATTAATTTAATACTTATCTTAATAGTATTTTATTAATTTAATATTAAAATGATTATCTTAATATTAAATTTAATTTAATGTTTATCTTGTAGATAAACATTTTATTATTTTAATATGATTTAATATTAAATTTAATCTAATATTTATTTATATTAATTTAATACTAAAGTGATTAAGTTTAACCATAGTTGAACTCTCTAAATCTCCTTATATAAAGAGAGCCTTGGGTTATTATTTACACACACTTGAATTCAAGAGAAAGTTGTAGAGAGAAAATTCTTTAAAGAAATTATTCTAGAAAATTTTTAGAAATATTTTTTTGATTTACATCTTGACCCAGAAGTTTAGAGAAATTGCAAAATTACCCTACTGGTAATTTTTGTGAAAAATTTTCTGATTCGAAGTGAGCCCACAATCGGCAGACGTGAGCTTGAGGATAGCGGAGAAGATTATTCGGTCGAAGCGCTCATCTTAGACTACTAAAAAATGTACAATTTTGATTAGGTGTTTATTATTTTAAATATCACAACCAAGATCTTGTTTTGGAAAATTTTTAATACTTTTGTTTTTCCCTAAATTTATTTTCCGCTGTGTTTTCCAAACCCGTTTTTCTAACATACTTGTTGACATACCAAACACTTAGCTACGTATTCAATTATTTCCCAACCACCGATACCACAGTTTCAAGTCATTAAAGATCTTGTTGCCACATGGATGCGATGCATCATATAGGTATTGTTGTGAGCTCTGTGAAGAATATCTCGCTTCAATTCTGAATTCTTTGACACACACAAACGGTTATGAAAGTACAAATTCCCGTCATCACCTATGCTAAATTCATTGGTTTGATTGTTTTCAACAAGTTTCCACTTAGTTTCCAACTAATTGTCATCTTTTTGCAACTCCCGAATTCTTTGAAGAAATACAAGTTTAGCTCTAAACTCAGCCAGAATAGAGTCGTCTCGCTCTAAAGTCAACCACGACATTGGCTTTTCTGAGATGATAGTCAATGATTAAATCATAATCTCTAAGTAACTCAAGCCACCCATGCTATCTCAAATTCAATTTTTTCTGTGTTAGCAAATACTTTAGACTTTTGTGAATTTTAATTTTTCAATAAAAGGAAAACTAGGGCTCTACAGATAATTACTTGTAAATCAGGTTCTTTAGAAAAAAATAAATTAATTCTAGATAAGAAAATGAGGGACCCAGAATAAAAACTTACTAAAGTTGGATGACTAAAATGAGTGTATGTAAGGTAAAATTAATATCAGATGACTAAACTGATAAAAGTATGTAACGATAGTGCCTATATTATAAACTTTTTTTATGTTCAAAATAAAAATTTATAAAAATTAGGTGACTAATTATGTAGTTTGCCCTTAAATTTTTTTTAGAACAATTAAAAAAATCAATAACATTGTTTTGAACAATTTTTACAAAAAATTAGAAACGCTTTAATTGTTCAAAAGTAATTTTGAAAATGTTAATATACTATTTTTCACGTCACCTTTTTCTTAATGGCGTTAACGGTTGGAGCAAATTGATAATGGGTTAAAAATTTCAGGTGTTAAATTGATAAAAAAAATTCTTTAGGTACCAAAATAATAATGGATGAAACTTTAGGGGTAAATAGTATATTAACTCATTTGAAAATGATGGCGACAAGCTAAAATTCGGTGTTCGTTGTTTCCAGCATCGCGTTATTATTATTATTTTTTTTACCTAACATATTTATAGTCGTATCCTACTTTTCAATCGTTTGACTTTTTTGCCCTAAATATTTTTAAAATTTTAAATTATAAAACTGCTTTTAACATGATTTTATTGCGAAATCATTTTTAACTTATCAAAGAATTAGATTTAAAAAATATTTTAAAATACGATGATAAAATTTATTTCAAAAGTTAAATATAATAGTAAAAATTGAGCTCTTAATCAAGTATTAGGATCTTGTCTATTTTTTTTAATTACTGTGAATATTTAATACATTGATAATATATATTTTTATTTCATAAATTATATTAAAAAATTATCATATATAGTTTTTTTAATTTTTTATATTATATCTTTATAAGATATTTGTCAACCCCTAACCTTATTTATAAAATTTAAAAACTCCACTTTTCATATACTAAATATTTTTCTTTGTATCGCCATTTAATTGTATATAATCAATCTATTTAAAATAAAAGTGAACTTGAGAAGGATGTAGGTTTTGGTTTATGCCTATCTCGGATTCAACAATCCTTAGTTCTTTACCTTCTATTAAGAAAAGGTTTGTATTACGATTTAGCTATCAAATTATACATATTTTCTTACTTTTTTTTTTATCTAATTCTTTTTAATTTCATTTTGATACCTAAATTATATATTAGTTATAGTTTTCAGTCCAAAACTTTAAGGTGTTAAATAAATAGGTAGTACACTCAATCAAAGAAAATATGCCATGTGTATGACTTCTTCCCTAATAATCGATGACATAACCATTTCGATGATATGGTCATTAACCATCGGCTCACGTTGACTATAGACCAATAAAACATATATTCTAACCAAATTAGGATTTTTAGAAATTTTCTTTTTCCTTTTCCAATCATTTTTATTTTACATAATGTTTTATCTTATATAATTGATATATTATACTTTTTCGAAAATTTTTAACTAAATATTTTATATATGTTTTTCAATTTATATATATTAAAATTTGTTATATTTTATATAATTTTTACATAATTTACATATTATAGAATTTTTTTAATTTTTTGAATTTAAGATTGTATTTGTTTAATTGAAAACAACTTGCAAAAAATAATTTTTGAAAAAAAGCATTGATTTTCTAGGAATAAAAACTTTTTTTTTGTGGCTCGATGATTTTAGGTAAAATATTTTCTATTTTTTTACTAATATTTTTGGAAAACAAACCCAACATAAATTATATTTGTTAGAAAATATTATAGAAGCATTTTCCTTTAATAATTGAAATTTATTTTATAATAATATAGTATTTTATTATAACTAATATCTTTTATAGATTTAATAATAACGACTAATTAAAATTTAATCCTAAGTTACTTATATTGCAAATATGAGAGTAAACAATGACACATTTGAGGTGAAACATGAAGGTAAGCAAGATTTAAATAAATACTCATATTTATATTATTAAAATGTTCATATTTTATACTATAAAACATTTATTACTAAAATTTTATAAATTTTAATAAATATATTTATTATTAAATTATTAGTATAAAATTAATAATATTATTTATTGTTAATGTTAAAACTTATTATTAAAAATTCTAAAATTAGATGATTTTATTAAAATGATAATTTATAGTAATTATATTATCGAATATAAATATGTGTGTTTTTTTTTGTTGAAAAAACTAATTACATTAAATAATATCCTAACCTACTTATACCTACCTATTAACCTAAACCTTCTCCTAATAACTGTCTTGAATCCTCATTAAAATTTTTAAACAGATGCCACGCTTGGATAGCAACGTACTAGCTTGCTCAGCATAATGATATCTTAATGGTTTTTGTTATGCTCCATGTTAAACCTTGAAAAACGAATAAGTTCCTATTCTTCCATAAACGACATGCTATCAAACCAAAAAGAGTAGTTTAGAGAGCCTTAGCTCTTGACAACCATGCACTAGTTTCTAATTTTGTCTCCACCCAGTCTAGGATTGCTACTTGGAAAAGAATTGGGATCTCCAACTTGTAGGTATGAGATTTAGCCACACTTCTTTAGCTGCTGGACAGTCTTTGAGCACATGTAAAATATCTTCTATGTTATGGTGGCAGACTGAACATGATGTGTTTTGACCTATCCCTCTACGTACTTGCTCGGAGTTTGTGAGCAACCGTTGCTTGCAAACCAACCACAAGAAAGATCGGATGCGATGTGGGCCTTGGTACTTCCAGACTTCCTTCCACCTAATGTCTTGTGTACTCCATGTGTTTTATGTTGACATTTGATATGTAGTTTTGATCGAAAAATTCTTGTTTGAGGCATGAGCCCAATGAACTTTATCAGACTCAGCTAAAGGGTGTGGTGGAGGTACGTCCACAATTTTTTGTACTATTTCTTATGGTAAATTATCTCTAAATATTTCTACGTTTCATGTTCCTCCATCTGTTACCATGTCCTTGAGCATACAATTAGTTATTGGTCAAATATGTATGTTTAATAATATTAAACATTATAACATTTGAAAACAATATTTTATTATTTTTAAAAATTAAAAATAAAAATTTATTATTAATATTTGACTTGATTTTAATTTATAAATCAAATTATTTATGACAAGATTTTTGTCACAAAAAATACTTATGCAAAAGGGGAACCAATTTCAAACAAAAAAGCTTATATTTTATTCGCCGGTAAGTCACCTTTTGCTGATTAAACTATTTTATATAAAATAATCTTATGAAACGTTTTCTTGATTAAACTATTTCATATAAAATAATCTTATGAAAGCGTTAAAAATATTTTCTGTGAAATAAACATATAAATTTTTAATTTTAAAAAAAATTAATTTATATATTTATTATTATTTAAATTTAACTATTTAAGAAATGTTAAATCATTAATTGCTTTGTGTAAAGGAATACTACTGGGAGTGTTCTTTTGGTTGGATTATTTACCTTTTTTTTAATACCATTAATTTTTTTTGAGAAAAAACTATAACAAAACAACAATTTAAGTACTAAAATGAAATAAAAAAAATTTAAGTAACAGAGTGAAATATATATATAATTAAATGGAACTTAACAACTGGTTTGAACTTTGAAAAGTTTCGTTGTCAAAAATATTAATTAATTTAATTAATAACAGTAATGAATGAATGGGAAATGGTGGGAAGTCAATCACACAACGTGATTACATCAAGGCAAAGATTAGAAAGACAGCGACCTATGTCCTTTGATTCAGACATGCAATGACAAGAGTTCGTAATATTCAAACTTTTGACCCATCTCATCAAATCCAAACTTTTTCAACCCTTAATTTTGTATACCATTGGTTTCACCTTTCACATTCACAAAAAATATATGGGAAACCATGTTGTTGTTTTTGGTTAATCAAATTCAATTACTTCGATTAATCGGTCCATCATCAAATTAATTCAGTTTATTAATTAATATGGTTTGAAATTGGGTAATTACAGTATACTTATAGACTATGAATATAAATCTAATATATTATAAATAAGTCTGGTTAAATTAGAGAAGCATGCTAATTTTAAAGAAAAATTAAAGAAATTGGCCAATTTTTGTGATATTAAGGGAAATAGACTGATTTTGGAGAGAGAATATGAAAATGTATCTAACAGGATATGCTTTTTGACTTTTTTGATATTTCAGCTCTTTCGGTAAGATGATTAAATATTAATGATTTTGTTCTTAAGTCTTGGATTTGATTCATTCTCAACTCACATTTGTATTTTTTATTTCATGTTGTTTAAAGTTTTTTATTTTATTTTTTATTTTTAATTAATATTTTTAACACATTAGCTCTTTTGGTTAGATGGTTAAATAATAATAATTTTATCATTGAGTTCTAGGTTCAATTTCTCTTGTAAGCACATTTGTATTTTTTTATTTCATGTTGTTTCAAGTTTTTTTTTTTGTTTTTAATTAATAACTCTTTTATTTATAAAATCACAATAATAAATATGTAATTATATAATAAAAACATATTATATATATATCATTATGTTAAAAATATTTGAAATTAATAACTCCTTTATATATAATATAAACATCAACTATTTTTTTGATATATTTTTATTTCTATATAATATTTATATATCAAATTTTTGTTTTATCCACCTTTATTGTGGGTATGGTGATTTTTAACATTATAAAATGAAATAATTATTTCAAATATAATTATTATTTTTATATGTAAAATATTTTAAATATCATTCCTTTTTATCTACATTGTGGGTATGATATTTCAAATATTTTTATATATGAAATATTTCAATTAATTATTTCAAAGATCATTATGTTTATATGTGAAATATTTCAAATACACATACAAAAATATATAATACTAAAATTTACTAAAAGTAATGATATTTACAATAATTATTTGCTTTTATAAATAAAAGAGTTATCAATTAAAAAGATGAATTAAAAATAAAAAAACTTGAAAACAATATATTTATTAATTAAAAATATAAAAAAAATCTTGAAACAACATGAAATAAAAACTACAAATGTGCTTAAAAGAGGAATTGAACTTGGAATTTAAAGATGAAGTCATCATTATTTAACCATCTATTTAAAGAAGTTAATATGTTAAAAGCATTAACTAAAAATAAAAAAAAAGTCTGAAATAACATGAAAAATACAAATGTGAGTAGGAGAGAAATCGAACTCAGGACTCAAAGAATATATGGTAAATATAATTTAATAAAAAAACCAAAATTGCATTCTTTTAAACGTCTGTGAATTAAAAATAAATAAAATTTTTTTTCTATTGTATTTTTTGTCGTATTTTTAATTTATTAGAAAAAAATATAAATTCTGATTAATTTTGATAACCAATTAAACAAAATTAATTCAGTTGGATTAATGATTGAGAATCAAAATTTTAATTAATTTAATTAATAATAATTCAACCGACAGTTTTAATGCCCATACTAATTATTAAATAATGATATTTTTGTTTACACGTCAAGTGATTTGAAAAATCAAGTCCTTATAAAGGCAATTAACCATTTTTTAAAAATGTCCTCACTTAACTCAAACACACTCACACGGGTCCAACCATCTATTTCATCGTGAATTCTCACTATCTTACTCCAAAATAGAATTGATGCTTAATTTATCAATTGGCCCCTAAATTTAGTAACATGTATTAAGTTAAATACTTTTTCTTAGACCACTTAAAGCTAACACAATTTAACTTCTAAAATGCTAGCAATGTGGTCCAATTCTAAAATATCATTTGTCTTATACTTATTCATGAAATTGTTTGGCTTTGATTAGTATTTGCTGACGTTGACTAGATTTAATATAATGAATTTAACTATTTTAAGTTAATATATTTTTTTATAAATATATTTTTTTAATTTCCATTTTTTTTAAAAAATTAAAATATAAAAATTATTTTTATATATTTTTAAATGTAAGGATAAATAAATGACACATGGTGTATTAGGATTGGACCGCACTGCCAGAATTTTGAAAACTGAACTATCTTAACTTTAGGTACTAATATATGTAACTTTTTTCAACTTTAGATAGCGATGTGGTAAAAAAAAAGTAGGTATTAACTTGAGAAAAATCGCTAAGGAGTCCAACAATAAATTAAGTTTATTTATTTATTTTTTTTAAAAATTTAATTCAATTGTAAAAATATCTTAAAATTTTTGAGGTGATATAATGCTTATAACTACTCATAATTCATTCCAACCCTTAAAATAGGAAGATAAACATGTTTCAATACACTCATGTAAATATTCACTTTTTACTTTTTCAAAATTTCCCACTGTTCTGGCAAATGAAAACTTATATCAATTGTCCTCCCATTAGATCCTCATAAACAAAAAACCAAGAAATAACACTAAATGATATGGATACTGAAAACGTTATCTTTTCATGCTTGTCTTTTTTTTTTTAGCACAACTCTGGAATTTTACTTCATATTGGTATTTTCTCACAAAACGTGGTTTTCGAATTTGACGCCTCAAATTTTTTGTGTTGTAATTCTAGCAATTCTTGGATATAAAAACTAAATTCCCGGTAGCAAGCATGTATTATTCGCACAATATCGGAAATTGAGAAATATCATTAATTGAGTCTAATTGTAAAACATTAAAGTGAGATATAGACTTATTTGTAAAAGACTCAAAGTTGAAGGGGTGAGATAATCAATTGACATTAGGGTGAAAAGTGGAAGACTTTCTAAGCGACTTGAGTAGCAATTTAACCATAATTATTTATGTTAGAGAAGCTCCATCAAAGTAGTTAAATTCCACCAAAGCTAAACTGAAGTGATTAGTAACCGTTGACTAAGTTAGTGGGAAATAAGGGAAACATTTGATTAATAATCATTGATTAAGTTCTTAATCTCTTGCATTGATATTTTTAGTTTGGAATCTGGTGATTTTTTGCCTATCAAATTAACTTAGCAATACACCATTTAAGAAAGTGATACTATAAACCAAATTTGATAAAGGCTTCCCAAACAAATTCAACAACTATGTCAAATCTTATCATCTCAAAACCATAAATAAATCAATCATAGTTAGCATATATATAAACCATAGTATAAGTAACTGTTAGCACCAAAATCAACATCAATTCAACAATATTTTTCCCCTTTACTCTATTCTCCCCTATCAAATTGCATCAAATTATTTAGAAAGGATAAGATAAAATGCTAAATAATCAATAATAGAAGTTGTAGTTCATGGAACAATAAGGAACTTTTCCATGAAAAGTTGGAGTAGTTATGATGTTTGATATGTCATCAATATGATTTACATGAGTTCCAATATCGTGTTTCACCTAAATATTAATATTTTGTTGATTTTTATTATTAAAATGTGGTTGACATTTTCTCACCTAAATACACTTTTGGTGAATTCTGCCTGTTGAACTAGCTATTGCAACATAGTGCTTGAAACTTGTGAACTTTCTCCAACCATAGTCACTTATCATTTTGTATCAATCGGGTTTGGTATTCCCTACCATCTCACAATAATCACAAATGATTCTTCTCTATATATTATTCCCTATCTCAAAAAAGAAGAGATATGTAATGCCCCAAAAATTTATGTTGTTGAAAAATTCTTAAAGTGTTAAAAATTGAAAATTTACATTGTTCCGGTAATTGAGACCGAGAGGATTTGTTAGAATGGATATTGGGTTATTTTTATAATCCAATATAATAGAATTTTCATTGGTAATTAGTTTTTAATTTAGTTAATATTAAAGAGTTAGCAATTTGAGGTATGGATTATTTTTTAAGAAAATCAAATTTAGGAAGTCAAATGTCTTTAGTGTGGATCTTATAATTAGAGAATATGAGAGGTCTTATGTGGTTAATAGCCCAAGGGAATGATAGAAAAATGCCCATTAGTTGAATTTAAAAGAGGGCAACGATTATTTATCTTTCATTTCACACCTTTGAGAAAATCTATAAAAAGAATTTTCTCATATTCTCTCTTCCATTTTCTCTCAACCACCAATTCAAGTGAGGTAAATATGATTCCAATTCAATTCTTCTTCAATCATGAGCGTTTCAATCTTTAAAATCAAGTTTTCATCATTTTCTTTCTAATTTTCACTTAACGTTAATCATAAGCTTGAAGGTGAGAGATTAGTTTTTTTTAATTCCTTGATTGGTTTTAGGTGACAAATTTAGTGTTTTTAAGTTACAGATTACTAATAAATCATTTGATTTTAGATTTGGAAAGACTGGAATATGTTCTTGAGAGTTTTTTAGTTGAGTTTTAGGAAAGTAAAATTTAGTTTTGTTTTATTGATTTCATTATTTTTAGTTGATTTAGGATTACTTTTAGTAAATTCTTGTTATTATAGCTTGTTTTGTTGATTTGATTGTGTTTGTGAAGCAAAAAAGAAGTGACTAAGAGTTCAAAGGCCTAGGGGAAAGCTAAAGTGATTGAGAAGTAATTGGTTTTAGTTTGTGCTCTCTATATTTCTGATGCACTTTATATATGCTTCGCTAAATTGATTGTTTAGAGTTTTCGCTAATTTAGGTTATTAAATTCATTAATGATGATGAGATGATTGCTAGAAACATCATAATGTGCATTGCTTATAATATGATGTGATTGGATGCTTAATGTGTTATGTGATGTAAAATGTTACTGCTGTGTTTCTAATTACTATGTGAGGAAATTAATTATGCTGAAAATCTATGTTCTAATATAAAAACAGCATTATTAAATAATTTTGGAAAGTTTTTGGGTATTGTTGGCATGCAATGGTATATATAGAGCTGTTAAAAGATATGTTATATAGGTGAAGCTTTGTGAGCCCAAGAGATTTGTTTATGACACTTTGTGAACTCATGATGTATAGGTTAGTTAAGTCATGTTTTACACACACCGGAGATTAGTTGTGTGTATTATATTTGTTGTGTTTTGTGCATTTATTCATTTCCCTGGAATTAGATGGATATTTACGTATTTGTATGTATTTCCTAGAATTGGGGCAAAAATCTTAGAATTAATTTGTAATGAAAATTGGTAAAGGAATTTGGTAAATTAGATTACTATACGTTTATTTTATAAGATAAGTTTAAGTATGCAAATGCCTTGTAGAAGTTGTTGGTGATTTATGGCTATGATATGTTTGCGTAATGAAATGATGCTAAAAAATGACTTATCAAACATGTTAATTCATGTTGGAATTATATATGTTATTGTTTATCAACATGCGTTTAATTTGAGATCTGCAATGAAGTGATGATCAACTAGAGACAAAGTGGAAATTGATTGAAAATGGTCAAATTTGATGAGTTTACCCTAGGAAAAAGATGAGAATTGAGACAAGATATTCTCTAGGAAGCTTGTCATAATTTATATTGTACCCTCCCCAACTTAATTTAGACATTAAACTCAAATTTGAAAGGTTACATTGGCCACCAAAATGACCTAGCAGAACTATCGGAGTTTAAAAGCAGTTATTTAAAACATTTGCTTTAATTTCGGAAGTCGGTTGATCTTTAATGATTATTTTGCAAGAATCTGTATTCTAGTATTATAAAAGAATATATTTTTCAAAACCTCATTTTCTTAGTCATGCAACGAAAAAGTGATATCTAACCATTTTTCATGCATAGATAAATACTATCCATATTTCAACATCTTTTAATTAAATTAAATGTCATGCATGCTGTAAGAGGCCCAATTTGCCCGGGCCTCAATAACATCCATACAAAGAATTAAACCAAACAATAAACCAAAATAAAATTTATTTAAAGACCAATGTCCATTTACACCTTAGTCCATTACCACTTAAAACCCAAGACTTTACAACCCAACATGGCCCACTAACCCAAAACACTAAAAAACCTAAGACCAAAATTACATGGCCCAAAATGGCCCAAATGCTAAACAGATTCAGCAAGCCCTAGGACTGGTCTTTGCATCGCCGCTGCTACCTTCATGCCAGCCCCCACACATGCTATTCTTCTCCTCCAGCTGTACCTGCAACGGATTAACAAACGAAAACAGCAAATAGCAATTGATAGCAATGCAAATAAAGAGTAGAGGAGAAAATGAGATTCTGGTATTTTTTTTTGATTTTTTTTATTTTCTTATTTTTCGGCCATATAAAGCCAATTGTAAAACGGTGATAGGACCTTATGCAGATTGAATACAAATACAAAGGAATTAAAATCAGTTTTTTGAAGGTGATATGAGATTCCTTCCTTTTCGATTTGTTTTTCCTCTGTGTTTTTTCATTTTCCATTGCATGAGAAAACAAAAAAGGGAAATGAGGGAGTTACCTTGGTGGTCGGAGCCCATCTTCTTCATCGAAATAGAAGTAAGGATGGAGATTTCGGTGCTGGAAATGGTGACCCCTGAGGCCTAGGGTCTAGTGCGGGTAAAGTGGGCCTTCACTTATCACCGATTGCTGATTATCATGGTGGAAAGGTGGTGAGGCGAAGTATTTCTAGATCGGCCAAATGATGGGGATGGGTGCTTAGTTTTTTTACTCAGTTGGTAAAATGGCAAGAGTTTTGTTTTAGGTTTTTTTTCTTTATCAAATGCATGAAACGGCATCGTTTAGGGCCTATTTCAGTGGCTCCAAAATGGTGCCGTATAAGGTAACACGATTCGACCCGATCCGATACCCATGAGGATCCGCACGTTTTATTAAAAGGGGTTATTTGCGTGATTGGTCCCCTGAGATTTGTGTACTGTTTCAATTTCGTCCACATCTAAAAGCTGCGTTTCGAATTTGGGGCATTTGCATTTTTGATCCTTATTCATTTGTGCGCTTCGTATTTTTATCCTCAATGCTGCTTCAATGATTTATTTATTTATTAATTACCCCTTTTAGTTTATTTTTTATTTCAATTGAGTTTTTTATTTCAATTTGTAGAATTCTTTTATTCTTTGTAATTTATTTATCATTCATTTTTTAGAAATTGTTCTAGCAAATCATTTTTGAATTATTTTATTGATTATACATTGTTTTAATTTGTTATTTCTTCATTTGTATAAATTTTTAAATTGCTTTATTACATAATTTTTTATTTTAAAATTCTTATATATATATATATATATCTTTTTGTTTAAAAATTTATATGATATTTATTTTTAATAATTTTATACGTTATTATGTTATACATTATTTTATATATATATATATATATATATATATTGTTGATTTCGTATTATTTTATGTATGTATATTTTCTTTTAATTCTATGTATGTATATAATTTGTTTCTTTTGAAGACTTTGTTTTATTATATTTTTTTTGTTTATTTCAAACACTTTTATATATTATTACTTATATATAGATTATTTTTATTAAGTTTTTTATGTCATGTATATTATCTATTTAGATTGATATGTATTCTTTTGTATATTACTTATTTTGATTTTCTCCTTATATAATATTTATTTTAAAATTCATTTATATCTTATTATTTAATATGTTATTTATTCTTATTTTTTAATCTATTTTAAATTCTCATGTATATTATTTGTTTTAAATTTTTTTATATTATTTGTATATTGATAATTTCAATTTTTTTTCTTTCATATTATTCATTTTTTATTTGTTTTAAAACTTGTTACATGTTATTTGTGTTAATTTGCTTGGAATTTCTTTTAAAAATTGGCTTTTAATTCACTAGCTTTCGAATATTAATGTTGGTATTTATATAGTGTATGATGCGTTGCCATTGTATATATCTTAATTTGTTCTTTTGTATCTGCATGTTATTGTTATTCACTTGAATAATATTATTATTCCATGCTCAATCCTATGCTTGTGTTTCTTATTACTGTATAGTGATTCAAATTCCAATGTATTTGGACCGATTTTAGTTGTTTCATTTTTATCTCAAACAAATCAAATAAAATACATTTATGCCGGTTTTATAATCGCTTATTTGAAAGTTTTTTAAAATAAGGAAATATTTTTTGTTTGGAAATTCAGAAATCGTGCCCTAACGTGTTGGGTTTCGATTTTCTGTTTGACCAAATAACTGAATATCCTTTTAATTGCATGTTTTGGAAATCATAAGATGATTTCGGTTTTGAGAGTTTAAAATGTCATATCCTAACGTACTGGATGTGGCGTTTTATCCCTTCGGAACGAGTGAATCTTAAATTCCAACTTGAGTTATTCCAACCTTTTTTAGAGAAATTGTATTTTCAAAACTTTTCAAGTTTTCAGCATTAAGACATCATTTAATCGATTTGGTACCAATTTTGGGCATACGAGGGTGCTAACCCTTCCTCGTATGTAACTGACTTCTGAACTCATAATACGAAGACCAAAGTTAATGTTTTATAAGGCAAAATGTTTCATAAGGTGATCCAATCACACCTAAACAAAAAGGGCTGGTGGCGACTCTATTTTCGTTTTTTAAAGTCGACTCCCGTTTTTCAAAATAAAAATGGTTTTGACAGCTTGGCGACTCCACTGGGGACATTTTGAGAGTCAGGCCGTAAATTGGTTAATTTTTGTCCTTTTGTCGAAAATTAAAAATTGATTTGAAAAATCATGATTTCTGTGACAGCCCAAATTTCAGTGGTGTCGGAACAGTGATTCGAGATCACTAAATCCGACAAATTAGTATAAAATATTATTAATTTAATGAGTATAAGTTAAATGTGAAGTTAGGGAAATAATTGAAATAGTGAATAGTATTTTAGAAATAAATATTAAATAATTGAGAAGTGAAAACGAGGTATCGAGACCTCAGGATATTAAAACGAGCCATAAATATTTTTATAAATATTTATGGAGTGTTAGTATGTTGGTATTAAAGTTTCGTTAAGAAATTTTAAGGTTTTGATGGTCAATTGAGTAAAGAGGACTGAATTGTAATAAATGCAAAATTTGCTAGAAGAATTAAATAGCTTAAGTGTTAAAAGAAAGAGGATTTAAAGGGAAATTAAGCCTAAAAGTGAATAGGTTGGACGGCAAGGGCAAGAAAATCAGCAGAAAAATAAGGGAAATAAGGGCAAAATTGGAAATTTTATAATTTTAACATATAAAATAAGGACAAAATTGAGAAATCTAGAGATCTCTTCATATTTCTCAGCCAAAACGCCATAGAAGGTCTGGAGAAAGCTGGTTTTTCATATTTTTACATCATGTGAGTTTGATTCTTGCTTTTTCTTGATAATTTTTATGTTTTTATGACTTTTACAACTAGGTCCACTTATAGAATTCATTAATTTTTGATTTGGTGGGTGAAATTGGAAGTTACCCTAGCTGGTTAAGGGAATTTTATGATGAATTATTATGAAATTTAAGTTCTAATTTCATATTAAGGTGGCTTTATTAAGTGATTTTGATAGAAAATGGTATTTAGGACCTAATTGTGAAAAAGTTGTGAATTAGAGGTTAGTGTTGAAATTCAGAATATAAAAGGTTGTGAAATAGTTTATAATGATAAAATAAAGTGTTAATTGAGAAAAATTAGTTCAATTGATGGGTGAATTGAGCAGGGACTAAATTGTAAAAACTATAAATTTTGGGGTAAAAGTGCAATTTCGAGAGTTGAACAGCATAAATTGTGAATTGAAATAGAAATAAAATAAATGCTAATGAGTGAAAATATTTTGCATTTATAGACCAAGAAATCGAAGCAAGTCGCGGAAAGGAGAAAATAACCGAATAATTCCCGAATTTCTACAACTTTTGTGAATCAGCCCAGGTAAGTTCATGTGGCTGAATTTTAATGATCATTGTTAATATTATGAATTTTGTAATGTGTTATATGATGTGCATGTGACAAAAGTATGTGATAAGATTATAAACAATGTAAAAGTATGAAATTGTAGGAAACTATCGGATTGAGTACCTTTGTCTCATGATACGTGACGAATTGACGGAAAAAGACCATGGTTGGACCATGGCAACAAATGATAAGTGGTTTTCGTATAAGACCATAGCTGGGCTATGGCATTGGAAACAAATGATAAGAAATTCCCGTATAAGACCATAGCTGGGCTATGGCATCGGTGAAGTGTGCCAAGTGATTTTCGTATAAGACCATAGCTGGGCTATGGCATCGGAGAAAAGTGATATGTGACCCGTGTAAGACCATATCCGGGATATGGCCTCGGTATGATATGTGATCCGTGTAAGACCATGGCTGGGCTATGGCTTCGGAAAAAGGAAATGTGATTATGTGTAAATCCATAGTTCTACTATGGTATAAAGAAGGTAATGTACTCAATTCCGTATAGTTCCTAATTTGTGAAGAAGTGTTAAATAGTAAACGGCCCCAAAAAGGATGAATTTCAAGTATGGATATTATTGAATGATACTAAGTAAAATTGATTTGATTTGTGAATGACAGGAGATAGTAGTGAAATGTAAACTATGTAAATGATTTATTAATTTGGTAAGTTTACTTTCCAAGCCTATGAACTTACTAAGCTTTCATAAGCTTACTTGATTGTGTTTGACATGTGTTGTAGATTAACGTGAGTTCGGAGGATCGGATCATCACGAGGAATCACACTATCCTGACTTATTCCGGTAGTTTTTGGGTTATTATCTTTTGGTTTATATGGCATGTATAGCAATATACTCATGTTGTGTAATTAATCTTGCGATATGGTTATGGTTGGATTGAGAAAATGCCTGATAATGATTAGTCCTTGGAAGGGTTAATTTAGATCATGTATGAGACCATATATGTTCAAAGTGATAATAGTTCATGAATTTTCATAGAAAAGTGAAAATTTGTCATAAAACAGAATGTTGTAACAGCAGTGATGTGAGTTTGAAAAATCACTAAAAATAGTAGAAAATGAATTAGGAGATGAATTAAATATGGAATGGAAGCTTATTGTGTCTACTTTCATATGAAAGAAGCTAAACAGGTAAAGGAGCTATATGTTATGAGGTACTTGAGTTTTAGTGAAACAGGCCCAGAGTGATCTCTGGATCCCCTGTTCCAACTTTGAAAATTCACCATAAATTGAAAAAAAATAATTATGAGGTGTACTTTATATGTTTAGAATCCTTATTGAGTCTAGTTTTAATAGAAATAAACATAATATTCGTGTGAATTTTTTACAGAGAGAAAAGTGGTTTGTAGTAAGTAGAGGTCAGTCCAGTCAAGATTTGAAACAGGGGTAACTTTAACTAATAAACTGTACTAATTGGCCCAGCAAAAAATTCTAGAAAAAAATTAGTAGATAGATATATGAGTCTAGTTTCAGGGAAAATTTACGGATATTGATTTCGAGTTTCGTAACTCGAGATATGATTTTTTAAGCGACCATGACGCAGAAATACAGTTTGCTGCGAAAATGAAATTAGTTGTTATAAAATTCAAAAAGTGATGAAACAAGTTTGGTAACACCTCAAGCTCGACTCCGGCGACGGTCTCGGGTAAGAGGATGTTACAATTTCTTTGTTGTATTTGTTTGTGTTATTGTTGTGGTTTGAGTCTTGTAGAGTACTTTAACATTGCATTGCATGACCCGGTGGTCATATCTTTTAAGTAGGAGTGAGAAACTATACATTCGTGAGGTTTTTACCTTCGCATGGGCTAGTGGACTGCTTCCGGGATACATCCGTACCTATGTCTTTGTGAGATTTTCATCTTAACATAGCCATAGGAAAATGTATTCCCCTGAACTAAACTCGGTCTATATGAGCCTATAATGGGTAGGGATTGAGGAATCCACTGGTTCAGGTACCCTTTCTTTAGAACCGAACCACATATAGAAAGCCCTAAGAGCCTACCCTAGGTAGAGCCATGCCAAACTCTAGTGGTCACCCGGATAGGTACTCTATTTTGTTATTTATTTTTCCTATACTAACGTGTTTTCTTTTTGTTATGACTGCATTGCATTGCATCATTATAGAAAGAAGGTGTTGATTCATACTTGATTGCTAAATAGAAGAGCTTGTCATAGGAAAACGAATTTCTTGATAAAGTGGATTATAATACGGCCATCTGAATGTGGTCCAAGTAGACACAATAAGAGAAGTCCATGGAGAAATATACAACATTGTTTCTTGACCCGAGGATTGAAGCTGACAAAGACGATTCAAGAGCCGTCAATTTTTTTGAAGAAGTTAATGAGCCTCACAAGGATGAGTAAGCAATGGGTCACGACCCGGATCAAGCGAAAAGGAGCTAATAGTGTAACACCCCAAACCCGGCCTAGAAGTTAGGCCTGAATCTGGCGTGTCACATTGAAGTGTTTTTCGAAAACCAAGTTTTCATTGAAAACCCTTATTATTTAAAAACTTAAGTCTCGATTTGCCTTCGTTATTTCCAAAACATGGTTCATTGAAAAGTAATTTACTTTTAAAACCTTAATTACTGTCATAAGTGAAAACCAAGTAAGTTTGAGGAAGCTTTATAAAATTTCATAGTTTGCGGAAACGTGTTGATTTGAAAACAGTTAACGTTTTTGAGAAAATCGAGTTTTACTTAGAGCAGATAATAAACACAATAAACAAAATCCTAACTTTAAAATCCAGCAATTATAAAAGGCTTTATTACAAACCAAACCCAAAATAAAGTATTTGAAAGTAAATAGTCCAAAACAAAAATCATAAGCAGTGTGCAGCCTTCTCCGAGTCCCTCGCAGCTCCGATCCGTCTAAGGCTGGGAATTACTTGAAAGGTTAATAAACGGGGTGAGTTTATGAAAACTCAGTGTGTAATCCCCTTATTAGAGTAACAATCAATAAACAGAAACAGAAATAGAATCAATCTGGGTTGGAGCCCTTTAACAAGATCAGGTGGCCTAAGCCCTATTCAATATCGGTGGCCTTTGGACCTTAGCCCATAGTGGCTTCAGTTGGGCCTGAGCCCATATCACAAATATAGCAGAATCATATGCATAATACAAGATGTATGCTTTCCCATCCCATCCAACCCTGCACTTCCCTTTCCACCCCTGCACTACCTACGAGGAATAAATTACTCGCACCATCCTTACACTTACAGTGTTAGCACTAGTTGCGGCACTAACTTAATCGTTGCAGCAGAGCTGCTCGGTGGCTTAAAAGCCTTCGTTGTAGCACTGGTTGCGGCACTACTCATCATTGCAGCAAAACTGCTTGTGGCTTAGAAAGCCTTCAGTAGCAGTATTGTAATTGGCACAAACCCATAGGTAACTGTAATAGGATTGACACATAACCATCAATTAGGGTAATATAACCGGCACAAAGCCTATGATATCGGCACAAAGCCTTTGGTATTGGCACAAAGCCCACAATTACGGCACACAGCCCTCGGTAACATTATCGGTGCAGCATAACTGCTCGGTGGCTAAAAAACATGCGATGGCTAAAAAGCCTGCGATGGCTATAAAGCCTTCGGTGGCTAAAAAGCCTTCGTTGGATCCACAGTCGTCAAGCGACTGTGCGACCCTCATATACACTTCCTCCAATTATAACCCACCCCATATGCAACATATAATCTCATGAATGCATCATAATACACATATGACATACAAATCGTACATATATCACACAGGGACATTTTAGTCATTTTGCCCTTAGGCATATCGGTCATCATCTTATCGTGGGCCCAGGTACACATTCTAGCCCATTAACAATTTCATATTTATCCAGAGTATTTAAGTTACTATTATGAAAGTTACAAATTTACTGGGCCTAAAAGCCCGTTACATAGCCCAAGGTGGGCCCATACATTAGTATGTATATCACATAACATGCTTACGAAAGACAGTCACATTCATAGCTTAAAACAATTTCAAAATAGTTACCTACCCTCGAGGACATAATCATAATTCTAACCTACAGGGGTATTTCGATAATTCTACCCGACAGGGGTATTTTAGTAATACTACACTACAAGGGTATTTTATTAATTTCGTAATCTGGGGGTATTTCGATAATTTTACAATCTAGGGGTGTTTCGGTAATTTTCCACAAATCGGGGGTATTTCGGTAATTTTACGAATTAGGGGTATCTCAGTAATTTCGCAATTTGAGGGTATTTCAATAATTTCACAAATTAGGGGTATTTCTGTAATTTTGCAATTTGAGGGTATTTTGATAATTTTGCAAATCAATGGTATTTTTGGTAATTTCGCAAAGCAGGGGTATTTCTGTAATTTTGTAAACCAGGGGTATTTTGGTAATTTTGGAAACTAAGGGTATTTCGGTAATTTTACAATTCGAGGGTATTTTGGTAATTTCACAAATCAAGGGTATTTCGATAATTTGGCAATTCGAGGGTATTTTGGTAATTTTGCAAATCAAGGGTATTTTTGGTAGTTTCGCAAAGCGGGGTTCTTTCTGTAATTTTACAAACTGAGGGTATTTTAGTAATTTTACAAATCAAGAGTATTTTTGAAATTTCTTTACACTATGGGTTTAATTACGCACCTTGGCTAGTCAACAAGTCCTTGTTGGCTAAAATGAACAGATACTATGCACCAGGTAGGATTCTAGAGAAGAGGAGGTGAGTCATTAAGACCGCTTAAGTACCAAGCTCTCCCTAGATCTAATCCTAGACATGGATATACCTATTGTCACACTTCAACCCTATGGCTTGTCCACAGTCACACTTAATTGATTAATTAAGTTTTATGTCTGCTTAAACAATTATTAGCTACTTGCCCAAAAGTCCATTACAAAACCCTAACGAGTCCACATACATTCATATAGCCCATCAGGCCTAATCATATTTATATGGTCCATCAGGCCCATTCACATTTATACGACCCTTAGGCCCAAATCTATACCAAGCCATACAACCCACTTAATCAGCTCGTCATTTATTACCAATCTACCAAATTTTACTTATTTGGGCCCGCGGGGCCGTCAGGCCCATTTGGCCCATTCTGGCCTATCAAACAAGGGTTAGAAGTACACACCTGATAGGAATCTGAAGTTTATCCGCGCTCCGAACACTGCTATGCCCTGAAGCCTACAGTAATCGCACCCTTGACTCCCAAGGAGTGTGTTGATCAACTTCGGTCACCACCACCGTGACCCAACGGCATACAGATCAACGAATGATCCAACACCTAACCTAACGAACACGCCACAAAGCAAAAATGATAAGCCAAGAAAGGTATGCATGTGTAAAAATTTCGTGAGCTAATTTTATCGTTTGAGTGTTTAATTTGACAAAAGGACTAAATCGCATGAAATGCAAAAGTGGCAGTCTAATTGTTAGAAGTGTTTAATGAATAAAGAAAGAAACATGTGGGTCATTGCATGTCAAATACACCATTTTTAATTCTAGATGGATAATGATGGACAAAAGATAGTGGAATTTTAATGGAATGATAAAAGTTATATTATTAAATTATATGTTATTATATATTAAATAAAAGAAAACCAAGTTTCCACTCATCTTTTCTTATTCATTGCCGAAAGTTAGACTAAAAATATAAGGTTCTTGAGCTTAGAAGCATTCGACCCTTACATGTCTTGATTGAGGTATGTTTTGAGCTCAGTTTTTGATAATTTTTACGTTTTTGAGATCGTTGCTAAGTTATCTTCAAGATCCAAGCTTGAATTTTTTATTTTGATGGATATTTTAAGTTATGCCATTGATGAGAACATGTGATTTTTATTGTTTGATGATGAATTATGAAATATATGTGTTGGGTTAACATATTTTGTAGTGGGATTTTTGATGATTTTGAGTAATTAGGACTTAATTGCAAAAAAATAAAAATGTCAAGGGTAAAATGGTAATTTACCCATTTATGTGTTTTTGGACTAAATTGAATGAAAATATGTTTAAATGACCTTAATTTGAATATGTTTAGATCGTGAATCAAAGAAATCGGATTTAGATCAGAAACAAAAACGAAAGTTGTCCACTTGCTGTTCCGTTCCGTTTTACATTGTCCAAGGTAAGTTTATAAGCAAATAGATGTGGTTAAATTTATATATATGTGTGTGTGTGTGTGTGTGTGTGTGTGTAATTAATAAAAAGTTGCAATAATATGAGGTAAGCATAAATCCGCATTGAGTAATGAAATTTATTTAAGTTTGATGATAAGGTAATGAATGGTTTCTAGAATTAAAAGTGGTAACACAAGCTATACATATTAAAATGTTGATTATTTGTATATTAAATTACAAGTTACGTTCGACTACTAAGATATGTTTATGTATGCGATGTTAAAGTATGAATCATGGATATATATATATATATATATATATATATATGTATATTTGATTATATGATGACATTGAAATTTTGGGTAGTGAATGATAATTTTGTTAATGAACATACGTTACGTATGCTCTGACCTATTTAAAGTTTATATAAGGAGGGCATCGACATGTAAATTCTGATATATGGGATTATCTGAATGTCTCACCCAATTTTAAAAGATTCAGCGGGCAAAGACAAGTTGTGTTCAAAAGAGTGAAACGAGTTAAATGGCCAGTTATGAATTAATTAGTTGCCTATTAAAGATAAGGTAAGTAAGTACTTGGAATATTTGTTTTAAATCATGTACGGTGATAATGGAAGATATACGAGTATGTAGTATGCGTATTTGGCTTGTGAATAATTAATTTATGTACCATTGAAATGCTTCTTTTAAGTATGTGCATATATAATGTGAGTGTATTTGGCATTATAATATAAATATGTATGTGCTTGTTATTCTTTGATCTATAAATATATGCACATAAAGGTATGGGTACTAGTAATGGTAAAGATATTTTGGCTCGGAAATTGAATTGTATCTTATCAAAATATGTATATGTACACTCGACCATGAATAGTTTATATGTGAAAATATTTATTAAATATATGAAATTGTAAGCTTAAGGTATTTTAGCACATATGGATGTGTGTGTATTTAGTTATATAATGACATTATAGTTTTGAGAGTGGAATGATAATTTGCTACCTTAATTATTTGAGCATTCGACCAAGGTTGTATTTGTATTTGAAAATTTTTATTTATGAAACTTGTAAGTTCAAGACTAATTATGGTAATGATAATATACTTTGGTTTAGCTTAATTGAGTTGATTACTTCATTAAATTGTTATTTGCTTATGGCTTACTAAGCTTTCAAAGCTTATTCTGTTTGTTTTTCCTATGTCTATAGATCTTCAGAGTTTTGCTGGGGTTGGGAGTCGGGGAGATGTTATCATGGTATCCAGTCTTTGTTTCAGCAAATAAATGTTTTAAGGTATAGTAATGTGGCATGTATAGGCTGGAACATATTTTTTTTAATGTTAAATGTTGGGTTATGTAATTAGCCATGCGAAAAATGGCTTATTATCTTTGTTAAGGTTAATTCCTATTTTCAAACTTGGTGATGGATATACTTGTTTGTTTAGTTGAATTGATGATGTGGTATTTTAGTAGTTGATTTAGTTGGTTTTTAAGTTAATTAGTTGATGATTGAAGGATGTGGTTAATAATTATACATGAATGATGATTTGGTTAAATTGTACGCATATAGGTGATGATTACAAGTTATTTGGTTTTGCTAATTACTTATGCATTTTGGATTATGGCACTTGATTATAGTGAGTTTAGTATGATCTATTAAATGAAGAAAAGAAATGGAAAATGACTATGGGTATATGATGTGCTGTTTTGAATTGTGTTTATATGAGCTTAGCCGAATGTGTATGAAATGAGTTAGTTATTTACATGACCTTGGGTTTATTACGGATTGATTTGGGTTTACATGTTTAGGTTCAGTTAGAAATGGAGTAAAATGCTAGTTATTTGCTAGTTGTAAAATAGTCAATCACTTTCAGCCTAATGGATAATGCATGGATTAGAGATAGATCAAATACCTTATTAGCCGAATGTTAAGGAAGACTATAAGTAATATTATGTTTGCTAATGAGTGCATTGTTGGTTGATGTTAATTATGAGTAGTGCATATTTTGGTTTGGCCATTGTAGGTTTAAAGACTAGTTGGTTGAAGAATGGTAAAATTTTGCAATGTGTGCATGATGTTATAACTGAGTTGTTCTATTTTCGATGTGGCTATGTTTCATTATACTCGATTGTATATAAGCTAATGATGTGATATGTTATGTTTTTTTTATATAAAAAAATTTGAATGTGCGTAGATTAATAAAATGGTATGTTCGTTATTTAGTTAATGAAATAGATATATGCAAAAAAGGGATGTTTTAATTTATATTCGGTATATGCAATAAAAGGAAATATGTGGTTATTGATTAAGTATTCGAATAACATGAGACTTGATGATCCTATGATTGAACATTGGATTTATGAAGTAAATAAAATATAGTATTGATGTTTGTTAGCTTGTTTTGAAATTAAATTAAGTAAATGCTATCGAATTGGTTGAATTTCAAAGCATGATTCGTAAATGTGTTATAGTAGTAAAGAATGATAAACTTTGATTCGTTATGTGATTTAAAATATGCGAAATTGATTTGCATAAAATAAGAGAAGGGTTACTATGTGAGTTTGAAAACTTGCGTAAAGGAATTAATATAGCTTTGTGCAGGAAACGTATTAAATGGCCGTGCTATACTGTATTTTGTTCAGTAATGCCTTGTAACCCTAATCCAGTGACGGATACGGGTTAGGGGTGTTACAGTTTGCTCTATTTAAAGCCAGCTCCTCACCTATTCTCATGTTAGCTTCTTGATGTGGGATTCTCCATCAATTCCCAAAACTAAATTGCGTGCCAAGGGATTCGAACCAAAGTCTTCCCAATAGCCATGTCACGCCACCACCACTAGGACAAAAGATCCTTTGTGTCATAAGTCCAACACATTTAACTTTAAAGCCCACCTACAAGCTTCCAAATTTATTTAAAAGAAAAGCCAAAATAAATTGTAAGAGCCAAGACTTGAACCTTGGACCCCCTTGCTTCCTTTATGGCGTCACTTCCTTGTCCCCTAAGTGGCGCCACTTTGCCACTACACCACACTCCTTTTTGTGCCTTATTTTACCCTGATTTATTTAAGAGTCATACCACTTGAGATCAGGGTTCCACTAAGGCTAAAAATAAAAAAATTTCTTATGGCCTAACTTGAACTCGGGACTTCATAGTACCCTCCAAACACTCTAAAATCCCACATTTGAATTATTTAAGCCACCTTTTAACTAATCCAAAACTCAAGGCCTAATACTTCTAGGCCCATAATTCGGGGCGTTACAAATAGGGGCATCTATTGGAAGTTCGCGAGATTTGACCTTAACATCTGGATATGAAGAAAGAGATTAATGTCTTCACCTAAAATATAAGAGCAGGGCCGTATATGTAATCTATTTAATGTAAAGAAATTTGTTTTCTAGAAAAGTTGTTCTAATGGAATTGAATTCAGAATTAATGCCTCTCCTTCTTGCATTCATTTCATGCATTTGCATTAGACTCTCACAAAAGGACCTTAATTAGGTAAAATTATTTCAGTTAACCTGGGAACTGACAAAAGTCAATCGACTAAGCATATTTATGGTACACGGAAAAAGACCAAAGATATGGACCAAAGATTGGAAAGACTCGAACAATTTCAGAGAAAGATGCAAGACAAGATACAAATGCAAATGCAAGAGCAGCTAGCTAAGATCTAACAAGATATGATGGACAAAATGCTAGAGTCTCAAAGAAACATGATGACTCAGTTGACCCAGCTGTTGGCTGGAGGAATGGATAAAGGAAAAAGCCCTAGGGTTAATACTGGAGAAGACAATGAGGATCCTCTTTATCGTCCTGGTTTACCCCACCAAATGCTCAAACATAACCTAAGATGTGCACGCAAAGACCACTCATCGCTATTAGACCATAACAAAATTAGGCTGGTACCTCGGCACCAATGGATTACCCAATAGGCTCAGGCTCCAATCCGAGGGGCAGTCCAACCACTCCTTAAATTCCTGATCTGAATGAAATGACAAAAATGGAAAAGCAAAGATGAAACTGCCAAAACAACTCGAGGATAGGTATAGGTGGTTGGAGGAAAAATTTAAGGTAATGGAGAATGCTGACTACTATTATGGGATTGATGCCAAGGATTTGAGTTTGGTCCCTGATTTAGTAATCCCACCAAAATTCAAGACTTTAGAGTTTGAAAAGTACAATGAGACTAGTTGTCCTGAAGATCACATCATAATATTCTGTCGAAGGATGACATGATATGTTAATAATGACCAGTTATTGATCCATTGCTTCCAAGACAGTCTGATCGGGTTAGCAGCTAAATGGTATAACCAGTTAAACCGTGCTGAAATTAATTCATGGAAAGACTTAGCACAAGCTTTTATGAGGCAATATAGCCATGTAACAGACATGTTACCCGACAGAATCACCCTACAAAATATGGAAAAGAAACAAAATGAGAGCTTTATGCAATATGCCCAAAGATGGAGGGAGGTCGCAGCGCAAGTCCAACCACCTTTTCTTGAAAAAGAAACCACGATGCTTTTCATCAATTCTTTGAAAGTCCCGTTCATTAATCATATGTTGGGAAGCATTACTATGAGCTTTTCAGATATAGTAATGTCAGGCGAGATGATTGAAAATGCGATAAGGAATGGGAAGATAGACGTGGGAGAAAGTGCCAAAAGATCAACCCCAAGAAACAAGGGAAATGAAATGAATATCTTGAGCATGCATTCCAAGTCAATTACTATAGGCCAGCCGAGGGCCGTAACTACTAGCAATCAGGGCTCTTCAAGGCAAGAATCCAACTCGAGGCCAAATTCAAAAAAGCTCTAGTTCACACCCATCCCGATGACGTATAAGGAGCTGTATCAAAATCTTTTTGATATGCATGTGGTGTCTTCTCATTACATGAAACCATTGCAACCTCCATTCCCAAAATGGTATAACGAGAATGCCCAATACGAGTACCACGTGGGAATAATGGGTCACTCAATCGAGAACTGCACTACATTTAAAAAGTTGGTCGAAAAGCTCATTAAAATGGGAGTCGTGAAGTTTGACGATTCACTAGAATCTAATCACTTGGATGAATCAGGAAATGAAATAATTGAATGAGGTGGTAAGAGAGTTGTGATTCCTTGAAGAAGTCAGAATCCTGGAACGAGGAATTTGAACATTAACGACGTGTTTGAAGAGGGAACCGGGGAATAAAAGTTTCCAAGCCCTTACATACTTGGGAGTATTTTGAACAATGGGACTGTGGAAGGGATCCCTGTATTTTTTAGAGCTTACTTAGAGTAATGTTCAGAATACGCTTATTGCTTTGAGCTTAGAGGCAATAAGAGTCCTTTTGTGAAATAGGCTTGTGATCAGAATCTTTATTTCAATAAAATGCATCTTTTTGAGCAAATATTCTTTTATTCTTTCTAATTATAGATTCTTTTATTCTTTGGACTTTCTTTCAAATATTATTTCATTCTTCATTCATGATCATACCATACAAATATTCATCCTGAGAATCATTTATTCTCTAGAATCTGGTTTTATACCTACAATAGGTCCCCAGATATTAATGATATGAGCAACGCTACTACGGATCCAGAGTCTCCTTTTGAGTAAGATATGTGGTTAGAGGGATCCCATGACTTTGAAGGTGACGGAGATTGTAACCTATCTTCTGATTTGTTAAGGATAGTAGAACAAGATGAAAAATAGATTCTACCTTACAAATGGTCAGTAGACATTACGAGCCTAGGAAAGGGGTGAAGATTAAAGCTTAGCTCACCGCAGAAATAAGGCAAGACATCATTGAGTTATTTTCAAGAATTTAAAGATGTTTTCGCACGATCATATCAAGATATGCTTAGGAAAGTCTTAGAAGAGGTCCATAAGAGTGTCTAAAAGAATGCGTGCTAATGGTTCTACAATAGCCAAGCCAATTATGAGGTTCAGGTATTGCTGGTCCACAAGGAAGGGGAGATTGCATCAATTATGCCATAATGCCAAATTGAGGAAGACAAGGCTTATGTGCCTCCTCTATTTATTCACAGATTTTCTATATGTAGGGCATATTATAGGGCCGATCTATCAAAAGCTACTAGCCGACATCAATTCATCTTCGTGGTCATCAATTACTTCACTAAGAGGGTGAAAGTCGCTTTTTATGCCAATCTTACAAAGTTGACAGTCATCAGATCCCACTCTCAACACCAAAACAAAAAATCCAAAAATCTAAAAAAATCCCTAAAAATCCTAAAAATTCAGGTGCCGACAAAGAATGCCAAAAATGATCATGTCTAATAATGCTCAATTGCACAGTGTCAATAGTTTACAGTCTGTTCAAAGATCAGATGCCATATCAGTGCAACAAAGGCAACCAAAAAGAAAAAAAAGGAAAAAAAAAGAAAAAATAGAAACAACAAAAAAAATCTCGTAAAAGATGACCAAGACTTGTAAAGATTGGCATAAAGAAGTTACTGTTTACCCTCTATGCTTATCAAACGTTGGCCATGACCGTCGCTAGGGCAACACATTTCTCATTGGTTTTGCCCATTGAAGTCGAGATTCATTTTTCTGAGTTTTATCAAAACTAAAGTTGGATGAGGCCAAATAGATTTAATTCCGATATGATCATTTAAATTTGAAAAAGTTAATAGCTATCCATCGTGGTCAGATGGTGCAGGCTTACGTCAAAAGGGTTCATCTTAGAGAATCTCACGAGAGGAACCTGATATTGAAAAAGATCTTTCATATACAAAAGGACTTCAAAGGAATGAATGCTAAACTAGAAAAGACTTTATGTAGTAAAGAAGGCTTGTTCTGGAGGAGCATTGATATTAATTGAGATGGATGTCAAGAACATGCCCAATCCGGTAAATTCAGATTCAGTTAAGAAGTATTTCACCTAAAAAGGAGAGGCCAAGGTGAAAACTCGCAAAGGGCGCCATGAGACCTTAAAAAAATAAAAAATTAAAAAAGAAATAAAAAACGAAAAAAATATAAATCAAAAAATAAAAAAATCAAAAAAAAGAAGAAAGAAAAAGGAGAGGCCAAGGCGAAAACCCGCAAAGGGCGCCTTGAGACCAAAGGGGATTTGAGTTGAAAACCCAAAAAGGGTGGCTCAAATTTTGATCAAAAGTGGGGCATATGATAGTCTTGCTATGTTTAAATTAACAATGAAGAAGTATGCTATGTCTTAGGGCATCGACAAAGTACTTCAGATCCCCTAAACACATATTAAGCTCAAAATGGTCCTCAAGAAGTTTGTACAGAGAAGCTCAGACTGCGATATCTGAGGCACCTAGTTTCCACCTTACCCCTTTTGAATTTGTTATCTTATTCTTTGTAAAACACGTTCTCAAGAAACTTTCTTCTTAATTGCATTTGCTATCTTTGATTAACTTATTTATTTTGAGCTATGCTCCTAATCAATTTTCTTCTTATCCATCGGTATGATCTTTGTAAGCATTTCGCATTGAAATAACGATTAGTGGACTAATAATACTTTCATAAAAGGAGTTTCGCATATTACTCTGGAAGCTTGTAAATAGTACAAGAACTTGAAACAGAACTATTGTTTAGAACTCACCAAGCGTAAGGGTTGGAAATATTTGAGCCCAAAGTGAGTTTATCTCTTCGGATTTTCTGTCAAAGATATTGGTTGATCAAAAGATTAGATATTGTGTCGGTGATACAACCTCGACGAAAAAATGAGCAATGTCAACACAAGTATAAAAGGGAGCATTCCCAAGAAAAGAAAAATGGTATTCTGCATCCATGCAAATATAAGGCATACACAACTGATCATGACACCCCAAGAATGGTGTAACAAACCAAATTAATGGAAGAAAATTCAAACCCTATACCTTGGCAGTGGGATAGATTGAAGAGGAGACAAATCCTATATCCTTGAATTGCAGTGGGAATGGATTGGAAAAGATTCAGATCTTATACCCTTGAGTCACAATGAGGTGGTTCGAAAATGGTAAAAACCTTAGGTTCCAAAAGTTTAGTGGAATGGGCTTAGAAATTACGGTGGGGAAATCATTTGAGTAAAATATGATTTTTTCTTCAAGTTTTTTGGCAAAGATACCAGCCGAGTGAGATGGCAGCGTATTACGTCAGTAATAAAATTCTGATGATGAGCGATGAGTGACGACACCCTAAGTATAAAAGAAAGATCAATCTTATGACATTTTTGCATTCATATGTCATAATACATTTAGATAGGAGCATTTGATTCATTCTGATCATGACATCCTAATCATTTGCATAAGCATAAGCACATAAAATCGATTCTACAGGACAGGTCCTAGAGGAAGGTGTAGCAATATTGGTGAATTCACAGATCTTATCTTCCTGAAGTTGCAGTAAAACAAATTGAAAATACCAGCTTTGCCTCACTGAGTTTGCAGCAGAGCAGACTGAAGATAGCAGATCTTGTCTTTCTGAAGTTGCAGTGAAGCAAATCGAAGATACCAGCCTTGCCTCCTTGAGTTTGCAGTGGAGTAGACTGAAGATAGCAGATCTTGTCTTCCTAAAGTTACAGTAAAGCAGATTGAAGACACCAGTCTTGCCTCCCTGAGTTTGCAGCGGAGCAGGCTAAATATAGTAGATCTTGTCTTCTTGAAGTTGCAGTGAAGCAGATCAAAGACACAAATCTTGCCTTCCTGAGTTTGCAATGGAGCAGACTAAAGACAGCAGTTCTTGTCTTCCTGAAGTTGCAGTGAAGCAGATAGAAGACACCAGTCTTGCCTCCCTGAGTTTGCAGCGGAATGGACTAAAGACAGTTGATTTGTCTCCCTAAACAGTAGTGAAGCAAATTGAAGACGGTGAATCTTATCTTCTCGAGGTAGCAGGGGAGAAAATTTAAGCCACTAGTCCTATCTTCCTAAGCAGTAGTGGAGCAGGCTGAAGATTGTAGATCTTGTCTCCCTAATCAGTAGTGGAGCAGATCTAAATAGGCGAATCTTATCTTCCCGAGGTAGCAAAGAAGCAGATTGTGGCCACAAGTCTTATCTTCCTAAAGTAGCAAGAGAGTAGACTGAAGATTGTAGATCTTATCTCCCCAAGCAGTAGTGGAGCAGATCGAAGACGACGAATCTTATCTTCCCAAGGTAGCAGGGAAGTAAATTTAAGCCACCAATCCTTATCTCCTTGAAGTTGCAGTGGAGCAGAAAAATAAACAAACCTTATCTCCCTGAAGTTACAGTGGAGCAGGTTGACATTACCAATCCTTATCTCTCTGAAGTTGCAGTGGAGCGGGATGAACACAAACCTTATCTCCCTGAAGTTGCAGTGAAGCAGGTTGACATTACCAATCCTTATCTCCCTAAAGTTGCAGTGGAGCAGGATAAACACAAATCTTATATCCTTAGAATTATATTGGAGCCACAATTCTTCTCCTTGAAGTTCTAGCAGAGTAGATCGAAACTACAAATCTCTTCTCCCTAAATTTTTATTGGAACCGATTGAAGTACCAATTCCTATACCCCTAAAGATGCAGTGGGATGGAATAAAGCTACTTAAAGAAAAGAAGTGCCAGGAAGTCAAGATTTGGTGAGACCAGGCAAGATTGACCCTTCTTATAAGTCTTTACTCTATTCTTGTTACATGACAATGAGCAAAGAGAGGCGGCTGTAAGAGGCTCAATTTGCCCGGGCCTAATAACATCCATACAAAGAATTAAACCAAACAATAAACCAAAATAAAATTTATTTAAAGACCAATGTCCATTTACACCTTAGTCCATTACCACTTAAAACCCAAGACTTTACAACCTAACATGGCCCACTAACCCAAAACACTAAAAAACCTAAAGACCAAAATTACATGGCCCAACATGGTCCAAATGCTAAATAGATTCAGCAAGCCCTAGGACTAGTCTTTGCGCCGCCGCTGCTACCTTCATGCCAGCCCCCGTGCACACTATTCTTCTCCTCCAGCTATACCTGCAACGGATTAACAAATGAAAATAGCAAATAGCAATTGACAGCAATGCAAATAAAGAATAGAGGAAAAAAAATGAGATTCTGGTATTTTCTTTTGATTTTTTTTATTTTCTTATTTTTTGGCTATATAAAGCCGATTGTAAAATGGTGATAGGACTTTACGCAGACTGAATACAAATACAAAAGAATTAAAATCAGTTTTTTGAATGTGATATGAGATTCCTTCCTTTTTGATTTGTTTTTGCTCTGTGTTTTTCCATTTATTCTCCATTGCATGAGAAAACAAAAGAGGGAAATGAGGGAGTTACCTTGGTGGTCATAGCCCATCTTCTTCGTCGAAATCGGAGTAAGGATGGAGATTTCGGTGCTGGAAATGGTGACCCCTGAGGCCTAGGGTCTAGTGCGGGTAAAGTGGGCCTTCACTTATCACCGATTGCCGATTATCATGGCGGAAAGGTGGTGAAGTGGAGGATTTCTAGATCGGCCGAATGATGGGATGGGTGCTTAGGTTTTTTTACTCAGTTGGTAAAATGGCAAGAGTTTTGTTTTAGGTTTTTTTTTCTTTATCAAATGCATGAAACGACACCGTTTAGGGCCTATTTCAGTGGCTCCAAAATGGTGCCGTATAAGGTGACCCGATTTGACCCGATCCGATACCCATGAGGATCCGCCCGTTTTATTAAAAAGGGGTTATTTGCGCGATTGGTCCTCTGAGATTTGTGTACTGTTTCAATTTCGTCCACATCTAAACGCTGCGTTTCAGATTTGGGGCATTTGCATTTTTGATCCTTATTCATTTGTGCGCTTCGTATTTTTATCCTCAATGCTGTTTCAATGATTTATTTATTTATTAATTACCCATTTTAGTTTGTTCTTTTATTTCAATTGAGTTTTTTATTTCAATTTTTATAATTCTTTTATTCTTTTTAATTTATTTATCATTCATTTTTTAGAAATTGTTCTAGCAAATCATTTTTGAATTATTTTATTGATTAGACATTGTTTTAATTTGTTATTTCTTCATTTGTATAAAATTTTAAATTGCTTTATTATACAAATTTTTTATTTTAAAATTCTTTTATATATATCTCTTTGTTTAAAAATTTATATGATATTTATTTTTAATAATTTTATATATTTTTATGTTATACATTATTTTATATATATATTTGTTGATTTCGTATTGTTTTATGTATATATATTTTCTTTTAAATCTATGTATGTATATAATTTGTTTCTTTTGAGGACTTTGTTTTATTATATATTTTTGTTTATTTCAAACACTTTTATATATTATTACTTATATATAGATTATTTTTATTAATTTTTTTATTTCATGTATATTATCTATTTAGATTGATATGTATTCTTTTGTATATTACTTATTTTGATTTTCTCCTTATATAATATTTATTTTAAAATTCATTTATATCTTCTTATTTAATATGTTATTTATTCTTATTTTTTAATCTATTTTAAATTCTCACGTATATTACTTGTTTTAAAATTTTTATATTATTTGTATATTGACAATTTCAAATTTTCTTTCTTTCATATTATTCATTTTTTATTTTTTTTAAAACTTGTTACCTGTTATTTGTGTTAATTTGATTGGAATTTCTTTTAAAAATTGGCTTTTAATTCACTAGCTTTTGAATATTAATGTTGGTATTTATATAGTGTATGATGCGTTGTCATTGTATATATCTTAATTCGTTCTTTTGTATCTGCATGTTATTGTTATTCACTTGTGTATTATTATTATTCCATGCTCAATACTATGCTTGTGTTTCTTATTACTGTATAATGAGTCAAATTCCAATGTATTTGGACCGATTTTAGTTGTTTCATTTTTATCTCAAACAAATCAAATAAAATACATTTATACCGGTTTTATAATCGCTTATTTGAAAGTTTTTTAAAATAAGGCAATATTTTGTGTTTGGAAATTCGAAAATCGTGCCCTAACGTGTTGATTTTCGATTTTCCGTTTGACCAAATAACTGAATATCCTTTTAATTGCATGTTTTGGAAATCATAAGATGATCTCGGTTTTGAGAGTTTAAAATGTCGTATCCTAACGTACTAGATGTGGCGTTTTATCCATTCAGAACGAGTGAATCTTAAATTCCAGCTTGAGTTATTCTAACCTTTTTCAAATAAATTGTATTTTCAAAACTTCAAGTTTTCAGCATTAAGACATCATTTAATCGATTTGGTACCAATTTTAGGCGTACGAGGGTGCTAACCCTTCATCGTATGTAACCGACTTCCGAACTCATTTTCTTGAAATACAAAGACCAAAGTTAATGTTTTATAAGGTAAAATATTTTATGAGGTGATCCGATCACACCTAAACAAAAAGGATTGGTGGTGACGCCATTTTCGTTTTTTAAAGTCGACTCCCGTTTTTCAAAATAAAAATGGTTTCGACACATGCTACATAAATCCCAAAACTTAAGTGCCGTGCCACAATTAAAAATAAAATAGTACAGTATTTAAATAATGGAAATTTCAAATAATAAATCTAAAATACTTTAATATAAAAAAACGATGCCAAGCCGAGACCCTCCGAATGTCCTGTCCACGCCCTAACCTAATGGGTTATCTATAAAGATGAAAATGAATGGGGTCTTATAAAGCTCAATATGAGTCCCATTATAAGTAAATCAGTGCAAACAGTAGATGACTCATATAAAATAACAATTTTTAGAACAATTACACTCATATAGAAATCAGAGTATTAATTCTTTAGATCAACACATCAATTTCATAATATTTTAGAATTCATAGTTTATGTATGCTCATGCTCATGAGTGGTGATGCAATTTCAATTTACCAAAAGAGATCCTACCTAACTCCACTACACACCACAGTAGGAGTTTCCTAAAACTCCTTTACCTTTACACCACGTTGTGGATAAACCATTGATCATTGCAGATAAATTACCGACGATAAAAATATTGGTAGATGAACCATCCATCGGTGTAGATAAAAGCTATTAGTACATTGTGGATTAATTACTAATCGTTGTAGATGAACTGCTAACGATAAAAATATTGGTGGATGAACCATCCATTGGTGAAGATAAAAGTTGCTAATACGTTATGGATGAACCACTGGTCGTTGTAGACAAACTATTAACTGAAATACGTTGTGGATGAAACACTAGTCGTTGTAGATAAACTGACGACTAAAATATGTTATGGATGAACCACTGGTCGTTGCAGATAAACTGCTGACTCTTCCTCCGTTCATATCATCCCACCCCATGTAATGCCACATGACATGCCTATAACAGATCAATGTGGTAGCAAAAACATGCTTATAACAAGTCGATACAGTAATAATTATCATACTTATAATAGATCATAACAATAGCAATGGACTTGTTTAACACGTGTTCAAATTCATAGTAGCAGTAGACGTGCTTAACATGTATTCGGTTAAAAAATAACAGTAGGCATGTTGAACATGCAATCAATAATACAGTGGTGAGAATAACAATAACAGTTCATTAGAAATACAGTGACAATAGACATGCAACATTCACATATCATCATTATAATAGTTATAATTCAATCAACTCTTAGATTCTAGTATGTTCATAATATCATGGACTCAATCAAGTGTATAAAATCTCTAAAAATAATTTAGGGATTGTACAGAGACTAAATTGAACAGTTCACAAAATTTTAGGTAAAATTGCAAAACAGTGGTCACACGACTGTGTGAGATGGGAGAGACACAACCATGTGGCAGGTTGTGTGAGAGGGTTGTGGCTGTATGGTCTATCCGTGTTGTTCACATACCTGTGCAGGAGACTGTGTGGTCCTAAACCTACACACGGTTTGTTCCGATTCAATTGGTAGAGAACACACATCTTTCTCTGAGAGTCTAATCGACATTCCTCATGCCTGATTCTGATCTAATTCAAGTAAATTAGGTCCTTCAAACGATATTTACACAAGAATTAATGGTTGATTACAAGTTTTATCAAGATTGTCGAAAGATTTGGCATGAATTGAAAAAGATAGTTCGGTTAATCGAAAAATTAACTTTGGTTACAAAATTACGAGATCTAATAATTGGAAATGAGGTTTACTTATCTTTTTTTTGCAATGCTAGGGATGCTATTATACTTACAAAATCGATAGGAAATAATTGAACAGAGGATGATGTAATTTAGGATAGCAAAATAATTAATCGAAGATTAGGATTAAAAATGCTACAATTATGAGAGAAAAAAAGATGCAAATAAGAGAAAGTGAGAAGAAATAGGAATAAAAAGATTAAATTCTAATAGGAAATGAAAAATAGGGAAAGTGAAGTCCAATTAGGAAATTAGTTGATTAAATACCTAGGGTTCCCTAGGGGTGGCATGGGCAATTTATGCAAAATTTAGGCTAAAAAAATAAAAGTGAATGCATTTGGGGAAGAAGTGACTCGAGTTTAAGACCTCTAGGATAGGGGACTAACTTTTAACCATTTAGGCTATCGCCCATTTCTTGTTGAATTTTAATTCTGATCCTATATATTTTAAATTTAACTTTTTTCCCTATGCTGTTAAAAAAAAAAGGAGATGAAATAGGAGGAAGGGAGCTGGAACTTGGGTCTCTAGGGAAGGAAACAAACTCTTAACCGTTAGCCTGAAGCATGTTTCTTTTTTATCCATTATGATTAACCCATTATATTTTGGAGTGTGATACTTATGCAATGCATTTGAGTAGCACAAAGATGTACAATGATTTGAAACCATTTTATTAGTGGTTAGGCATGAAAAAGAACATAACTAAGTTTGTAATCAAGTGCCTTATGTGCCAACAAGTGAAAGAGGAACACTAAGTTCTCTAAGAATTTTTGTAGCCTATTACAATACTCGAGTGGAAGTGGGAGCAAATTACCATGGATTTCATAGTTAGATTGCTATTGACTTCGAAGAAGAAAGATTCAATTTGGGTCATCATTAATAACATCATCAAGTCTACTCATTTTATTTTAGTTAGAGTAAACTACTCTTTATAAAAGCTCATTGAACTATACATTTTGGAAGTTGAAAGATTACATGGTGTTCCTTCATTTATCATTTTAGATATGGATTTAAGATTCACTTCTAGGTTCTAGGGCAAGCTACATGAGCCTTTGGATTTCATCATAGCTTTTCACCCTTAAACAGATGGCCAATCCGAATGTGTGATCTAGATTCTTGAGAATATGTTAAGGAGTTGTGTGATTGAATTGAGGGTGGTTGGGAAAGGTTTTTACCTTTAGTGGAGTTCACTTACAATAATGATTACTAGTCGACCATTAAGATGGTACTTTATAGGGGTTTGTATAGACGTAAGTGTAGGTCTCATTTGTGTTGGACAGAGTTGAGTGAGAGCAAGTTGATTGGACCCGATTTAGTACAAGAGACTAAGGACAAAGTACGAATTCTCCAAGATGAATTGAAAGCCACCTCCGAGAGACATTAATCTTATGATGATTTGAAAAGAAAAAAGATCTAGTTTAATGTTAGTGACAAAGTCTTCCTAAAAGTGTCCCATTGAAAGAAAGTTTTATGTTTTGGTAGGAAAGGAAAGCTTAGTTTGAGATTTATTGGACCTTATGTTAAGGAGTTGTGTGATTGAATTGAATGTGGTTGGGAAAGGTTTTTACCTTTAGTGGAGTTCACTTACAATAATGATTACCAGTAGAGCATTAAGATGGTACTTTATAGGGGTTTGTATGGACGTAAGTGTAGGGCTCATTTGTGTTGGACAGAGTTGAGTGAGAGCAAGTTGATTGGACCGATTTAGTACAAGAGATTAAGGACAAAGTACGAATTCTCCAAGATGAATTGAAAGCCACCTCCGAGAGACATTAATCTTATGATGATTTGAAAAGAAAAAAGATCTAGTTTAACGTTAGTGACAAAGTCTTCCTAAAAATGTCCCATTGAAAGAAAGTTTTATGTTTTGGTAGGAAAGGAAAGCTTAGTTTGAGATTTATTGGACCTTACGAGATACTCGAGCGTATTGGACCAGTGGCATACCAATTAGCTCTACCTTCAGAGTTAGAAAAGATCCATAATCTCTTCTACGTTTCAATTTGTAAAAGATATCAATCTGGTCTATTTCATATCATATCGCATTGAACTACAACCCGATTCGACATATAAGGAAGAGAATGTAAAGATTTTAGTATAGGAAATCAAAGAACTTAGGAACAAGAGAATACTTTTGTTAAAGGTGCTCTGGTGTAACAAAAAGTTGAGGATGCCATTTGGGAAAGTGAAGATGTAATAAGACAACAATATCCTCAACTTTTTCATTCAGGTAATTTTGGGACGAAATTTTTATTAGGAGGGAAGAGTTGTAACACCCCAAAATTATCTAGTTCTCCATATGAGACTTTTCTAGGAACATTATTCGTACATTCGATAAGAAAATTCGATCTTGATGGATTTATTTATTTTAGGATGTTAAGAAGCCCTTAGAAAACATATTAAGTAATTTTTAGAGTTTCAAGCTTAGCTAGATAAAAATTCAATAAATGGGAAAAATGGTCATTTTTCCATCGAGTTATATTTTAGTTATTTGGGACATAAATATGATTGAATATTCGAGTTTATAGTGATGAGTGGTGATGAGATGGTTTTTGGATTAATTTAAAATGAATTTTGTCTTTAAATGAATTTTTAGCCATATTACCATATTTGATTTTTAACTCATTATTATATTATTTTTGTATAAATAAAAGATGAAAACAACCACATTCTTCTTGTAACCATACGACCATTCTTTTTGGGGAAGAAGCTCCCCATTCTTCTTGTAACCATCTGACCATTTTTGTTGGGGAAGAAGCTTCCATGTTCAACCTTTCTTATTTCCTACTCGCTTTATCTCCAATCTTTCACCATTTTCTTATAAAAAGACCATATAGAAACCATATTTGAACCATTTCTCATTATCATCCTCATCATTCTTTCATCTAGTGCTTGAGTTCAAGTGTGAGAATGTTGAGTTAGTGAGAGAAGGTGGAGTGATTGTTGAAAAAATCAGTTTAGAAAACTGTTATTTTAGGTATAGTAGAAGTTTTAAAATTTTCTAAAACCAAGCCCTTTGTGTTATTTATAACAATAAACTTTAATCGAAATATACATGTGCTTTATGTCAAGTAGACTAAAGTTGATCTTGACTTTCAACCGATCGCCTTCTCTGTTATCTTCGAACCACAAATTCCCTTGAGTGTGAGCTTAAACAACACAAACCAAACCACAGAATGAAAACTTTTGTTTTACTTTCTGTAGGGAAGTAAATTCTTTCTATAATAGGAAACTATATATTTTCTTCAAAAAATAGAATTTATTCTCTAAAATAAATAACCACTATTTTCTGATAGAATAACGATGCATGAGAAGTGATGTGAATTGCTTATTGCAGAGTTCCTATTTATAACGAAATGATACAAGAGTTGTTCAAATAAGAATTGATTAAATAAAAATATTTTAATAGAAAATACAACTTCTAATCTAAGTAGAAGTGCTAGGGGTGGTGACACCCTTGTATAATACCTTAGGGTTGTCATCCCTATGTATGTCACATGCCTTTAATAGGCATTTCATGTATTGGGTCTAATTATATATGTTTCTTCGATTTTTGTATAACACTTATAATTTATCCAACCGAATATTTATTTTCTATTAACCAAATAATTATTTATTTAATAAATTAATTTCTCAATTAAATAATTTTTTCAACCTAATTCTAATTTCATTAAAGTTGTAGTAACTTTACCGTAATAGAATTTATAAGGAAATATATTTAATTTACTTATTCAACAAATCAATAATGATTCAATTAATTTAATTCCATCTTCATCCTTTAATTAATTAATTTAAGAATTTAAAGAACCTAAATTAATTCTCAACTCATCTTTTGTACTTAACAAGAAAATATATTCACTGTAGATACTGATAGATATTTTATTAAACTAATTTGTTTGAAAAATACAAGTGCATATAAACGAAACTATTACACAAAAGGTGCTATATCCCAACAATGCTAGGTAAGAGTTCTTGATGTTTACCACTCTTTTTCATCTCATTGCATGATTTAATATTTTTTGTTGTTAAGCCATTAAAGAGATCATAAATGTGGATACTATGATTTTGAATTTGCATATATAGGATATTTTTATGGTTGTGAAGAGAAAAAATTTTTTAGAGAAGGCTTTACCAAAGGAAAAGAAAAGATTTTGGATTGGAGGAGCCACTATTCCATTTTGTTGTTTGGAAATGTAAGTTCTCGTGGAATTTACTATACTTCTTTGCTTATGTGTGTTAAGTATATTAAATGTGTTAATAGGTTATTTAAATGTGTTAATATACTCAACACCTTATATGAAATGTAACATGACAAATGTGATGTTTTATATGTTTGCTTTGAAAATTGGTTGATGTTGATATTAAATTTGGTAAGTATAATTATTATGAGAATTAGAAGATGGAATTTTGGATGTGATAAGTCATGTATGAAACATTAACAAAAATCTGGAATTTGGATATGGAGCGAGGAAAATGTGACGAGATTAAATAGAAATAAGTTGTTTACGTGATGTCCTGTGACTTTTTTTTACATGAATTATGTTTATGACAATTCATTGGATTGCTATGGAAAAAGTCATAATTATTTCTTATGTTGCTTATAAGCCCATGTAAGCTTGATAGAAATATTAGGATACGGCTAACAGGCAAATTAGGGTTTTATATGTGATCTTTAGTACAGTTTTGTATTGATGTTATATAGGGTTCAAGTTATGTATTTGATACTTGGAGTTTGATGTGTTACCTCTTGGTCTGGCATGTTATGCAGATCAGGCATACACTACCTCTTCGGAGGATCTCATGTTATACTTGGAGTTTTGTTGCTTTTGGGCATTGCACTTTGACTCTCATTTGGTGTACGTAGATTTCCCATAGTTTTCGAGTCCTATTTTACTAAGTGTATAATGGGCGTTAATCTGTTGTTTTGCGCGTAGATATTCGACTTTTAAATTTTTAAAACCCTGCTCATTCCGGGACACCATACTATCATCAAGAGTATGAAATTAGCATATTTATAGCATGTGGCATGTACTTAGGGTGTTAACATGTGTAAATATACTCTTTTCATATGATATTTCGTACTTGAAGATTTGTTTCTTTAATATTTTGAGTTGGAGGCTTATTTGAATAGATTAAACTTGGTTTAAATGAGTTCACATTACTTTAATGTGTTTCTGGTTTCATTAATGATTTCATGTGATAATGTATGGTTGAACTTGTGTTGGGGATGGTTTTTATATGTATTTAGGTGATTTTTTAAGCACGTTATATGTATTCCATGGTTGGAGGGGGATTGGAGGAAATTTTCAAATGTTTTTGGGTTATTAAGAGGGTGATGTCGCGACTTCGGCTTTGCAACATCACGACTTCCGCTTGCGACATCGCAACAGTAAATGTTCCACGTCATGACCTTGCCCGCTATTCCAACATTTTTGTATCATTTTGTTTCTACAATGTTTCATCTGTGTTAGGTCTTGAACCCCTTTGATCTTCTTCAAATCACGCCTAAATGATTTTAAGTTATTTTTAAAGCTTTCAAATTGTCTATAAATAAATTTTTATAAATTTATAAAAATATTTAAAGCTCAAAAATTTAACTCGAAGATTTTATTTCACATAAACTTTAGTAACATTTCTTATTCGTACCTTACATTGGGATGAGTGAGGACTGATACAAATCAAATTAAGAAAAGCTATTAAATTACACAAATATTTAGGGACTAAGATGGGAGAAGTTAGCAAATTGAAGGACTAGATGTTAGTTTATAAAAAAGGCAAAATTATATTGGATGAGAAACAAAACAAGAAGTTACAGAAAACACCAAAAATAAATAATCCAATGTTTAGTACCTTGTCGAGTTGAAATTTAAAGCAACGAAGTAGAACAATTGAGAACAGTACATAACAAAGACTCACTTTCCTTTTATGCCCTTATAATTTATAAACCTTTCTAACATAAAAAAAAAATTTAGATTTTTTTCCTTTCTGAAAATAATATCATATGATTATGTAGAAAAATACATGGAGTATCTCTAAGCATTAAACGTAAAAACTCTCAAAATTTGAGAGTGATATCACATCCATTGCTTTCTTCACCTTCTTCTCCCAATGTCAATCCAGCTAAACCTTTCCTCTGATCTCTATCGCTACCGTTGTCGCCGCTCTCACCTTTCCAGCTGCCGCTCTCAGACTTGTTATCTTCAATGCTTTCGGAGTGGTTTCCGGTCCCCTTGACGTCAGATTCCGGTGAGCTATGGGCTTGTGAATTGGCTTTGTAATGGAGTTGGTGGTGGAGCAGCTGCTGTGAAAGAGCCGGCGTTGCAATAGTTGTCGCAGTGTAGAATTCTTGGGGTACCGGAGATGCACAGAAGTGAGGTGGTAAATGGGGAGCCGCTGGGTGGTGATGAGCACCATACAGGGTGAGAGCCGCGCTGTTGGTGTTTTCTACAGCAGTGGCATATTCTGATGGAACCCATATACCACCTAGGACTACAAGCTGGGACGTTGGGGATCCAGCTGGTTGTGGACTTAGACTTGGCCTTCTTGTATGGAGCCTATATTTCTGTTAAAAAGGATGAAAGGAAAAATCATTACACTGTGCATTTCTGTCTTGAACTGTCTCAGGTATAGTACAAAAGTTAAGTACCTGCAGATGGCTTTTCACTTCATCGTTTGTCAAACCTTCAACCTTCATCAACTCCCTTATTTGTTTCGGTGTGGCAACTATCATCATCATTAAAACATTATCATATCATAATCAATCATTTCAATAATGATAGCTTGACAAATCAAATCTAATTGTACAAGCCAATAATAAAGGTGTGATTTGTATATACCTTGATGACCACCAAGCATCTGGAGAGCATTGACAAATCTCTTATGCAAATCAGTGACCAACAACGCCTAGTCTTACTATGAGGCTGACTAGTTGTTGTTTGCCCATCAATTGTGTTACTGCTCCCTTTGCCTTGCACAATTAGAACGCGGCCATTACCAACGTTGCCTGAGTTATCATTTTCAGCCTTTGAGCATTTATTTTCTTCCATATCTTTACTGATTGAGGCAAGTGTTAAATCAGGGAGGGGTGTAAAGCCGGACCAGCGCAAGATGATGATGAGTTTCGGTCTTTGGAGAACGGAAGGAAAGCTCCTCTATTTCTCACCTTGGTATCTAAATCTAACTTGGGACCAAACATTGGAATCGATATCAGCTTTTGTCGGAGATGCAATTGAAGGTCGTGATTTCATTGCGGTTCCTGTTTGTCTCCATAGTTGTTCAGTTGTCATCAAGTTAGCTTTCTCAAATATGTTACCAATCTCTTAGTGTTCTCAGAGTGTGAGTTATTGAGGGGTATAAAATCTTCAAAAATTTCTTTTGATCCTTGATTTGCTCGGTATGCATGTAGTTGTTGTCTTGAAGCCTCCATAACTGAAGAAAAACAAAGTTTATACATAAATGCTTCAAAAAGAACACAAATAGCCACCTAGTAGCTTGAAAATTATATATATAATTTCTTTTTTTGTGAATTGGATCTTAAGTTGGTGATGATTCTATTATAAAAACAATAGAATTAAAGGTAAAACTAATCATGGCATGTGTATTATTTGTACAAAACCTTTATATATTTATCAAAGATGGCACATAGACACATATCCCATAAAAAAAAGAAAAGAAATGATGATACAACGTACCATTGGTAAGAAGTTGCATGCAAAGGGGAAGCTCACGCTTGAAAGCATCGATCCTAAGGCGTTCTTCTTCGAGACGAGAAAGGACATGTTCAAGCTTCTGTGTTTGATCATTCATTTGTTGATCTCCAAAAGATTTCAATATCATAGAATAACTGGTGAGTGGTTTGCAATCAAGGGTTAGTTCATAAGGTGATGATGCCATTATTTTCTTTTCTTTTCCTTTTTCAGATAAGCTGGGTGTAAGAAAATATAGCAAGAAACTTTATAATATATCTGTTGTTCTCACAAAAAAGTTATTTTTTGGAACAATATTGGACATGCTATAGTAGCAAGAAACAAACAAACGAGAGATGGAGTTGAAAGAGAGGAGACAAAGAAAGATAGGGAAAGGTTGTGTTGTGAGTACAAGGAGGATTTGAAGACTGGATCATCTCTTTTAAAGGTGACTTCAATAAGGGGAATCAATAAAGTAAGGGTTTTAGCGTGCGAGATATCAAAGAAAAGATAAAGCTCATTAAGGGCATAAAGTGAGAGGGGATGGTAAATTCTTGCAAAGAACAATGGCTGAAAAAGCTTTAAGAAAAGAAACATAGAGAGAATGGAATCAAGGTCTTACAATAGCACTGGTCATGTGCTATTAATATTTCTTTGTTTTATAAAAAGATGATTCCTCTTATTACTATTTTCACTCTTTTTTTTTCTTTTTTTTTTTTCCCATTTCTTTGTTACTTTTGAATGTTGGGAACTTGGATGCTATTAACATTTGATTCTTCGGCTACTTTCAAAAGAATTTTTTTCTTTTTACTTTAGTGGTGGATTTTTTAATTATCAATTTCCTTTTATTTTTTTGAATTTAACTCAATTAATATATATTTAAATTCTAATATTTAGAATGCTTTCATAGATTATTAAATTTCAATCCTCTTTCCAAGAAAAACCTAATTTTAATATCTTGATGTTCATGTTATTTCTAAATTAGTGTATGTTGGTAATACATGGATGTGGTGAAATTTATCAAACTTTATTTATCGAAGCAGTCAATTTTCAAGTTCAAAAAATTAATTGACTTGCAATGATATTTTGGATGAGATTCAGGAATTTCTAAGTTGAGAAGTCTTTAGAAAATTTGAAGATTTATCTTTTAAGTTTGAAACGCACTTTGAGTGACTCGATTTCAAGTTTGAGAGCTCAAATTATGACCGTTTTAATAAAAACTGCATGAGCAAAATTTCTAGACGAGATTATTATAAAAATTACGAATTTTAGACTTTTAATTCGAGTTTAATCATATTGAGTTAGATTTCTAAGCTTAATTTTTATTATATACGAACCCAATATTGTATTTATTAGGTCTTATTATTTCATTATTTATTTATTTCAACTTCGTACTTTTTAAAGTATTTTAAGTTATCTAAAAGTTTTATGTCAATAAAAAATTTTAGTTTTGAAACTACTTATTATTTAGGTTAATCAGAGTTTCAGTATACTTGATATTTTATTTGGATTTACTTAGCTAGCCTATATAAAGGCCTCTTCATTATACACAATTCATAGTTCATTCAACAACTATTCTCTTTTGAGTTAATAAAATTCTCTTTAAGTTTTTCTTTTCAAGAATTTTTCTTGAGTTTTCTTTTGGAAGAGTTTTAACAATATTTTTAAATTGTGGGGGATTATCTTCAAGCTTTTTCTTTCCAAGTTTTCTTTCTTGGAGGAGAAATTAGAGTCATTTGAAGGGGTTGTAGATTCATCTGGTTTCCGAGGCTCCTTAGGATTTTTACACGCCATTTTCCATCTTTTCCATCTATCTTGTTTCGGTTTTTTGTTATTCTATTTTGTTATTGTTTAATTGTTTCTAATCTTTGATTTTGATTTGGATTCCTTGTTGTTTTTCTTTCTTAATTATTTGTTTTATTTGATAAATTTTTAATTCCTAAATCTCACTTGGATTTGTTTGCCTTTTAGGTTGTATCAAACACCGAGTTCTCCTTTATTCATCTAAAGCCCTAGGCCAAATCTGTCAACTTGTACAAACTTGCAATCCTATTTTGCTTGTGTCCTTATCATTTGGTGTCAATTTCTTGAGCGTTTTGGGTGTTCTTTGTATTTTTATAAACTGATTTCTAGCAAAATAGCCTCAAAAAATAGTTTTTGTCTAGAAATTTTTCAGAAAAAAATTTCTTTTGTGGGTACTCATTTTTCAAACAATATGAAATTTTACATACTATTTTTTGGCACTCTCTTAGAATTTTAAAAAATATTTCCCACACACACAAAAAAAAAAGGTGATTGAAAAACAGAAAAAAAATAGAAAAATATGAAAAGTAAAGAAAATTCTATGGGCTGAATTTTTTGTCAAAACTTTCTAAATCAGATCTACATTATTTGAGGAGGTTCCAGTTTAAATTTTGTAATTTTAGAAATCAGTAACACCTCGAACAAGGTTTGTCAAGTTGCTCCAAAAATTTCAAGTTTTTAGTTATTTTCATTGACTTTTAGCCTTAGGTTTTCATTTGCTTTTTCTTTTTATTGTTATTTTACACATTTTAATACATTATTGTTTCTCTTGTTAGTAGGTTAAAGCACGTTGCACATTCCTTCCTCCATACAACACAATTCTTGGTGTCTAGATGATTTTGGACTTCTAATGCCATTAGGTTTGCTTTACTAGTTAGATTCTTATACATTTTGATTGGTTGATGTAAACACTTTTTACAAGTCTCACAAGATTAACTCTAACCTCATTGAGATTTTTTTTTCTGAGTGCGTAACGATGTGTTTTGCATAAATTTTTCTTCTTGAGTATTGTGCTCTTTTTGAGCTTTCACAATGACTCGTAATCTACATAATATCAAAAGGAGTGATAATAGCAATGAAAAGCCTTGTTGGTTTGCAATGAATAAATTGGATACTATGATCAAAAAGTTGTAAAGGGATCAAATGTTCGAAATCCTTGAGATCAACAACAAGATGCTCATCTAAGTACCCAAATTGAGTGTTTGACTCATAAATGGGGCAATGATGATGGTGTTGGGGTTGAATAGCCTTGTGCTTGTGAAAATAATGCTAGACTTTTACCTCATGCTAATAATGAAACTTTGGCAAATAATGAGCATGGGTTGCCTTCTTTGGCTAAACCAAAATTCTTTATTTTGCAATTTCGTGGAAAGAATGATCTAGAGGCTTATTGTGATAGGAAAGATCGATATAAATTAATATCTCAATTCAAGAGGAGATAACCACATGAAAAGAGGATTATGATTGGTCTTTCACCTGTTGTGAAATGTTATTAGTGTAGTTCAACAGATCATAAAGGTTTTCGATGTCCAATTCAATATCCAACTAGAGAAGAAAGTAAGTATGACTTTGTGTCTTTTGTTGACTCTTACTCTAGTGGAAAAGAGATTTGTGATGGCAAACTTTGTAAATCGAAAAATATGATAGAGAGAATATTTTTCTTGAATCTATGAAGTTAGATGAGATAGAAACATCATGTTCTCCTACTGAGATGTATTGTATTGAATTTAATATTCATAATACTTGTGAGGGAGATATGGGAAGAGAGGAAAAATCATGTGAAAAGACAAAGAGAAAATAGACATTGAGTGATACAAGTCTACTTAATAGTCCTGTAACACCCCAAACCCAGCCTAGACGTTATGGCCAGATCTGGTGTATCACATGGACAATCGTCTAAGCTTCCATCTTCTTTTTAAAGCATTATGTTGTTCGTAGTTAAACCGTGATTAAAAGCTTGTAAATGAGAATCGTTTTCAGTTTTAAAAACCTTAGTTTTTGCCAAATAAAATCTCATCTTTGACTAAATCCCATTATGGTGTTATTGACGTTAAGTTGTCCAATCGATATGTTTTGCATGTTTTGAAAACATTTGTTTAAGCATCTTTTGAAAACATTTGTTTAGGTTTGGAAAACCCGCATAGACTAATCTACTATTGAAAAGCTGACAAGGAAGAAAACCCAAAATAAAATACCGAGCGGCCTTATTACAACTTAAAACTGAAATTAAAGAAGAAGAAGAAATAAAATTCAGAAAAACTATAAGCTGAAAAAGTGAATCACGTGGCCACCTCAAATTCCTCGCATCTCCAAGTCCTCTATGGTTGGGGATTTCCTGCATGAATGGAAATAAAAATGTGAATTTGTGAAAACTCAGTGTGTAAAGAAACCCAACCAGTGTCATAGACCAGTTTAAGCTCAGTCTGGGACGAAGCCCTATTCAATTACAGATTAAACTGGGCCTTGGCCCTATTCAAAAATAGTGTGGGCCTTGGACCTATTACAGAAACAGATCAGATTAATATATATGCATGCATGCAAAGCCCAAGCCCAATCCAACCCTACACACTACCCGTGCCAGCCCTCTACACCATGTGGGGAATAACTCAACCCACCCAGCCCTACACACCACAGTTGCAACAGGGCTGCTAATACAGATATCGTGGCAGAGCCACTAGAACAGAAATATGAGGCAAAGCCTCTAAGCAAATTACGTGGCATTGCCACTTTTAGCACTTCCCCCGAATCAATAACCCAACCCCATGGAAATCAGGATATAACGTGACATGGCATACAGAATATTAGATACAGTAACATGCAAATCAGTTAACTTTTTCTAGGGGTAAAATAGTCATTTAGCATATAAGGGTAAAACGATAATTTTTACCCTTCAGGGGTATTCTGGTAATTTGCTATGTCCCTAAGTCTCATGCTTAATACAGTCTACTAACAGATCTAACGTCACCCGAGCAACTCAAATAGCCCATTTTATTTATACAGTGCCATCGGGCCCTAAAACCCCTAATGGGCCCGAGGAAGCCAACATGCTATTGTGCCCGCTCAGTCAGATTTTACACATAATATCGCAGAGTTAATATCCAATTTACCAAAGACCCACTTACCGCATACTTTTACCCATATGGGCCTGTAAGCCCATTGGGCCCGATTCCGGCCTATCGAGGCCCAAATCCACCTAAGTGCACAAAAACGTGCACAACAGCCTTACCGTCCACTATTACCAATTTCACAGTTTCGTACAAACCCACGAGCACTCGCACACTCGTAAGCCCTCGAAATACCGGCTTTTTGGCATTTCTGCTTTTCGGCTTTTGCCGATCTAATCTACTAGAAGGTGTCGATTACACACCTGTTTGCGAAATACATCGAGATCCCACGACCGATTAACCTATAATAGTCCAAACGAACCGTTAACTTTATGGCTTGACTCATAAACCACTTCTACTCACCTCTAATGGTATTCGACCAACACCCAAAATAAACATTGACTTAACTTTGCCGAATCCAACCAACAGGTCTAGATTGCCTTGGTAACGTTAACCACTCTAGCCTTCACGAGATCCACCTTACGAAAGGCCATAAAACTCTATTAGCTAACAAAAGAGTCCAACATCTATTCCCAAAGAAAGGATCTAAACCTATTAGTACAAAGGGTTAGGGGGTTTCGGCTTTTCCCCTTAACCCAAAAGCAAGAGAAGATTGAAGTTCTTACCTAAGACTTTGCTCGACCCACAATGATGGAGTGAGATCCACCTCCCACTAGTCTAAGCCCAGATCTATAGTAGGTCTAACAGAAACACATTGAAGGATAATGGATCTAAGGTATTCGGCTAGAGAAGGTTACTTAAGAAATAGAGAAAACAAGGTTCGTTTATGGAGACCACACGAGAAGAGTAACCGATAGAAGAAAGAAAAGGGCTCTAGAGAAAAGAATGTAGAAAACTCCCAGAGGTTTGGCTCCTTGAATAAATCGACAAAGGGGAAGGCAAACTATTTCGGGATTTCGACTTTTAGAGAAGTTAGCCAAGAAGAAATTAGCCAGAAGATTCAGTGTTTCGGGTTTCGACTTTTGACACAATCGGCTAGAAAGGATTTAGAGAGATTAATCCAATCGATGGAGAAAATGAGAAGAAGAAGAGAAAAAGAAAAGAAAGAAGAGAAGGAAGAAGAGAGTAGGTTCAACTCTTTAGAGAAAAGGTGAGGGTTCGGCCAAGAGAAAGAAATCGGTAAGAGAACTTTGGGGTTTAGGGGCTTTCGGCTTTTGATGAAAGAATAGAGGAGAGAAAAGAAAAGAAAGAAAAGCAATCGAATGCACACTATTACTTATTTCACACTAAAGAATGACAAATCCCGAAGGATGCCTAGAGAGAAAACGACACAATAAAATCCCGAAAAGAGCCAAAAAAAATTCGGCACATCCTCTTAATCTTTATTGTCGAAATTGCAACCCCTTAGCCCCTTAGCCCAATTTGCTCTCCAAGAAACCCATAATCGGCCAAATCTTGCTCCCCATTCAAAATTCGTAAATTTTCTCCTTGATAAACTCCCCCTTATCACTCATTAACCCAACCCCATGAGCAGTTTCAAACTCCTTCCTTTAGAATTCAACTTGGATTCCACCTCTTACTATGCACATGCAATAAAAATAAAACAAACACTTTGCTCACCAAGGGATTCGAACCTCAGCTCCTTCACAAGCTTCCACACGCCAATCCCTTAAGCTCTAAGTGGCGCTACCTTGCCACTTTACCACAAGTTTTCTTATGTCTTAAGACCCCATCATTAGTTTAAGAGCCTATTTGCCAAAGTCCACTCTCACCTAAGCCTAAAAAATTAAAATTTTACCAAGCCTTATACTTAAACCTAAACCTTCTCAAGGTCCAATAAACACACCCAAAACATAACCCAGCTCTTCAAGACATGCGCAAATAAATTCAAACAGAAATTCAAAAACCCTTAAAAATTGGGACGTTACAGGTCCACTTTTAGTGAGTGAAAATATATACGAGGTAAATTTAGAGGGTTCTTAAGTGGGAAAAGAATGTGAAAAGCAAGAAAATACTCATGCAAGAGTGAGAAATGATTAAGTTTTCAATAACCTTAACTTGAATTTGTCTAGTGGACTTATTTCTTTCTTTCAGGATTTTTTTTATCCTTTGAGGAACTCATTTAACCCACCTATGATAAATATTCTTTCTTATTCAATTGAAGACAAGATTCATAGACGAATCTTTTCGAGGAAATGGGGAATGATACATGACAGATGGGGTGAAATTTATTGGATTTCAATCACTAAAGATGTGAATTTTCAAGTTTGGAAAATCAATCGACTTGTGACGACTTTTTGACTAAGATACAAATATTTTTTGGTTTAGATGTCTCAAAGCATTCGAATATTTATCTCTTATCTTCGAAATGCAATTTCAATAACTCGATTTCAAGTGCGGGAGGTCAAGTTATGACCGTTTTAGTGAAGACTATGCGAGTAGAATTTCTGGATGGGATTATTATGAAAATTACAAGTTTCAGGCTTTTAATTCATGTTTAAATCATATTGAGTCTGATTTTTAGGCTTAATTTTCTTATATATAAGCCCAGTAGTTTATTTATTAGGTCTTATTATTCCATTATTTATTTATTCCAAATTTTGGATTCTTTTAAGTATTTTAAGTTATTTAGGAGTTTTATTCAACAAGATAGATTATGTAACACGCCATACCTGGTCTATACGTTACGGTCGAATCCTAAGGAATTATATACATTTGTTTGGAGACCAAAATCTTACAATTTGAAAACTTTTGGAAAATCGATACTTGATAATGGTATTTCTAGTTTTAAGGAAGAAAAATTCCATGTTTGGTTAATTCATTTAAATTTCATAAGAAAACACTTATAAGATTACTTAATTTTCAGTGAAAATCTTCATTTAAACATAATTTTGAAAAATTGAAATTTGGTTTTGAAATTCAACATGTTGTTCGAATTAAAATAATCTACAATGTTAAGGTAGTTTAAAATGAAAAATAAAATCCAAAACATAAATCAGTCCCTAAAAGTTCAAAAATAGTCCAATTGAAATCAATGCTTAAACTTAATCAAAAAGTATGAATCAACAATTTAAACTGAGCTTCTACCACACCGATCCGTCCTAAGTTTGTTGATTACCTAAAAGGATAACAAACAGAAAGTGAGCTTACGAGCTCAGTGTGTAACGTATCTTAATCAACAAATCACATACCAATGATTTAACAGGTGGTATTCTAGATATGTGCTCAGATACATAATTTAGATGGATTTCATAAACAGATGCACAAACAGATCCTACCTGTAACGATCCAAAATTTACGGGCATCAGAAAAGGTGTGTTATCAGGCATTCGTTTTAGTAAAACGGATTCGCAAATATTTATTAAAAATATTTACGTATGTGCTTAATTATGTGTGAGTTAGGAGAATTAGCTTTAAATAGGAGTAATTAGGAAAAATGACTAAATTGAAATAAGGGTGAAAGTTTAATTATAGATTAAAGAAAAACTAAAGGGAATAAGTGACAATTATACTATTTTTATTGGTTGAGGCGGTTTAAGCATGAAAAGATATTTTCATGTTAAATTATATATTTTTTAATAAATTAACTTAATAATTAATTAAATAAGTTCTATTATATTATATTTATTATTATATTATATTATATTATATTATATTATATTATATTATTATATTATGTAAAATAAATTAAGATTATGACAAGTGTGTTAGAAATAAATTTAAGTGTGTAAATAAAATACATATATTTTTTTTATTATTATGTATTTACTTATTATTTAAGTAAAACTATTATATTATTATTCTTATATTATTATTATATATATATATATATAACTTAAACAAATAAATAAAGGAAAAAACAAATGAAAAGAAACAAAGAAATAGAATAGGTAGAACGAAACAGGGTAGAAGGAAAGGAAAGAAAAATAAAAGGAAATTAGGGAATTTAAAGGTTCAAACTCAAATTGCTAACTTCATGTCGGAGACATCTGCTAAAAAGGGAAAGAGAAAATAGACGAGAATTGAATCGAGAAATTTTGGTTTGTATTACTATAATTCAAATCTAATTATTATTAATTACTGTGTTTAATTAGAATGCATGGTAAGTAAATTGTAGTAAGTAATTATTGTTGTTATATTGAAGTGAATGGATTATTGTGATATTGAATTGGAAATATGAGAATTTGTGATTAAAGTGAAATTGATATGAATATTGAATGAAATTGAAATATGATTTGGATCCCCTATTAACTAGTCAGACTAAGTCAGATATAGTTAGCATGCCATAGGATTGGAAGTGTTCAGGGATACTTTGACCTTGAGTTGATGAGACACTGGGTGTCATTATATTATTTTGGATAGATTCAATGAGGTACTGGGTATCAACTTACTTCGACTTGGCCTATGAAACACTGGGTGTCAATTCTTTGCTTTGAACTATCCGATGAGGCAATGAGTGCCATACTGGTATGTTTGGTTGGATCCATGTAGCCGCCAAGGTCTAAGTTTTGTTAATATGGGTAAATAAATGAAAATGGTAAATCGAATGAATTTGATTGATCGTGTTATTGAAATGAAATGAGAAATTGAATTTGTGAAATGAGAATGAAATACATGAACTTAAAGTTTATGGAGTGATTAATGATTTAATGAGATGATATATGATATCAAATTGATGAATAGCCAAATTAAGTTGCTATTGTTGAGAAGTGAAAGCTAAGTAAGAAGTTATTTTAAATTGTGAATTAAAATGTTATATAAGTTGATATGTATATATGTTATTTTATTTAATAATTTGAATTATAGTAATACCACTGAGTATATCCATATTCAGCGCACGGTTTTTTCCGTGCGCAGATTAGTAGAAGTCAAACGTTTCGGCCTAGCATCCAAAGCCGATCTCGATATCAGAAAATTCTGGTGATGTATATTTCTATAGGTAAAAGTGGCGTGTACATAGGTTATGTTTAGGTCATTTTGGAGTTATTTGTAGAAAAAGTGTTTGAATGCTTGTATATAATGCTAAGTTTATATAATGGTACAATTAAGTATGAAATTGTAATGGGATAAAAAGTTTGAATGATTTTAAGAAATACTTATGAATTACAACAAGTAAATTGTTAAATTCTTATTTTGATAAGAATTGAGTATAATTGAATATAATTTGTATTGGTTGAAATATTGGTGTTGAATTGGTTGCGGTATGAAATTGCAAAGTTGGTTAACTTCTTATAAAAGGCTCATATAAAGTCCACACGGCCTGGCACACGGGCGTGTGACCAAACCGTGTGAGACACATGGTGTAACAGCCCGGTTTGAGCTTAATCAGAATAGTGGTTTTGAAACCACAAATCCAAAGTCGTAAAATTATTTTAATATTATTTTTGGTCTTTACAATATGATATTATGCATGTGTGAAATTTTCATGAAAGAATTTTAGCATTTGGTTGCTTAATTTGCAAAAAGGACTAAATTGCATAAGATGCAAAAGTTGCATACTATTAGTTAAAGATGTCAATTGGCCTTGGCTTTTTAATATAATGGCCTTAAATGGTAATTAGACCATTGATAGTGGGAATGGACATAAATGGGCATATATTAGGTGGTTTTATAATGGTTTCATTAAGGGTAAAATCGTATACTATGTATTAAGTATAATAAAACAAAACAAAATTAAAATAGTTTTCATCTTCATTAATCTTCAACTGAAATTGAGAAAGAAAAAGAAGTCATTTTAGGGCTTTGATATTCGACTAGCATATTCCTTGATTAAGATCAAGAACGAAAGAAATCAGATTTAGATCGGAGGAGGTCAAAAGTTAATAAATAGTCGCTCCAATCCGTTCGTTTCTGTACGAGGTAAGTTCATATGCAAATAAATGTATTTCATTTGAATTATATATGTTTGATTGTTATTGAAATGTATTGAATGTTGAAAGATTGGATATGAGAAAGTATCGACAAAGTTACAACATCCGAAAGCCCCGTAGGAACCATAGGAATAGTATAGGATACGTATGTCATGACATTAGGATTCCGAGGTGTGATTTCGCATAAGACCATGTCTAGGACATTGGCATCGATTTGAGATTATGTGTAAGACCATGTATGGGACATTGACATCGTATATGATTTCGTGTAAGACCCTGTCTAGGACAGTGGCATCAATATTTGATAACATGTAAGACAATATCTGGGATATGGCATTGTACAAGCTTGATGAGCTATCCGAGTATCCTTATCAATTCTGAACGGTTCAATGGGCAATGTTGAGAAGTGAATGAATATGTGAATGAGTAATCAATTCAGGTATGTATGATGTTATATGAATATTGAAAGAAAAGGTAAGTGATGTACATGAATTATGAACAAGTGAATTAGATGAGATTAATGAAACTTGCATATGTGATTTGCTATGATTTTCATGGATAAATTGGCTTAACTTTATTTTATGTGTTAAGTTTATTTGTATATGGCTTACTAAGCTTTCGAAAGCTTACTTTGCGTGCGTTTTCATTATTTTATAGATAATCGAAATTAGCTCAAGCTCGGGGATCGTCAAGAATCATTGTCACACTATCGAACGTTAATGCGGTACTTTTAAAGCTTGCATAGATGGTATATGGCATGTATAGACTAGTGATGATATAATATGTTTGTGTTGTGAATATAGCCATGTGACTTGGCTTGGATATGTGTAAATGATGTAAGTAAATTTGGTTTATAGTATGTGTATATATATGTTATGAGATGAACATGTTATGTTATATGAATTTGATCATTTTGATGTGGTTGTCATTTGGGAAAATGGTTGAGTCCCATAGTAATATGATATTGGTATTTTGAGGATGAGAAATGGTATGTTTTGTGGTTGTTTTGGTAGTTGAAATGGCAAGGAATTGGTGTGATTTTGTATTAGGTTTAAATAATGTTTGATACATATGGTTTTGGTATGATTTTGGTACATGAAATTGGTATGCTTTGAGTGTGAATTGTGTATGGAAATAGTTGATAATGTTATAGCATAAAATATGCATGAAATGGTGATGTTTTGGCTGAAAATTATATGTCATTTGATATTGGATTTGTGCTTGTAGGGATGACCCTTTTTAGGTGGCATGTTGGCCTTGTAAATGGCCTATTTTTACCCACACAATCAGGGACACGGGCGTGTCTCTATCGTGTTGCTCAAAGGTTCAATTCGAATAGAGCCTAGGTGCTTCACACGGTCTCACACATGGGTGTGTGGCAGGCCGTGTGGCCAAGTTAGTATACCCTACATGTTTCACACGGGCGTGTGAGGCCATTTCGAATAGGCACACGGGCTGGACACACAGGCGTGTGACTGGCCGTGTGACGAAGTCAGTAAGCTCCCTAATTTTCACACGGCTTGGCACACGGGAGTGTCTGGTGGCCATGTGGATAAGTCAGTATGTATGCCCTATTTTCCCACGGCTTAAATACACGGGCACGTCTAGTGCCATGTGAGGCACACGACCTATTCACACGAGCGTGTGACCTCTGTAACTTGAAAAAATTTTAAGTTTTCGTAAAATTTTATACGAGATCCATTTAGTCCCGAACCTTCTCTAAAGCATGTTTAAGGTCTCGTAGGCCTAGAAAAGGGACTTTGTGATTATGTATGATTATGATGTGATGATGTGTGCATAATGTATATGAAATGTTTGTATAATGATAAGAAATGATCGTAAAATGTTATGAAATGTTCGGTAACACCTTTTAACCCTAGTCCGACGATGGATACGGGATAGAAGTGTTACACACGGCTAGCACATAAGCATGTGAATTGGCCATGTGTCCCTTGCATCTTAAAAATTTTAAAATAGAATGTCCAAGTTTAGTCACACGGGCAGAGTACACGGGCATGTGTCTCAGCCGTATGAAGCACACGGGCCTTGAACATGGGCGTGTGAGCCTTGGTCCTGGGAAAACAATTTTGGAATTTTAGTAAAAATTTCTAAAGTTTTTGAATTAGTCTCGATTTGTCTCAAACTCGTATTTTGGGCCTCAAGGGTCAATAAAAGAGATATTATGATTAATTTATAATATGTATGCTAATTGTTTGTGTAATGTTCGTAATTTGTCTAGAAGGTCCGAGAATGCTCCATAACCCTATTCCAGCCACGGTTTAGGGTTAGGGGGTGTTACACTACCCCCATCCACTACATATTATCTCCATCCATCTCTGCACACCACATAGGATATCAAGTACCCATCCAACCCCACACACTAATAAGTTAGCGTATGTCAACTTTCAGAAGTAGTGCAGACAAGCTGCCAAATAATATAATATGCGGTAACCCGCCAGATACATATATACCCACTAGAACAGATATATGTGGTTTTAAACCACCAGATATGGCAGATAATTAGAATACCAACATTTCCTCCATCATACCATATCCAAACCCAATGCACATGTACATACAAACAAATGTTCTATATACAGATGTCATGCATGCTTTTCAAATGTAGTCAAGCTTTCAGAATTATGAGAACACAGATCATACATGTACAGTTGACATACCAAGTCCAAATTATTTATAGTAATATGCTATCAAATGTCATATTTTTGAGTCTTATTTTTTTAGTATGGACCCTACAGAGTATCTAAATATGAATCACACAACAATAAAAAATTAAACAAAATTTTTAAAGGGCCCACACGATCAAACTGGCCTAACCAGTGTGGTCCACACGGTCTCAAACACAATTGTGTGGCCCACACGACCCAAATAGCCCAGACGATTTGGCACACAACCTAGCACGCTACTGTGTAATGTTGACAGTAGTGTTTTTGACTTTCCGTCGTTCGCAATTTTTACGAGATCGAGTCACAAAGTTGGATGTTTTCTTATGCAAACACAACTGTGAGAATTCTAGTACACTTGTGAAAATAGCAGCCAATGACAATTTAAATCGCTGGATGATCTGATACTTCATGTTCCTCACCACACACAGTCGTCACAAATTAATTGGCAAAAGGGGTGACAAAGTAGAAGACAATAGGAAGTAAGGTGGAAAAACCAAGAAAGAAACCAAGTAAAAAAGAGAGGACGATAGAAGGAAAAACCAACAGAAAAAGCCAAAAGGGAAAAAAATGAAATAGAGAAAGAAAAGGAGGGTGAAGGGAACATGAGACAAAACAATTTTTGTTTTGGAAAATTTAAAATTAAAAATAAAATACAAATAATAAATCATAATATCTAACCAAAAGATAACCTATAAGATCCCAAAGTTTGAGTTTAATTTAACTACTAACACAAGGCAGCACAATGCATGGGACCAAAAATATATTTCCACTTTGCATACTTTGGGATTCGAACACAAGACCAGGAGGTAAGCTTACCGGAAGGCTCATTCCAGCCAAAATTTGTACGGAAATTAAATTTAAGTTAGATGTTCAAATATAGGAATTGAGTCAAAAATCAACAAAATTTAAGTGAAAGGATTCGAACCCGAAACCTATCACGTATAAACACACACACCTAACTACTGAACCAAATCAAATCACTTATTAATTCCTAACAATTCAAATTTTAAAATTGTGGGGCGTTACATATTAGTTTAAAACTACCTATTGTTTAGGTTAATTAGAGTTTCAGTATACTTAAGAGTTTATTGGAATGTAAAACTAGACTACATAAAGGCCTCTTCATTTTACACAATTCATAATTCATTGAACAACTTTTTTTCTTTTGAATTAATAAAATTCTCTTTAAGTTTTTCTCTTGAAGAATTTCTCTTCAGTTTTCTTTTAGAAGAGTTTTAACAATCTTTTCATATTGTGGGGACCATCTTCAAGCTTTTTCTTGACAAGTTTTCCTTTTTAGACGGAAAACTAGAGTCATTTGAAGGTGTTGTGGATTCATCTGGCTTCAAAGACCATATCTTTTACATTTATCTTGTTTCATTTTTTTTTTGTTATTCTATTTTGTTCTTGATTAATTGTTTCTAATTTTTTATTTGGATTCCTTCTTGTTTTTCAATCTTACATTTATTTTAATTGATACATTTTTAATTCTTAAATCTCACTTGGATTTGTTTGCCATTTGGGCTATGTGAAACCCCGAGTTCTTTTTCTTTCGTTTAGAGCCCTAGGAAAAATTCACAACTTGGATAAACTTATGATCCTATTCCGCACCCTTCCTTTATCAATAGGATTAATGAATCTTTTTTTGGGTGGTACCTAAGATGAAAAATTCAAAGAAAAAATAGATTGATAGATTATATAATATTTTCTTTCCATAGGTATGCTTGATAGGAAATTTTGGAACAATGAAAGAAACAGTATATTTTCAATGAACATTTTGAAAAAATGCATATTTTGAACTAGCATGCATCCTTGTCTTATTTTCTCTCCTCATATAATCCTATTTTGGAATTATTTTTTTATTTATGTATTAAGATGGAAAATGATAATCTCCCATATTTTCTTCCTTATCACTTTTCTCCCCTATTTATTTTCTTTCCACTTTTTCATTCACTTCTATTCCTCCAATTTTCTACCTAACCAAGAAAGACCTAAAGGTAGAGAGAAAAACATGTTTTGGGAGTCATTAGGAGTAATTTGTACTCTCAAGAAAATTGGTAGCTTGCAAAATGTAACACCCCTTACCCATATCCGACGCCAGGACAGGGTATGAGGCGTTACCTTACTAAAACACATACAAACATGCATTCTCGAGTCAACAAACTCCGTTCCAATTTAAAACTTTTTAAACTTTATCTTAAAGTTCCTAACACAAGCCTACAAGGCCCAAAACACGCTTTATAAACAATTCGGGACTAAACCAAGCACTAAAATAAACACTATAAAATTTGATTGAGTACAGGGCACACACCCATGTGGAAGGGCAACACGCCGGTGTGACCTCTGAACATGGTCGTGTTGAAGGCCCGTCTAGCTCACAAGGCCTAAGCATTTAGGGACACGCCCGTGCCCCATGCCCGTGTAGATTTATCTTCTAAAATCAAACCTACAGGGGTTTTCACATGGCCTGCACACGCTTGCGTCCTTGGCCTGTGTCCCTCACACGGCCATGACACGCTCGTGTCTTAACCCATCTGTGAAAGCTATTGACATTTCGATTTTGATGTCAACAACCATTTAAGGTCATATGGCCATGACACACGACCGTGTGTTAGGTCGTGTCTTTCACATGGTTGAGACACATGGCCGTGTCTTAGCTCGTGTGGTTACTACTGGGCATTTAATTTTGCCAACTTAAGGTACAGGGGACACACGGCCTGACCATATACTCGTGGGGCGGACCGTGTGTCACATACGGCCTAGACACACGCCTATGTGTCTAGCCGTGTAGGCAGTGTAAGGCTATCTACCAAGCCTTTTGCCACCTTGAAACAAGCTCAAACGCATACCAATCTTACCAATACATAACATGGCTTAAATACACAACCAAACAACCACAATCATCCTTACCAATTTGCACATTTGTGAAAAACATCATCACTTCAATATATCCATAATGAATAATAGCTATTTTCCATGGCCTTATACAAAATGAGTTAATTCTATGACAAGCCAACACCTTTGGCTCCAAAACAATATGACACTTAACAAAAGACTAAGTCCTTATACATGACATTACTTAAAATATTAAAACTAACTATACCAAGTGCTTTAGTTGATAATGTGATCGATGCCTCCGACGTTTTTTGATCCACGAGCTAATTAGGCGGCACTATAAGGAAATGGAAAGGAAAAAAGGTAAGCACAAAGCTTAGTAAGTTGTAGGTAAATAAATAACAACAATTTACCATGCATCCACATAATCACAATATATCATAAATTGCACATGAACCACAAATGGTTATAAACATGACTTACTCATTTTCATCCCTTATTAATCATACAATATAAGTTAAGCTCACATCTCATACATTTCATGTAGGTACCTTTACCACTCACAATATCATCATAATATTTCTCATTCTTGACACAAATTTTAAATTTCTCGTTGAACCATTTAGAATACGAAAGGATATTCAATAAGCCTCAAACATAGGGTATTATGCCGATGCCATGTCCCAGACATGGTCCTACACTGGCTCACATGTCAAGTCGATGCCATGTCCCAGACATGGTCTTACATTGACTCTTATATATCGAGGCTGATGCCATGTCCCACACATGGTCTTACATTGGCTCTCCTCTATCCGTGCCGATGCCATGTCTCACACATGGTCTTACACTGACACATATCAAACTAATGCCATGTCCCAGACATGGTCTTACAGTGGCTCACATATCAAGGCCAATGCCATGTCCCAAACATGGTCTTACACTAGCACTCGTATCAACCCCGATGCCATTTCCCAGACATGGTCTTATACTGGCTCGCACATATCGGTGTTGATGCCACGTCCCAGACATGGTCTTACACTGACAAATATTGATGTTGATGCCATGTCCCAGACATGGTCTTACACTGACACATATCAAAGCCAATGCCATGTCCCAGACATGGTCTCACACTAGCTCTCGTATGACCCTAGTTTTATGGCATGAATATCCAATCTATTCCTACAGTTCAACTAGGAGTTTACCACATTAAATTTCACCATACATAACTCATAAGCATACTCAAACATATTATGCAAAATCAATGATTCAATACATAATAACGGTAAAGTTGTATTATTTATGTACAACTTACCTTGGTGTACAAAATGTAGGCGGTTAATTCGGTTTAATCCGCTCGCTTGGCTTTCCCCCGGTCTAGGGTCAAATTTTGTATTTCTTGATCTAAAATGAATAAATTCACTCATTTAATCACCATATTAACTAAGATAATCCAAAATTCATTATTTGACAAGATGACCATTTCGCCCTTAGACTTTTGCAACATGACGATTTTACCTCTAGGCTCGTAAAACGATTTTTATCAAATTTTATCAGTTAACAAGCCTAGCCAAATTATTTTTACACTTATGGCAGCCCAAAATTTCAATTATTTCATGTAGTTTCTATATATTTTACAAATTCTACAAAAAGGTCCAACCTAGGTGTTTTCATGAAAATTCTTTCACAACTAAGATTCATTTTCTTCCATAAAATTTCAGAAAACAACACAAACACTTTCATGGAAAAACCCTATACTTTCAACCTTTTTGCAAGATAGTCCGCTTATTAGATAGCTTATGCTACAAGGGTTCTAAAAATATAAAAATTATCGAGAAAGGCCGTCAAATTGACTTACTTACAAAGGTTGTAAGTTGCTGAAAATTTTCAAGCTTCTATAGGGGTTTTCCTCTCTAATTTTCGGTGAAGAAAAGATGGAGAAGAAAAATGACCATTTGTTTTATTTTATTAATCTTTGCTTTTGTCATCAAATACCAACTTTCAGCAAATTTTGACTTTTCAACTCCTTTTGTCTCTATGGCCGGCCATGACTTATTTATTGGCCTATTTGCACATTAAATACCCCTACATTAAATTCCATAGCCAATTGACACCTTTAACTAGTAAAACAAAACTTTTTCCCTTTATGCGATTTAGTCCTTTTTCGCAATTAAGCTCACAATCGCGTAAATTGATTCACCAAAAATTTCATGCACTCATAAAATCATGCTTAAACACATAAAATAATATTGGAAAATAATTTCTCCGAACCTTAGATTTTGTGATTTCGAAACCACTGTTCCGGCTAGGCCCAAAATTGGGCTATTACACAAAATTAATCATGGATAATCTTGCAAGTGTAACAAGAAGCATTGTCCGCTAATCTCCTATTGTAGCATTTAAATCTAGTCAACAATCTTTCTTTCAAGACTAACCAAATAATTTTTTGAATCCATTGAATACTCAAATATTTCCAAACACTCAACTAAGTACTTTTTTTGGGTATCCAGCTGTCTTGAATGAAAAACTTATATGCCCCAACCATTAAGAATTTATCATTGTCTTCCCACCTCCAAACACACAAATCTAGTTCAACATTTGCTAATAATGTTATGATACCCACAATCAATAAGAGTGCAAAATGACTTAAATAATGAGAAAATTTACTATATTACCATTCACTATTTGCACAAACCATATCCTTAACATAAAGTGTCACATCTACATCACTAGCTTGATTTTTTTATTATCAAGGGTCCAAGTTCTTGAAGCCATCATTAATGGATCAATTAGAACTTGAAAATTTTGTCCCCTACTTCCAATAAATATCTTAAAGGGTAAAAATAATTTTCCCTATTGATTGATATGGGACAACTTACTCTCGTGTTATACTTGTTTAATAGGATTTTAATCTAAAATGTATCAACATTGGACAATATGTTAGAGCCCGTTTTCATCATGAATGATTGGTTTTAATTTAGAAGCTGATGAATACCAATGCCTCTATTATCAAGCAGTTGAAAGTGTTTGAGCGCAGAATTAAATTTGTGACAAATTAATTTAAGACTTCAAGATATATAACCATGTCACTATCTTTAAGGTTCTATTCATCTTTATCAATATTTTGATTTGTAAAAGAGTTACTAGAAAATGAACGTTAATGATACAATGAAACCTAATGGTTGTCTACATTTTGCACTAACAAAAGTAGTCTATTGAGCATTAAGCAAAGGATAGTAAGAGTATCAAATTCTATAAAAGGTGTCTTTTCTGAATAATTTAAGAATAGTAGAAGATGAAAAAAGAATCGAAAGAACTTTTTCAAAACCATTTTGTATATCACCAAATGAAAGTACACTTCTATTTATGGAAATTATGAAGTCTCTTCATAGAGACATAACTTTTCAAAAGGTTTCTTTTCTGAATAACCACATCTCTTAAATAGACATAATTATTCAAGTAACTTCTTTTAAATAGACATAACTATTCAAGTACTATTTATAATTCTTTATTAAAAACCAAGTTATATAACTTTTCATACTTGAGATACATAACTTATTATTATGAATAGTCATAACTCTTAATTAATAACTAAAAGTTGTAACTTTTGATTACTTATGCCATTTGATTTGTAGTTATTAGAACATTATATATTTTGAAAATGTTCCAACAAACAACAAAACTCCCAATCAACAAGGGTAGGTTTCCTTCCTACTTATGAATTCCCCTACACAAATCATCTTACTAACTTTCGAATGTCATAATAGATAGTAGCAGGTAACAAGTTTGCATATAGTAATTAGGAATAACTATGAGGACTAACTTTACCAAAATGACTCTACCAGCGACAAAAAGGAATTTGGCTTTTCACCTAATTAGCCTATGTTTAACCTTGTCCAAAAAAAATTGCTAAGTTTTTTTCGTTGCTCTTTCGTGGAAAAGAGGAATATCGAAATACTTTTCCCAATCATCCAATCTTCAAAATCTAAGACTACTTGCCACAAACATAACCATGGCATCATTAGTTTTAGGCAAAAAGAAGATTTTTCTTACTTGCATTAATTTTATGTCTTGGATAATAGCTAAACTATGATAAGACACTATTTACCACCCCAACTTGATCCAATTCTGTAACACCCCAAACTCGACCCTGTCATCGGGTCCAAGCTAAGGGATGAACATTCCTTATTGGAGTAACTATGAATACAAATACAACCAATTCAACACATTTATACAAGTTATTACAATTATTACATCAATATAACAGATAATATAATCTTATCAGGGTTTATATGAGTTTACGAAAGTTCTTATGATGATCCAAGACCAATGAAGGACCCAAATGCAAAGTTTTCATAGTTTATCGGGTTGGCATTGTGACCACGAAGGACTCACATTGGGACATCAACAACATAGGCTTGGAATCGCGACTTTAGAAGTGTAGTGTCATGAGTTCAATAACAGTAGGTTGAGATCGTGACTTCAAACAAGAAACATCATGATGAGGAAAGCTCATGGCGCGACATCCATAAGGCGGCGGCGTGACGTTAAAGGCAAATTCCTTCAACTCATTCATCTTTTGATTCAACTTTTGTACGTAAGTCCCCAAATAGTAACCAAATCAATATATATATGTTCAATTAAATATCTCAAGTTATTAAAGCTTTAACCATTCATAAACCATTTCATTATTAAATGTCTACTGCTCAAAAACACTAAGTTGACTATTTAAAACCAAAAATCGATTTAATCCTAAGTACATGCCATTTAACGAAATGAAAAAAACTATATACAGAATAAACAAACCGTATGTTGAATGATCCGGATGCTGCTTCACCTCTAGAAATTTTGAGCCCACGGAACAAACAAACCATACGTTGAGCGATAAAGCCTAATGGTGTTTTCATGATTCAATTAAAAATAATTTAAACATTCACATGTTAAGAAAATATCAATGCCTAGTCAAATTTCAATCAATTATAAAACATGTATCAAGCATATACATTAATCCAAATGACCAAGTTCATATCAACCTATCATGTATTACTTTATATACATACCAATTTTGTAACACCCTAAACCCAGCCTAATGGAAAGGCCAAGTTTAGAATGTCATGTTAACTTGCCAGAATACATACATACTTATAACGAGTTTTTCAATCGATAATTAAACCATGAAATCATTCATTATCTGAAAACATAGTTAAAAATTAAAAGTCTAAATTCAAAATCAAATACTTAAATTCACCCACATATATATAAAATAAGTTCGATAGATGGTCGAGTCCCTCATCTGCCGGACACTTAGTTCTGGGAGTTCCATGAAAATTAATTCAAAATAGTTAGTGTGGTACAGCTTAGAATAAGGTAAAAACAAACTAGCCTACATGTGATAGCTAAGATATTATTGAGTGTTCAAAGAGAAAACTCAGTCTTATTAGTCAAATTAATAACTCACAACAGTTTCAAACACAAAATAGTCTTGATACGTAGTAGATCAGTTACAGATGCAAGTGTAATACAATTACAATAACAGATGCAGATGTAATAGAGACACAAATACAGATGCAGTTTCCTACCCCAATCGCTACACACCATTTCCATCCACTCCACACACCAATAGGTATACAATACTCATCCATCCCTACAGACTTCATAGTGTCAGTATGACATGTTGCAGTGCTTATAGTTTCACTGCCAAATCAAATAAAATTATGAGTGGTTGGACCATCGAGTCAGCAAAGAACACTTCCTTCAATTCATAACTTCCACTTCTTTTTTAGATGCAGAACAGATGATTGATATATATAATTCAAATGTAGATGCGATCACACACTTCTAGTATAATAGAATTAATATCTAGCTCATACTGAAATCCAAAATCAACTAATATTCATGATAAAATAGATCATACAATTCAATTCAGTTCATACACATCCTACAGACGACGTACACTCACCTCGCACATCAACCTTTATATCAGCTTGTGTGTCTCAGATCCAAAGTTAGTGAGTTACACAGCCTGGACACATGCCCATGTGCCTCAGATCTGAAGTCAGTGAGTTATACAGCCTGGACACACGCTCGTGTATTTCAGATCCAAAGTCAATGAGTTACACAGCCTCGAAACACACCCGTGTAATCCAAATCCAAAGTTAGTGAGTTACATGGCTTGATACACGCCCGTATGTTAGCTTGTGTGACCCCTTCTCCTTATATTTCCCATACACGGTCTAACAAACGCCCGTGTGGCATGCTTGTGTGACTCAAATCTAAAGTTTGAGAGTTACACATTCCACCACATGACCTCTTTCATGGGCATGTGGCATTGATAGTCTCATTTCGTACGAAGAAAAATACAGAAAAAAAGGGGTTTTGATACCCACCTATTACATGACGCTGTAGGAGCACCCATCGCAAATTCCAAGCCTAAAACAAGTTCCAAATGTCCAATTGAACAAAACATTCGCAAAATATACAGTAACAACAATCAATTATCATCGAAACCTTCGATGCAAAAACTCAAAATGAACAACTTACTTATTGGGAGATCAATAGTGCACACTCGAGTTTTAGCCAATGAGAGAAGCGTTAAACGTCTTTTAACCTTCCCCTACACTTCTGTCACCACAAATAAATAAAAAAATCAACACCCTTACTTCGGTATTTCAAAAAGTTTACAATTCATGAATAACAACCAAAACTACAATTAAATCTTACGTTTAAGCATTGCAACAATAAACAGTGTGACACGATACAACGATTAACCCCACTAAATGTTATATGAAGATAAATTTAGGAATGATGCCCCTAAAAAGAAAAAAAATTCAAATAAAGAAAAAGGAAACAAAAAGGAAGAAGAAGTTAACATAATAACTCATTTAAATTCCTAAAACTGATATTCACGGAGAAGTGCAAAAATAATATTCCTCAGTACACATGCAGGGATTCAAACATAGGATCCCCAACATAGACAAATGCTTAACCATAGAACCAACATGCTCACTCTTGACACAAAACACATAAAATTAAACTTAGGCAAGAAATCCTAATCTAAGGTTTAAAATGAAGAAATTAACAAAATTCTGAAATTTATGTGACTCGAACCTTATATCTCAAGTGAGCAAACAGAATACACAACCACAGAAGCAAACACATATTATTTAACATAACTTAATAAAAGAACTTAAATTTTGGGGCGTTACAACTCTCCCTCTAAAAGAAATTTTTGGCTGCGAACTTTTACCTGATTCAAACATATGTGAATATTGTTGGTGTATTGAATCTTCAAGTTCCTAGGTGGCTTCCTCGGTGCCGTGATTCCACCATAGAACCTCCAACATTCACCCTAATGGCGTCTGCCACAATCAATACATGGTTGCAGTCCAGTAGCAACAATAGGGGCCAGCTCTAGCCGGCCTATCATCTCTGACCTTTTTCTTAAGCCTCAGTACAGAACTCAAGGGCTCCGAATCCCTCTTGCTCTTATCTCTCTCTATCTCGATTTTGGTGGTCAGAGCGCTTAACATCCTCGACGATCTTTACCTTCTCAACCAGAACAGCGAAATCTCGTTCCCTCTACGGAGCATTCTTTGCCGGCAGTTTATTCTGGAGAATAGCTGAGCATTCTTCGTTGAGTTCCACTGTGGCTATTTCTTCCAACTTCTTTTTATTTGTCAGAAGTTCCTTAAGGAACTTCGCGTACTTCAGCATCTGTAAAATTGCTTCAACAAAAGGTAAGTTAATGTGTAATTGTTTAAAAAGTTCAAGAAATTTATCGAATTGGACGTCTGTACGGTCTTTCTTCAACTTTGCCAGATATGGAATGGGCGGTTGGTATTTCTTGAGTGTTGGTTGAGTGTTTTCCTTAGATTCCCCTGCCTTGTCTCCTGAAGATTCTGGAGTAGATCTCTTTTCTGGTTCAGCTAGGACTTTCCCATCTCTTAGAGTAATTGCTTTGACATGTTCTCTGAGATTTGGCTCAATATTACTTGGTAGTCCACCTTGTGGTCTTTCTGAAATTAATTTTGCAAGCTGACCGATTTGATTTTCAAGCCCTTAAATTGATGCTTGCTGGTTCTTTAATGTTGTTTCTGTGTTTTGGAAACGGGTTTCTGATGCAGCCATAAATTTGGTGAACATCTCTTCAAGATTCAGCTTTTTCTCTTGTTGTGGTGGTGGCTGCTAGAATCCCGGAGGAGGTTGTTGTCTTTGATTTCCTTGTCCTCCCCATGAAAAATTGGGGTGATTTCTCCAACCTGCATTGTAAGTATTACTATAAGTGTTATTTTGAGGTCTAGAATTGTTACCCATATAGTTGGCTTGCTCAGTTTCCATGCTGTGTCCTAAGGATGAGTAGTCTGGATTGAACATATTTATTGGAGTTGTGTCACACTGCATCACTGGCTGTGCTTGCGTAGAACCAACAAAATGATCAAACTTTTTATTTAATAGTTCTACTTGGTTAGTAAGCATAGCGATAGCATCAATATTATAAACTCCTACAGCTTTTGTCGGCTTTGTCCTCATGACTTGCCACTGATAGTTATTCAGTGACATCTCTTCAATAAATTCATAAGCTGCTCGGGTGTTTTGTTATTGATCGTTCCTCCGGCGGCTGTGTCGATTATTTGCCTTGTTGATGGATTCAAACCGTTGTGAAAGGTTTGAACTTGGAGCCATAAAGGTAGGCCATGATGAGGGCATCTTCTCAAAAGATCTTTGTATCTCTCCCAGGCATCGTAGAGTGTTTCTAAATCCATCTGCACAAAAAAAGAGATATCGTTTCGTAATTTAGCTATTTTTGCTGGAGGAAAATATTTAAGTAAAAATTTTTCAGTCATCTGTTCCCATGTGGTGATTGAGCCTCGTGGTAAAGAGTTTAACCCCTGTTTGGCTTTGTTTCTTAAAGAGAATGGAAATAGCCTTAAACGTATGGCATCATCAGAAACGCCATTAATTTTAAAGGTATCACAGAGTTCCAAAAAATTGGCTATGTATGAATTTGGATCTTCATCTTGTAAACCATCGAACTGCACCAATTGATGTATCATCTGAATAGTGTTAGGCTTTAATTCAAAATTATTAGCAGCAATAGTAGGTCTAAGAATGCTAGTTTGCGTACTAACCAAACTAGGTTAAGCATAATCATACACAGTGCGAGGAGCTACTTCCTGATTTGCTGGTGGCGCGACTATTGTGGGAGGTGGTGGAATATTTTGATTTGCTTCCATCTCTTCTGTAGGTTCTATCCTTTGTTCTTGATCTTGTTCTGGATATTGTAGGATTCGTCTGATCTCTTTACGAGTTCTACGAACTGTCGCTTCTAAATCTTCGTCAAAAAGTAATGGTCCTGCTGGGTTGTTTTTAGTCATAAACTCGAAATACCTAGAAGGAAAAAGCAAAGAAAAATAAAAAAAATAAAAAAATAAAAAAATAGAAATAAAAATAAAAATAAAAAAAAAACTGAGAATAAATAAATATAGTAATGGCTAAAGTAATAGAAATCGAGTTTTCTTAATATTTCAGTACCTCGGCAACGGCACCAAAAACTTAATATGAGCAATACTTAAGGGAGAATCCACCTAGACTTCACTTGTTATTAATTTCTTGAACTAGATGATGTCTTTACTTGACTTGATCCGTAGAGATCCCTAACTTATGTTAATACCTCTTTCGAGGATAAGAACAACTAAGCCTAGGCTATTAACTAAAGTTTTCTTATTAATTAACACCCCTAGATTGCATTAATTCGATCTATGGATCCCCCTATTAGGTTTGACCCTAATCCAGCAGATTTATGTCGCCCTATGTCTAGGGTTGCATGCAACTCCGCTTAATTATGGTAGATCTACTCTTAAAACAGAGACTTTTGCCCCTCTGCCTAAGCACATCAAGTTCTTGAAGTAATACCTAGGATTATTAAATCAAGAATGAAGAACACATAATTAAGAACAATTCAAGTATTTATCATATAATTCAAGAATAAATAATAACAAGATCTGTCTTAGGTTTCATCCCCCTCAAGTATTTGACGGGTTTAGTTCATAATAAATAAAGAAAACATCTCAGAAGAAATAAGATAACAAAACATAAAGAATCCAAAAACCCCTGAAGGAATTTAGGGAGATCCTCAGTCTTGATGTAGAACTCTGGTTTCTGGGATGAATCAATCGGCTTCCCTTGGAGTAATCCCTTGCTTTCACTCCTTGTGTTGGCAGAATTATGGCACTCTTTCTAGAGAGAAAAGAGTATATCCTTAGAGTTGCCTCTTGGGGTCTTTATATAGAGTTTAGAATGGCTTTCTTAGCCACTAAGTATCCAAATCCAAGTGAAATTCCTCTTCCTCATGACAGGGACACGTCCGTGTTCCACGCCCGTGTGCCACGACAAGAGGCTGTGTGAGAGTCTGTCGATGGAGGCACGGTTGTGTGGCCTGGCAGTGCTTGTCGGAGGCTGGACCGTGTGATCTTCATGTGGCACGGCCGTGTGCCATGGCCGTGTGGTGACTTCTTGGGCCGTGTCGTTTTCACAATTTGGCCTATTTTCTCCGTTTTTGGTCCATTTTTTGTTCTTTTCTCTTCCCTATGCTCTCCTGGGTATAAGATATAAAAAAGAAAGATTAAGAGCACCAATTCTCACAAAATTAATGATAATTCATCCAAAACATAGGCTAAACCTGAGGTAAAAATATGTATAATTTATCGTTTATCAAATACCCCCACACTTAAGCCTTTGCTTGTCCTCAAGCAAAATCTCAATCCCTAATCAAGAATCATTCCTCTCAACTTATAATCTTTATTAATAATGTTTCAAACTAATCCACAGTAATCATACAATGAAAATTCAATCAAAAGAACATTAAAGACTCAATCACTTTAAGTTGAGAATTTTATCATTAAAAACATAAATTTTCTTCCTTCTCCTAAGTAATTATCTCTCTATCTTAATTAACAGAAGTTGACATCCTTACTAAGGATTCACTCTATCCACTCAAAGTGTTTAGGGTTTAAGAATTAAGCACTCTTTAGTCAACCTGAGAAGTATTACCATATGCTTGCAAGAAAATCAAATCTCCACCACTGTAGATTGATATGATACATCGATCAAAAAGGTCTTGTAATGGTTGTAACGGGGCTTGGTTAGGGGTGTTGTTACAGGCTGCAAAAGAGGGTTAGAATCGAGATTGAACTGAAAAATTATCTAGCTAGAAAAATCTCTATCACTGGAACATATTCCTCGAGCTAATTCTAGTAATAACATCATTTCTGCCTTGGTAGCCTTAAAATAGAAATATGCAAAAAACTATTTGAAGTATTACAGATTACAATTGAATTAGTACATACGTTTTTTTTTAAGAACAATAAATTGAATAAAACTTCGCAATCTGGAAAAGAGAATGAAGCTAGATAAAAATTTCAACTCAAATCTCGACAAAAATAGGGATCAATAGAATTCAACAAAAATGGGTTATAGGTTAATATTAGAGGTAAGTCAAAGAAAATGTTGTTAGGCTCAATGGGGTTCACTAGGGGTTAATTTATGGAGGTAGGCTTTTGTGGAATAAGTGGGTTAAATCCTAGGTGCCTTTATCATTTCAGTGCATCAAATCGATGATATGTCTCGACATGTATAATCAAAGCAAGTTCTAGAATAACAAATCAGTGTTGACTCACTCAAAGCAATAATAAAAGTGAGCACGAAAGAATGTATGCTCATAAAGCTCAAAAATCTCACCAGAATTATGGCTTTTGATGTCAATTCTGCGAATTTCAAATCTCAAGATAACACTTAGAATTAGGGAAAAGAACTTATGCAAAAATTGGAGTTCTCAAAAATTTCAACTTATCATGCTTGATTCCCTAATGTTTTAGAGTTTGAATATTCAAAGAAAAAGCACCTATGTCTTAATTCTCACATATCAATAAAAATCATAAATCAATCAAAATATATTCTTAATAGGAAGTTGAAGATAATGCAAAGAATGAAAGCTAGAAAAGTTCAGGGATTTCAAAGAGAGTGTAAAGACTGAAAATAGATTCCCCCCCAAACTTAAGATGTACATTGCCCTCAATGTATAAAGATAGCATTAGTAGCAATAAAAGCACAAGATCATAAGATAGGGAGAGGTATGAAACTCCCTGCTTTGGATGGATTAGTGAGACGGAGATTGGAAGGGTTAGCAGTTATGGCAATGTGTTCCCTTTTTAGTAGAGAGTTGAGCTATAAAGCTCATTTGAAACTGCGAAAGTATTTATTAGTCATGGGAATTTGGATCAGTTGACATTACTCGTTAGGGGTTGGCCATTATGAAAAAGAAAGGAAATAAAATAAAGCAAAATACTAAAAATATTAATAATGAAAAAGATGAAATTAATAAAAAAATAAAAATAAACGTAAAAAGGAAGATAAAGTTAGAAGAAAAGGTAAAAATAAAGATCAGTGTTAGAATAAAAATTAAAATAAAAATAGAGTTAAGAGGAATAGAAAGCTCTAATCCTCAGATGGATCACGCGACGGTGGAGTGATGCGGAGGTGCTAGCATATCTGCTCTAAGGTGGCGTCAATGTAATCGAGGCGCTGGAAGCATTGCTGCTCGAATCGTGAAAAGCGTTCAGATAAGTTAGCATGGCTGGCTGCCGTATGAGATGGGTGGCGAGGGAGTGGTGGCTCAGTGGGTGCGTCCTCTGCTGGTGGTGTCTCTGGGTCCTCGCCCTGCTGAACAAGTCGGAACTGAAGGGGGGTGCCTCCTGGCCTCCACTCTATCATCCTCATATGTAACATAGTCGCGATGCCTTGGGGGGACATCTGACCGATCAGGGTGTAGGAGGATGTCTGGGCGAAAGTGTTGAGGAGCCCAAAATACCGGGCCAAGCTTGTGATGTAGGGCCCCATGGATAAGACGCCTCTGCGGTGCCTCTCTGTCTGATGCTGCATGGCGTGCGCGATGAAGTATGCTAAGTCGATGACGTGTCCGTTCGCCATGCAACACAAGAAGTAGACGTCATGAGTGTTTACGACGCCTGTGCTCTCTCGTCGACCTGTCAGAGTGTGAGCAAGAAGAGCATGAATATACCTCAGAGAGGGAACGAGGCCGGTTGCCTTGCTGACACAGGGGTTATATGTCTGACGCCCCAGGGCTATTTCGTTCCAACAATCGATGGGCCGGATGTGGATGCGACGGGAAAGGTTGGGGAAGTGTTTGTCTGTCATGAATTACTCTGTGTAGAGCCCAAGTGCTGACCCGAACTACAGAACGCTGAGGTGTCGCACGAGACCTCCCAAACGGAACTGGACTGTCCCTGGGTCATTGAATCTGGTTATCACGGTCTGCAGATAGAATGTGGAGCAGAACTCGAGGGTGAGTTCTAAGTAGGTGGGCTCGATAATTTGGAAGAACTGCTCCCATGGCTCGGTCATCAATAGGGTCCGGACGTCGTCCACTAGATGTATCTGCTCGAGGTCGCCCCAATCTATGTAGCGGCCCGTGGATATAGGGCGGGCTTAGAGTAGTTGATAATGTTCCTCTGTGTGGTGACTTCTTGGGCCGTGTCGTTTTCACAATTTGGCCCATTTTGTTTGTTTTTGGTCTATTTTTCGTTCTTTTCTCTTCCCTATGCTCTCCTGGGTATAAGATATAAAAAAGAAAGATTAAGAGCACCAATTCTCACAAAATTAATGATAATTCATCCAAAATATAGGCTAAACCTGAGGTAAAAATATGTATAATTTATCGTTTATCACCCACACACCTGTGTGACTACCGATGTGGACCCACACGCCTGTTTGGCCCACATGGCCCAAATCAGTTTAGCCCGTGTGCCGCACATGGCCTGCCTAGCCATCATACGGCCGTGTCTTAGGTGCACGGCCTTACCTCGTCGATCGCATGCCCTTGCCTCGTCGATCGCACACCCATGTCCTAGCACACGGACGACCACACCCATGTTTGGTGTCGACAGTGGGGTTTTTTTTACTTTTCACCGAACCCTGTTTCCTATGTTTCAGGTACACACCTACTATCAATTCGATGTGAAACCACTCCCGAGCTTTTCGTAACCTAAAATCAAAATATTTCCCCCTTTTAGATACCAAAAACGAGTCTAAATCGATTAATCCCAAAAGCATAGAGTCAGATTACCGCTACAAAAATGAACACAACTCCAAATCAAATCGACGAAGCATAACTTCTAGCCTCACCACTTCCTTCTAACCACCCTTAATAGAAGAAGAAATACATTACTGACTAATCGTTATCGAACCATAGTAGAAAAAGAAAGGAACTTACCGATAATGCATAAGAAGCACAAAAGTAATAGAATGCAGAAAAACCTATAGTAGGCAGGAGTCAGAAAAATAAAACCAAAGGCAAGAAAGGAGGGATGAAACGGCAAAGAGCAAAAATGAAAAAAACGTCAGAAAGACTTTTGGAAGAGAAATAATTGATTTTTTTTCTAAAACGAAGAGACGTAATGGAACCGAAACTCCCCCACTTGACAATTAACCTTATTTAAGCAAAATTCAGGCTTTATCTAGAAAATTTCCAAAATTTTGCCAAAGGCATGGCTTGAACTTGACACTTAACTACTGAAGTAGACAGATATTTATGTCACAAATTCACAAAAACAAAAATAAGAAATTTGGGGCATTACAACTCTACCCCCTAAAATAAAATTTCGTCCTCGACATTTACCTAATTAGAAAAGATGAGGATACTACTAACGCATCGAATACTCTAGCTCCCACTTGGCCTCCTCAATGCTATGATTTCGTCACAAAATGTTAACCAGTGGAATAGACTTCTTCCGTAGAACCTTAACGTCACGATCCGGAATCTGAACAGGCTTTTCCTCAAAGGTCAAGTTTGGCCTAACCTCAATCTCCTCAACAGGGACAATATGAGTAGGACCAGAGCGGTAGCGCCTCAACATCGAGATGTGGAACACATCATTTACATGAGCTAACTCCAGAGTTAGCTCCAACTGATAAGCGATTAGTCCCACCCGCTTCAGAATTCGGTAAGCCCCAATAAACCTAGGGCACAACTTATCCTCTGTCAAAAGGACATAAGCGAATATTGTTGGTGTATTGAATCTTCAGGTTCCTAAGTAGCTTCCTCGGTGCCGTGATTCCACCACAGAACCTCCAACATTCACCCTAATGGCGTCTACCACAATCAACACATGGTTGCAGTCTAATAGCAACAACAGGGGGCCCAGCTCTAGTCATCCCTCTTGTTCTTACCTCTCTCTATCTCTGTTTTGGCGTTCAACGCGCTTAACATCCTCGGCGATCTTCGCCTTCTCAATCGGAACAGGTAAATCTCGTTCCCTCTGGGAAGCTATGAGAACTCTCAAATTATCCCTGAGGCCATCCTCAAAGCGAACACACCTCTCATACTACGATGCCACCATACCTCACGCATAGCAGCTCAATCTCAGGAGCTCGGCCTCATACTCGGCCACTGATCGATCCCCCTACTTGAGGTTCAAAAACTCCCTCCTAGAGCGTCAATATAACTAGCTACCACATATTTCCCCTAAAAAGAAGTCTTAAAGAACTCTTAGGTCAAACGTTCGGGCTAAGTGCCCTCCTTAACGATCAGCCACCACTAATAAGCCTTATCACACAGCAACGAGACTGCACCCCTTAATTTCTGCTCAGAAGTGCAATCTAAATCATCCATAATCCTCTCTGTGGCTTCAATCTAGTACTCGACCACATCAGGGGCCACTCTAGTGACACCCTTGAAGAGCTCAGCTCTACTTTCGAAAAATGGGCTCACACGTCTATGTGGCTTATAGTAGGTTCACAGTCAACTTGGGCAACCCATGCAACCATAGGCAACATTTTTAGAAAATGGGCTCACATGCCCATGTGGGCTACCCGTGTGGGCCCACACGCTCGTATAGCTAAAACAGTACAATTTAACCTTGGTTGTATGGATCACATGGCCAGGCCTAGATTTTCGCACAACCGTGTGGACCCACACGCCAGTGTGGCCTACACGGCCCAAATTAATCTAGCCCGTGTATCGCATACGGCCTACCTGGCCATCACACCGCCATGTCTTACAGGCACAGATTGGCCTCGTCAATTGCACGCCCTTGTCCTAACACACGGCCTACCATATGGGAGACCACATGCCCATGTGGCATTGAAAGTGGGGTTGTTAGTTTACCGCTACAAAAACGAACACAACTCCGAATCAAATCGACAAAGTGTGACTTCCAGCCTCACCACTTCCTCCTAACCGCCCTGAATAGAAGAATAAATACATTATTGATCAATCGTTCTCAAAACACAGTAGGAAAAGAAGAGAAGAACTTACCAATAAAGCATAAGAAGCACAAAAGTAATGAAACGTAGAAAAACCTATAGTAGGTAGGAGTCAGAGAACTAAAATAGGCAAGAAAGGAGGGATGAAATGGCAGAGAGTAAAAACAAAAAAAAAAAGGTCAGAAAGACTTTTGGAATAGAAAGAATTGAATTTTTTTTGTAAAAGTCAGAGAAGTAATGGAATCGAAACTCCCCCACTTGATACACATCCATTAATTTTCTCCCTTAATCCTTGCTAACTCTCAATTCCCATAATGATTCGGCTAAACCGAGAATCTATCATCCGATAGAGCAAAAATGAAACCTACGCTCACTTAGGGACTTGAACACAGGACCTTCCACAGACCAACACTCCATTTAACCACCAGACCAGCAGACCTATTCTGATATTTCTTTACTAATAATTAAACTTAAGCCCTTTAAACAAGGTTAAGGCTTTATTTAGAAAAATTTCAAAATTTTGCGAAAGGCATGGCTTGAACTTGGGACCTTTCACACACACCCAAAACACTTAACCACTAAAGCAAACAGAAATTTGTGTCACAAATTCACAAAAACAAAAATAAGAAATTTTGGTCGTTATATTTTTAAGATCGGGATAACCTATTCTTTTTATTTTGAGAATTAATTTGAAAAGTTATAAAAGTAAAAAGTTTGTACGATGGATGAACATGCTGAAAATTGGAAATTTATGGTAGAAAATAAATGGTTGATAGTAGAGAAACAACTTTTACAAAGTGAATTTCCATGAAATTGAGACTTAGGGACTAAATTATAAACTAATGAAATTCATGGACAATTTTGAAATTTGTGAATCATGTTGTAAATGATATATGGAAATTTCGGTTAGGCTTGGAACAAGGATTAGATTGCGTGAATTTTATTTTCCGAGCCTAAGGACAAAATTAAAATTTATGAAAAGTTTAGGGGCAAAATAATAATTTCTTCTAAAGTGTAAATTAAGTCTAAATGAGTATGAAATGTGATAGATTGATGATTAAATTCATTTATATAGATCCAAAAAAACTCAAATACAAAGCTAGATCGAGAAAAGGAAAAGATTTCGGATTAGTAGATTTTCATACAAACAAACATCGAGGTAAGTTCGTGTTAACTTAATATTGAATCTTGAGATGCTTAAGTTACCTGTTATATGATATGAATGTCATGTAAATGTTAAATGCATAAGAATGTAATAATATGTTTGATATTACTTGAGAAAAGGAATAAGTCCCGATTGAATGAAGGAAATTCGATGGATTGGTGTGAACGTGATTCTGCATGTGTGGCAAACAGGATTTAGCTTGGATGAGTAATCTTGATAAGTCTCTTGAGAATTATGAGATAAAGTTCTACGAGTATAGTGATCACTAGTAAATCTGCATAAATTGTGGACTATCGTAGCTCTGTGTAAGCAACTTGATACACGTATTGCCCGATTGTGTTCCTACATACGTTGCGGACACAAACATGGCTATTTGTGAGCATTATAATAATCGATCGATTGTGATATTGCATACATTGTAGACAAAAACGCAACTCTGTATGAGCATCCAGACATGACTCGCGCAAACTACATGAGATAAAGCTATCTGCTGCTTTTATTACACGACTTTCTCGGTTAGAAGTTCTTTGGGAACTAAAAGTTTTTTGTGAACTAATACATGACATATGGCTCTTATGAGCATACTTGATTATCCCAGATTAGCTTCATGATACATATTACACAATTTACCTGAATGACTTGAAAAGGTGGCTCAAGAGTTTCGTACGCTTTAAGTGTACTGCATGAAAGTATCCATCGAAATTTCCAATAAATTCAACGAACTAAAGTTGGAAAGGGTTAATGGAATTTGGATGAATTTATCTTGAAAATGTATATGTGACATGGAAAATGATAAGCATGTGGAAAACATGATATGATGAGCTGATCTAAGTTAATGAGATTATGTAAAGTTACTTGACTAACTTGAATTGTTTAAGTTGGGCGATAGGCTAATAATTCACTTAATTAGATGTTTATGTATGTGATAAAGATACACGAAAATACCTGGTAAGTTAGATTCTCGTTACATGAACTTACTAAGCATTAAATGCTTACCAGGTTTTTATTTCTCTATCTTATAGTACTCAAAAGCTCGTGAAGGTTGGAAACGGTCAGAGCAACATCACACTATCCTCTAGCTCATTTTGGTATAAATATGGATCATATTTGGTATAATGGCATGTATAGGCTAGTAAGACTAATGTATGTGTTGAAATGATTGAATGTAAACTAACTATTGGTATGGCTAGTGGTGAACTGATTTTGGTATATTTATAAAGTAAATAAGGATCGGAAAATAGCCTTATTTTTTCCACATAGATAGACATACTGGTGTGTGTCTAAGCCGTGTGTGACACATGGTCTGGTACATGGGTGTGTAGCTTGGCCGTGTGCCCCCTGCATCCTAAAATTGAGAGACAGAATACTCTGAATTAAGCACATGGGCATGTGTCTCAGCCATGTGAGGTACACAGCCTTGAACACGGGCATGTCTCTTAACTGTGTAAAAATTGCACCTTATTTTCAAAAATAAAATTAAGCACACGGCCTAGCACATGGGCATGTGACTTGGCCGTGTGATTTCAATTTCTTCATGGGTTGCAAGTTAGAGAGTTACATGGGTAAGGGGTAAGGGCGTCTGTCATCACACGGCTTGAGACTTGGGCATGTCATATGCTCGTGTGAGCCACACAGCCTCAACACACGAGCGTGTCCCTTACCACACGGGCTTGTGACTTCAAAATGTAAGAAAATGAATAGTACTTGACTCAATTTAATTGTACATGTTCTATAAAACTCTAGTAATGCCTCGTAACCCTGTTCTGACAACAGATACGGGTTAAGGGTGTTATAATAACCCATAACGCATCTTTCATAGTAGGTGTTAAAGGTAACCTACTAACAAAATCCATTATCACACGCTCCCACTTTCACAAAGGAATCTTAACCGGCTGAAGCAACCTTGACGGTAACTAATGCTCAACCTTGACTTTCTGGTACGTCAGACAGTGAGAAACGAAAGTAGTCACTTCTCATTTCAAACCAGGCCACCAGTACAATTCTCGAAAACCACGATTCAATTTATTCCCACCAGAATACATAGCGTAAGGATTGTTATGCGCTTCTTGCAAGATCGACTGTAGTAATTCATGATCCTTAGGCACACAAACCCAACCTTGAAAGCATAGTACCCCGTCACTGTTCAAACCAAATTCAGAAGCCTTATCAAACTCAACCTGACAAACGTTCAATCAACGACTCATCATCTAATTGTTTAGCTTGGATATGTTCAATCGAAGTTGGTTTAACTTGCAACCCGACTAATAGACTTTCGTCATCAAATAAACTCAGTCAACTGAACATCACCCGTAGGTCAGGCATCACTCAACAACAAAGAGCGTTGGCTACCACATTAGCTTTACCAGGATGATACTCTATTGTACAGTCATAGTGTTTAAGTAGTTCAACCTATCTATACTGTCTAAAGTGTAACTCATTCTAATTTAACAGGTACTTGAAACTCTTACGACCGGTGTAGATGACACAATCCGTACCATACAAATAATGTCTCTAGATCTTCAAAGTAAACATAATCGCAACCAGCTAGAGATCATGAGTAGGATAGTTACCCTCATACGACTTAAGCTAGTGGGATGTATAAGCTATTACCTTACCATCTTACATCAGAACACACCCTAAGTCGATGTGTGACACATCAATATAGACTAGAAAATATGTACCTGATTCAGGTAGAATTAGAACATGAGCTTGTGAAACAGACTTGAGCTTCTCAAAGATCAACTACTGCTACTCAGGCCACATGAACGGGGCATTCTTACGCAGTAATTTAGTCAGAGAAGATGCAATCAGGGAGAATCCCTCCACAAATCTCCAGTAGTAAGCCGCTAACCCGAGGAAACTCTGAAGTTTGGATACATTATTCGGCAATGTCCACTCAACTACAGCCTGAAATTTCTTAGGGTCAACTCATATTCCCTCGACGGTCACAACATGCCCTAGAAAGGCAACCTCAGAAAACCAGAACTTGCACTTACTAAACTTTGCATACAAATATTTTTCACGAAGCATTTGCAATATGATACGAAAATGCTTGTTGTGCTCAGTTTCAATCTTTGAGTAAACCAGAATATCATCGATGAACAGTACTACAAACTGATCCAAATACAGATGAAACACTCAATTCATCAGGTATATAAATGCAGTTGAAGTATCCGTTAAACTGAAAGGCATAGCCAGAAACTTGTAATGTCCATAACGAGTCCTAAAGGCAATCTTGAACACATCTATCTTCTTAACTTTGAGTTGATGATAACCAAAATGAAGATCGATCTTGGGAAACACAGAAGCTTCATGGAGCTGATCAAATAAACCATCTATTCTCAGAAGCGAATATTTGTTATTATTGTGAACGTATTCAATGGCGATAATCAATGCACATTCTCATCGTACCGTCTTTCTTTTTGAAAAATAGCACTGGTGCTCCCTACGGAGACACACTCGATCTAATAAAACCTCGATCGAAAAGCTTCTGGAGTTGAGCTTTCAGCTCAACAAGCTTCTTTGGTGCCATACGATAAGGTGCAATTGACACTGGAACTATTCTATGAATCAGATCGATACCAAACTAAACTTCTCGGCTTGATGGTACACCTGGTAAATCATCAGGAAAGACATTCAGAAAATCTCAAACCGTATGAATGTTGTTAACAAATACCTTAACTGAAGCAGAGTCGGAGATAAAGGTAGGGTAGGCTTCACAGCCTTTTTGGACAAATTTATCGGCTAAAAGGGCAGGGATTACATTGGCAAGATAATCTTGTCGTTCCCTTCACATCACAGTTTTGTAATTTTCTTCCGTTTCCAAAGTAACTCTTTTAAGAGCACAATCGAGACTGACTGGATGTTCGACAAGCTAATCTATTCCAAAAATTGAGTCAAACTCCCCGAACGATAGTTCGATCAAATCGGCTGGAAATACAGCCCCCTAAACCTTTAACGGTACCAGTCAATAAAACATGTCAGCCTAGATGGGCTGACTTAGGATACTAACCATAGAAACCTTGCTAGCAGTATACTAAGCAGAGATATTTAGTCTTGTAGATACAGTACTAGCTATGTAAGAATGAGTAGAACCTATATCAATTAAGGCAAAATAGGGCACGGAACAAATAAAAAACATACCTGTGATAACGTCAGAGTTGTCCTTGTCCTCACGATGCTTAGTCGCATACACAAGTGTAGGTTGACATGTCTGAGTCTGAGCTGCAAATCTGTCTAGTGCTCGTTGACCCCTACTAGAGCTGTTACCACCCCTATCAGTACCCCAACCTCTAGGGAGTTGTGTAGATCCTTTCGAAGGCTAAACAGTACTCGTAGCCGTAACTGGTGCTGCAGCTGGCACCTAGTCAAGTAAACAAGGGCAATCTCAAACTCAGAGCTCCATCGACCCACAACGGACACAAGCCCAAGATTTATTCCAGCACTCACTCGGATAGCTTCTCCCACAATTAGCACAGTGCGAAATCACATTAGAAACGACTGATGCCTAGTTCTTAGGAGGTCCGTTGACTCTAGCCCATTTCTTGGGGCACTAAATAGAACCAGAATGACCTGAATATTTCATCACCTTGCACTGTGCTCTCTCTCGGTCTTTCCTTTCGCGTTCAATACGCTTGACTTCCACCATTATTTTGGCCTTATCAACTAAGAGCACAAACACTCACTCCTTTTGAGGAGCTAATAGAACACGCAGGTCATAATGTAGTACGTCCTCAAACCGCACACATTTATCATCTTCAATCGTGAACTGTGCTCGAGCATGCCTGCTCAATCTCAAAAACTCACCCTCGTACTTGGCTACGGGCCTCTCCCACTGAACCGGATTTATAAACTCGCGTCTATGAGCCTCAATGTAACCGACTCCCACGTACTTACCCTAAAAGGCGCTCTTAAAGTAATCCCAAGTAATAAGTTCAGATTGGGTACCCTGCTCGACTGTCAGCCACTACTAATAAGCAATGCCTAAGAAAAGAGATATTGCACCTCTCAGTTTTTGTGTAGGCGTACAGTCGATGGTATTCATGATGCGCTCGGTAGACTCAAGCCAATACTCAGCCATAGTAAGAGTGACTCCAGTAACGCCCCTGAACAATTCGGTATCGTTCAATCAGAGCTGTTCAATAACTGACCTATAAACCCTAAATTCAGTATGGGTTCTAACAACCCTATCCAGTACTCATAGCATAGATTGGGACACATGATCGTCCCCAACTAGCGTGGTCTGAGACTCTGTCTCAACAGTAGGAGCACCAACAGTCTCACTGGTCCCCAAAATGAGTATACTACCCATAGAGGATAACTCAACTAGAGGTTCCCCATGATGCCCTCAGCGCCAACGTGACCTTCATCCAATACTTCCTCGTGAACACATACTTTTCAGTTTCTACAATGTCAGAAGCGCATATATCAATTCAATATTCCCATTACAATTCCCATATCAATTGATTTCAAGTTTCAAAATTAACTAGCAAAATCAATTATCACTATACAATATACACACAACATATCAGAAGAGATACTTATAGGCGCGGTGTCGAAAACTCGATCATTTATTAAACCAGTTATTTAGCTCATGATATAAAATACATTATTTAAAACATTTTTTTAAAATAGAGGCCCAATTAAATAATTAGAGTGTTATAAACCTGGCTCTAATACCACTAAATGTAACATCCTAAACCCAACCTAAACGGAAAGGTCAAGTTTAGAACTTTACATTAACTTGCCAGAATACAGACATACTTAAAACGAGTTTTTCAATCCATAATTAAATCATGAAATCATTCATTATTTGAAAACATAGTTAAAACTTGGAAGTTTAAACACGAAATCAAATACTTAAATTCAAACACATGTACGCAATAAGTCTGATAGATGGTCGAGTCCCTCATCCGCCGGTCACTTAGTTCTAGGAGTTCCCTAAAAATTCATTCAAAATAGTTAGTGTGGTGCAACTTAGAATAAGGCAAAAAAAAAAAACTAGCCTATGTGTGATAGCTCAGATATTATTGAGCATTCAAATAGAAAACTCAGTCTTATTAGTCAGATTAATAACTCACAATAGTTTCGCACACAGACAGTACTGATACGTAGTAGATCAGTTGCAGATGCAAGTGTAATACAATTACAATAAGAGATGTAGATGTAATAGGGATACAAATGCAGATGGAGTTTCCTACCCCAATCGCTACACACTATCTCCATCCATCCTACACACCAATAGGTATACAATACCCATCCATCCCTACACACCTCATAGTGTCGGTATGACACATTGTAGTGTTTATAGTTTCTCAGCCAAATTGAATATAATTATGGGTGGTGTGACCACTGAGTCATTACAGAACACTTCCTTCAATTCATAACTTATGCCCATTTTTTTAGATGTAGAACAGATGATAGATATATAATTCAAATGTAGATACGATTACACACTTCTAGTATAATAGAGTGTCGATATCATTAATATCTAGTTCATACTGAAATTTAGAATCAACTAATATTCATGATAACATAGATCATAGAGTTCAATTCAGTTCATACATATCCTACGGACGATGTACATTCGTCTCGCACATCAACTATAACTTTAATAGCATTTTAGTTCCTAGGCTCACAAGCTCGTGTGGCTTTACACAGCCTAAACACATGCTCGTGTGTTAGCCCAAGTGTCTTAGACCTAAAGTTAGTGAGTTACACGACCAAGAAACAAAGCCTTACATTAGCCCGTGTATCTCAGATCCGAAGTCAGTGAGTTACACGGCTTAGACACACGATCGTGTGTAAGCTTGTGTGATCCAAAATCAGTAGTCAGTAATTTACATGGTCCACCATAAGGCCTTCCTCACGGCCGTGTGCCGTTGACAGTCTCGTTTCTGACAAAGAATAATGTGAAAAAGGAAAGGTTTCAATACTCACATGTTACATGATGCTGTAGAAGCACCTAATTGCAAATTCTAAACTTAAAAAAAGTTTCAAACGTCCAATTCAACAAAACATTTGCAAAACACGCAATAACGACAATCAATTATCATCGAAACCTTTGACGCAAAAACCTAAAAAAACAACTTACTTACCAGGAGTTTAACAGTGCATACACGAGTTCTAGACAAAGAGAGAAGCATTAGATGTCTGTTAACCTTCCCCTATACTTTCGTAACCATGAACAAACAAAATAATCAACACCCTCACTTTGAGATTTCAAGAAGTTCATAATTCATGCATAACCACTAAAACCATGCTTAATACTTACCTTTTAAGTGCCGCAAAAATTAACAGTATGACATGATACAACGATTAACCCAACCGAACATTATACAAAGAAAAATTTAGGAACAATCCCCTAAGAGAGAAAAAAATTCAAATAAAGAAGAAGGAAACAAAGAGGAAGAAGATGTTAACGTAAGAACTCATTTAAATCCCTTAAATTGGTATGTATAGAGAAGTGCAAAAATAATATTCCTCAGTGTACACGCAAAGATTTGAACATAGGACCCCAACACAGACAGATGCTTAACCATTAAACCAACAGGTTCATTCTTGACACAAAACGCATAGAATTAAACTTAAGTAAGAACTTCTAAGCTAGGGTTTTAAATAAAGAAATTAACAAAATTATGAAATTTATGCAACTAGACCCTCAGATCTTAAGTGAGCAAACAAAACACACAACCATAAAAGCAAACATATTCTTCGATACAACTTAATAAAAGAACTTCAATTTTGGGGTGTAACAAATTTGATGTTCAATACGATTTGAAAATCCATGTAAACCATCAACGTAATGTTCTCAATTGGTGAAGTCTAATTCACTTTCATGTACTTATCAAATTTGAGTATTAATTTTGCTATCTCAATCTTTTTAGAATTTATTAACTAATTCATATTCAAATCGGCCCCCGAGACTAGTTTTTAATCAATTTGCATGATCTTTCACATAATGTCATTTGACATATTTATTTATATATGCTCATCATGTACCAATTCATATCATCTTTCCTATTCATATCATCATTTATCGAGTTCATACTTTATAACCCCTATTAACCAAAGTCAGACTCAGGATGAGTACCGGATCATCTGACCATCACACCTATTTGGCATCCAGTGCCTCATCGAAATATCTAAAGTATATATTACGCCCAGTGCTTATTGATATAACCGAAGCAAAAAAGTGTGCCTAGCACATATCAGAACATCCGAAGTATAATGTGCCCAGCGCTCATTGACATATACTCAATCTAACCCTAACGTCCGAAGTATAACATGTACTCTATCTAACCCTAAGGTATGCCAACTATATCTGACTCTACCCAAACAATTAATAGGGTACTAATGATTCCATAACATATTATAACTAATTCACCTATCATAATCTCATTTTATTTCATCATTAAATCATATAGCATGCCATTACCAAATTCTTATCATGCTTATTTGTGAAATTCACATTTCAATTCAATTCTTAACAAATTATTCTCCAATACGAATCAATTCATTTGAAAGGAATAAGCTTACCTCGACAACTAACCATGCAATCAACATATATATGTATATAATTATAATGATCTCAAATCATAAAAGTACGAACCGAAATTGTCTGCTACTCATCTACAACTCTCAACTTTTCTTCTCTTGTGACGATCTGACGCTGTCTTTAGCTATGTTCAATAGTACTTTAAAATGCCATACTTTTATATGTTAATTACATATATATTTTGAGTACGATCCTACTAATTTGGGATTTTTATGGTCCTTTATCTTGTATGGATTAAATTCAAGGAAAAAGGAAATTTAAAGGTAAAAAACACGAATTTAAAGACAAAACGGGTCAACATGCGAAATAAAAAAGAAGTGGTGCCAAAAATACAAAGTGTGAAAGACTTGAGCAAAAATTCAAAGAAGAGATTTATGAACATAAGACTTTATTTAAATTTAAATTTTATTTTTAGGATTATTGTTAGGATTACTATGATATTATTTAGATTTAATTTCAAATTATATCTTTATTTATCTTTTAGAGTTTAAATATGAACAAACTAGGTTTTCTATGTACTAAAAATATGGGATGGAGTGACATGAATATTCACTCATCATTTTCTGTAAAAAAAATCCTTCCCCTAAGGCTCTAGCCTTTTTGTTTCTCTTCCTTTTCAATAAAATTTTATTCCACTGCACTTGTGTTTCTTTCCCCGAAAGCATGACCCACTCAACTCATCTAGCCAAAGGTTATCGAGACTCCTCAAAGAAAAGGTTCATGAGGCTTAGAACCTGCACTTAGCCTTCTCAACGAGTATTCATCATTTTTCCACATTATGAGACTGACGTTTCTATCCATGTCCTTCCAAAAGTGATCTTTTCATCTTGTGCAAGGAACGATCGTTTTGTATGTTTTGGAAAGGTTGCACAGTCGTTTCATTAACTTACTGTGTCAGAGATTGTCGAGCCCAAGAGATGAAATGGTATGGCATTTGCCATTGAGAAATGATGATCTAATGTAAGACGATCCCACAAAAGTGACACTTGGCTAGAGTCAGGTTCCTTAAATCATAAGGCTAAAATCTAAGTGGAGTTGGTGGTTGTAGTCATCCTCTTCCACTATAAGTGGCTTATTCTTCCATGAGAAGGATCACCTAAGAGCCTAAGATTGAACCCAATAAGGATCGAGATAACCGGAGGCTAAAATCTCTCAAATCGAAAATCTATTTCCTCAATTCTGGTTCTTTTTACAATTTACATTTCAATTTATACAATTTCAACTCGTCCAAATTTTTAATTCTTTTTTTTCCCAGGTACGCCATTTTTTTGGGCACGACTGTGCCCAAGATTTTGAGAAACAAGAAGTTGTAGCGATCCAGTCCCTAAGGATTTGGCCCTACTTCCCTTATACTATTCTTTTCGTTATTTCATAGCGATAGGTTATTTTTGGTACTTTCAACGACACACCACTACGTTTGATAACACAATATCTACTTACATCCAATTAACAAACAAATACATAGGTGAACATATTTTTTATTTGATTCAGTTTGATCCCTATCCTCGAGATACATATTTCTTTCAATATTCAACATCGTATTAAATCCGATTCACATTTTTTTCATTAGGGACCTTATGCTTTTCATTAATAACATAACTTCATGACAATTTTCAATTTATTCAATTTAGTTCCTAATGTTACAAAGTTATATGAACAACTTAATTTAATTTGCAATATAGTCATTATCATGATCTAAGCTTATTAAGTATTAAATTTAAGCCTAAATCATCAAGTTCTCTATAATGGAAACTTGCTAAAAACTTAAAAATTGAACCAATTGATACATAGGCTAGCTAAATTAAGCTCCCACGATCGTAAATCTATATAAATTTCATGAATTTAGCTCTGTTACCTTGTAATTTTGTTTAGGTTAAATGAAGCTTAAAAATGGATTTTTCACCTTTCTTTTTCTTTTTAGAATAGTGGAAGATGATGATAAATATCATCTTTCCTTCCACTATGATAATATATATAATTATGGTTAGTGTTTAGTGTTTAGTTAATCTTTTAAAATAGATTAATTAAGGTTTTATTATATTAATTTATTTATAAGGTTAATTAAGTGGAAACAACCATCGTCATCATCCACTAACTCTTGCTAAATATTAGTTAAATAACCATTTTGGCCCTTTGGGATATTTCTATCTAGGTCCTCAAGCATTTTCTAAATTAAAACTCAATAGTGATTGGACTTTTTCAATTTAGTCCCTAAGCTTTAATTAACTATTTTCTTGGTTAAATTACTTAACCAATATTCAATATATTTTCATGCTAACTTTATAAATCTTTATATTTCATCCTTACTAACTTGATTTACAGAAATAGGATTCTGGAACTGCATTTTCCGACACCACTGAAAATTATATTATTATAAAATCCACTTTATAAAAAAAGGACCAGATCGTCTATAAAGAAATAAGTGAAAGACAAGGAGAATTTTTTAATAAAGTAATTAGGCCCCACATTTTATCACCTATAGCTTTATTAATGATATGTAGTAAAGTTTCTCTAACAATAATGAATAAGTAGGGTGTTAAAGGATCACCCTATTATATGCCATGAGTTGACCTATACTCATTAGATGGTCTACTACTCCAAAAAAATTTATATTGACGTTATATTAAAACATTACATGATTAGATGAACCAAATGCATTGCTAAAAACTTGTAAAGAATCCTTCAAAAAGTGCCACCTAAATCAATCATAAGCTTTTTCCAAGTCCACCTTTATAGCCATCTACCCTTTCTTGTTCTTACAAGTTCACATAATGTGAATAACTTCTTGCAAAATCAAGACATTATCTATTATGTGTTTGCCTACTACAAAACTAACTTGGTTAGGCATCATCGAATAAGGCAACACTCACTTGAGTCTATTCACAACGACTTTAGTAATACTTTTGTAAAGCACCAAGCATAAACTTATAAGCAAAAAATTAGTTACTACCTTGAGATTGTAAACCTTTTGGATTAAGAATAACATCATCTTGTTCAACTTTGATTTAAGTACCTCCCCTTAAAACACTATTTTAATCATCGCACATATTTATTCTTTAACAAAATCCCACTATGTTTGGAAAAATAATGCATGCAACCCATCAACTCCAAACTCCTTAGGTGGTTCCATATCAAACAAAGTCAATCTGATTTCTTCAGTTAAGATATTAGAAATTAGTATCTTAATATCATCCACATGTATTGATGGAAAGTATCATTGCAAAGGAAACCTTATTATTACCACTCCCCCACTGCAAATAAATTTAAAAAAAAATGGATTGTTGCTGCTTTTAAATTTTCCTTTTCATAGCATCATCCCTTCCTATTTAGCTTTAAAGGCTCAATTTTGTCCTTTCTTCGAAAACCCATGTTGCATTATGAAAATACTTCATGTTATGATCCCCCTAACCAAGTCGTTCAACTTTAGATTTTTTCTTAAACAATAATTCTTCTTACTCTAGTATTTCTTCAAGTTTTGATCTCAAATGCATCTCTACCTTATATTGTAACACCCCGAATTTTGGGCCTAGAAGTTATAAGTTTTGAGCATAGAATCAGAGAGGAGGTTGCACACATAAGTTAAGTTATGCAATTTAGTGACAAGAATGGGTCTGCTAGTCTGGTGGTTAAGTGGTGTGTTGGAGTGCTGGAAGTCTTGTGTTCGAGTCATTGGCACGCTTTTAGAAGAGTCTTTTTATTTGTTTTATTTTTGTTGATTAATAATTCCAATAATTTACAATTATTAGGCTATCTGAGGATTATTTCATTTTTATTTTTGGCTTTTCTGCTGTGACATTTTTTTTTGCTCCCTCTCCTCCTCTCTTCGCTTTTTCTTCCTAAATATTTCTAAAACAATTTTTGTGGATACTAGAATTACCGTTCCTTTTCCGTCGCCTTTGTCATCAACAAACAGATGTGGGATTCGAACTTAAACTACGTTGTTCATTAGTTTATTAACTCTGCCAATTTTTCTATTAAGTTTTTTCAATTGAGTGCTAACCCTCCTGATTTGGGTCTGTAATCATTGTAAGAGAGAGGAAAACCCCATATTCTGGTGTACTCTTTATGTGGTTAAGGTTGGGGCGATTATGGTGGCCAAAATGACATTTTCAAGGTTGATTTGGGGTGGTTTCATGGCTACCCCGACGGCCACACGGGGTATGCCGAGGCACATAGCCGTGTGGAATTGGGAACTAGGGTTTTCGGGCTATTTTGAGTGCTACATGGGTATGTGGCCAATTTACAGATTTTGTCAGAAACCACACAGTCGTGTTCCTTGCTACACGACCGTGTGACTAATTTGGGTAGTTAGAGTTCTCACATGGGCGTATACTTCGGGACACATAGTCGTGTGACTAATTTGGGGCCTAGGGATTTCGCACGGGCGTGTGTTATAGGACACATGGCTGTGTCTGATGGCCACACAGGTGTGTGACACCTTCACACGGTCATGTCTACCCTGCACTTGAATTTAAAGAAATTGGACAGTGAGTTACACGGCCTGTTTACATAGCCGAGCCCTTGAACCACACGGACGTGTGCCTCTATCACACGGCTGTGTGCTACCCTTTACATGGGCGTTTGGATCCCCATACAACTTGGACTGCTCCACATGGTCGAAGCACACGGGCGTGTGGCCCTAACTCACCAAATTCTAATTTTGGGGCAAATCGAATGCCTGTGAGTCTATGTGTTCCAACCCATTGACTAAGTTTACTGAGGGTGAATACGATCCCGTTCTGACTTTGATTTATGCACTGCTTGCAATTGGTTGTGTGAAATGATAGGAACTTAATCTGAGTGCATAAGTGTGCAAGTTTCTGAAACCAATTGACTACTTTTGAATGACTGTTTTAAATCATTGCTTCTGAATGACTATATGGAATTATGTTCTAAATTGGTGCATCTGCATCCATATATTTACATACATCCATTTGCATAAACCATCTTGGGTTGGAATTTTGAAGAGAAGAAAAACTGATTTGATCTGGTAGTTCAACTGCATAGATGATCATCGTTGTCAGGCAACCCAGGATGACATCATATAGACAGTATAGCGGTTTACCGTATTACACTGTACCTCATGTACATTAGCTTCACTATGTACTATTATCTGTTCTAGCAGTTCATACTGCATGTCTGTACCGCGGTAATCTGTATTGCACCGTATAGCTTATATGCTAGCATTGCTATATAATATACGAGACTGGCAGTTTATCTGCACACTGTAAGCCCCAATACCCTGAGGGTCGTAGACAATACTGATAATCATCGTTGCTGAGCAACCTGGGATGATACATCTGAGGATCTATGCTAAAAGGTTCTTAAGCCTGATATACTAGTAGCTCAACTGTAAATTTCTGCTTAATGCCGCAACCGATGCTAATTGTAAGTGTAAGGATAGGTGGGTTGATTAAATCCCCACAGTAAGTGTAGGGTTGGACGAAGTGATGTGTTGGCTGGATGGGTGGGTTATTTCATAACTCATTTGCACTCATATACATCTAACTGAATGTGATACTATGACAGAATGTGATACTATGACAGAATGTGACTGTACTATGTGACTGCAATATCGGATTGATTGTTCGACTGAAATATTTGAATGTTTAATTGACTGAAATGTCTGATTGTATTATTTGACTGTGAGGCACTCATGCCTAAGAGAACCTTGTAGACTTGACTGCAACTGTTTGACTAGATAGTTAATGTAATAGGCTAAGGCCCAACTGATACTGATTCTATAAAGGGCTTAGGCCCAGTCTGTAACATGTGAGAACTACTACTATTGTGTCTGATTGAGCCATATGACTGTAAAGTTACATATGGGGTAAGTTGATTATGGGCGTATATGCCCAACTGTCATTTGACGATAAGGTTTGCTGTACGTATATCGGCCGGTTCAGTAAAGTTCGGTAGGTTGGTTCTACTTTAAAACTGATCCTGAACTAATTCCAAGCCTTTATGTTTCTGTTCTATTTCTATAGTTTTACTGGTTTTGATCTCACACTGAGCTCGAGTAACTCACCCCCTCTTTTGTTTTCTCTTTCAGGTATAGGTTTGGATTCTGGATAATAGACGTAGTATGCAGAAGTCTCAGACAAGCTCGTAAACCATGGATTCTCAGTTTTTTTTCCATTGCTATTTGATTATTAGATAAACTGGTGAACTGTAAGGTTTTTATAACGCTGTAGAACAGTTTCTGCTTTATGTTTAATTCGTATATCTTAAACAGGTTTACACTGAGTTTTATTGTTAACTGTTACTGGTTAATTATTAAACGTTTTTAAATGATTTTGATTCACTGAGATAAAATGTTTTGTAAACTTTTCCTTCGATCACTTCGGTGATCAATGTAGCATTCTAGATTCGGCCTAGACTCGTAGGCCGGGTTTGGGGTGTTACATAAATAAGTTTCTAGTATGTTGGGTTTCAATTGAAGACTGCACTTATTTAAGTCTTGTAATCACATTCCTTTTCCTAGCTTCAATTCTACCAAAGATAGTTTAATTCCATGTTTTGATAAGCTTAACAAAAGTTTCAATTGCATTCGCCAAGCTATCTTGCTCAATCCATTTTTCTCGAACCAAGCTCTTAAAAGTATCATAGGATAACCATCTAGAAAAGAAATGAAAAGGTTGGCTCCTTGGCCATAAATTTTCTTCCTTATCTCTACAATCATAGGCTAATGATTGGATTTGAGTTTTGGTAGGTAAAAAAATCGTTGTCTAGGGCATGTTTACATCCCATTCAATTTTAAAAATAGCTCAATCTAATCTCTCAAAACTGTGGTCACAGTTACAAATAAATGCAGGTCCTTTAAAGCCCATGTCTTGTTCGAACATTTTCAATATATATATAGTGTTCAAATTGTTGCAAATGAAAAGTTATAAGTAACCAAAAGTTGTGTCACTTGGTTATTAACCAAAAGTTGTCACTATTTATATTGATGAGTTATGTCTCTTAAATTCAAAAGTTATGTTACTTGATTATTAACAAATAGTCATGATTATTCAAGTAGATATCTATTGAATAATTATATTCATTACTAAAGATATAACTACCCATTTACGAAGTTATGTTCCTATAAAGAGGCATGAGACCTCCTATAAATAGGAGTGGGATTTCATTTGTATGACACAACCAAAAACATAGAAAAAAAGTTTCTTTCTATTCCCCCAATATCTTTTATATTCCTAGATTGTTTTATAAAGAATTACTGCAAAAATTCCTTTATATAAATTGATATCCTTGTTATGCTACGTTTAGTGCTTAGTGGATCGTTTTTGTCAGTGCAAAATGTAGGCAGTCATTGGGCTTCATTGTATCCTCAAGGTTCATTTGCCAATAACTCTTTTTCACACCATAATATAGGTGGGATGAATAAAACCTTAAAGAAAGTGGCATTGATACACCCCTTGAAGCCTTCGTTAATTTCTCATAAGTTTTTTTTATCCCCACACACCAACATGTCTTTTAAGTAATTACCTTATGAAACGCCTCATTTTTCTCTCTTCCCCTTCAACAATGCATTGAAATCACCAGTTAAGATCCACGAGTCAACTATTGTGTTCACGATTAAACTCATAGTCTCCCATAACACATCACCTTCCATTTAACTCTTTGGGGATTTTCATAAACTACAATTAGATAAAGTTGTTTGGACACCATGACATTTCACCAAGTAGTGAGCAAATTTTCCATGATTATATACCACATCCAATTAAACATTAGCATTCCAACAAAAAATTGTTGGACACTTGTGCAATTAGAAATATATAATAAAAAAAACATGTTAACAATTATAGCTATTCTATAAAATATTTCACTAACGAACATCTTTAAAATATTTTTAAAATTTTTATACTATTTAATAGTATTTTCACTTAATATAATAAAATGATCGAACTTCACAAATATGATTGAAGATCCTAATTAATGTGAAAGTTGATTGAATTTGCTCATCAATTACAAGTTTAGTTGCAGTTGGTCTGACAATTGGAAGAGTAAAATTAGAGATGAATATAGAAATTGATTATACAATTCGAAAACATTCCTACCTTTGTAAGGTTTTCTCTAGAAAGTAATCTATTATCAATTTGTAATACAATATATTATTTAAGTTCAACTCATTAACCAAATTGCAACCTCACTCTTATAAATCAACTAGATCACTCTCCCCCCTAATACTTTCCCTAGGGAAGCCTAGTTACAATCTAAATGTGAAGAACAAATTGTTTACAATGATTTTTACACTAAACAAGTTCCTCACGATAAACAAATAAGTACTCTGTCTTGCATAACGTGATAACATAAACAAACCTCCTTTATATAAGCATTATAAGCTTTTAATACTATAATCATTATGAAAATCAATCTCCTGGAATTATGTTCGAGTAGGTCTTCAATAAAGAATCAAATATAAAAAGCTTTATAAGAAGTCTGCTACTCTAGCACGTTTCTGTCTGCCCTCTCTGGCAAGTCTTTAGGTTTTTTTTTGTTGCGTTTTCTATGGTGGTGGCTGCTTTCTCTATAATTTTCTTCAAAGGTCTAGAGTCAATCTTCCACATTTTCTGTTTACTTCCTTGCATCCATGGAGTCAGAGTTCGCTGGTTTAACCCTTGATGAACAAGAAGAAGAAGTTCTGCAAGTTCAGGTTGATCCAAATACAGTTAGGGAAGAAGGAAATCTTTATCTGGTCGGATGTTTCCTTACAACCAGTGTTATTCATTTTCCTGCAATGAGAAGGACTATGGCTAATTTATGGCACCTGTGAAAGGTGTTCAAATTAGAGATCTAGGTGAAAAAAGGTATATATTCCAATTTTTTCATATTATGGATCTGGAAAGGGTGTTAAAGGGCTCACCTTGGACTTTTAACAATCATCTTTTGTTATTGGATAGGGTATAGTTAGGGGAGGATCCTTTAAGAATTCCATTAACCTTTGCATTTTTCTGGGTACAAGTTCATGATGTTTCAATAGGTTATTTTTCTGAAAATCTAGCTATGCAATTGGGGAATTTTATAGACAATTTTCTGGAGTATGACGGTTCAAATTTGGGGAAAAAAAATAGGAACTTTATGAGAGTGCGAGTTTAAATTGACGTTCGGCGCCCTCTTAAAAGAAAGAAAAAAGTGATGTTTGGTGGAAACTATTGTTATGTAAAATTCAAGTATGAAAGATTGTCTCTTTTTTGTTTCTATTGTGGTTGTCTGGGTCATAATAATTCTTTTTGTGAAGCTAAAATGGAATCAGGGGTTGAAATAGCGGAGATGGGCTGGGATTTGTCTTTGCTGCACAATCAAAAAGAGCTCAAGCAATGAGTAGTATTTGGTTGAGAGAGGAAAAAGGAAGTGTTGATGGCAATAGATTAGGTGTCAATTCAGGAGGATATAGTGGCTGGAGGGATAGGGGAAGATCTGGATTCGACAAAAATATTGATCTAATTCTCGGATTCAATTTAGAAGGGAAAAGGGCTTATTCTTGGAAAGGGAAGGAAAGGAAATTACTTGGCCAATTTCAATCGCCAATGGATCATGACCTAGAGAATGAGGTGATAATGGGTAAGGAAGGAAAAAAGAGAGCAAGAGGGGATATTGAGGATAGTAACTCTATGGGAGGTAGACATAGGAGAATATCGGAAACTACTCAATCATTATCGGCGGCTGCCAAGAGGCAAGCCGACCGGTCACAATAAAAATTTTAAGCTGGAATGTCCGTGGTTTGGGGAATCCACGGACAGTTCACAGACTTTGGCATCCGCTGAAGCGGCATTATCCCCAAATTATCTTTTTTATAGAGACAAAAATAAATAAGAAGAAGATGGAAAAAGTCAGACGAAGTTGTGGTTTTCATTACAGAATTGATGTAGATTCGATTGGTTCTAGAGGTGGTCTTTGCTTAGCATGGCGGTGGATGTCAATGTTATGCTCCAAAGTTTCTCAAATCGTTATATTGATGTGATTATTGAGGATTCAAGTAACACGAAAAAGTGGAGATTTACAGGATTTTATAGTTCTCCTTACATACAGGATAGGGATGAATCATGGAACCTGCTGAGACGATTAAACAATAATAGGGAATACCCATGGATGGTTTGTGGGGATTTTAATGAAATCTTATACGGTTTTGAAAAGAGAGGTAGCTTACCTAGAGAGTAGAGAAGGATGGAGACATTCCGAAATGTGTTAGAAGAGTGCGGTTTGACAGATTTGGGTTTTTCAGGAAATTGGTTTACATGGGAAAGGGGAAATTTGCCAGAAACAAACATACAAGAAAGGTTGGATAGGGGAGTAGCTTCTGAAGAATGGATGTTTTTATTCCCAAATTTTTTAGTTCAGCATCTTCCACATTCCTTTTCAGATCATTGCCCACTCCTTATTAATACTGAGTATAAGGCTCGTTGGAGGTTTTTGATATCGCGTGATATGAAGTAATAAAATTTATAAAGAACTTGATCACACCAAAACTAACTAATATCACGACGTTGAGGCAAGCGCACCTGTCGAACAGTAGTATAGCTTAGTGGCAAGACCGAGTTATCATACCCAAGGGAACTCAAAGTACTAATACTTACTTTCTTTCTATTATCTAGCCTAAAAATAAAAGAGAGTTGTTTAACTAATTCTAAATCTAAACTAAAAGTGCACAAAAAGTAAATTGAGGAAAAACTTTAGGGGAAAAGCTAATTGATATGGACAATACTTAAGGGAGAATCCACCTAGACTTCACTTGTTATTATTTTCTTGAACTATATGATTTCTTTACTTGACTTGATCCGTAGAGATCCCTAACTTATGTTAAACCCTCCGTCGAGGTGAAGAGCAACTAGGCCTAAGTTGTTAATTAAAGTTCCCTTATTAATTAACTCCCTAGGTTGCATTAATTCGATCTATGGCTCCCTATATTAGGTTTGACCCTAATCTGGTAGATTTATGTCGCCCTATGTCTAGGGTTACATGTAACCCCGCTTAATTATGGTAGATCTACTCTTATCACATGGACTTTTGCTCCTCTGCTCTAAGCACATCTAATTCTTGAAATAATACCTAGGATTATTAAATCAAGAATGAAGAACGCATAATTAAGAACAATTCAAGTATTTATCAAATAAATCAAGAATAAATAACACGATCTGTCTTAGGTTTCATCCCTCTCAAGTATTTGAGAGGTTAGTTCATAATAAAGAAGAGAAACATCACAGAAGATATAAAATAGCAAAACATAAAAGGACCCGAAAATCCCTAAAGGAATTTAGAGAGATCCCCTATATTGCTGCAAAATTTCGACTTCTGGGATGAATCAATCGGCTTCTCCCTTGGAGTAATCCCTTGCTTCTACTTTCAGTGTAACAGAAAGACGAGAAGAAAAGTATCTCTAAAAACGTATATCTGCCTCTGCCTCATGAGGTCTTTATATAGAGAGCTTGTGGGGAGCCTTTCTTAGCCTCTAAGCATCCCAATTTGAGTGAAATTCCCCTTTCTCACGACTAGAACACGCCCGTGTGCCATGCCCGTGTGACTTCGACAGAGGCCGTGTGATATTTTGTTTATGGAGCACGGCCGTGTGGCCTGGCTATGCTTGTCGGGAATGGACCGTGTGATCTTTATGTTACACGGCCGTGTGCCACAGCCTGCGGTAAATCCTTGGACCGTGCGTTAAGCTATTTTTTGCCTATTTTCCTCTTTTTTGGTTTATTTTTGGTTCTTTTCTCTTCCCCATGCTCTTCTGAGTATAAGATATGAAAAAGAAAGGTTAAGAGCACCAATTCTCACTAAATCATTAATAATTCATCCAAAATATAGACAAAATATGAGGTAAAAATATGCATAATTTAGCGTTTATCAAATACCCCCACACTTAAGCCTTTGCTTGTCTTCAAGCAAAATCTCAATCCTTAATAAAAATCATTCTTCTCAACCTATAATCTTTATCAATAATATTTCAAACTAATCCATAGGTAATCATACAACGAAAAATTCAATCAGAAGAACATTAAAGATTCAATCAATTTAAGTTGAGAATTTTGTCATTGAAAACATAAGTCTCTTCTTTCTTTCTAAGTAGTTATCTTTCTATCTTAATTAGCAGGAGTTGGCATCCTCACTAAAGGTTCACTCTATCCACTCAAAGTGTTTAGGGTTCAAAATTTAAGCACTCTCTAGTCAACCTGGAAAGTTATTACCATAAGCTTGCAAGAAAATGAAATCTCCACCACTATAGTTTAATATGATACATCGATCAAAAGGTCTTTTTATGGTTGTAACGAGGCTTGGTTAGGGGTGTTGTCACAGGCTGCAAAAAGAGGGTTAGAATCGAGATTGAACCGAGAATTATCTAGCTAGAAAAATCTCTATTACTGGAACATAATTTCAAAGCTTAATAACATCATTTTTGTAGCTTTAAAAGAGAAATATACAAAAACTTGATTTGAACTATTATACATTACAACTGAATTTGACTGTATATACACATTTTTTTTTTTTAAGAACAATTCAAGTGATACAATGAATTAGTAAAGATTTACATATGGAAAAGAGAATAAAACTTAAATAAATTCAACTCAAATCTCGATAAAAATAGGGATCAAAAGTAATTGAATGGGAAATTTAACAAAAATGGGTTATTGGTTAATAATTAGAGGGGGAGTCAAGGAAAAGGTTGTTAGGCTCAATGGGATTTACTAGGGGTTAGATTATGGAGGTAGGCTTTTGTGGAGTAAGTGAGTTAAATCCTAGTGCCTTTATCATCTCGGTATATCAAATCAATGATGTGGTCTTGACATGTATAATCAAAGCAAGTTCTAGAATAACAATTCAGTATTGACTTACTCAAAGCAATAATAAAAGTGAGCACAAAAGAATATATGCTCAAAAGGTTCAAAAGTCTCACAAAAATTATGGCTCTTGATGTCAATCCTGTGAATTTCAAATCTCAAGATAATACTTAAAATTAGGGAAGATAACTTATGCAAAAATGGGGTTCTCAAAAATTTCAACTTATCATGCTTGATTCCCTAATGTTTTTAAAGTTTGAATAATCATAGTACAATTGCCTATTTCTTGATTCTCAACATATCAATAAAAATTATAAATCAATCAGAATTAATTCCTAATAGGAAAATGGGGAAAATGCAGAGAATAATGCATGAAGTACAAATTCAGGGGTTTTCATGAAAGGTATACTGAATTAAAGTATGTTTCCCCCCACACTTAAGATATACATTGCCCTCAATGTACAAAGATATATATCTAGCAATAAAAGCAAAATATCAAAAGAGAGAGAGAATTGAAAACTCCCTGAATTTAAGATGAATTGTGAGATAGGAAGAGCCGGTAGGTGTGGCACTGTGTTCCCATTTTCGTAGAGATTTGAGCTGTGAGGCTACTTTGAAACTGCGAATGGATTTAGTAGTCGTGGGGAGTTTTGAGTCAATGGAATTTACTTCCGTGGGATTTGCCGTTAATAACGTAAAATAAAATAAGCAAGTAAAATAAAATACTAAAATGTAAAAAGGAAATAGAATAAAATATACTGGAAAGGAAAACAAAGTTAGAATAAAAAATAAGAAAAAAAAGAAAACTAAATATTAATGGGTAAGTCTGAAAATTAAGAAAAAGAAAATAAAGAAAATAAAAGTAGAAATAAAAATAACATAAAAAAAAGAGGAACTAGTCCTTGGACGGATCACGTGGCGGCGGTGTGATGTTCAGGTGCTGACATATCTGCGCAAGAGTGGCGTCGATGTAATCGAAGCGCTGAAAGCATTGTTGCTCAAATCGATCCAGGCGCTCGAATATGTCGACAAGTGAAGCTGCCGTCTGAGTGGGTCGTCTGGGGTACCGTGAGTCAGCGGGCTCATCTTCCTCTGGTGATAGTGGTAAGACATCATCAGCAATGTCCTCTGGGTCTACGGCATCCTAGACAAGGCGGAAGTGGAAGTGACTTCCACCTGGTCGTTGCTCCACCATCCTCATGTGTAGCATGCTCTAGAAGCCTTGTGAGAACATCTGGCCTATGAAAGTGTAGGAGGATGTCTGGGCTGTGGTGTTAAACAGGCCGAAGTAGTGGCCTAGCCTTGTAATGTAGGGGCCCATGGAGATAATGCCTTTCCGAGGCCTCTCAGTCTGGTGTTGCATGGCTAACGCTATGAAGTAAGCAAGGTCGATAGTGTGGCCATTGGCCATGCACCAAAGGAAGTATGCATCATGAGTGTTGACGACGCCTGTACTCTCCCTTCTACTTGTAAGAGTGTGAGCGATGAGAGCATGAATGTACCTTAAAGAAGGAGGGAGGGCGGTCGCCTTACTAAAGCTGAGGTTGTAGACTTGCTGCCCTGGAGCGATCTCATACCAACACTCGACTGGCCTGATATGTATGCGAAGGGAGAGGGTGGGAAAGTCCTCTTCAGCCATGAACTGTTCGGAATAAAGTCCGAGGGCTGTACCGAACTTTGGGATGCTCAGTTGTCGCACTAGACCTCCTAAGAGAAATTGGACCATACCTGGATTGTCGAAGTTGTTCATGACGGTTTGGAGGTGGAATGTGGAACAGAACTCGAGGGTGAGTTCTAAGTAAGTTGGTTCCACGATTCTAAAAAACTGGTCCCATGGGTCGGTACTCAGCAAGGCTCGGATGTCGCTTACTAGATTAATTTGCTCAAGGGCCTCCCAGTCGATACATCGGCCCATAGAAATAGTGCGAGCCCGGAGTAACTAATAGCGTTCCTCCTGAGAATCCTGCGAGAATGTAATGAATGGGTGGCGTGCCTTGGAGGTGGGCCTTGATGAACTTCCCGGTCCTTTGCGCTTTTTGGATACGGGAACGGCAGTCTTCTTAGCACGTGATGACATCTTACCTATAATAACAAGATCATTAGTCCTAAAAAATTAACAAGATAAAATGGAAAGTGACAATGCTTAAAAGTAAAACAAAATGGATGATTAACTTAAATAGTAGGAACGAATCATTTTGAAGACTTGCAATTAGAACTAAGAACTATGGTTGTATATATATATTGGAATTATGGCCAAATGGCATGCAAATGGAAGTTTAAATGGCAAATGAATGGAATTCTAAATGGCAAGCAAAAGTACAATCCTAGTTGATTCTATATTGTTCTAGAGTATTCATCCTATATTTCCTAATTCCATGCTTTAAAACAATCAAAATGCAAGCAAAATGTCACAAAAATAAAAAATAAAGAAATGAAATAAAATAAGAATAATTGAGGCAAATGAGAAAATAGAACCAATTTTTGGACTTGCACGGTCGTGGGTTGTCGGAAATGAAGAGTGGTGGCATTTTTAGGGCTGGGGCGGCGTTTGTGGTGGTTAGGGAGGGAGTTTTCTAGGGTTTGAGTGGAAGGGGGATGAATAATGATTTCCTATTTATAGTTTTAGTGTCACACGGGCATGTCACACGCCCGTGTGAATCGTGTTTGGCCCGTGTTTTTTGAAATTCGACCGTTATGGTGTACCTGATACGATGAGCACGCCCGTGTGACTGGTTCGCACGGCTGTGTGAGATCAGGTCTTTGTTACTCACACGGTCGTGTGATGGTATACACAGCTGTGTGCGATCGTGTTCGTGTATCACACGGTCGTATGATATGTGTCACGAGCGTGTGAAATTTGGCAGTCTTCCACGGGCTACGGACACGGGTGTGGGGATTTGAGCAAGCCCGTGTTGATACTGCAGGGTTGCCACGGCCATGCCGCACGGCCGTGGGGAGGTGCTGATAGCCCATATGGAATTCGTAAGGTCGCCACTGCCAAATCGCACTGCCGTGGGCATTTATCGATGGCACGTGTTTTGGAAAAATTTTTACTCTGTTTTTACACGGTTTGGGTGCACGACCGTGTCCCTGTTTTTAAAGTTCGCACGGCCTTAGGCACGCCCCTGTGCCTGGCCGTGTGGTCCTAAATTTCTGCATTCAAAAAGTTAGTTTATGCATGAACACATACTAAAAATTTTAAAGACAAGAAAGTTACTAAGTTAGTGCTCGGGTTGCCTCCCGAGAAGCGCTTATTTAGAGTCTAAGCTCGACTCTACCTGGATGTGTCAAGAGGGGGTGTGGGGGAGTCGAAGCTCTTAAAATTCTCACATCTATAATGTTTAAGCCTATGGCCGTTTACCTTGAACGTACCGTGGTTAGGGTGAGTTACCTCAATGGTGCCGTATGGAAAGACATTTAGAACAGTGAATGGACCTAACCACCTTGACTTGAGTTTTCCAGGGAATAATTTCAGCCTTGAGTTGTAAAGTAAGACGAGATCACCTGTTTTGAATTGCTTAGGTTGTTTCAGCCTTTTGTCATGACGTCGCTTCATGGCTTTCTTAAATAGTCGCGAGTTCTCGTAAGCATTGAAGCGCCATTCATCAAGTTCATTCAACTGCATTAATCTCTTCTCTCTTGCACTTTTAAAATCAAGGTTTAAAAATTTTATAGCCCAGAATGCTTTATGTTCAAGTTCAAACAGTAGATGGCAATTTTTTCCATAAATGAGTTTATAAGGAGATGTTCCTATGGGTGTTTTAAAAGCAGTTCTATAAGCCCATAATGCATCATCTAATTTTCTTGACCAGTCTTTCCTATTTGTTTCTATTGTTTTCTCGAGGATGCGTTTCAGCTCTCTATTTGTCACTTCGACTTGGCCACTGGTTTGTGGGTGGTAAAGGGTAGCTGTTCTATGGTGTACTCCATACCTTTTCAGAACCTTTTCAAATTGAGTATTGCAAAAATGTGCACCCTTATCACTAATGATTATCCTAGGTGTTCCAAATCGAGAAAAAAGTCTTTTCAAGAAGCGTACTACCACCCTAGCATCATTTGTCGGTAAAGCTTGGGCTTCTACCCATTTTGACATGTAATCTACTGCTACTAGTATGTATTTATTCCCAAATGAATTAGGAAACGGACCCATGAAATCAATACCCCATACATCAAATATTTCACATGAAAGTATATAGTTCTAAGGCATTTCATTATGTAGAGAGATATTACCTGTTCGTTGGTATTTATCACAAGAGGTCATATACCTGTTTGCATCTCTAAAAAGTGTAGGCCAGTAAAAACCTGATTCGAGTATCTTATGAGCAGTTCTAGTTCCACTGTGATGTCCTCCTGTGGGTCCTGAATGGCAGTGATTCAAAGTTTAGTATGCTTCTGTGTCATCAATGCATCTTCGTATAACTTGATCTGCACAAATTCGAAAAAGGAAAGGATCTTCCCAAAAGTAGTTTTTCACATCAGTGAAGAATCGCTTCTTTTGCTGATGGTTTAGCCCTTTTGGGGTTATGTTAGCTGCTAAATAATTTGCAAAATTAGCAAACCAAGGAAGTGTCGTGTCTGCTAAGGCTAGGAGTTGTTCCTCAGGGAACAAATCGTTCATCTTGTCTAGATATTTGGGCTGTGCGATTTCTAGCCTTGAGAGGTGATCTACTGCCAAGTTTTCAGCTCCCTTATTGTCCTTTATTTCCAAATCAAATTTCTGTAACAATAGAATCCATCTTATTAATCGAGGTTTTGCATTAGTTTTAATTAAGAGGTAGCAAAGAGCTAAATGATCAGTATAAACAATTACTTTTGACAAAATTAAATAAGATCTAAATTTGTCAAATGCAAAAATAACAGCTAGCAATTCTTTTTCTGTGGTCGTGTAATTTGCTTGAGCAGTTGTCAAGGTCCTGCTAGCATAATAGATCGACTAGAAGTGTTTGTCCCTTCGCTGTCCCAAAACTGCACCTACTGCAAAATCACTTACATCGCATATTAATTCAAAAGGTAGATTCTAATCAGGTGAAATCATAATCGGGGCATTAACTAACTTTTTCTTGAGGTTGTTGAAAGATTCCAGACATTCTTGGTCAAAGTTGAAGGGTACGTCTTTTTTTAGTAATTTAGATAAAGGCTTAGCTATTTTAGAAAAATTTTTAATGAATCTTCGAAAAAAACTAGCGTGTCCTAAAAAGCTTCTTATAGCCTTAACTGAATTAGGAGGAGGTAGTTTTTCAATAGTTTCAATTTTCGTTTTATCTACCTCTATCCCTTTACTAGAAATTTTATGTCCTAAAACAATACCCTCTTGAACCATAAAATGGCATTTTTCGCAGTTTAGCACTAAATTTGTCTCTTCACATCTGATCAAAACACGTTCTAGATTATTAAGACAAAGTTGAAAAGAATTACCAAAAACTGAGAAATCATCCATAAATACCTCCATGATGTCTTCCGCGAATTCATTAAAAATAGCTAGCATGCATCGCTGAAAAGTAGTAGGAGCGTTACATAAACCAAAAGGCATTCTGCGATAAGCAAACGTACCGTATGGGCATGTGAACGTTGTTTTCTCCTGATCTTCTAGAGCTATCGGGATCTGGAAGTAACCAGAGAGGCCATCTAGGAAACAATAATACATATGACCTGATAATTTTTCCAACATCTGATCAATAAAAGGCAATGGGAAATGATCTTTTCGAGTGGCATCATTCAGCTTCCTGTAATCAATGCAAACTCTCCATCATGTGACTATTCTTGTAGGTATCAACTCTTCCTTAACATTAGACACCACGGTCAATCCACCTTTTTTAGCAACAACCTGCACAGGGCCTACCCAAGAACTGTCAAAAATAGAATAGATAATACATGCATCTAGAAGTTTAATTACCTCAGCTTTTACAACTTCTTTCATGTTGGGATTCAATCATCTTTGGGCTTGCACTGATGGTTTGAATTCGTCCTCCATTAAAATTTTGTGGGTGCAGAAAGAAGGATTAATTCTCTTGATATCTGAAATTTTCCAAGCTATAGCATGTCTATGTTCTCTTAATACATGGAGTAGTTCCTCTCTCTGCAAAGCTTAAATCGGATGCGATAATGACTGGTAAAGTTGATTGTTCCCCTAAAAAGGCATATTCTAAATGATCTGGCAGTTGTTTTAGTTCTAATTTAGGGGGTTCAGTAATGGAAGGTTTCTGTCTAAATTCATCACTCATATTTAAATTTTCGTAACTTATGTGCCTAGTGATTATTTCATTAGAATCCAATTATTTTCTTACTTCCTCGATTTCGGGGGTGGTTTCATCTTTCCCCCCACCTTAAACAAGACACAGTTCCAACGTGTCTATGAGAGAAAGTTCCTAAAGATTATCTTGAACAAAATAATCAATAATATCAACAAAATAACACAAATCATCTTATTCTTTAGAAAATCTCATGGCATCATAAATTTTAAAGACAACTTCTTCCTCACCAACTCTAAGTACTAATTTGCCATCTCCTATATCAATAACAGCTCTAGCAGTGGCTAAAAATGGTCGTCCCAAAATCAAAGGTACTTCAATATCCTCATCTATGTCAAGCACAACAAAATCAACAAGGAATATAAATTTATCTACCTTTACTAGCATATCTTCAATGATTCCCCTAGGATATTTAACAGATCTATCGGCTAATTGAATACTCATCCTAGTAGGCTTGGGTTCCCTGAGACCTAGTTGTTTGAACATTTGTAAGGCATGAGATTAATGCTAGCACCTAAATCAGCTAAAGCTTTATTAATAAGTAAACTACCAATCAGACAAGGGATAGTAAAACTCCCTGGATCTTTTAATTTTGCTAGCAGTTTATTTTGGAGAATAGCCGAGCATTCCTCGAGTTCTACCGTGGCCAATTCTTTCAACTTCCTTTTATTTGTCAGAAGTTTTTTAAGGAACTTCGCATACTTCGACATCTGTGAAATTGCTTCAACAAAAGGTAAGTTAATGTGTAATTGTTTGAAAAGTTCAAGGAACTTACTGAATTGAGCGTCTGTATGGTCTTTCTTCAATTTTACCGGATATGGGATGCGCGGTTTGTATTCCTTGAGTGGCGTTGGAGTGTTATCCTCGGGTTCCGCTGCCTTTTCTTCTGAAATTTCTGGGATAATCTTCTTTTCGGGTTCGGCTAAGACCTTTCCATCTCTTAAAGTAGTCGCTTTGACATGTTCTCTGAGATTTGGCTCAGTATTACTTGGTAATCCTCCTTGTGGTCTTTCTAAAATTAAATTTGCAAGTTAACCAATTTAGTTTTCAAGCCCTTGAATTGATGCTTACTGATTTTTCAATGCCGTTTCAGTGCTTTGAAAACGGGTTTCTAATGCAGCCATGAATTTGGTAAACATCTCTTCAAGATTCGGCTTCTTCTCATGTTGTGGTGGTGGTTGCTAAAATCCTGGAGAAGGTTGTTGTCTTCGATTTCCTTGTCCTCCCCATTAAAAAATTGGGTGATTTCTCCAACCTGCATTATAAGTATTACTATAGGGGTTATTTTAAGGTCTAGAATTTTTACCCATATAATTGGCTTGTTCAGTTTCCATACTGTGTCCATAAGATGCGAAATCTGGATTAAACGTGTTTCCTTGACTTGCATCACATTGCATCACTGGTTGTGCCTGCATAGAACTAATAAAATTATCAAACTTTTTATTTAAAAGTTCTACTTGGTTAGTAAGCATGGCGACAGCATCAATATTATAAATTCCTGCAGCTTTTGTTGGCTTTATCATCATGACTTGCCACTGATAATTATTCAATGACATCTCTTCAATAAATTCATAAGCTGCTTCAGGTGTTTTATTATTGATCGTCCCTCCTGCGGCTGCATTGATCATTTGTCTAGTTGACGGGTTTAAACCGTTGTGGAAGGTTTGAACTTGTAGCCACAAAGGTAGACCATGATGAGGGCACCTTCTCAAAAGATCTTTATATCTCTCCCATGCATCGTATAGTGTTTCTAAATCCATCTGCACAAAAGAAGAAATATCGTTTCGTAATTTGGCTGTTTTAGCTGGAGGAAAATATTTTAGTAAAAATTTTTCGGTCATCTGCTCCCACGTGATAATTGAGCCTCGTGGTAAAAAATTTAACCACTGTTTGGCTTTATTTCTCAAAGAGAATGGAAATAACCTTAATCGAATGGCATCATCAAAAACGCCATTTATTTTGAAGGTATCACAAAGTTCCAAAAAATTAGCTATGTGTGAGTTTGGATCTTCGTCCTGTAAACCATCAAACTGCACCAATTCCTGTATCATCTGAATAGTGTTAAGCTTTAACTCAAAATTATTAGCAGCAATAGTAGGTCTAAGAATGCTAGTTTGGGTGCCAGCCAAACTAGGTTTAACATAATCATACATAGTGCTAGGAGCTTCTTCTTGATTTGTTGGTAACGCGACTATTGCGGGAGGTGATGGAACATTTTGATTTGCTTCCATCTCGTCTGTAGGTTCTGGCTCTTGCTCAGGTTCTTGTTCTGGATAATGTAGACAGCGTCTAATTTCCCTGCGATTTCTGCGAACTATTGCTTCTAGATCTTCGTCAAAAAGTAGTGGTCCTGTTGGGTTGTTTCTAGTCTTAAACTAAAAATACCTAAAAAAAAAAAAAGAAAACTCAAAAATTTTAAAGAAAATAAAAATAAAAATAAAAATAAAAATAAATAAAAAAAGAAATAAATAAATATATATATTAATGGCTAAAGTAATAGAAATCGAGCTTTTGTAATATTTTAGTTCCCCGGCAACGGCGCCAAAAACTTGATATTGCGTGATATGAAGTAATAAAATTTATAAAGAACTTGATCACACCAAAACTAACTAATATCACGACGTTGAGGCAAGCACACCTATCAAACAGTAGTATAGCTTAATGGCAAGACCGAGTTATCGTACCCAAGGTAACTCAAAGTACTAATACTTACTTTCTTTCTATTATCTAGCCTAAAAATAAAAAAGGGTTGTTTAACTAATTCTAAATCTAAACTAAAAGTGCACAAAAAGTAAATTAAAGAAAAACTTTAGAAGAAAAGCTAATTGATATGGACAATACTCAAGAGAAAATCCACCTATACTTCACTTATTATTTTCTTGAACTATATGATTTCTTTACTTGACTTGATCCGTAGAGATCCCTGACTTATGCTAAACCCTGCGTCGAGGTGAAGAGCAACTAGACTTAAGTTATTAATTAAAGTTCCCTTATTAATTAACTCCTCAGGTTACATTAATTCGATCTATGGCTCCTCATATTAGGTTTGACCCTAATCCCGCAGATATATGTCGCCGTATGTCTAGGGTTGCATGCAACTCCGCTTAATTATGGTAGATCCACTCTTATCACAGGGACTTTTGCTCCTCTGCTCTAAGATTATTAAATCAAGAATGAAGAACGCATAATTAAAAACAATTCAAGTATTTATCAAATAAATCAAGAATAAATAACAAAATCTGTCTTAGGTTTCATTCCCCTCAAGTATTTGAGAGATTTAATTCATAATTAAGAAGAGAAAAATCACAGAAGATATAAAATGGCAAAACATAAAAGAACCCGAAAATCCTTTAAGGAATTTAAAAAGATCCCCTATATTGCTGCAGAATTCCGACTTCTGGGATGAATCAATCGGCTTCTCCTTTAGAGTAATCCCTTACTTCTACCTTCAGTGTGGCAGAAAAACGAGAAAAAAAATCTCTAAAAACGTATGTCTACCTCTGCCTCATGAGGTCTTTATATAAAGAGCTTGTGGAGAGTCTTTCTTAGCCTCTAAGCATCCCAATTTGAGTGATATTCCTCTTTTTCATGACTAGAACACGCCCGTATGCCACGCCCGTGTGACTTCGACAGAGACCGTGTGATATTCTCTTTATAGGGCACGACCGTGTGGCCTCGCCGTGCTTGTCAGGAATGGACCGTGTGATTTTTGTGTTACACGGCCATGCAGTAAATCCTTGGACCGTGCATTAAGTTATTTTTGGCCCATTTTCCTCATTTTTAGTCCATTTTTGGTTCTTTTCTCTTCCCCATGCTCTTCTGAGTATAAGATATGTAAAAGAAAAGTTAAGAGCACCAATTCTCACTAAATCATTAATAATTCATCCAAAATATAGGCAAAATATGAGATAAAACTATGTATAATTTAACGCTTATCAGTTTTACAAAAATTTCAAATTTAAAGCTCGGTGGATTTTGGAGGATTCTTTTTTTGAGAAGGTCCAGGGTATCTGGAAGAGTTCCACAGGAGATCTTTTGAGCAATTTAGAAAATATGAAAAGAGGTTTAGAGAATTGGGCAAGTCAAATTCGACGAAGCAGGACTGGAAAGAAGCGATCAAAATTTGGCAGAGCTTATTGATACAAAGCTTCATTTGAATTTATTGATACAAAGCTTCATTTGAATTTGGAGATAGAAAAGGATGAATACTATTGGGAACAAATGGCTCGAATTAATTGGTTGAAGCTAGGGGATAGAAATACAGCTTTTTTCCATAAACAGGCGACGCAAAGAAAGAAGCGAAATCTAATTAATAAGATGCAATAAGGAAATGGAGGACATTGCTAAGTCATACTTCATAAAGTTATTTTCGATAAAAAGACTGAATAATTTTGACAAAATCTTATCAGGAGTGGACAAATGCATTTCTGAAGAAGATACTGTAAACTGAAGGCAAGATACAGAAAGGAGGAAATATGGGAAGCTTTATCGAATATGGGTCCCACAAAAGCACCAAGAGAGGATGGGTTCCTAGCTGTATTTTTTCAAAAATGTTGGCCAATCATCATAGAGGATGTTTCTAATTTTTGCCTCCAAAGATTAAATGAAGGTACAGGCTTATCTTCAATCAACAAAACAAATATTGTTTTAATCCTAAAAATTTTGAAGCTGTTAAATATTACTCAATTCAGACCAATCAGTCTTTGCAATATACTTTATAAATTGATAGCTAAGGTCATAGCTAATCAACTTCGGGTAGTAATACACAAGTGTATAAATGCATCACAAAGTGCTTTTGTCCCAGAGAGGCTGACTTCTGATAATGTGTTTCTTGCTTATGAAATCTTGCATACTTTAAAATTAAAGAAGACAGAAAAAAAAGGTTTTATGGCTTTAAAACTGTATATGAGCAAGGCATACGATAGGGTTGAATGGAGTTTTGTTGAGGAGGTAATGAAAAAAAATGGGATTTGATCCAGAATTGGTTGATTTGATAATGAAGTGCGTGTCTACAGTATCATATTCAGTAGTTTTCAATGGTAATATAGGGGAAACTTTTCTCTGGATTAGAGATCTTAGACAGAGGGATCCTCTAAGTCTTTTTTTATTCTTATTTTGTGGGGAAGGCCTCTCAAGTCTAATGAGAATTACAATGGCAAGAAACATAGTCAAAGGAGTCAACGCTAGTCGAAGAGGGCCAGCTATCTCTCACCTACTTTTTGCAGATGACAGTATTCTATTTGCAAAAGCTACTGAAAGGAGAGCTCATTCATTAAAATAGATTTTGAACGAGTATGAAATGTGTTTAGGTCAATGTATTAATTATGAGAAGTCGACTATTTTCTTCAGTTCAAATACTCAAGAGGTACAAAGGAATGATGTTTCAGATATCCTAGGAGTAAAAAGTTCAACTGATCCAGGACGTTATCTAGAACTTCCTAATATGGTGGGCAAAAGGGTCGTCGTTCCAGAACTTGAAGGACAGATTTAAATAAAGAATTGACAATCGGAGTACAATATTTCTCTCTCAAGGAGGAAAGGAAGTTTTCATTAAAGCTGTACTCCAATCAATCCCAACTTAAGCGATGTCTTGTTTTCTACTTCCTAAGACTCTTTCTGCTGATTTGGAGAGTATAATAGCTAAGTTTTGGTGGCAAAAAAGCAGCGATAGAAAAGGTATTCACTGGTGCGTTTGGAAAGAGCTTTACTTATTAAAAGCAGATGGTCGTTTAGGTTTTCGCAATCTCGCAAAATTTAAAAGAAGATGGTCGTTTAGGTTTTCGCAATCTCGCAAAATTTAATATCGCGTTATTAGTAAAACAAGGGTGGCGTCTTATTCAGTTTCCAAATTCTTTATTAGCGCGTGTTTTAATGGCGAAATACTACCATAATTCGGATTTTTGCAAAGCTCAGCTAGGAAACTCACCTTCACTTACCTGGAAGAGTGTTTTGGCTGCGAGAGGACTGCTGGAAAAAGGTCTCTGCTGGAGGGTTGGGAGAGGCGATCAAATATCCACCTGAAACGATTTATGGATATTTATGGATCTCAGGAGAAGAAGCCGACAGGTTATCGCATCAAGGAAATAGTGGAAATATTCAGTTAGTTTCGGATTTAATTGATGCCACAAATAGGAGTTGGAAAACAGAGGTTGTTGTGAATACCTTTCGGATGGATGTTGTGGGAAAAATTTTGCGAATCCCACTATCAGAGACAACACATGACGACTTTCAAGTTTGGAGAGGAGAGCTATCAGGGGAATTCTCCGTTAGGAGTGCCTATAAACTATTACAAGAAACTAACCTGCTTCCTAATAATTTTAGTTTACATGCCGAGACTAAAAATTTCTATAAGAAATTATGGAAATTATACATTCCTTCAAAAATTTTAATTACAATATGGAGAATCTCGTGGAACTTCCTTCTATCCTTGACCAATCTCCGAGCTAAGAAAGTTTTGGTGGAAGCTCGCTGTGCTAGGTGTCGTCGAGAGGAAGAAGACTGTCCATATTTTTCAAAATTGCCCTACAACAGTGGAGGTTTGGAACCAGTTAAATATGGCATGGGTATTAAACCAGAATAATCTGAGTATGCAGGAATGGCTTACCTGGGTTTTCGAAAAGGGGACAAATGAGCAGATCCGGCTTTATTGCTGTGGACTTTGGATTATCTGGTTCAGCAGAAACCGTTTGTTATATGAGAGAAAGGAAATGACTGGAACTGAATTAGCAAGAAAAATCCGAAACTATATCCTTGAGTTGGACGCAATAAAAGGGAGAAAACTTACTATCCAGTCGGTTGGTAATAATCAACAGGTATGTAGAAGGGGAAAGGCCACTATCCAGTTTGATGTGGCATTTGACCACCAATCGTCTAGATCGGCTTCAGGTTTGCTCGCAAGAAATGAAGAAGGGGAGATCCTTGCCTCGCAAGCAGTCCTTCACACTGGAGTATCAAATTCGTTTATGGCAGAAGCATATGCAGGGTTACAGGCAGTTAAGTTAGGGATTTATTTGGGTTTAAATAAAATCGAAGTAATGGGAGACTCAAGAACTGTTATAAAGAAGAGCCAAAGTTCGAAAGCAGATAAGACAGTCATTGGAGCTATCATCATGGATATACAACGAAACAAAGGCAGATTCCAAGAGATTGAGTTTCATTATATCCCTAAAACAGAGAACATCTACGCTCATTTCATAGCAAAGGAAGCACTAAGAAGGGGAGACGGTTTTTACCTGATGTTAGAAATACCAGAGGAGGTTCGTCAAGCGCTGGAGAGTTTTCGCCAAAAACCACCGGATTGAAGGAAGGGAGAGAAGAAAGTTATGGAAATAAGATAGCAGATATGCAGTTTATTTTATTTTTTGGAAAGCCTGCTGTCATTAATGGCTGGTCGGTTGATTTGAAAGGTTGCAGATTAGTGGTTTCTAGCTATTAGATTTGACTGGTTTAGGATAAGTTTTTTGAATTCCTGTTTTCTAGTTCAGTTAAAATCAGACGAATTGGGCAATTTATTGTTAATTCCAAGCCCGTTCTCTTATGAATCTTTAGTTTCTCTTTATATTTTCTTTTGAACCTCATTCCAATCCTTGCTTTTGTTTTTAAGTTTTTATTAATAAATCCAGTCAGATAACTTTATTAAAAAAAAAAAGCTTTATAAGAATAAACTACTTTTAAAATAAGATCTCTTCAATTAAAGAAATTTTATCTCAACAAAAATCTTAAAAAAAAAATACTCACTAAACTAATATATAATGTGATCCAATCTAATAAATTATTGTTTGAAATTCTCAAAGTGATGTAATAAAATGTCCAAGATTTTCTGTTAAAAAGATAACAATAAATACGACAAGTTGCACAATAATACAGTCGCAAAAATTCACTTTGCAACTGATGTTGCATTATGGGACGTGCAAGTGACACTAACATGATATATTTAACATAAATAAACCTAAAAAAATAGTATATCTTACGTTATTAGTTAATTTATAAAGGTTTCATAGAAGCATGTACCACTGAAGAATTTCTTTTTCACCCGCCATATTCGGGTAAAGAGAGAGAGAGAGAGATGAGAAGGTTTTGAATATGAATCCACCAATGCAACTTTGTGTATGGTTCCAAAAGTTGGAAATATGGCCTAAATTTTAGTGCAATTCAAAAGAGAATATCTAATCTTAAAGATGAAACATTCATCACAAAAGAATATAATATTTGGCTCTAAGGAAAGAATATCTTAATTCCAATTCTACGACTCTAAACCCAAAAGAATAATAATGGAACTTAAGACCCAGATCGAATCTTCTTCTGCTACTAATCACCTTTAATGAAGTGGGTGATAAGGTAAGAAGATTCTCTTCAGTCACTATATTTTCAGATATATATGTAAATTGTAGTTTGAGGGTAAAAGAGTTACTAAAACTCAAACAGTCAATCTATTGGATGTTGCCTTTGAGAATTACTACATGGAGCTGAACCCGTGAATATTGTCAAATTCACCCCACTCTTACCTCGCTTAAAATTTGAATAGTAAAATATCATAGAGGTTCCTGTATTAAGAATCAGGTTGCATTTTACCTCATTTACTTGGAAAATGGATAATTTAGTCATTATACATTAGATCAAAAAGTAAATTGGTCATTTCTATTAGAAATTTCATTCATTTGTATGGTTAAAAACTAGCGTGACTAACGGAATAAACAGACAGTGACACGTGGTTGCCACTTTTATCTCATGTTAACATACAGGAATCAATTTTTAACCGTAGAAATGGATGAAATTTTTAACAGAAAGACCAATTTGCTCTTTGATTTGATATACAGGGGGTAATTTATCCTTTTTTTTTTTTTGTAGAGAAGGCAAAATACAATTTAACTCCTAGTACAAACATCTCTATGATACTTTTACCCATATCACTTGAATGTATTTATCCTAATTCCATCTCCTCCTATCTCACCATCATTTTATATTGATTATTTATTTCTAACAATTTTAATATATTTTACATATAAAGTTAAAAATAATATATGAATATTTTTTTTTTTTAAGTTTATCCAAGTAATTTTGGTGTTTATTGTATAATGGGTAATTATATTTTTATCCTTTTAAAAATTAAATATACTTCAAAATATCATAATAGGACAAAGTGAGGCAAGTGAATACTAAGAATACTTTATATGTGGGTGCGCAAAACTTAATTTGATTTGAAAAAATCGAAAAAAATTTAATTTCGAGTTAATCGAATCGAGTTATTCGAGTCAACTCAAATAAGTAATTCAAATTTCGAGTTTGAGTTTGAGTCGAGTTGAATTTTACACTTCGAATAATTTGAATAACAGATTGGTGTAAATATCCCCTTGGTCCCTATCAATTTTGAAAATGAGCAAATCGGTCACTCTCAACAAAAATTACAAAAAAATTCAAAAATTCAAAAAAAAAAATCAAAAAATTTTAAAATTCAAAATATTTATAAAAATTTCGAAATTTATATTTTTTTTAAAAATTGTAAAAGTTTAAAAAAAATCTAAAGCATATATAAAGTAAGTTAGAAATTTAAAAATTTTCTAAAAATATAAATTTGGGATATAAATAAGTTAATTAATAATTCAAATTTATTATACTAAACTATCTTATTTATTATTATTATTTTGCTTTGAAAAAAGTTTTCAAATATATATAGTTTCAAATTTATGTGCTCTAACATGGAATCAGTTATACTGTAATAAGATTTTAATTTGACATGTTTAATTTTTTACTTTAACTAGAACAATTTCACTTGATTTTGACTTGACTCGACTCAAATTTTTTTTTACTCGAATCTATTTAAAACAATTTCAAATCCAATTAGGATAATAAAATAGGACTCGTCAATTCGATTAACTCCAAAAATTTTCACTCGATCCGATCAAATACTCATCCCTACCATACGTAACTTAAAAAAAAAAAGCCCTAATTTTCCCTACTTGCAACGTTCAAAAAAAAAAATCTCTCCATTTAGAACGAATTATTTCAAAATTTATTGGACAATTCCAACTTTATTTAACTTGATAGAGATAAAATGTTATCATGGGCAGCTAGAGATATAGTAAATGATTTCCTTGGCAGTTGTTATGTATGTTATATATTCAGACCAGTCTTACAATTCCTTGTTACTATGACTTTACTTTGCTGATCTATATTCCTTGACATTTATAGATATGAAATGACCAATCCACAGTATGAGAATATGTGGAGAATTCCAGTAAGTCCTTTTGGTTTGAAATTGGGTTCTTAATTTACTCTCCTTTCATCCATTCCTATTAATGGACAACAAACCTTGTTCTTTCCTCTTCTTTTCTTCACATTTTATTCATTTACGTAACACTACTTCCAACAACTTGTAAAAGTTTAAAGAAAGATGAAATGAAAAAAATAAAAAAATTCAAATCCCTTCTATTATAGGGATTGAATCAAATTAATCACTCTATTATTAAATGAATTAATTTAATCCATGTATTATTAAAAAGAATCAAATAAAGCAGCATTTCAATAGAGTTAACATTTATGGTTTTAAAAATGGCATTTACTGTTTAATAGAAGTATATATTAAATGCTTTTTATGATTCTGCACATGAAATATTTTGTTTGGAATTGAATTGTAAATGAAAAAATAATTTTCTTGTCATTTTTTAAATAGTAAATGTTTAAATAAGTTCTAATATGATATTATTTGATTCTTTTTAATAATAAAAAAATTAAATTAATCCATTTAATAATAATGAAAGTGATTAAATTCAGTCCATGTAACAAGAAGACTTCTCAATTACTTTCACCAAATTTTTTTTTTTAATGAAAATTAGAAGTTGTTGACTGTTAAAAGTATTGGTGTTTAAAAATATCTATACTTATTTTAACTTTGGATATGATTTTTAATTTAAAATAGTAAAAAGAAAAAAAAAACTAAAAATCTTTATAATTATATGTTGTTTTTATTTACTTTTCTTTATAAAATTTCACTAATTAAAATAATACCCAATTAATTACTAAACTTTGTCAACCTTTTTATATTAATATAGACTAAATATAAGTATATAACTTGAATTAATATATTTAGTATATGGCCAGTGACTAACGGTCATAGAATGTTAGTTAACACCTAGGTAGGGGTAGCTAGGGAGTTAACACCTAGGTAGGGGTAGCTAGGGCACTCGTAGTTACGGTCCTTAAAATGAAAAATTTTTCATTTAAGTCTTTTAAAATTTATAATATTTTAAATTAATAAAAGTAAGATTATAATTTAGTTTCTCTAAAAATAATAAAAATTTGATTTAATCTTTTAAAAATTATAAAGATATAGATTATTCAAATGGTGAAATTGTATTTTTACTATCATAAAAGTTATAATTTAATTCTACCCTATAAAAAGTTTTCTAACTTCACCACGCACCTAGGTTAATAAAAGGTTTTAATGGGGTAAATAAACTTTATGTAAGACTTAAAAAATTTATTATTCATAATATCATAAATATAAAAGTTTAAAGAGAATTTTTTTAAAATATATATATAATATAAGTATAAATTTTTTTAGGACATAAATAAAAAATACGTAAATTACATTAACAGTCACTCAATTTTGATGCAGTTGACAAAACAGTCACTTTGATTTCAATTTTGTCACTCAACTTTCGAAAAATAATAAATTAGTCCTTTTAACTATTTTTTGTTATAGACGTAACGAAAAAGTGACATGGCATCCTATTGGTCAGTAGGACTAATTGCTGTTAATTAGGCTGGACAGTAAAATTTCATATCAAACTAAAAGGATCTTTTAGTTTATTAGCCTATTTTGAAATTTTACTTGTCACATCAGCTAGTTAACCGGCCACGTCAGCGATCCCATTAAGCCTGCTGTGGAAAATGTTAATAAGTGACTGATTCATCACTTTTCGATAATGTTAGTAACTGATTTTTTATTTTTCGAAAGGTGGGTGACTGAATTGAAATCAGAGTGACTGTTTTGTCAACTACATCAAAGTTGAGTGATTGTTGATGTAATTTACCCAAAAAAATTTTAAAGGTATAATTCATAAAATTAAGGAAGTGTCACATCATAGTTAATACTAGATATGATATATAGATATGATATACTCAAGATGTGAGTGAAAATAGAATTGTGTAACAAAAATTAATATAAAAAATAAATGAGACTTTGGTTGAGATGATAAAGATATTTAACATTATAGCGTCTTAAGTTCAAATCTTATTATATGTATATTCTTTTATTTTTAACGTAAAAGATGTAAAAAAAACACACTTAAAATAATATAATTTACATTGTAAATAATGATATTTTGTTATTATTCAACTAAGTTGGTGACTCTAATTGACTCATGACACCATTTCAATCAAGATTTTAATATATATTAGATTATAACATTTTATATTATTTGTTTTACAGATTAAAATATAAATTTTTGTTAAATGAAGAGACTTTAAAGGTTCCCCTGAAATGCAAGAAAATGAGGAAGCAAGTGGTATGTTGTGTGATTTGAGAGTGTACGGTTGTAAACCAACTCAAGTATCCATAACCAGCAGTTTTACTAGCTTAGGCTAATTTAGATGCAATAGAAGAGGATAAAGAGGCCCATGCCATTGCTGTGTTAGGTACATTACAATTTTAATCTAAATAGGGAAATTCTTTTAAATATAAAATTTTAAGTTATTATTTTAAATCAAGGATGGTACCATTTTAGTGTAGAATGGCGACATTCGTGTAGCAGACAAATTGTTTACGAGGTTGATTTCTTCTTTAGCCTGCTTCCCCGTAATAGAAGGAACCCAATATTAATTTGTTGAGGAGCCTAAAGAAAACCATAGTAGATTTGGGTGTAATAGCCCATTTAAAGCTAAGCGACTCTACTCAACCAAATGCAAACCCAATTATCCCTAATACCATTCTTTATTCATATAAATTAAAAGCTACACTTTGTTTCATTTTACAGAATTTATCAATTTGGGCTCATTTTATATTGCCGGGGTCGAATATGCAAAAGATTAAAAAACAGAAATTCTAAAGATAATTTGAAATGCGTTTGCCGGGAGTCGAACCCGGGTCTATTGCTTGGAAGGCAATTATCCTAACCGTTGGACTACAAACGCTCCACCTTCTAAGAATAAAATATTCATCATAATTTATTTGGAAAGATTGCGTTTGCTTTGGGCTGCAATTATTGGATTGAATAGGATACTTGTCTTGACATTGAAATCGATCATCTCTAGTAACGTGCAATGTGTGATAAAGAAACATAAGATTTCGGTGTGTTCATCTATCATGCAACATTAATTGCACTGCCAATTACAAAAGGATTATCATATTACGGAATACTCAATTGGTTGCTTAAGGAGATGTTGGACAAAGTGATAAACGCCTTGGATTGTGATACTGTTTGAGAGAATATGCCACCAAATGTAACATTACTTTCTCATCGCTTATTTCCATATGTATTTAGCAATGCCAAAACTTATTACAATATATTTAATTCCAACTACAAAAAAACTTATCCTTGCATCAAGTTCTATCCTAAAATGCCTTTCACAATAGCAAGTTTGTTTTTAATTATATAAATTACCAAATATTGTTATTTTATTAATGAATTAATTTAATTGTTTAAATATTTTTTAATAACTACAATTTTTGTTAAAATATTTAACATAACAACAATATTTTGATTGTCAAAACCATTACGTAACAATAATGCATTGGTTGGAAAATATCGAAACGTTATGATTTAAATTTCAAATCCTTTAATTGTTTGTGTATTAAATTATGCAACTACTAAATATTATTACTTAAAAATTCTTTTAATAATCATAAAATATTTCAAATATTTTATATAACAATAACACAATGGTTGTGTTCAAGTGTAATAATTTCATCATATTTGATGAATTACTAAAATGATAAAATTGATTATTTGTAGAAATATACAAATACCATTCAATGTTGATATGTCGTCAATTGTTACATGTATAAGCAAATATGATTAATTAATTATCTGTGCTAAACTAATAAGAAGTTGCGTCACAAATATTATTTTGAATGTGGAAGACAACTTTCATAGTTCAAGGGGTTATGAGGAGTAAGTAACTCATGCAAAAACTATTATATTATCTAAAATCCCCACAAGAAGATAGTTTGTGTTGGCTACTAAAGTGAATACATAAATGCATTAGTCTGGCCTAAAAGTACATTGACTAAACCAAAGATAAATTAATCTTAAATCTATGTCGAAACCATTTTTTTTAAAAGGGGTCGACTTTAATTTTGAAAATGAATATGAATACTAGGAGTCGTCACCAATCCTTTTTTATGAGGTGTGATCAGATCACCTCATAATTTGATTATTTTAATAATCGGTTTGATTTACTAAAACAACTGTTTTGGTCTGCGAAATTTAGAAAACGGGTTCGGGAGTCGATTACGCACGAGGAAGAGTTAGCACTCTCGTAACGCCCAAAATTGGTACCTAGTTGATTAATTAATGTCTTAATGTCGAATGTTGAAGATTTGGAAAGAATCAAAAATACGATCCCCTTTTCATTAATGTCAAAAAATGCTTGGATAAATCGAAACGGATGTTAAAGACATTCTAGTCTTGGAGTAATAAAATGTCACATCCAGTAAGTTAGGACACGACATTTCAAACCCTCGAGAATAAGCTTGTCTTTTAATTTTCAAAACTCATGTATTTTAATTTTAAAAGGATATTCGGTTATTTAGGTTAAACGAGAAAAATCGAAACCCAGCAAGTTAGGGTACGATTTCTCGAATTTCTAAAATGCGAAATATTGCCTTATTTTGAAAATTTTCTTTTTTGAATAATAGCGAGTACAGCATTTAGACAATGTGCGTTATTTTGTTTAGGAAATAATATACGAATGTTATGAATGACAATAATATGAAATTAAGAATAAATGCATCATAGTACATACAATGGCAATGATCATACAACATACATTATTTAAGTATTAACGTTAGTAATCAAAGGCAAACGAATTAATTGACGTATATAACAATTTAAAGATAAATAGCATAAAGAAAATTAAAATAAATAAAATGTGAAAACAATTTAACATGATAATGAGTGAGTTTAAAATAAATAATGTAAAAAAAATTAAAATTAATAATATACAAAACAATTTTTTTAAAAAAAGATATATATGGAGAATTTTAAAATAGATAATATATACATATGTAAGAGTGTGAAATAATAAAAAAACTTAGAGTAAACAATAATAATAAAACATTCTAAAATAAATAAATAAAATTTAAAATAAGGTACACAAAACAATTTAAAGCAAGTAATAAAACAATTTTAAATAAATAATACATAAAAACGAGCTTAAAATAAATACTATTAAACAACAATTTGAAGTAAATAGTATAAAACAATTTAAAAGAATTAACACATATAATACATTTTAATACAAAATAAAATAATATATAAAGCAATTCAAAATAAATAATAAATAATATATGAAACCATTTAAGATAAATAATATCTAAAACAATTTAAAATAAATAATATAAAACAGTTTACTATAGATAATATATATAAAAATTTAAAATAAATAAAATATAAAACAGTTAATAAAAATTTAAAATGAATAAATAAATAGCAAATTTGCAAAAAAATAAATTGAAATCAAACAAATTTGGGACTAAATCAGAATAAAACAAAATTAAAAATGAAAACTGTGAAGAAAATAAACAAATAGGGACCAAAATAAAAGGCGCGCAAGGATCGAGGACTGAATGGGCAAAAAACCCCAAACTCCGGACATGTATCCGCTTTTTAAAACGTCAATGGGTTAGGGCCTTGATTGAAATGCGCAACATGATTATGGGGTCAAATTTAAAAAATAAAAAATGAAAGAAAGGACTAAATCAGACAGCCCAAGAAGCAGAGGGATCGCGCGCACAATTATCCTGAAAATTAACAAAACCTCGGATCCCTTAAAGGCCTGGGTCGGGTTTCGAGTTTCCCTCCAAAACGACTCCATTTTGAGCGCGTTGGGGGGATTAGTGAAATGGGGCCGTTTTGATTTGTTATAATAACCAAAAAAAAAATTTCTCTCATTTCTGCCATTTATTTTCAAAAATTTTCAAAGCACCCTAAATATCCTCTCAACTCTCCCCCTTTGGCCGATCAAAAAGCCACTATTCGATCGCCGCACCACCGCTGTAGGCAATGGCCGGCGATGCGCAAATGGGTACTTTTTCAGCCATTTTTGAAGTGTCTCTGAAGGCCAAGCCTTCAAAACCCGAAGAATCAAAAGGAGATGGCCCTCAACCCCCTTTTGGGTCTTTTTTCGACGACGAAAAAAGGCTCTCCGACGCTGAGACCGCGGGATTCAGGTAAACCTTTTATCCTCCCTTCTTTTTGTTTTTCGTATATATAAAATAACGAAAAAGTAAATAAAATAAAATAAAAAGTAAAAAATGAAAAAAAAAGAAATTAAGAAAACACCTTTTGATCTTTCTTATTGCTTTTTTTGTATTGAAAAAATCCTTCTTTTACAATCTGATTTTGGTCTTTATATAACCGATTACAAAAAGTCTTTGTTACTATTTACTTTCTACTGTTTCTGCTCTGTTTTGCTTCTGTGTTGTCATTGTTTCTGCTGTTGTGTTTCTTTTTGCAGGTTTTGCTTAGTCAATGGAGAAGAAGACAAACCTTTTGCCATTTCAGTGAAACAGTGGCAGACATCAGGCCTCGAGCGTTGTGCGCCTTGCGAAGGCACGAGCGACGTATTAGGGTTTCTTGGATGCTGAAGTTGTTTAGGCTGCGGGCTTATTAGGCTTAGGGTTTTTTGCTATTTTTGGGCTTGTAAAATTAAACTTGGACAATTAATCATTTTATTTTTATTTTGGTTTTAATTTATTTGGGCCCGGGAAAATTTGGGCTCTTACAGCTGCCCCTCTTTGCTCATTGTCGTGTAACGAGAATAAAGTAAAGACTTCAAAAGGGCTAAATTTGCCTAGTCTTGTAGGATTTCGATTTCTTTCGGTGCTCCTTTTCTTCAGGTAGCCTTGCTCCAACCCACTGTATCTTCAGAGGTATAGAAATTAGTACTTTTTTCCGCTCCAATGTAATTTTAGGGAGAAGAGATTTGTAGCTTCGATCTACTCCGCTGAAACTCCAAGGAGATAAGAATTTGTAATTTCAACCTCTTTCGCTGTATCTTCAGGGATACAAGGCTGGTGGCTTCGAACCACTCCAATGCAATTTCAGAGAGAAGAGATTTGTAGCGTCGATCTACTCTGCTGAAACTCCAAGGAGATAAGAAGTGGTAATTTCAACCTACTCTACTGTATCTTCAAGGATACAAGGCTGGTGGCTTCGAGTCGCTCCAATCCAATTTCAGGGAGAAGAGATTTGTAGCTTCGATCTACTCCGCTGGAACTTCAAGGAGATAAAAATTGGTAATTTCAACCTGCTCCGCTGTATCTTCAGGGAGACAAGGCTGGTGACTTCGAGCCGCTCCAATGCAATTTCAGGGAGAAGAGATTTGTAGCTTCAATTTACTCTGCTAGAACTTCAAGGAGATAAGAATTGGTAATATCAACCTGCTCCACTGTATCTTCAGGGAGACGAGGCTGGTGGCTTTGAACCGCTCCAATGTAATTTCAGGGATAAGAGATTTGTAGCTTCGATCTACTCCGTTGGAACTTCATAGAGATAAGAATTGGTAATTTCAACCTGCTCCACTATATCTTCAAGGAGACCAGGTTGGTGGCTTAAGTCTGCTTCCCTACTACCTCAGGAAGATAAGATTCGCCAACTTCGATCTGCTCCACTACTACTTAGGGAGATAAGATCTACAATCTTCAGCTTGCTCCACTGCTTCTCATGGAGATAAGGCTAGTGGCTTAAATTTGCTTCCCTACTACCTCAGGAAGATAGGATTCGTCATCTTCGATTTGCTCTACTACTGCTTAGGGAGATGAGATCTACAATCTTCAGCCTGCTCCACTGCTGCTCAGAGAGATAAGGTTAGTGGCTTAAATCTACTTCCCTACTACTTCGGGAAGATAAGATTCGTCATCTTCAGTCTGCTCCACTACTGCTTAGGGAGATAAGATCTATGAATTCACTGGTGTTGCCACACCATCCTCTGAGGGTATGATCTGTAGAATCGATTTTATATTCCTATGTTTATGCCAAATGATTAGGATGCTATGATCGGGATGAATTAAATGCTCCTAACTAGATGTGTTATGAATGATATATGAATACAGAAATGAGAATAATCCCTTTTTAATGCTTAGGGTGTTATCACTCATTGTTCATTAGGGGCTTTATCACTGACGTATTACACTGCCATCTTGTTCGGCTGGTATTTTTTAGAGAAAACCCGAAGAAGCGATCACATTCTGCTCAACAGGTTTTCCCCACTTTAACTTCAGGGTCCATTCCACTGTACCTCTGAGACATAAGGTTTGTACCATTTTCAAACCCTCCCACTACAACTCAGGGGTATAGAATCTGAATCATTTCCAATCTATTCCTATTGCACCTCAAGGGTATAGGATTTGTTCCCTCTTCAGTCCATCCCACTGCCATTCAGGGGTATAGGATATGTAACATGTTCAATCCACTGATCACTCCCTAGGTGACCTGACCAGATGGGTATACTTGATACTTGCATGGATGCAGAATATCATTTTTTTTAAAATGATCCCTCTTTGGGTTGACATTGCTCGTTACTAGTTAAGATTGTATCACCGGCATAATATCTTGTCTTGTCATTAAACTGATATCTTTGACCAGAAATCCAAAAAGATAGTCACAATCTAGACTCCTCTTTCTCAAATATTTCCCAACCCTTAGGTGAGTTCTAAACAATAGTCTTGTTTTAGGGTCTTGTACTATCTAGAAGCTTCCAAAATAATATACAGGACTTTTTTTGTGAAAGTATCATTAGTCCATTAATCGTTATTTTAATGCAAAATGCTCGAGAAATATTATAATGATGGACAAGAAGAAAACTAATTGGGAGCATTGCTTAAAACAATTAAATTAACCAAAGATAGCCAAGGCAATAAAATTGATCGGAGTGTATCTTGAAAAGAATAAGGTAATCAAAGATAGCAAATTTAAAATGGGTAAGATGGAAAACTAGGTGCCCTAGATATCGCAGCCTGAGCTTCTTTATACAAACTTCTTGAAGACCATTTTAAGCTCAATATGTGTTTAGGGGATCCGAAGTACTTTGTTGATGCCCCCAAGACGTAACATACTTCCTCATTGTTAATTCAGACATAGCAAGACTACCGTATGCCCCACTTTAATTATAATTTGAGCCACCCTTTTCGGGTTTTCAACTCAAATTCCCTCTAGACACATATCTTACTTGAAAGGAGACTCTGAGTCAATAGCAGCGTTACTCATGTCATTGATATCTGATGACCTAGTGTAGGTTTGAAGGAAGATTCCAAAGAATAAATAATTCTAAGGATGATTATTTGTATGGCATGATCATGAATGAAGAATAAAAGAATATTTGAAAGAAAGTCTAAGAACAATTGTTTGTACAGTATGAAATGGGAAAAATAAAAGAATATTTGCTTAAAAAGATGCATTTTATTGAAATAAAGATTTTGGACACAAGCCTATTTCACAAAAGGATTCTTATTTCTTATAGGCTTAAAGCAACAAGTGTGTTTTTAATATTACTCTAAATTAGCTCTAAAAAATATAGGGATCCCTTCCACAGTCCCATTGTTCAAAACACTCCCAAGTATGTAAGGGCTTAGAAATTTTTATTCCCCGATTTTTTCTTCGAATACATCGTTCAGATTCCCCGATATTCCTTTCAGGCTTTTAACTTCTTCATAGAATCGCAACATTATTGCCCCCTCTATCAATTATCGCATTTACTGCTTCGTTAAAGTGATTAGGTTCTGAGGAATCGTCAAACTTCACAATTTCCATTTTAATGAACCTTTCGACCAACTTTTTAAACGTAGTGTAGTTTTCTATCGAGTGCCCTGTGATACATGCGTGGTACTCGCATTGAGCATTTGAATCATACCACTTGGGGTATAGGGGTTGCACTAGTTTCAGGTAATGAAGAGATACAGCATGCGCATCAAACAAATTCTGATACAGCTCCTTGTAGGTCATCGGAATGGGTGTGAACTGGAGTATTTTCCTATTTGTCCTTGAGTTAGATTCTTGCCTTGAAGAGCCTTGATAACTAGTGGTTATGGCCCTCGACTGCCCTATAGTAACCGGTTTGGAATACTCTTTGCTCATATTATTCCCTTCATCTTTTCTTTTTTTCAGGATTAACCTTTTGACGTTTTCTCCCGTATCTATCCTCCCACTCTTTACTGCATTTTCAATCATCTCGCTGGACATTACTATATCTGAGAAGCTCATAGTAGCGCTTCCCAACATATGGTTAATGAATGGGGCTTTTAGAGTGTTGATGAAAAGCATTGTGGTTTCTTTTTCCAGAAGAGGTGGTTGGACTTGCGTTGCCACCTCTCTCCATCTTTGGGCGTATTACCTGAAGCTCTCACTTTGCTTCTTTTCCATATTCTGTAATGTGATTCTGTCAGGTTCCATGTCTATAACGTGGCCATATTGTTTCATGAAAGCCTGTGCCAAATCTTTCTATGAATTAATTTGAGCATGGCTTAGTTGGTTGTACCATTTGGCCACAGACGTGATCAGACTGTTCTGGAAGAAGTGAATTAACAACTGATCATTATTAACGTATCTTGTCAGCCTTCAACAGAACATCATAATGTGAGCTTCATGGTAGCTAGTCACATTATACTTTTCAAATTCTGAAGTCTTGAATTTCGGCGGGAGTACTAGATCTGGGACCAAACTCAGATCATTGGTGTCAACCCCGTAATGGTAATCAGCACTTTCCATTGCTTTGAGTTTTTCTTCCAACCACCTGTACCGATCTTCGAGTTATTTTGGCAGTTCTACCCTTGCTTTCTCCATTTTTGCCACATCATCGAGATCTGTGACAACGGGATTGGTTGGATTATCCCCTAGTTGGAACCCAAGCCTGTTGGAAAGTTCATCGGTGCCGATGCACCAGCTTGACATAGGGATCTAATGGTAATAGGTACCCTTTGGGGGTACACGTCTAGTTGTACTTGGCTATTTATCAGGGTGAAACCTGGAGGATAGGCAGGGTCTTCATGATCGTCCCCGGAATTGACCACAGAGCTCTTTCCTTTATCAGGCCCTCCAGCTAACAACTGCGTTAGTTGGCTTAGCATGCTTCTTTGGGATTCCTATATTTGGTCCCTCATATCTTGTTGAATTTTATCTAGTTGCTCTTGCATCTGTGCTTGCAACTGATCGTGCATTTCTCTTTGCATTTGTTCTAGTCTCTCCAGCCTTTGATCTATTGCTTTAGTTTTGCGACGGGTGTTGTAGCGATATTCAATTAGTCGATTTTCGTTGGTTTCCAGGGTAACTGTCATAATTTCAATTAATCAGGGTCATTTTATGAAATTTAATGCATATGATGTAATACATGTGAAGGAAATAAATGCAAAAAGAGGGGTTGATTCTAATTCAATTCTATTATATCAACTTTACTAGAAAATAAATTTCTTTACATAAAACAGATTACATATACGGTCTTGCCCTCATATTCTAGGCAAAGACATCGATCCCTTTCTTCGTATCCAGATGTTAAGGTCAAATCTCACGAACTTTCCAATGGATGCCTCTACTAGCTCCTTTTTGCTTGATCTGGGCTGCAACCCATTGCTCACTCATCCCCATAAAGCTCGTTAGCTTCTATTTAAAAAAGTTTGGGACGTTGACAGCTCTCGAATAATCTTTGTCAGCTTGAATCCTCGGGCAATGAAGTAAAGTCATGTATTCTTTCGTCAGACTATCACCCTTCTCTCATTGCGTTCTCTCGGAACATATTTAGACAGCCGTATTGTATTCCACTTTATCAAAAAATCTATTTTCCATGACAAGCTCTCTATTTAGTAACAAAACATGAATTAACACCTCTTTTCTATGATGATCCAATGCAATGCAATCATAAAAAAACAAAACACGTCAATACAGAAGAAATAAATAACAAATAGAGCACCTATTCGGGTGACCACTAGGGTTCGGCGTGGTTGTACCTAAGGAGGGGCTCTTAAGGTTTGCTATATGGGGTTTGGTTCTAGGGTAAGGGTACCTGAACCGGTAAATTCCTCGATCCTTATCCATTATAAGATCATACGGATTAAGTTCAGTTCAGGGAAATATATTTCCCAATGGCTACACGGAGATGAACATCTCACGAAAACATAGGTACGGATGTATCCCGAAAGCGATCCACTATCCTGGACGGACTTGATGACCTCACGAAGGATTAGTTTCCCACTCCCACTTAAAAGGTAAGATCGATCGATCATGCAATGCAATATGCTAACATATAGTAAGAGACTAGAATAAAAAAGCAAACACGAATAAAATAATGAAGACTGTAACAAAGACGAACAAAATGTGATGAAAGGATCGTATATTTAAACCAAAATTTCAATTTTTAACAAAAAGATAAAAATTTCAACTTGTGATGAAAGGATCGTATATTTAAACCAAAATTTCAACTTGTGGCTTCACACTCTTATTTTGTGTCCCCAACGAAGTCGCCAAGCTGTCGAAACTATTTTTTTTAAAATGGGTTGACTTTTATTTTAAAAACGAAAATGAAAATTGGGAGTTGCCACCAATCCTTTTTAATGAGGTGTGATTGGATCACCTCGTAATTTGATTACTTTAATAATCGGTTTGATTTGCTAAAACAACAGTTTTGGTCTATGAAATTCAGAAAATGGGTTCGAGAGTCAGTTACGTACGAGGAAGAGTTAGCACCTTCGTAACGCCCAAAATTGGTACCTAGTTGATTAATTAATGTCCTAATGTCGAATGGTGAAGATTTGGAAAAAATTAAAAATACGATCCTTGATATGATATGATTGTACCTGTAAAACTAAACTATTATCACAATAAAGGCAATCGCACCTATCGAACAGTAGTATAGCTTATGGCAAGACCGGGATGTCGAACCCACAGGGACTAAAAGTACTAGTATTAACTTTCTTTTTATTATCTAGCCTAAAAATAAATGAGATTTGTTTAAACTAAAAAACTAACTAAACTAAGAACGCAACAGAAAGTAAATTAGGGAAATTGCTTTTGCAAAACTAATTGATTAAGACAATACCTAAGGAAGAATCTAACTAGACTTCACTTGTTATTTGAATCAGAACTAAACGATTTATTCACTTGACTTGATCCGTAGAAATCCCTAATTTATGTTAATATCTCTTTTAAGACTAAAAACAACTAACCCTAGGTTGATTAATTGAAGTTTCTTTCTAATTAAAACCCCTAGTGTTGCATTAATTCGATCTATGATTTCCCTATTAGATTTGACTCTAATCCGGCATATTTTCATCATCCTATGTCTAGGATTGCAATCAACTCCGCTTAATTATGTTGGATCTACTCTTAGACAGGGACTTTTGTTCCACTGAATAAGCACATTCAACTTAAATCAATATCCTAAAATATTAACACAAGAATTAATAACACAATTAATAACAAATCAAATAATTATCATATAATTTAGAAATTAATAACAAGATCTGTCTTAGGTTTCATCCCTCTCAGGTATTTAGGGGGTTTAGCTTATAATTGTAAAAGAAAACATCTCAAAATAGGGAAAACAACAAAACATAAAGAACCCAAAAACTTTGAGAGAAATTGAAGGGAGATCCTCAGTCTTGATGTAAATCCTTGCTTCTGAGATGAATCGATCGGTGTTCTTCAAGTAATTCCTTGCTTTTTACTCTCTGTTCTCCCCTTTAATCCTCTCCTAGGGTGTTTAAATAGACTTTAGATTGCCCAAAATAACTAAAAATTAGCCTTTCCTTAGTAGAATTAAAATAGGGCTTGACAGGGACACAAGCGTGTGATCAGCCCGTATGATGGTGCTCAGGCCGTGTGCAATACTGACTTGATTACTTGTCGACATGACCGTGACACACGGGCGTGTGGCATGCCCGAATGTTAGACACGGATGTGTAGTGTACCCGTGTAGAAGTGCTCAGGCCTTGTTGAATTCTGATTTTGACCCATTTTGTCTGTTTTTAGCCCGTTTCTCTCTCTTTTCACTTTCCTATGCTCACCTAAGTATAAAACATGAAATTAAAGGATTAGGAGCATCAAATTCATTGAATTGTAAGAAAAATCTTCCAAAATTATGCCAACTATAGGTTAAAAATATGTTACAATTACGGTTTATCAAATACCCCCACACTTAAGCATTTGCTTGTCCTCAAGCAAAATTCTCAACTTACAGTTAGAATTAATTCTTCTTAACTTATAATTCCTATTAATAATATTTTAAACTAATCCACAAGTAATCATCCATCGAGAATTCAACTAAAAGAACATCAAAGTTTCAAACAATCCAAGTTGAGCATTTTATCACTAAAACATAGGTATTTCCCTTTATTTAGATAGTTACCTTTAATCCAAAATTACATAAAGTTGACATCCTCACGAAAGATTCACTCAAATCACTCAAGGTGTTTAAGGTTCAAAATTAAGCACTCATTAGTTAAACATGAAGAGTTATTACCATAAGCTTGCATGAAAATCAAATCTCCACCACTATAAATTGAGATGATATACCAATCAAAAGGTCTTTAAATGGTTGTAATGGGGCTTTAGTTAGGGGTACGGATACAAGCTAAAAAAGAGGGTTAGAATCGAGATTGAACTAGAAAATTACCTACCAGAAAAATAACTAATACTAAAAATTTACATTACTAAGTAAATAATTCTAAAATTGAGCTTTTCCTCATGAATAACATCGTTTAGGATCATGAGTACTAGAATTTCATAATAATATATTCAACGGAAAATTAACAACTGAGATAACTTTGTATATGTTTTTTTTAAGAAAAAATCAAATAATAGACTAATATAAGAAACTATCTAGGCAATTAATTCAAATCAAATCTCGACAAAAATAGGGATCAAATTAAATGAGGGAGATTCTCAAGGAACCACAAAGAATGGGCTGTGGGTTAATATTAGGGGTAAATCAATAAATGGTTTATTAGGCTCAAAGGGGTTCACTAAGGGTTAATTATGAGGGTAGGCTTTTTATGAAGTGAGTGGGTTAAAACCTAGGTGTCTTTATCGTCTCAGTATATCAAATCAATGGTGTGGTCTCGACATGTATAATCGAAGCAAGTTCTAGAATAACAAATCAATGTTGACACACTCATAAACAACAATAAAAATGGGCAAGAAAGAAAATATGCTCTATAGGCTCAAGATCTCACAAAAATTATGGCTTTTGATATCAATCCTGCGAATTTCAAACTTCAAGGTAATACCTAAATTTGGGGAAACAACCTAGAAAAAATTTTAATTCTCAAAAATCAACTTATCATGCTTGATTCTCTAATGACTTAAAGTTTAAACCATCAGTGCATAATTACCTATGATTTAATTCAAAAATATCAATAAAAATTATAAATCAATCAAAATTCATTCTAATAGATATAAGGAATTTACTTGAGAATAAGACAAAATTTAGGGATTTTCTGATAATGCAATGAATAACCCCCCACACTTAAGATGTACATTGTCCTCAATGTACAAATATAAATGAGAATATGGGTATAACATCATAAGATAGGGAGAGAAGTGAAACTTCCTGAATTTTAGATGGAATCCTTGGAATAGTGAAAGCGAAATTAGGGAAAGAGCTACTTGAAGTGCATGATTCGAAGCTACTGAAGAAAATAAACACAACTGTGGAGAGAATTAAAGCATTACTCAATAAGAATCATAAAGGTAAACAAAGTTCAAAATATAAATAATAAGTTTGTAAAAGGAAAAGGAGAAACATAATAAAAATAAAAAATAAAAATAAATATAAATAAATATAAATGGACTCAAAAGTCCTCGTCATCGGATGCCTCGTGGGTCGATGGTGCCGAAGATGAGATGTGAATGTGGTGACAAATCTGTCGAAAAGTGGCATCGATGCTGTCGAACTGCTCAAAGCACTGCTGTTCTAACTAAGTAAGTCGCTCAGATATGTCGATTAATGTAGTAGCAGAATGAGTAGGTTGGCGACTCGGTATGGTGGAGGTAGGTCCTCATGATCTGGAGGGACATCATCAATAATGTCCTCTAGATCATCCTAATCGGTAGACTGAACGAGCCTGTACTGAGGAGGGTCAAATCCACGGTGGTGCTCGATTATTCTCATGTGAATCATACTAGAAATTCTCTGAGGAGACATGTGGCCTACGAGGGTGAGTGCCGAAGACATCTCTGGTGTGTCGAAAAGGCTGAAATGACGAGCTAAACGGGTCATGTAGGGTCCTAAACAAATAGGGCCCCTCTTATGGCGGTCCGTCTGATGGCGAAAGGCAAACGCGATAAAGTAAGCCAAATCGAAGACGTGGCCGGTCGACATGCTCCAAAAAAAGTATGCATCAGTAGTGGACACGATGCTAGTGCTCTTCTTTTCGTCCGATCAGGGTATAGGCCAAAATAGCATGTATATAGCGAAGCGCTGGAGGTAGAGTAGTCGCCTTCGAGCGACTCGCATCATAAGGAATCTGACTCGCTGTAAGGTCTGTCTAGCAACAGGAGGGTGAACAGTGAATATGACGATGGAGACTAAGAAAGTCCTCAGAGGCCATAAACTCCTCTGTATAAAGGTCTAATGCAGCTTCAAACTCTAGTACGCTCATGCATCGTACAAGTCCGCCAAGTCGAAAGGTAATAGTATCAGCCTCGTCGTGGGTGGACATAACATGCTAAACATGGAATGTCGTACAGAACTCGAGTGTCAACTCCATATAAGTGAGCTCGATGATGTCGAAGAATCGATCCCAAGGGGCAGTGGCGAGATGAAACTGAACAAGGTGGATAAGTTGGACCTGGTCCAAGGCGGCCCAATCAATACAGCGGCCCACTCCCAATGGTCTTGTATGGAGGTGCTAAAATAGGTCTTCCTAAGGACCTCTAGAAAATTAAAGTAAAGGATAGCGAGTCTCGACAAAGGCACTCGCGGAGGTTGCGTCTGTGTCTTTTTGCTTTTTCGAAGTGAGGACTGCAACTTTTGATTTGGCTCGTGAGTTCGTCATAAAGAATCTGCAAACAAAGAAAAAAGGAAGACATTATCTATAATGCAAATTAAATCTTAAAACAGTAGAATCCAAATAGTAAAAAATATAGTATATGTAAACTCAAGCAAAGTCAGCATGATAGAAAGATAAAGAACAAATGTACATCACGATATACAAGCAAAAATAAAAGCAAATGAACTAATAGTGGCTAATCATGGAAACAATAATAGAGAAATCTAATGGTAAGAAACACTAAATAATATAAACATCATAATGAAAAGAATAATGGGAATGCAAAAGAATGTCAACATATAAAATTATGACCTTTTGCAGAATAAATCAGTTAAATGTAAATAAAGAAACAAAGGTGAATGATAATATAATAAAATAATGAAAAGAAAAGAAATAATCAGAAAATAAAGTAAATAATAATAAAATGGACAAGGGGGTTTGGAGAGGGCAAACCGACGGTGGGGCAGCGGTGACCGGAGGTACGGCTGTGGGGGTGAGACAACGGTGGTGCAGGTCTTGAAAGGGGGAGGGTGGTCGGCCTTTGTAAAGGAAGGGAAAAAAGAGGGTTGGGTGTTTTGAGATGAATGAAGACCGGAATAAGGGAGGGAGATGGGCCAACGAGGGAGGCGCGCGTAAGGGGGAGTGTGGGAGGGAGTCTGGGGGAATGACGGCGAGGGCTATTGGTGGTGGTCAGAGTAAGGGATGTGGCGGCTAGGGCTGGTTAAGTTGGGGAAGAAGATGAGAATGGAGAAATTAGGTTTTAAAGAGGTTTTAAATTGGCATGGACATGTAATGTCCCCGTGTTGGGCTACACGGCCGTACCACATGCCCGTGTGGCTTGTGTTAGCTCGTGTTTATCAAGCAGAATTGGTCAGAATTTACACACGGCCTGTGGACACGCCCGTGTTTCCGTCCGTGTTTCCGTCTGTGTTTCCGTGGTGCTTTATTCACTTCTCTCACGCCCGTGTTTCTGTCCGTACGCCCATGTGGCTCGACCGTGTCTCGCACACGGCTGTGCGCCTTGCCCGTGTTCGTCTCTGACTTGGTTAAAATTTGAAAAATTCAGCTCCAGGTTTCACATGGACTAGGACACGCCAGTGTGTCCAGGCCGTATAGATTTATCGCAAACAGTGGTCATGTCGATTTTTGGGGATTTTTGGCCCTGTTTCTATACGGCCAAGGACACGCCCGTGTGTCCAGGCTGTATGGGTCAACAACCTGCACTTAAAACATCAAAAATAAATAAAAATAAGTTTGTTAGTGGTGTTAGTGCCCGGGTTGCCTCCAGAGAAGCGCTTATTTATAGTTTAGGCTCAACTTACCTTAATTTCGCATGGTCACTGTGGTTCGAGGAGTTGAAACTTCTCTTTTTTGCTATTAATGCCATCAGAATAAAGTTTGAGTCAAGTACTATTTAACTTAAAAATGCCAAATTTGGAATGTGTTACCTCGACTGTACCGTAAGGGAAAATATTTAACACCGTGAAGAGAGGTGTATTGTTTGCATTAAGCTTTGAGGTAGCAATTTGAGGGTCATTTTCGCCTAGCAATACTTTGTCCCCGATCTTAAATTGCTTCATTTTATCTGTAGGCACGTCATTAATTCTCTTTGGTTCCTCTTGTCCTCTTGGTTTCACCTTAACTTGTGTTGGTCGTTCATCTAGTTCCTCGATCTGTAGCATTCACTCTTCATGGATTACTCCCTTGTTGTCGCATGAACTTGAACGCGGCTCATTTGTGCTTTTGCAAGGAATGTCCTACAAAGAAGGTTGAATAGTAAGTTTACTCTCAATAAAAGAACTCGTATTATCATGTCTATCATTAGATATCTTAATAGAATCACGAGCTTGGAGGTTAATCGTGTCATTGCCTACACAAAGTATGAGTTCACCTGTGCCCACATCAATAATAGTCCTAGCAGTTGCTAAAAAGGGTTGCCCTAAAATTAAGAGTACATCACTATCCTTATCCATGTCTAGAACAACAAAATCTACGGGGAGTATAAATTTATCAATTTTAACAAGAACATCTTCAATTATACCCTTAGGAAATCTAATGGTTTTATCAGCCAATTGAATTCTCATCCTATTTTGTTTGGGTTTCCCAAGACCCAGTTGTTTAAACATTTTGTAAGGCATTACGTTAATACTAGCCCCTAAATCAGCTAATGCATTCTCTACAGTTAAACTACCAATTAGACAAGGAATTGTAAAACTCCATGGATCTTTCAGTTTGTTGGGTAGCTTGTTTTACAAAATAGCTGAGCAAACTGCATTAAATTCCACATGCGACAACTCATCTAACCTTCGTTTGTTTGCTAAAAGCTCCTTTAAAAATTTCACAGCGTTTGGCTTCTGCGAAAGAGCTTCAATAAATGGTAAGTTAATATGTAATTTCTTTAAGAGTTTAAGGAATTTACCAAACAGTTCATCTGTGCGGTCTTTCCTTGTCGCATTTGGGTATTGCAAATGAGGCTTATACTATTTACTTACTAGTTCTTTATGGCTTACCCCAACCTTACTTTTACTTACTACATCTTCTTGCCTTGGTTCTGGTTCGTCTTTAACTAACTCTCCTTCATCAAGTATAGTGATAACATGGAGTTGCTCTATTGGGTTAGCTTCTATATTACTTGGCAAGCTACCTTGTGGTCATTCAGAGATCAACTTAGCAAGTTGTCCTATTTAAGTTTCGAGTCCTTGAATCGATGCTTGCTGATTTTTAAGTGCTGTCTCAGTATTTTGAAAGCGGGTTTCTGACACCGAGATAAATTTCGTGAGCATCTCCTCAAGCTTCGGCTTTTTCTCCTGTTGGTAAGCTGGTTGTTGGAAGCCTGGAGGGGGTGGTAGCCTTTGATTTCCTTGACCACCCCACGAGAAATTGGGGTGGTTCCTTTAACCTGCATTGTAAGTGTTACTATATGGATTATTCTGGGGTCTAGAATTGTTACCCATATAGTTGACATGTTCTTCTTCGGTGTTAGGGTTGAAGGATTGATAATCTGGGTTGTGCATCCCTCCTCCAATTGAATCACACCTCATCACTGAATGTACCTGTGTAGAACTAACTAAACCGTCAATCTTTTTATTCAATAGTTCTACCTGATTTGATAGCATCGTGACCGCGTCAACATTAAAAACATCAGCGACTTTTGTTGGCTTTGTCCTCATGACTTGCCACTGATAATTATCCAATGACATCTCCTCTATGAACTCATAAGCCCCCTCAGGTGTTTTAATGTTCAAGGTGCCACCGGTGGCTGCATCGATCAGTTGTCTCGTTGAGGGGTTCACACCGTTATAGAAAGTTTAAACCTGTAACCATAGGGGTAACCCATGTTGAGGGCACCTTCTCAATAAATCCTTGTATCTCTCCCATGCATCGTAAAGTGTTTCCAGATCCATCTGCACAAAAGAAGAGATGTCATTCCTTAACTTTGTCGTTTTAGCCGGTGGCAAATATTCAAGTAAAAATTTCTTTGTCATTTGTTCCCAAGTAGTGATAGACCCTCGTGGTAGAGAGTTCAACCACTGTTTAGCCTTATTCCTCAAAGAAAAGGGAAATCACCGAAGGTGAATGACATCATTAGAAACGCCATTAATTTTAAAGATGTCGCAAAGTTCCAAAAAGTTTGCTAAATGTGTGTTAGGATCCTCGTCCTGCAAACCATCAAAACTGAATAAACTGTTATATTATCTGTATAGTGTTAGGTTTCAGTCCAAAATTATTTGCAACAATAGCAGGCCTAACAATACTAGATTCAGTACCAGCTAAATTAGGCTTAGCATAATCATACATAGTACAAGGAGCAGGATTCTGATTCACAGGATTTACAGATACCACAGGAGGTAACGGAATATTCTGATTTGTCTCCATCTCTTTAGTAGTATTGGTCACGTCCTCTTGCTCTTCCTTTATGTACTGTAGGCTCCACCTTATTTCTCTACGGTTTTTACGAGCTGATGCTTCTATCTCACTATCAAAAAGCAAAGGTCCTGACAGATTTCTTCTAGTCATAAACTAGAGACACCTGCAAGGGAAAAATAAAAAGAAAATTTTAGTAAATAAACTAAAAATAAAAACAAAAAGTAAATTGCAATAAATAAAAAATGGCTAAAGTAATAAAAACCGAGTGTTCCTAATATTTCAGTTCCCCGGCAACAGCGCCAAAAACTTGATGTGATATGATCGTCCTTGTAAAACTAAACTATTATCAACTTTTGAGTTGATTTTAATTTTGTTTATTTGTTTTATTCATTAAGTTTATTTTTATTTACATACGAAAGAAACAAATAAAAAGGAAAGGGAAGAGGGGAACCACCGGAATCGTACCGCGCCTCCATTGTCGGGATCTCTCTCTATCGCCGAAATCGGCTTAAGGAGCGGTGTAAAGGCTTTTTCCATTTCGATTTTTAAGGCTAGGAAGGCCTTGCCTTTGGTTTCGTCTTTGAAAGGGTTAAAAAAGGCCCGATTTTAGCACCTCCAACAATCGCCTACGGCGGTCAGTGTGGTAGACGGCGACGATGCCCATGGCCGACCGAAGAGAGAGTTGAAAGCAAAAAGGGAAGCTTCAAAATTTTTTAAAAATACTACAGCAAACTGAAGTTTTAAAAAAATGTGCCTTTTATAGCATAAGTAAAACGGCGTCGTTTAGGGCCGTTTTACTGGCTCCAAAATGGCGTCGTATCGGGCAATCCAGGCTCGACTCGACCCGCAGGCGGAGGATCCATGCATTTTCATTAAAAGGGTTATTTTCCCGTTTAGTCCTTCCGCATTTTTTTATTTTTTAATCCAGCTTTCACTTCATTTTAATTTATCCCTCCGTGTTTTCGCGCAATTCATAATGGTCCCCCTCTTTCGTTTTATTCCTATTTTTCCCTTTAAATTTCGTTTTGATTTCAATCTAACCCAGATTCGAATTATTTCGTTAATTATTTATTTTGTTTTATTTTATTTTTATTTCTTTTTTAAAATACTCAAATTTAATTATATTTATTTATTTGTTCATTCATTATTCGTTTTTTATATTTAGATTCATTATTCATACTTGATTTATCAATTTATCATTCTTTTACTTCAAAATATTTAAATTTAATATTATTTAATATTGTTTCATCTATTTGTTTATTACTCTTCTTTTTGAAATATTTAAATTTAATATTATATGTATATCTATTTATATATTTATTATTCCATTATTACTTATATGTACATCTATTTATATACTTATTTTTATTTATTGTTTTATCTATGTATATCTATTTATATACTAACCTAATATTATATGTATATCCATTTGTTTATTTATTATTCTCCATATTCTAAGTTAATATTAATTGCATTATTTTTTTTACGTACTTAAACTCAGTATTATTTAAACCATTCATATTTATCGACTCATTTGCTCATTATTCTCTTATCTTTTAAAATTTAAATATTTCATGATTATTTTGTCAATTTATCTATTTATTCACCATTCTTTTCATTTTCAAAATATTAGATACTATTTTCATTTATTTATTTTTTTATCACCTTATTTTTATTATTATTAAAATTGTAAATTGAGAATTATATTGTTATAAGTTCTGTATAGTCATTACATCATTAAGTTTAAATACAATTAGTTTCTATACTACATCCTAAACAAAAAGTATACATCATTTTGAATGTTACCTTTGTATTTATTCAAACCTTTTTAAAATGGCAATGTGTCATATTTTGAGATTCAAGAAGTTGTATCTTAACTCACGGGGTTTCGATTTTCTCGATAAATCCAAGCAAACAAACGTTTTAAAATTTTTAAAATAATCTCGGGAATTACGAAAAGATCGTGTTCTAACTTATGGAACATGATTTCTTTCCAAAATCGATATGATCAAATATCTTTCAAAATAAATGAAGTTTTCGGCATTTACTCTCGTTTCAGGGATTGAAGGCATTGTGTCCTAACTTACGGGACGTAATCTTTTTTCTCGATTAAAGTGAAATATGCTATTTTCTCAAAAAAATTTCAATCAAGCAATATTTTAACGAAGGATCGTATTTTAAATCTCCTCAACCTTTTCAAATCTTTGACACTAAGACACTAATTAATCAACTAGGTACCAATTTTGGGCGTATCGAGGGTGCTAATCCTTCCTCGTACGTAAACGACTCCCGAACCCGTTTTCTCAAATTTCGTAGACCAAAATCGATGTTTTAGTAAAACAAAATATTTTGCGAGGTGATCCAGTCACACCTAAATAAAAAGGATTGGTGACGACTCCATTTTCGTTTTTTTATGTCGACCCCGTTTTCAAAAAAATGGTTTCGATAGCTTGGCGACTTCGCTGGGGACCAAAATAAGAGAGTTAAGCCACAAGTTGATTTTTTTTTTGTTGAAAAGTGAAAATTTGGTTTTAATATACGATCCTTTCATTGCATTTCATTTTTCTTTGTTACATTTTTCAACATTTTGTTCATATTTGCTTTATTTGTTTGAGTCTTTTGATATATTTCTGCATATTGCATCGCATGACTGCTCTGTTATACCCTTTTAAGTGAGAGTGAGAAGCTAGTCCTTCGTGAGGTCTTCACCTCTGCATGGAATAGTGGATCACTTTCGGGATACATCCGTTCTTATGACTTCGTGAGATTTTCATCTCCGCATGGCCATAGGGAAATGTATTTCCCTAAACTGAACTTGATCTATATGAGCCTATAATGGGTGAAGATCGAGGAATTTGTTCGCTCAGGTACCCTTACTTTAGAACCAAGCCGCATATAGAGAACCCTAAGAGCTTACCTTAGGTAGAGCCACGCCAAACCCTAGTTGTCACCCGGATAGGTGTTCTATTTTGTTATTTATTTTTCTTGTGCTAACGTGATTTCTTTTATTTTGATTATATTGCATCTTCATCATAGAAAGGAGTTGTTGATTTAAATTTGATTACTAAATAGAGAGCTTATCATGGAAAATAGATTTCTTGATAAAGTAGAATATAATACGGCCCATCCGAATATGGTCCAAGGAAACACGACGAGAGAAGGTTGATAATCCACACAACTTCATTTCGTTGCCCAAAGATTCAAGTCGACAAAAATTATCCAAGAGCCATCATGTCTCGACTTTTTTTGAAGAGGATAACGAGTATCATGGACATAAATGAGCAATGGGCCATGGCCCGGATCAAGCAGAAATGAGATAATAGAGGTGTTTTTTTTGGAAATTCGCAAGATTTGATCATAACATCCAGATATGAAGAAAGGGATCGATGTCTTCGCAAGGCCGCATATGTAATCTATTTTACGTAAAGAAATCTATTTTTTAGAAAAGTTGTTCTAATGGGATTGAATTTAGAATCAACACCTCTCCTTCTTTTGCATTCATCTCATGCATTTGCATTACATTTCATCATTTGCATTAGACTTTTATAAAAAGACCCTAATTAGGTAAAATTATTTCAGTTAACCTCGAAACCGGTAAAAGTCTATCGACCAAGCATTGTTACGGTACCTGCGAAGAAAAATAAAAGCCATGGAGCAAAGGTTGGAGAGATTAGAGCAAAGGCAAATATAGATGCAGGAGCAATTGGTCAAAATTCAACAGGATATGTGAGATCAAATGAATGCAATAAGCCAGTTAATCCAGTTACTAATTGGAGAGCCTAAAAAAAGGAAAAGCCCGGTGGTCAACAATGGGAATGATAATGAAGACATTATCTATCCCCCAGGTTTTACCCCAATAAGCGTCCCACATCTGTAAGGGGTACCCATCATTATTGGACCCCAATATCAGATTGATATCTCGGCACTGTTAAACTTCCCGATGGGTTCAAATTTTAATCCGGAGGATGATCGAGCCAATTCTGTTGTTCTTGGCCTAGTAGAAATAAAGAAAAAGGGAAAGTGGACTTCAAAGGCCCCGAGGAAAATGGAAAAAGAAGTGAATGATATGAGTAGGTATAACAAGAGCCATTTGAAACTGATTACAGTAGGCCAGCCAAAGACGACGGCTACCAGCTATCAGGTCCCCCCAAGACACGAACTCAATCCAAGATCGAACTCAAAAAAACCCCAGTTCTCGCCCATCCCAATGACATATAGGGAATTGTACCGAATAGTCCCCCGTAATTGGTATCAGAGGGCCGGAGTAACGATACTTGGAAGCAAAAATATCGTAGTAATACTGTAAGTTTCTTTCTTTTGTTCCCAATTCTGTTTATTTCATAGTCATTTATCTTGAAACCCATATATCTGTTGTTGTGTCTTTGTTTGACTGTTTAAGTCCAGGAAGGACGTGTTTAAGGCCTTTGTTAAAGACATATTAAGATAACAGACGGTTTTAGGTACCAAAGATAAGTAATATGGAAGAAATGAATTGTTTATATAAAGATAAAACTTGCAATCATACTATGCATATTGAACCTAAAAATGAAAACAATATTTCGGCTCTTAGTAAAGGTATCAATAGTTTGGTGATATAACTTCTGTATATTTTAATAAGTTATATAATAAGGTTAATAATATTGAAAGTAAAGTAGAAAATATGAGTAGAGTAACTGAGTTAGACTTGAACAACGAGTCTAAAGAACTTTTATCAGATATTAATAATAAATTAGATAATGTTCTTACTAATAAAAGTGAAGAACAAGAAATGGATTTAGGTCCATTATACTATGGTAATAGTAATGTTATATTAGCTTTATCTGAGGAAGACCAAACTTCTTCGGACGAGTCGGATACTAATAATAATATTAAAAAAGAAAAACAAAAAAGAGAATATTCAAAACAACAAAAATATGATTTCCAGTGTTATAAAGAACTTATAGAACATTGGAAAGATAGATTTTCTACCACAGAAGATCAATATGAAAGAGTAGAATATTTAAAATTAATAGAAGACTTTATGAAAAACATAAAGGTCTGTTTAAAATATTTAATTATCATTATATGTTAAATAATGATATTACAGATAGTAGTAGTAGTTCTAATGATGATAATAAATCAGAAGATAATAATTCTATAATTTCAGAAGAAATTAATGCTACTAGTTATAATTCTGATGAAGAAAACACTTCAACAGAAGAAAATATAGAAATACCGGAACCTATGGATACTGACAACACAGATCCTTATATTCCAAAACCTAAAGAAAAGGATAAAAAAGATCCTTATGGTAAAAGAAAAATAGAATCAGATATTCAAAAAGATGATTATCTGAGATCTTTTAATAAAGATAATGAGCTAGTCGAAGAAACGACTAGAATATTTGAAACTATAGCTACTAATGATGTAAAACCTGAAAACCCAGGAGAATCATCTAGTCAACCTATACCATATAGGATTGATGATTTAAATAAAAGAAATGTTGCTCAGGGTGGTATATATTTAGATTTAACTAAAATCCCTTTGTCAGACTATGAAAAAACTATAGATGACTGGGCACAATCAATGACTATTGTTGTTAATAATAATAGCAATAGTTGGACAAAAGAAAAATTTTTAAATTATTTTGTAGGAACTTTCTAAGGAGATGTTTTGCAATTTCTCTGTCGTTGGGAAGAATCTGAAAAAGGTAAACAACAAAAAGAACAACTTATTAATCAAATAGGTACTCCTAAAGAATTACTAAAAGGTTTAACTTTAATTCTAAAAACAGAATTTTGTGGTTATACTAATAAAAAAGATCAGGATGGCCAATCTAGCTATATTCTATCAAAAATAAAATTATGTGATATTAGATACTTAGAAGAATTTTTTAAAAAAATTTCTTCACGAATATCAAAAGTCAAAGAATAGTAATATAGAATTTTGGAAAAACCAATATTTTCATAAATTACCCCCGCCATGGGATGAAATTTGTATAAATAAATATACATCGTATTTAGATAAACACAGTAAAGCAACTGGTCTAGATACAGAAAATATAGATACTATAGGAAATAGGATTAATTTTGCTAGAGAAAGAATTACTTTACACTGTTTACAGAGTAAAGCTGCTAAACAAGTTAAAAATAAATTAAGTCATAAATATTGTACAAAATTATTAGAAGGTGAATGGGAGTTTGGTTGTAAACCTATACAACCTAAGACTTATAAAAATAAAAAATATAAGATAGTAAAATGGAGACCAGGAAATAAAAAATATACTGGTAATAATAATAATAACAAAAAGAAAAAATTTGTAAGAAGAAAAACTTCTAAAAAACCATAAAACAAATTTGTAAATGTTTTATATGTGATGAAGAAGGTCACATAGCCACAAACTGTCCTAATAAAGGGAAAAATGCCAGAAAAATGATTAAAAGTCTTGAAGAACAAGATTTAGAAATATGTTTTAGTGAGGAAATAAATCCTACAGAAATTCTAAAGAGAGTATTTCAAGATTTGTTTACAAAAAGGAAAACTATTCTAAAATTCGATGTCTTGTTTAGGCTACAACATCGCCTATTTATAGTGTAAAATTTAACTCTAATTGATTTACATTTCAAATCCGGATCATATCCTGATAAAAACGTAATAATTTCTGACTTGATGGTTTCTTCCACGTAGTCTTTTTTATTTTGTCTTTTTCTTGGTGGTTGCTTCCACATATCCATGCATTAATGGCTGCTTCCATCATCTCTGCATCATGGCTTTCATCATCTTCCATCAACATTTTTGTCTTATTTGCTTAATGAGACATTTATGATGATTTTTCCTTTTTGGCAAGTCGTCATCAATGCTCCGTTTTTGGATGACATTTTTACACGTGTCTTGTCTCGGTTTTATCCTTCTTAGATATTTGTCAGATTCATTTCCTCTATCTCGTCTAGATGTAATGAATCCGGTGAGAGTGCTGGTGAATTCCAACTTTCCCACGTGTCTTTCATTTCCATCGTCAATAGATAATCATCAATTTCCATCTCAGCTATCTTTTTTAGTAGCTGTACGGATTCTTCATCCCTTTCGTGATGAGGTCTTTCAGTGTTGTATGCCAGTATTCTTCTTCCATCCGTCCATAGGACATAAGTATTATGTTGAAGTAGATACTGGGCCTTAAGCATTAAATCAATTCCGGCTTGGACTTGATAATGAGAAAAATTATTATAACACATGTCAATGGTTTTTGACAAGTGATCTTTATCTTCATTTACCGATGAGAGGTTTGTTCCTCCAAACATCGTTTTTATAGTCCAAATTTGATATGGCTGATAAAATTTTTCATGTTCAGCTATACCAATAAAACTACTAATTTCTATATGAAAATAGTAAAAGAAATCCATATTTGGAAAACTTGCTAATCGAGATTTTACGATAGTAGGGAAATCAAAAGAAAGATTTTGAACTGTTATTTCTTTAACAAATCCCCATTCAATAGTGGTTATATCAAATGGTTCATGATTAAGCCTAAATTTAATAGTAGGAAATTTTTCTCCTATATGATTCGTAAAAACATAGGCTTGTAAAAAATATTCAGAAAAAGTTTTTCTAAATTGAATTTGCTGGTTGCAAATTATACTGTTTATTTTTGTAAAAATTTCTACAGGTAAAATTCTTCTAGCTTTATTAAATAAACATCGTCTAAACATTTTATTTATAATAGGACTGTTTATCCCATTATCCATAAAATATTGAAATATATCAAGAAAATTATTTATTTCCTTAATATCTATATATTCTATATAACATTCATCCCAATCTCTATATAAAACAGATTTTAATAAAAGATCATGGGCTGTATTAACTTTAGTTGTTTTTTCAATTAAAAATTGAGAGAAATTAGTAAGAGCTCTTCGAAAATTTGCTCTTTGTTCTAAAATATGGGTTTTCCTTATTTTGTTAATAAAATTATAATATTCCAGTGGTAATCCTGGATTATAAAAATCATTTATCTCAGAGAGCGATTGTTGTGATAAAAAGTTTTCTGCTCCCTGAATAACTTCAGCATAACTGGCTTGAAATGCCGAATTCGGGTCTTGGGACCATTGAGATTGACTTACCGGGTTTGGTGTCAATGGGAACTGAGATCCAATTGGTGATCTTACCATTGGATATGGTACATAATATCCTTGGTTAGGATAAAATGGTACTTGTGTAGGCATGGAAACAAATCCTTGGTTGGATTTTGTTAATTTCCCTTTGTTGGGTTTTTTATGAACTATATTCCATTCTCCCATTAGAGGTTTTTTACCTCTATCCATAAAGCCTGCTAAGAAAATCAGCAAATAAAATTAGGAATTTTAACAATTGGTATTTCTATAAAAGTCTTTTCTATAGACAATATAATTGATTTTTTATAAATAGAAAATGGTAAATATTGTTTTATAAAATCATTACCCCATAATATATCTCCTTTCATTTTAAGAAAGGTATTTTAGGAATTATAAGTTTTACATTATTTATGTAAATTGGTATATTCCTAGCCTTATAATATACTAAAGTTTCCCTTTTTACGTGGAACCAATACAGCCTCCATACCCTAAATGGTATGATGTAAATACCCAATGCAAATATCATGCGGGAATCACAGGGCATTCGATCAAGAACTGCACCGCTTTCAAAAAGATAATCGAAAGATTCATCAAAATAAATATTGTAAAATTCGATGATCTCTCTGGTGCAGAAAATCCGTTACCCAACTATTCTGTTAAAGGGATAAATATTGTGAGTACCATGATGGATAGAAGTATGAGATCCAAGAGTACATCAAGTTCAGGGCTCTAGTGTCACGGGCGGTGGTTCAAAGCCCGTGACCATGGCACAAGATGCGCCCCATGGAGGTCTGTCGATAAGATGGGGATCATTTAGCCTACATAAGCTAGCCCGATTTAAGGAACTGTTGGAGAAGCCTATCAGATTAAAGCCTGGTTGGCCCGATAGCAAAGATATGGCAACTTAGGCTAATATGGTAACTAATATTAGAAGATATAAAGAATCATATCTTGTAAAGATTAGATAGGATTTGATATGGCATATCTTGTAAATCCTTTAAATTAAGGGATATCTTTAATCTCATCCGACGATGTAAATGTATCTTGACCGTCGGTTTTGGCGGAGCTCAACTATAAATAGAGAGCCTCCCTCTTATTTGTAAATCATCCATTGTATGAGTGAATTCTTAAGAGTAATAGAATTCTGAGAGCATTTACTCAAACATTTTGCGAGCGCCTTTCTGTGGTTCTTTGTGCTGCTTTCTTTTGGCATAAATCACTTTCGCTATTCAATTGGTGCCTTAGAGGAGTTCTTAACGAATCCTCACTCGAGTTAAAGGCTGACTTAGGCAATTTTAGGTGAAGAAATTGCCTAAGGTTGCACGGATTGTGAGACGAAAAGTCTAGCCCGTGACAAGTAGTATTTGAGCTATTGGTTCAAAGGCACTGTTGGGATGTCGAAAGAAGTTGTGGGTCAAAGTGAGCCAATGGAGACCTGTGGAAGGGCAAAAAATGTGAGTAGGTCGAGGGATTTGTTGTTAGCTTTGGAGGATCGAGTCGTCACTCTCGAATAGTCCATGGAGGATGTCAAAGAGAGGATCGGGGATATTGATGATAGACTCATTAATGGGTTGCAAACGATGAAGAAGTAGCTTAAGGAATATGTGTGGGATACTATCGGTTCCTTGAAAAATAAGTAGGCTGAAAAAAATGATGCTCTCGAGGCTATGGTGATAGCTTCGAAGGAGGAGATCAGTGAGCTAAAGGGGGAGCTCAAGATTTTCAAGGCTACCATAGGCAATGGGGTGTTGGCTTCGAAGCTGAAGCAACAAGTAATGGATGTGCCCAAACTGAAAGCGTTTAAAAGGGCAAGGTCCACAAGTATAGTGGACAACTTTCTTTGGACAATGGAGTAATACTTCCTTGCGATGAACATCGAGGATGATGCCACAAAGGTAAACACTATTGCTATGTATTTTACTAACGCTGCTTTATTATGGTGGCGACATAGGTCCACTAATGTGAGATGTGGTGGGACCTAGATTGGGACTTGGGAGAAGTTCTAAAAGGAGTTTAAAGCATAGTTTTACCCCGAGTATACTAAGAAAGAAGCTTGAGGAAAGTTGTGACAATTTACGCAACAAGGTACGGTTAGGGAGTATGTATGGGAGTTCAGTGAACTCATGCTCCCGATATCTAATTTGAGAGAGAAGGAAGTATTTTTCTCCTTCACTGATGGGTTGAAGTTATGGGCAAAGCAAGAAGTGCAACGTCATGGAGTTCGGGAACTGACCCATGCCATGATGGTGACGGAGTCCCTAGTAGAACTTGTTCTAAGAAGAGATAAGTTTGAATCTTCTAACCCCAACGAAAGGGGCAATGGTGGGTACCATGAGGAAGATAAAGAGGGACATAGCTATTATGGTAGCAGTAGTAGCAGCGACGGTGGTAATGAGAAACTACAAAATACAAAGCAGAGACCCAATAGCCCGAAAGAAAAGAGCGGAAAGTTGAGATGCTACTTTTGTAAGGGACTGCACATGAAGAGGGGCTGCCCAAATGTATCTTCAGTTTCGGCTATCAAGGGAAGTGATGAGCCGGAAGAGGTAGAGCCTGTTGAGAAAAAGACATCGAGAGTCAATACGATGATTCTCTTTCCTAAGAAAAGGAACGGTGGGGAAGGGTTGATGTTCATAGACATCAATATTGCAGGTCAAGAGATGAGCACTCTTGTTGATACGGGAGCATCGGACTTGTTCATATCGGAGAAGGCTACAAAGAAACTTGGTCTCTCAATTAGGAAATCGAATAAGAAGATTAAGACGGTAAATTCCGAGGAGGTCTCAACTGTGGGAGTAGTTTGTAACGTGGAACTACAAATCGGCGAATGGAAAGGCAAAGAAGAATTTGAGGTAATCCAGTTAGATGATTACGATTTTGTGATTGGCTTAAACTTCCTTGACAAGATTCAGGCATGTCTATATCCATAGGCCGATCAGATCCATATTGTCACTAGGCCGTTAACAAAGATTGTTGTACCGGTGCATCGAGATATGAAAGTTAGGACTAAGGTGTTGTCTTCAATCCAACTAGTCGAGGATATTTCGTATAGGAGAAATATTGACTCGATAGAAAGGATTGGTACGAAAGCCTCATTCAGAGGTGTTAATGGCACGAGGGATTGATATGAAGTCTGCAGATTCGACTGTGGAGCCGACACCTGTGGAAAATGTGGGTTGTGCATTAGGCTTTGAGGAAAAAGGAGCGATGCAAGAACAATCAGGACGAGTAAATGTTGCGTGTAAAGTACACTGCGAACACATTGATAGTGTTTTGAATTCTGACTTATTGGCTTGGCAAGGTCGTAGGGGCTCTTTCAAGGTTCATAAGCAAGGAAACCAAGGGACTGTGGGCAATAAGAAGCCAAGGGATAAGAATCAAGGCGATTCAAATGGGAACAAGTCAAATTTGGGGTAAGACGGAGAGGTGACTTCTTGCTAAAGAGATGTACCACCAAGCAAAATGGTTCCAGATAAGAGGCGACGGAAGCCGAGGTAAAAAGTGCGAAACAAGGGACAACCCGATTGCAGGGCAAGTCGGGAAGTAGCCAAGGCAACGAGAGGGATTCGAGGTGAATCAAGAGAGTGCTATTCGAAAGTCGTAATGAGGGTGCGAGAATGGGTGGGGGAGAATGTCACGGGCTGCAGTTCAAAGCCCGTGACCATGGCACAAAATGCGCCCCATGGAGGTTTGTCGATAAGATGGGGATCATTTATCCCACATGAGCTGGCCCGGTTCAAGGAACTATTGGAGAAGCCTATCAGATTAAAGCCTGGTTGGCCCAATAACGAAGATATGGCAACTTAGGCTAATATGGTAACTAATCTTAAAAGATATAGAGAATCATATCTTGTAAAGATTAGATAGGATTTGAAGGGCATATCTTGTAAATCCCTTACATTAAGGGATATGTTTAATCTCGTCCGTCGATGTAAATGCATCTTGACCGTCAGTTTTGGGGGAGCTCAACTATAAATAGAGAGCCTCCACTCATTTGTAAATCATCCATTATATGAGTGAATTCTTAAGAGTAATAGAATTCTAAGAGCATTTACTCAAACACTTTGTTAGCATCTTTCTGTTGTTCTTTGTGCTGCTTTCTTTTGGCATAAATCACTTCCGTTATTCAATTGGTGCCTTGGAGGAGTTCTTAACGAATCCCTACTCGAGTTAAAGGCTGACTTAGGTGAGTTTGGGTGAAGAAACTACCTAAGGCCACACAGATTACGAGACGAAAGGTCTAGCCCCGTGACACTAGTGCAAGACCTGATATGGGGGAATTTGAACATTAATGACGTATCCAAAAGGGGAACCGGGGAATAAAAGTTTCCAAGCCCTTACATACTTGGGAGTGTTCTGAACAATAGACTGTGGAAGGGATCCCTGTATTTTTTACAACTTACTCAGAATAATGTTCAAAATACGCTTATTGTTTTAAGCCTAGAGGTAATAAGAGTCCTTTTGTGAAATAAGCTTGTGTCCAGAATCTTTATTTCAATAAAAATGCATTTTTTTCAACAAATATTTTTTATTCTTTCTATTTATAGATTTTGTTGTTCTTTGGGCTTTCCTTTAAATATTTCCTATATTCATCATTCATGATTATACCATACAAATAATCATTCTTAAATTCATTTATTCTTTGGAATCTGCCTTCGTACCTACAATAGATCCCCAGATATCAACGACATGAGTAATGCTGCTACTGACTCATAGTCTCCTTTTAAGATATGTGGTTAGAGGGATCCCAAGACTTTGAAGGTGACAAAGATTGTAACCTATCTCTTAATTTGTTAAGGAGGGTAAAACAAGATAAAAATAGATCCTACATTACAAAGGGTTAGTGGACAATGCGAGCCAAGAAAAGAGATAAAGATTGAAGCCTAGCTCACCACTGAAATAAGGCAAGACATCACTAAGTTATTTTCAAGAATTCAAAGATGTTTTCGCATGATCGTATTAAGGCACGCCTGGACTACTGAGACATGGGCATGCTGTTAAGACTAAGAAAATTTTAAAAGAGGTTCGTAAGGATGTCAAAAGGACACATACTAATGGTTTTACATTAGCCAGGCTAATCATGAGGTTTGGATACTACTGGTCCACCATGGAAGGGGATTGCATCAGTTATGTCGCATTTAAGGAGATAAGATTAATGTGGGGCATGCCAATCTCGTCAAAAATTTCTAATATACATCGATTCATCTTGGTGGTCATCGATTACTTCACTACGAGGGTGAAAGTAGCTTCATATGCTAATGTTACAAAGTCAATAGTTATTAAATTCCAAAAAAAAAAAGATGCCGACAAAGAATGTCAGAAAGGATCATGCCTAACAATGTACAACTACACAATGTTAAAAGCTTGCAGTCTGTTTAAAGATTAGGTGCCATATCATAGCACAGCAAAGGCAGCTAAAAAAGAAAAAACAAAAGTAAAAAAAAAAAGAGAAAAATAAAAACAACAAAACAAGGATCATAGGAAAAATGAGCGAGACTTGTAAAGATTGGCATAAAGAAGTTACGATTTACCCTCTATGTTTATCGAACGTCAGCTAGGACCTTCGCCGGGGCAACACCTTTCTCATAGGAATGGAAGCAATTTTGCCCATGGAAGTTGAGATTCTTTTTCTCCAAGCTTTGATTTAGTCAAGAATTGGAAGAAGCAGAGGGTCTCCAGTGAACCTGGTTGAAGAAAAGGGTTTGAAAGTATTCATCATAGTCAAATGTACCAAAATGGATAATGCGAACTTACCAAAAAGGTTCATCCCAGAAAATTCCGTGAAAAAGACCTAGTTTTGAAAAAGATCCTTCCTATACAAAAGGACTTTAGAAGAAAGTGGAGGCTAAAATGGGAAGAACCTTATGTGGTAAAAAATATTTTCTCTGGAAAAGCGTTGATTTTGACCGAGAGGGATAATAAGGACTTACCTAATCTTATGAGTCCAAATCAATAAATATTTCAAAGAATAAAAGAAAAAAAGAGTAGAAAAAGAAAAAAGGAGAGGTCAAGGCGAAAACCCATAAAATGGCGTTTTGAGACCAAATGGGTTTTTGAATTGAAAACCCGTAAAGGGCAATTCAAATAAAAGTGGGGCATACAGTAGTCTTGCTATGCTTGAATTAACAAGGAGAAGATATGTTACATCTTGGGGCATCAAAAAAATACTCTAAATCTCCTAAACACATGTTGAGCTCAAAATGGTCCTCAAGAAATTCGTATAGAGAAGCTCAGGTCACGATATCTAAGGCACCTAGTTTTCATCTTACCCATATTGAATTTGTTATCTTTGATTACTTCATTCTTTTCAAGATACGCTCCCAATCAATTTCTTTTTTATTGAATTCGTTATCTTTGATAACTTATTTGTTTTGAGCTATGCTCCAAATTAATTCCCTTCTTGTCCAATGTTATGATCTTTTTCAAGCATTTTGTATTGAAATAATGATTAATGGACTAATAATACTTTCATAAAAGGAGTTTCATATATTATTCTGGAAGCTTCTAAATAGTACAAAGACCTGAAACATGACTATTATTTAGAACTAACCAAACCTAAGGGTTGGAAATATTTGAGGAAGAATAGTCTAAATTGTGACTATATTTTCGAATCTTCTGTCAAAGATACCAGCTAAACAAGAAGGCGTGGTAACATATTAGTGATAAAACCTTGATGAATAACGAGCAATGACAACCCAAGCATTAAAAAGGGATCATTCTTATTCTCATGACATTCTACATTCATACAAATGTCATTCATACACATCTAGTTAGGAGCATTTGATTCATTTTGATCATAACATCCTAATCATTTGGCATAAACATAGGCCCATGAAATGAATTTTACAGATCATGTTACCCAAAGAATGGTGTAAAGATCAATGAAGTTACAAATCCTATAGCCCCGAAATTGCAGTGGGATGGATTGAAGTCATTATGGCCACTAGCCTTATCTCTTTGAAGTTGCAGTGGGGCAGGTTGAAGTTATCGTCACTAGTCTTATCTCCCTGAAGTTGCAGTGGAGCAGACTGAAGATAGCGAATCTCATTTCCCTGAAGTTGTAGTGGAACAGATTGAAGCTATAAATAAACAGATCTTATCTCTCTGAATTTGCAATAGAGTAGATCATGGCAAACCTTATCTTCTTGAAGTTGCAGTAAAGCAGGTTGAAGTTACAAGTCTTATCTCCCTAAAGTTGTAGTGGAGCAGACTGAAGATAGTGAATCTTATCTCTCTAAAGTTGCAGTAGAGCAGATTAAAGCTACAAATCCTATACCTCTGAAGTTGCAGTAGGTCGGATAAAATTCATCATGGTAAATCTCTTCTCCCTGAAGTAGCAAGGAAGTAGATTTAAGCCACCAGTCATATCTCCCTAAAGAGTAGTACAGTGGGCTGAAGATTATAGATTTATCTCCCTAAGCAGTAGTGGAGCAGATCGAAGACTGCAAATCTTGTCTTCCCGAGGTAGCAGGGAAGCAAATTTAAGCCATTAGTCCTATCTTCCTGAGCAGTAGTGAAGTAGGCTGAAGATTGTAGATCTTGTCTCCCTAAGTAGTAGTGGAACAGATCAAAGGCGGCAAATCTTATCTTCCCTGAGTAGCAGGGGAACAGATTTGAGCCACTAGTCCTATCTACCTAAGCAGTAGTGGAGTAGGCTGAAGATAGCAAATCTAATCTCTTTGAAGTTGTAGTAAAGCAGATTAAAGCTATAAATCCTAATCTCTGAAGTTGCAGTAGGTCGGATTAAATCTACCATAGCAAGCCTCGTCTCCCTGAAGATATAGAGGAGCAGGTTGAAGTTACATTAGAGCAGCTCGAACCCTCCAGCCTCATCTCCCTGAAGATACAGTAGAGCAGGTTGAAGTTACATTCAAGCAACGCGAACCCACCAGCCTTGTCTCCCTGAAGATATAGCGGAACAAGTTGAAGTTACATTGGAGCAGCTCGAACCCACCAGCCTCGTCTCCCTGAAGATACAGTGGAGCAGGTTGAAGTTACATTGGAGCAGCTCGAACCCACCAGCCTTATCTCCCTAAAGATACAGCGGAGCAGGTTAAAATTACATTGGAATGGCTCGAAGCCATCATCATTGTCTCACTCAAGATACAGCGGAGTAGGTTGAAATTACCAAGTCTTATCTCCCTAAAGTTGCAGTGGAATAGACTGAAGATAGCGAATCTTATTTTCTTGAAGTTGCAGTGGAACAGATTAAAGCTATAAATAAACAGATCTTATCTCTCTGAAGTTGCAGTAGAGCAGATCATAGCAAACCTTATCTCCCTGAAGTTGCAGTGGAGCAGACTAAAGATAGCGAATCTTATTTTCCTGAAGTTGCAGTGGAACAGATTGAAGCTATAAATAAACAGATCTTATCTCTCTGAAGTTGCAGTAGAGTAGATCATAGCAAACCTTATCTTTGTAAAGTTGTAGTGGAGTAGGTTGAAGATAGCAATCTTATCTCCCTGAAGTTGCAGTGGAGCAAATTGAAGCCACTGATCCTACCTCTCTGAAAGTTGCAGTGAAGCGGATTAAAACGACGAACCCTATACCTCTGAAGTTGAAGTAGGTCAGATTAAACTACAAATATCATATCCCTGAAGTTGCAACGAAGCAGATTGAAGCTACAAGTCCTATCTCTCTGAAGCGGCGGTGGAGTGGATCAAAGTAATAAGATGCAGTGGGTTGGAACGAGGCTACTTGAAGAAAAATAAGCACCAATAAGTCGAAACTCTACAAGACCAGGAAAAATTAGTCTTTCTTAGAAGTCTTTGCTCCATTCTCGTTACACGATAATGAGCAAATAAGGGTAACTGTAAAAGCCCAAATTTGCCCGGGGCCCATGGCTCAAAGCCAAAATAAAAATTAAAAGATTAATAGTCTATTGTTCTTTTACAAGCCCAAAATTAAACAACCCAAATTCACAACCCAAATACATGGCCCAAATTAAAACCCTAAGCCCAGCCCAAAACACTAAGCATTTTAGGAAAAAGCCTAATCCCAAAACCCTAGCAGCGCCTCTTTTTTCGTCGTGCTTCACGTGGTCTGTCAGCACATTCAACGCCGACGATGTTGACTTCCCTAACTTGCAACACAGCAACAAAGATAGCATAGCAGAGAAACACGCAAAAAAGCAGTAGCAGACAGAGAAAGAAAAAAATATTGTATCGTTTGGCTATAAAGCCACCAAAAAAACCTACTGTAATGGGACGAAGATTATCAATACAAAACACAGTTCTGAAATTTTTGAATAGAAAAAAGAAAGATCTAAACTTTTGAGTTAATTTTCATTTTGTATATTTGTTTTATTCATTAAGTATTTTTTATTTACATATGAAAGAAACAAATAAAAAGGAAAGGGAAGAGGGGAACCACCAGAATCATACCGCGCCTCCATCGTCGGGATCTCTCTCTATCATCGAAATCGGCTTAAGGAGCGATTTAAAGGCTTCTTCCCTTTTGATTTTTAAGGCTAGAAAGGCCTTGCCTTTGGTTTCGTCTTTGAAAGGGTTAAAAAAGGCCCAATTTTAGCACCTCCGACCATCGCCTACGGCGGTCGGTGTGGCAGACGGCAACGATGCCCATGGCCGGCCGAAGAGAGAGTTGAAAATAAAAAGGGAAGCTTCAAAATTTTTTAAAAATACTACAGCAAACTGAAGTTTTAAAAAAATGTGCCTTTTATAGAATAAGTAAAACGGCGTCGTTTAGGGCCGTTTCTATGGCTCCAAAACGGTGTTATATCGGGCTATCTAGGCGCGACCCGACCTGTAGGCGGAGGATCCGTGCATTTTCATTAAAAAGGTTATTTTCCCGTTTAGTCCTCCTGCATTTTTTTAATTTTTTAATCCAGCTTTCACTTCATTTTAATTTATCCCTCGAATTTTATTTAAGTTTCAAGTAGGTCCCTTTTGAACGGTGCGTTTTGGGGCGGGGAATATTTCCCTATTTGGCCCCTCCGTGCTTTCGCGCAATTTATAATGGTCCCCCTCTTTCGTTTTATTCATATTTTTCCCTTTTAATTTCGTTTTGATTTCAATCTAACCCAGGTTCGAATTATTTCGTTATTTATTTATTTTATTTTATTTTATTTTTTATTTCTTTTTAAAATACTCAAATTTAATTATATTTATTTATTTGTTCATTCATTATTCTTTTTTATATTTAGATTCATTATTCATACTTGATTTATCAATTTATCATTCTTTTACTTCAAAATATTTAAATTTAATATTATTTCATCTATTTGTTTATTACTCTTCTTTTTGAAATATTTAAATTTAATATTATATGTATATCTATTTATATATTTATTATTCCATTATTACTTATATGTACATCTATTTATATACTTATTTTTATTTATTATTTTATCTATGTATATCTATTTATATACTAACCTAATATTATATGTATATCCATTTGTTTATTTATTATTCTCCATATTCTAAGTTAATATTAATTGCATTATTTTTTTTACGTACTTAAACTCAATATTATTTAAACCATTCATATTTATTGACTCATTTGCTCATTATTCTCTTACCTTTTAAAATTTAAATATTTCATGATTATTTTGTCAATTTATCTATTTATTCACCATTCTTTTATTTTCAAAATATTGGATACTATTTTCATTTTATTTATTTATTTTTTGTATCACCTTATTTGTTTTATTATTAAAATTGTAAATTGAGAATTATATTTTATAAGTTCTGTATAGTCATTACATCATTAAGTTTAAATACAATTAGTTTTTATACTACATCCTAAACAAAAAGTATATATCATTTTGAATGTTACCTTTGTATTTATTCAAACCTTTTTAAAATGGCAATGTGTCGTATTTTGAGATTCGAGAAGTTGTATCCTAACTCACGGGGTTTCAATTTTCTCGATAAATCCAAACAAACGAACGTTTTAAAAATTTTAAAATAATCTCGGGAATTACAAAAAGATAGTGTTCTAACTTATGGAACATGATTTCTTTCCAAAATCGATATGATCAAATATCTTTCAAAATAAATGAAGTTTTCGGCATTTACTCTCGTTTCAAGGATTTAAGGCATTGTGTCCTAACTTACGGGACGTAACCTTTTTCTCGATTAAAGTGCAATATGCCATTTTCTCAAAAAAATTTCAATCAAGCAATATTTTAACGAAGGATCGTATTTTAAATCTCCTCAACCTTTTCAAATCTTTGACACTAAGACACTAATTAATCAACTAGGTACCAATTTTGGGCGTATCGAGGGTGCTAATCCTTCCTCGTACGTAACCGACTCCCGAACCCGTTTTCTCGAACTTCGTAGACCAAAATTGATGTTTTAGTAAAACAAAACATTTTGCGAGGTGATCCAGTCACACCCAAATAAAAAGGATTGGTGGCGACTCCATTTTCGTTTTTTTATGTCGACCCTGTTTTCAAAAAAATGGTTTCGACAGACTTGATTACTTGTCGACACAGCCGTGACACACGAGCGTGTGGACTGCCCGTGTGTTACACACAGGCGTGTGGTGTACCGTGTGGAAGTGCTCAGGCTGTGTTGAATTCTTATTTTCGCCCATTTTGTCCATTTTTAGCCTGTTTCTCTCTGTTTTCAATTTCTTATACTCACCTAAGTATAAAACATGAAATTAAAGGATTAGGAGCATCAAATTCATTGAATTGTAAGGAAAATCTTCCAAAATTATGCCAAGTATGGGTTAAAAATATGTTACAATTACGGTTTATCAATCCCCTTTTCATTAATGTCAAAAAATGCTTGGATAAATCGAATGCTTGGATAAATCGAAACGGATGTTAAAGACATTCTGGTCTCGGGGTAATAAAATGTCACATCCAGTAAGTTAGGACACGACATTTCAAACCCTCGAGAATAAGCTTGTCTTTTAATTTTCAAAACTCATGTATTTTAATTTTAAAAGGATATTCAGTTATTTAGGTTAAACGAGAAAAATCGAAACCCAGTAAGTTAGGGTACGATTTCTCGCATTTCTAAAACGTGAAATATTGTCTTATTTTAAAAATTTTATTTTTTGAATAATAGCGAGCACAACATTTAGACGATGTGCGTTATTTTGTTTAGGCAATAATATACGATTGTTATGAATGACAATAATATGAAATTACGAATAAATGCATCATAGTACATACAATGACAATGATCATACAACATACATTATTTAAGTATTAACGTTAGTAATCAAAGGCAAATGAATTAGTTGACGTATATAACAATTTAAATATAAATAGCATAAAGCAAATTAAAATAAATAAAATGTGAAAACAATTTAACATGATAAAGAGTGAGTTTAAAATAAATAATGTAAAAAAATTAAAATTAATAATATACAGAACAATTTAAAAAAAAAAAGATATATATGGAGAATTTTAAAATAGATAATATATACATATGTAAGAGTGTGAAATAATAAAAAACTTAGAGTAAATAATAATAATAAAACATTTTAAAATAAATAAATAAAATTTAGAATAAGGTATACAAAACAATTTAAAGCAAGTAATAAAACAATTTTAAATAAATAATAGATAAAAACGAGTTTAAAATAAATACTATTAAACAGCAATTTGAAGTAAATAGTATAAAACAATTTAAAAGAATTAACACATATAATACATTGTAATATAAAATAAAATAATATATAAAGCAATTCAAAATAAATAATAAATAATATATGAGACCATTTAAGATAAATGATATCTAAACAATTTAAAATAAATAATATAAGACAGTTTAATATAGATAATATATATATATATAATTTAAAATAAATAAAATATAAAACAGTTAATAAAAATTTAAAATGAATAAATAAATAGCAAATTTGCAAAAAATAAATTGAAATCAAATAAATTTGGGACTAAATCAGAATAAAACAAAATTAAAAATGAAAACTGTGAAGAAAATAAACAAATAGGGACCAAAATAAAATGCGAGCAAAAAGTCCATGGAGAAGAAGAAGGCAAGCCTTTTGAAAAAATCCCTTTTGATCTTTCTTATTGCTATTTTTTTTTGTATTGAAAAAATCCCTCTTTTACAATCTGATTTTGGTCTTTATATAACCGATTACAAAAAGTCTTTGTTACTATTTACTTTCTACTGTTTCTGCTCTGTTTCGCTTCTGTGTTGTGACTGTTTCTGCTGTTGTGTTTCTTTTTGCAGGTTTTGCTTGGTCAATGGAGAAGAAGAAGGCAAGCCTTTTGCCATTTCGGTGAAACGGTGGAAGACATCAGGCCTCGAGCATTGTGCGCACAGCGAAGGCACGAGCGGCGCATTAGGGTTTCTTGGATGCTAAAGTTGTTTAGGCTGCGGGCCTATTAGGCTTAGGGTTTTTTGCTATTTTTGGGCTTGTAAAATTAAACTTGGATAGTTAATCATTTTATTTTTATTTTGGTTTTAATTTATTTGGGCCCGAGCAAATTTGGGCTCTTACAATTCATATATAGATTAATTCTTTTAAGACATTCATTATGTGTTTACTTTAATCTTGAATAAGTGAATAATTTATATATGAATAACTTGTATAGTCTAATGTATTAATAACCAATGCACCTTAAAGTAGAAAGAAAAAGATTGGAGCTAATTATGTTCCAAAAAGTAATCAGACTTAATGATCGAATAACATAAAAAAGATCTAGAGTGCCTTGTGAGGATAACACATATGACAAATATATCATTAGATGGAGATAATAATGATCAAAAACAACTTAACAATCATTAATTAGATGTATTTTGAGATTATAAGTAATATTAACTTCTTGTTATAAGAAAGATTGTTGAATCAATCTGTTACTTTTAATGTGATTTAATTACACCCAATCTATGATGCCGCTGAGGTTGGTGAGAAATAAACGAGTGATGGTTGTCTACTTAAAGGAAACTTGAAAGTTAAAAAGTCATCTTGGCTGATCCAACCAACAACAAGATGGAGTTTTGGGATCTAAGTTGTTCGATTGGAGATGATTATGGTTGGAACTCGGAATGCCATACAAGTTAAATATATGGTTAGCCACTTCCATATTCTAAGGCTAGCTTTTAATTTGCCCTTATGACTTGTACTTTCCCTTTCCAGGACTACTTTCTCCTGCAAATGTGAGCAAATGTAGGACTTAGAAGGCAAGAAACTGCTTGGCTTGAGCTTTAAGATAATCATTAAATATACATTATATCAGCTATTTTCACCTTTTGGGTGATGAGCAACGAGGACTCAGTATATTAAAGTGTCGACAGTTCGGCAGTATCTTTCTTAGCGCACTAAGAACACTCATATTGAATTGATTATCATTGGAGTGAGACTGAGACCAAGACCTGTCGACTTAACCACCTTAAAACACCATAAAGTGTCATCATGAATAGAAGCAAAGTTTAGGTGAACTGTATTAGGTCAACTGGATATTCATCATGGTAACATAAAGCTAGCCATGGCCTGTAAAATATTAGGTGAGATCTAGTGGAATAAATTACTCTCTATCGGTTAAAACTCCATTAATGGGACGACTTTAAGAACACAGGGCGGGGACCGCAAAATAATTTATGCAAGTTGCCAATGGCCGAAGGGGTTAAGGCTCTTTTCTTTCTAATGATTTTGTAGGTATCGAAATTCAATTTATTTTCTTGTGAACTGTTGTTGCTCTAAAATATCATTATTATCTTAATCATGTTGTTTTCCATTGATCCTTCAAACCTATTTAGAACTTAAAAACACTCATGAGTGACGACCCACATGACAGGGTCAGGGTATTAAAAAATTTTCCAGTTTCGCTTGAAATGAAATAAAGAAAGCATCCTGGTTTAGGGTCGAAATTAGAAGACTAAACAGAGGTTAGGTCAAACGTTAAAACCAGATTAATATGCTTGTGGGTTACCAAAGAGTCTATTTTGAGTCGGTCCGACCATTTTCGGTGCACCCGATTCCAAAACTTGCTTTCCACAAAACCGCACGTGCTTCTCCTCTTTAATTTAGGTATCCCGCACTACTTGGCATTTTCACTATTTTCGCCATGTCTTTTACGTTCATCAAAATATGTATATACTAATATGTAAAGTTTTAATTAAGTCGAGTTTTAATTTTTATAAAAAAAATATTTTTAAGGTATTTTTATCTTTTATATTTTCATATAAAAGTTAGAAAATATATACACATGAGATTTGAATCCAAAACAACATGAATTCTATTTTCTCAATTTTACCATCTCAACTAACGACACATTTAGTATCTACTAAAAACTCTATCACACAGGTATACATATAGAAACCATGTATTTAGAATACATATTTGTGTGCATGATAAAATTAAAATGTATAAAAAAATTAAATTAAAGTTTTGGTTGGATAGTAAATTTAATGTTTTAATATGCAATTAGGGTGAGTTCAAATCCCATAATATTCATTTAAAAAAAAAACTAAAATACCATAAAATAATATAAATTATTTTAAATATGAAAAGATATTTTTGTCATTTTCCTAACCAAGTTGATGCCCAGTTGACTCAGTTAGGGTGTAGCATGTGTTCTATAAAATATAATAAAAAATAAAAAATATATATATATAAATAAATGTGACACTTGTCACACCCTTAACACATTTGTGGAGTATAAAAAACTCAAGAAGTTGTACATCAAATCACCCTTGTTCAAATTGATACCTTTGTAGTAGATCATATCAAAGGTCCTCATTAATCATCTCAAAAAAGTTCTTCCCAGCCTCATCTCTTGCTACCAAAATGTGTTTGTTTCTAGTTGCCTCGTCTCAAATAATATTATCATAGCTAGTGAAATTCTTTACACTATCAAAAGGAACACAAAAGGAAAAGGATTTCTTACGGCCTTTAAAATTGACATGAGGAAAATACTTGATAGGAAATTAGGACTTCCTTAAAATTGTTCTTGAAGTTACGGGCTTCAACTAACAATTGATTAACTTAATCTACTAGTGTATGTCCACAGTTTCTTACCAGATTCTTATCAATGATTCTCTCACTAAATGTTTTAATCTAGTCAAAGGACTACGATAGGGGATCCTCTCTCCCCATTGTAGGATGGAAGCTCCAACCACCAATTGAAGACATTCATCATCTCCTCCACTCGATTTTCATCCAATAATAAATCACATGCAATTGGTGATTTAGAAAACAGATTAAACAATGGACAAACTTGTTCTTTCAAAATCTTTATTACCTTCTCTTGACTGTAATCTTATTTATTGCAAATGTATCAAAAAAATGATACATGGTGTTAATGTTTTTCATGTTGTCCAATTAATATTTGACACGTGGTGACGATGTTGTCATAATGATGTTATCATCCGAAAATTATAAAAAAAATCTAAAAAAATAAAAAAATATACAATTAAAATTAAAAATATTTTTATAATGTTTCATAAAAATAAAAAATTCCATTTTTATATATTTTTATATATTTTCATATAATTTATAAAAAATATATTTTATATAAAAAATTATAAAAATCAAATTTTAAATAAAAAATAAAATTCATGAATTAATTCGTTCAGTGATGAAAATTTTTTACAATTTTTACATTAAAAATTATAACTTTTTACACAAAATATTTTTTTAGAATTTTTTATATTTTTAATATTTTAAGTTTTCAGATAATAACGTTACAATGATACCATTATTAACACGATTTAATTCATGCACAATTTTATGTAAAAAAGTCAAATATAAATACTATTTTGAAAAAATATATAAACACAAAATAAATATCGAAATTAAACATAAATAGCGAAAAGTAAATTCACACGAGCACTTTATAGTATTTGGAGATGGCGAATAGGCAAGTGCAAGAGGTTGCGCGTGATGTGCACCATCGAATAAGATGGTATGTTACACGAGGCTGTATAAAACGTGACTGATGCACGCAAACATCTATATGAAGACATACACCAAAAGCCAAACCTACTGGAAAGCAAAGTACCAATCACTTTCATTTTTCAAACCCAAACCAGCCAAACCCCGTATCCATTTTTCACCTTTTGCCCGCTGCAGGAGACTACGCTTTCCAATTTTTATTTAAATTTATTCCACTGTATTTTTAAATTTAAAATAAATATTTATTTATTCATTAAACCACTCGATTAAGTTTGTTGGTATACATTTAACCAAACAAAAAAGTTTGTTTGTATATTAGAAATTTATTTTTTTTTTTGGTGAAAATAAAGTAAACCATTACAAAATACTAAAAAAAAACAAGAGGAGAAATTTCATATAACTATAAGCCCTCCTCCCAACCAAAGGTCAGTTTAGTGATATTATCAGCTTCCATGTTATCTTTTCTAAAAACAAATTCAATTAACTAATCTTCCTCATTTTGCAAAATTTGTAAAATACACCTAATTAACGTAGAATTAGATCCGTTCGACAGAGACTCTTTGATAGCTCCAATAACTTCCAAATTATCAGTCTGCATCATAACTCTATCTTGTTGTCTTCCTTGTACCAATGTGCGGTTGAAGCCAAGTATCCATTCATCATTATGATCTTTAAATACTCCACCAGCAGCAACACAACCTATATCAATTTTGATAGATCTATCAGATCTTATGTAAATCTACCTTTTTTATCCACCATCTCCACTCTTAAGATAAGTCTCACAAAACTCCCTCCCTTGCAAACAAAAAAGTATTGGTTAGCCCAACTATGCGCACCTTTGACAATTTCCTCTACACTCCACGACTCCTTTTGAAAGGTGCAAATATTACGATTCTTCCATATCCGTCAAGCAACAAGGCCAAAGAAGCAAGACCACTTGACATTCCTCCAGGTTATATTGAGTCGCTTTTCAAAGTTAGATTCAAGTCACTCCTACAACTACCTAAAAAGAAAAAAGATACCTTAAAGGATGGGATGATCAGGGACCATACATTCTTCGTTGCAACACAATCCCTTATAGCATGTAAAACATCATCTGTTTTATGGCCACGGATAAGATATCTTGCGTCACTGTCCACACCACGCCTTAGTTGCTTTACTTGAGTAAGCAACCGCTGTTTGAGAACCAGCCAGAGAAAAACCTGAACCCTTTGAAGACCCTTAACCTTCCATGGAAACTTCCAAGCTTCCTTTCTAGGATTCTATGAACTCTCCTTAATTTTACGATAAGCACTTTTAGTAGAGAAGCAGCCTGATGAGGTTCCCAACCAAGCTAACCTGTCAACCCTACTAAAAGGTGTGGAGGTGGAAAGCTAGTAATGCGTCTAATTAACTCTTTTGATAACCAAACCTAAAAAAGTTCCAAATTCCACCTTCCCTCATCTGTAGTCATCATTGCAACACAATCCCTTATAGCATGTAAAACATCATCTGTTTCATGGCCACAAATAAGATATCTTGCGTCACTATCCACAGCACGCCTTAGTTGCTTTACTTGAGTAAGCAACCTCTGTTTGAGAACCAGCCAGAGAAAAACCTAAACCTTTTGAAGACCATTAACCTTCCATGGAAACTTCCAAGCTTCCTTTCTAGGATTCTATGAACTTTCCTTAATCTTACGATAAGCACTTTTAGTAGAGAAGCAGCCTGATGAGGTTCCAGCCAAGCTAACCTGTCAACCCTACTAAAGGGTGTGGAGGTGGAGTGCTAGTAATGCGTCTAATTAAATCTTTTGATAACCAAATCTGAAAAAGTTCCAAATTCCACCTTCCCTCATCTGTAGTCATCTCCTTTAAGCAACAATCCGTGATAATATTAGCACTTGTTGGGATAAGATTAATCAGTGGTCCAATCTTTGGAATCCAGCTATCCCTCCAACACCTAATGATGTTATCAAACCAGAATATATTTTCTCTGTGATAGATCAGTTTTAGCTAAATCAAAATAGTGATTTCAGAACCACAAATCTGACGTCAAAAAATTATTTTAATATTATTTTTGGTGTTTACAGCATGTGATTATATATGTGTGAAAGTTTCGTGAAATAATTTTATCGATTGATTAGTTAATTTGATAAAAGGACTAAATCGCATAAGATGCAAAATTTATGTTCTAATTGTTTAAGTGTTTAATTACTATGATTATTTAAATGTGAAGTCCTTATGTTATTATTAGACCATGATTAGTTTAAGTAGACATTTATAGACATAATACATGCGATTTTATATTATTTTAACTAATGTTAAATAAGTAATTTAATAAATAAATTAATGTAAAAAGAATTTAAATTAGGCTATCATCTTCTTCCTGCAAAAACACCATGGAAAATTGAAAGAGAATAGCCATTACAGAAGTTTATAAGGTTCGGCCATTGCATGCTTAAATAGGTATGTGATTTTAGCTCAATTTTTGATGATTTTTATGTTTTTGTGATCGTTGTATCGAGTACTAGCTAGCCCAGGAACTATTTTTTAAAATTGCTTAATGTTTTGAAAGATGCGATTGATGAATGTTCAAGCTTTTTGCTATTTGGTGATGAATTATGAAAGTTGGATGATAGATTTTCATGTTTTGTTAAGTACTTTTTAGTGAAATTGCATAAAAGGGATTAAATTGTGAAATTTGTAAATTGAGAGGTTGAAATGTGAAATAAATGCAAGTTTTGGGCTACTACGGATTTACATAAAATTCGGCCATAAATGGTTTTGTGAGATTTTGTGTAATTTGTGATTTTTTGAAATAAAGAATAAATTGTGAAAAAATGTGAAATTATAAGGGCTAATGTGTAAAATGCCTCATTTGTGTGTTTTGGGTGAAATTGAATGAATGAGTGATTAAATTAGTTAAATTTAAATTTATATAGATCAAGAAAGAAAGAAATCGGATTTATATCGAGGGAAATCAAAAGTTATCGAGTAGTCGATCCAATCCGTCTATCCCGATTACGAGGTAAGTTCATATGTAAATAAATGTTTTTAAATTGAATTATATATATGTTTATTTGTCATTGAATTACATTGAATGTCGAATGATCAAATACGAGCAAGAATCTATAGAGTTACGACGTCCAAAAGTCTCGTACGAACCTTAGAAAGAGTATAGGATACAAATGTCAAGACATTAGGATTTCCGAGATGTGATTACATGTAAGACCATGTCTAGGACATTGGCATCTTATTGTGATTTCGTGTAAAACCATGTCTAGGACATTGGCATCGATATTTGATTTCGTGTAAGACCATAGCTGGGCTATTGGCATCGATATGTGAAAACATGTAAGACTATGTCTGGAACATTGGCATTGTATGTGATATACGAGACTTCCGAGTATCATTATCGATTCCGAATGGTTCAACAGGCAAAGTTTATATGAATATTGAAAAGGAAAGGTAAGTATGAATTTGAAAGTAGATATGTGAATTTCATGAGAAAGGATGGTAAATATGTATGTGACTAGCTATGCTTAGCTTATATGCATTGACATTGTTGTTGTTCATATGATTTTATTTGTATATGGCTTACTAAGCTTTTAAAGCTTACTTTGTGTCTTATTTCCTTATTTTATAGAGAATTGAAGCTAGCTCAGACTCGAGGATTGTCAAGAATCGTCGTCACACTATCGATCGTTTATTCGGTACTTTTGAAGCTTGTAAATATGGTATATGGCGTGTATAAGCTAGTGTTAATTTGGTGTGTTTTGAGTTGTGAATATAGTCATGTGATTTGGCTTGAGATTGATGTGGTTGTTGGAAGTGTATTAACTTATGGTATATGTTCATATATGTGCTAATTGATGAACATGTTATGCCTTATGAAATTGATCATTTTGGTATGGATGCTTAGTTGGGTAAATGGATTGATATTTAGTGAAATGATAATGGTGTTTAATGGTTGAGAAATGGTATATTTTGGTATTGAATAAAAATGGTGAATTGGTATGTTTAATGTTGGTTTTAGAAGTAAAATTGATGTTAAAATATGTGTTTTGGAACCAAGTAAATGATATGAGTTTGGCATGTTAATTTGGTATGATTTGGTTAGGCAAATGTGTCTAGAAATGGTTGAGATTAATATGGTTTGATTTATGCATGAAATGGTCATATTTTGATTGCTTATTGGATGTAAATTTGGTACCATTTGTATGCCTTAGGATACATTGGACTTTGGTGGAAAAAATGGCTTAAAACAAGCCCATTTTCATGCCACACGGCTGAGCACATAGGTGTGTGACTTGACCGTGTGACCCCTGATGCTTAATTAAAACAAGTTAGTGAGTTACACGGCCTAGGCACATAGGCGTATCTGGTGGCCGTGTGACCATGTCAGTATGTATGCCCTGTTTCCACACGGCCTGTGAGACGGGTGTGTCTAGTGGCCATGTGAGGCACACGGCTTGTCCACACGGGCGTGTGACGTTTAAAAGTTAGAAATTTTTTCTAAATTCCTAAAATTTTAGCATGTGATCGGTTTAGTCCTGAACCACTTCTAAGCATGTTTTAAGGTTTCGTAGACCTTCATAACGGACAATGTGACTACGTATGTGTGTTATTTGATTATAAATAATTTATGTTTGTTAAATGCTAAGTTTCGATTAGTAATACCTCGTAACCCTAGTCCAGCGACGGATACGAGTTAGGAGTGTTACATTCTCTAAGCAAAAGTCATACATTAGATAGAGCTATTCGAAAGGAATGAACAATTACTATGAGAGATAATAAAGGGTAAACCATCTTTCAGCTGTCGAATCCCAAGCTTGATTATTTAAAATTTCGAGCATTTACAATTTATGCTACTTACATTTTTGCCTATGAATTTCCCGATTATTTTATTTTGGTCTTTCATTTTTAATATTGATACTATTGATACCATCAAGTGATTATCGTTGCTAATATTATTTTTGTTAAAATTTGCCCAAATATTAATATTTTATCAAATTATATTATTATCAGACTTTTTTAAATCATTTCATTATTATTATCTGATGGGCGTCAAAACTACCAAAAATAATTCCTACAAAAATAACTGTAAATAGTAGTAAAGAGTGGTAGTAGGGTCGAGTCCACAAGGATTGGTATTATAATCAACTTTTGCGTTTAACTTGTGATCAGAATTTCTATTGTGTCGTGTCAATAGTCCTAGCAATAGTCCTGCCCACGACTCCAAACAGACCTGCTGAAAAATAAATAAATAAATCAAGGAAGTTTTGAAATGTTTAAAAATTAAATAATTGAAACAACATAAATACATAATTAAGTAAATTGGAAATTAAATTAAATTGAAAATTAAATTTAAATTTTGTAATCAGAGATAATAAGCCTTAGCCTTAGACTCGGTGGATTCTGGATTTAGAATCGATCTTTGAAAATTGATTTTCTCCTCCAAACAATAAGTTGGTTATAGCAGTTAAGAACGTCCAATTGCCAATTCTTCCTCTTGTAACTGGTCACCGTATGACCTGCAAACCAACATTTACCGATTATCTAATCGAGATACATGCGTTCTCGATTCAAGATTCCAACAGCCTTGCGCTTTGAAAAACCCAACTTGGATTAATGACCTCAACTGCATGAGTCGTTTAAATTACTTCTCTCTTGATTTGTTCTCGAAGATTCAAATACAGTACAGTCGACTCGTTGCCCCAATTGTCTGCAAACACAACTACAATCCAACACAGTTTTTTACTTGAAATCGAGTTAACTTTAAAGGATAAGTTGTCAATCTCGATACTTAGGAAAAAATGTAAGTACCAATTGGAAGAATTTTTAGGATGGATACATATCTCACGATTCCCAACTGAAAAGATCACCGGCCTAAAGCTAAGATGGAATTTAGTGAAGCATAGATTTAATTATGGTTTGGTTGGCTATGGATTGAATTTGAATAAAGATGATGGAAATTGGAAAAGGAAAGGACTTGAAATGCAATTAAACAAATTTTGGAAGAACAAAGGAATGAAATTGGAAGTAACAATTGTAACAGCCTAAATTGCAGTGGTGTCGGAACAGTGATGTGAGATCACTAAATTTGACGGGTGAGATTAGGAGAATTAAAATAAAATTAATATTTAAAAGTTAAGTGAAATGTTAGAAATATTTTTAAATAGGTGAAATTATAAATTAAAGAGAAATTATTAAATAATCGAGTTAAAAACGAGGTTTCGAGACCTCAATTTTATAAAACCAAGCTAAAAAATATTTTTATAAATATTTATAGAATTTTTGTAATGTGGTATTAAAATTTCGTTAGAAAATTTTATCGTTTGGGTAGTTAATTAAATAAAAAGGACTAAATTGAAAAAGGTGTAAAAGTTGCTAGATAATTAAATAGCTCAATTGTCAAATGAGGAAGGACCTAAAGTGTAAATAAGCCCAAATGAGATATTTTGGGCGGCATAAGCTGAGAAAAATCAGGAAATGGGTGAAATAAGAGGAAAATTGGAAAATTGCCAAAATTAACTAAATAAAAATAGGACTAAAGTGGAAATATCTAGATTTCTTTTGATTTTTCTTCATTCTCATCAGCTGATAAACAGCCATGAAAGAGGGTTCAAGCTGGTTTTTCATACTCTAGCTTCATGTAAGTTTAATTCTTGCTTTTTCCTTAAAATTTTTATATTTTTGGACTTTTACAATTGGGTCCAACTTACTATGTCATTAGTTTTTGATTCCATGGCTAATTTGTAAAGTTGATATGAATGAGTGCTGGAATTATATGATGAATAAATATAGAATTTAAGCTTTAATTTTGATATATGATGATTTTGTCAAGTAAAATTGATGGAAATTGATTTTAGGTCCTAATTACGGAAGAGTTTGGAATTAAGGTCTAGTGTTAAATTTCTGATTTTCAAAGGTTATGATATAGTTTAAAATGATATAATAAAGTATTAATTGAGAAAAATTAGCTCAATTGAGGTGTTAATTGAGTAAGGACTGATTTGTGAAAACCTATAAAATTTGGGATAAAATAGAAATCAACACTTTGCACTAAAATAGTTTTGAACAGTAGCAGTACTCTAACTTTGAAAAATCACCAAAAATTGTAGAAATCGAATTGGAGGATGAATAAAATATGAAATTAAATCTTATTGAGTCTAGTTTCTTATAGAAGAAATAGTGTAAACAATGGAATTGTGAATCATGAGATATAATGAATTTTGTGAGACAAGCTCAGAATGATTTTGGCTTCTCCTGTTCTAACTTTGAAAAATCATAAAAAATTGGAGGAAAATAATTAGGGACTTAAATTTATATGTTTAAAATCCTGAATGAGTCTATTTTAATATAACCAAATGGAAACATCATCTGAATCCGGTACGAGGAGGTAATTAATTTTTAGTGAAGAAGGGTCGGAACTGTCAGATAGCAGAACAGAGGTGATTTTAAAGAATAAATTGTACTTATTGGCTAAACCAAAAATTCTGAAAATTTTATGGTAAGAAGATATGTGAGTATAGTTTCAGGAAAAATTAGCGGATCTTGATTTGGAGTTCTGTAACTCAAGATAAAAATAATTTAGTGACTATGATATGGATGGACAGCTTGAATATTCATATAAGTAAATAGTGAAAATTATAGATAATGTTACTTACAAGTGTGTTATTTATACTAAGGATCTGGAATGGAGAGGAGGAGGAGGAAAATATGTGAGTGACTTATGTACAAATTGATCACATACTCAATTATATTTGATAAATGTGTTCGTTCATAATTATAGAATTGTGCAACTCAAGTGTACAATTTGTATAAAGATAGTATTTCAAATGATTTGATGAGTGAAGCTTCAATGTGAGGTAGTCTGAAATCAAGACAAATTGTTATGAAAGCATATTTAAAATACATAGATATGATTGTTATATGTTATGTGAATAGATGATGTGTAAAAGTATATGCATATGAGAAATCTAATGAAAGTTGAGCCATACATATTTCTTGGTATTTACATGAATTATATGACTAACAATGTGATAAGAATAGGTATTAGGGCTCACGATCAATTCGAATAATTATGTTTTGCATATTTATGTTGAATATAGAGGAGTGGTAAGTTAATTACCATGTTATACGAATTTATTAAATATTACATGCTTACTTTGTTTTACTTTTTCCCCTAATTAATAATGATTTGGCAAGCTCCGGTAATGCCTCGTACCCTATTTCAGTGACGGATACGGGTAAGGAGTGTTACAACAATATGCTAATCACGCACCAAATTTGGAAGAAAAAGAATAATTTTTATTTAATTCCAAATGAAAATCAAGTTTAAAATGTAATGTTTTTTTTTTTTTTCCCAAGCCACCTTAAAACCTTATTTATATACATAACATTTACTAAATTTGGCTTTAACCACTTAACACATAATTAAAACTTAATAAAAAATAAAATCAGATTTTTTCTAATTTTGGCTTTTACAAAGTCAAAAGAATCTGATGAGTCCTTGGTTTTTTCCACATTTTTTATTCGGCCTGACTTTGTTGACTATGTTGCAATTTGGTCATTTTCTGATCGTTTTTTACTCATAGCTTCCTAGTTGTATCTTTGACAAGATTAAAACATAAAATTACAAATTCAATAGGGATCAATTCAAAAATTAACCGAATTAAACACAAAAAATCATGCAAATTAACATGTTATCATTATCATTATTATCATATAGTATTATTAATTGAATATTATTATCATTATTTCTTATTATTGTTTTCGCTATTGCATTGTCATTTTATTTCATTATTTATGTTGTTATTTTGTTAATCCCATAACTTTGCCATCATCAAACATTGTAAATATTGCTACATACACTCATTTGTTTTTTGGCATAAGCACATAAAAAATAATAAAAATCGAGGCAAATGTTCACTATTTTCGGGATTCAAGAAGTCATGCTCGTAACTTATGGAGTATGGCCTCTTCCTAAAACCAAAATAACCAAACATCCTATTTAAAATTCAAGACACATAGGACTTAGGTAATAATCAAATGACGAGTATTCTTGTTTCCAAGGATTCCAGATATCGTGTCCTAACTTATGGGACATGATATTTTTTCTCAATTAACTCGAAATAAGAAGGCCCTTTTCATAAAATTTAATTTAGTTTGTGATAAATTAATCAAATCATGTAAGAAGGGGTCGTATTTTAAATTTTTTTTGAATTTTCAATTTTTGACACTAAGACATCAAGTAACCAACTAGGTACCAATTTTAGGCGTTATGAGGATACTAACCCTTCCTCGTACGTAACCGACTCCAGGACCCATTTCCTAGATTTTGTAGACCGAAAATCATCATTTTAGTAAATCTAACATTTTATTAAAATGATCAAATTTTGAGATGATCCAATCGCACCTAATAAAAATGATTGGTGGCGACTCCATCTTCGTTTTTTAAAATAAAAAGTCGATTTCCAAAGAGGTTTCAACAGAATAAAAGGTCTACCCAAAGCTTTCTTCTCTTTTGTCCATCTAGGCTTCTATAAAAAAAACCAATATGAACAAGCAAAATAGAATTAGACCTAAGAACACGAATGCAAATGAATTGGGGAATCCAATAGTCTCAACCCTATGAGAAAACTAAAAACCCAAACTAGAAATAATTTTGTCAACTTTGAAACCACTTACCCTTGTCTCCAATAAACTAACAATATCGGGTTTATGCTCTCTATTGTATTCAAAGAATATGCGAGGAAATTTCCGACTAGCACATCCCTGATAATTCCAAGAAAAAACTGCCAAATTCATAAAAATATAGAATAGAAAAGAAACTAACTTACTTCTTAGAGATATGGATACACGAGTAACCACCCAAAACACACCTAATTGCTTAAACGAGCTATACTACCCATATACACACCTGGGCACTGAGTACCAAGCCTATAGGCTACATATCCCTCCAAAAACACACATAAATCTTCGTAGAGATAAACTTGGTAATCTGCAACAAAATGTTGGATTCTGATACAATTAATGAATTTCTCGTACACCTATATCACATCTCATATAAATCTTGTACAGCGCCTAAATAACTCTATTTGCCAATTGTATCCTACCATATGTTCATTCGGGCTCAGTACACATATCAAAATAACTCTTTACAATTTAGTCTTTTTTCTCACCTTCTATACCAATTTGTAAACAATTTAAAATATATTTAAATATTGTAATTTCACAATTCAACTACAACCCTTACATGAATATACATAACTACACCATATGAACTTACTAGACTAAAGCAGCAACAAGTGAAGTGCAAGGGACTAATTCTCAAATTTTCCTTTTCTTTGTTTATCTAACGGTTGATTCAATTCTCGATCTATACAGTAATTCTTTTTAAATTATCAGTTCCATTAACCTTATAACATCTTATTCAAGGCATAAACAACTTAATTTCATTTTACACAATTTCCTTATAGTTTTGCATTTTATTCAATTTAGTCCCTAAAATTGAAACTATCATATCTTTCACATTTAAATTCCAATTTACAATCTAATTTCAAATAAATCATTCTAAAGACCAGTAATTTCAAAAATTTTATATCAAATTCAAAATATTTTCATTTTAGCCCCTAAACTCAAAACTAAAAAAATTTCAATTTACATTTTATTCCATAATCAAACTTAAGCTTACAACCAAGCTATTTAACATAAAAAAAACCATCAATGATAGAATTTCAAAACTTTAACAGTTTTACGATTTAATACTCAGGTTAGCTAGATCAAGTTACAACGATCTCAAAAATATAAAGTTTTTTAGAATCACTTACCATGCAAGGATGGAAACCTGGCAAAATTTTCTAAGAATTAACGGTGGTTCGGCCTTGGAGAGAAAAAAGATGATGAATGGCTTTCTAACTTTTGTTTTATGTTTTTATTTTACTTTAACATCTTTTATTACTAATTTAACTTAAATTTTTCACACATAATTCATTAAAAATTTATGCAGCAACTATCCCACTTATTTAAAAGTGACTAATCTCTACACAAATTCTCAAACAAAACCATTTAAACCATTTTAACTAATAAAATTCAATAGCGATTAACTTTTACGATTTTTACGATTTAGTTTTTGTACCTTAATTAACCATCTGATCACTAAAATTTTAAGACCGAAACTTAATTCACCTATATAACAACTCTGTAAATATTTAATAAAACTACTTACAGGTTTGGTTTACGAAAATGATGTCCTGATACCTCAGTTTTCAAACCACTAAATTTAGGGTCGAACCATTTGTAACTTAATTAACTGTCAAATTACCAAATTCGTCATATCAAAATTTCAATATAACGCTAATATTGACTCATAAATATTAAATAGTAAAATATTTACGAACTCACTCGTCAAAATTGGAATTCCAAAATCCTTGTTTTTGACACTACTAAAAACGGGTTGTTACAGTCGCGGTGGCGCCAACCAAACCAATAATTAAGTTTGCCAATGAAAGAAAAATAACTAAATCCACAAAGGTGATCAGAGAGAACCTCTCACTAACATCAGCCCAAATGACAAAGAAGGAGAGGAGCAAGATTCTAATGCTTACTATGCTAGGAGAGAATGAAAACAAGTGAAAAAGATAAAGAATGGAGAAAAGGGCTGAGTGAACAATGGAGAAGAAAAAGGGCAAAGGCAAGGTTCGGATGCTTACTATGCCAAAAGAGAAGCAAAAAAAGAAAGTGAAGAGAAAAAGAGACCGGATGACAACTAACACAAAATAGATTGTGCTGAGAGCTACAACAAGAAACAATGATTTCTTGAGGTTTCTTAAGAGAGAGTTAGAGAGATTTCTGTACATGTAAAAAATTAGTTATTGAATTTGTCCATTTCTATCTAATTGGTACCTAATTTTTTTCATCTTGTTAGTACTCAAACTTGGGTTTTTTACTATAATAATACAAAAAAAAAAAACCAAAATAATACAAGATAAAAATTATGTACCAAAATGGTACAAATGAGGTGGTGTCACCTATGGCAGAGGCATGACCACCCCATGTCAGTCCCCTTTTGCAGACTTTCTGTTATAAAAAAAAATTCTATTATGAAAAAAAAAGCTATTGAAAAAAACTTAATCGATGTGACGGCACCCTGGTGGAGGGTCTGCCACAGGCGGCACCGATGGTGCCATGGACAAAGGTGACACCGTTTGAAATGACCCTTCATGCAGAGTTTTTTTTTCTTTGTTTGGGGACCATTTCATTTTCGGGGCTGGAGAGAGAAGAGAAAAGAAGAGAAGAAGGAGGCGGCAGCAAAGGGAAGAAAAAAGAAAAAGAAAAAGAGAATGAGAAGAAGGAGAGAAGGAAAAAAGGAAAGAAAAAAAAGAGAAAAAAAAAGGTAATTTTTATAAATTAAGTAAGTACTTTACTTAAAGGAAGGAATAAATTTATTTTTGATGTTAATTATCATTATTGTTGATTAATTTTGATTTAATTCAGATTTAATTTTTAAATTTATTTTTTTGCAAGGTATTATTTGGATTAAAAAAAAGAGATATTTAGGTATGTTTGTATTTATTTTATATTTTCATTCATTCATAATTTAATTTTAATTTTTATTGAAGTAAAAAAGGCTAATTATGTTATATAAAAAGAATATTTTATTATTATTTTATGTAATTTATTTGTTAAGTGTGTTTTAGGTTGATTAGATATATTTTTTTATGAAATTTATTTGGCATGTTGTAATGAGATTTTTTACAAAAATAGTATAAAAAATAAAATATCGAAAAGATATGTTTATGAAAAAATAAAATACGAAAAGAAATAAAATACGAACAGCACCACTTTTTTGAAAAAAAGTGGTGTTGGCGGGTTTTTGACTAAATTAATATAAAAAATAAAATGGGAAAATAGTATATTTTTTAAAAATAATAAAAATCGAAAATAAGAAAAAAAGGAACAAAGGGTCAAAATAAGGGTTTTTTACTAAATTTATATAAAAAACACTAAAATAATACATTTAAAACATTATGTACTAAAATAATATAAAAAAATAAAATATGAAAATAGTATATTTTTTAAAAGTAATAAAATCTGAAAATAAGAAAAATACGAACAAATGGCCAAAATAAAGGTTTTTTACTAAATTTATATAAAAAACACTAAAATAATACATTTGAAACATTATGTACTAAAATAATATAAAAATAAAATACAAAAATAGTATTTTTTTAAAGTAATAAAATTCGAAAATAAGAAAAATACGAAAAAGGGCCAAAATAATGGGTTTTTACTAAATTTATATAAAAAAAAACTAAAATAATACATTTGAAGCATTATGTACTAAAATAATATAAAAAAGTAAAATACGAAAATAGTATATTTTTTAAAAGTAATAAAATCCAAAAATAAGAAAAATAAAACATTGAAATTAATAACCGAAATTTGTTTTGAAGTTACAGGTATTGCAATGGCTCGATTGATTAAAAAGGATCCTCACATATCTGATGCAACTAATAATATGGTAATATGTTGTTATTTGTTAATCACGGGTTCTATTAAAAAAAGATTTACATAATTTACGAAAATAAATCATGTTATCCTAATATTTATTTTTTGTAATTTAACACAGTCAGGACTCGTACCGCGTATTAAGGGGCCGGGTGAATGGTATAGGATATTTTCCGGATGAACAATTGATGCCCTACTTGGAGCAAGCTGGATTCGGGTCAGCAGCATTAATTCGGACGTTCGACTGCGGTACGATTTAATATCAGCACTGGTAGAGTGTTGGCGCTCGGAGACCCACACTTTTCATTTTCTTTGTAGGGAGTGCACAGTCACTCTAAAGGATGTTGCATTGCAACTTGGGCTCCCAATCAACGGGAGTCCCGTAACGGGCATAAGTGCGATTACTGAGCCGGCTACACTTTGTTATAGCCTACTAGGAGCCTCGCCCGGCAATGATGAGTCAAATTTTTCGGGCTTGAAATTTACATGGTTGAAAAGAAAATTTGAACACTTACCAGCTAATGCCACTGAAGGAGAGTTGATGTGCACTGCTCAAGCGTACATCATGCATATTATAGGGGGTGTATTGATGCCCGATGCAAACAACAACAAGGTTCATATCTAGTATTTACATCTATTAGTTGATTTAAGTAATGTTTGCTCGTATAGCTGAGGCTCCGCAGTTCTGGTTGTGTTGTATCAGGAGCTTTGTCGGATGACAAAGCCTGCTGCTGTAGACATAGGCGGATGCCTTACATTGTTGCAGTTGTGGGCTCTTTATCAGATGTCATTCTTGGCATCAGTTAGTCACCAACTATACGTATATCTACTAGTTAACAGGTGATAAAATATAACTTGTTTTTAATTAACAATTTATTTATAATGATACTATTGTAACGATACTATATTTACTTGAAATTTATTTTCGTAGATGGAGTATTTATCTGGGTATCGGGAAGTCGTACACTGTCCCGATATATTGTCTGATGATCGAACAACATGCCGGGGAAGGGGTAAGCTATCCTAATATTCGTGACATGTTACTTTGTATATCTTACTCACACCGTGTTAAATTTTAACCATGTTATTAATCATGCAGTTTATATGGATGTCATATCGTAGACCAGAAATTGCAGCTATTATACCCCCGTTTGCCTACATTCATTCTCTTATTTGGTACATTAACGCACCAATTATCAACTTCAATGTAGTCGAGTAGTACCATAGGGATCGAGTGCTACGACAGTTTGGTTGTATCCAGTACATCCCGGATTCTCCAATAGAGGTGAAGAAGGATCACGGCATCAACAAGAGAGGGAAACATGGAATGCATTAGGAGGTTGTGCACCAGAGAGTTGTTGCGGTGTGGGATAATTGGATAGATCGAAGACCTCGGATGGATATGTCTTCCAATTTGCAACCATCGTTAGAGTAAATGCAATGGTACTCTAGTATGGGAAAACCATATCTCCTTGGTGGGCAGCCGACTGTAGTCCCCCCGCACATGCAGTGACCTAGGGCATACCAGCCAGTGGCCAATATAGAGGCTAAGCCAGAGGCAAATCCTGATCCCGAGCTGGAGCCGGAGCCCGAGCCGGAGCCCGAGCAATTACATTCACATTCAGATTCAAATTCTTATCATCTGGATTTGCCAAGCAATGACTATTTCACGGGCTCGCCAGGGGGCGGATATTATTACAGGTTTGATATCTTTGTATCGTACCCATCATAATACAGCACTCCCGGCCCGTACCCACCGCATTACTTCAATTCTACTGGATTGTATCCACTGTATCATGGCACTCCTCCTGATTCAAGCTCATCAATGTCATTCGAGCCACATGATTTTTCTTCTATGTTTAGCACACCCCCACCTGCGCCTGAAAAGGATGTTGGTCGTCACGATCACCCACAACGTGAACGTCGACCTCCGCAGAGATATACCTCTAGGACCACACTATCGAACCATCAATTTTAGGGGTTTCTTGTCGTTTTGATATTACTCTAGTTTGTATTTTTTTTATATTACAAAGTTTGTAATTTTTTTGTATAAATTTAATTAGATTAATTGGAACTTTAAAAATTGGAACAAAATTTGACCATAATGCAAATTAGATTAATTTGGAGATTATAACATTAAAACAGTAATACACATTACAACATTACAACATTAATCTAATTGGAACAAAATTTGCAATATCTTTTTTTTATATAAATTAAAAACATTACAACATAAGCTCAATTCCTACCCGATTGTGACAATTGTCCAACATTATAGTTTCACTGGAGCATTTATTCCAATTATGACCAGCTAACCTGCATAATCCACAACACTTACCGTCGGATTTCTCCATAATGTCCATTTCATTATGGATTCTAGATGATTGCGGGCGACCTCTCGAATTCCTGCGTAGCCCTCTATCTAGGACAAGCTCGAAAGTTATCGGAGGCACCTCCCACGTAGACAGGTTAGGCAGGACAAGAAACTCATTTTCCCAAACACGCAACGTGCGCTCAAGCGTGTACACATCATTGACAAATTATTCAACATTCAGGTTCACTTTAGCACACGCTGCCACGACATGCGCATATGGATAATGAAGTATTTCGAACCTCCTGCAATCGCACTGTCTGTTCTGGAGATCAACTCCATAGGACCTAGGTAGTATAACCGGTCGACGATTGATGATCTCTGTAACTCGAAACATTTCAAGGTGTCGTGAATATATTTCTATATTCATTAACCTCGCCATTTGATGGTTTGCAACCATTGCATCCCTGGCATCTTCGACAAACACGTATCTTGCCTCCATCTGATTGACTTGTTACTGACCCATTCTTGGCATCAAGGTAGCTAACCTGTAGAATGTAGCCGAGAAGACAGATGAAATTGGAAGATGTCGTGTTTTCAACAACACAGCATTGATCCCCTCCACTAAGTTTGTGGTCATTTGACCATAACGAAAGCCCTCTTCAAAACTTTGAGCCCATTGCCACGGCTCCATTGTACCCAACCACTGTCGAAAAGATGTGTTCGTTTGACCCTCCATGTCACTCTCAAGTCGAGTCATTCTTTGGCAGAAAATATGTGGCACTAACTCGTATGCTGTATATGTATTAAGAAAAGATAAGTTACAGTAACTCGATAATATAAAACATTACAACTTATATTGAAAAGATAAGGTTATCATTTACCCATTTCACTACTTATCTCTTCCAGTCTACATTATTAAAATCTCGATAAAAGTTAACCATAATGTGACGGATGCAGTAAACGGATCTCTATGGCACACTAGAATGCCTAATTGCGGCAATTAATCTTTTCCCTTTATCGGAGATGATACAAATATTATCGTTACTAATAACATACTTCCGCAGGTTGGTAAAAAAGAATTCCCAAGATTTCAAGTTCTCCTTATCTACGATGGCAAATGCTATTGGGAGCATGTTCTTATAACAATATTAAGCAACCGCAAGAAGCAGGATTTGTATATATTTTCCATATAGCTAGGTCCCATCCACTTTGCACAAATGGTTTGTAGTGGGGAAATGCCCGCACACATGGATCAAACGTCCAAAACATCTGATGGAAAATTCTTTTCCCCGGCTGTAGTTGGTCATCTGGGCCGTAATAAGGTCGTGTCTGTAACTTAATGACAATCCCCTGTACTTACTCTCGCATAATAGCTATCCATCCCTGTAGCTTGTTATGTGACGAATCGTAATCTCCATACAATTGTTCCATTGCCATCTATTTAGCTATCCACGCCTTTCGATATGATACTCAATATTAGAATCGTGCATCATTTCGGTAATCAGTACCGAAACTTTAATGGTTGGCATGTCCTTCACCATTGGCATGATACATGTACAGATAGTTTTGGAATCAAGTTTTCGATGATCTTTCATCATACATGTTGATGTGCATGTATGATGCCCAACAAATTTTTGTATCTTTCACATCTGCGAATTTTGAATAAATGCAGCTCGTACCCGCCAATTGCAGCCTTCTACTGACTTCCAACACTCTCTAATATATAATGTCAGTTTAGACACTACGACTTTGTAATCCACTGATATATTCATGTTATACCGCTTAATAGCAAATATGCACTCTTCCTTACCTTTGAATCTCTGGCCTACAAATAATTCTTCAGGATCAGAATTTACAGCCAACCGATAAGCAGGAAGTATTTCAGGGTACTTTAAAAACTCAATTACGTGCACCGCGTCGGGGTCTATAAGCGACATGTCTGGCCCAGGATTATTGTGTATCATAATATGTCGCATTTGGTTCCTGACCGAAGATGCGTTAATGTTTCCATCGTCATTCACATCTTAATCGTCAATATTATTGGAGACATCGTCCAGATCGGGATCACTACCACTATCGACCTCTCGATCACAATGATCACTATTATCATATCAATCTTCACCAATCACATCAATATCGAGTGTAACATTAAGATTGATATCGATTCCATGTATAGTTGATTCACTATCTACGTATGATATTGGAGCCACCATGCACGATTCTTGAGCTCCATGTTCTTCGCCATATGCAGTGAGATCTTCATTTTGCTCAATACCGGCTAACTCAGCAAATAAGTGAATCGGTCCATTTTTGTCACTCTTATTCACACAGTAAAGAGCAATCATTGTCTCCAAGTCTTTGTCGTTTACAAGTTACATTTTGGTGAATTTGATGGGATCTGTCGAAACTGAAAACTTGTAGAAAAGTTTCGAGATCTTTCTCTCACAATGTCTAACAATTTTTGCATTAATCATTCCCTTCATATCATCCAACGATACATTTCTATTAAATCTCATTACTATTTGTTGCTGACATTCAAATATGCATCCAAGAGCTGTTGTTAAAATGATTCCATCGAAATAAACGCATACGAAAAACTATTATCCATCTTCAATGCTTAATCTGTTAAAAACTAAACAAAATTTCTAAAAAAAAATTCAACAATTTCGAACAACAAATAAATTACTTAAATAAAAAAATTTGTAACACCCCAGACCTGGCCCAAACGTTATGGCCGAATCCGGCGATGTCACATTGAAATGTTTTATCGAAAACCACGTTTTCATTGAAAAACCCTTCTAAAGAAAATTCAAGTAAAAACCCAGGCAATACTTGCTTTTAGAACGAGGTGTATTAAAAATCCTCTTTTTTTAATTATTACATGTTGAAAGTCACTTTGGAAAAATTTTCTTTAACTGCGGAAGCTTAATTTTAAAAGCAACAAGTGGTTTTAAAATAACTTGAAAAGTATTTAAAAGGAATAAATCCATGTTCCATCCCTAAGCATAATAATAAGTAATAACCAAAGAAAAGGGCCTAATTACAATCTGAACTGAAATAAAGTAAAATAATAAATAAAAAAACTAGAAATTCATGAGAAAAACAAGTCCAAATCGTCTTGCTATTTGGCCACCTCTGAGTCCCTCCATCCGTCGAACCGCCTACTTAGGGTTATTTGAGAAAAACAAAGGAGGGGGTAAGTTTTCAAAAACTCTATGTGTACAACCCTCAACAATTATATACATATCATGCAACACAAGTCATCTTGGGCCTGAGCCCAATCTAATAGCAGAACAGTATTAAAGCAATCAAGTGCAAAAATCCTACTCATCTAGCCTCTACACACCATCTCCGTCCAACCCTACACACCATGTAGGGATATAAATATCGATCCTCCCATCCCATACACACCAATGGTAGCACCGGTTGCGGTGTTACCTATCGTTGCAGCAAAGCTGCTAATCATACATTGGGCTTAAAAAACCATCGGTGGATCCATAGCTGTCAAGCAACCATGTGATCCTCAAATTCTTCCTCTGTTTCATCAATCCCACCTATATGCAACATACATCTCATGAATGCAACATACACATTTCCACACATTAAGCACCTAGGGGTATTTTAGTCATTTCACTACCCAGGGTATTTTGGTAATTCTACCTTACAAGGGCATTTCAGTAATTCTACCCTACAAGGGTGTTTTAGTAGTTCTACCTTACAAGGGTATTTTCGTAATTCTAACCTACAGGGGTATTTTCGTAATTTCTTAATAGTACGGGTTTTAATTACGAACTTTGGCCAATCAACAAGTCCTCGCGGCTAAAGTGAACAGACACTATGCACCAGGTAGGATTCAAGAGAAGAAGAGGTGGGTCACTAGGACCGCTTAAGTACCAAGCTCTTCCTAGATCCAATCTTAGACATGCATACATCCATTGCCATACTCTAACCTTGCGACTTGTCCACAGACATGTTTGATTAATTAATTAAGTTTTATGTTGCTTGAGAGTACATTAAATCTAGGCCTAGAGTCAACCATAAAACCCTAGCAGTCTACATGCTTCTCTAAAATCACATATGGCCCATCAAACCCAATCATGTCCATATGCCCATTAGGCCCATTCACAAATATATAGCCCATCAGGCCCGATCATGTTCAAATCATTCAACCATCGATACTAACTCATCATTTAATATCACTTATCAACTTTTGCCGATTTGGGCCCACGAGCCCGTCGGGCACATTTAGCCCCCTTCTGGCCCGGTTGGCCAACAGTGGCCTGAGACCATGAGATCGCTCTCTTGGCATCGGTAGTCGTATCAGTGTTTCCACACGAATGTTCGCACGCTCATGTAGTTGCCGGCGCCAACCTTTCTGCTTTTCGAAATTTCAGCTTTTGCCGATTTGTCGTGTGTGAAGTGTATGTACACACCTGGTTAATAAGACGTGTTACACTATCCTTAGCCTTGAACATACAACCAATACCAACCTCCAATCAATCACACACTTAACCATAATATTTACCAAAAACCAAAGCCTTACCATAACTTTACAGTGTGCCACCAGTTCTTATAGCCCCTCCTTAGATACTATTCTCGAATATCCTTAGATCTGCATTAATCCTAATGAAATCATAGGTGACTTGTTTCCACTTAAGTCACCCTTTCTCTTACTATAAACTATTTGGCCAACATATCCCAAAATCAAGAACACTTACCCAAAAGCCGAAACGAATGGATAGTTTTTTGGCAGAAACTTGTAGATCCCTATCACGTTTACGATCTTTGAACCCTACCCTTGTTAATACAGGGTTAACGACAAAAAAGAGTTAGATAGCCCTCCGGCTTTTACCAAAACACATTAAGGATGTTTGACTAAGTACTTACCGAATCTAACCTTTGATCTTGCGGCCTAGGTAGCTACTGAACGAGATCTGACTTTTAAAACTTGATTAAGAGTAGCTAACAGCAACCGATTTGTGATGGAGGGAAACAACAAGGAACCGGCAAAAAGATAGGACTATTCGATTATAAGGGAGTATTCGGCTTTTAGAGAAAGAAGAAGAACACAACACCAATAGGGATTTCGGCAAAAAGGAATGATGGTTATTCGGCAATGGAAGAAACAGAATGAGAGGGAGAAGAAGAAAAGTAATGGAAAACCAAAGAACCATTCAAAGGAATTCGGTACCTCCTATTTATACACAAAACCGAAACTCTGCCTACCTCCAAAGTCCCAATCGGCTCCAACTCTTCCCCATCTCATCTCCTCGTTTTTCTCCCTGATAACTCCCCAATCTTTTTCTTAAATTTTCTCTTCTGATCACTCTCCTTAGAGTCCATCATCACTCCACTTCCAACTTTCTAGAAGGCCAAAATTAAACTCTTAAAAAAAATACTAAACTAGGATTCGAACCTAGGATCTCCTTACTGGCCCATAACGCTACCTTCCTATACCTTAAGTTGCGTCACTTAGCCACTCCACCATAAGGCTCTTTAATGCCATTTTTCCCTATTTTTATTTAAAAGCCCGACTACTCATCGCCCTAGTTCCTTTAATAATTAATTAAAAATTCCCTCTCCTCAAAGTTTGAACCCAGAACTTCTCTAACACCCCTAGACACTCCAAATTTATTAAACCATTAAAGCCAACATGTCATTTGTCATTTTCTTGCTTACTAAAAAAAATTATGAGACCTAAAGCCTAAAGTCCAATTCATCTAGGCCCAAAATTCGGGGCGTTACAAAATTAATTAATCAATCTGCAATTTTTTTCATTCATAACCTCATACTTTTTCAGTTCTCATTTTGTACTAACAATAATAACTAACAATAATTAGGGTTTTTTTACTAACAATAATAACCAACAATAATAATAACTTTTTACTAACATTAATAATAATTAACAATAATAATAAGGTTTTTTACTAACATTAATATTAACTAACAATAATAACTAACAAAAAAAAAAATACAAATCAACAATAATAATAACAGCAAAAACACAATTACAATATAAAAATCCATTATTTAAAAAAATTTATACCTTCTCTTTTCTATTTTTTCCTCCTTTTTCTCATTTTCCTTCTTCTTCTCTTCTCATTTTCTTTCTTTTTCTCTTCTTTTTCTTGCCGTTTCTTTCTTTCGGCGCAGCAACTTCAGCTGAAGGGGGTATATAAACCCATGTAGGTGCCGCCTGTGCCAAAGGCACAGCCAGTGCCGCCTTTGGCATCCCCTCCACCCATTTTTTTAGTTTTTGCCAGCTTTTTTTTATAATAGAATTTTTTTTATTACAAAAAGTTTGCAAAAAGGGACTGACATTAGGTGGTCACGCCTTTGCCATAGGCGGCACCACCCCATTTTTACCATTTTGGTACATAATATTTGTCTTGTATTATTTTGGTTTTTTTTTTTTTGTATTATTATAATAAAAAACCCCCTCAAACTTGTATTTTGTCACCTAGGTTAGTACATTTGCACTAACATTGTTTGTTAGTGTTGATGTGACTTTGATAATTAATCTGATGGTAACACATGGCAACCTCTAAATATGTCAGTGGCAAATATAAAATTTTTAAAAAATAAAAAATAGTTAAAAATATATAAATTAATAAAAATTATAATTCTTTTTACATCAAGAATTAACTTGAATAAATAGTTGTCTAGATACATTCAAATTCTTTTTAGGTGTGTTTACAGTAATTTTATATATTTTTAATTTTTTTGTAAAATATCAATTTCTTAGGTTATTATTATTTTCAAAAAAATATATAAAATATAAAATTATAAATTTATGAAAATACATACAATTGGAAAAATATATAAAAAAACCTATAATATTTTGAAAATGTATAATTTATAATTTATAAAAAATTTAAAATTACGAATTTATGGGAAATATATAAATATTTAAAAGAATTAAAAAATTATAAAGTATATATAAATCTATAAAAGAATGGTTATGGTTGTCCAAATGACAATCATTTGTGTACATTATGTAATTTTTTTATTTTTATTAATTATATATTTCAATTTTTTAAAGTTTATATACTTTTAATTTTAGAATAATAATATAAATAACCTATTATTTTATAAAAATTTAAAAATACATAAACTTACTAAAGAATACATCTAAAATGAATTATACTTTTTATTAATTTATATATTTTTAATATTTTTTAACTTTTATTTATGTTTTTTATGACTATCAAAATAACGTCAATATAAACTGACTATATTAGTATGAATATATCAACCTAAATGACTAAATACAATTCAATACCAACTAAATCAAAAGAAAAAAAAAATCTAACTAAATGTAAATCAACAAATTCAAACAGCAAAATATATATTAACCTTAAAAAAAAATTACAATTTTGATGTTCTCAATCTAAGGGATTGGGTGGAGTTAGAGTCAAAATTGACAGCGCTAAAAGCAAAGAAATAGATGTTTGGTTTGTGTTTTGAGCTTTGTACATTAGCCGACCTTTCTCAACTCCAAATTACCAAAAAATATAAAAGTGGATGCATTTGGCATTCCAAACATGAGGTTGGAATTTTTAGATGAAAATTTCAACTCCCTACTCCCCTTTCACTTGGCCATTTCCAAAAAAACAAAATCATAAAATAAAATTACAAATACAAAATTTTACACCCCAAACATTTGTTTAATGGGACAAGACACAGGAGTTACAGATTAGAATGGAAAGAATTAAATAAAACTAAAATGCATTTTCCAATCAGTTCATGGAACTATCCAACCTCCAAAAACATCTCAAATTCCCCCTAATCTACTTAAAAAATAATTTCAAAGGACAATTAAGAGAAGAACTAAAACCCCAAAAAAAAGAGAAAAAAAATATCACAATTTGGAGCAAATGACCACTTTGTGCACATTATGCTACGGTGTGGAGGACCTAGGTGGGGTTCTAGATTCCGTAGGAGTAAGACCGTCGGATCCTTTTGACCGATCATCAGACGATTGTCGTAATCCATCGTCAGTTTCACCTCGATTCATATCTTCAATCATTCGTACCACTTCTTGCATGGCGGGTCTTTGATCGGGCACAGTTGATACGCAAGTCATCGCAATTTGTAACAGCTGCACCATTTCCTCTTCAATGCTATGATATCTCATTAACTCCACATCAAAAACCTCTGCAGTCCATTCCTCTCGAACCACAGATTGGACCCAACGAGGGAGATCGATCCCCTCTTCCCCTAAAGATGCTTGATTAGGTGCTTTGCCTGTTAATAATTCTAGTAATAACACTCCAAAGCTGTAAACATCGGACTCGAACGTAACTTTGCAGGTTTCAAGTATTTCAGGTGCTCGATAGCCTACAACACGACTAGGAGGAGTGGTGTTGCCAAAGAGTGGATTGAGACCAAAGTCGGAGATACAAACTTTGTGGTCTGATCGTAAAAGAATGTTGGAGGATTTAATGTTGCCATGTACCAGTTTTGCTGAAACATGGAGGTGTTCTAAGCCCCTAGCCGTGCTTAATGCTATCTTCATTCGGTTGTCCCAGTCCAGCGGTATTCGGCCTGAGCCTCTGCTGCCTGTAACATTTATCACATAATGACGCGGTTTAATTCATTACCAAACTACTAAAACACAACTGTTCTAATTTGCCAATTGGAGAGGGGGGTGCAATTTTCTTTATTAACCAAAATGTAATTAATGATCAATCAGATACAGATACACTATATTATTGTTAACTCATTATTTTAATTAATACTAAATTACATCATGCCTAATAAATATATTTATTAAAAGTTTATAAAATTCATTATGTCACGGTAATTATTGAAATTTTATAAAAATATTTTTAAAAAATACCATCATAAAAATAATCTGTTTTGTATATATAAAAATAATAATTTAGTAATCTTTAAATTAAATTAGTGTTTGGTTGACTCAAAAATTAAAATATAAAGTAAGGTATTAAAAGTTTTTATAAATATAAAAAAAACATTAAATATTATTTTTATACATTCATTATACTAATAATTTGAATTGGAAAAGCAAACTTAAAAACCCAAACCCTTTGTTTTTCCCACTGGTTCCTTGAGATGAAAGGGAAGTAAACTAGTGATGAAAAAAGCCTTAAAAGGAACCCACAAGTGTTTTTTGATTACACTGCAAAAGGAGTCGTCATTTCACCAACACCCATGTCTCCATCAATTTCACTCATTTGGAACCCTCAACACTATATGTAAATGTATGGGGATGAAAATTTGGTGAATCAGAGAAGAATGAATTATGAAATGCACATTACATTGAAAGAAAAATCAAATTATGATTTGATTTTTTAAGCATTTGCATGAAAGATAGCTTCTTAAGCCCCGAAAAGAGATGAAATTAAACAGAGAAGCTTACCGTGAAGCAGGGCAGATAAGCTACCATCATGCATGAAGTCGTAAACCAGCAATTTCTCGTCTATGGAGTAATAGAACGCTCTCAATGGAACCAGATTTTCATGTGTGATTTTACCCACCATTTCCATCTGCATTTCGAACTCCCTTTTACTAACCGCCACGTCTTTTAACCGTTTAACTACTACCGTCGTCCCCTCTTCTAGCACCGCCTTGTACGACGTTCCCACGCTGCCTTTTCCCAACACTTCCGCCGATGCCCTCAACAAATCCTCCAAATCGAAACTGTAAATCCCGCCTTCAAAGAACACCAACTTGTTTCTTTCCCCTTCTGTGGACGGCCCTCCGATTATTTCATCTTTTGAAGACGAAGTTCCCGCCTCCGCTGACTGAACATCTCGTGTTGTCATCGGCGTAAAAGGCTTCTGCTGCTTCGGAGGCCGTCGTGGCCGTTTACAGAGGCAAAGAATGAGGACTAATAATAACAATAGTGCTACAATTGCAGACCCCACGGCAATGCCAATAATGGCGCCCGTGGAAAGCTTCCTGGACTTCCTACTGGAAGTTGTAGGGGGAATGGGCTCGGACGGAGATGGAGCCGGAGGAGGGAAAAATGGGTTACATGGCGGCAGTGGGCCTCCACAAAGACCGAGATTCCCGGCAAATGATGATTCACGGAATTTAGATAACGAGCCGGGAATTGAACCGTTAAGGTTGTTATTAGAAACATTGAAATCATCTAAACCGTCGGAGTTGATGGTCGGGAGAGAACCGGAAAACTTGTTGTTTTGCAAGAAGAGCCGGGTCAATTGAGTTAAATTGTTGACGGTGAAAGGGATTGGACCGGTGAAATTGTTGGAAGAAATATCGAGCCGTATCAAACGAGTCAAACGAGTCAGACTAGGAGGGAAGGGGCCGGTGAACTCATTATCTTGTAAATAAAGGCTACGGAGGAGAGTGAGGTTGGAGAAGTCGGCAGGGATAGGACCGGATAAACGGTTGGCTCGTAGACTTAAAACTCGGAGTTGGTTTAACCTACCGACTGTGTTGGGAGGAATAGAACCGACGAGTCCCACACCTGGGAGACGAAGAGTGTAGACGAAAGAGCGGTTGGCATCGCATTCGACACCGACCCAGTCGCAGGCTGAGGTGGATGAGTTCCATTGAACCCGGTTCTCGTGTTTGGTCTGTGAAAGGAAAGCAAGGAGAGCTTGCTTGTCCTCAACTGGTTCCGAGCTTACTCCCAAGCTTAGTACCAGAACTGAAACTAAAAAAACACAGACAAAATTTATTACCATTTTGGGATTTTAATTGAAAAATGAGGGGGAAATGCTGCTGTATTAAGCCCTTAGTTTTGGTCGGCTGCTTGCAAGAAGCGGAAATGATTCTCGGTGAGAGGCCATAAAAGAAAGAGAAATGAGACAGAGAAGGGGGATCACGAGTTTATACAGTTGAAACAGAAATAAACCCGAGTTAAAACTGAAGGGGAGAGAGAGAGAGAGAGGCTGGCGTTGGATCGGCAGCCTTTTATTTTTACTTTCCATATATTGTCCCACACACTCCCGCTCCTCGTTGAAATATTATTTTATTAAAATAAAATAAATAATTATAAAATTATAAAAATCAAATTTTAATAATTTTAATATTAAAAATATAATCTGTAATAGATTATTAATAATATTATTTAAATTATAATATAAAAATATTAATATTCAAACTATAATGAAATTTTATATTATTTTAATATTAATTATTTTTAAAATTAAATAACATTAATATAACTTATTTTAAATTAATTAAATACTTTCAAATATATTTTATAATTACATTAGTTTTTCAATTGTTTGAAGAAATTTATTATAAAATTTACACAAAAATTAATATTATAAATTTAATATACACAATTGACCTATGTATCCGCATAATAATACAAATTAGTTATTAACTATGCTGATACTTTTTATTGATATTTCACTCAACACCTTTGAATTTAAGGTAGTAGCGAATTGAATATTGGTATGTGTCTTAATAATAATAATAAATAATTTTTTTAAAAAGGAAAATAAGTAAAATTATTTTTTAAAAATTTAAAATTTAGACAATCATTTATTTAAGTTTATTCTGCATGTGTATTTTTAATAATTTCAAATAATAATATATTTTTTAAAATAAATTCCAAGTTTTTATAATATAAATTGCATGTTTTTTAAATAAATTCGAGTGGGCGAGAAAAAGGCATACTAACACAATCTAAAATTTTCTTAAATTGATAATTAAACAAAATTTTGATTAATTAGAGAATTAATAAAACTTTCTCGAGCATAATTAAAAATTCAAGTATAAACTATTTGGTATTTTGGTTAAATATATAAAAATTGCATTTTAAATTTTTATACAGTTAAATATTTAAATATTTAAAATGACTATAAATAATGTAAGTAATGAAATATAAAATTTATTTTAAAACCTCGAATTAATTTTAGAAAATATTTTTATATTATTATTTGAAATTATAAAAATATATATAATTACTAGAATTATATGTATACAATGAATATGAATAATCATTTGTCAAAGTTTATTGTACACGTGAAATAAAAAAAATTCTTAAAATTCAAAAAAAATTTTAAAAAAATAATTTATTTTCTAAAACACCTAAAATATTATATATTATGATTTTAAATTATAAAAAAATATAAAATTACTAGAAATACATGTTCATAATGAACTTAGACAACGTATTGTCCAAATTCAAATGAGTCTAGACAATTACTTGTCCATACATATGAATTAAAAAGATTCTTAATTTCTTAATATTTTTAAGAAAATTTTTTATTAAATTTTGAGACATGTGTCAAAATTCTATTGGCTATGAGCCCAAAATCTAATTGTATTAGTCAAGTATCAATAAAAGGTACCAACTTGATTAAGGGTTTTGAAGTTTAGGCACTAAATAGGTTCACAAAAAAGTTTTGATACTAAATAAGTACAAGTTATCAAGTTTAAGGCCACAATATATATTAGGTTTAAATGCCAAAACAAGCCCTTCGAAAATTATTAAAAAAATCAATTGAGTCCCTCAACAAAAAGTACACCTAATTGATCCCTTTGAAACTAATTTTTTGTCCAAGCCTTTAACAAGCCGTTAACTTGGCGTTGACTCAACAAAGTCGGACACATGTCGAGTTATGAATGGTACACATGTTATTATGATGTAAAAATAATTTGAACAAGTGAAAAGATCATTTTTAACACGTGGATTTAAGAAGAACAACCATAATTTAAGGGTTAAAATTTTGGGTTTAGGTGGTCACCATCCTCATCAAATCCCTAATCTAATAAAGAAGCGCAAAACAAGACTAAGGCAACACATTTTCAATCAAAAACGAATAAAGTAGACACACTTGTACTATTATTATCTATAAGCATAAAAAAATAAAACCATCATGCATAAATCTCCCTCAAACTAAAGAGAAATAAATCATCACACTAATGAACACAAAACTCATGTACCTGCTAATCCTTTCTCAACAACAAGTATATATCAATCTTGTACAGGCCCAAAATTGCCCGGGCTCATCAGTAACTAAAAATAAATAACAATGGTCCATCATTATACAAGGTCCATATTACAAAACGGGCCACGGGCCCAATACCCAATTTAGCAAGCCCAAACTACAACCGATTACAAAATACTCAATAAACCACAAACATCAGCCCAATTACATTAGGCTCAAACACAAAATATGGCCCAAAAATTAAGTGGAATCAGAAAACTCTAAGGTTCCCTTCTCTCTCGCGTCCCAACCTGCCCCATGTACACCCTCGGTGCGCACAACGTGCGATGACGGCTCCTCCACTGATGTAGCACTGAAATGGCAAGGTTTCTCCCTCCGTTGACCCTCCATAGACCTACAAACAAGAGCAAAAGGGACAGGCAACAGAGCCAAGAACAGCAAAAACAAGACTAAACAGTAGGCAAAAATACAAAAATACGATGTATGATTTTGGCTATAAAAGCCCGAAACCCTCAATGTAATAGGGACGGTCATTTTTGAATGCAAAAACATTTTAGAAGCAAAATTCCAAAGGTGATATTTTTAGTCTCGCTCTTCTTAGATCGGTTCATTTTTCCTTTTTTTTAAGAATAATAAAAACTGATAAAAGCAAAAAACTCACCGACGGACCTTTTCTTTCCGCAAACGGAGTCATTCTCTTGCGCCGAAGCCTAGAACCCTTAGGGTTCGGTTTATGGTTTCCAAAGCGCGACAGTTCCTTCAAAGAAATTCAATTTTTCTTGGTTTTTTTTTTCATTTTTGTCGAATAGAAGGCTATTGTTTTTAAAAAAGGGGATTCAAAAACAAGGCTTTTGGACTCTCTGGTCGTCATGAACGACGACACCAGCACTGACAATCGACAGCCGATACGGTGGCGGATGATCGGTCTAGTGATCGGATACTAGAAAGTGAGAAAAATTAAAAGGGTTTTGTTTTTTTTTTTTTTTTTAGAAGGGTGTGAAAATGAAGAAAAAATCTAAAATTTTTGGTTTAAATAGTGGTACAAAACAGTACCGTTTTGGCTTAATGCCTATTAGCACAAAACGACACCGTTTGGTAGTGGAGCCCCATGATTCGACCCGCTCCATTTAGGATCCGGCTTTTTCTTAAAGAATGGGTTATTTACGTGTTTGATCCCTCTATTTTTCACCCATTTCTAATACAATCCGATTCTGTTTGTTTCATTTATTATTTTTCCTTTTAATTTTATTTCGTTTTCAATTCTGTCCAAAGACCGTTTGAAGAGGCCGACATCCGAAACGTTGTTGTTTTGAGGATAGGAAATAATTACCCAATTGTCCCCCGCCTTTGTTTACGCGTTTAACTTTAGTCCTATTTCCCTTTCTTTTATCTTTTTAAATCTGCCCCGTTTAATTTTAAAATTTTTTTTCTGGGTCTTGTATGAAGCAGTGCATTCTGAAGACAGGGAATAATTTCTTGCTTAATCCTTGTACCTTTGGGCGCATTACTTTTAGGCCCTGTTTCTTTGCTTTTATTCCAAATTCGACCATTCAATTTTGTCTTTTTCTCTAAATTCAGTCTTTTACCATTTTTTTTTACATATTTAAAATTGTTCCTTTTATTTTATTTTCCTCTTTTGTAGTGCAATTTTTTGTTTCATTTTATTTTCTTTTTTTTTCTTTCGTTTTTTACTACCCATATTTTTTTACTTATTTCGGTCTTTATTACCTTTTTATTTCAATATATTTTTTATAGGTTCTTATTGTTTTTGTCAATATTTGCATGATGATCATTATTAGTATTATTGTTATTACTATTATTATTATCATTTTCATTGTCGTTATTATTATCCTATTATGCACTTTGGAATCGTGACCTATTATTGCCATGATATTTGTATTTTTTATTGTATTTTATTTCTAAATCATGTTACATTATCATTATTCATTGAACCCACGTTCTTTATGTTTTGACTACTTTTCATACAACATCCGATTAAACTAAACATATCGTTTTAAACGTGACGTTAATTTTCACCTTAAAATTCATAAAAAAGGGATTCTTTAATAAAGGCAATATTCTGTGTTTGGAAGTTCGAGAGATCATGCCCTAACCTATTGGGTTTCGATTTTTCTCGTTTGATCCAAATGACCGGATAACCTTCTAAAATTAAAATGCATAAGTTTTGAAAATCAAAAGACAAGCTTATTCTTGAGGGTTTAAAATGTTGTGTCCTAACATACTGGATGTGACATTTTATTACTTCGGGATAAGAAGGTCTTTCATATTCGCTTCGATTTATCCAAGCATTCGATTTATCTAAGCATCCTTTTAAAATTAACATCAATAAAATAGGGATCGTATTTTTAATTCCTTTCAGATTTTTAATATTCGACATCAAGACATTAATTAATCAACTAGGTACCAATTTTGGGCGTTACGAGGGTGCTAACCCTTCCTCATACGTAACTGACTCCCGAAACCGTTTTCTGAATTTCGTAGACCAAAATCGACGTTTTAGTAAAGCAAAACATTTTATTAAAACGATCAAATTTTACAAGGTGATCCGATCACAACTCATATAAAAAAAGGATTGGTGGCGACTCCCTTTTTTCGTTTTCAAAATAAAAGTCGACCCCGTTTTTTAAAAAAAATGGTTTCCACCAATCCTAAACCATGATTCAAGTGAATGACTCATTGTTAGTATTCGGTATGATTAACAATTCCTCTAAATTCAAGATCGGGGCTAATTCAATTTCAGTGTTCATTTGAAGTATTTTAGGGTTCGATTAAACTAAGGCAACTACTTCACTTGGATACCGATATCTTAGGTTTCGATTGAAGAGACTTGGGGGGGTTGAATCAATACTTGATTTAAGGTGAGTTTGGACGGGCAGTGAGTTTTAAAAATAGCGGTGGCGGTGAGATTAGATACTGTAGCAATATTGTAGCGTGAGACAAAAAGTAGGCTAAACGCACCGCACCGCACCCAATCGCTCATCCAAACCCACCCTTAGGGTTTCAAAAACAATGATTTTTGAGTGTTAGGTTAAGAAATTCATATGTATTGACAATTAGGATTCTTAGGAGTTTTTACTTTTGCTCTCAAGATTTTGATTTTGATTTTTCGAAGAATATAAAACTCTCAATCCTCTGAAGATTTTGTTTCAAATTAGATTTTCTATTATTAATTAATGTTTTTTCTAACTTAATAAAAACAATTCATTTTTTATTTTCCATGTCACTAAAATTCTTTAATTCAATTTCTATATTATAAAAATTTTACTTTAATAAAATACCACGTGTACCATTCATAACGCAACACGTGTCCGACTTTGTTGAGCTAACATCAAGTTAACAACCCATAAAGGGTTTAGACGGAAAATTAGTTTGAAGGGGCTCAATTGGATGCATTTTTCGTTGAGGGGCTCAAATGATTTTTTTAATTATTTTCGGAGGGCTTTTTTGACATTTAAGCCTATATATTAACCCATTTAAATTTTGTCTCACAAATTTAGTCATTTGTACTTAATTGAATACCTAAACTTAGAACATGTCAAATGCTTTAGTATCTTCTTTATACCACCGTTATAATGAGATGGCGTGACATTGACAACGAATAATACAATGTCACATGCCAGCTTCAATTATGACGCGCAGCAAGCATGAATAAAAAATGGGTTATAGTGTAAATCTGCCACATTATTGTTGTCGAAACCATTTTTATATTTTGAAAAAACGGGGTCAACTTTAAGAAAAATGAAAATGGAGTCGCCACCAATCCTTTTAGGTGTAGTCGGATCACCTTATAAAATATTTTATTTCAAAACATTGATTTTGGCCTACGAAAATTCAAGAAAACAGATTAGGGAGTCAGTTACGTAGGAGGAAGGATTAGCACCCTCGTAACACCCAAAATTGGTACCGAATTGATTAGTTATTGTCCTAGTGTCGAAAATTCGAAAAGATTTTAAAATATGATTTCTTTTAAAAAATTTGAGCAATTTAAGTTGGGGCTTGAGATTCCTTTGTTCCAAAAGAATACAAACATCACATCCAGCACGTTAGGACACGATGTTTTAAATCCTCATAACTAAATTAATCTCATAATTCATTAAAAGGATATTTAGTTATTTAGTCAAGCGGAAAATTGCAACCCAGCACGTTAGGGCACTATTTTCTGAATTTCTAAACATAAAACATTACCTTATTTAAGAAAAAATTTTGGATAAAATATGGCAATTAAATGAAATATATTTTTTAAAACAATGATTTGAGTAAAATTTAAAAAACAATTTACTAAGAGTAATACTAAAAAAATTATTAAAAATGAAATAGTTTGATATGATACTAAAATTATTAAAAAATAAAATATAAAAAAATTAAAAATCAGGGAAACATGGATTAAATCAAAATAAAAAAGGGTTGAAAAACGAAGATGAACAAAGAATAAAATAAGAACAAACCGCCGAAAATAAGAACGTAAGAGGGAGAGAAATTTGAGTGAAAGCTCTTAAGAATTTTTATTGTTTCCCCAAAACTCCAGTCAAGTCCAATGAAGGGAGAGGCCTCTATTTATAGTTAAGCATCCCCAAATCCAACGGTACAGATCAATTGCATCAACGGTTAAGATTAAAGGGTATCTACAAATTAAATCTCTAAGATTACAAAATCATATATTCTAAGATTGCATATCATATCTAAGATTGTATCATATCTAAGATTGCATATCATATCTAAGATTGCATATCCTTGAAGATTATATTTCCATATGAGTCAAGCTTGTAGATGGACATTAAATCTTTTCAAGTAATGGGTCATTCCGATCGGGCCAAATTATATATTTTTAATTTTGGACTGGACTTGGACTTTGTTTTTTTTTTTTTGGGGTTTATTATTTTTTGTGTGGGCCTGAGCTAAATTGGCCTATTATAGCTACCCCTCTTTGCTCATTGTCGTGTAACGAGAATGGAGTAAATACTAAAAAAAGCCAATTTTGCTCGGTCCTGTTGGATTCTGACTTCTTGGTCCTTGTCTTCTTCAAATAACTTCCAACCCTTCTGCAATTTTAGAGGTATTAGACTATAAGTCTGACGGCTTCAATCTACTTCTGCAACTTCAGAAAGGTAATATCCGCTATCTTTATTCTGCTCCACTGCAAACTCAGGGAGACGAGACTGATGTCTTTGATCTGCTTTACTGCAACTTCAGGAAGGCCAGATCTTCTATCTTTAGTCTGCTCCATAACAAACTCAGGGAGACAGAATTGGTGTCTTCGATCTTCACTGCAACTCCAGGAAGGCCAGATCCGCTATATTTAGTCTACCCCGTTGCAAACTCAGGGATGCCAAACTGGTATCTTCGATCTGTTTCGCTATAATCTCAGGAATACAAGATCTACTATCTTCAGCCTGCTCCACTGCAAACTCAGGGACGCCAGACTACTATCTTTGATCTGCTTCGCTACAAACTCAGGAAGACAAGATCTGCTATCTTCAGTCTGCTCCACTGCAAACTCAAGGATGCCAGATTTTCAATCTTCGATCTGCTCCCTGCAAACTCAGGGATTGCCAGATTTGCTATCTTCAATCTGCTCCCTACAAACTCAGAGATTGTAAGATCTGCTATCTTCGATCTGCTCCCTGCAAACTCAGGGATTGCCAGATCTGCTGTCTTCAACCTGCTCCTTGCAAACTCAAGGATACCAGATTTTCAATCTTCGATCTGCTCCCTGCAAACTCAGGAATTGCCATATCTGTTATCTTCGATCTGCTCCCTGCAAACTCAGGGATTGCCAGATCTGCTATCTTCGATCTGCTCCCTGCAAACTCAGGGATTGCCAGATTTGCTGTCTTCAACCTACTCCTTGCAAACTCAAGGATGCCAGATTTTCAATCTTCGATCTGTTCCCTACAAATTCAGGGATTGCCAAATCTACTATCTTCGATCTGCTCCCTGTAAACTCAAGGATTGCCAGATCTGCTGTCTTCAACCTGCTCATTGCAAACTCAAGGATGCCAGATTTTCAACCTTCGATCTGCTCCCTGCAAACTCAAGGATTGCCAGATCTGCTATCTTCAATCTGCTCTCTGCAAACTCAGGGATTGCTAGATCGGCTATCTTCGATCTGCTTCCTGCAAACTCAGATATTGCTAGATCTTTTGTCTTCAACCTACTCCTTGCAAACTCAAGGATACCAGATTTTTAATCTTCGATTTGCTCCTTGCAAACTCAGGGATTGTTGGATCTGCTTTCTTTGATCTGCTCCTTGCAAACTTAGGGGTTGCCAGATCTGCTGTCTTCAACCTGCTCCTTGCAAACTCAAGGATACTAGATTTTCAATCTTCGATTTGCTCCTGCAACTTCAGGAAAGTCAGATCTGCTATCTTCAATATGTTCCCTGCAACCTCAGGGATGCCAAACTCAAATCTTCGATCTGCTTCTGCAACTTCAGGAAAGCCAGATTTGCTATCTTCAATCTGCTCCCTGCAACCTCAGGGATGCCAAACTCAAATCTTCGATCTGCTCCTGCAACTTCAGGAAAGCCAGATCTGCTATCTTCAATCTGCTCCCTGCAACTTCAGGGACGCCAGACTCAAATCTTCGATCTACTCCTACAACTTCAGGAAAGCCAGATCTGCTATCTTCAATCTGCTCCCTACAACCTTAGGGATGCTAGACTCAAATATTCGATATGCTCTTGCAACTTCAGGAAAGCCAAATCTGCTAACTTTAGTCTGCTCCACTGCAAACTCAGGGAGGCCAGACTGGCATCTTCGATCTGCTCCTTAAACTTCAGGAAAGCCAGATCTGCTATCTTCAGTCTACCTTACTACATTGTCCTCTAGAGGACATAACCTGTAGTATGGGTATATGCTTATGCCTAATGATTAGGATGCCATAATTGAAACGAGTCATATACTCCTATTTAGACATGCTATAACATATGAATACAAAAAATGCTATGAGAATGATTCCTATTTCAGGTGTTGTCACTCATTTATTCATCAAGATTTCATCTTTGTTCCTCCTGAAGTATCATATTCTTCTCAAATAATTTGCCCTATGAAAATTTTGGGGCTTACTCTATTTGATCCTTGGGGACACAAGGTTTGTACTACCTTCAAGCCAACCCACCAAGATTATAAGATTTGATCCATTCCTACAAGATTTGTTTCAACTTCAATATATTCGATCGTAATTTAGGGTTTTTAAATCCTTTTCCATCAATTTGGTTTATCATATTGCTCACCGAAGGCTATGACCCAATAGGGAATGCTTGTAAAATGATCCTCCCCTTTGTCCAATCAACCTTTGGACAAAAAATTTAAAGCAATAGTCTCAATCTAGACTTTTTCAAGTGCTTTTAATCCTTACACATGGAAATTCTTAAACAATTGTCCTGTTTCAGTTTCTTGTATTATCTAGAAATCTCCTGAGTAATATGTAGAACTTCTTTTGTGAAAATTTTATTAGTTTATCAATCATTATTTCAATGTAACATGCTCACGAATAATGGGTAATAAGCTGATCTCGAAGATAGTTAGATTTGAATAAACTATCAAAAAGAAATTAACTGGGAACATATCTTGGAGAAGAAAAAGAATCCAAAGATAGTAAATTTAATATGAATAGGACAAAGATCAGGTGCCCTAGATATTGCAGCTTGGGCTTCCATATACAAACTTCACGAAGATTGCTTTGAACTTAACATGTGTTTAGAAGATCCAAAGTACTTTGTTGATGCCCCAATATGTAACATGCTTTGTTTTTTGTTGATCCTGGTATAGCAAGATCACTGCATGCCCTTCAAAAATTTGAGTCGCCCTTTCGGGTTTTCAACTCAAAATCCCTTTGGTCTCAAGGCGCTCTTTGCGGGTTTTCACCTTGGCCTCTCTATTTTTTCTTTTTTTTTTTGAAGTCTCAAAGCACCCTTTGCGGGTTTTCACCTTGGCCTCTTTTCCTTCTTAAAATACTTTTTTGACTGAGTCTGAATTAATAGGATTAGGCAAGCTTTTCCCATCCATTTCGGCCAAAATCAGTACACTCCAGAGAAAGCCTTCTTCACCACATATGGTCCTTCCCAATTGGCATTTAGTTCCCTTTGAATTCCTTTTGTATAGAAAAGATCTTCTTCTATACCAGGTCCCCATCATACCATTTCCTTGGGTGAACCCTTTTTCCTCATAAATTAGCATCATCCATTTTTGGCTCATTTGGCTATAATGAATACTTTTAAACCCTTTTCTTCAGCCAAGACATTCTACTTCATCCAATTCTTGGCTCAATCAAAACTCAGAGAAAATGAATCTCGATTTTCATGGGTAGAACCACCTCTATTTCCCTAGCAAAAGTTCTGATTGACGTTTAATAAGCATAAAGAGTAAATGGTAGCTTCTTATGCCAATCTTATAAGTCTCGATCACCTTCCATAATTTTGTCCCTTTTTTTGTTTTTTCTTTCTTTCTATACTTTTTTCTTTTTTTGCAGTCTTTGTTGCACTGTGATATGGCACTTGATCCTTGAACAGACTGTAAACTTTTGACATTGTACAGTTGTGCATTATTAAACATGATCCCTTCCGACATTCTTTGTCGGCGCCTGATCTTATTTTTGTTTTTTTTGTTTTTTTGTTCGTTTTTTTAGAAATTTGACGACTGTCAACTTTGCAATATTGGTATATGAAGCAACATTCACCCTCTTAGTGAAGTAATCAATAACCACAAAGATGATTCGATATCAACTAGAAGCTTTTGACGAGATTGGCCCCATAACATCTATGCCCTACATATGAAAAAAATCTGTGAAGAAATGGAAGAGGCACATAAATCTTTTCTTCTTCAATTCAGTATTTGTGGTATAAATGATCAACCCTTTTCCATGGTAGACCAGCAGTGCCCAAACCTTATGCTTAGTCTGGCCATTGTAAAACCACTTTCATGCATCCTTCTGACATTTTTATGGACCACTTTTAGCCTTTACAACATCCACAGGTCTTAATAACCTAGGCCTATCTTGACATGACCATACAAAAATGTCTTTGAACTCCCGCAGTTACTCAACAATGTCTTGTTTTGTTTCTACAGCTATGTGCGTTCCAATTTTACAGCATTTCCTTCCTTTAAGGCTATATTCTCTACCACCTCTTCATGGGGTAAAATTTGTTTCTCTTATTGCTTTACCATTTTTAACAAATTTGGAAACAAGTCACAATCTCTGTCACCTTCAAAATCCTGAGATTCCTCTAAACACATGTCGCGCTCAAAAAGGAACTTTGAATTTGTAGTATCGTTGCTCATGTCATTAATATCTAGGGAGCTATGGTAGGCATAAAAGAATGTACAAAGAATAAATAAATTCAAGAACAACTATTTACATGGTATGAATGAGAATAACAAAAGAAAAATTTTGGATGGAAAGTAGAAAATCAAAAGAATAAAGAATGAGGGAACATTTGCTCGAATTGATTATGAAAGTTGTATTTTATTGAAACAAAGACGTCTGAACATGAGCTTATTTCACAAATGAAATCTTATTGTTTTTAGGCTTTAAAACAACAAGTGTGTTCTGAACATTACTATGTACAATCTCTAAAAACTACATAAAGTTCCTCTATAGACCAGTTGTTCAAAACACTTCCAGATTCGTAAGGACGAATGCCAACAGGTTTCTTTGCTCAATTTATTCCTCATGTATGGCATTAATGTGGAGAATCTCCCACAAGTCCTTATTATTTTCATTTTTCAGCAATCTTCTTTCAAGGTGAATTACCCCTTCACCTCAGCCTTCTTCATAAAATACCATTTTCTTGTTGTCCATAAGGCTTTGCACCAAGACCCTAAACTCAGCGCATTCCTGGATCTCATGCCCTTCCACTTTGTGGAACTCACAGTAGTTCCCTATTCCTTCACACCCTTCCTCAGAATCCGATAATATCAATCCTCTTCTTATCATTTCTCTCTAGAGCATTCCCAACGGGGTTTTTATTTCTGCAATATCCCTCTTGATCCTTCTCGCAATATTTCATCAATTACATTTACCCATTTATCACCATGGTTAGGTAATGGGTTCTCTGTATCAGGGGTATCATCAAACTTCACAATCCCCATCTTAATGAGTCTTTCAACTGTCTTCTTGAAAGCAGTGCAGATTTCTATTGAATGCCCCGGTATTTCCGCATGGTAGTCACATTGAGTGTTTGATTCATACCATTTAGGGTATGGGGGCTATAATGGTTTTAAATAAAATGGGGACACCACGTGTGCGTCAAATAAACTTTGATATAGCTCCTTATACGACATTGGGATTGGCGTAAATTGGAGCTTTTCAGAGTTTTGCCTCGAGTCAGATTCCTACCTTAGCGAACCTTGTTGCCCAACTGCATTTGGTTGACTGACAGTTATTGACTTTGAGTACCCTTTGTTGTACGTGCTCATATTATTCACTTCATTCTCCCTTTTCCTTGGAGCTGACCTTTTAGGAGTTTCCCCTTCTATCTTGCCACCTCTTGTGGCATTTTCAATCATTTTGCCTGCCATTACTATATCTGCAAAGCTCTTGGTGGTACTTTCTATCATATGAGTAATGAATGGAGCCTTCAAGGTATTGATAAAGAGCATTGTAGTTTCCTTTTCCAGGAGCGGTGGCTGAACTTGCATGGCAACTTCCCTCCACCTTTGCGCATACTGCCTGAAGTTTTCATTTGACTTCTTTTCCATATTTTGCAAAGTGATTCTGTCCGGCATCATATACGTCACATGATTGTATTACTTCATAAAAGCTTGGGCTAGGTCTCTCTAGGAACTAATTCTAGCACGACTTAATTGATTGTACCACCTAGACGCTGCCCCAACCAAACTATCTTAAATAATGGATCAACAGTTGATCATTGTTAACATAGCCAGTCATTCGTCTACAGAACATGGTGATGTGGGCTTCAGGGCAACTAGTCCCATTGTACTTCTCAAATTCTGGCATCTTGAACTTATGATGAAGCACCAAATCTGGGACCAGGCTCAAATCTTTAGCATCAATGCCATGGTAATTGTTAGCATTTTCCAAGGCTTTGAACTTCTCTTCCAACCATCTACAACGGTCCTCTAGCTGCCTTGATGATTCAATTCTCATTCTTCCCTTTCGACCATCTCTAAATTAGAGAGAATGGGATTAGCTGGGTTTTCTTCTAGGTTAGATCCCGATCCAACTTGGAAATTCATGGGTACTTCAGTATCAACTTGACCTCGTTGAGGTCTAATCATGATAGACGGCCTTCGAGGATGCGCCTTAGGTTGTGCTTGCGCATGAGGTAGGGTAAAACCCGGAGGATAATCCTCATTATCCTCACCAGTGATATCCATGGGGCCCTTCCCTTTATCCATTACCCCAGTCAGTAGTTAGGCCATCTGAGACATCATATTCTTCTGAGCTTCCATCATTTGTTCTCTCATATCCTGTTGTATTTTTGCCAACTGCTCTTGCAACTGGTCTTGCATGTCCTTTTGAAACTGTTCAAATCTTTGATCCATGTTCTTTGTCTTAGCACGCGTACCGTAACGGTGTGTAGTTTCCAAATTTCCTCTTTCTTATGTAATAACTTCCACTAATTAGGGTCTTTCTATGGATTTAAATGTATATGATGTAATGTAATGCAAATGTATGAATGCAAAAAGATATCGATTCTGATTCAGTTTCATTTAGAAAATAAAAATCTTTACACAAAATGGGTTACAAATACGCTTTCGCCCTTAGGCCTAAAGTTTTAACCCTTCCTAACAACAAGGCTAACCCTCGACCCCTAACTGACTCTAGCTCATACTTTACGCTCAACACATCAGCCTGTGCTGCCAAAGCTTGTAAACGATTTGCCACTTCCCGAATTTGGACTATGGCTTCACCCATGAGATAATCCCTATTTCTAACTTGATTCTGAGAATGGTGAAGCTCTTCATTCCAATGCCCTTCTCTTAAGATGCTTGATCCATAGTTCACAGTTTTGCAATACGAATCCAACCTTTCAATCTTGCCCTTCATTTCGTCGATCTTGTTTAGACTTGACTTTAGCTCGATCGCAGAATTACGACTTCGGTGGAGATGAAGCGACCGTCCAAGTTCAGCCACTTTAGCCTTTAATCCATATTTCTCCCTCTGACTCTCTACCAACCTCTTTTTTAGAGCATGGTTTTGTGCCTAGATTTCTTGACACTTCCTCTCCCGTTGATCAGTTTTGGCTTTTTCCTCTTGAATCTCATGTTGCCACTGCTCCGAAGTATTCTCTAATCGAGATCTTTTTATCGACAGCTGTATCTTCTTGTATTCTGTCTTCAAATCATCTTGATCTTCCTTTACCTACCTCTTCTCTTTTCTTACTTTTTCTACCTCTAGCTTTTGAACATCCACGTCTAGCCTCAAGTACATTTTCTTTTCCTCCAAATTCTCTATCCTCTTTGCAAGCTCGAGACTCTTTCTTTTCAAAATCTTGTTTTATAATCTCTAACTCTGATGGGACCACTCGTAAGTACTCCTCCATAGTAGGTACTAAATCCACTGTCCCAAAAGTGAAACAATTATAGGCAGGGTTCCTAAATGAAGTCATAGCCCGAAACAAATGCTTATCCACCTTAACATCAAGTAAGTAGGGTAGATCACCATAATTATGGTAGAACAGCTGCTTAGTCTCGTCATCCCATTGGGCCCATAAATCTTCCAATTCCTAGAGGTCATTCTACGCCGCACTGATGCGAGTGAAGTCCCACTATTCCAGTGTATATTCCTCAATGATACTATCTCCTTTTTCTAACTGGGTATCCTCAGACCATGCATGGGCTGTAGCGTTGTCCTCCACTTTATCAAGATATTCATTCTCCATAACAAAACTTTCTAATTTAGAAATCGAACCGTGAATCGACACCTTTAAATACTGAATGATATGCAATGACAACAAAATAAAATTGGTCAGTGACATGTATATAAGACATAATTCAAAGAAAATAGAAAATAAACAAGCACCTATATGGGTAATTGCTACGTGTCAACATAGTTCTACCTAAGGCGAGCTCCTAGGGTTCACTATATGTGTTTTTGGTTCTAAAAGAAAATCGAACCTAAACCAGCAGATTCCTCGATCCTCACCCATTATAGGTTCATAAAGACCGAGTTCAGTTCAGGGGGACACATTTCCCTATGGCCATGCGGAGAAGAAAATCTCACGGAGACATAGGTACGAATGTATCCCGAAAGCGATCCACTAGCCTATGCGGAGGTGAAAACCTCACGAAGGCGTAGCTTCTCACTCCCACTTAAGGGTGTGACCACAATGGTCATGCAATGAAATGTGTGCGAGAAAAATAACAATCATATGCAACAAACACATGCAAAAAGATCATAATTTTCATATTTCGACAAAAGGACAGAAAATAATCAATTTTACGGCTTGACTCTCTTATTGGTCCCCAGTGGAGTCGCCAAGCTGTCGAAACCAGTTTTATATTTTGAAAAAACGGGGTCGACTTTAAGAAAAATGAAAATGTAGTCGCCACCAATCCTTTTAGGTGTGATCGGATCACCTTATAAAATATTTTATTTCAAAACATTGATTTTGGCCTACAAAAATTCAAGAAAACGGGTTCGGGAGTCAGTTACGTACGAGGAAGGATTAGCACCCTCGTAACGCCCAAAATTGGTACCGAATTGATTAGTTATTTTCCTAGTTTCGAAAATTCGAAAAGATTTTAAAATATGATTTCTTTTAAAAAATTTGAGCAATTTAAGTTGGGGCTTGAGATTCCTTTGTTCCGAAAAATACAAACATCACATCCAGCACGTTAGAACACGATATTTTAAATCCTCGTAACTAAATTCATCTCATAATTCATTAAAAGGATATTTAGTTATTTAGTCAAGTGGAAAATTGTAACCTAGCACGTTAGAGCACTATTTCCCGAATTTCTAAACACAAAACATTGCCTTATTTAAGAAAAACTTTTGGATAAAATATGGCAATTAAATGAAATATATTTTTTAAAACAATGATTTGAGTAAAATTTAAAAAACAATTTACTAAGAGTAATACTAAAAAAAATTATTAAAAAATGAAATAGTTTGATATGATACTAAAATTATTAAAAAAATAAAATATAAAAAAATTAAAATCAGTGGAACATGAATTAAATCAAAATAAAAAGGGTTGAAAAACGAATATGAACAAAGAATAAAATAAGAACAAACCGTCAAAAATAAGAAAGTAAGAGGGAGAGAAATTTGAGTGAAAGCTCTCAAGAATTTTTATTGTTTCCCCAAAACTCCAGTCAAGTCCAATGAAGGGAGAAGCCTCTATTTATAGTTGAGCCTCCCCAAATCCAACGGTACAGATCAATTGCATCAACGGTTAAGATTAAAAGGTATCTACAAATTAAATCTCTAAGATTACAAAATCATATCTTCTAAGATTGCATATCATATCTAAGATTGTATCATATCTAAGATTGCATATCATATCTAAGATTGCATATCTTTAAATATTATATTTCCATATGAGTCAAGCTTGTAGATGAACCTTAAATCTTTTCAAGTAATCGGCCATTCCGATCGGGCCAAATTATATATTTGTAATTTTGGACTGGACTTGGGCTTTGTTTATTTTTTTGGGGTTTATTATTTTTTGTGTGGGCCCGACCTAAATTGGCCTATTACAATTGTAAGTGAATATGGATATTTGTCACTATATTTTATTTTGATTTATATTTATCATTATATTTTAAGAATATAAATAAATTACCACTCAACTTTTTATGTGATTGAACTTTGCCATTAAAATTTAAATTTATAAAATTAACTTTACCACCAACTTTGATTTTTAAATTAAAATTTACCATCAATTTAAAAAAAAAACTAAATTTACCCTTGAATATCATTTATACTTATTATTTCTATAAATAAAATTTGAAGAAATATTGTAAATATTTGTATTTATCAATAAATAATTACTTCTCTTTTGTTTTTAAGATGACACGATGCACAATTTGGAGGGATTTATTTATTTATTTAATGTTTCATATTTGGAATATTTTTTTGTTAGTTAATTTGAGGTTAATCATAATTATTTTAATTAACTTCGATCTTAGTTCAGTGGTTGGTTCTTTGGACTAAGAAGCAGATAGCCAAAAGATAAAGAAAAAGGAACAACATGGGAGAGGATTCAAATTTGTGCCACTAATCCTTTAGGATTCTTCATGTATAGCTTGTTTATTCCATCTCATATGTTTTCTGCCCTTGAGTTTTGGTAATCTTGTGAAAGAATAAAATAAAATAAAAAACCTATGATTTTAAGGTTTAAACTAGTTTTTTTTAGTTGTATTATGCATTATATTTTGATGATTAAAGATTTAACTATTAAATTATTGTTATTAAATATGTTTGAAATTTAATTAAAATTGTGATGAAGAGTGTTATTAACCTACTAGTGTTGATTAAAGGGAAATTTGATATATAGGATCTAATTGGGTCTTATTAACCTGTTGTTATTGAATGATTGGGTTTTAAATTTTAAATTGCATTATAAATTATAAATAATTTATTAGAGCATCATAAGACTATAATTGTAACCCCCCTTACTTGAGTGAACTCGAGCAACAAATGTTACATTTAACACTGAATATGCATTTACGATTTTAAACACTTTTAATAATAATTTCAAGAACTTATTACATTTTTAGGAACTTAATTTGGCTATTAATAAAGATTAAATTGCATATAAAATTTATTTCAGGTCTTATTTAATTCAAATAAAAAATTTCAGTCGCAGGTCAATATGTCTCAAGACCAAGGCTTACATATCTCGAGACATTGCCATGGCACTGTAGAAGTTTAGCTTCGTTGTTACCCTATCTTGAGACAAAGTCCTTCATGTCTCAAGACATGGCTTAGTTACTGTAGATTTTTAGCTTTGAAGTTTGTATGTCTCGAGACACACTTCACATGTCTCGAGACTTGGGATAAGGGACCTAAAAATTGTCTTTACAAACACATCCAAACCATACCAAAATCATTCATAATCATTTCAAACACAAACCATAACTCATACCAAATAATATATGATATTTACTCACCAAAACACATCAAACACAAGAGTGGGAATCAATTAGTTCCCTATTTACTTGTATAAACATTCACCTAGGTACATGTCATATACTTAAAATAAAATAATGCTTCAAACAAAATAGTGGAGATAACATACTCTTCTCCAAGCTCATGGGATGTGATAAGATGCAATGAGACTAATCCTCAACAAGTCCTCACTTCATGTTTTTACCTACACCTTAAAAATAATGCGTTAAGTTTATGAAAGCTTAGTAAGTACAACAAGAATTAAACGTACATTTTATTAAATAAATGAAAACACAGTTCAATATCATTGTAACAAATAAGTATATAATAATTTAGTATTAGAATTTGCATACTATAACTCAATCATTATAATTCCTTTCATTAGCATTCCATCACTAACACATAATCTTGTCATATTATTCTTAGCTTTTTTTTTTCTTTTATTATTCGGCTTCACAGAACATGTCAGATATAAAGAAATAGTACAAGGATGCACTGAAGTGCTATAACAGAACAGAGTAGCACTGGAGTGCCATGTCAGAATAGAATATCACCGAAGTGCTTAATCAGAACAGAATGGCACTGAAGTGCAATGTCAAAACAAAGAGCATGCTAAGTATTTCCTAATGGCATGCCATCTATATCCCACTAGTTCTCATCATGTTTACTTGGGCAATTATATTAGAATTAACTTCATTTTCACATTTCGGAATAGAATTTTTATATTTTGAATTTAGTTCAATTAAGTCCTTATTGTAAGAACTCAACAAACAGAATAATTGAATTTATTTGACACATGGAACATAACTCACTATATTATAAAATTTCATAGCCACCTTAGGTTCAAAAAGACTACATGTCTACCTAACAGGTACTTAGAGAATAGTACCTTTGCCTATAATTTGTCCCTTTCATGTATAAGTCTCCAAGCTGATTTCATGATTTGAGCTTGGTTATGGTACTTCATAACTCTTAGACCTTGCCCTCCATTACACTTTGCTTGGGTGATTTTATCCTAGCTTATAAGATGAATCTTTCTAGCTTCCTCACTTTTCCCCTCAAATAAAGTTTCAATGGATTCGATCCAATTGGTCTCAGATGCTCTTAGAAGGAGGGGACACTACATAAAGTTAAGATAGCAATGATTGTTCCTTGGATAAGAACAAGTCTTTTGGTGGGAGAGAGAATATCAACCTTCCATAGGCTTAGCTTACCTCATATTCTACTAATGATAAACTCGTAATCTTTGCTTGAAGTCGTTTTGAGTGGATAAGTAACCCAAGATATCTACTTAGATCGGTGATTTCTTTAATATAGAGAGAGCATCCATCCCCAAGATTTTGGTGCACCTTCAATTCTAGGAGAGAACATAAACCTTGATTTCTAAAAGATGATACTTTACCCTGGTTGTTCATTTCCCAAGTCTCTTTGATGGCATTCATAGACTTTCTAACAATTTTGCAAACAAAACCACATCATCTATAAAGAAAAGGTGTGACAGTATTGTTAGATGTAATTTCAGCGATGGTTATTGTTTCTTTTTTTCTTTTTTTTTTTCATGTATCACTCATTTATCTTGACAAAGCAATAAATAAATCGTAATTACTCGATGTCTTGCTTTTTACGTGTAACTTTAGAGTTCTTTGAATTTTACTGATTACTAGAAAATATGATCATTCCAACATGATATTTCAATTAAAAGAACATATTGGAATGCCCATATCTTCTTTTCTGTATGTATAAACAAAGCACTTGTTTTTAAATCTTTTATCAATTTATAAATCTTTTATCAAGTAAAAGTGAAAAAGCTTTCTTTCTTCTTTTTTTTTTTTTTTTTTTTTACAACTAATGTCAAAAACTTGTTCATTATGCATAGCCTGGTAGTTTATTCGAACTACAAATCCATACAAGGAAGATTAAATTTTGATTACCTTTTTAAAATTGTGGGATATCAATTTATTGTTTGTAACTTTATATTAAGATATGAACACCAAATGAAAAAAAAATGTTATTATATTTTAAAATTTATATAAATATAATGCTTCAAACATAATTATAACACAAAAATATTGCAATTCATAAATTATCCTTTCAATCGTGGGATCCTAAAGTAGAGGCTCCTCTCCTTCAGCATGTGCTACAACTTTTTTTTTCTCATTCTTTTAAAGGGCAAAATATTTTGTAGGACAACATTTTCCCGGTGACCATTTCCCATAAAAGAATTTGATTCACTGGTTGGCATGTGGCATGGCTAAAGAATCATAGCCCACCATTTTTATTTCTTACTAGTATGGTTGCTGCCACATTTCGCATTATTTATTTTTTATTAAATTATAAAATAAAAATTTAAAAGTCATAATTAATATACTCAAAGTTATTGTATTCTGGGATTTAATCTTCATACTTTTATTTTCAAGAAATTACTTTTTGAATTTTAAAATTTAAATTCATTTGTTAACACCATTAAAATTTTTATAGACTAGTCTAGAAAAAATTTGATTGATATCTAGTCGACCGAAGAAGAAGAAATATTATATATATTATGTCATGCTATTGAGTGATTCCTTAATATTGTTGGTATAATATTTTGAAATTAAAAAAAAAAAAGAAAAAAAACTCCCCTAGCATCCATGGAACCAAAATGACACTATAATTGACTTGAATTTAATAGAGAATTTTAATGATGTTAACAACTTTTAAAAAAATCACCTCGGCATTTTTATCAGAAGAAAATATTTAGACTAACCAATGACACTATAAAAGTTGAGGCACCAAATTATGTCAAAATTAAAGTATAGAGATTAAATCTCAAATTTGAGCGAAATATAAGAAGCAAAACTAAAATTTAGCTATTCTTATATAATCTTTAAAAAGTTTATGGATTAGAACTGAAATTTAGCCATAGTTTTCTATGACAAAAGAAAAGAAAAAACGAATGGAGATGTATCTAAATTATGTCAAAATTAAAGTATAGAGATTAAATCTCAAATTTAAGCTAAATATAGGGAGCAAAAATGAAATTTAGCCATTCTTATATAATCTTTAAAAAATTGATGGATTAGAATTGAAATTTAGCCATAATTTTCTATGTCAAAAGAAAAAGGAAAAAAAGAATGGACATGTGTCTAAATTATGTCAAAATTAAAGTATAGAGATTAAATCTTAAATTTGAGCAAAATAAAGGGATCAAAATTAAAATTGAGCCACTATTATTTTCATGTCAAAAGAAAAGAAAAAAGAATAAAAAAGTGTCTAAATTATATCAAAATTAAAGTATAGAAATTAAATATCAAATTTGAGAGAAATATAAGAATTAAAATTAAAATTTAACTATTCTTATATAATTCTAAAAATAAAAGGGTTAAGACTAAAATTTAACCATTATTTTAACATGTAAAAAAAAAAAAAGAATCGACAGGTGTCTTTCAAGATGGGGCTTCGTTTTATATATAGTAATATAGATTTTGTTTTATTATCTTACCAAGAGTGAGGTTGGTTTAGCATTAGTTTTAAAATTTTCATTTGAAAAATATTTTTTTGAAAAGTATGGTTTAAAATTTAAATATTTAGTATTGTTGTGAAAAATTATTTTTGAAAAATAAAATGTTCATTTCAAATATGATTTGTAATGTAAAATATATGCATTTAAATAATATTTAAATTCATTAATATTATGATATTTTAATTAAAAATAATTTATTTTAACTCATTATTAATATTTTATATATAATATATATTTTAAATATTTTTAAGTAATTAAAATTAATTATCTGTAAAAATTAATTTGAATGTGATTAATTTCAATGCGGAAATAATTATATACCCGACATAAAATTATAAAAAAATTTAATTATAAATAAGGGTTAAAATATTATTTGACTTTAAAAACGATATGTTTAACTCTTAAATTAATCTTATGAAAGATGAAGTTATAGTTAGAAGAAAAGGGGAAAAATACATTATAGTAACATGTGTGGCAATTTAATAGAGAAATTATTTCACTACTCTCTTCAAATTTATTTGAATTAAGTCTCCTAGTCTTCAACACAAAGTATACCTATCACATAATGATGACCAATTAGTTTGATATCTATGGTATAAAAAAGTATAGGCTTATTTTCATAATTGAATTAATCAATAAGATTTCGAGTGATTTATGTAACAGGGATAACATAGACAGATGTAAAGTGCCTAAAAGTAAACAGTCGGACCATCTTCTTAATTTTTTAAATCTTATATTCACATGCATTCATCTTACATTTTTTATGATTTCATGGTAAAACATAGTTTCAAAACATTAAAGTAGTATTCTATAAGCACACAAAAGTAGTAATGCTTTTCTTTTTTTTAATATTTTGATAAATCTAGAAAAATATATATACATTGAATTTAAGAAAATTAAGTTAATTTTATCATCTCAATTAAAATTATATTTAATTTACATTTTTTTTATAATTTTGTTACATAAATATTTTTATACACATATTATGTCATTATTTAGTAATATATTTTTATTTTTTTCATATTTTTATATAAACTATTTAAATAAAACAACTCAGATGAAACCCAAGATTGAAGAATGTGTAGATAAATGTTGATACCGAAATGGCCCCAAATGGATGATCATCTTGGATCTCCTGACCATCCATGTTCACTTTATACCCAGCCGAATCTTGCATATCTCGCTTATTTTATTTTCCCACTAAACACGTGGGGTACCAACCTAACTCTTCTTATATCCTCCTCCTTGCTTCTAATTACATGAACACCATAATGAAGTTTTACTTATGAAGCATCAAAACCTGACTTTGTTGCTTTCATGTTTGGGAATTAATTCGAATAAATAATTAAAAAATAGAGAAAATTAAGCATAAAAATTTATATGAAAAAAAATTTCTAATTAATAAAGTAGGTTTCAACTTTTCATTAATGAACAAAATAAACGAGAGTACAAAATGGAGAAGAAATTGACCTAAATGTACAAATCTCTAATCCCAAAAACAAAACCCTCTCTCATATACAAAGTTCTCTTTTTTTTTCACCACCTCTATTAGGGTTATAATAGCCCTTTAAATAGGTAAAGATTAGAAGGCTGATATGACTAAAATATTCTTAAGGTAATTGGAGTTCGTCTAGAAGAAAGAATCCTGTTTGACTGTCAAAATGCGGCTACGTTATTTGAGAAATACATTATATTGTTGTAACGTTACATGCTTCATCATCACGACATCGCTTCTATTTCTCAAAAGGTTGCATCTGCCTTCAACGTCGCAACATGGACAGCAATAAATACGTGCAAAGTGTCCAAAAAAATGAGCCACACCCTACATTTCATAATATTGAACTATTCACGGAATAAAATATCAATATCATACAGATTAGAGGCGGATTTAGAGGGGCTGGGGCCCCTTAAAATGAAAAATTTTCATTTTAACCCTTTAAATTTTAAAAAATTTTAAATTAATAAAGGTAAAATTACATTTTAACCCTCCTAAAAAGATAAAAAAATAATTTAATCATTTAAAAATTATAAAAATATAAACAATTTAATTTTGATACCTGAATTTTTTTCCTGAGTTTGCCCTGATACAAATACAGTTTAATTTTCAAATGGCTGATACTTATTAAGGACGGTTCATGGGGATTTTGGCGACATTCTAAGTTGATTGAGATTATTATGTCCTTTTGTACGTCAATGACATGCAAATAATATCTTTCAATTCCTCAATCAATTGAAATGGCTGCAGGATTAATTCATGTGCTATAATTTTTCAATTCCCATAAAAAAATTCCAACCGTTCTAAGGGTTAATGGAAATTTTTTTACCCTTAAATTGATAATTAAGATTTATTTTTTTCATTCGCTTTGATATTTGAATTTAATAATTAAGTTCAGGTTGATTGTTGAATTTAAAAAATATAAAAGTTTAATAAATAAATAAAAACTCGTCCAGAAAAATAAGATTAAAAAAAGCACAACCATCGTCTGCCTTGTTACACACGTTTAGGGTTTTTTAGTCTGCTTGGTTGCACGCTAACCCTACTTTAGGGTTTTTCGAGATTTGTTATCGCTTGAAAGGAGATTGCTCACAAGATACTGAAGGGCCGTCATGACGCAAATTGATTCGGTGGATACTGAGCTAGCCAGCCTTAATATTATAGATGAGGAAGAAGACCCCATGGTGGTTTTGCGAGAAAATATTGATGCTGAGCATTTATATGATCTATGTTTAGTTGGGAGAGTCCTCACTGATAGCGTTGTCCACTTCCCATCCTTAAAGAATACCCTTGCAGATTTATGGTATCCGCTACGAGGGGTATCAATTTCTGAGATGGAGAATAAAAGACTCTTATTCCGATTTTACAGTGAGATTGACTTGAAGCGCGTTTTAGATGGACTACCGTGGTTTTTTAATCGACATCTCATTCTTTTTCATCGATTGACAGAGGGAGAGGATCCAGATTCGGTCCCTTTATGGCATTCGGCTTATTGGGTACAGATTCATAACTTACCAGTCGATGTTACATCAGAGGGAACAGCACGCCAGTTTGGAGATTTTGTGGGGAAATTTTTAGAATATGACACATCTTTGGTGATAAGAGGGGGTGGAAGTTTCATGAGAGTTAGGGTTTCAATTGATGTGCGATTGCCGCTTAAAAGGAAGAAACGGATCAATATTGGTCAGAATAAATCCACGTATGTTTTATTTCAGTATGAAAGATTACCACTTTTTTGTTTTCTTTGTGGTCGACTTGGTCATGGAGAAAGCTATTGTGAAGTTAGATTAACTTTGGAAAGCCAGCAAGTGGAATTTAGGTGGGATTTATCACTACGAGCTGCGCCAAGAAGGGGAGGGTAAGCCACGAGTAAATGGCTAAGAGAGGATACAAGTTTAGTTAGACAGTCTGGGATGGAGATCGATAGAGAAACAGGGGCACGACAATTTGGCGTGGATGTTGCAAACATAAAAGGAATTAATGGGGATGTGATGGTTAATCCACGAGTGTTAAAGGGACGGGAGATTGAGGAAGAGTTGGAGAATTTACCAGTAGAGTTTTTGGATGGAAAAAAAAAGGAAACGGTTTACCTCAGAGAAGAAAGTAATGGGTGAATTTCGGAGTCTTGTAGATGGAACTATTGACAACAATTTATCGGCAGCCACTCAGAAGGTGGCTGGCCAGGATCAATGAAAATCCTGAGTTGGAACGTGCGTGGGTTGGGGCACCCGTGTACAGTTCGATGTCTCAAGAATAAATTGAGACATATCCAGCCTCAAATTTTATTTCTGATGGAAACAAATGTTACAAATAAACAGATGGAGTCAATACGTAGGCAATATGGCTTCATTAATGGTATTGACATTGCGGCAGATGGTACGAGAGGAGGTTTGTTGCTAGGTTGGAAGGAGGGGTTGACTGTACATTTGAGAAGCTTCTCAAAATCTCATATTGATGTTGAGGTTGAAGATGAAAATGAGAAGAGGCTATGGAGATTCACAGGGTTTTATGGAGTGCCAATAGAGAGTGACAGAAAAGAGTCATCAGATTTATTACGGTTGCTGAAACGTGAGAATAACAAGCCATGGTTGGTTGTTGGTGATTTTAATGAGATTCTTTTCTCTTTTGATAAAAGGGGAGGGAGAATTCGAGAGGAAAGACAGATGGCCGCGTTCAGGGAGGCACTTGACTACTGTGAATTAAGTGATTTGGGGTTTGTTGGCCATTGGTACACTTGGGAGAGAGGTCAGTTTGTTGACACAATATTAGAGAAAGACTGGATAGAGGAGTTGCCAATACTGGACGGTGGGATCTTTTTCCTAATTATAAAGTCCATCATTTATAACATAGTTTTTTTTATCATTGTCCGGTTATGGTGGATACCGATGGGAGTGGGAACATGCAAGGCAGAGCTGAACAAGATTCGTTTCGTTTCAATGCAAATTGGATCCTTGATACTGAAGTAGAGGAACTGATTCAACGAGAATGGAATTCGAATTCTTTGGATGTGCCAGCGAAACTGAGAAGAATGGGGGTACTCTTATGTAGTTGGGAGAAAAAGGAGAAAAAAAGGAAGAAACGTCGAACAAATGAATTGAATGATAGACTGTTGGAGTTAGGTGATTGTGATGTCAATGATGCAGTTCTGGAAGAAATCACTGAAATTCAGCTAGAGCTGAATATCGAAGCAGATAAAGAAGAATTGTTCTGGGAACAAAGGGCGAGAGTCAATTGGTTTCGTTTTGGTGATAGAAATACAAAATTTTTTCACAATTCTGCAACACACCATAAAAGGAAAAATAAGGTGGTGGGGCTAGAAAATGAAACTGGAGTCCTAATTACTGATGAGACAAAATTATCTAAGCTTGCCACGACATATTTCAAAGATTTGTTTTTCTCTCAACCAGTAAGTAATGGCGAGAGTTTGTTTGATTCCTATGTCCCTTGTATTACGAATGAACATAATGCTTTGCTCATGGAGGTCTTTCAAGTGGAGGAAGTCGTTCGGGCTGTTAAATCTATGGTACCCCTTAAGGTTTCAGGACAGGATGGGTTTCTAGCAATCTTCTATCAAAAGTTTTGGCATATTGTTGGAGAGGATGTTATTGGATACTGTCTAGCTATTCTTAATGGTCAATGAAATATTCAGGAGGTGAATAATACTAGCATCATCCTTATTCCTAAAGAAAATTCACCAAAGTCTTTAAATAAATTCCGCCCCATTAGTTTATGCAATGTGCTTTATAAAATTGTCTCAAAAGTCCTTGTTAATCGTTTCCGAAAAGTACTTAATTTTTGTATTGCGGATTCTCAAGGGGCGTTTGTTCCAAGAAGGCAAATCACAGACAACATCTTTGTGGCATATGAAGTCTTGCATTCTTTTAAAAGTAGACGTGGATCTTCGAAAAAAGTTTTGCCTTAAAGCTGGACATGAGTAAAGCATACGACCGGATTGAATGGAGTTTTCTTGACAAAATGTTGCGTAGTATGGGTTTTTGTGAGGGCTGGATTTCAGTTGTTATGAGATATGTGACTAGTGTAGCTTATACAGTTGTGCTTAATGGAAAAAATAGGGAAGAATTCAGGCCGCAACGAGGGCTGCGACAAGGTGACCCGTTAAGTCCGTATTTGTTTCTCTTTTATGCGGAAGGTTTCTCAAGACTCATTAAGATCGCAAAAAGGAATGGTAGACTTACTGGAACAAAGGTGGGAAGAGGAAATGTTTCGTTATCCCATCTATTTTTCGCAGATGATAGCATGCTGTTTGGAGTTGCCTCAGCTGAAGGGGCTTATAATATGAAAAGTGTGATCCAGGAGTATGAAAAAGTATCAGGCCAGTTGGTTAATTTTGATAAGTCCCTTATTTATTTTAGTAGTAATGTTGAGTTGGCTATACAAAATCAAGTGGCAAGAATTTTGGGAGTCAGAGTCTCTAATAACCCGGAAAAGTATTTGGGTTTACCAACTATGGTGGGGCAGAGGAAAAAGCATGCGTTTGTGGCAATTAAAGAGCGGTGTGTGAAATTGCTGAACAATTGGAATATGAAATTATTATCAGCTGGAGGGAAAGAGGTTTTCCTAAAATCTGTTTTACAGGCAATTCTAGTCTACGCAATGCAATGTTTCAAATTACCAATTACGTTTTGTCAAGAAATTGAGAGCCTCATGAGTAAATTCTGGTGGCGTAATTCAAAAACGAATAAGGGCATTCATTGGTGCAAATGAAGCGAATTATGCATTCCCAAAGCAAAGGGAGGGTTAGGTTTTAGAGATCTATCAAAATTTAATTTGGCCTTATTAGCGAAGCAGGGGTGGAAAATGATCATGCAACCTGATTGCTTGTTTGCGCGAGTAATGAAAGCTAAATATTTTCCGAGAGGGGATTTTATACATGCAAATCTTGGGTCTTACCCTTCATATACTTGGCGTAGTTTGTGGGAGCTAGACACCTTCTTGAGGATGGAATGGGATGGCGAATTGACAATGGGGAATCGGTAAATATCTGGAATGATAGGTGGCTTCCAAGACCTGGGGATGGTCGAATAAAATGTCAACATATTGATATCAGGTATTCTCTAGTGTCTGATTTAATTAATAAGGAATCTAATACCTGGAAGCAAGATGTACTTTTTTCGTTGTTTGGAGAGAAGCAGATGAAAAACATCCTATCAATTCTGCTGGTAAGCAACAAGCCTCCGGATGAACTGGTGTGGCGGAGAGATAACACTGGGGAGTACATCGCTAAAAGTGGATACAAGTGGCTTATTACAGAGGGGAGTACCAGATACAATAATGACATCTATAAGAATTTCTATACAAAGTTGTGGATGCTTCAGATTCCAAGCAAATTGCGCATTCTGACATGGCGAATTGCAAATAATTATCTTCCTACTTTACAGAATCTAAAAACTCGCAACTTGGTTGTCAATTGTTTGTGCATTGTTTGCCAAGATAAGGAGGAATCGGTGGAACATCTGTTTCGAGATTGCACTTTTACGCAGCAGGTATTGCGGGGTTTGGGAGTGATATCTCCAACATGCATGAGAGAGATAGGATGGAAACATTGGTTAGCAACAGATTTTGAAAGCCAGAGTACAGAACCATGTAAACTCAGATCTATCACTTTTTGGGCAGTATGGTATAATCGTAACAAACTATACTATGAGGGTATACGGGAACAAGTAACTGATGTGGTGGGATTTATTAGGGCCTATTATGCAGAAATATCTTTTATGGGGGAGAGACTACAAAACACATCTATAGTCAGAGACCCTGTTTGGGAGCCACCAGACATAGGAATCATAAAAATCAATTTTGACGCTACATTTTACCAGGCTACTACATGTTCTATCTCAGGTTTCATTGCACGAAATGATGAAGGTTTAATAATGGCTGCTGGTACCTACCCGTGGAAAATATATCAGATCCGGTGATGGCAGAAGCAAGGGCGTGTCTACAAGCCATTATTATGGCCGAAAAAATGGGGCTCCAAGAGATATGCGTGGAAGGGGACGCGTTGACTATCATTCGCAAACTGAACTCTGTTGAAGAGGACAGATCTTGTATCAGTAACTTAATCAAAGAAATAAAGTGAAGAAGTCAAACTTTCAGAAAGCTGAGTTTTAAACATGTACCAAAAGGGGCTAATAAAGCTGCTCATGCGATGGCGAAAGAAGGTCGGAGGCAAGACGGTCCTTGATTCGGGATTGAGAAGGCGCCGCGTCTGGTAGAGATTCTAGTCGCTCATGAGAGGAGATTCGGAGGCACATGAGGTTAGTAAGAGAAGGAGAGTCCGAGCTCTTTGGTGATTGTTACCCGAGGAACTCAAGATTTACAAAGGGACGGTGGACGCTGAATGCTTTAACTTGGATGAAAGTGAGTCTCTTGAATGGCAGATACAAAAGTTTTCAAACGGATAATAGTTAGAGGAAGGAAGGGCTACAAACAAAGTGTCTTTTCTTTTCTTCTTTTGTTTTTAGTTTTTGACGGTTCAGATGTGCATTTATTACATTTTAAGTCAGGTCTTTTCTTTATTTTTTCTTTTTCAAGGAACCATGCAGGTGTCCAGTTAGTGTTTTACAGCCTATCTATCTTTTCTTTTTTCTTAAAAATTGTAGCCATTGGTTTTCTTCTTACTTTAATAAATGAAGTATCAGCCATTGCTTTGTCAAAAAAAAATATAAAAGTTTAATAACATGACATTTTAATATTATACCACATAATCATTTAAGAATTTTAAAAAATATTTTTTTCTTAATTTTTAGGTGATAATGCTGCACAACCTTAAAGTATGACATCATCAAATCTTAAAGGCATCCAAGTTCAAAGACAAAAATAAATCTTTTAGGTTAACAAAACAAAAATAATTTTAATTGTTAAATTCAAAATAGACTTTGTTATAAACATTTGAACTAGACTAGTTGAAGTACTGATTCAGAAAAAATCATTAAATCATTAATTTGAAAATTAATACGAATTAATTGAACTGAATAATTAAATCAATTTAAGTAAATAATTGAATCAATCGAACTAATAAACCGATAATTTAATCAACGCGACCAGCCTTCTTGTTCTAACAACTTTGCTAGTTACCGGATTTAGAGATAAAAATTATATTATATTTTTTATTGTGTCGTCCATAGGGATTGTTAGTGAATCATCATTAGATGGATACCGGGTCCAATCCCTACGATATACTTAGATGGAATTATCATTTTAGATAATCTTCGTATTCAAATGTAATAATTAATTACAAATATTTTTATTTAACTTTATTATAAAAATCCATTAATATTAATATTAATATTAAAATACTTTATTTTTATATTAAATAAATAATAAATGTGAGTATACAAATCAATTCAAATAAATAAATAAAAAACCCTTTAGCAAAGAAAAAAATTTTTGGCCTTTGACAGATTTAACATTATTATTCTATTTCGTTACGTTTCGAGAGCTCAAAATAAAATTATCAATTATATGATTAAAATAATTTTAAGTGAATTAAGTACAATTAAATTATTTGAGAGCCCTATATTTAGTATGGAATATATTGATAGCTGAGCACAATATTATTTTTCAGTGTCATTAGTACTTTAAGAATGCAATCAATTTGTGATGTTTTTCCTATCGAAGAAAATATAGGCATTAGCACATTGAGTCTGCATTATCAATATTTGTCATAATTTAAATCTTGCTTGTAGCCATTATCTGTTGGAGAGTGCATCGCTGTGATCCACACGCTGGAACAGGAGAGAAAGCACTCCTGAGACCAAAAGAAGAAAGCGAAAACACAAGAAAAAGCCTCTTGTTTTGTTTTTTCGAAAAAAAAAAAAGTATAATCACAAAAAAGGAGAAAGAAGGCCATGGAAGTCAGTAATCGAAAATGCTTACTCAATGGAAAGACAAATGAATAATTGAAAAGCCGGGCCTCCACTCTTTTATGTCCTTCAAAGCCTGCCATGAGTGGATAATGCAGCAGAGCCAGAGCAAGCAACGGAGGAGGATGACTCCTAGCACAAGGAGGCCAAAAATTCATCTCTTCCAAAAGGGATGGTAACCAGCACAAGTACTGTGTGGGAATGCATGGCAGTAGGAGGTTTGTTCTTGTTATCAGCATCGCTGCATGGGCCCTGGGACTAATCAAAACCCAGAAACTATTTGGGCAACTTGACATGAATCTGCAAACAACCATAAATATTTGTAGAGTTAAAGCCAGAATGGTATTTGCCCATATCTATCCTTGTTTCTTTCTTGCTCTCTTCACTTACCCTTTAGTTGTCTTGTCTTATCAGTTAACCTGAGCCCTCCACTGTGTTAGTTTTCGGCTTTATTGATCTGAAAGCATGATCCATAGCCCTGTCTCATGATTCTATTGTTGGGCCTGTCAAACCAAACAATAAAAGTTAAGGCCTGGCTGTTGAGCTTTGACAACTCATGTATTATTTGTATTTGTACTTATTTATCTTTATTTTAGGCCTAATATTTAATTTTACCTTCTTCTCTTTTTACCATTTGGATAGGTGGTGAGATTAATTTAATGAGATTAAAATAAGTGATAAGATATGTGTTTGGATATAAATATAATTGTGGCCGTGAAATAAAAAAATTATTAATGGTATTAAATTAAAATGTGTATATATATTAAAAATAAATTATTTATATTTATATTTATGTTAAATAAAAAAGGTTAAATAATAATTTATAATATTAAGAGTATATTTATTTTAAAATTTATTTAAAATATATTATGAATAACATTTAAATAATATTTAAATTATTTTTAGGTTAGTAATAATAAAATCAATTGGGAGAAAGTTTAAAGAAAATTGGCTTTTCACCAGAGAACTATTCAAGACACTAGAGCTTTCAACGGCAATGAGAAATTGATGGTGCGTGAGATTGCAGTTGTTTCCTAAATGTCATTTTTATGCCAGTGCAAAAGCGAAAAAAAGTATATTGTCTTTACATTCTATATCACCATGGGTGAGTTTGAATCCAAAGAAAGCCTGGTGATTAAAGTATTCATAATGATTTGGTATTCAAAGTTTTTTTTCTATTATATGGTTTACTCCAAAGCATTTATACTATCTAAAAATACCTGTGACCTTTTCCCACCTATCAGAAGGCACCACGTGCCATTAAAAATTTATTTAAATTTATTATATATAAAATTAAATTAAATATTGGAAAAATATGTTTAACTTTTTTTTGCCGTAATTAGTGTATCCACCATTGATAGTAGTGACTAATCTCATCGCGCCACAAATGCTTTCCAAAGAGGTGAACGTTTGGCCATGAAATGTATTTCATTCCTATGGGCAGGGATCAGACTCCCGACCACATGGTTAAGGGATGAGGTGAGCAATCACTACTCTCTCATGATTATCTTTTCTCCTCCTCTTTTCAATCTAAAATCTGGCCAACTTTCACCGCCTCCAGCCACCATCTCTCTCCTCTAACAACCATATGTCACTGCCAGCCAACATGCACCTACCCGAAACACCTCCAAGTTTCATCAATAGATTCCTCTCAAGCTTTCTTTCTTTATTTACTAATGATTTTTTTTTTCTAAAAACCAATGATTAAGTCTAGATCTACCAAAAGGTTTGAGAAAAACCCTTTAAAAACCCCTCCTCAATCGTCTAGACTTTTAAGTATGTTTTACTACTTAAAAAAAAACCATTTTTTCAAAGCACCATCTTCAACAAATCTTCGAAAGCCATGTGAAATTTGAATGGGTTTTCCTAAAAATTCTTTGAGTTGAAGATTCTCTTCAGTTAATTTTGAATTCAAGTCACATACTTGTTCCCATTTTCCTAGCTTAGTCTTATAGGTATTTAGAAACTTCTTCTCCTCTTCACTATCTTGGTCATCATCAGTTTCAAACTCTAAATTAGATACCATACTAAAAGTAAAAGCAATATAATTTTTCACTTGGTTCTCATCAGATATGACCATAACCAAGGCATTCATGACACTAGATGTCCTTCTTCTTTTCTTTATCAATCTTTTCTTTAATAGCAACACATTTAGTTTTTGGTCTTAGGAGTGTTCTTCGATGCTTCAAACTTCTTGAATCTCCTAACTTGCTTCTTAAAGTCCTTATTAAAATTTTGAATAAGCAGAACAATCTGCTCTTAAAGTTCTTCTATGGCAATGCTATTGGGAATAGGCACATCATCAAACACTTAGAAAGCAATGTTTGTTTCTCCTTTAGATCTATTCTTCTTTGATTCATCTAGGTTCATCTCAAAAGTTTGTAAGGAACCAATTAAATCATAAATTTTCAAGCTTTTTAGACATTTTGCCTCCTCTAGTGCAGTAACCCTTTAGGTAGAAACCTTAGAACCTTTCTTACAAGTTTAGAGTTTGAATATTCTTCTCCAAGGGTTAATGCTTGGTTAGTGATAAACCATAAAAGTAACATATTTTAATCTCATGCTTAGCATATTTTTGGATGATTTATTGTATAATTTAGTGAATATAATGCTCTTAATCCTTTAATTTCATGATTCTATACTTAGGAGAGCATAAGGGGCGAAATGAGCGAAAAATGGGCCAAAATTAGACAAAACGGGCTACTTTAAAGATCCACACTGTCAAGCCATTCCCACACGGGCGGAGCACACGCCCGTGTGACTTATACGGCCTGGGCATATTCACACGGACTAGCCACACACCCGTGTGAGACACACAGGCTGGACACACGCCCATGTGCCAGCCAGTGTCGATTTTGAACCCTACTTCAATTTGATGCAGAAAAGGCTAATTTTAGGGTTTTTGAGCATCCAAAAGTCTATTTAAACACACTAGAAAAGAACCTAAGAGAGCACGCAGAGTAGAACGAAGGAACTACTTGAAGAACGCCATTGGAATCGTCTCAGAAGCGAATCTACTACAAAATTGAAGATCTTCAATTAATTTCTTTAGAATTTTATTTGGGTTCTTTATGTCTTATTGTTTCCTAACTTTATGATGATGTTATTCCAAATTATGAACTAAACTCCCTAAATACCTAGAGAGGATGAAACCTACAATAGATCTTATTATTTAATTGTCTGAATTACATGAAAAATACTTGTTCTTGTTCTTAATTATGTGTTCTTAATCCTTACTTTAATATTTTTAGGATATTAATTCAAGTTTAATGTGTTTATTCAGTGGTGCAAAAGTTCTTGTTTAAGAGTAGATGTAACACCCTAAATTTCCCTTAATTTCAGCTTTTGTGAATTTGTAGCATATGTTTCTGCATTAATTTGACACAAATATCTGTCTACTTTAGTGGTTAAGGGCTCTGGGTGTGTTGGGGAGGTCTCAAGTTCAAGTTAAGACTTGGGCTAAATTTTTGTTTTTATTTGAATAAACTCTTAATTTTGGCTAATAGGCTTATAATTAATTTTTGTAAGAATATGCCAGAATAAGCCTATTGGTCTAGTAGTTAAGTGGAGTGTGAAGTGTTGGAGGTCATGTGTTCGATTCGTGGTGTGGGCATTAATTTTTATCTTCGGTCACGCAGGTGAGTTTGAGTTGGATTAAAATTCTGATAGTGGAGTGGTTGTTGGAGTGATTCAAGGAGAATGGGATAGGGGAGTTACCCAAATTATTCTATTCTCTGCTGTCGAAAATTCTCTGTACAATTCCCCTCTTCACTTTTTTTCTTTCTTTTCCATTTTTCTCTTTTTGCTTTAGCCGAAAATCCCCCAGCTACTGCCGTTTTCTTGGTTATTCTTGGACCTTCAAACTCGATTTTTGCCTTTCCTTTATTGTTACATCAAATCTCTGCGTTGTTGTGTTTCCGGTAAGTGTGTTTTTCGTTTGTCTTAGCAAATCTATGACTGAGTAATTAACAAGGGATCTGTTTTACCTCGGAGTAGGTGTAGACTAGGAATCAGACGATAGTATACAGAGTTCTGAACGTTAGGAATTCTGTTCGTTACCGATAAGTCTACGTTTCTCGTTGTGGTTTCATTTGAATATCGCTTATGTGATTAAATTGAGTATTATTTATCAATGTTAGGTTCTGAAATCACAAGAGTGCATTAGGAGAGAAAACGAACCATGTGTGTACTCTGATTGCATAGAAAACGAGATTCAATGAAATTTGAAAAGTAATCTATCGACACCACGCGGGCGTGTGGATTGCCAGTATGGTAGGCTGTGTGGCGAAACACGGCCGTACAATTGACGAACTAGGCCGTGTGAGTGTCATACGGGCGCACGACACGGTCGTTGAAGGCCAGCAAGGCCGTGTACGAGACACGGGCTCGACCAATTGGGCCGTATAGGCCACACGGGTGTGTGGGCCCATACTGGTGAACCACACGAATGTTTGGGATTCTGGGCCAGACCGTGTGATTTATACGGTAAAGGATAATTTGAGTCGTATGGGCCCACACAAACAGGCCACATGGGCGTGTGAGCTCATTTTTCTGAAATGTACTATAAGGTTACACGGGTCGCCCAAGCTGACTGTGACCTGTCGTAGGATCGGTAAGGATATCTTAAATCCCTATTCTGTGATATGATATTGTGATATATGTGTAAGCATATGTATCTGTTTGATTATATAAACTGTTAATCTACATATTAGCATGTCATATTTGTATGATGCATTGCATTGGGGTGGGATTGATGAAATGAAGAAAGTATCTAAAAGGCTTCTAAACCTGATATCTGGTAGCTATGCTGCATATTTATGACATGTGCCACATTACGGTACCATTTAGTGTGTAAGGTTGGATGGGTTGATTTTATCCCCATACTTGGTGTGTAGGGCTGGGTGGGTCGATTTTATCCCCACATGGTGTGTAAGGTTGGATGAAGATGGTGTGTAGGGTTGGTGGGCATGATTTTGCTATTTTGATCTGTTATCTATGCTATATCTGTATGGGTTAAGGTCTACACCGATTCTGAAAAAGGGCTTAGGCCCGAATTATCTGTTATCTGATGCATGACTGTATGCATGCTGTCTGTGGGGATTACACACTGAGTTTGCAAAAGCTCACCCCTTATTTGTTTAATCTGTTCAGGTAACCCCCAACAGTAGGTGGATCGGTGTAGCAGAGGGCTCGACGGTGACCACTGCCTTACACATTTCAGTTTAAGACCTTAATGCTTTAATGCTTTATTTACTACTTTGGGAATTTTTGATGTAATTTACCGGACTTTAGGACTGTTTTGGTTTTAATTTAGGATTTTAAATTACTATCTACGGTTTTATAAACTGCAACGCCACAAAGCGTCATTTTCCAAAATTAACTAAGATTTTCGTAGTTGAAACGGCACCGAAAGTTGATTGGTTTTATAGCTTCCGCATAAAAGAAATATTTTCAAACAAATCAACTAGTACTTGTTTTTCGACCAAGTAAAAAATAATAATTTGAGTGATTTCTATGTATCAAAATGGTTTTTAAAAATGCTTTCATGTGACATCTCTAGATTCAGTCATAATGTCTAGGCCGGGTTTGGGGTGTTACAGTAGATTTAGCATAATTGAGCGGAGTTGATTACTATCCTAGAAATAAGATGACATAAATCTGTAGGATTAGAGTCAAATATAATAAAGGAATCCATAGATCGAGTTAATATGATGATAAGGGTTTTAATTAGAAAAAGATTTCAATTAATCAACCTAGAGTCAGTTGTTCTTAGTCTCAAAAGAGATATTAACATAAGTTGGGGATTTCTACGGATCAAGACAAGTGAATAAATCGTTTAATTTAGATTTAGAATAATAAGTGAAGTCTAGGTGGATTCTTTCCTGGGTATTATCTTTATCGTTGGTTATTTCGATTACTTTCTTCACTCTCTGTCACGTTCATAGTTAATTAGTTAAATTTTAGATAAAAAACAATCCCCTTAATTATTTGGCTAAATAATAGAAGGATAGTCATTACTCGTCCTTTAGTCCTTATGGATACGATATTCTAGACTCACCATAGCTATACTACTATTCGATAGGTGCGCTTGCCTTTGTCGAAATCATAGTTAATAACTTGATTCTATCAAGTTTTTGGCACCGTTGCCAGGGACTAAGATATTAGGAATAGTAGATTTTTATTACTTTAGCCAATTTTTATTTTTATTTCAATTTATTTTTTTATTTTTTTAGTTTAATTCTTGTTTTCTAATATTTCTTTTATTTTGCTTTTGGCAGGTTCTTTAGTTTATGACTAGAAGAAACCCGTCAAGACCTCTGTTATTTGATAGCGAAATAGAGAGCACAGCTCGCAGAAACCAAAGAGAAGCGACGCGAAGTCTACAGTATATAAATGAAGAGCAAGAGGATGATATCAATATTACCGAGGAGATGGCTGGAAATAAAAATAATTCGCTACCTCCTGTGGTTGCCGCAAATCCTGGAAATCAGGATCCTGCTCCTCGTACTATGTACGATTATACTAAGCCCAACCTAGTTGGGGTTGAATCGAGTATTGTGAGACCTGCTATAACGACAAATAACTTCGAACTAAAGCTGAACACTATTCAGATGATCCAAAAATTTGTTTAGTTCGATGGTTTGCAAGATGAGGACCCAAATACTCACTTGGCCAATTTTCTAGAGTTTTGTGATACTTTCAAGATTAATGGCGTTTCTGATGATGCCATTCGCTTGCAGCTATTTCCCTTATCGTTGAGGAACAAAGCTAAACAGTAGTTGATCTCTCTACCGCGAAGTTCTATCACTATATGGGAGTAAATGACTGAGAAGTTTCTGTTAAAGTGTTTTCCACCGTATATCTTCCTTTCTGCAGATGGATTTAGAGACCCTTTCCGACGCATAAAAGAGGTATAAGGATCTATTGAGAATGTGCCATCACCATGAGTTACCTTTATGGCTATAGGTTCAGACCTTCAACAACAATCTGAATCCCTCAACTAGGAAACTGATCGATGCAGCCATCGGTGGTACTTTGAATAATAAAATACCTGAGGAGGCTTATAAATTTATTGAAGAGATGTCACTGAATAATTATCAGTGGCAAGTCATGAGGACAAAGCCTAATAAAGCAGCTTGTGTTTTCAACCTCGACGCAGTCACCATGTTATCAAATCAGGTAGAACTTTTAAATAAAAAGATTGATAGTTTATGTATTTCTACACAGGTACATCCGGTGATGCAAAATGACGCAAATGGAGGTGGAATGAATAATTCAGAATATTTACCTTACGGTCCTGGCATGGAGAATGAGCAACTAAATTATATGGGTAATAACTCTAAACCTCCAAATAATTCTTATAGTAATACTTACAATATAGGTTGGAGGAACCACCCAATTTCTCATTGGGTGATCAAAGAAATCAGAGACCTCAACCCTCTCCAGGCTTTCAGCCACCTTACCAGCAAGAGAGAAGGCCAAACCTTGAAGAGATGCTTACGAAATTTATCTTGGTGTCAGAAACACGTTTTCAAAACACCGAAACAACGCTTAAAAATTAGTAAGCATCGATTCAAGGCCTTGAGAATTAAATAGGTCAGCTTGCTAAGCTGATCTCAGAAAGACCACAAGGTAACTTGCCTAGCAACACCAAAACTAACCCAAGAGAGCAGCTTCATGCGATTACTATTTGAGATGAAAAAGGGTTAGTAGAGTCCAAACCAAAACCAAGGTGAGAAAACGTGGTAAATAAAGGTAAGGTTGATGAAGACCACAATAAATAAAAACAGGTAAGTAGAGAGTATACACCTCGTGCGCCATATCCCAACGCGACAAAGAAAGACCACACAAATGAAAAATTCGGTAAATTTCTTAACCTTCTGAAAAAGTTGCATATTAACTTACCGTTTATTGAAACTTTTTCGAAGATGCCCAACTCAATAAAATTTTTAAAAGAGCTTCTGGCAAATAAACGAAAGTTAGATGATCTGTCGCACGTGGAGCTGAATGCAGTTTGCTCGGCCATTTTGCAGAATAAACTACCCAGTAAATTAAATGATCCAGAGAGTTTTACTATTTCTTGTTTAATTGGTAGTTTAACTGTTGATAATGCCTTGGCTGATTTAGGTGCAAGTATTAATGTCATGCCCTATAAAATGTTTAAGCAACTAGGTATTGGGCAACTCAAACAAATTAGGATGAGCATTCAATTAGCGGATAAAACTATTAGATTTCCTAGGGATATCATTGAAGATGTACTTGTAAAAATTGATAAATTCATATTCCAGTAGACTTTGTTGTTCTAGACATAAATGAGGATGGTGACGTTCCTTTAATTTTAGGACGACCCTTTTTAACAACTGCTAGAACTATCATTGATGTTGGTAGAGGTGAACTCACATTTCGTGTAAGTGATGAAACGATTAAGTTTCAAGATCATGATTTGATTGAGATATCGAGTAATGAAGATGACTTTATAAATCTGATTAATAAGACTAATCACATGGTTCAACCTTCTTTGTAGGAAACACTTTCGAGAAGCACAAATGAGCCACGTTCTAATTCATGCGACAAAAATGGAACCATCCATGAAGAGTGAATACTACAGATAGATGAACTAGACGAATGGCAGACCTATGGTAAAGAGGAACCAAGAATACACCATGTAGAATCAAAGCAACGCCATAATGAGCCTAAAAATGGGACGAATCAATTTAAGGTTGGGGACCAGGTACTGTTAAATAAAATAGACCCTAAAGTTGTCATTTCAAAACTTAAAGCAGACGGAGCAACACCTTTATGGTACTGAATGTCTTTTTATACGGTACAGTCTAGGTAAATCATTCTAAATTCAGTACTTTTTAAGGTAAATAGCACTCGACTTAAACCTTATCTTGATATAATTAATAGCAGAGAAGAGGAGTTTTAACTTTTCGAACCACCGTGACCTTGCGAATAAGAGGTAAGTCGAGCTTAGACTTTAAGTAAGCGCTTCTCGAGAGGTAACTCAAGCATTAACACCACTAACTAGTTTTTTTTTATTTATTTTTCATGTTTAAATACAGGTTTTTGACCCACACGGCCTGGACACACAGACGTATCCTAGGCTATGTGCTTTAATAGGGGATCGACAGAGAGTTACACAGCCTATCGACATAGTCATATGACCTACACGGCCTGGACACATGGGTGTGTCCTTGGCTGTGTAAAGGTAAAGCTTAAATTTTCCCAAAAATCGATAAAGACATGGCCTACAATAAAACTACACATCTTTTTTGTTTAGCTCATAATTGATTCTTTTTTATTCATTGAGAATTTTTCCTATTTTATTGACTCAATTTTTGTCGAGATTTGATTTGAATAGTTGTCATATTATGTTCCTTTGTTTAGTTGGTAAATTATTTCTTATTATCCAATAAAAAAGAAGAGTGAAAAAATGCATATTTACAGTGATTTCAATTGTTAAATTATTTCTTATTATCTCCATTTGTTCGAAAAAATAATAATTAAAAAAATACACATTTATTATATTGTTTATTACTTAGTTCTATGATATGTGAGTTTGAACAGTAATTTGAAGGGGAAGCTCGTTTTATTCGTAATTAGTGATTAATTGATGTATTTAGCATTAGTCTCTTTTTCTAGTTTGATAATTTTTCAAGTCAATCTCGATTCTAACCCTCTCTTTTAGCCTTTTTCCACACTCTTAACCTAGGCCCCATTACAACCTTCTAAAGACCTTTTCATTTGTGTATCATCTCAATTTATGGTGGTGGAGATTTGATTTTCATGCAAGCCTATGGTAATGACTTTTCATTATTGACTATTGAGTGCTTATTTTTGAACCTTAAACACTTTGAGTGATTTGAGTGAATCTTTAGTGAGGATGTCAACTCTTGTTAGTTTTGAATTAAAGATAATTACTTAGATAAGGGGAAATACCTATGTTTTCATGTTAAAATACTCAACTTGAAACTTTAATGTTCTTTTAGTTGAATTCTCAATATATGATTATTTGTGAATTATTTCGAAACATTGTTGATGAAAATTATAGGTTGAGAATAATTAATTTTAATTATGAGTTGAGGATTTTGCTTAAGGACAAGCAAACGCTTAAGTGAGGGGATATTTGATAAACCATAAAAGTAACATATTTCAATCCCATAAATGTCGCTGGTGCATTGGTCAACCCAAATGGCATAACTAGGAACTTGTAATGTCTATAAAGAGTCCTAAATACCGTTTTATACACAACGGCCTCCTTTACCCTCAACTGATGGTAACCCAATTGCAGATCGATCTTAGAGAACATTGAAGCCCCTCCGAACTGATCAAATAAATAATCTATCCTTGGAAGTGGGTACTTATTCTTAATTGTCAACTTATTCAACTGGCGGCGGTCGATACACATCCTCATCGTACTATCCTTTTTCTTTACGAATAGAACAGGGGCTCCCCATGGAGACACACTGGGACAAATAAACTCACGAACTAATAGCTCTTGAATCTAGGCTTTAAGTTTAATAAGCTCCTTAGGTGCCATTCGATAAGGCGCAATAGACACTGGAACTGTACCAGGAATCAAATCAATCCTAAATTCCACCTCTCGACTCGAAGGTAAACCCGGTAGTTCCTCTAGAAACATATCTGGAAAGCCCCTCACAGTGCGGATGTCCTTAACCAAAGAGTCTACAGAATCCAAAACACTGATGTAGGCTAAAAATGTCTCACATCCCTTTCTCACCAACTTCTCTGCTACCAATGCAGATATCACATTAGTCAAATAATTTCGTCGCTCCCCAATCACAACTATCTCATTATCCCCCTCAGTTCTGAGAACAATCCACTTTTCAGCATAATCTAAACTCACACGATGCTTTACCAACTAGTCCATGCCCAGAATTAAGTCGAACTCCCCAAACGGAAGCTCTATCAAGTCAACCAGAAATTTAGTCCCTTAGACCTCCAACGGAACGTCCTTAAACAATTTACTAACTCTAATAGACAATCCCAACGGATCACTATTAAAATCTCACTAGAAGTGCTCTCATAAAGAATCCCCAAAGTCTCAAACATAGTGCTAGCTACGTAGAAGTAAGTAGAGCCTATGTCTATCAGTGCAAAGTAAGGTACATTAAAGATTAAGAACGTACCCGTGATGACGTCTGGAGCATCTCCATCCTCACGGCAATGTGCAGCATAAACGAGTGCAGGCTGCCTCACCTTAGTCTATCTAGCACCTCTGCTCGGTGCTCTCTGACCTCGACCAATACCATTACCACCCATAGCCTATGCTCAACCCCTAGGTGGCTGCTGAACGACCCTCGATGGTTGTGCAGTCTCATCAACTGGAGCTTGCATCTGATTACCCCTCAGTGGACAATCCTTAACATGGTGCTCAGTTGACCCACACCTCAAACAAGCCTAATAGCTCTCCAACACTCGTTTAGATGGTGCCTATTACAGTGTTGACAAATCGTCACCCTCGTAGGAACAACAACAGTAGGCCCAACTCTCACGGGCCCATCAGTCCTAGCCTTTTTCTTAAGCCTCATACTAGAATTAGAAAGCTCAAAATCCCTCTTAGCCTTCACATTCTCTCAGTTTTGGCGCTCTAAGCGCTTCACCTCATCGATGATCTTCGTATTTTCCACTAACGCAGAGAAATCCTACTCATTCTATGGAGCTATCAACACCCACAGACTATCTCGGAGACCATCCTCAAATCGGACACAGCGCTCATACTCAGTTGCCACCATGCCCCTCGTATAGCGAATCAGCCTCAGAAATTCAGCCTCATACTCAGCCACAGATCGGTCCCCCTGAGTGAGATTTAGAAATTCACGTCACCTCGCATCAGTATAACTGGCCCTAACATACTTATTTAGGAAGGTGGTCTTAAACAAACCCTACGTCAAATGGTCAGGCTGAGTGTCCTCATTAACAGTCAACCACTACTAGTACGCCTCATCTCGAAGCAATGACACAGCCCCTTGAGCTTCTGCTCATCAGTACGGTTCAGATCATCCATGATCTGCTCTGTGGCCTCCATACAATACTCAGCCACGTTAGGAACAACTCCAGCGATGCCCTTAAATACCTTAGCCCTATTGGACCGGAGTCGTTCCGTAACTAACCCTCGACCCCCAGATCTAGTATTGGGCCCAGCGACCCTCTCCAAAATCTAAAGCATGGCTTGGGCAGTGTGTCGTCCCTAGCCGTACTATCATAAGGTCCTGTTTCAGTATTAGTCATAGGCTATGCCGGTGTCTCACTAGTATCCATTACTGGTATAGTATCAGAAGCGAAGGACTTAGCTCGAGCCCCTCTACGACCTCTACCTCAGCCTCTAGTACCCCGTCTACGAGTACCGTATGTGCTCATCGTAAGTATCGAATTATCTTTATTAACATTTTTATGCAGATTAGTTTGCAGTTACAGTATGTTATCAGTAAGTATTTTATGCAATACAATATCAGAGTTTTTAGAGTTTATTTTCGCGAGAGAAAGAATAGTCTCACTACAGCTTCAGTTTACGCTACTTAGAGTGTCTCAGAAGTTATTTCATAACATATTATCAGTATCTTTCAAACAGATCAAACAGTGTTTCAGTATAACTAAGCATGCTTTCAGACAATTCAATCAGAGTTTTAGAAAAAAATTTACAGGATCGACGTCGAAGACTCAGTGTACCACGTACTGATTATCAAGCATATTTCAAAATCATTCACAAATTATTTCTTTAAATCCAATCTTTAAAACCAAAAACCATAGCCAATTTTGTAACCTGGCTCTGATACCACTAAATGTAACACCCAAAACCCGGCCTAAACGTTATGGCTGAATCTGGTGGCGCCACATGAGAGTGTTTTTGGAAAATCATTTTGAATATAAAAATTTGTTTAGATTATTATATTTTCTGAGTCAGAAATAATGTATTAGTTGATTTACTTGAAAATATTTCTTTTTTGTGGAAGCTATGAAAACCGTTCATTCATACGAAAATCTCTAATTTTTAGTTTTAAAACGCGTTTGTGGTGTTGCAGTATATAAATCAATAAAGAATAACAATTTAAAATCCCAAAGTAAAAATCAAAACAGTCCAAAGGTCCACATTACATAAAAATCCCAAAATAATTAAAAATAGTAAAAGAGTAAATAACCAGTGAATCTGTAAAATCTAATAAGTATCAAGCAGTGGTCACCGTCGAGCCCTCCACTGCACCGATTCATCTACTACTAGGGATTACTTGACAGACAAATCAATAAAGGGGTGAGTTTTTGCAAACTCAGTGTGTACATCCCCATAGTATAGCATGCATATATATATAGATATAGATAACAGAAACATATATCAGTCATAATTCGGGCTGAAGCCCATTACAGAATTGGTGTGACCCATGGCCCACTCAGAATCAAAGTCAGATATAATCGGGCCTTAGCCCATACAGATATCATATGCATATCAGATCAGAAACAAAATATTATAACATGCCCACCAACCCTATACGCCATCTCCGTCCAACCCTACATACCATTTAGGGATAAAATTGACCCACCTAGCCCTACATACTAATTTTGGGGATAAAATCAACCCATCCAGCCCTACACACCAATGCAATGCCAAATACTAGGCTTATAGCCTTTCAGTCTTCCTTCACTTCATCAACAATCCCACTCCAATGCAATGCATCATATAAATATAGCATGCTATTATGCAGAATAACAGATAACAGATCATGCAAACATATCAGAACAGAATCAGTACACATGCAAATTATAACATGCTATCACATCACAGAATAGGGGTCTAAGTAACGCTTATCGACCCTACAACAGGTCACAGTCGACTTGGGCGACCCGTGCAACCTTTTAGAACAATTTAGAAAAATGGCCTCACACGCCCATGTGGCCTGCCCGTGCGGACCCACACGCCCGTGCGGCCCACACGGCCTAAATTGGCCTTGCCCGTGTGGATCACACAGCCTGGCCCAAAATACCACACGCTTGTGTGGCCCACACGGCCCAATTGGCTGAGCCCAAGTCTAGCATACGGCCTCGTCAGCCTCACACAGTTGTGTCCGTCGCGCTTGTTTCGAGCACATATGGCCTCGTTCATCAATCACACAGCCGTATCTCGCCGCACGGCCTCTACACAGGTAGTCCACACACCTGTGTGGCATTGACAGTTTCATTTTCTACGAGTGCAATCGGAGTACACACCTAGTTCATTTTCGATGCCAAAGCTCTCCTGAGCCCTTCCAAACCTAAAATCGACAATCAAAAGTCCAATTTCAGTAACTTAATCCGAATTGTTAAGAACGACTAAATCCCAAAAAACCTCTACCTTGAGTAAATACTGTCGATTCTGCACTCCATCGGTACTATTCAAAAATCACAGCCACCTAAAGATTTCCTAACACCAAATAATACTATCTTTAATAACCAACACAAGAATCAAACATGATTGAAAGAGAGCATCACTTACCAATACGTCAGAAGAGAGCGAAACGAAAAGACGTAGAGACTAAACGGAAAAAACGAAGCAATCGCAACAAGAGAAATAATAGGAAAAAGTCGGCTAAAAGAAAAAGAAGGTGGGTAGAAGGAACTTGCTGAGAATTTTCGGCAGAGAGTTATTCTAGAACAAAAGAGAACTGACAATTTTGTAGAAAGCAATACTGAACAAAAATTGTTTGACCCCCTACCCATATCCCTTAATTCTCTCCATCCATTGCTCCACTAACAGAGTTTCACTAAAACTCCACCTCTTCCACGGCACAAACAGCAAAATATTTTCCCTTGCCCGTGCAGGGATTCGAACACCAGACCTCAAGCAAGCTAACACTCCACACAACCACTAAACCAGCAGGCCTATTCTGACATACTTTTACAAATAAATACTTTTAAGCCTATTCCGCAAGAGTAAAGCTCAAACCAAATAAAAATTAAAATTTAGCCCAAGTCTTGGCTTGAACTTGGGACCTCCCCTAACACACCCAGAGCACATATCCACTAAAGCAAACAATTACTTATGTCAAATCAATGCAAGACATATTCAATTATTTTTTTCCATGCCACAATTTTACAAAAGCCGGAAACACAAAAATTTAGGGCGTTACAAAGACGATATAAATTTGCCAGATTAGAGTTAAATCTAATAAGGGAATCCATAGATTGAGTTAATTCGACGATAGGGGTTTTAATTAGAAAGAGATTTCAATTAATTAACCTAGAGTCAGTTGTTCATAGTCTCAAAAAAATATTAACATAAGTTAGGGATTTATACGGATCAAGGCAAGTAAATAAATTGTTTAATTTAGATTTAGAATAATAAGTGAAGTCTAGGTGATTCTTTCCTAGGTATTGTCTTTATCATTGGTTATTTCCATTACTTTCTTCACTCTCTGTCGCGTCCATAGTTAATTAGTTAAATTTTAGATAAAAATAATCCCCTTAATTATTAGGCTAAATAATAGAATGATAGTCATAACTAGTACTTTTAGTCCTTGTGGATACGATATTCCGGACTCACCATAGCTATACTACTATTCGATAGGTGCGCTTTCCTTTGTCGAAATCATAGTTAGTAACGTGGTTCCATCAGTTAGACAGATCATACAATTTAGCATAAAATTCACCAATAGCTTTACAACCCTATATTTTTAGAGTCTCAAACTTAGTGGTTACCATTTGCATCTTGGATTGCTTAACAGTATTTATTCCATCGTAAGCAATTTGAAAGATTTTTCATGCTTCCCTTGGAATAATGCACTTGAAAATACGTTTGAATTATTGCATATCAATACAAAAAAATATGGCATATAGGGCTTTTGAATTTGCATTGGCAACTCTCTTTTCCTCTGTTGTCCACTAAACTTCAAGTTTAGGAACTTTTCCAACTTTAGAGTCTACAGTATGAGCTTGCCAACCAGTGAGAACAGAATGTCATGCCCTCTTATCAACAAACTTGATATAAGCCTTCATCCTAGCCCTCTAGTAGGGATAACCACCCTCAAGCATAGGGGGACAAATAACTAAAGATCTTTCTATTGTTAGCAAACAACAACAACAGTAATCACCATTAGATACATTAAGTGTTAAGCTCTGATACTAAATATTTCTACCTACAGTTGATGTTTATTGAATAGTAAAATAATTAATGAAAGTGTTTAACTACAATGGTCGATATGGCTTTACACAAACTGGGAAAACAAAAACACAAAAAACACAAAGGTTTGTTTATGTAACAGCTCGATCTTCAATGGTATTGAAAACGGCAGTTTCAAAACCCCGTTTTCAATGTCCAAGTATATATTTATTGTATGCTTGACGGTATTTGCTCCAGCAACAAATGTGGCATCTTATAGCTTAGGCCCAACGATTGGGTCGGGTAAGGGGTGTTACAATTTACGTATTTCGATTTCTCTATGTTTGCGGAGTCTAACTTAGTGAGTAATTCCATTATCTTTATCTCATAATACAATAATTTAATCACATTCTATCACTTCCCAAGTATAGAGATCTTATCTTTGTACGTAAAGGCTAGGACACTCACCTTCAAATTCTCCCCCTGAGAACTTAGGCAATAAACGCATGAGGTTTACAAATTAGTTTGCCCTCTCATAAAAATATATCCTCAAAGAATCAATAAAAGTGATCTCAATATGCTCTCAGACATCACCTAGACAAGCCTCGTAACATACATCAACCTTCGGCTTGCTAACAATGTAACAACTCAATTTTCAGTGGTGTCTGAAATAGTGATTCGAGATCACTAACACTGATGAGTGAGTTTGAGCATTTAAATTATTTATTATTTATAAGTTAAGTGTGATTTTATGAAGACTTTTGAATTAATGATTTTTTATTTAGGAGAATTTATTAGGTAAATCGGGTTGAAAACGAGGTATCAAGACCTCGATTTCATAAATTAAGCCATAGATATTTTTATAAATATTTACGGAGTATTATTGAGTTAGTATTAAAGTTTCGTTAGAAAATTTTAATGTTTGAATAGTTAATTAATTAAAAAGGACTAAATTGAAAAAGGTGCAAAACTTGTTAAAATGATTAAATAGCTCAAGTGTTAAATGAGGGAGGACTTAAAAGGCAAATTGACCCAAAGAAGATGGCTTGGACGGCATGGGAAGAGAAAAATCACAAAAATTAGTGTGAACAAGGGGTAAAATTAGAAATTTTGTAAATAAAACAAATAAAACAAAGACTAAATTGAAAATCTAGATATTTCTTCATTATTCTTCAGCCAAAAATGCCATGGAAGAGAGCTTCAGCTGGTTTTACCTATTTTTTCTCCATGTGAGTTTATTTCTTACCCTTTTATTGTAATTTTTGTATTTTTAAGACTTTTGCAATTAGGTCCAACTATTTAATTCATTAGCTTTTGATTTTATGGGTGAATTTGAAAGTTACTATTGATGAGTTCTGGATTTTTATGATAAATTAACATGGATTTGAAGCTCTAAATTTGTTATGTGATGATTTTATTTAGTAATTTTTATAGATATTGATTTTAGGACCAAATTGTGAAAAGGTTAAGAATTAGGATTTGATATTGAAATTATGAATATTAATGGCTGTATGGTAGCTTAAAATAATTAGATAAAGTGTTAATTGAGAAAAAATTAGCTCAATTGATAGGAACATTGATAAGGGCTAATTGTAAAAACTATAAAATTTTGGGTAAATGTGTAATTTTGAAAATTGAAAGTTATAAATTGTAAAGTGAATTATAATTGAATTAGATATTAATTAATAAATAATTTTATATTATAGATCAAGAATCCAACGACAAACGTGAAAAATAGAAATTAGCCGAATAGTCCCTAAATTACTACAACTTCCACAATACACCCCAGGTAAGTTTGTATGGTTAAACCTTAATGTTTATGTATTAAATTGATGAATGGTAATATATATTTATTTATATTTATTGTTAAAAATAATTTATTGTTGAAACCATAAAATTGAATTGAAATGATAAAAAAGAATGGAACGCCAGATTGAGTACAGTCGTTCAGTGTAAATGATGAATTGACGGATAAGGTCATGGTTGGACCATGGCAATGTTTAAATGTAAAACCATAGCTGGGCTATGGCATTTTAATGAAAAGACCATAACTGGGCTATGGTACAAAGAAAACGATGTACTCATATCCGTAAGTCATTCTCTTATTTGGAATGACTTGGTTAGTGACATGGAAAATTTATGCATATTCATAATTATGAATTGTTACTGAAATAAATATACACGAAATTCATAAAAATGATGGTACATGAATATTAATTGTTGTAATTATTATTTAATGTGTATGATAAGTGAAATGTGGTGAGTATTTAATATTATGATGTTGAGTTGAATTCTTGAGGATTTGTGATTATTGAATTGAAATGAATATTGGTTGAAATTGAAATGTGATTTTAAACCCTATTAACTATATCGGACTAGGGTAGATATAGTTTGACCTCGAGTCGATGAGACACTAGGTGTCATACTGTTACTTCGGATAAATTCGATGAGGTACTGGGTACCAACTTACTTCGGGTTGGCCGATGAGACACTGGGTGTCAACTATTGCTTCGAACTATCCGATGAGGCACTAGGTTCCATACTGGTGTGTTTGGTTGGATTTGTGTATCGGCCAAGGTCCGAGTCTTTTTAATAGGGGTAAATAAATGAATTGGGAAATTGAAAGATAATGAATGATTGGTATATGGAATATGTGAGTTATATATATATATTCATGAAATGACTGTAGAATGGATATTGCAATTATATAATGAAATGTGAAAAGCCATTTAATATAACAAATTAATGAGAATTGAATGTACTATGAGTGATTTGTAAATATACATGAATTAATATTGAAAGTCTTATGATTATTACCAGTATATACCTGAAATACTTGAATATGATATTTACTTGATATATTGAAAAGTGATATGTAAATATGTGGTTATCTTTGATATATTGATACAAGGAAAATTATGTATATGGTGATGAATAATAAATCAAATGTGATATGTCAAGGAAATAAGTCTATCAATATTAAATTTATATGTAAGATGAGCAAGTACACTAATTATTGCTGTTGTTTGATGTTTAGTCAAGTCCAAGCTATTAACCGAATAGTAAGTTGTTTATTTATTTGTTGCATTGAAATGGTAAGGTTTAAATTATGTAATCTCTGATGAAATGATTTATTATGTGTTCAATTTGAAAAAGGCTTTGGATAAATGCACTAATTTGTGACCATGGTTGAATGTTATGCATATGACTTGTATGACATGTATATGGATTAAGTGTGGAAAATTAAAGTTATATAAAATTTTACTAAGCTTAGGTAATAAGTATATGAGTGATACTATATATTTATTTACCTTGTGAATTAATGAATATAGAATTATTAGTATTTTGGAAACAATATTAAATTATTTTTGAATATGTATAAATTTTACATTTGAAATAAATTAGTATGAATAAAGACTATACGAGCTTACTAAGTTATCACTGCTTACGTATGTGTTTTATTTATTTACCTTATAGATTATTAGAAGCTCGAACAGGTTGGAAGCTTATCGGAGCTATATCACACTATCCCTTAGTTCTATCGGTAATTATGGATGAGTGGTTTTAATGGCATGTATAGGTTATTTTGATTATGTGTTAGTCTATAGGTGTTATGTAGTTATTAGTTAATTAATTGGTTTGCGTTTTGGTATTATGGTAATTGCATGATTTGCCCTATAATGTTATGTGATTGAATGATGAAAAGTAAAATGGTAGTCGTAAAAGGTATAAAAGGTGCATAAAATCTTATTGGTTAGATGTGATTATATAGGTATAATGATAACTGAATTCAAGAAAATTATTTGGTAATAAATTGTACATACGTGTTTGAACAGATAGGTAAGTTTGGATATAAAGATAACGTGATAATATTACATGATTAAAAATCGATCCTAGTTTAATTGGAGTACATTGAATTGAGTTGTTGATTTATAATTTAGATATATTTAATTGTCAATTGGATTGGTTGAACAATTGGTTTTGGTTTGCTTGATGTTAAGCCAACTGATGTATAAGGCTCATTTTGAGTCCACACGGGCTGGCACACGAGTGTGTCTAGATGGTGTGAGACACACGACTAACACTTGGGCGTGTAGTTTTGGCCGTGTGTCTCTTGCACCTTACAAATTTGAAACAAAATGCTCAGGTTTAGGCACACGGGCGTGTGTCTCAACCGTGTGAGTTACATAGCCTAGCACATGAGCATGTGACTTGGCCATGTGACTCATGCAATAAATAGAATTACAAGTTAGAGAGTTACATAGGATATAGGTATGTCACTTGCCAGACCACACGGGTGTGTCATATAGTCACACGAACGAGTCCCTTAGTCACATAGGCGTGTGAGCCCTGCACTTAGGAAAATTTTTTGAAAATTCACGAAAAATTCCCGGAGTGCTCGAATAAGTCCCGATTGGTTTCTAATGTATAATTTGGCCTTCGGTAGCTCATTAAAGAGGCAATATGATTAACTTATAGTACATATGCTAATTGTTCGTATAATATTGGTAATTGGTCTGAAAAGTCCTGTAACTCCCTAAGTTTTAAATTTATGTTCTAGTAAAATATGACACAAATATCTGTTTGCTTCAGTATTTATGTATTTTGGGTGTGTGTGTGAGGTCTCAAGTTCAAGCCTTAATTTGGGAAAATTTTGGGGTTTTATTGAATAAAGCCTTACTTTTGTTTAATAGGCTTATAAGTTGTAAGAATATGTCAGAATGGGCCTACTACTCTGGTGATTAAGTGGATTGTCAATATATGAGAGGTCTTGTGTTCAAATCTCGATTGTGGCAAGGGTATTATTTTTGCTACAGAATCTCGATTAGAGTTTGTGTTTGATCGAAAATTTGAGTAGTGGGAAGTTGGTGGAGAGAATTAAGGAGAAAAAGATTGGAGATAATTAGTTTTAGTCAATATAGTTCACTCTTTTGACAAAAAATCAGCCACCCCTTCTCCCTTTTCTCTCTTTTTGCTGCCAATTTCCCACCCTTCACTCTTTGTGCTAACGAAATTCCTTTGTTTCCCTCCTTGTTTGACTATTCATTCTTCCTTTCTCTCTTTCAGTTATTCTGCTGTTCATTTTTAGGGGCACGTGGTAAGTTTTCGTTCCACTTAACTTGATTGTTATTCTGAATTAATGATTAAGCGGTGTGTTACTGCTTTTTAAGAGTCAATCAGCAACGTTTCATCGAGTTGATTCAAAGTGGAGAGCGTTCTAGTTGCGGTAAGTCAATTTTTCATTTTGAGATTAGTTGTTAAGGCTCGTTTTGGTGTTTTTAAAAGGTTGTATATTTTGATTATAGGTATTGGTAGTCTCGGGATAGTGTATCCAGCGAAAATGAACTAGGTGTGTACCCAAAAACACAGAAAATAGGAATCAGCTAAAGCTGAAAAATGAAACTGTCGACGTCATACTGGCGTGCGGTCGCCCGTGTGGTAGCCCGTATGGCAGTACACGACCATGTCATCAACGAACCAGGCCGTGCATGTGCGACATGGGCGAATGACACGACTGTGTGATGGTCGGCAAGGCCGTGTGCGAGACACAGGCTCGACCAATTGGGCCGTGTGGGCCCACAAGTGCGTGTGGTATGTTGGGCCAGGCCGTGTGATCATACTGCCAAGGCCAATTTGGGCCATATGGGCTAGACAGCCAATGCCAATTTGGGTCGTGTGGGTCACACGGGCATGTAGGCCCACACAGGCAGGCCATATGGGCTTGTGAGCCCATTTTTTTGAAATGAATTGTAAGGTTGCACGGGTCGCCCAAGTCGACTGTGACCTGTCATAGGGTCGATAAGCATTGCTTAGACCCCTGTTTCTGTGATTTGATTATGTGATGTATGTACTAGCATGTTGCTCTTAGCATGTGTATTTTTTCGAGTATATGATCTGTTAATTTGTATTATAGCATGCCATATCTGTATGATGCATTACATTACGGTGGGATTGATGAAGATGAAGGAAGTATTCTGAAAGGCTTTTGAAGCCTGTTATTTGGCAGCTAAGCTGCATATTTCTGATATGTGCCGCATTACGGTACTATATGGTGTGTAGGGATGGATGGGTCGATTTTATCCCCTATTTGGTGTGTAAGGATGGTTGGGTCGATTTTATCCCCACATAGTGTGTTCGGTTGGACAAAGATGGTGTGCAGGGCTGGTGGGCATAATTCTGTTATTCTGATCTGTTATGCATACTATAACTGAGATGGGCTAAAGCCCTAAGTCATATCTGATTCTGAGTCGGCTAAGGTCCACACCGATTCTGTAAAGGGCTCAGGCCCGAACCATATATATAAATATGATTGGCTTCTGATTTATGTTTGTATGTATGCTATCTGTGGGGATTTACACATTGAGTTTGTGAAAACTCACCCCTTATCTATTTGATCTGTTCAGGTAATCCCCAGCAGTAGGTAGGTTGGTGCAGCGGAGGACTCGACAGTGACCACGGCTACATACATTGTGGTTTATGATTTTAAAGCTCTTACTATTTTATTCATTATTTTTGGGAGTATTTATGTAATTTTTGGACTTGGACTCTTGGTTTTAATTTGTGAATTTTGAACTATTATTTATGGATTTATAAACTGCAACGCATCAAACTACAGTTTTCCTAGAATAGATTAAGAGTTTTCGTAAATATAAACGTTTTCGAAAATTTTATGGTTTTAAAAGCTTCCGTGCAAAAGAAATGTTTTAAAGTAAATCAGTCAGTGCATGTTTTCCCGAACTAAGTAAAAGATAATAACTGGAATGATTTTAAGGTTAATATGTTTTCAAAAACACTCTCATGTGATGTCGCCAGATTCGGCCATAATGTCTAGGTCGGGTTTGGAGTGTTACAAGTCTGGTAATACTCCGTAACCTTATTCCGGTGATGGATAAGGGTTAGGGGGTGTTACAAACATAGAATCTAAATGAATACAAAGCAACTCCTTGAAAATAGCAATTGCAATCAAACAGTAAAATCATTAACCTAATAAAGATATGGCCTTCCAAACTCAGCATTGCAATCCCGATCAAATCTCCACAAAATAAGGGTTATACTAATTCATTCGAATCCAATCTAATCTTTACTAGCCACGAATTGATTTCTATAAATGGACTCTAGTATCTTCAAAATATTTGGACAATAATTAGTCCAAATATTTTGTTGCATAAAATTGCCAACACAAATACGGAAAGTATCTTTACTACTTCAGTGGTAGATTGTAGTGAACATTGCCAAATGCCACTCAACACAAAATCACAAAACTTGCCTCAATAATATTAATTAAATTTAATTTTTACCACTATAAATAACATTCAACATTTAAGAATTTTCAAACAATAGCATCTACAAAAAAATCAGCATTATTCATGCAACTCCATATATAGGTTTTGTTTTCTTAACTCTTTTTATATCCATGTACAACGTAAGATTATAGTGACAATATTTGTCTGCACTTTTGATTCTATACTTCGCATCATGAACTTAAGGTACATTTTGATCTAGTCAAATCTTATTATTATTCAATAATTTTGTAATAATAGATAATAAAGGGTCATAGAAGGATGTAATTGAGATCGGTTTCGAAATCAAAGCTCAAAATTGAAAGATATATTGTTATTTTGGTTATTGGAACTAAATTGAATAAAATGTAAAACTTCAGGGGCATTCAAAAAATAAAATTGGATGGATTCATGCATATAAGAAGATGTTATAAAACGTTGAGAATTGATAAATTGAATTGAATTATTGTATAGATTAGGAATTGAACCAAACCGAAAATAATCGAAGAAAAGGCAAATTTGCTGATTAATCCTTGAAGACTTGTTCGTTTGTTGTTTTTCCAACTAAGTTCATATGGAACTTACTATTTTATTTAATTTTATGATTGAATTGTGTTTATTTTTCTTATTAGTTTATATAAATGTGAATTTGGTGATTTTTGACATTAATTACACTAAATTGCAAAGTAGGAAATATATGGTATTTATGAATAAGTACAAGGTACCAAAATGGAAATGGGATGTTTAGAAGATTAGTAGGACATGTATATACTGTTAAGTATTTGAAATGATACGATTACAGTAATAATGCCCGTGTGAACTTAGTAAAAGATTAGGATACGTATGGCATGCCATTAAGGTTAAACATGGAAACTGATTAGGGATTTACATGGTTATATGAGATCCTTTATTTGTTGTGGAATCTTGGCTTATATGTATTGTTGGTTTAGCCTAGACTGGTAACCTTGATACGATGTCAGCTTGTGTGAGCACTATAATCCCATGTATTCGAGTTTGATTTACTAAGGTACTTTCGGGTGAAATTAGTAACATAATGGAAATGAAATTGTTGAAATGATTTGAAAATGAATTGAATTACATATGCTTTCAAATTGAATACGAATTGGTTGGTACACGTTACTAATTGAATTGTATATATTACTTGTGTTATAAGTTTTTGATATGTAAGTGGACTAACCTATCTGTTGTATTTGTTGATATGCATATGATACTATAAAGTATGCCAAGTGACATACAGAACTCAACACGGCCTAAGCATTCTCACGCGGGCATGTTACACGGGCGTGTCCCTGTCGAGCCCTGTTTCAATTCCACTCGGAAAAGGCTAATTTTTAGGTAATTTGGGCATTCTAAAGTTTATAAAAACACCCAAGAGGAGGAACAAAAGGTACAAGTAGTAGAAAACAAGGAATTACGTGAGGAACACTGATTGATTCATCTCGGAAGCAAGGATCTTAATCAAGGCTAAAGATCTCCCTTCAATTTCCTTCAGGGGTTTTTGGGTTTTTGTTATGTTTTGTTGTTTTCCCAATTTTGAGATGTTCTCTTTTACAATTATGAATTAAATCCCCTAAATACCTGAAAGGGATGAAACCTAAGACGGATCTTGTTATTCTTTTCTGAATTATATGATAAATACTTGATTTGTTCTTAATTGTGTTATTAATTCTTGTGTTAATATTTCCGGATATTAATTCAAGTTGAATGTGCTTATTCAGTGGAGCAAAAGCCCCTGTCTAAGAGTAGATCCAACACAATTAAGCGGAGTTGATTGCAATCCTAGACATAGGACGACCCGAAAATCTGCCGGATTAGAGTCAAATCTAATAGGAAAATCCATAGATTGAGTTAATGCAACACTAGGGGTTTTAATTAGAAAGAAATTTCAATTAATCAACCTAGGGTTAGTTGTTTTTAGTCTTGAAAGAGATATTAGCATAAATTAGGGATTTCTACGGGTTAACTCAAGTGAATAAATCGTCTAGTTCAGAGTCAAATAACAAGTAAAGTCTAAGTGGATTCTTTCTTGGGTATTGCCTTAATCAATCGGTTTTCCAAAAGTATTTTCCCTAATTCATTCTTTGTCCCGTTCTTAGTAAATTAATTAGTTTAGTTTATTTAGTTTAAACCAAATCCCCTTTATTTTTAGGCTATATAATCAAATGAAAGTTAATACTAGTACTTTTAGTCCTTGTGGGTTCGACATCCCGGTCTTGCCATAAGCTATACTACTGTTCGATAGGTGCGCTTGCCTTTATCATGATAATAGTTTAGTCTTACATGTTCGATCATCATAAATATCACAATCAAGTTTTTGGCGCCATTGCCGGGGAACTGAAATACTAGGAACACTCGATTTTTATTACTTTAGCTATTTTTACTTTTGTTGCAATTTACTTTTTGTTTTATTTTAAAGTTTTATTTTTCCTGACAAGTGTCTCTAGTTTATGACTAGAAGAAATCTGTCAGGACCTTTTCTTTTTGATAGTGACATAGAAGCATCAGCTCGCAGAAACCGTAGAGAAATAAGGCGGAGCCTATAGTACATAGAGGAATTGCAAGAGGACGTGACCAATACTACTGAAGAGATGGAGGCAAATCAAAATATTTCGTTACCTCTCGTGGTAGCTGCAAATCCTGTGAATCAAAATCCTGCTCATCGTACTATGTATGATTATGCTAAGCCTAATTTAGCTAGTATTGAATCTAGTATTGTTAGGCCTGCTATTGCTGCAAATAATTTTGAACTAAAACCTAACACTATACAGATGATACAACGTTTGGTCAGTTTGATGGTTTGTAAGATGAGGATCCTAACACACATTTAGCAAACTTTTTGGAACTCTGCGACACCTTTAAAATTAATTGCACTTTTGATAATGCCAATCGTCTTCGGTTATTTCCCTTTTCTCTGAGGAATAAAGCTAAACAGTGGTTGAACTCTCTACCCAGAGGGTTTATCACTACTTTGGAACAAATGACCGAAAAATTTCTTTTGAAACACTTTCCGCCGGCTAAAACGGCAAAGTTGAGGAATGACATCTCTTCTTTTGTACAAATGGATTTAGAAACTCTTTATGATGCATGGGAGAGATACAAGGATTTACTGAGAAGGTGCCCTCACCATGGGTTACCTCTGTGGCTACAGGTTCAGACTTTCCATAAAGGTTTGAATCCCTCAACAAGGCAAATGATAGATGCAGTTACCGGTGGAATGATAAATAACAAAACACCTGAGGAGGCTTATGAGTTTATAAAGGAGATGTCACTGAATAACTATCAGTGGCAAGTCATGAGGACAAAGCTAGCAAAAGCCGTCGGTGTTTTTAATGTTAACGCGGTCACAATGCTATCAAATCAAGTAGAACTTTTGAATAAAAATATTGACGGTTTAGTTGGTTCTATACAGGTACATCCGGTGATGAGGTGTGATTCAATTAGAGGAGGGATGCACAACACATATTATCAATCCTTCAACTCTAGCAGTTAGGAAGAACAAATCAACTATATGGGTAACAATTCTAGACCTCAAAATAATCCCTATAATAGCACTTATAATGCAGGTTGGAGGAACCATTCCAATTTCTCGTGGGATGGTCAAGGAAATCAAAGGCAACAACCCTCTCCAGGCTTCCAACAATCACCTTACCAACAAGAGAAAAAGCCAAACCTTGAGGAGATGCTCACGAAATTTATATGTGTCAGAAACCCGCTTTCAGAATACTAAAACAGCACTTAAAAATTAGCAAGTGTCGATTCAAGGCCTCGAAACTCAAATAGGTCAACTAGCTAAGCTGATCTTTGAACGAACACAAGGTAGCTTGCTAAGTAACATAGAAGCTAACCCAAGGGAGCAACTCCATGCTATCATTATGCTCGATGAAGCAGGTTTAGTTGAAAATAAACCAGAACCGAGGCAAGAAGATATGGCAAGTAAAGGTAAGGTTGAGGTAAGCCACAAAGAATCAGTACGTAAAGAATATAAGCTTCGTGTACCATACCCAAATGCGACAAGGAAAGACCGCACAGAAGAACAATTTGGTAAATTCCTTAAACTTTTAAAAAAATTGCATATTAACTCACCATTTATTGAAGCTCTTTCACAGATGCCAAACATAATTAATTTCTTAAATGAGCTTTTAGCAAATAAACGAAAGTTAGATGAATTAGCACATGTGGAGTTAAATGCAGTTTGCTCAGCTATTTTGCAGAACAAGCTACCCAACAAACTAAAAGATCTAGGGAGTTTTACAATTCTTTGTTTAATTGGTAGTTTAACTGTTGATAATGCATTAGCTAATTTAGGGGCTAGTATTAATGTAATGCCTTATAAAATGTTTAAACAACTAGGTCTTGGGAAACCCAAACTAACTAGGGTGAGCATTCAATTGGCTGATAAAACCATTAGATTTCCTAGGGGTATAGTTGAAGATGTTCTTGTTAAAATTGATAAATTTACATTCTTAGTAGATTTTGTTATTCTAGACATGGATGAGGATAGTAATGTACCCTTAATTTTAGGGCGACCCTTTTTAGCAACTGCTAGGACTATTATTAATGTGGGCACGGGTGAACTCAAACTTCGTGTAGGCACGACACGATTACACTTCAAGCTCATGATTCTATTAGGATATTTAATGATAGAAATGATATTACGAGTTCTTTTATTAAGAGTAACCTCACTGTTCAACCTTCTTCACAGGATATTCCTCGCAAAAGCCCAAATGAGCCACATTCAATTTCATGCGATAACAAGGGATCAATTTCTGAAGAGCAAATGTTACAGATTGATGAACTAGATGAATGGCGGAACTATAGCAAAGAGGAACTGATCGTGATTTCAATGAAGTAATAAAATTGATCGTACCTGGAAACTAACTATTATCACGATAAAAAGGCAAGCGCACCTATCGAGTAGTATAGTTAGTGGCAGGGCCGGAATATCGAATCTAAGGAACTAAAAGGACTAGTAATGACTTTCTTCCTATTATCTAGCCTAAAAATAAAGAGTGGATTTGTGTAAACTAATTAACTCTAAACTAAACTAAGGACAGGACAAAGAGTAAATTGAGAAATTACTTTGGAAAAACTAAATGATAAAGACAATACCTAAGGAAGAATCTACCTAGACTTTACTTGTTATCTAACTCTGAACTAGACGATTTCTTCATTCGACTTGATCCGTAAAGATCCCTAAATTATGTTAATATCTCTGTCGAGAATAAGAACAACTAATCCTAGGTTGATTAATTGAAATCTCTTTCTAATTAAAACCCTTAGTCTTGTATTAACTCGATCTATGGATCCCCATATTAGATTTGACTCTAATCTGGTAGATTTTCGTCATCCTATGTCTAGGATTGCGATCAATTCTACTTAATTGTGTTGGATCTACTCTTAAACAAGGACTTTTGCTCCTCTGCCTAAGCACATTCGACTTAAATTAATATCCCAGAAATATCAATCCAAGAATTAAAAACACAATTAAGAATAAGTCAAATATTTATCATATAGTTCAGATAACAATAACAAAATTCGTCTTAGGTTTCATCCCCCTCAGGTATTTAGGGGTTTAGTTCATGTTTATAAAAAGAAACATCTCAAAATAAAGAAAATAACAAAACATAAGAAAACCCAAAACTCTTGAAAGGATTGAAAGGAGATTCTCTGTCTTGATGTAGATCCTGGCTTCAGAAATGGATCAATCGGCTTTCTTTCGAATAATTCCCTATCTTTTACCCTCAGTCTTGGCGGGGACTCTGTACACCTTTGTAGTTGCCTCCTAGGGTCTTTATATAGAGTTTATAATTGTTTTTCTTATCCCCTAAGTAGCCTTTTCCACGTGAAATTGAAACTCTTCACGACAGGGACATGCCCGTGTAACACGCCTATGTGAGTCGAGCCTAGGCCCTGCTCGATCCTGTCAAAGTGGAACGGCCATGTGGTTTGCCCGTGCAGTGAACTCCAGGCCGTGTTGTTTCCTTGCTTAGGCCCATTTTCTCCATTTTTGGCTTGTTTTTTGTTCTTTTCACTTTTTTATACTCACCTAAGTATAAAACATGAAATTAAAGGATTAGAAGCATCAATTCGACAAATTCAATGATAATTCGTCCATAAATGTACTAAATATAGGATAGAAATATGTATAATTTACAGTTTATCAAATACCTCCACACTTAAGCATTTGTTTGTCCTCAAGCAAAATCTCAACTCACAATTAAAAATCATTCTTCTCAACCTATAATCCTTATCAATAATGCTTCGAACTAATCCACAAGTAATCATACATTGAGAATTCAACTGAAAGAACATTAAAGTCCCAAACAATCTAAGTTGAGAATTTTATCACAGAAACATAGGTTTTCTCCATTCATCTAAGTAATTTAATTCAAAATCAACAAGAGTTGACCTCCTCACTAAAGATTCACTCTATTCACTTGAAGTGTTTAGGGTTAGAAATTAAGCACTCATTAGTCAACATGAAAAGTTATTACCATATGCTTGCATGAAAATCAAATCTCCACCACTATGTATTGACATGATACATCGATCAAAAGGCCTTTAGAGGGTTGTAACGTAGCTTTGGTTAGGGGTATGGTCACAAGCTAAAAAAGATGGTTAAAATCGAGATCGAACTGAAAAATCATCTAACTAGAAAAATCTCTATCACTGAACATATTCCTAGAATAAAGCCTTTTTCTTTTGAATAACATCGTTTAAGAACAGAAGCTCAAAATTACATGGAAATATGTGAAACATTGAATTACAACTAAAATATACATACGTTTTTTTTAACAAATCAAATACTTTACAAACTTAACTAACTAAAATGGAAATCATAGCTAGATAATTATTCAATTCAAATCTCGACAAAAATAGGGATCAAAGTAATTAGGGGGATGATCGTGATGAGATGAAGTAATAAAATCGATCGTACCTGGAAACTAACTATTATCACGATAAAAAGGCAAAAGCACCTATCGAATAGTAGTATAGCTAGTGGCAAGACCGGAATATCGAATCCAAGGAACTAAAAGTACTAGTAATGACTTTCTTCCTATTATCTAGCCTAAAAATAAAGAGGTGGTTTGTGTAAACTAACTAACTCTAAACTAAACTAAAGAAACGACAAAGAGTAAATTGGGAGATTATTTTTGGGAAAAACTGATTGATAAGGGCAATACCTAAGGAAGAATCCACCTAGACTTCACTTGTTACCTAACTCTGAACTAGACGATTTCTTCATTTGACTTGATCCGTAGAGATCCCTAAATTATGTTAATACCTCCATCGAGGATAAGAACAACTAATCCTAGGTTGATTAATTGAAATCTCTTTCTAATTAAAACCCCTAGTCTTGCATTAACTCGATCGATGGCTCCCCATATTAGATTTGACTCTAATCCGACAGATTTTCGTCGTCCTATTTCTAGGATTGCGATCAACTCCGCTTAATTGTGTTGGATCTACTCCTATGCAAGGACTTTTGCTCTTCTACATAAGCACATTCGACTTAAATCAATATCTGGAAAATATCAATTTAAGAATTAAAACACACAATTAAGAACAAATCAAATCTTTATCATACATTTTAGATAACAATAACAAGATCAGTCTTAGGTTTCGTCCCCCTTAGATATTTGGGGTTTTAGTTCATAAATGTAAAAAGAAACATCTCAAAATAAAGAAAATAGCAAAACATAAGAAAACCCAAAACTCCTAAAAGGATAGAAGGGAAGAAAACCCAAAACTCCTAAAAGGATAGAAGGGAGAACCTCTGTCTTGATGTAGATCCTGGCTTTTGAGATGGATCAATCAGCTTTTCTTCGAGTGATTCCTTGCTTTAACTTTCCGTCTTGATGGGAATAATGTGCTCAGCACTCTCCTCTCCTGTACACCCTTGTAGTTGCATCCTAGGGTCTTTATATAGAGTATAAAATGTCTTTCTTAGCCTCTAAGTAGCCTTTCCCGAGTGAAATTGGACTTCCTTACGAAACGGACACGCCCGTGTGCTACACCCGTGTGGGTCAACTTTGGGTCGTGCTCGAGCCTGTTAATGTGGCACGGCCGTGTGACACGCCTGTGTGGTAAACCTCCAGTCGTGTTGTTTTCACACATTGGCTCATTTTCTCCGTTTTCGGCCCGTTTCTTGTTCTTTTCACTCTCATATGCTCTCCTAAGTATAAAACATGAAATGAAAGGATTAGGAGCATCAAATTCCACAAATTCAATGATAATTCATCCATAAATGCGCTAAATATGGGATAGAAAATATGTATAATTTACAGTTTATCAAATACCCCCACACTTAAGCCTTTGCTTGTACTCAAGCAAAATCTCAACTCATAATTAAAAATCATTCTTCTCAACTTATAATCCTTGTCAATAATGTTTCAAACTAATCCACAAGTAATCATACAATGAAAGTTCAACCAGAAGAAAGTTAAAGTCTCAAACATTCTAAGTTGAGAATTTTATCACAGAAACATAGGGTTTCTCCCTTCTCCTCAGTAGTTACCTTTTAATTCAAAACCAACAAGAGTTGACATCCTCACTAAAGATTCACTCCATCCACTCAAAGTGTTTAGGGTTCAAAAACTTAAGCACTCATTAGTCAATCTGAAAAGCTATTACCATAAGCTTGCAGGAAAATCAAATCTCAACCGCTATGTATTGATATGACATATCGATCCAAAGGTCTTTAAATGGTTGTAATAGGGCTTTGGTTAGGGGTGTGGTCACAAGCTGTAAAAGATGGTTAGAATCGAGATTGAATTGAAAAATCATCTAACTAGAAAAATCTCTATCACTGAAACATATTCCTAGAAATAAAGCCTTTTTGATGACATCGTTCTGGATTCGGAAGCTTATAATAGAAATATGCAAAAATATTGAATTACAACTGAAATATGAATTCCAACTGAATTAATATACACTTTTTTTTAAGAACAAATCAAATAACATACTTTACAAACTTTTAGTTAACTAGATGGGAGAACAAAGCTAGATAATTATCCAATTCAAATCTCGAAAAAAATAGGGATCAAAGTAATTAGGGGGATTTCAACAATAATGGGTTATTGGTTAATATTGAGGGTAAGTCAAATGAATGGTTTGTTAGGCTCAAAGGGGTTCACTAAGGGTTAATTATGAAGGTAGGCTTTTATGGAGTGAGTGGGTTAAACCTAGTTGCCTTTATCATTTCGGTATATCAAATCAATGATGTGGTCTCGACATGCATAATCGAAGCAAGTTCTAGAATAACAAATCAGTATTGACTCACTCAAAGCAACAATAAAAATGAGCACGAAAGGATTACCCTACTGTCTAAAGCATTTGGAACATGACTGGCTTCAGCTCAAATTGCTGTGCCTCGATTTCAGGCCTTCTAATTCCCGGATTAAGATCATTGAACACGGGCACGGCATATTGTCACAAGGCTCTATCCCTATCATCAGCAATAAGGATAGGATTCTGAGCTAGGTTTGCTCCGTTTCCTTGATGGATATCTCCGAAATTCATTTCTTCGGTCCTTCTCTGGTTCGCTTGTCTTCTTCGTTGTCGAAAGGTTCATTCTATTTCAGGGTCCACAGGGAGTAAGTTGATAATTCGGTCAATACTCATAAACACCTGAAATAATCAAAGAAAAATTAATTATGAAAAGGTTGAACAGAAAAATAAATGAACCAAAATGAATAAATAATTCACAAATAATATTTTTCAAAACAGTCCCCGGCAACGGCGCCAAAAACTTGGAACGGTGGAAATGTGCAAGTGTACACAATCGTAACAAGTAATAAAGTGACAAGTAAATGTCGAGTTATCGTACCCACAGGGACTGTGAAAATAATTATTTATGAAATTAATTAAAAACACTTTGGTAAGGTGAAAATAATGTTGGTTTGAAAAGAGTGATTTTATACTAAGATGAAAACTAAGTAAGCAATTTAAATAAAATAAAAAGAATCCCAGTGCACGATTTCAAAACAAGATTTAATTAAGATGATAAAATTGTGTTGGATTAATTACATTTCTTTAACTTAGAATTATTAAACTTCATGCTTATGCTGTTACGAATAAGAATTCACGGCAACCCAATAATTTGCTAACTTATGAACATATTTACTAATTAAAATCCATTTATCTCTTGAACATGTTCCTATGCCAATTCAACCGACTAAACAGAATTAATAAGGTAAACATGCTATAGCACATACATATTTATTAAATTAAATTATCTCTCGACCGATTAATTCAACTTAATAAACATGTAAAAGATTATGTGAAGTAACAAAGTAGTCATACCTTGAAACAATTTAATCACAACAATCTTGCAAGTTATGCAAGGCATACGAATCGTCAGATACTATGCTAATTTAATCTTCAGCTACCTTAGAAGAATTAAATATGAACAGATTAAGTATTGAGTCCATTAATTGCAATTTCAATCCGTTTAAACAATTAATTCTTTAATTATCTAAACAATTATAATGCCAGATAATCTAACCATGATTTTACTTAATCAAGCATTTCACTGAGACCTATAACAGCATGAACACTATTTTAACAATTCAAGTAGGCAAAATATAATCAACCCAACACGAATTAAATTCAAGCTAAATTGATTAAAATAACCATTTCAACAACAATATTATTCATAGATATGTTCTTCATAAAAACAACAGAAATTAAAAAGATAAGGAACAAGAAGGCAAATCCGGTGTTCTCCGTGGCTTTGTCTGACTGCTCCATTCTTCGTCTCCGTTATCCTCGCCGGTCAAGGCTCCTATGAACTCTTGCTTGCTGCCCAAATTGGCTGGGAAAACACCTCTTTTCCAAGAGGGGAAATCGGCACAAGGCTAAGGAAAATGGGAAGGGAAAATGGAAAGAAAAGAGAGTGGAAAGGTGAAGAGAGAATGTTGAGAAGTGAGGGAAGTGAGGGAATTGAGGGATGCTTTGAAATGAGCAGTAAGGGGTGGCTTTTATAGCTGAAGAGGGCTGCTAAAAATAGCAAACTCAGCAGCCAAGAGAGCCCTCTCATGGCCGGCCACACACATGGCAAGGTTGACAAGTTCAACCTTGCTAATTTAGGCATGGGGCAAATCTAAAAAGCCTAAAATAAAGGTGGGTTTGAATGGGATTTTGAAGTCTTTCAAGGCCTATTTGCAAGTATATTTAATCAGCTAATTTGCTGATTTGGGTCAGCCTTTGGACGGTTCTGATCGGCCCAATAAGTGGCTGGTTCGGCTCACTCTATTCGGTTCAGCCAGTGCGATTCACTAGGCCCTTTCTTCATAATTAATTAAAATTAATTTATTTAACGTAAATAAAATAGGAAATAAATTAAAAATAATTTAATTATGAATTAATACGCATTTTTGGACCGTCTTATGCTGGAATTTAATTGGCCTCGATGCTTTAAATAATTTCTCGATTTTGTTCTTCTCGCAGTGTCCACTGGACCATTTTTCTCCAAATGTGCATTTCTGTCAAAAATAATCAAATTTAATCAAAATTAACTATAAAATTATTTAAAATTCATAGTGTTCATATGTTTAACACAATTTAATTATTTTATAATATTTAATTATTTTTCGACAAGAATTTATTCGAATTTGCATTAAATTAAGTTAAAAAGGGTACGTAAAAGTATATAAATTTTTGTGTTTCCACACCCCCCAAACTTAATTCATTGCTCGTCCCGAGTAATGCACAAATTTTGAAAATAATTTCTCGGAAACACTTTGAAAACTTTCTTCAGAACAACATTTTTCTCAAAATTATGAATTTGATATACTCATGCTCAAAAATAAGAGATTTGATCATTATGCTACTCAAGTGTGTAAATTAATCTCAACAATTATTAAAATAGCAAAATTAGACTAAATGTTTCCTAATAAAGACATGCTAATTCCTACCAATTCAATTTTTAATCCTTTATTCAAGATTAAGCTGCAGTCATTAAGCTTAACTTATGCCTTCATAGGTTGAACAAAGCAATTTCTCTCCACTAATGTAGGTAACATTGGAACTTCAAATCAATAGGTATTTAACACGGTTGTAACGTGGCTAGGCTTAGGGGTAGGTAAGAAGATAGATAAAATTCGGCTACAAAAAACCCTAAACTCAGTATACATCGAACCTTTAGAAATTTGAACCTTCGGAAATTTTTACCTTCAACCACAAACTTTCACATGCTCCTTTTCAAATACTTATGCTCTTTCTCTTTCTTTTTTTTTTTTTGAGCGCTTGCTTTTTGCGTACAATTTTTGAGCATCTGATATTTCTTTTCAACTCCCCCAAACTCATTTTCAAATGATATTCTTGAATAGTACTGAGTCTAGTGTTTGGGACAATTTAAAGATAATTACGAGAAATGTGATGGGCTAAGTTTGTATAGGTTCCAAAAATTAGGCCATATAGTCTCAAAGTTGGGTTTCAAAGGATAAAATTTATCATGGTGGGCTTGAAAGGCTCAAACGATCCAAACAATAGTTGCCTAAATCATTTTCAATGTTCCATGCATCCTAGGATTTCGCCTCAAGAAAATACTAAGTCAATTCTAAAGACTTAAACTTTCATGCATACCTAGCTTTCCTAAAGAGATAAAAATTTTATGGTATGAAGTTGCATGCTTTATTAAAGTATATTCACGTCATCATTAAGCTACATAATAATTTATTGAAAAAAATAGAATTTTATTCATACTCAAGTTTAGCATACTTAACAAAATTCAAATTTATTGAACAAAAATATATCCTAATCATACTTAAAAGAAAATTTTTATTCTGAATGGAAATTTCAAATTTCGGTCCCCCCAACCTAAAATGAACAATGTCATCATTGTTTAAAGTGAATAGATACTATACACCAGGTAGGTATTCAGAAAAGAGGAGGTGAGTCAATGTGACTGCTTAAATACCAAGCTCTTTCTAAATCCAATCCTAGACATGTATACATCTATTGCCATACTTTATGCTTTATGACTTGTCCATATTTATTCAGGATTTCCTTCTCTTGTTTTATTATGCAGAAATAAAAATTCCTAATTAACCTAATCCTAAGTGACCTAAAAACAAAAATTTAAATAAAGTCAAGATCCCTCCCTTTTATTTATTTGCAGATCCTTCCAACTTGGACTCATCTTTTGCTCAATCATTATCGCCTTTGCATGAGTCGCCTTGCTCCTTTTTCGAGAGTGGAGTCCATGGCTCAAAAATGAAATCTGGAAATTCAGGCACAAAAATAAATGGGTCATTGTATATTCTCTGGAAAGCACTTCGGAATGAGTCATCCCTTATTTTTGAGTATTTCCAGTATGCTTGTTGCTGCCATTGCATGTGTTGCATTAAGTCCATCAAATTTGACAGCTCATCTCAAAAGTCTGGGCTAGGTGTCTGAGCTCTAAACATTGGAGTTCCAGCATCCGATTCATCTTTTGGCTCCACTGGGTCCACCTTATTAAGGCCTTCAATTGATTGCATCGTGGGATCTTCTTCTTCTTCAAGGTCCTCAGGTTCTTCGCTTTCTTCAACTCATTGCTACAGAACTAAGTCTTCGGCTACTCGGTAGAGGTCCCAATCTGTAATGGTGCCTTGAGTGCACCCTGTCTTCTTTACATTAGCAAGAATTTCTACTTTCAAGCACAGAATGGTTATTGGAAAGGGAAAGTAAGCAGGGCCAGAACGTCTAGCGGCACAGTTTCGAATTTTTTCAAGATGATCCTTCCCACATCAATAGTCTTACCCGTCAGGATCGAGTATAGTAAGACCATTCGCTTTAATGAAATTTTGGTCCCATATGAGCTAGGCAGAAGACTGAAACGGATGAAATAGAACCATACCTTTGCAATAGGTGTTAAGTATTCTCTTCGACAAGTGTGAGTTCCTTGTTTTAACACAGTCCAACTGGAACCTTCAACTGTAAGCTCATCGAGAATTTCTTGCAGAAATTTCGGCTTGATATTGCTCATCAAAGACGAATACTCGTCGTTCTGGAAATCAGGTAACTCAAAGAACTCATTAATAGCATTCGAATTTATGGGTACCTTGATTCCACGAACAGGGACTTCTGTCATCTCGCTTGAAGTTAAATTCGCGTAGAACTCACGAACTAGCTCCTCATCCACACTAGGTCTCTTCTCACAAAATAGTTCCCAATTGAGAGCTTCAGCAATTTGACGAATTCGTGCCATGCAATCTCTGTAGTTGCTCTCCTTCAGTGTGAAGCCTTTCTCAGGGTGCATCTGTTGATTTTTGTAGATACTTTCGTATCTCACTTTAGCTTCAACGCAATGGAACTTGCTTTGTGTTTCGTCGATTTGAGAGGAGGCGCGAGTTCTCTTGCGAGGCATAATTGACCTAAACACGAGATGAAGCAACAAAATTTATTTTCTCAAAAATTTAAATCATAAAAATTATTAATAACTCAAATAATTGAAAAATTAAATAATTTAAATGAATTAAAAAATTAAAGGAGAAATTAAATCTTACCACCTTTTGCAAAAATATAAGAACTCTAAAAAAAATTAATTATGGAGAAAAAATTGCAAATTAAAAGGAGGAGGGTTGAAGAATTGGCTAAGGTTGAGTGAATGGGTGGATGGGTGTGTCGCACAAGCTCTCGGCAATAGCAGCAAGGCGCACGGCTTGGTGTGCGTGTGTTGCGGCCTAGACTGGGAAGCAGCAGCAGGAGCCTTCGGTCAGCAGGGCAAATGGCGCCTCGTCGGGCAGCTTGGAGCGCGCGCGCCGGAGCTAGGACGTGCGTGCGGGAACCTCGTCGAGCAAGCCTGGGCGCTGGTACGGGATGTGGCCTGGGCAGCAATGGCACAGGTGCGCAAGTGGGGCGCTGAAGCAGCAGCTGTGTGCGGCTTGATGCTGCTGGGTGGGCTGCTTGCCGAATAGGTGCTGAAGCTGTTTGCCGAATGGGTGTTGGAGCTAGGAAGCTTGCGGCACTTTGATGGTTTGGTGTTTATGGAGTTGAATGATGTATGGAAGGGAGATATAATGTGGTATTTATAGAGTGGTCAATAGGAATTAGAGTAGAATTCTTAATATAATTAAAAATTAAAAATAAGAGTTTAATTCTAATCCTACTTAAATTTAACAATAATTAATAATTAAATAAAAGCATATAAAATTATCAATTGCTATTAATTATTTAAGATAAACATAAAATAAAATTAAAATTAAATTAATCCTAATTCTTCTCTAAGTTGATAAAAATTAATATATAAATTATAATGAATATAATTATATATTAAAGTTTATCATATTATTCATAATATATAAAAAATAAAAATATTTCTTCTAAATGCCTTAAAAATATATTTACAAAGGAAGGCACCTAATTTTTATTATTTACAAAAAGAGCAACAAACTTTAAAATAATTCAATTAAGTCCCTAGACTTAATGAAAATTTAAAAATTGAGTTGTGAATTAAAAATTGGATCAAAATGACCCTTTTATTTGAAAAACAAAAATTTATTTTATTGATTAGGGAATAATTTCTTGGAAAATTATGTTAAAATAAATTCCCAGGAAAGATTGGAGGGGTCACAAACAGTCCCGCTTAAGTTCCAACCTCCTTGACAGAATTTATTTAAACATACTAAACCCGAAACATAAACCCTAACTCATTTATTAAACACAACACGAAAAATTTTAAATATCCGATAAAATGAATGAGATGTTATCCCGTTCGGTTTTATTCCCCCATAATGTTTCAAACGTTGAGCATTAACTTGAAAATTACCTCTCTTACCTTGGAGTTCAACAACTCCGTATGGATAAACTCTGTGAATTGTAAATGGACCGGACCAATGTGATTTAAGCTTACCTGGAAAGAACCTCAGTCTAGAGTTGAACAATAAAACTTGCTGACCTGCTTCAAATTCTCGAACTCGGATGTGTTTGTCATGCCATTTCTTGAGTCTTTCTTTAAGTAGTTTGGCATTTTCATATGAGAACATTCGGAATTTTTCTAACTCGTTGAGTTGGAACATCCGTTTTTCTTTCGCAAGCTTAGGATCTAAGTTGAGCTGTCGAAGAGCCCAGTAAGCTTTGTGCTCTAACTCCAGGGGTAGCTGACATCCTTTTCCAAAGACCAGCCTATAGGGTGACATCCCTAAAGGTGTCTTGTATGCTGTTCTGTAGGCCCATAAAGCGTCATCCAATCTTTTGGACCAATCTCGTCGGTTCGGGCAAACTACCTTCTCGAGTATGCCTTTGATCTCCTTATTTGCCAATTCAGCTTGCCCATTCGTCTGCGGATGGTAAGCTGTTGCAACCTTGTGTTTTGCTCCATGCTTGTCTAACAACCATTTTAACCACTTGTTCACAAAATGGGACCCTTCATCACTAATAATGGCTCGTGGGGTTCCAAACCTTGTGAACACGTGCTTCTGCAAGAACTTCATCACAACCTTAGCATCGTTTGTTGGATAAGCTTCAGCCTCGACCCATTTGGACACATAATCTATCGCCACCAATATATACTTGTGGCCAAAAGACGGAGGGAAAGGCCCAAGGAAATCGATACCCTAAACATCGAACAATTCGACCTCAATGATGTTTGTTCGAGGCATCTCATTTCTGATGGTGACATTTCCAACTCTTTGACATCGGTCACAACTCTTTACGTACGCATATGCATCCTTGAATAGTGTTGGCCAAAAGAATCCGGCTTGCAATACTTTGGCCGCAGTACGAGTACCTCCGAAATGTCCCCCACTCGGAGCTGAGTGACAATGGTATAAAATCTTCAGTATTTCTTCTTCTGCCACGCATCTCCTGATCATCTGATCTGCACACTTTTTAAATAGATATGGCTCTTCCCAGAAATAGTACTTCACATCATGAAGAAACTTTTTCCGTTGTTGATACGTCTTATCCATTGACATCAAACCACAAGCTAAAAAGTTAGCAATATCAGCAAACCAAGGGGTATTATGGACATGATTTACCTTAAGTATATGCTCGTCTGGAAAGGTCTTGTGAATTGGTATAAGTGGAGTATTTCCTTCTTGCGGCTCCAATCTGGACAAGTGATCTGCTACTTGGTTTTCTACTCCCTTTCGATCTTGAATTTCTAAGTCGAACTCTTGAAGTAGAAGTACCCATCTGATCAACCTCGGCTTAGCGTCTTTCTTGGCAAGTAAGTACTTGATTACCGAGTGGTCCGTATAGACAGTCACTTTGGTACCTATAAGGTAAGATCGAAACTTGTCAAAAGCAAACACAATAGCAAGTAACTCTTTTTTTGTTACCGTATAGTTTAATTGAGCTCCTGTAAGAGTCCAGCTTGCATAGTAGATGGGATGAAAAACTTTATTCATTCGCTGGCCCATGACAGCTCCTATAGCGAAGTCACTTGCGTCACACATCAGTTCAAATGGCAAGTCCCAATCTGGTGTGACGATTATGGGTGCCGTGACTAATCGACTATTCAAATCCTCGAAAGCTCTTAAGCATTCATCATCGACCTTGAATATTGCGTCCTTCTCCAACAATTTGCACAAAGGTTTAGCAATTTTGGAGAAGTCCTTAATAAACCTTCGATAGAAACCGGCGTGTCCCAAAAAGCTCCTAACACCCTTTACAGATGTTGGAGGTGGGAGTTTCTCGATAACATCTACCTTTGCTCTGTCTACCTCGATCCCATGTCTCGTTACTCGATGCCCTAGAACAATTCCTTCTCGTACCATGAAATGGCACTTTTCCTAGTTGAGTACCAGGTTTGTTTCTTCGCATCGTCTTAGTACCTTAGCGAGATTGGCTAAGCAATCATCGTACGTATCTCCAAATACTGAAAAGTCATCCATGAAAACTTCCAAAAACCTCTCAACCATGTCAGCGAAAATAGACATCATACATCTTTGAAATGTGGCAGATGCATTACATAAACCAAATGCCATGCGTCTAAATGCAAATGTACCGTACGAGCAGGTGAATATGGTCTTCTGTTGATCTTCCGGTGCTACCGTAATTTGGTTGTACCCCAAGTATCCATTGAGAAAATAGTAGTAATCTCGCCTCTCGAGTCTATCCAGCATCTAGTCCAAGAACGGCAAAGGAAAGTGATCCTTCCTTGTTACCTTGTTCAGCTTCCGGTAATCGATGCAGATTCTCCATCCCGTAACTGTTCTAGTCAGTATCAACTCGTTGTTCTCGTTCTCTACGACCGTGATACCTCCTTTCTTCGGCACGCACTAGACCAGACTTACCCATAAACTGTCTGAGATAGGGTAAATGATACCCGTATCTAACCACTTGATAATTTCTTTTTTCACCACGTCCTTCATGATCGGGTTCAGCCTTCGTTGTCCATCGATCATCTCTTTTTCACCATCTTCCAGGATGATCTTGTACATGCATACAGATGGACTAATACCGCGAATATCGGCTATGGTTCATCCGATAGCCTTCTTGAATTAGTTCAAAACTAAGATAAGTTTCTCTTCTTGCTCAGTAGTTAATTCTGCTGAAACAATCATAGGCAAAGTAGAAGCGTTACCTAAATAAACATATTTTAAATGAGAAGGTAATACCTTGAGTTCTAACTTAGGTGGCTCCTCGATTGACGCTTTTGGTTATGTGTAATCTCTCTCTTCTAAATTCAAAGATTTAAAACGGGATTGCGGAGTATATCCCTTCTGATTAGCTTCTAGCAAAGCTAAGTCTTCTTCCTCCTCTTCATCACTTGGAGGGTCTGATGTCAAAATTCGTTCCAGAGGGTCCTCAACAGAGTTGAGTTCCTTCTCCACTATTATCTCTTCTAAGTCAGATACTGTAGAACAGTCATCTATTACGTCAGGAAATCGCATCGACTTGAAAACGTTAAATGTTACCTGATCATCCTGAACACGCATAGTAAGTTCGCCCTTCTGCACATCAATTAGGGTCCTTCCGTTTGCTAAGAACGGCCTCCCCAGGATAATTGGTACTTCTTTGTCTGCTTCGAAATCTAGGATTACAAAGTCAGCGGGAAAGATAAACTTATCTACACGTACCAATACGTCCTCGATTTTTCCTTCTGGATGTGCTAAAGATCGATCTGCTAGCTGAAGTGTAACCGTAGTAGGTCTAACTTCACCTATCCCCAACTTCTTAAATATCGACATAGGCATCAAGTTGATACTTGCACCTAAGTCACATAATGCCTTACCACAATATGTTGCTCCAATATTGCATGGTATGGTAAAACATCCTGGATCTTTCAACTTCGAGGGTAATTTGCCTTAAAGATATGCATTGCATTCCTTCGTTAGAGCTACCGTCTCAAATTCTCCAAGTCTTCGCTTCTTGGACAGAATATCCTTCATGAATTTAACGTAATTCAGCATTTGTTCAAGTGCTTCCACAACCGGGATGTTGATATGAAGCTACTTGAGTACATCAAGGAACTTCTTGAATTGGACCTCCTATTTTTGCTTCTGAAGTCTTTGAGGGTAAGGTGGTGGAGGTTTATATACTGGAACTGGTACTGGTTGAGTTGTCTTTGGCAGCAATTCTACACTTAACGGAGTAGTTAGCTGCTCAAAATTGGCTGGTTCTGAGGTTACCTTTTCAGGTCTTGCAGGTTCTGGTTCAGGTGGAACTAGAACTTCAACACTCGGTTGAACTTCTTTCGGATCTTGAGCTTCAGCATGCTCCTCTTCAGCTTCAATGATGTTAGGCTCTACTATCTTTCCGCTCCTCAATGTTAGTGCTTTGCAATGTTCCTTCCCCGGATTTCTTGGATTCTCCGTATCACTAGGTAGAGCGCCTTGTGGACGGTTCCTGAGTTCAGTTGCAAGCTGGCCCATCTGGTTTTCCAAACTCTTCAATGTAGCTGCTTGGCTTTGAATTAAGGCGTCATTCTTCACCATGTAAGCCTTCAGTAGGTTCTCTAGGCTATTGGACGCTTCAGCTTGCACTGTTTTTGAACTTGCTGTGAAAAAATAGGCGGCTTGGTTGGTCTAGGTTGGACATAGTTGTTACTGCCCCTAGCCCCTTGGTTATTCCAGGAAAGATTGGGGTGATTACGCCATGATGGGTTGTAAAAGTTGGATTGCAGCCCTTGCTTTCCTCGGTTTTGGTTTAGGTTACCCATGTAGTATACCGATTCTGGGTTTGATGGACATTCTTCGAACAAATGTCCTTCTCCACAATAGACACTTGCTATATTCTCATATTGGTTATGTGGCTGTGCTGCAAAACTATTAGACCCATTAGTGGTAAGATTCTTTAACATTGAAGATATCGAAGATACCTGAGATGCGAGTGAAGTGAGAGCGTCTACTTCATGTATTCCAGCGACTCGTCTTCTTGACATTGCTCGATTGGTTGGCCATTGATAGTTGTTACTGGAGATCCTCTCGATAATCTCATAAGCCTCATTGTAAGACTTAGATAGGATGGCACCATTAGCAGAAGCGTCTACTACCATCCTTGTGTGAGCATTAAGACCATTATAGAATGTCTCAAGTTAGATGCAATGCGAGATTCCGTGATGAGGGCATTTTCGTAATAACTCTTTGAATCTTTCCCATGCCTCATACAAGGACTCATCATCCAATTGTTGGAAAGCAGTAATCTCATTTCTCAGCTTAGCAATCTTGCTAGGTGGAAAATACTTCATAAGAAATCTCTCGGCTAACTCTTGCCATGTAAAAATCGAGTTCGGTGGCAACGAGTTTAACCAGGCTCGAGCTCTGTCCCTCAGCGAGTACGAGAATAACTTTAATCATAGTGCATCTTCGGTTACTCCGGCTAGCTTGAAAGAGTCGCTCACCTCCATAAACAATCTTAAGTGAAGATGAGGATCTTCAGTGGGCATTCCACTGAATTGCCCTACTGTCTGAAGCATCTGGAACATGACTCGCTTCAGTTCAAATTCTTGTACCTCGATTTCGGGCCTTCTATTTCCCAAATTAAGATCATTGAACACGGGCACGGCATATTGTCGCAAGGCTCTATCCCTATCATCAGCAATAAGGATAGGATTCTAAGCTAGGTTTGCTCCGTTTCCTTGATTGATATCTCCGAAATTCATTTCTTCAGTCCTTCTCTGGTTCGTTTGTCTTCTTCGTTGTCGAAAGGTTCGTTCTATTTTGAGGGTCCACAGGGAGTAAATCGATAATTCGGTCAATACACATAAACACCTGAAATAATCAAAGAAAAATTAATTAAGAAAAGGTTGAACAGAAAAATAAATGAACCAAAATGAATAAATAATTCACAAATAATATTTTTCAAAACAGTCCCCGGCAACGGCGCCAAAAACTTGGAACAGTGGAAATGTGCAAGTGTACACAATCGTAACAAGTAATAAAGTGACAAGTAAATGTCGAGTTATCGTACCCACAGGGACTGTGAAAATAATTATTTATGAAATTAATTAAAAACACTTTGGTAAGGTGAAAATAATGTTGGTTTGAAAAGAGTGATTTTATACTAAGATGAAAACTAAGTAAGCAATTTAAATAAAATAAAAAGAATCCTAGTGCACGATTTCAAAACAAGATTTAATCAAGATGATAAAATTGTGTTGGATTAATTACATTTCTTTAACTTAGAATTATTAAACTTCATGCTTATGCTGTTACGAATAAAAATTCACGGTAACCCAGTAATTTGCTAACTTATAAACATATTTAATAATTAAAATCCATTTATCTCTTGAACATATTCCTATGCCAATTCAACCGACTAAACAGAATTAATAAGGTAAACATGCTATAGCACATACATATTTATTAAATTAAATTATCTCTCGACAGATTAATTCAACTTAATAAACATGTAAAAGATTATGTGAAGTAACAAAGTAGTCATACCTTGAAACAATTTAATCACAACAATCTTGCAAGTTATGCAAGGCATACGAATCGTCAGATACTATGCTAATTTAATCTTCAGCTACCTTAGAAGAATTAAACATGCACAGATTAAGTATTGAGTCCATTAATTGCAATTTCAATCCGTTTAAACAATTAATTCTTTAATTATCTAAACAATTATAATGCCAGATAATCTAAACATGATTTTACTTAATCAAGCATTTCACTGAGACCTATAACAGCATAAACACTATTTTAACAATTCAAGTAGGCAAAATATAATCAACCCAACACGAATTAAATTCAAGCTAAATTGATTAAAATAACCATTTCAACAACAATATTATTCATAGATATGTTCTTCATAAAAACAACAGAAATTAAAAAGATAAGGAACAAGAAGGCAAATCCGGTGTTCTCCGTGGCTTTGTCTGACTGCTCCATTCTTCGTCTCCGTTATCCTCGCCGGTCAAGGCTCCTATGAACTCTTGCTTGCTGCCCAAATTGGCTGGGAAAACACCTCTTTTCCAAGAGGGGAAATCGGCACAAGGCTAAGAAAAATGGGAAGGGAAAATGGAAAGAAAAGAGAGTGGAAAGGTAAAGAGAGAATGTTGAGAAGTGAGGGAATTGAGGGATGCTTTGAAATGAGCAGCAAGGGGTGGCTTTTATAGCTGAAGAGGGCTGCTAAAAATAGCAAACTCAGCAGCCAAGAGAGCCCTCTCATGGCCAGCCACACACATGGCAAGGTTGACAAGTTCAACCTTGCTAATTTAGGCATGGGGCAAATCTAAAAAGCCTAAAATAAAGGTGGGGTTTGAATGGGATTTTGAAGTCTTTCAAGGGCCTATTTGCAAGTATATTTAATCAGCTAATTTGCTGATTTGGGTCAGCCTTTGGACGGTTCTGATCAGCCCAATAAGTGGCTGGTTCAGCTCACTCCATTCGGTTCAACCGGTGTGGTTCACTAGGCCCTTTCTTCATAATTAATTAAAATTAATTTATTTAACCTAAATAAAATAGGAAATAAATTAAAAATAATTTAATTATGAATTAATACGCATTTCTGGACCGTGTTATGCTGGAATTTAATTGGCCTCGATGCTTCAAATAATTTCTCGATTTTGTTTTTCTCGCAGTGTCCACTGGACCATTTTTCTCCAAATGTGCATTTCTGTCAAAAATAATCAAATTTAATCAAAATTCACTATAAAATTACTTAAAATTCATAGTGTTCATATTTTTAACACAATTTAATTATTTTATAATATTTAATTATTTTTCGACAAGAATTTATTCGAATTTGCATTAAATTAAGTTAAAAAGGGTACGTAAAAGTATATAAATTTTTGTGTTTCCACAAGCTTCTTCTTATCTATCTGTGAGTTCGACGAACTATAGCTTCTAAATCATCGTCAAACAATAATGGTCCTCATGGGTTTCATCTAGTCATACACTAGAGACACCTAGAAAGGAAAAAGAAAAAGAAAATTTTAGTAAATAAAACCTAAAATAAAAATAAGAAACAAATTGCAATAAAAATAAAAAAAATGGCTAAAGTAATAGGAATCGAGTGTTCTTAATATTTTAGTTCCCCGACAACGGCGCCAAAAACTTGATCGTGATGAGATGAAGTAATAAAATCGATCGTACCTGGAAACTAACTATTATCACAATAAAAAGGCAAGCGTACCCATTGAATAGTAGTATAGCTAATGGCAAGACCGGAATATCGAATCCAAGGAACTAAAAGTTCTAGTAATGACTTTCTTCCTATTATCTAGCCTAAAAATAAAGAGGTGGTTTGTGTAAACTAACTAACTCTAAACTAAACTAAAGAAACGACAAAGAGTAAATTGGGAGATTGTTTTTGGGAAAAACTGATTGATGAGGGCAATACCTAAGGAAGAATCCACCTAGACTTCACTTGTTACCTAACTCTGAACTAGACAATTTCTTCATTTGACTTGATCCGTAGAGATCCCTAAATTATGTTAATACCTCCGTCGAGGATAAGAACAACTAATCTTAGGTTGATTAATTGAAATCTCTTTCTAATTAAAACCCCTAGTCTTGCATTAACTCGACCTATGGCTCCTCATATTAGATTTGACTCTAATCCGATAAATTTTCGTCGTCCTATGTCTGGGATTGCGATCAACTGCGCTTAATTGTGTTGGATCTACTCCTATGCAGGGACTTTTACTACTCTACATAAGCACATTCGACTTAAATCAATATCCAGAAAATATCAATTTAAGAATTAAAAAACATAATTAAGAATAAATCAAATATTTATCACACAGTTCAGATAACAATAACAAGATCTGTCTTTGGTTTCATCCCCCTTAAATATTTGGGGTTTTAGTTCATAAATGTAAAAAGAAACATCTCAAAATAAAGAAAATAGCAAAACATAAGAAAACCTAAAACTCCTGAAAGGATAGAAGGGAGACCCTCTATCTTGATGTAGATCCTAGCTTCTAAGATGGATCAATCAGCTTTCCTTCGAGTTTAACTTCCCGTCTTGGCGGGAATAATGTGTTCAGCACTCTCCTCTCCTGTACACCCTTGTAGTTGCCTTCTAGGGTCTTTATATAGAGTATAGAATGTCTTTCTTAGCCCTTAAGTAGCCTTTCCCAAGTGAAATTAAACTTCCTCACGGCAGGGACACGCTCGTGTGCCACGCCCGTGTGGGTTAACTTTGGGTCGTGCTCAAGCCTGTTAATATGGCATGGCCGTGTGACACGCCCGTATGGTGAACCTCCAGGCCATGTTGTTTTCACACCTTGGCCTATTTTCTCCTTTTTTGGCCCGTTTCTTCTTCTTTTCACTCTCATATGCTCTCCTAAGTATAAAACATGAAATGAAAGGATTAGGAGAATCAAATTCCACAAATTCAATGATAATTCATCCATAAATGTGCTAAATGTGGGATAAAAAAAATGTATAATTTACAGTTTATCAGGGGATTTCAACAATAATGGGTTATTGGTTAATATTGAATGTAAGTTAATGAATGGCTTGTTAGGCTCAAGGAGGTTCACTAGGTTTTAATTATGAAGGTAGGCTTTTGTGGAGTAAGTGGGTCAAAACCTAGGTGTCTGTATCATCTCAGTATATCAAATCAATGGTGTGGTCTCGACATGTATAATCGAAGCAAGTTCTAGAACAACAGATCAATATTGACTCACTCAAAGCAACAATAAAAGTAAACATGAAAGGATGTATGCTCAAAAGGCTCAAAAATCTCACCAGAATTATGGCTTTTGATGTCAATCCTGCGAATTTAAAATCTCAAGATAATAACTAAATTTGGGGAAAACAACCTAGAGGAATTTAAATTCTTAAAAATTTCAACTTATCATGCTTGATTCTCTAATATCTTAAAGTTTGAATAATCAAAGCACAAGTACCTATGTCTTAATCCTAAACATATTAATAAAAATCATAAATCAATAAGAATTCATTCTAATTGTTAAGGCTGAGATTCAGCGATTTTAGAACAATGCAAAAAGTTAGTGGCAAAAATTTTCCGAGGTTCGAGGATAATGCAAAAAGTGAAAGTGAATTCCCCCACACTTAAGATGTACATTGCCCTCAACGTACAAAGATAAAGTAACTGAAAATAGAAACATAAAATCATAGTATAGGGGGAGAAGTGAAGTTCCCTGAAAATTGGATGGTATCTTTGAGTTGGAAATGTGGAAACTTGTAGGAAAGGGTGTCGATCCACAATCTCTGTTTATAAATAGTGTCGTGGTAGCTATGATCGTGGTCAAGTAAGACCCAGCAATCGTGGTAGGGTTTTCCCATTAAAGTTGAATTTGAGCTTTTGGGCTCTTTTAAATTGCGATAGAATGAATAAAACTTTAGGGAATTTAGATTAGTACAATTTACTCGTTAAGGAATAGCTGATATGAGATGTTTAAAATAAAATAAGCTAAGTTCTTAAAATACTGAAATTCAAATAATGAAAAAGATAATATTTAAATAAAATAAAAAGAAGAATAAAAATAAAAAGGAAAATAAAAAAAAAAGATAAGAGGATTCGAAAGTCCTAGTCCTCATATGGCTCGTGAGGTGGGGGTGGCGGTGTGATATGGAGATGCGAACAAATCTGATATAAAGTAGTATCAATGTGATTAAGGCACTGAAACACTGTTGCTCGAATCGTGTGAAGCACTCAGACATGTCAGAGTCGAAAGCTGCCGCATGAACTAGACAGCAAATGGGCAGTGGCTCCTCGTGGGATGGAGAGACATCATCAAAAATGTCCTCTGGGTCCTCCTGTTCGGCGGCCTGGAATAAGCGGTATTGAGGAGGCTTGATCCAATGTCGTCGCTCGATCATCCTCATGTGAAGCATGCTTTGAATACCCTGAGGGGACATCTGGCCGATGAGAGTATAGGAGGATGTCTAGGCCGTTGTGTTGAAGAGGCCAAAGTAGCGGGCCAAGTGAGTCACATATGGGCCCATCGAGATCACACCCCTACGATGCCGCTCCGTCTGGTGCTGAATGGCATGGGCCATGAAATAAGCTAGGTCGAGCACATACCCGTGTGCCATGCTCCACAAAAAATATGCGTCGTGAATGTTGACAACGCTAGTGCTCTCGCGTCTACCCATCAGTGTATGTACGAGTAGGGCATGAAGGTACCTCAATGATGGTGCAAGGGCTGTCGCCTTAGAGCGACTAGGGTCGTAGGTGGCTGAGACAGGGACGAGGGCTTGCTAGCATTTTGATGGAGAGAAGAGGATATGGCAGTAAAGCTCGGAGAGGTCTTCCTTTTCCATTAATTGTTCAGTATATAGGCCCAGCGCCATACCGAACTCAGGTACGCTAAGCTATCTGACTAGACCACTGAGATAGAACTAGACCGTTCCAGGATTGTCATATCTCGACATGACCATCTAGAGGTGGAAAATGGAGCAAAGCTCTAAAGTAAGCTCGAGGTATGTAGGCTCGACGATTTGAAAAAATTGGTCCCATGGGTCCCTTGTTAACAAGGCCCGAACTGCGTCTGCTAATTGGACCCACTCTAATGTGGCCCAATCAATACACCTCCCCACTCCGAGGGGTCTTGCTCTGAGAATTTGAAATAGTTCCTCTTGGGAACTCTGCGGGAATTGGAGAAAGGGGTGTCTAATTTCAGTGGTGGCTTTGGAAGAGGAACCACCGGAGCTTTTTCGCTTTTTAGAGGTGGGGACAGCGGCTTTCTTTCCTCTTGATGATGACATTGTTCCTGAAATAAAATAGAAAATTAAAATGAACATAAAAAATAGACAAATACTATACATACTCATAAGTTCCTAAACTTAAATGACAATTTAAACTAATCAAAACTATTAAGTACTTCATGCAAAAGGTAATTTCATTAAACTTAATTCGGTGTTCGAGTTATCATAAGCATAGAACAAAACAATGGGAATTGTAGCTATGTTTAACAATATATATTACGAATCAATTACTTAAGATAGTTAAAAATGGCAGCCAATGAATAGTTCAAAGTGGCATGATAAGTATTCCAAATTAATCATGCAAAATGTATGAGAATCACATAAATAATAGAGTAAATAACTGAATAAATGAAATCATGAAAATATTAGTTAAAAGACATTAAAATTTAAAAGAAAAGGGAGAAAGGGGAACCGATAAGGTAAGATTTGGGGCGAAGCACGGTCGTGGTGGTGCTACACGGGCGTGGTGGCTTAGGCCAGGTCAGCGGCGGCGCTAAGAGGGGCTGGAATGGGCTGTGGTAGGAGAAGAGTTAGGGTTTTGAGTGAGGGAGATGATGAATATTGAGGGGTTTATATAGAAATTAGGGCACACGAGCGTGGCACACGCCCGTGTGAATCGTTTTTAGCCCGTGTGGTTCAAATTTTTGAGTTTTGGTATGCCTGATTAGTGGCACATGCCCGTGTTCCTTGGGCGTGTTAGGGAACATGACCGTGTCCTTCGATGTTCGCTTCTTCCATGCTCGTGTATGAGGTCACACAATTGTGTCTGAATTGGTAGGTTCGACCACGGGGTTAAGGCATGGGCGTGGCTTAAGCCCGTGTTGATTTGTCAGGACTGGCCACAGCTACATCGCACAGCTGTGGCTATTTGTCACAAGCCATGTGTTGGGAAAATTTTGCCCTGGTTGTGCACGGCCGTATCGTAAGGTTGTGTCTTTGCCCATGGTGTCCCCGGCCTTAGGCACACCCGTGGGCCTGGCCGTGTGGCTCTAAAAAACCTGCATTCAAGAGATCAGTTTAGATGATAAAAACTTAAATCAGAGAAATTAACTATGTTAGTGCTCAGGTTGCCTCCCGAGAAGCACTTGTTTATAGTCTAAGCTTGACTTTCCTCAAGCTTGTTCAGTCACGGTGGTTTGAGGAGTTCAAACTCCTTTCTCCTGCTATCAGTTTTAATATCAAAATAATGTTTCAATCGAGTATAATTTACCCTAAAAGTGCCAAATGTCTTATGTGTTATCTCGACTGTGCCATACGGGAAAATTTTCGTTACCGTAAAGGGAGGTGTGTCACCTGTATGAAGTTTTGAACTCAAAACTCGAGGATCCTCTTCCCCTAATAATACCTTATCTCCTGCCTTAAATTGATTCGTCTTTACCTTAGGATCTTCATGATGATGCTTAAGTTCGGCGTGGCCTATCTTAGGTTTCTCTTGGCGATAGTTCAGCCACTCGTCTAGTTCTTTAATTTGTAGCATTTGTCCTTCATGGATGGGTCCCTTATTATCGTATGAATTCGACTATGGCTCATTTGCACCTTCGCTAATAGTATCCTGTACAGAGGGTTGGGAAGTGAGATTTTTCTTATCACAATTACTCGTAATAACATCTTTATCATTAAAAATTCTATTAGAATCATGGGCTTGCAAAGTAATTGTATCATCACCTACACGAAGTGTGAGTACTCCTGTACCTACATCAATTATAGTTCTTGCTGTTGCTAAGAAGGGTCTCCCTAGAATTAAAGGCACATTGATATCATCATCTATGTCTAAAACAACAAAGTCCACAGGGAATATGAATTTGTCAATTTTAACGAGCACATCTTCGATTATACCCCTAGAAAATCTAATGGTTTTATCAGCCAATTGAATGCTCATCCTAGTTTGTTTGGGTTTCGCAAGACCTAGTTGTTTAAACAATTTATAAGGCATTACATTAATATTAGCCCCTAAATCAGCTAAAGCATTCTTAACATCTAAGCTACCAAGTAAACAAGGAATCGTAAAACTCCCTGGATCTTTTAGTTTGTTGGGTAGCTTATTTTACAGAATGGCTGAGCAGACTGCATTCAGCTCTACATAAGATGACTCATTCAAACTCTGTTTGTTTGTCATAAGCTCTCTTAAAAACTTAACAACTTTTAGCATCTGTAAAAGAGCTTCAATGAACAGTAAGTTAATATGTAATTTCTTTAAGAGTTTAAGGAATTTACCGAATTGCTTATCTGTGCGGTCTTTCCTTATCGCATTAGGATATGGGACACGAGGCTTATATTCTTTGACAACTGGTTCTTTGCGACTCACCTCATCCTTACCTCTACTTACCATAGTTTCCTGGCTTGGCTCTGATTTGGTTTTAACTAACCCTCATTCATCGATCATGTCAATAGTGTGAAGTTGCTCCTTAGGGTTAGTCCCAGTGGTGCTCGGTAGACCACCTTGTGGTCTTTCAGAGATTAGTTTAGCTAGCTAGCCTATTTGAGTTTCGAGTCCTTGAATAGATACTTGCTGGTTTTTAAGTGCCGTCTCGGTGTTCTGGAATCAAGTTTTTGACACGGAGATAAATTTCGTGAGCATCTCCTCAAGGTTCGGCTTTTTCTCTTGATGGAACGGTGGTTTTTGAAAACCCGGAGAGGGTGGTGGTGTCTAATTTCCTTGATTACCTTGTCCTCCCTATTAGAAATTGGGGTGGTTCCTCCAACCTGCATTGTAAGTATTACTATAAGGGTTATTTTGAGATCTAGAGTTGTTACCCATATAGTTGACTTGCTCATTTCCTATGTTATATCAATAGGTTGGACATTCAGAATTGCTCATGTGTCCTTGGATTGAGTCACACTGCATTACTGGGTGTACCTGCGTAGAACCAACCAAACCGTCAATCTTTTTATTTAAGAATTCTACCTAATTTGATAACATTGTGACTGCGTTGACATTAAAAACTCTAGCAGCTTTTTGCGGCTTAGTTCTCATGACTTGCCACTGATAGTTATTCAGTAACATCTCCTCTATAAACTCATAAGCTGTCTCTGGTGTTTTGTTATTGATTATTCCACCGGCGGCTGCATCGATCATTTGCCTCATCGACGGGTTCAAACCATTGTAAAAGGTTTGAACTTGTAACCATAGAGGTAACCCATGGTGAAGGTACCTTTTCAATAGATCCTTGTACCTCTCTCAAGCATCGTAGAGTGTTTCTAAATCCATCTGCACAAAAGAAGAAATATCATTCCTTAATTTTGCCGTTTTAGTCGACGGAAAATATTTGAGTAAAAATTTTTCGGTCATTTGTTCCCTTGTAGTGATAGACCCTCGTGGTAGAGAGTTTAACCACTGTTTAACTTTATTCCTCAGGGAAAAAGGGAATAACCCAAGACGAATGGCATCATCAGAAACGCCATTTATTTTAAATGTGTCGCAGAATTCCAAAAAGTTGGCTAAATGTGAGTTAGGATCCTCATCCTGCAAACCATCAAACTGAACAAACTGTTGTATCATTTGAATAGTGTTAGGTTTCAGTTTAAAATTATTTGCAGCAATAGTAAGCCTAACAATATTAGATTCAGTACTGACCAAATTAGGTTTAGCATAATCATACATAGTACGGGGAACAAGATTTTGCTCAACAGAATTTGCGGCTACTACAAGGGGTAGCTGATTCGGGTTCTTCTTCTTGTCTTTGTTCTGGATACTATAAGCTTCTTCTTATTTCTCTGCGATTTTTGCGAACTGTAGCTTCTAGATCACAATCAAATAATACAGGTCTTGTCGGGTTTCTTCTAGTCATAAACTAGAGATACCTGTAAGGGAAAAACAAAAAGAAAATTTTAGTAAATAAAACCTAAAATAAAAAATAGAAAATAAATTGCAATATAAGTAAAAATGGCTAAAGTAATAGAAATCGAGTGTTCCTAATATCTTAGTTCCCCGGCAACGGCGCCAAAAACTTGATCGTGATTTCGATGAAGTAATAGAATTGATCGTACCTGGAAACTAACTATTATCACGATAAAAGGCAAGCGCACCTATCAAGTAGTAGTATAGTTAGTGGTAAGACCAGGATATCGAATCCAACGAACTAAAAGTACTAGTAATGACTTTCTTCCTATTATCTAGCTTAAAAAAAAGAAGGGATTTGTGTAAACTAATTAACTCTAAACTAAACTAAGGACGCGACAAAGAGTAAATTAGGAAATTACTTTGGGAAAACTGAATGATAAATATAATACCTAAGGAAGAATCCACCTAGACTTCACTTGTTATCTAACTCTGAACTAGACGATTTCTTCATTCGACTTGATCTGTAGAGATCCCTAAGTTATGGTAATAACTCCGTTGAGAATAAGAACAACTAATCCTAGGTTGATTAATTGAAATCTCTTTCTAATTAAAACCCTTAGTCTTGCATTAACCCGATCTATGGATCCCCATATTAGATTTGACTCTAATCTGACAGATTTTCGTCGTCCTATGTCTAGGATTGAGATCAACTCCGCTTAATTGTATTGGATATACTCTTAAACAGGGACTTTTACTCCTCTACCTAAGCACATTCGACTTAAATTAATATCCCAGAAATATCAATTCAAGAATTAAAAACACAATTAAGAACAAGTCAAATATTTACCATATAGTTCAGATAACAATAACAAGATTCGTCTTAGGTTTCATCCCCCTCAGGTATTTGGGGTTTAGTTCATGTTTATAAAAAGAAGCATATCAGAATAAAGAAAATAACAAAATATAAGAAAACCCAAAACTCCTAAAAGGATTGAAGGGAGATCCTTTGTCTTGATGTAGATCCTGGCTTCTAAGATGGATCAATCAGCTTTCCTTCGAGTAATTCCCTATCTTTTACCCTCGGTCTTGGCAGGGACTATGTACACCTTTGTAGTTGCCTCCTAGGGTCTTTATATAGAGTTTAGAATGTCTTTCTTAGCCCCTAAGTAGCCTTTTCCGCGTGAAATTGAAACTCTTCATGATAGGGACACGCCCGTGTAACACGCCCGTGTGAGTCGAGCCTAGGCCATGCTCGATCCTGTCAAAGTGGCACGGCCGTCTGGTTTGCCCATTTGGTGAACTCCAGGCCGTGTTGTTTCCTAGCTTGGGCCCATTTTTTCTATTTTTGGCCCATTTCTTGTTCTTTTCACTTTCCTACGCTCACCTAAGTATAATACATGAAATTAAAGGATTAGGAGCATCAAATTCCACAAATTCAATGATAATTCATCCATAAATGTGCTAAATGTGGGACAGAAATATGTATAATTTATAGTTTATCAGGAACCTAGGATATGCTACGTAGAACTGAAGCGAATCCATGATGAGCCTACAGATAAACCGAGTCAATTTAAGGTTGGGGATCAGGTATTATTAGACAAAACAGCCTCAAGAATTGCCAAGCTTAAGCTTAATGCAAATGATGCACCTCCCTTCACGGTAATAAAAGTTTATCCATATGGTACGATTGAGGTTAATCATCCCAAATTCGGCATTTTCAAGGTAAGTAACACTCGACTCAAACCTTACTTTGATATTAAGATTGATAGTAAGAGAGAGGGATTTCAACTCCTCGAACCGCCATGACCATGTAAATGATGAGGTAAGTTGAGCTTAGACTCTAAATTAACGCTTCTGGAGAGGCAACCCGAGCACTAACATTGTTGACTTTATTAATTCCAATTTATAACCTCTAACAAACACTAACTATGTTACTAAAATGCAAGTTTTTATGACCACACGACCTGACACACGGGCGTGCCTTAGGCCGTGTGCCCACTACGGGTTAAAGCCATGGGTGTGTCCTTGACCGTGTTAAAACAGGACTTAATTTTTCCCAAACTTAATATGCCACAAGGGATGCGACAAATCACCATGATCGTGCGATATGGCGGTGGGCAAACCTGATTAATTCACACAGGCATGGAAGAAGGGAATAATTCCAAACATGACCGTGTGATATAGCCGTGGACGACACCACGGGAAGGAAACACGAGCGTGGCCATGACCGTGTTAAAACTGGACCTTAAATTTTCAAAATATGCTGACACACGGGATGTGACAGATCCTCACGGGCATGCCCAGAGACCGTGCGCAAATCTGAAAAAAATACACGGGTATACAACCCAATAACGCGCTTGTGCTCACACACCATGGTCGATTCTGATAAGCACGCTCATGCCCATAACCTCTGGACAACACTGAAAAAATAGCACGGGGGTGCGACACGCCCGTGCCTAACCCACGTGAGCGCCTCTGTTCATAACACACGGGTGTGTGACCTAATACACGGGCGTGGGAGAAACGAACCAAGTAGTACATGGCCGTGCAAGTCGGCCGTGTGTACCAACACACCCAACGAACACAGGCGTGGCCGAAGGTCATAAGCGATTTGGACTCCAATTTCACGATAAGCACGGCCTGATTTCATGTCACACGGGCGTGCGACACGGCCTTGTGACCCAACCCCTATTTAAACCCTCCAATTTCATTGTTCATCATATTCTTCCCCTCACTCTCAAAACCCTAGCCGCTCACACCACCCTTCCCATTCTGGCCACCGCTCGACAATTCTCTCCAAAACCCAATTTCTCTTCCCCCTTTCCTCCTACTTCTCACAACCACACACACCAAACCAAAGCACAAACTCCCATTCCCTTATCACCCCCTCATCTTCCCTCCCTTTCCAAACCACTTAAGAAACCAAACCGCCGCCGCCTTCTCCCCCAAGATGCCGACTGCCGCCACCATCCCATTCTCTTTCCCAACAGGCTCACCTCCACGCCTCATCGGGTTTTGATTACCTTCACAACTCCATTTTTCGTTCATTTATTTATTTTGATAGTAATTCTTAGTTTTCATTTGTCAATTCTAGATTAATTTTGTTTTGATTGATAATATTGACTTATATGATGGTCTTACTGATTTCTTGATCCTATGGAATGCTTAATTCTTTTAGTCTTTGCTCATTAATAATATTGTTTACTAATGTTAGTTTTTGCTATTCTTTTTGTTTTCACACTTTAATTGATTTTGCATCTCGATACTGCCTTAGGATTAAAATATTTATGATCATCTAGAATTTTTCCAATTTTTGATTACTTTACTTATATTTGATGCAAGTTTCATATTTTTCTTTTGTAGATCCATAATGACAAACACTTGAGGGAAGTCTAAAGTAGCTGTCCCAGCTTCAAAAAAGTGGAAGAGACCTGGAGCTACCTCTTTCAGTACAACCATCGAAATATGCCATCCGTTCCTCCAATTTCCACAAGGATCTTAGAACGAGCTATTTCAGATCCTTAGGGCGAGACCCCTTAGAGTGGGACGGTGCATCGACTGGGTGCATTAGAGCAGGTCCAACTCGCTGATACAGTCAGGGCTCTCCTCACTACTGACCCATGGGAGTATTTCTTCAATATTGTCGAACTGACATACATGGAGCTCACCTTAGAGCTCTATTCTAAATTCCATTTACAGACAGTTATGTCAGAGTTCGACGACCCAGGAACAGTGCAATTTCGTCTCGGTGAATTGGTCAGCCAACTGAGTGTCCTAGAATTTGGAGTCACTTTGGGACTTTATATAGAAGAATTCATGGACGACGACGATTTCTCTGATCTCCATCGCCACATTTACTATTCTCCTTCCTCTTGTTGGAGGGCCCTAGTCCCTACTTCAGCCACTTACGACCCCAGCCACTTCAAGGTATTGGCTCTCCCTCTATCACTACGATACCTACACGCTATCCCAGCTCATACTTTGACGAGTCGCAAGAGAACACTGGCGTTCTTAACACCTACGATGCTTATTTCTTATGGAGTATAGTGCACGGGCACGTTTTTGACTTGGCATATTTCATTACCCTCGTCATTCATCATCAGACGGAGCGACACAGGAAGGGAGCCATTTACACCGGTCCTTATGTTACACGACTCGCACAACATTTTGGTCTCCTCAACGCAGTGAGCAGTCCTCATCGCTCACACTCATCAGCCAGATATCCCCATAAGGCACCTCAAGTATGCTTCATATGAGGATGATAGAGCGCCGTCGTGGGTTTGATCCTTCTCAATACCATTTAGCTTAGTTTACCGAGTAGGATGACCCAACGGGTATTATTGATGATATCCCTCCACTTTATGAGGATCTGCCTTCTCAGCCACCACCGAGCCATAGACCAGTTCATGCAGCTGCTTCATTGACTGACATTTCTGAGCGCTTCACTCGATTTGAGCAACAGTGCTTTCAGCGTTTTGATCACATCGACGCGACCCTACAGCAGATCTGTCAGCACCTCCACATCTCATCTCCACCGCCCTCACCTCACGAACCATCTGCCAATGAGGACTTTTGAGTCTATTTATCTTCATTTTCATTTTCATTTTTCTTTTCTTTTTATTTTTTATTTTAATTTTTATGTCTCTTTATCTTTATCTTTGTTTCTATTTAGTCTTTATGTTATCCAAAACTTCTATTAGTATATTTTGAACATTTCATATTTCTGGCTGTTCTTAATGAGAAACCATGCTAATCCATGTGTCCTAAAACATTATTGATGCTATCGCAGTTATAAAGAACTCAAAAGCTCAATATTACTCAGGAATATACAACTCCACTGGGAAAGGTACTCTACGACTGTCATGTCCTGGTCGACCACGACCATAACCTCTACAACACCAAACAGCACGATAACATCTCCATTTGGCATCATAATTATGAAACCCAACCTTTACCACCACCGGAGTATTTCCCTCCATATTCACCTCTGCCTAATCCATCTCCGCTCTCACTACTCCAAGGATTCATCCAAAATTCAGGAAGTTTCACTTCTCTCCCTCTCTTATGATTTATGCTTATATTCTTACTTATCTTTGTATATTGAGGACAATGTACATCTTAAGTATGGGGAGGTTATTAATTTCATTATCAGAAAATCCCTGAATTTTGTCTTGTTCTCAAGTCACTCTCTCATATCACTATTAGAATGAATTTTGATTGATTTATGATTTTTATTGATATGTTTTGGATTAAAACATAGGTATTTGTGCTTTGATTAATTTAACTTTAAGACATTAGAGAATCAAGCATGAAAAGTTGATTTTTGAGAATTAAAATTTTTTCTAGGTTGTTTCCCCAAATTTAGGTATTACCTTGAAGTTTGAAATTCGTAGGATTGACATCAAAGCCATAATTTTTGTGAGATTTTGAGCCTTTAGAGCATATATTCTTTCTTGCTCACTTTTATTGTTGCTATGAGTGTATCAATTTTGATCTGTTATTCTATAACTTGCTTCGATTATTCATGTCGAGACCACACTATTGATTTGATATACCGAGAGGATAAAGGCACTTAGGTTTAACCCACTTACTCCATAAAAACCTACCTTCATAATTAACTATTAGTGAACCCCCTTGAGCCTAACAAACCATCTATTGATTTACCCTTAATATTAATATATAACCCATTATTGTTGAAATCCCCTTAATCAATTTGACCCTTATTTTGTCGAGATTTGAATTGAAGAATTATCTGGCTATGTTCTCCTTTTCAGTTAGTAAAGCTTAATGATTTGTTCTTAAAAACAATTTTTAGTCATTATTTTATCGTTTAGCATATTATTATGAAATTATGTAACTCTTGGTCTTAAATGATGTTATTCATGAGAAAAAGCTCAATTCTAGGAATCTATCTATTCATTGATGTAATTTCTCAGTATTGGTTCTTTTTCTAGTTAGGTAATTTTTTAGTTCAATCTCAATTTTAACCCCTCTCTTTAAGCTTGGGTCTACACCCCTAACCAAGCCCCGTTACAACCCTCTAAAAGACATTTTGATCGATGTATCATATCAATTTATAGTGGTAGAGATTTGATTTTCATGCAAGCCTATGGTAATAACTTTTCATGTTGACTAACGAGTGCTTAAATTCTGAACCCTAAACACTTTGAGTGATTTGAGTGAATCTTTAGTGAGGATGTCAATTCTTGTTAGTCTTGAATTAAATGTGATTACTTAGATAAGGGGGAATACCTATGCTTTTGTGATAAAATGCTCAACTTAGATTATTTGAGACTTTGATGTTCTTTTAGTTGAATTCTTAATTTATGATTACTTGTGGATTATTTTGAAACATTATTAATAGAAATTATAAATTGAGAAGAATGAATTTTAATTGTGAGTTGAAGATTTTGCTTAAGGACAAACAAAGGCTTAAGTGTGGGGATATTTGATAAACCATGATATATACATATTTTTTATCCCATGCTTGGCATATTTATGGATGATTTATCATTAGATTTATGGAATTTAATGCTTCTAAATCGTTAATGTTTTATACTTAGGTGAGTATAAGGAAGAGAAAAGAGCAAGGAACGGGCCAAAAAGGGACAAAATAGGCCGAAATCAATATTCAACACGGCCTAAGCATTTTCACACGGGTAAACCACACGCCAGTGTTTGACACACAGAACTTAACATGGCCTAAGCATTCTCACATGAGCGTGTCACATGGGTGTGTCCCTATTGAGCCCTATTTCAATTCCACTCAAAAAATGCTAATTTTTAGGTAATTTGGGCATTCTAAAGTCTATAAAAACACCCAAGAGGAGGAACAAAGGGTACAGGTAGTAGAAAGCAAGGAATTACTCGAGGAACACCGATTGATTCATCTCGAAAGCAATAATCTCCATCAAGTCTGAAGATCTCCCTTCAATTTCCTTCAGGGGCTTTTGGGTTTTATTTATGTTTTGTTGTTTTCCCAATTTTGATATGCTCTCTTTTACAATTATGAACTAAATCCCCTAAATACCTGAGGGGGATGAAACCTAAGACAGATCTTGTTATTCTTTTCTGAATTATATGATAAATACTTGATTTGTTCTTAATTGTGTTATTAATTCTTGTGTTATTTCAGGATATTAATTCAAGTTGAATGTGCTTATTTAGTAGAGCAAAAGTCCCTGTCTAAGAGTAGATCCAACTCAATTAAGCGAAGTTGATTGCAATCCTAGACATAAGACGACAAAAATTTGTCGGATTAGAGTCAAATCTAATAGGGAAATCCATAGATCCAGTTAATGCAACACTAGGGGTTTTAATTAGAAAAAAATTTCAATTAATCAACCTAGGGTTAGTTATTTTTAGTCTTGAAAGAGATATTAACATAAATTGGGGATTTCTACGGATCAAGTCAAGTGAATAAATCGTCTAGTTCAGAGTCAAATAACAAGTGAAGTCTAGGTGGATTCTTCCTTGGGTATTCCTTAATCAATCAGTTTTCCAAAAGTATTTTCCTCAATTCATTCTTTGTCGCGTTCTTAGTAAATTAATTAGTTTAGTTTAATTAGTTTAAAACAAATCCCCTTTATTTTTAGGCTAGATAATAAAAAGAAAGTTAATACTAGTACTTTTAGTCCCTGTGGGTTCGACATCCCGGTTTTGCCATAAGCTATACTACTGTTCAATAGGTGTGCTTGCCTTTATCGTGATAATAGTTTAGTCTTATAGGTTCGATCATCATAAATATCACAATCATTTTGAAATGGTAAATGACTTGTGTTTGTATATAATGTTGTGAATCTTGAATGGCTTTTGGTGTACATGTTGGTTAGGTTTGGTTTGGAAGTATGAAATAGGTATCAAATAGTTCATTTTTACCAAAAATAGAGTCCATGTCTTGACAAGCAACCTTCCTCGTCGCAACATCAGCCGACAGTAAGTCACAACAAAACGTCGAGTGGCCTAAAGGCACGACCTACTGACTATTTGGCAAAATCACGACATGGAGGAGGTGACGTCACAATGTCGGTCCTGAATTTCTAAAACTTTACAATTTGGTCCTATTTCGTGCTTGGGTTAACAAAATAGCTCTTGTAAGCTTAGATTGATTATTTAACATAATCTAAATGCGTTTAACGCTTACTTACATGTTTGTATGATATTTACTATATGATTGATGGTAGTTGCTCCAACAATGAATGTGGCATCTTGTAGCTTAGACCCGATGATCAGGTCGAGCAAGGGCTGTTACAGTTTACGTAGTTTGATTTCCTTATGTTTGCAAAGTCTTGCTTAGTGAGAATTCCACTATCTTTATCCCACAATATAACAAGTGAGTCACACTCTATCACTCCCTAAATATATTGATCTTACCTTTGTACATAAAAGCTATGACACTTACCTCCAATTCCCCCTAAGAACTTGGGCAGTAAACATACAAGGTTTACAAATCAGTTTACACTCTTACAAAAAATAGTTCCTCAAAGAACGAATAGAAGTGCTCTCAATATGCTCTCAGACATCACCTAAACAAGCCTCGCAGCATATATCAATATTCGGCTTGCTAACATAGAATCTAAATAAATACAAAACAACTCCTTGAAAATAACAATTGCAACCAAACAATAAAATCGTTAATCTAATGAAGATATGGCTTTCCAAGCTCAATGTTGTAATCTTGATTAAATCTCTAAACAAAGGTTGTATTGATTCATTTGAATCCAATCCAATATTTAGTAGCCACAGATTGGTTTCCATAGATGGACTTTAGTATCTTCAAAATATTTGCACAATAACTAGTCCAAAGATTTTGTTGCATAAAATTACCAACACAAATATGGCAAGTATCTTCACTACCTCAGTAACAGTTTGTATTGGACACTGCCAAGTGCCACTCAACACAAAATCACACAACTTGCCTTAACAATATCAATTAAAATTAATTTTTACCACTATAAATAGCATTCAACATTTAAGAATTTTTAAATAATAACATCTAAAATTATCAACATTATTCATGGAACTCCATATATAGGTTTTGTTTTCTCAACTCGTTTTATATCTATATACAATCTAAGATTATAGTGACGATATTTGTTTGCACTTTTGATTTTATACTTCACATCATGAACTTGAGGTACATTATGATTTAGCCGAATCTGATTATTATTAGTTATTTCCATAGCGAGGACCCTTCCCTCCTCCAAAAAAAAAAAGTATTGGCATTAATATTTTATAAGTACCTAAAAGATAATGGAGCATTAAGATACCCCTGTTGTTATTTAGCCCATCCCCTTTTAGAAATAGTTTCTATTTTTATGTTTCTTTCTTCTCACTTTCCCCCACTTCTTTTGTTTTGGAAATTCCTTTCAGTTTCTTAGTTAGAATGGGTAACGATATTTTACTTAAATAGTAAACACATCTAATAAATAACAAAATACTAAAGATTCCAGTCATAGAATTTTTAAATTCTGATACAAGATACTTATTAGATCAAATAAGTACATTAGACCTAATAAAATTATTTTGTTGTATCCAAACTAATACCAACCTGTTTCATCAATAAAATATGACTAGTTAGTTAACCAACAAAACTACTTGTTACAAATAACATATTGTTGTTGCATCAAAACATATAAATGTTGACTGGTCAGGCTAACACTAAGCTTAGTAAAATAAAATGGTTGAATAATTGAATAATGAGATTATTTAGAAATACATATTGAATGTTAAGATTATGGATTGAATTTTTGATAGGACGTCTATAATAAAAAAAAAAAGACTTTTTAATTATCTCCGAAGAAATGAAATTATTTTAATTAAAAATAATTTTAATTTTTTAGGAAGTTGAATTTTTATTTGATTAAGTATACTTTAATTTTAATTATTTTTAAGAAGTTTGAAGTATATATTTTCTTTAATTTATTTCATATTATTTTTTATAATACAATTAAATTATTTAGTTTCAATCATTTATGAAAGTAAACTATTATAAATTTGAAAAATATATTATGATAATCTTCTTTTACTTTTATTCAAACTCATATTAAGTGTCAAAGTAATCTATCTTCATTTATATGAAATAGAAATATTTCATTAAATAATAAAAATATAAACACATGTATTTACGTGCAACATATGTGATACTGAAAATTAATGATAATTAAAACAATATATTAAAAGTCACTTCGTATATAATGTGACCTAAGAAGAAAATTCAATTATTGAGCCGACTTACAACATTAAAATAAATAAATTAAAAAAAATTTATTCAAATAAAAAATTTATCTTAAATAAATAATTCAACAAGTTTATAGTTGAATATTTTTATGAATCATTATCAATATTTACAACAAACTAATCAAATTTATTAATAAGGAAAATCTTATTATTCAAAATTATTTATTTTAATCATTTTTCAAATATAACTTTTTAAATTATACAATTGCCATTAAAATATGTTTTATATACTTTAATTTCTTTTATTAAAAATTATTTATATTAATTAAATATTAAATAATGTGGATATTCACTTACAACACACGTGATTGGAAATTTATTCTTAAAAATATGTATGATAGGTAAAGAATTATTTGGTAATTAAAAATTATAATAAATATATTTTTAATTAAAATGATAAAAAAATATAAATATCATATATAATAGTTTATTCTTTTATTTTATAAATTTGATATTTTTAAGTTTGAATATCATAAGTTTTTTTTTATAATTTTAGTAGGTTTGTAATTTTGATAAATAGAAAAGAATTAAATTAATACTTCTGTTGTAGTACTCATATAGTGGAAAAAGGAGAAAAAAAAAAAGTCCTCGTTTACGAGGAGACAAAATAGTTATTGAAAATTAAAAAGTTTGGACTTACTAAGAGGAAAAAATATATATTTGGAAGAGATTAAAAAAAAAAAAAGGGCAATTGCAAAAAGTTTGTGAAAATTGAACGATTGTGGTTTTTTTTATATAAATTTCAAAATTATATATGGATTTTGATTTATTATGTAATATTATATATAAATTTTGATTTTGTACAATTTTATGTGTGTATCATTTTGATTTAATTTAATTTGCATAAACAAGTAACATTATTATTGATATAACATCATTTTATGTTAACATATTATATTGCATATATACATAATTATACTTATCAAATATAAAAATAATTTGATATATTTATCTCTTTTAAATATATACAATTGAATCAAAATAAAAAAATTATTCATCAATTTGAACCAAAATCAAATTTTAATGTTTATAACCGCACAAAATCAAATTTCATATATTAAATACACACTAAATAATAGTGCATGACTAATTTTAATATTTTTTTTTAAACGTATCTTATTTGCATTTAATTACATTATTATCTAAAAATAATTATTTGTTTGATATTTCTTTTAAATTGAGTTGATATCAAACTTAATTATTGATTGGGTTGAGTCAGTGTAGAATTTAGACTCATTTTTTAGACTCGAACTTAGCTCAAAAATAGTTTAAAATTCTAATCAAACCCAAGCTAGATTAAAAATATTAAACTCGAACCTATTAAAATTTTATATTATTATTTAGTAAAAGAATAAATCAAAACTCAGGTTTTCATCCTTCACTAATAGACTGGGGTTTTCGTATATTTCTGTCTTAGAAATATACCTTAATTCTATTGAAGCTGAATTTATTAGCATTTAAAGTTGCTTTCCATGATCTTCTTGTTTAATCATTTTACAATACAAAGTTACGAACATCATTTCTATTTATTTTGCTGACTCTATTTATTTCAATTTCTCTTCCTTGAAAATATGGATTAAATTCTTCAAATTTACTTTCCTTAGATCCATAAAATAGAAACTTGCAGATGTTAGTTTCAAAAGCTAGGCAACAAAGGAAAAAGAAATATATCCATGTATAATTCAAGTTGGGTCAAGTTGAAACTAAAAGATTCAAGTTTTAGCATATTTAGAAAACAGGCCTTATCTTTGTTTCAATTTATTTTTTGGGTTTATATTTTTATCTAAATTTATTCACTTTTGGAGTGAATTTTCAAACTTAAGCGAAATGGCCGACCATTGGTCAGATGTAGTTGATATTCATTTTTGTGACGAATTTCACCTGCAAAACATGTCTTCAGACTTCAAGAGGAAGTTGAATGGCACACCATATTTGGGTTATAGCAGACGAGAAGCGGAGAGGTTTAGAATTTAACGTAAACGACAACAGGCGATAAACACGTCAAGAGACAAATCAGAAGTCAGCAGCAACAAGTTGATTGACGCCCTTAACCAGCACCATTTGGATGCATTCAATTTGGTGATCATCACATGTGGCTCCTCGGTTTACACGTCAGCTTCCTTTGTTACATCGATATCCGTTATGATGTTTGTCCCTGCTATTTTGGATGAGCAACGAGTGGCCCTAAACACCTCACTCACAATATCCCCCCTTCACTCCCTACGGATCAAATCGAGTTCATCAAACTCTTAAACCCTCCGTAAACCCCTGTTTTGGCCAAACATTTATATTTTCTTTGTGTTTCAATTCAAGATGGCTACTTTGTCTAGGTTTGTTGTCAAAGATTGCAATTTTCATAAACATCATGCCGTGTGTAGAACATCTTCGTCTTTGGTTCCTTCCGGAACGCTACGGAGAGCTCATTTGGGTATTGTCTTTGATGATTGCTTTCTGGGTTGCCTTTAGTTGCTTGTTTATCACATCTTTTTATATGAATCTGCAGATGTTAGAGCTGGCATTTCTTTGCCTGAGAATGGAAAAGGTTTTGCAATTCAACGGAAGCCAAGTGGTCCCTTTGTTTCTCTTGCAGCTCCTGCCTCGATAACTCCTGCTTCAAGGTAGTTTCCAAGTCGGGAGAGTGCATGTTTCAGTGTTATATTCATTAATAAAAACTTGGGACCTGCATGCCAATGGCGCAATGCTAGCTGATTTAATAATTATAAATTATGGGAGTGATTTATATATGTATATATAGAAAAAGGGGTTTAGTGCTAAGTGCCATTTTATGCCTTTTGGCAACGAAGGAAGAAAGACTAGTAAAAATAGGTTGCCTTCAAGATCCTTGCGAGGTGGCTAGCTTGCTCTTCTTTTTTTTAATCTGAAAAACCCAAGAAAGAAATAAAAAGATTTCAGTTTTTGGTTGCCTTCAAGATCCTTGCGAGGTGGCTAGCTTGCTCTTCTTTTTTTTAATCTGAAAAACCCAAGAAAGAAATAAAAAGATTTCGGTTTTTTTTTTCGAAAAGGGAGCTTTTTGAACCATACGGCCGCAGTTGACGGTTGCTCCACCGCCGCAGGCTGGAGAATTTTCCGAAGGCGGAGCTTGGCCGGAAAAACAACTGAGTAGAGACGGCTGAGGGACGAAACAGAAAGGAGAAAATAGAAAAAATATATTTTCTGAAAATGATAGGAAAAATGAAATGAAATCAGTTTAGACAACCAACTTAGCTGCATGATTTGATTTTTAGGATTTTGCTTAGGTCCTTGTACCCTAGGCGACGTTATCAAAGTTAGCTTCCATTTTGTGCACTCCTTTTTTAGCACTTAAGAATGATCGAATCTCTATATCCAGGGATCCCAAAATTATCTGCAATGCTGCTGCCAATGTATCCGGAGATATTCCTACACCAAGTGGGATGAGCAAGTATGAGAGAATAATTGAAACTTTGACAACTCTTTTCCCTGTGTGGGTGCGTGTTTTATTCTGTTAGTGTGTCTGACAAAACCCTACCTGATTTTTCATCTTTAGCTTTACATTATAACTTCAATTTACTGAACAGGTTATTTTGGGAACTATTATTGGCATATACAAGCCAGCTGCGGTATTATTCAATTCTCTGCTTCTTTTAGTGAATGATTATTCAAACGTTGCTTAGCTACCTAACCATTTATTCCCTCTTGAAGGTAACATGGTTGGAGACAGATCTTTTCACTGTTGGACTAGGTTTCCTCATGCTTTCAATGGGTTTGACATTAACTTTTGAGGATTTCAGACGCTGTCTACGGAACCCATGGACTGTAGGGCAACGTATTCACATATGATTTTAGTTAGTAGACCTTGCTTATAGAACAGAACTGATCCCATTTTAGTGTCAAATGGTTAAGAGTATTAATTTTCAATTTTGCAGGTAGGTGTAGGATTTCTTGCTCAGTACCTAATCAAGCCTTTTCTAGGATTTTTCATTGCAATGGTAATTCGAAATTTTCTTTTGTGTCAATACCTTATTTTAGGCTAGTCAAATACTATTTGATTTGCTTAATAGAATACCGTTGAAAACTTTTATTCAATTCATATACTGAGGTCTGAGAAATCATCTGATAAAGAGGCTGGTTGAAGACTGCAGAAATAAGATATATGGTATCCAAATTTGGGTTTTCAAATGAAAGCCAATGTAATGAAGATTGCATTATGTGTAAAGTGATTTCTCAGCTCTGTAATGCTTTCTAGTAGGCTTCCATGAATGCTGAACAACATCTATGTGATTTTCAGACTTTGAAACTGTCTGCTCCACTTGCAACTGGTCTTATCTTGGTCTCATGTTGCCCTGGCGGTCAGGCATCAAATGTTGCAACCTATATATCTAAGGGGAATGTAGCACTTTCCGTTCTCATGACTACGTAAGATCAATGCTTTGTTGGATAGAGTAGCCTTGGGATCTTTTACTTGCATTTGATTTGATATCCTGGAAGTTCAACCTTGCCTGAAAATTCTTCTTTCGGAGCTATCTCTTAAAGTCCTTAGGGGAAGATGTAAAAACTACCTTATCAGTTCTGACCATGGAAGTCTTTGGCAGATGTTCTACAAAAACTCATTTGTCTGTAGGATTGTTTATTCATTTACGTTTCCATGGTAGAGGAAGCAAAACTGGCACCAAACTCGCTCGAGTTCTTTGTTTCAGTGTTTGTTTCACAAATCCACTTAGACATTTCACTCTTCACAGTTTACTGAGGCTGGACAACATGCTTAAGGGAAAGAAAAAAACAAATACCTGTAATATGTTGATAATTCAGGATTTATGCATATCATGCTAATGAAATTATAAGATTATTAGCAATAGAGAAAATTTTCTGAAATGTTCGTAACTTCAAATATGCATTACTTTTGTATTTAAGCCATTTTCAGCATTTCTGAAACTGGAAATTAAGTAATCTCCAATTTTCTCTGGAATATTGTAGGTGTTCAACTATTGGAGCAATAGTTATGACACCACTCCTTACAAAGCTTCTTGCTGGTCAGCTTGTCCCGGTTGATGCTGCGGTATGTTTATTCTTATTTGAAGGTTGCCTTTACAGATAACAGGCAAATACATAAAACATGAGCCGACTTACATTCATTTCCATGTAAAGATCATTTCCTTCACGAGTCCGTTCACCTACTCCGCCAAATACGGATACGCCCCCATGAGCTTTGGCAATGTTGTTGATCAATTCCATAATGAGTACTGTTTTACCTACCCCAGCCCCCCCAAATAGTCCGATACAATAATGGAACCTGCCTCTTTGGTTTCTCTTCCAAATTTTACATCAGGTGGATCCATTAGAAATTTAAAATATAATGACACTTTAAACTGGTGATAGAACCCAAATGAGATGGAAGTTATAAGATCTCAAAGTTTCTTCTATAAAAATATAAAGCATGTAACCCTCCACTTATGGTGATTCCACTAATGTAAAAATGTTTACCCAAAAATCTTTTCAGGGTCTTGCTATAAGCACTTTTCAGGTGGTGTTAGTACCTACAGTTGTTGGAGGTAACAGAGGATTACTGTTCTCATCTGTTTTTATTTATTGCATTTCAATTATCATGAAGTCCAAAGAAATTTTACATACAATGATAAGATTCTAATGTCATCTTTGTGGCAGTCTTGTCCAATGAATTCTTTCCCAAATTCACTTCAAAGATTATCTCAGTGACTCCATTAATTGGAGTTATTCTCACTACCTTACTTTGTGCAAGCCCTGTAAGTTATCATTACACTTTCATGTAAATTTTGCTACTTGTTTTCAAAGCCTCTTTACATACATAAAGAACTCACATTGATGTCCTTTGATTCTAAGATTGGCCAAGTGTCTGACGTCTTGAAAGCCCAAGGAGCTCAGCTAATATTGCCTGTAGCTCTCCTACATGCTGCTGCATTTGCCCTTGGTTACTGGGTTTCAAAATTATCGTTTGGGGAATCCACTTCTCGTACCATATCCATAGAATGTGGAATGCAGGTATCGTCATGCTTAAACTCCATGTTATTCACCTGAACTACTAGTATGCTTTCAGTGAATGATGCTGTTCTTATTTTTGCAAATGCAGAGTTCAGCACTTGGTTTCTTGCTTGCCCAGAAACATTTCACCAATCCCTTAGTAGCTGTTCCTTCTGCAGTTAGTGTTGTTTGCATGGCGGTATGAAACTTTCCACATTCATCTTCATTTTCTTCCTGCATTACCTTCAAATTCAATTGACATTCTCATGGTTTCATGTAGCTGGGAGGGAGTGGCCTTGCTGTGTTTTGGAGGAACCGACCAATTCCCGTGGATGATAAGGATGATTTCATGGAATGAGTGTTTTTCCAATCTCATTTTTAGGCAACTTTTCTTTTTCTTTTGATTTCAAGGGTAAGCCCCTTGTTGCGTGTTTAACTCTCAGGTGAATTTTGAGCATGGACATATCAACTTTTCTTTTTCATTTAGAGAATAATAGGTGAAGATTTTTTTTTTAAATTTAAATAGTCTTTTTTTTTTCAAAATATGAAAGTTGGGAAATTAATTTTCAATTGTATTTTTCTTTTTGATAATTCAGCTGAATTTTATTAAAATCTTCAAAAATAAAGCTCAAAAACATACATCCAATACAATTATTAATGAGACAACTAAAACGGCCCAAACCCTACAGAAAAGAGGAGCTTGCCCTAAAAGCATCCAAGTCATCAACAACAAAAACAATCGGCACAACTCTTGAGAAAACAACTGTAAAAAGAAACTCCATAAATAATCTCTCCTTTCTATATTCCTAAAACTTGTCATCTGCCATCACTCTTTACCTTTTCCAAAACTCTTCAACTCTCTCAGATTGCATATCGAAACAACCAACATCAGACTGGTGTGATCTCTCCTCCGCATATCCAAGTACCCCATGGCTCATATCACTTTGTTCCCCTTCCCTCAATCCTTCTGTAGCTAGCAAATGGGCGACTCCGTTCATCGGTCGTTGTCCATGCCTGAAATTACATTTCTGGAATTTTTTACTTAACAATTGAGAGTCTTTAATGAAAGCACAAATTTCCGACTTGTCATCCCCTCCCTTTTGTAATTTTTTAATAACTGACAAAGCATCTCCTTCAACCTCAACAGCCATGACTCCCGAATCCAACCCCACTTGAAGCCCCTTGACACATGCAAGGGCATCTGCTGCAAATACCAAAAGTACATTTTCATTTAAAACAATCCTCGATCCTAAAACCCTTCCATCCGAATCCTTAATAACAATCCCTGAGCAGGATCTGTTCTCATCCTTTTTATACGCTGCATCAAAGTTGATTTTCACAAACGGATTCTCCGGTGGCTTCCATCTCTCCCTCTCCATCATTTTGGCAGCTCTTGCATTTCTCAACCCATCCAGTTCACAGATATAGTTTCTGACAAAATCTGCAATTTTTAACCCAGTTTTCCTTTGCCTCTCATGTATCCATTCGTTTCTTTCCCACAGAGCACACACAAAGATTCGGCACTGATTAACGGAATTGTTTTAAAAAAAACCAGGTAAGTCAATCCATAAATTCCAAATTTGCTACTGAATTAGGCCACAGAGAGTTCAATTGTTTCCATGTCTCCCTTGTCACAGGGCAGTCGCGAAACACATGTTCTCTGGATTCCGTCGCTCCTGAACATTTTGGACATATTGCGGTTGTTGTTAATCGTTTGTACTATAGATTTCATAGGGTAGGTAGGAAACTCATAGAACACTGCCATACTGTAATCTTCAATTTTGAGGGCAAATTTAATCCCCATAATTTAATTTATTGTAAAAATTCATGTGAGCTGTCTAGTTGTATAGTTTATTAGGCTTCCAATATTGTTGCAATAAAGACTTGTAAGCACTTCGAACTGAATAATCACCTGAAGCCTATCCTTTCCGGACCTGATAATCCTTATGCAGAACCCTCGCCAAAGGCATTGTAGCACCCTAATCCGTCTCTGTTGCTGGATTAGGGTTATGAAGTATTACGGCACACATTCAATTAAATGACATTGCAAAACCATTCAAATATTAATTTAAATATCTATATTCACTTCACACATTGAGCATAGCATACATATAGGTATTAAATTGAGCTTATGAGACTTTAAAAATAGTTTAGAAATAATCTGAGATTAATTTGAATTAAAACAAAAAAGCATGGAAAAATTTAAAAATTTTGAAAAAAGGGGTCATAAGGTCATGTGGCTAGGTCGTGTGGCCCAAGAACATGGTTGTACGGTCAAACTATGTACAATTCAAAATTTGGGTCACATGACCATGTCACAGACTGTGTACTTGTCCGTCTGTAAATCAAAATAAGGTCACACGGTCATGTTGCAAACCGTGTAACAGTATAATGCCATGTGGAAAATCTTGCATTTAAAAATCAAAATAACACATGATAATGTGAGGAGACAGTGTATGGCCTACGACCGTGTGACAACTCGTGTCCCAAGTCGTGTACACTTAAAATGACTTCTAAAACAAGCCAAAACACTACTCATTTCTTAAGTGTCAAGCTAAACCAAATTCAAACATTTACATGCCTTCAAAACACATTCAAACAAACTTAAAACATGCCAAAACATTCAACCTAAGTGCCTAACCAATATACCCTCAGTGGCACCACATTTCATACTCCAATTAATTCACATTCAACACTCAAAGTTCACAAATAATTGCTTTAAACTCATACCAAACTTACAATTCACTCATATCTACTTCTACCATAACATATTCATTCACAAGTAACTTAGACCAAAATGATCAAAACATATAAATATGGACCTTTATAAGCCAAAAGACAAAGACATATATACAAGTGAGCTAGAATCAAGTTTACATAACATCATCCAAGTATAATATGTATCATAAGTAATAAGTATCCAAAACACATACAAGACACCTATTACATGCCATATAACCCAAAGATAAACATGCCAAAATCTATCGATAGATATCTAGATAATGTGATCTTCAGGTTGATTCGATCGCCCGATTTCACAAAACGTTATCTACAAAGAAATAGAAAAATAACACGAGTAAGCTTCAATAGAGCTTAGTAAGTTCAACGGTTGAAACGATAAAACTTACCATAACAATTATACATTAACTAGATTAATAATAATAGTCATGCCATCCACAATCATTCAACAAGTGAGTTTATATATATGTACGAGTTGCATAATCTATTCAATCACCCTAGATCATTCAATATCAAATCACGATAATATCGAAAAATCATGCAAACATTTATATAATTCAATAACAAGTCATCTACCGCTAGAAATTTGCCCGATGAATGATATAACAGATACAGATGTGCGGTTATTTACTCGAAATACGCTAAAAAGCTCAAACAAGCCAAACCAACTGAGAACACGCCTTGGCACCAAGTGCCTAGCCCGTAGGCTAGCATCCTTCCGGAAACATGCCTGGGCACCAAATGCCAAGCCTAAAGGCTTTACATCCGCCCCCGGTAACATGTCAGAATCATTGTAAATATAGCTCGAAAGGCTGCAACAAATGCTAAACTCTGGTATATTCAATGGATAATATCAAGTCAGGAATTATCATCTCATCATAAGTCAATCTCATACAGCACGCAATATCACATATTGGCATGCCAATTGTACCCTATCCTACATTCATCCGAGCTCAAATCATATCATCATTTTAATAATGTTCAAGTCAATAACTTTCTCAATTCACATCAGTTTATTACAATTTAAATATACCAAAAATATTCAACAACCGCAATTTATAATCAATATAACATTTCAAATTATACTAAACTAAACCGAACGAACTTACTAAGGCTAAACTGTAGAGACAGTAAAAGTTTCAGGGACTAGTCAGCAACTTTTTATTTTCCATGTTTATCTACTTATTCTCGATCTATATAATAGTTTATTTCAATTTCTTAGCCTGAATTTCGTATAATATTTAATTTAATACACATGGCTTCCTATTTAAAATTTTCATAGTTGCCCTAAACTTTTACATTTTATTCAATTTGATCCTTAAGACTAAAACATAATTATTTTCACAATTAAACCCTATACCCATTAAACTAATTTGTAACTATCCCAAATCAATCCTCACATGCTAAAATTTCACAAGAAAAACATGTCATATTTTCATTATTTTCAATTAAATCTCTAAACTTAAAAATCAACAAAAACCACTTTACAAGATGGTACTATATAACTATCAAACTTAGTAATTTATCATAAAAATTCAAGACCATCTCAAATTCATCCATGGTAACATTCGAAACATTTAACACTTTTACAAATTAGTCCCTATGTTAGCTAGATTAAGTTACAACGATACTAAAAATATAAAAATCACTAAAAACAAGCAAATAAATCACTCACATGCAAGGTAACCTAGCTTGGCTGATTCTTTTTCCTCCAAAAATGGTGACTTCGATTGAACACCAAAGAAATAAGGAAGATGATATCTTTGGTTTTGTTTAGTTTATGTTTTAAATTGTTAATTACCATTTTACCCTTTTGTTTTAATTAAAATTTTCTTAATAACCCACCATGATCGTCCGCTATAAAACTTATGGTCTAATTACAACATAAATGCTCCAACATTAACTATTTAGACCATTTAACTAAGAAAAAGCAATAGCAAACAACTTTTTCAACTTTTATGATTTAATTATTTTTCTTTAATTAACTAACCAAACGTCAAAATTTCTAAACCAAATTATAATACGACAATAATGTCATCGTAAATATTAAATAATTAATATTTACATATTCATACGTCAAAATTGTAGTCCTAAAACTATTGTTTTCGATACCATTGGAAAATAGGTTGTTACATGGATGCTCAAAATTCTTCTAGCATCATTCTCACAGAAGGTATTCTTGATAAATTCTTCTTTCCATTTCCTTAAATCCTTGTCAATTAGGTCTACCACCATCATAGTATCTGGAACATTCTCACCACTTTGAATTCTGTAATCCACAGATTCAAGCACCCATACGGTCTCTTTTATTGGAATTTTTGTTCTAGTTCCAACTCGCCAGCATAGCCTGTCTTAGAGAATTCCCTTAATCGCCTATACACTCTTCCAGGTATAGGAAGGTATTTTCCCTAAACCTACACTTAAAAAGTCTATCTTTGAATAATATTTAGCTTTTAACGTACGAGCAATCAAAGAATTTAGACAATTAATTAACCTCCAACCTTGTTTTGCTAGTAATGATAAATTAAATTTTGCTAAACATTGAAATCTAATACTTTTATTCTCTTTTAGTTCACATTACTTCCTCCACTCGCACCAATGAATACCTCACTTTTCATGACCTTCTTGCTACAAAAAATTCACAATTATACTATTCATTTCTTGATAAAATGATTTCGATAGTAAAAAACAAGTCATCATATACATCGAATTTACCTATAAAATAGATTTTATAAAAATCTCTTTACCCTATTGTGATGAGTGTTTTGTACTCTAGCTATCCATTTTTCTCTTCATTCTATCTTTAAGCAATTGAAAATGTAATAGCCCGTTTTCAGTGGTGTCGAAAACAGTGATTTGGGGACCACAATTTCGACGAGTGAGTTACTATTTTAATATTTATTTAATGTCTACAAGATTATATTAAGGTCGTATTCAAGTTTCGTTAAGAAATTTTAATATTTAATTGGTTAATTAGGTAAAAAGAACTAAATCGTAAAAGGTATAAAAGTTGAATTCTATTAGTTAAAAGGACTAAATGGCTATGAAAAGGAAAGCTAATGGAGTTATAAGGTAATTATACCATGTTTTATGTTAGTGCATGTACATGGATAGGTTTTAATGAAATTTTAATAGTTTTTAAAAGTTAAAGTTGTAATTGAATAATTAAAACCTAAACTAAATAAAACAAAATTTGTTTCATCTTCTCTAATTTCCTGCTCCACCGAAAATTGAAGAGAAAAAGACCATTAGAATAGGTTTGAGCTTTCGGTCAAGTCTCTACCTTGCATGCAAATGAATTCAAGTCTCGTTTTTAATGATTTTCTTGTTTTTGAGTTTATTTTAGCTTAATCTAGCTAGCTCGAGGGTTAAATTGCAAAAATGTTAAAGTTTGAGGGACTTGCCATGGATTTTTTTGGTTTTTTTATGTTATTTGATAGATTATTAATCTTTGTTGTAAAATAAACATTTTTGTTAAGTGATTTTTGTTGAATTTTGGATATAGGGATTAAATTATTAAATGTATAAATCCATGGTTTTTGTTGTGAATTATTGGTAACTATGGGTTGTTTCAAGGTCCCTTGTAACATTGGTTAATTTGGATTTAGGTTAAAATGAATAATATGTAAGTTATGAGTTTAAGGACTAAATTGTGAAAAGTCAAAGTATTAGGGGTAATTTTGTAATTTTACATAAATATGAACTATGTATTAAATTGAATACTAGAAGTATTTAATTAAATGAAATTATTTATTTAGATCAAGATAAACCATAATCGGACTTAAATTGGGGAAAAGTTAAAGCTTCAGATTAGTTCGGATTCTACTTCTACGACTTTATTATCGAGGTAAGTTCGTATGAATTGTTATTATGATAATGTTAGTTAAATTGACTATCTATTATATTGTATTAGCTATAAATGGATTTGAACATACATGTATCGGTGCTATGATGAATTGACGGATAACGAGTCCCGTTTGAACCTTAAGAATTCTTAGGATACAAATGACATGTCATTAGGGATTTCAAGTTTCGGGTGCTGGTCCTAAATGTCCTATTGATGGCTGAGGTCTTATATTTTTTCGGATTCTCCACAGCTCGTGTGAGTAACATTGTGTAACTTACATTCAGACCCACAGCTCGTGTGAGCAGGCCCATTTCACAGCTCATGTGAGCATTGATGTAAAGGAAATATTACGATTATATATAAAGGCACACTATATGTGAGCTTTCCCAAGTATCTGATGTAATTCTAGATGGTTCAATGGGTAAGAAAAGGAAATGAAATGGTAAGTATTCAAATGGAATAAATCATGATTTTATGAAAAGATTTATAAGCTAAATGATGTATTTACATACGGAAATCTACTTATCTTATGGTTGAATTTATTTGTATCATGAACAAGCATACTAACTTGTGAGTTTGATGATGTTTTATATGCTTATACTAAGCTTATGGCATTGGTAATGATTTTATGCTTAAACTATGAATTGTGCTAATAGAATGGTATGTTATGTTTAAGTTTGTACAAGCTTACTAAGCACTTGTTGCTTACATAGTTACTTTCCTTTATTTTATAAATTATTAGAAGCTCGACCGGTTGGAAGCTTGTTGGAGATCTATCACATTATCCAACAACCATATCGGTAGATTTTGTGTATTTTGGCCAAGGTTAATAATGGTATGTATAGGATCTTTATAATATATGTTTTGGTATGTTTAAGCTTTTAAGGTTATGTTGGTTTGGTGCACTTTAATGCCTTACCAAAACATGTCATATTGGTCACTTTTAAGTGCTTGTAAATAAGGTTCTTTTGGTATGTTTTGATGGCTTGCAAACGGTCATGTATGGTAGTTAATTGAAATAGGTTATTATGTTTGGAAATATGCAATATTGACTTGTTTTTGGTAAGTGATGTTTTGATACAATTTTGGTGCCTTTGAATGGCATATTGGTTAGGTGATTTAAGATGTTTGGAATGGCATGTTTATGTGTGTTTGAATGATCTTTGAATCCCTTGAATGTGTGCCCAAATGGTTTGAATGGTTAGGTATGAATTGGACTTGAAAAGGCTTGATTTTAGGTAAGTTTTTGGGTTCACATGACCTGGGACACGGGCTATCACACGGCCGTGTGACACACATGGCCTGACGATACGGCCGTGTGTTATTTGTACAATTTTAATGTGTCAAGCCAATGAGCTACACAGCCTAGCATATAGGCATGTGTGGCAACTCAAAGAGTTACACGACCTGTCACACGGTTTGACCACATGGCCGTGTGCCCTTATTTTTGCATTTTTTCTTAAAATTTCTGTTTTGATTCAATTTAGTCTTGAATCACTTCTAAGTTATTTTTAGGGTCTTAAAGGCTCGATTTAGGGACAAAATACATATGGTTGATTGGTTTATAATAATTATTAATTTATTTAAGATTATGATGATAAATGTTTTTTGATTGTACGTTAATGCTCCGTAATCCTAATTCGGCGACGAATATGGGTTAGTGGTGTTACAGAAAAGCCACTTTCTTCCCCCGACCAACCATATTAGGAAAACCCATATATTTTTCGGGATTTGTAGAATTTTGAACATTTAAAATCTACGGCACTGACCCTCTAACCTGATCGGAAGTATTTCAATTGTAGAACGTAGTTGACTTATCATAATTCACACACTGTTCCTAAACTTCCTCATACTCCTTGAGGATACCCTTTAGAACATATGCCCCATTTATGAAGTCTCACAAAAAAAAAAAATGCAATCATCAGCAAATATTAAATGGGAGATTTTTAGACCTTTTCGACTTACTCTAGCTCTTTCCATCAATCCCTTTTGCCTAGCCAATCTTATTAAAGAAGATAATCCTTTGCTACATATCAAAAGATAATCCATTAATCCATTTTGGCTTAAGCCTCTAGTAGGTCGAAACACCTGTCCCTCCTTTCTATTGATCATAATTGAGTACGAAATAGAGCTGATATAGTGCATGATAAACTCCACCTACGAGATTGCAAAGCTCATATCCAATTTTAGCACCAATGAACCATTCCCCCTGTTCTTTTTTGCTTAAGAGAATGGATAACTTCATAAGCGAGAAGAGCATTATCTGTGATCAAATGACCTGGAACAAAAGCACTTTGAGCCTCATCAATGCAACAATCTAAAACTTGTTGAAATCGATTAGCAACTATTTTAGAAATAAATTTATATAATACTATGCAAAGGCTTATAAGCCTAAAATTTGTCAAATTCAAAGGCTGAGCAGTTTTTGGTATAAGTACAATATTTGTAACAGTGAGAGGTTCTAACGACATACCTCCATTCAAAATTTCAATGTAGAAATTACTCAATTCCCGTCCAATAATATGCCAAAATTTTTGAAAAAAGATTGTTGGATAACCATTAGAACTTGCTACTTTCGTTGGTCCAATTTTTTCAACGCAGCAAACACCTCATCACCCGTATACTTAGTGGTCAGCAATTGGTTCATGTTATCTATTATACAACTTTTCACCCCAAACAAGATATGCTCCAAATTGCCAATTCCTTTTGTGGCAAAAATATCAATTAAATAATTCTGGGTAATTTTCTCCACTTCATTTCCATTCGTGGCCACATTTCTAACCTCATTTACTAGACCTCTAATTCGGTTCACGCGTCTTCTTTAGGATGCGAAATTATGAAAAAAGTTTGTATTTTTATCTCCCAATCGCAACCAATTTGCTCGAGCCCTTTGTTCTCAATACGCTTCTTATTTCTCAATTTCAAGATTTAAGTACACCTTCACTGTAACACCCCTATCCCGTAACCGTCACCAGTATAGGTAAGGGGCATTACCGGACTTGTAACTCATATCAGAACAGTAAAATTTTAAACTTTTTCTTGCAATAAAGATCATTTATCTATATAGGTACTAAACATAGCCAGGAATAAAATTTAAACTTCTATAAGTAAACATTCATAAGATGCCATTTTCGCATGGCTTATATACATTAACCAAAAATTCTCTTCCGCTACTAGTCAATTCTATACATGCCATAAGATAATCTAAACATAGCAGGACCTAACAGTGGATAGTGATAGTGTGACGAGTTGCTGACGATCCCCGAGCAAAAGGCCAGAATCAACAATCTATAAAACAGAGAAACATAACAACAGAGTAAGCTTTTGTAAGCTTAGTAAGTCTTAAGCAATTTAAAACCAGTGAACTCAAATATAACCAATTTGTTTATTTGATCCACATATAACATTTCATTTCATATCTATAGTTACCCTCATCGGTCAAATCAAAATGTATATCTCCCAATATCCTATAGTATTTCTCTATAACCGAATACTCACATATTCATATGGCATTTTCATATTTGCTTTTCACTTTACAATCATGATTTGATTCGGATGGGTCTAACATGTACAAGTATTTATCACATACCTGACCAACCAAATTAAAAGTCGATCTTACGAATTCTCATATAACCTCTTTCTAGGTATACTGCCCTTTTTGGCTGAATATACACAATTACGTAACACACAATAAGCAGATAAATTCTCACTTGATAGTGATCTCTTATAAACATAGGTACATTACATATTTTCACCTAACTTGTCACATTGACCAAATGCGCAATAATCATAGAACAGTCTTATTGCTTTACTCACATATGCATCACATAACAACCTTGTGATTTAATCCAAATCAAGCTTAAATAAAATCTCAAAATATATACCTGTCCAACTTAACGCATTGAATGTATTTATTAACAATTGTTACTGTGAAGTCATATAATCTTATGCTTACTCGAATCATCAGCGATTACCTTTAGCTCGGATAATCCTCACACGCAGTCATCGGGTCTTACCCGGATATAATCTCTACACGCAGTCATCGGGGCTTACCCGGACATATCTCCAAGTTTCATGTACATTTAATCACATGTCACAACATTCACATCGACTATCATATTTGTAATTCATTTGCCTCATCAAATATCTAACAATACACACTTTTCACAATTGGTCATTCGGCCACAAATATATATACACATTCATACATATTTCGCATTAGCCATTCAGCTTTACCACATATACATATCTCATACACATTTCACATTAGCCATTCGGCTTAACCACATATACATATCTCATACACATTTCACATTAGCCATTCGGCTTTACCACATATACATATCTCATACACATTTTACATTAGCCATTCGGCTTAACCACATATACATATCTCATACACATTTCACATTAGCCATTCGGCTTAACCACATATACATATCTCATACACATTTCATCATAACAAAATTGACTAGGAATACTAGTCATTTACGGCTTATAACCTCACTTTAATACGAATTCGGTACTTTAATTACCAATATTTAATCGATAGCTTATAAGCCACTCAAACAGTTTCATCAATGTTTACTACATAATCACAAATTCACCACAAGCTATTTTCCTGCGCAACAGTCATTAAATTATTTGTAACTGGAGCTATGAAACTCCAAATGAAGTGCCGTTAATTTTCCCTAAAAATAGACTCATATATCTTTTATCCATAAAATTTTCAGAATTTTTAGTTTGGCCAATCAATACCAGATTTTTCTTAAAGTTTCCCTTGTTTCACTGTTTGACTATACTGACCACTCTTCACTACGAATCAAATTCCTCATTGTACAGAATTCAAAATATGTTCTTATTTATTTCATTTGAAACTAGACTCATTAAGGAGTCTAAGGTCTTATAACAAATTTTGTACAATTTATAATGATTTTCTAAAGACAGAACAGAGGATTTCGGAGTGATTCTGACACTGTCTCACACTACTTTAAATATCTCTTTATAGGCAATTCCTTTGCTTATATGGTTTCTTTATAAGAAACTAGACTCATTAAGCTTTAATTACATAATTTATTCAGCCTCTAATTCAACTCCAACAATTTATGGTGATTTTTCCAAAACACGTTACTGCTGCTGTGCCAAGCAGATTTATACAAATTTACTCTTTAAAGTTCTTATTCACATATTTATAACATAACATCATATATGCCATCATTTAGAAAAGTCATTGACCTTAACATATATATACATAATTCATATTCATTCCATTTAAATACTTAAAACTTATAAAGGAATCAAACTCAAATACTTAAGAACTTACCTCGAATGTCGTTGAACGACTACAGATCGGTTTATCGACTAATTTCGTTTTCCCCGTATCCAAGTTCGGCTCTTGAGCTTAATTCAACAAATTTTAAGCTAGTTTAATCACCTCACCAACTCATCATAAATAATAAAGCTAATTTCTCAAAGAAACACTAATATATATACGACAACATTTTTTTTTAAACATAAACACATATTCGACATTTCATCTCAATCCATTACAAATTCCCAAAGCCACAATATCAATAATTAACTGATTATACCTATGTTTATACCAAAATATCACTCCCATTTACAATCATAATATCAAATAGTCGAATAAACAGATGCTTATACCAAATCTTTATACATTTGTTTACAAAAGCTCAAGTGTTAAATTCTTAATGCTACATAGCCGAATGCACATAAATAACCTAACCGCATGAACATAGCTCTCATTCAACTAAACTTGACTTAACGTTTTCATATAAGATAGCATATAAAATCTCAATCGGACATGTAGGTAATTAAATTCAAGTCAAAACAATTTCTCTTCCTACTATCACATATACGGCAACTCAATTCCTTATATCCCACATGCATTCAAAAATCAATTATTCTTTAACTTTAAACTCATTCGATCATTATTACATTCAATTTAAAACCATGCATCAATAATGATTTCATTCGGCCATTATATTAAACAAATTCATCAATTAACTAATGCTTCAAATTTCATACGCATAAACAATTTTCTGAACATTCATATCTCACAAACAACATCATTACCCCTCCTTATTAGCATTCATACGGCCATCTTGTACTTTCAATCACTTAAATAATCAACAATTCTCAATTAACATCTTAAATTTATATTTGGCATCTAAGCTCACTTAGGCACTATTACCGATTGCTTCCTATCATTAATTCATTCCTTCCATCATCTCAAATTACAAATACACATGTAATTCATTAATGAAGGGGTTATTAGGCAAGCTTATAAATATAGATTAATAATTTAAAACACAACACTACTAAGCCATTATTTAGGTTCCTATACGACAAGGACAATTTAACAAGCCTTAAATTCAAATTATAACAATATATTTACAACATATAAAGCATTTTAACAACTCTCCATCTTAGATACATTTACCATGACCGAATGCTTACTATAACATTTTACCCTCACAAGCATGAATTTCTCAATCAAGCTGACAAGCTCATTAGCACATAAAATTTCCATTTCCAAGTCCATCTAACCTTCATTCATCCATTTCTAACATCACATTTAAAATTCACATCCTTCCACTCATAGCCGATCATTCAAAACACCCAATTACAAAGTTTCAATTCATGGGTTTAGAAGAGAACTAAGACAAGAGTTCAAACACATCAAACTAAAATTAAATTAGCAAGATTTACCTTGGATTTTTAGGCCTTCCCTTGACCGAAAACTACAAAGCTCCTCTTCCCTTATTATTTTCTTTTCATTCGGCTAGGTGAGTAAGAAAAACACCCACTTTGTTTTTATCACCATGTTTTTATTATAAAAATCCTTATGTCACATTATAACATCATTTATTAATATTTCTTTAATAATAAAAAAATGCATAATATGTCATTCATAGTTATCATTGCCGTCCACTACCAAGAAAAGGGAATGTTTGACATGCAAGTCCCTCATGCTTTGAACCATCAAATTTTTGGCCACTACAAATTAACCTATAATATTTTCAAGATTTTTCACATAAGTCCCTGTTAGTTAATTTCACATCCAGTTGACAAAATTCAATAAATCAAAATTTCACACATGCAATTACACATATAATAGACATGAAATTTAACACTCATTTATTTTTGTGACCTGGTTCTGTGGTCCCAAAACCACTTTCCGACTAGGGTCAAATTAGGGCTGTTACATTCACATCTATTATTTCTACCAACATCTCGTCATCCCCCTCTAGATCAGACAAGTATTCCAATCTTTTATTCAATCTTTTTGAAACCTCAGTTCACTTTTCTTTTATACCCTTTTCCCATTTGTAATAGGGCAATTTTGCCCGGCCCAAATCAAACAAAAACAAATAAAAATAAAAAAACCCAAAAAAACCAATAAGTCCAGTTCTTTTACAAATTTCAAACCAAGACCCATTACCCATTTCTCTTAAACCAAACCCCAATACCCGGTAACCCATTTCCACTACCCAGTAAGCCCAGTTACAAACAACCCACCTCAGCTAAACCTACCCAAAACACTAAACCCGGGGCCCATTGAAACCCAATTCAAATGCCCAATTTCAGCCCAAAACCTAATGTTGCAACAGCAACCCTAGCTCCCTCCGTGAACCTGCAGCGCCGCAAGCTAGTCTGGCCGCTGGTCTCCTACGCGCGTTAGACTCTCTGCTTTGGCCACCTACCGAAATGACAAGCCACTTGCTCCCATCGCCCATACCTGCAAACAGTGAGAAAAGAGACAGAAGCAATAAAGAGAGCAGAGCAGAGAAGCAACAAGAAGGGATTGTATTTTGATATAAAAGAAAAAATGAATGTATCAAAAAGGGGGGATTTTTCGGGTTTCTACCAAGTTTTGGCTAGGAACAGAAACATAGAAACAATTGTAAAACAAAGGGGAAATCCCCATTTTTTTGGTACACAAAATATCAGAAATCAAAAAAAAAAAGAAACAAAAAAGGTCGTTTTGATTTTCTCTTTTCTTTCTTTTCATTTTTCTGTTGTTACTTTGTTATTTTTATTCACCATTCTATTTTTAAACAACGAGTAGCTGAATAAAAAGGGAAGGGAAGCAAAAGGCTCACCGAACCTTGAATCGACGGCATCGGAGCTCCATCTCCATTGGAATCAAAGTCGATGGAGGTAAAGCCCTATTTTGGATCCTTCGCGGTCGTAGGAGTTGGGTCTTTGGCTACGGTTTTGGGTGAGATTAGAGAGAGGGTGGACTCCCGCTCATTCAGTCACCATTCACGGTGGCTTTGTGATAGCGGTGGCTGTGAAGGGTTATAAACCCTAATACAGCAGCAGTGAAAAAAAGAAAGGGATTCTTTCTTTGTTTTTCGGTAGAATGAAAAAAGGGGGTTTTGAGAGGGATGTTAAACGGCACCGTTAGGGCCTTCATCAGTGGCTCCCAAAACGGTGCCGTATAGGCCATCATATGGAGTTAAACAGTGACCCGACCCGAATGTGACCGTGACCTGCGTGTTTTGGGTCGAAAAGGGATTATTACGTATTCGGTCCCTTTCGTTTGTGCTAGCTTCTGATTAGGTCCTTCGCAGGTCTCATTTTCCCTTTCGAATTTGCCCATGAAATTTGAGTTTTATTTCACTTTGACCCAGGCCTAAACGCAGCATCTTGAGGACTGGTTTATTTTCAATTCTGGTCCCCGTTATTTGTGCCCGCTTTTCGTTTTGGCCCTTGACTGCTTTTAACCTTCTAATCTAGCCCTAAATTCCTATTCTGTTTTCGTTTTGGTCTTTATTATTTTGTTATCTTCATAATTAAACTGCACTTTATTATTATTAGTATTATTAATATATATATATATATCATATACTTTATAAATATTATTTCAACCATATGTTATGCATACGTATATTACTTATTTTTTTATTGTATTTATATATATTTTTAATATTATGGTTATATGTAGGTTTTGTTATTTTATCTATTACGGTATATCTTTCATATATTGCGTCTATGTATTTTAAAATTACATTTCATATGTTATACTTTGATATGTATGTTATATACATTCCTTTACATTATTATACATATATATACATTTTTAATACATATATATTTTGTATATTACATCTATTTTTAAGTCGTACTTTTTATATATGCTATATTCCTATATATATATTATACACGTATCTTATATATTTTTTGTAGGTATTTATATATTGCATTAATAATTGTTTTTTTGTATGTTATTATATATATGGTATGTATACGTTTTTTTACTACTTATTTTGTTATTTCACACATTACTTTTAACTATTATATTATATTGCCACCTTTTAACATCATTTTGTGATCATATTATAAATTATTATATTTTAATTACCATATCTATGTATACCTATTGTGATTTTTATTATTTATTACTATGATTATTATGTAATTAACCCATCATTTCATTGTCATTTTCGTCGATGTTATTATTTTCACTATTATTGTTTTAATACTCGTATTACGAACTGTACCACGTTTTACTTTACGCTAAAGTGATCTTTTGCAAAAGGCAATGCTTTGGTGTTTAGAAATTCGAGAGATCGTGCCTTAACGTATTGGGTTTCGATTTTCTCGTCTAAATCTAAATACTCAAATATCCTTCTTTAAACATAAATTTTAAAACCTATATATATCATTATCATTTTGCGTATCATGTTATCATTCTTGTTCGTATTATCTTTTATTGTTGCATTCCCTTCTAACTTTCATTGTCATTTCATCACACGTCTTACAAATTACCTTTTTACCCGACGTAAAAATGATTTTCATAAAAGGCAACGTTCGTACTTAGACACTCGGGAAACTGTGCCCTAACGTATTGGGTCTCGATTTTCCGTTTAAGTCTAAATGACCGGATAGCTTTTTAAAGTCCAAGCATAATTTTAATATAAAAACTTGTTCTCGAGAATTCGAGATGTCGCGTCCTAACGCATAGGGTGTGATATTTTGTTATCTCGAGATGAGAATTTCTAAAAACGAGGCAATGTTCAACGTTCGGGAATACGAGAAATTGTACCCTAACGTATTGGGTTTCGGTTTCCCTCGTCTATTCCAAGCATTCGAATATCCTCTCAAAAACAGATTCTAAATAAAATGCAAGTTTAGCCTCAAAGGACGAAATGTCGTGTCCTACCGTATTGGATGTGATATTGTACCTTGAGGCGAATTAGCCTTTGATTTACATTTTCAATTTGCCCGAATAATTTTAAATCAAATAAGGATCGTATTTTAAAATTCTTTCGAGTTTTCGAATTATCGACCTTAAAGACCCCAATTAATCAACAAGGTACCGATTTCTGGGCGTATCGGGGGTGTTAATCCTTCCCCGTGCGTAACTGACTCCCGAACCTATTTTTCTGGTATGCGGACCAAAATCGTTATTTTAACAAATCAAATAGTTTATCAATAACAACCCTTTCTTGAGGTGACCGATCGCACCCTAAAAAAGATCGGTGGCGACTCCAATTCAAATTTTTAAGTCGACGTCCGTTTTGGTTTTCACAAAAAATGGTATCGACACCATTTATTCAAACCAGATACGAGGGCTTTTAACTTGTCCATGATAGTGCCTGAACTTGATGCCCAAAGTCGTCTAACGTCCTCCTCACAAGATTTCTGCAAAACCCACTATGCTTCAAACCAAAATTCTCCCTGTTCCCTACTTTTATCCACCTGATTAGTTTGGATAAGAATGTGACAATGATAAGAGAAAGAGTGTGGTAAGTGTCTAATTGAAAAATCAGGGAACATGTTCATCCAATTGACATTAAACACTCCCCTATCCAATTTTTCACAAATATTTGTTTCAGGTAGATTCCCTCTTTCCTGAGTGAATCGAGGTCTTGAACAGTCCACATCCACTAACTAACAGTTCTCTAACACTATTCAGAAATTCTCCATTCTTCTTTCCTTTCGTGGCACACCACTGATCTTCTCAAAAGAATACAATATTTCATTAAAGTCTCCACATACTATCCATGGCAATTCTTGATTTCTTCCTAAACGACGAAGTAATACCCAACACTCCTCCCAATGTCGAGCCTCCGGAGCTCTATAAAATCACGTTAGCCTTTATCTTCTCCTACATTCATCCATCTAAATTTCCACATCGATATGATTATTTGAGTAACTTCGTAGTTGAGCCATATCATTATCATTTCATGCTAAATTGAGTCCTCCTCTCATTCCATTAGCTTGAACGTCAATCCCATTATTAAACCCACATCTCTTTTGAATTTTTTCTATACAAGCTCCATTCAATTTTGTCTCCATTAAGAAGACAATTTGAGGATTATAAGTCTTCAGTGTATGCCGGAACTTTCAAATAGCCCACGTGCTCCCCAATCCGCAGACATTCCAAAATAATATTTTTATGGCGCCTGGTCGACTTGCCCCTTAGCAGCCGCCATTAATAGATGAAGACAAGCATACACTTGAACCCAGAAACCTAGGGGTAAATCATACACTTAAACCCAGAAAGACGAGAAAACCAAAGTAACTTGCATCGGGTCTTCATTATTTTCTAACCGATGGATAATAAATAAATGATTGTTAAAAGTTTAGGGAGCCCTCTCAACCATCCGCTTAATATCCATCTCATGAAAAAAATTGAAACAAGTATCTCCTCTCTCCCAAATCCTAGATCTGAACACCCCTTAAAGGGTGCCACAAATTTGCCATTGTGTTCCTCATTGCCGGAAAAATGGACAACATTGGCCGTCAAGAAACATCCTACGAAACAGTACTCGTACACTGATTTCTGTAGCTCCAAATCTATTGGCAAAAGCATCGCCTCATTTTCCTCGCCTTCGATATTCAGCCCCGCCATCTCTTTCTCCGCAGTTGAGACTCGCCAATACACATTAGATTACCCTTCTCAATCCGTAGTTGAGACTCGCCAATACACATTAGATTACCCTTCTCAAGATCAAATATCAAAACATACTCAAAAACCAAAAAATCTTTAAAAATGCTTACAAAGCTTAAACACACGAGCTAAAAAAAAACACAAAAGACACAAAACATACTATGACAGCAAACAGAAACGTGCTACAGAGAGCAGACATTTTGACCAATATGGTCGGTGCATTTAAACTAAAAAAAAATATTGATTTTCAAAATATAGTTAATTTGTACACCATAAATTAATGGTGTCAAATGACTACATAAAAAACCAAAAAGGAAGTCAAAGACTTAAGTAATGCCTTTCCTAAATTACAATACATTTTAAACATAGATTAAATACATTACAAATTAATTACAAATAAAATAAAACTAATTTTCATTTTCAGTACTATAAATTTCACTATATGCAAATAAAAATCAAATCTCAATTATTTAAATGTTTGATAAAAGAAATTTCCAGTTTCATTTGCCTTTAACAATGCAGGGCTGATATGGTAGCATTGTGACTCTTACAAGACTGCACAAGAGCTACATGATCCAAATATCGTGAACTAAGTGTTGTGATCGGGTGCGGCGGTTCAAAAGGATGAAGAAAATCAATAGTGAATCGAACAAGAAAGCAGCGAGACCAAAGGTGAAAGTAAAATAAACAATATATTAAATTAAAAATAATATAAATAATTTTAAAAAATAAAAATAATATGGATGGGTCTAAAATGGATTCAGATTAGCCATTTGCAAATATAGACAAACTTAAATAAAATTTTAGGTCCATATTTTGAATCGAGTTTGGACAAACATAAAAAGTGTTAATATCATGTATAGGCCCGACCCGTCTCATAAACTCTAGCCGTCCCTATTGTTAAGAAGTAGTTAATACCAACTTTGTATATAAAGAACAGTGGATAAGCTTATTTGAGATAAGAAAATCAATTTTCTTTTTATTTTGCAATCACTCTTGCTCTTTTATAGTTTGCATTATGATAAATATAAATAAAAAATATTATAATATCGTAAAAATAAAAATTTATTGCATATATAATCAATATTTGTTTTCATAATTATATAATTTTTAAACGCTGAATTAAAATGTTTAAATATATATTAAATGTTGATAAATATTTAATTAATTAATTTAAATAATTAGAATATCAAATAATAAGGCAAATTAAAGAAACATCTTACATTATTTAAGTTAATTTAAAAATAGAAATAGAAAACATGGTAATAATTTTTTTTCAAAGTTAAAAGGGATATGCAATATGTTATATTATTCATGATTTAAAATGCAAAAAAAGGAAATTCTTTTTTTTTTTTTTGTTTACTGGACAATTATAATTTTTAATGTATTGATAAGGCTTTGGAATTTACATTAATGTTGAGATTTAATATTTTATAAATATTTTTAATATGTATTAAAGTTTTTAAAACACTTATTGTAATTAAACCAATTTTTTAATAGTTTAACTGATTAAAATATTTGTAAATAAATATTTCATTTTAAACAATAAAAAAATTCAAGTGAAAAGAATAACAATAGTTTAATGGTTCTAAATTTGAGGTAAAAATTGAGTTAATGCATTAAACAATTGAAGGTAATTTTAGAAAAAAAAATTATTATTTATTATTTTTTTAATCAAGCAATATTCTTCAGTCTTTCATGTTATTACCTATATTTTGAGAAAAAAATGTAATTAAAAAATTATTATTCTTTTGTTTAGCTGTAATTTAAAAAATAAATTTAATTTATTTTAGGAAAGTCAGAATTATAATGAAAGTATTTGCATATATCTCTTTGAAAAACATTTTTGCATTATGGATATGTGTTAAGTTTTAAGAACAATTAAGTTACATTTTTAATTTGCATGTCTAGTATACAATATGTTACGAGTGAATAATTAGGTATTATTGTTTGTAATTAATATTTTCAGTTCTGGGCTTTTAATATACATTTAAAGTAATTTTTTTTAGAGAAAGTAGTATGTATTTTGAATTTAAAATAGATTTATGTTTTTCACCAAAAAAATAGATTTATGTTTTTAATTTGAATTTTTTTAATATTAATTTAAAATCAATCCATTTTTATATTTTTTATAGATTTTTTAGGGTAAAAGTTATTTATCCTTCTTAATTTTCTCATCCTAAGATACATTTATTCTTATTATTTTAACAATGCCCTATTTTATAGCAAATTTTAATCAAAAGACAATTGTATTTATTATTTTTTTAGTTTATTCGTCTTCTAATTATAAAATAATGAAAATATACTTACATACTAAAGTACTATAGGATTAATATGTTTGACTTCTCTCATTAAAAACTATATTTGACTTCAACTAAAATTAAATATTTTATTAAATTACTTTTATGAAAACTAAGTTAATTACCATTATGAAGAAAGTTGTAATGAAAAATAAATAATTTAAAATATAAAAGTCAAACATAAATAAAAATAATATTATAATTAAATAAAAATTTAAATATTTAACATATATTTGCATAAAAATTGTTAAAAAATTGTTAAAAAATAGATAAAAATAAAACATAATTATTATAGACAATAATTTATTAATAAATAAATAAATTTAGAGCCACAAAAATCTTAACTTAATGGTAATGGAATTTTAATATCTTAGGTAAGATTTTCATAATCGGATTGGTAATCAAACTAGTTAGAGTACTGATTTGTTAGTTCAATTAGTCTCTTCGATTCAATTAAATTAATCATTAAAAAAGTTAAAAAAACTTATTCAACTGGTCTGTATCAATTCCTAAATTTTATCTCCTTTTGTAGAAACCTAATAAGTGTTTCTTGTCTATATTTATTTTATTTTGGTTTATTTCCAGTATCTTAGATTATGTTTTGTCTAAAAAACCTTTTAATTGTTAAATATATATTTAAAAAAGTATTTAATGCGGTTTAAAAGTACTATTTAATTAAGTGCTAGATAGATAAAAATTAGTAAAATTATATTATTAGTCCCTATATTATGTATAAATTATGAATTTAATTTTATACTCTAATTTAATTATTTTTAATTTTTTTACTTTTTTTACTTTTAAAATTTTTAATCATATTAAATGGTAATTATTAATTTCATTAAATTAAATTTTGTTATTTCAAAATTTTACACAAAAATATATTATCACATATATAATAACATGCCAACTTATTATTTTAATGTAATACTTACAAAAATTACGTCATTTTAGCTAATAAATTTAACAATTACTATTTGAATCAATGTTGAAATTTTAAATTTAAAAAAATGAGACTAAAAATGATTAAATTAAATCTAAAAATTATACATAATATAACGCTAATAATAAAATTTGACCTAATCAACTCAGCTGCTATCGTTTGTATTAGGGTGAGTTTGGATGCGCGGTGCGTTTATCTGTGGTTAGTGTAAAAATAGTGGTGGCGGTGAGATTAGATACTATAGCGATACTATAGTGTGAGACAAAAAGTAAGCTAAACGCACTACACCGCACCGCACTCAATCACCGATCCAAACCTACCCTTAGTCTTGAAATTTCAAGATTTAAAAAATATAGGAACTAAAATTAATTAAATTAGTATATAAAAATTTAATCCAAAATTTATGTATAATACAAGGATTAATAACAAAATCTGACCAAAAATTCCCAATGCGAGACAGCTAAACAAGTAAGAAAACCTCAACTGTTACTAAATAAATAATTCGTGTATTTATAAAAGAAAAAATGGAAAAGACGCTGGATTATTCTTATGAATATAAAATATTTTCGTAGGATTGAAAAGCTGTTTCTTCAGAGTTTAACATAACCAATTTTCCTTTCATCCATTAGTTGTTTTCTGATTTTGAAGCCTTTTTCTTTTTTTGGTTTTTTAATCTTAAAAAAACCTACAACCATGTCGCAGACTAACTGGGAAGCTGATAAAATGTAAGTTCTGTTTATGCTGTGTTTTTTGTTTCCTAGGGTTCTTTTATTTCATTTTTTTTACTAATTTAGTCTAGGGTTTTTGTGTTTTAACTTCAGGACTATTAGTGAAGTTTCCATTTTGTTCATTGACTTCTTTTTTTTTTCCTTTTTAAATTCATTTTTTGGGGTTGTCCATGGATTTAGTACCGTACACTGATTTAGGGTTTTGTTGGAGACCAATGTAAATGGTTTTTTCTTCTTTTTTAATGCTCCCACCGTTATGTTTTTCCACATTATTATGAAGAATATATTGATAAAATTATCATCTAAGACTCTTTTGGATGAAATAATGCAAAATTTATAAAGTAGCAATGGAACACGGCATTCTGTTTTTTTGAAAATGCTTTTGAATTCAAGTCATGGGTTGTGGAAATTTCTACCGTTATATGGTGATACTTTTTTTTTTTTGGCTAATGAAGGTTTTCCTATGAATTAAGGTTTAATGTTCTGCATTTAAGTTGTCTACTTTTGTAATAATCTGATAACTAAATTTTTTTTTTCCTTTTTGAGAACAGGTTGGATGTGTATATATATGATTATCTGATGAAGAGAAAGTTAAATGCTACTGCAAAGGCATTTCAAGCTGAAGGGAAAGTATCAACTGACCCAGTAGGTATGATATGCCAAAAATAAATAAATCTTGCGAAGAAAGATAGCTTCTAGATGGTTAGAATTTAATTTTCTTTTTTAAACTTAATGAAACTGATTTTTTAATGTGTTTTCCAGCTATTGATGCACCTGGTGGATTTTTATTTGAATGGTGGTCTGTATTTTGGGATATCTTCATTGCGAGGACAAATGAGAAGCATTCAGAAGCTGCTGCATCTTATATTGAGGTGTGTTTGTGGATGCTTACTAGCATGTAATGTTGCCTTTATATTTGGTTTTCAAGTTGTAGTGTTGCCCTATTTTTCTTGCTTAAGCTCTCTCTGTTGTCTAGCATATATAGATTACTAAAGTTGTTTCTGGAAAATAAATTTCACTGCATGCTAAAAAATTTGGAGTTGGATTTTTAATTGATACTGCTATATCTGCTTCCCTGGTATTTGCTTCCATCATTTTACTTGTCTTACGTTTTCTTTTTTTGGGGATGGGAAGTTCAAATGAGTATGAGTGAAACGCGACAATGGTCATTTTTAAGGAATAAACGTTGGCTTTTTTATTTTGTCCCTGGAATTATTGGTGTCCTTGGGCACTGAATCTACTAAAGGTTGTGAGTAATGAATTTGACTTCCATACTAAACAAAATTTTTGTATAATGTGGAATGGATTATATCATTTCAAGTTTTGTTTGAAAAATTTTCATTTATGTTATTAGTCATTTTACAATTGCTATTTCGATGAGTTAGTTGAGCAAGTTTGCTGTTTAGTTAAATTGTTTAAAAATGGCAGAATCAAATGGTCAAGGCTCGAGAGCTGCAGCAGCAGCAACACTATCAGAAGCCTCAGCAGATGCAGATGCAACAGCTCTTATTGCAGAGGCATGCTCAGCAACAGCAGCATCAGCAGCAACAACAACAGCAGCAGCAACAGCAACAGCCACAACACCAACAGCAGCAGCAGCGAAGAGAAGGGACTCAGTTGATAAATGATGCTGCCAGTGGGCTTGTTGGTGAACCTCTCATGAAGGAGAGCAGTGCAAGTGCAATTGCTGCCACAAGAAAGATGTATGATGAGACTTTTAGGTTTCCACGCCAAAGGGATTCCCTGGATGATGCAGCTGCTAAGGTACATTAACTTGATAGGAATGATCCAACCCTTTTTCTCTCATTCTCACAGTTTCTGACATCAGATAAGTTTGCAGCAATTAGGTGATAATTTAGGCCAGCTTCTGGATCCTAATCAAGCCTCAATGATGAAAGCAGCCTCAGTGGTTGGCCAGCCTCCTGGGTACTTTTCAATTTTCATGTGTCTTTTTTTTTTTTTAAAGTCATGTATTATTTCCTTTATTTGCTTTGTCATGTCTTTGTTATGTTAAAACTATTAGTGACTAAACTCTACTTCTTACAGGCAAACACTGCATGGCACACCTGGAAAAATATCAGGTAGTCTTCAGCCAATGCAAAATCGAGGTCAGCAGATTTCAGTGCCCACCCAGGTAGTTCATTGTCATTTATCCTTTTTTGTATATATTTTAAAGTTTTTAACTTCAACTGCAGGTTTTAATCCCTCCCCCCCCCCCCCCCCGGTTTTCCATTTAGTAATTTTGGTTGTTTTATATACCATATCCTGATACAGGATTCAAGGAGTGAGATCAATCCAATGTTGACTCCTAGCGCTGGTGGTGCTGATGGATCATTAATAGGAGTTCATGGTAAAGTTTTGACCTCCAGAGAGCTGTTTCTTTATTTAGACTTTTGTACTATTATTTAATTGTGAAACAACTACCTTAAATAATAAAATATCCAACATTTATTGCACTTTAGGTGCGCTGAATATTCCTTTACTCTTAGTAAACTGAACCAATTGTTCGACTTGAAATGATCCTTTGTAACACAATGTGGCATTGGTGAGAGCGTGTACCTCTTGGAAGGTTGTAATTGCAGCAAACCTTCTGAGCAATGGAAGTTATTGGATGTGAAACAACTCTTTGAGTTATTGATACAGAGTGCATTTGGCTTAGATGAGAAGAAGTAACCTTAGTTATTGACCCCTTTTAATAGATTGCTAGAAATTTATTACCACTGAAATGAAAAACCTTTTTTAAAAAAAAAAAATGGATTGAAGATTTTGGATTATACTTTTTAACTTTGTTTGACAGTCTCAATCATTTGTTATAGGACCTTGTTTCAGCAAGATATACACTAGCTTCCTCTGACCTTTTAGATTGGTAAATCAATATAAATTACAACCTGGTTATCTCATTGCTATAGTTGCATAGTCGCATGTGAATTGCTTAAAACTCTTTTAAGTTCAATGAATTGCATATATTCTTTTATTTTTTTGCTAACATCGCTTTCAATATGATTTTAAGGTAAAACTTATTGCTTTTATTAACTTATGTTGTTCTTAAGGATCAAATCCAGCTGGTGGCAATTTGACATTGAAAGGATGGCCTTTAACGGTGAGTCTTTTTACTTACAGTTGATTTCAAGTTGCTATTTCCTCCATAGTTACAGTTTCACTTTCTCACTGCAAATGAACAATATTTCCTCCATATTTACAGTTGATATCAAGTTGCTATTTCCTCCATATTTACAGTTTCACTTTCTCACTGCAAATGAACAATATTGGGTTCAATTTTTTACGTTTATTACAAATGTTAGGAGCCATTTACTGCTAGGTTGTGAAGACAATTAGTGTGTTTACTAAATTTAGAATACTCATGGCATGTGTTATGCTGTGTTAGGGATATCTGTTGAATTAACCATTTGTTAATAGCACGTACATACCTTGCCCTGAATGAAACAGATGTTTATGCTGCATTTCTGATTTCCTGCAACTAATTTCTAGTGCATTGGATAACAAAACTTTCACTACTCTGCTTAAAAAAAGTTTGCTGTCTTGGTTGAAGGGTTTTTATGGGTACATGGGCAAACCCTTGATATTGTGGCTCATGGATAACTGCTGAAATAACTTTGTCTAATGGATACAGGAAGAGGACTAATTTGTATGTAGAATTATGACACAACTGAAATAATTCCTGTTCTTTCTAAATTGTTCTTATGGAAAGTAAAGTGGAGTAGAACAACCAAGATAACTTAATCTTTTTGGTTGAAATCTGATAATGATTGTTGACAGTGCTGCATAAAATATGTATCAGATTTGATTTGTGGGGTTTTTGTTCAAATTTTATTTATATTTTATAGTAAAAGTAATAAGGCATGCAAGATTGATATACTATTTCCTTGTCTAATAGTATCTTACCAACTGCAGGGACTGGACCAACTTCGATCTGGGCTTCATTTACACCAACAACTTCTTCTTCAAGCACAACAAAACTTGTCATCTCCATCAGCAAATGATTTTGAAAGTAGAAAAATGCGAATGCTTCTGAACAATCAGATTATGGGTCTTGGGAAGGATGTCCCACTAAATTCTCTCGGCGATGTGGTTCCCAAAGTTGGATCACCTATGCAAATTGGTTGTCCTGTGCTGCCTCGTGGAGGCTCCGATATCTCAGTTAAGGTATATTTATCTGTACTGGACATCAATTGACAATTGTTATTATTCCTGATGCTTTCATTAGATTTGAAGCTGTTGCAGCTTGCTCACTGTGGTGTTCCATGTTTTTTATTCACAGCAGCAACAACTGCATCAAAATAATCAACAATCACAGCAAATTGGACAGAATCCACTTTCAAGTCAGCAGTCACAGAATTCAAATCACCAACTCCAGCAGCAAGATAAAATGGTTGGTGCCTGCAGTATGATCCCTGATAGTAGAATATCAAACACCTTTAATGGAAATGACCAGGTTTAACATTTGCTGGGATTGGGCTGTTAATCATGCTATCTATACACTATTTTCTCTCTGTTTTATTGTTTGTAGCTTCTTCGTTCCCCAAAATCCAATTTTTTTTTTTTAAATGTATGTTATAGTTATACATTTGGATTATTTCTGATCTATCCCATGGCCTGGAATTGGAATACTGTAACAACCTCTTTTGTACATAATTTGGCCCAAAATTTCTAACTCAGTACAACATCTTTGCTTAAGGCTTCAAAAAATCAAGTCGGCCGAAAGAGGAAGCAGCCAGGGTCGTCATCAGGTCCAGTCAATAGCTCGGGCACTGCGAACACCACGGGACCATCTCCAAGTTCACCTTCCTCACCTTCTACTCACACACCTGGAGATGCCATTTCAATGCCCACATTGCCTCATAATAGTGGTTCCTCTAAATCTTTGCTTATGTTTGGCTCTGATGGCTTGGGTTCCCTTACATCAGCTTCTAATCAATTGGTAAAGCTCCTATCCATCTTTTGATTAACATCATAGTCTTGCTTCAGTATTTTTTTTTGAAGTTCTTATTTTCTTGTGGTAATGAAATTTACATTTTGGCCCTTTATCTTCTAGAAAGTTCCTGAAGCAAATGTTGGGAAGCTATCATATGCTTATCTGATTTAGGTATCACCTGAGGGGAAGCGGGAAATATAATTTAGAATCTTCTAAGAGGTGAAGAAGTATATAAAATAGACAATGTAGTAAAGTGATAATTGTTTTAGATAGGCTCTTTAACTTTAAGAATCAATGCTAACTTGATTTCAGAAGAGATGCTATCAGAAGTGAAATCATTAAAAACCGACAATCTACATCTTTCCAGTCTTAGTTAATACTGAGCTACATAAAAGATTGGGTTTTATCATTAGACACATCAATTGGAAGAATTTACACACAGCTGCTAGTTATTTTTCTTGATATTCCATTCTGCTGTGGGGTAACTTGACATAGTAAATCACAGGCTGATATAGACCGTTTTGTGGATGATGGGTCTCTAGATGATAATGTGGAGTCATTCTTGTCTCATGATGATCCAGAACCTAGAGATAGAGTTGGTCGGTGCAGTGATGTCAGCAAAGGTATGATTAATGTTAATTTTTTAATTATTGATTGCATGTGTTTCCCCACAGAAATTACCTGCAATTTCTTACAATGACTGAAATGCTTAAAGATTTAATAATATTGTAATCTCAGGCTTAACATTTATGGAAGTCCAGCTTATCCCAGCTAGTACAAGTAAAGTAGAATGTTGTCACTTCTCAGCAGATGGGAAGTTGCTGGCTACTGGTGGCCATGATAAAAAGGTACAGTGTGATTTGATTTAATTTCATACTACTTTTTTCCTTCTGTGGTATTAAACTATGCAAAACTTTTATTCTGGCTGATAGGCAAGCTTCAGTGCTATTCTAGCTGAAGTTTTTAATTTTTCTAGAGGAAACAAGTTTTAACATGTTTGCTTAATGATATCATTACGCAGGCTGTGCTTTGGTGCACAGAGTCATTTGCATTAAAGTCTACTCTTGAAGAACATTCTCAATGGATAACTGATGTTCGCTTCAGTTCAAGCATGTCAAGGCTCGCTACCTCTTCAGCTGACAAAACAGTCAGGGTTTGGGATGCTGATAATGTTAGTAAGCATACATCTTTTTATCATGGAATGTCTCATCTGATCACAGTTCCAATCACATTATAGCTGGGTCTTTAATAGATAATATTTTTAATCCGCTTCGCAAATGACCAATTCTGCTGTGCATTTTTTGGTTTGTTGCTTTTGGAAATTGCTTCAGGATGCAATTGCTGTGTGACCTACTTGTCAGAACCACCACCAAACAGTATTGACTGCTAAGCATTAAGAACATAAGAAAGGAAGTCCACTGATGCAGCTATAGATGGCTTAATGAGATTTCTGTAGTCAAGCCCTACTCAGTGAAGGGTTTTTTAGTTGAGTCATGTTGAAAATTGGTTACTAGAAGACTGAAAGTAATATATTTTATGGATATTAAGTTTTGTCGCGTGAAGCATTTACTCATGGGAATTATGCAAGTGAAGTTCTCTTTAAATTTCATGATTTATGGATGCATGGTTCTATTTTGCAGCCTGCTTACACGCTCCGTGCTTTTGAGGGACATTCTACAACTGTTACATCACTTGACTTCCACCCTATCAAAGATGACCTTATCTGCTCATGTGATAATAATAGTGAGATCCGATATTGGAGTATTAAGAATGGTAGTTGTGCTGGAGTCTTGAAGGTATATAGCCTTACGATTCATTCTCAAGAAATGGTTTTGTACAATGCTTATCTCTGTTTTCCTTTTGCAAATCCTATTTTTACCATTAGTGCCTTCTTTTTTTCACCTTTAATCAGGGTGGTGCAACCCAGATAAGATTTCAGCCCCGTGTTGGAAGGTTTCTTGCTGCTGCAACTGATAATTCTGTATCCTTACTCGACGTAGAAGCCCAAGTTTGCAGAGCGAAATTACAGGTCAGTTGGGAGTTTGCTATAGTTATTATTTAATTTGATTTTGGATCTTGTAACCAACAAGCAAATGGGTTTTGGTAATTGTTAATGGGATGCTCTTATACTCTAGCTTTGTTGCATATAGAGTGAGAAAACACTCTGATCATGATGTTACACGATCATAGTTTCTTTGTGTAACTGTTGGCAGATGCAAGGCCTTTGAAAAGGTCTTGACAAGAATGAATGTAGTGTTTTGAGTATTGGAGGGTTGTATACGTTCTTTGTGGGAGTGCTTTCTAGGAATAGGAGTCTATATGTTCTAAAACTTATACCTCCATGGCACATAACTTTTCTATTTGGAGGTTTGGTTTGAATGATTTGGCATACTGTGGTTTTTCCATCAATGCTGCTAATTCATTTGGTTCTTTTTTAACTAACAATCCCTCCAAACAAAGCAGACTTTTTGCCCTAAATCTTATGACCTTGACTATGGAAAAATAAAAATCTTGTAGTTTTTTTTCTGTCAAATATTTCTATCGTGTCTCTTTTGCTTCAATTCTGTTGATTATTATTTTCATCTCATCAACTGTCATTGCAGGGCCATAAAAGTGTTATTCATTCTGTGTGCTGGGATGCTACCGGTGAGTTTTTGGCATCTGTAAGTGATGACTTGGTGAGAGTGTGGACGGTTGGATCCAGTGGCAAAGGAGAATGTGTTCATGAACTGAACCGTACTGGCAACAAATTTAACACTTGTGTTTTCCATCCTTCTTACTCTTCCCTGTTGGTCATTGGCTGTTACGAGGTGAGTATTGCTTGCCTTCAATATCATGTTTTTAAGCTATACTTGTTACTTTGGACTGGACTGCCTTCGTTTAGTTTCTTTCCCCATTTTCCTAACTCAATCCACTAATTATTGTGGCAACTAGACACTGGAGCTTTGGAACATGCTTGAGAACAAAATAATGACACGACATGCGCACGAGAATCTAGTGTCGGCTTTGGCAGCATCAAATAGCACTGGCATGGTAGCCTCAGCTAGCCACGACAAGTTTGTGAAGCTCTGGAAATGATTTGACTCCCTGCATTTTATCCACTCTACTGTTAAAATGGTATAGTTCCTTGCACTAAATATATAACAAGGTTTTTTGACAGATTTTTTTGTACTTAGTTCATCCCAACTATTTTGAAGCAGCAAAAAAAAAAAAAAAAAAAAATGGTGGTGGCGGTGGGGGAGGGGGTTAGATTTGTTCACCAAAGAAGAAAAAATGTCAAACCTTAGGCCTAACCAGTCAGCTTTGAGATATCATCTCTTTTGTTAAGGCAATGTATGTTGGTTGGATAAAGAAGAAACACAGTTTAAGGATGTGTAGCACTCATATATATATATATATATATATATTATATCAACATTAGAAGATTAGAGAGAACTTTCTTTTAACATATACTGAAATATTGTTGAAAATTTGATGGATGTTGAAAACTGTAATAGGCAGGATTTGAATTCGACTTATATTGGAAGGGTCTTTTTGATTTTTTTTTTTTGGGGGGGGGGTTAAAATATATGTCCGTTGGTCGCACTTTGCATAGATTAAAAGTTTAATTAAACATAGTATTTAAAATAAATGAATAAAACTGAAGTAGTTTCATAAATTATGGAATGAATTGAAATATGACAGAAGAAAATATTAAAATATTAAAATATATGAATGTGTAGAAAGTTATATAAATTTATTAGACTTAACGCACTAAAAAAAAAAAATGAAAACATGACCACAAGCAAATAATTTTCTTTAGATCGAATCACAAGTACAATATCTCATGAATTAAGAGACAATATAGATACCACATGAATGATATAAGATCATAACACAACATAAAGTGAAAAGTAATATAAAAATGACATTCAACTTCATCTATTTCTTAAATAAATAAAGCGAAATTTGATTCACCATGATAAATTATGCAAAATGTGTGATGAATTGAGATGTGACAAAAATTACCTGAAAATTAGTTGGCTTTTTTCATGATTTGGTCTTACAACTATACTTTTTTTCTCACATTAGATGTATATATATTTTTTATTGTTTTGATATTTAAATTATCATTTTCCTCCTGTTTCACCCCCAAATTATAGTTTGAATACCAAAGTTTGACAAAACAAGTTGAGTTATCAAAGTAAAAAAATCGCATCTTTTTTCCTTCAAATTCAATCACTATGATAAATTAGGTGAAATGACCTCTCCAGTCCCTCTCAATTTTGAAAATGAATAAATTAGTCTTTAACGTGTCAGATTTTTAGACAAAACTAACAATTCTATTATTTATTGTCCTTAATTGCTTAATTTTGAAATTGATAGAGACTAAATTGCTCCAATTATTTTTTTACAGGAACTAATTTACGCACTTTCAAAATTGAGGATTGGAAAAGTCATTTCACCGATCAATTATACAAATGTGAGTAAATCAATATACAAATATAAATTATTTTCTTAATTGAATGGTTATGACAAAATTTTTTTCATAACTGGACTAATATTATTTTAAATTAATTTGGATTCACGTGTGAAGTATGGATAAATCAATTTAATTAAATTATTTTAAAAATAAATAATAAATAAATTATTGTATAAAATTGTTACTATGGTAAATTATTTAAACATTTTTTATTTTGGTATTAAATTGAAGTAAATTAAAGATGAAGAAAAAGAAAACATAAGAAATAAGTGGAACATCATGAACATGAATATATACGCAGTGTTATAAATCTGTAAAGAAAATCTATATAGCAGCCTATTTATACTCATCAGACGATATGTAAGCTCTACGGATCATAGTATTAAATTGCGGCTGCGGTTGCGGTTGCGGTTGCAGATAAGGATGATACGGACGTTATGTGACATGCAACGGCTGTTGCCTACATAATTTGTTTCTCAAAAATCACAATATTTCTAAAATATTATATTTACATATTTTGCAATTATATTTACATATTTTAATATTAATATACTCTTTAATATGTTTTATTTTAAAAATAAAAATATAATTTTATAGATAAAAATTCATTGAAAATAAATATGGACTATACAAATATTATCATACTAAATAATTGATAATGACAACCATAATTTTAATGAGTAACATATAAATAGTCTCATATTAGAAAAAGCATATAAATATTCTCACATTTTAACATGAAAAAGTTCATTTTACATAACTTAAAAAAATACATAAATACAAATATAAAAACTTCATTTCTTACAATTCACCACCAAACTGAATGGCATGGAGGATCTAAAACATCTCCATTTTCATCACTGCCTTGATTTTGATCTCTTCCCATTCCATGTGAAAAAGACATCACATTGTGTGCACCATAAGATACATCATTCATAGGAAACATGTGGTATGATAAATGGTAACCAATAAATCCATAGCTTGGATTTTGTTCAAGTGAGGTGGATAAAATGCATTTGGATGGTAGGAATGAGAACCCTAAGATGATTCATTCATTTCATTATCATTTGTAGCTAAATTATGAGATGATGAACCTGGAAATGAATCATGAAAGTGTTCTCTCATCCTTCCATGAGTTCTATAACCCCCGTCTCTTCTATTTTGTAAACTAATTGATGTATTTGTTTCATACAAACCTGGATCAGCAACATAAGGATATCTGGTCACACCTTGGTCTCTATGAAAATTACTAGAATAAATGTGGCCATGTGTTGTTTGGTATGCACCTTCATTATTGCCACTGGGATCATCAACATCATCACCACTTGACGTCGATAGTTGAATACTTTCTTCATTAGATGGAACAGGTGAAATGTCATTCATATCTTCACCTTGAGTTTCTTCATCAGTTTCATTGAATACTTTCTTCATTAGATGGAACAGGTGAAATGTCATTCATATCTTCACCTTGAGTTTCTTCATCAGTTTCATTAAGTAACTCTTCAAGCAATCATGAGAAATTATGTTCACCATAAAGCGTAACATATTCTCTTTCCTCTTCAAAAATATTATCAAGATTGATCGGATTAAAACTCATTTCCAACTCTTGTGCACTTTTTCTTCGCATGTGTCTTAGCTTCAACCTTATATTATAATGCACATAAACTAATTTTTGAAGCTCTCTATGCTTAAGCCTATTTCTCTTCTTTGTATGGATCAAACTAAAAGTACTCCAATTACGCTCACAATTTGAAGATAAATTTGTTTGATTCAACACTTTGATAGCAATGCGCTGAAGTTGAGGTGCACAACTTTCATAATCAATTTACCATTCAGTTTCATAAAACATAAATGATAGGATACAATTCATAAAGTATTCATAAATATATCTTCATTATCTACAAAACTATAGAGGTGAAATTTTTTTTACCACGATTAGTCTTCAGAATTGCAGCTTGGGCTAACGGTGTTCCAAAAGAATCCATTTTATCTCGATATAGCAACAACTAAAAATAGATGAATTAGTAGTTACAACATGATGATTTTTAAGTTTCTTTAAAAATTTAAGTATATAAATACATACCTGGTTCATTGCCACATTATCTGTGGAATTGCCTCCATATAAAAATTGTGAATTTAAGAAATATCCTATATAAAAAATAATATAAAAAATATCTAAACAAAATACTTCACAATCTAAAAAGTTAAAAGTTTTATGACATACTAGTAGAATGTAAATCACTATGAAGTTGCTTACTCCATCTCCTATAAATTATTTCCCAATATTTCTTGTAATAGAGACAATCTCATTGAATCGCCAACTTTTCTCTATCCATAGCTTCATAAATAAAACCCATAGTCAATTTTTCATCTCCATCACACATCCTTAATACTTTAACCAATAGTTCTTGGATCTTTAGGACATCAACAGCCTTTTTCCAAAACTAGCTGGAATAAAAGACTTCCATCATGTCTAATCCAGCTGATTTTCTTATATATATGGACCTTCTCCATTTTGAAGAAGTCACCATTTCTTTTAGTGCTTTCTTTCTTCTAACAATACTTTCCAAAGTAATGAAATTGGTAGCAAATCTAGTAATCCTAGGTTGCAAGAGTTCTCTTCCCTAGGTATATCTTTTCATATAATCAATCGTCCATGTATGATTGTATATGAAAAAAATTATCTTTTTTGCTTCATCTAGGACCCTTCTCACACTTTTTCTGTTACTAATTTCTTCCAAAATAAGATCCAAGCAATGAGCAGAACATGCTGACCAATACAAGTGCCTTCTCATTTGCATCAACATTTTATCACTAGCTTTAATCGCTGCTTCATTATTTGTAACAAATTGAACAATAAATTCTTCACCAATTTCATCCACCATTTTATCCATTATATTAAAATAATACACAACAATATAAGAGGTAACATTGTTAGCATCAATTGACTTTTTAAAAATAATACATCTAGGACTATAAATCAAGAAATTGATTATATGTTGATTTCTGGTCCCTTTCCATCCATCACACATAATGGTCATACCTCTTTTTTCCCAGATAGGTTTGAAGGCATTCACCCATTCTTGTATTTCATTATACTCTTCTTCCAAATACACTCCTGTCACCTTATAAGCTGAAGGACCCCTAATTGATTTTCCAACTTCAGCTGCAACTTGAAGTACAAGCTGTAGAAATGGTGACTCTGCAATTCTTGCAGGTAAAGCTTCATGCTATATTAACTTTGACATTTCTTTCCCCAACTTTGCTTTTGCATTTTTCAAGAAGCTTATAATGAGTTTTGGTTGCTTCAAACTTTTTGATCTTTCAATAACACGATCCATATTTGCTAATCTAGCTCCAAGAGAGTTAAAATTAGTCCACTGATGTTCCCTCCCACTTCTTTCAGAATTATGGATACTAAATGATCTGCTAAATACTTGAATTTCAGAACTACTACCTCCCTCAGTTTCATAAACTGAATCTTGACCAGTTCTTGCTCTTCGACGTTGTCTTTCTTCTTAGTCAATTTTGGATCTTATACTCTCACGTCTTGTAATAGTTAACTCCTCATCATCAACATCACTATCACCATAATCTCCATGATCTTCTAATCTTGTTCTTTCCTCCTCTGCTTCACAATTTTTTCATTATGATATTCATTAAGCTGTTGAGCAATGTTTTTTCTAAATTAAGCTGTTGAGCAATGTTTTTTCTAACTTCTACCAAGACATTTGGACAAAGTGCTGCATTCCATTTTTTTGCTGTCAAATGCTCTTTCAATCGTGTTATTCCTTCTTTGATAACTATTTCACAAAATTTGCATTTGACATTATTACAACCACCTTCAACAGGTTCTCCCCACCTCCAACCGTAATCATCACTAGGAGCTTCAGCTTCTTTACTTCTTGAACGTGGTATTTTTTATAGCTGCACACAAATCATTATTATTCATTACATGAGATCAAACCAGATAGTAAAATATTCAAAAGTAAAATAATAATTATAAAACTTAAAACTAATAATAAAAAAATTCAAAAAATGAAACATAAATCATAATACTTATAACTAACACCACAAAAAAATTCAAACAGCTTTGTAATTAAATGCCTTAGATCTATTGTATCTTTTATTTAGTTCTTTCAACTTTCATGTAATAAACTAAGATAAATAGATTTTTTTAAACTAAGTAATAAACCCTAAATTAGCTGCCTATACTAATCAATCGCAATTAATAAAATAATAATAATTTCATATCATACCTGTTGTAATAACAATAGAGTTAAGATGAAGTCTTGAAATGCGGAAAAGAATAGAAGAAGTGAACTCTTGAAATGGTGGAGAAGGATAAGTGAAATTTGGAACTCAAAGTTTCTATTTGCCTCTTCCACCCGTTGATTGTTTATGTAGTGGTGTAAACTTCTATTTTTTTGACACATTTCAAATTTTCTTTTAAATTTATTAACTATTTTTAAGAGAAAAAGTAAAGGCGAAGGCAGGGGGCTGGCATGGGCCCCGACCCCCGTAAAAAGTAAAATTGCTATTTAAGCCCTTAAAAATTTTTAAAAATTTTAAATTAGTAAAGGTAAAATTGCACTTTGGCTCCCCTAAAATTATAAAAATTCGATTTAATCCTTTACAAATTATAAAGATATAAACTATAAAAAATTAAAATTCATATGCCCCTCTAAAAAATTGTTCTGGCTTCGCCCCTGAGAAAAAGTACATGAAATAATATATGTACTTATTCGTTTCATACTCAATTTTTTCCCTTTATTTGTTGAATGATTATACCAAAAGATTCTGTCATAGATTTTCAATTTTTTCAAATACTTCAAAACAAAATTTACACAATTTACTTTAGCCATTTACTTACATTTTACCCCTTTTTTTCCCTTTATTTGTTAAATGATTGTACCAAAAGATTCTATCATAGTTTACCAATTTTTTCAAACACTTCAAAACAAAATTTACACTATTTGCTTTAGTTTTTTACTTACATATTATCCCTTTTTTCTGTATTTGTTGAATGATTGTACCAAAAGATTCTATCATAGCTTTTTAAACACTTCAAAAAAAATTCTATTTACAAATTCTTTTTTTTTTTTTTTTTTTGCTTAGTCAATATTGATTTTCTTATTGAAAAAAGCAACTATAGAAATAGCAATGCAGAAAGTCCAAAATCAAGACAATAACCAAACAACACAACGCCATTAACAGATTCTATCATTAAAATCCTTAAGTAGTTATAAATAAAGCTATAAAATTGTAAGTTGTAACATAAAACTTAAATGTAAAAGAAAAATATGTGTATATATATCAAGTGTATGTAAAAGAAAAGTATGTATATGCCATTCAAATCCTTAAGTAATCACAAATAAAGCTTAACCCGATAATCACTGCTAAGAAAAAAGTGATAATAGACATGCAATTTGTTGGTTTAATGTAAGTATAATATTGGAAGTCTGTTAAATATTCCAATGATCAAACAATTTTCATAATGTTCCAAGGATCAAACAAGGATGTTTCATAAGTTAAATATTTGATATTATTTAACATCATTTTTTTTTCTTTTTGCTAACTCTAAAAATATTCGAGTCTTTCATTTATGTGATTTCATATTTCGGATAATTTGAAAGTTTGTTGCAGCATTGCGGTGTTGCTGTGCAATATATCACATGTTGCGGTGTTACATAACGGCTTCAGACAGCAAAAGTCATGATGCGACTCCCTCATCATGTTGCGCCAATTTTGCATTGCGGAGACATTCAAAACCGTCACGATGCGGCTGTTACACTACGTTGCGGCCGTAATTTAATACCATGCTACGGATACAACACTGAATCAAACATCCATTCCATCCGTGACTTTTTTTTTTTAAGTCTCATTCCGACTATAGTTGATATAAATTTCTTATCTTCCATTGGAATACTAATTTGCAAAATACTAATGTGATACAAGTTAAAGGAAGCAAGTGGAAGATGAGGAACGAGTTTGTCTTCAATAATGGTCATGTTGGCATTATAAACATTGTGACTGAAAGCTTAGCTTGGGCAACGAATATTGCCAACAATGTTTTGGTAATGTAGATGGAAGAAACTGATACAGGGTTGGATTATATTAAAAATTCTTATGGTTCAGTTAAAGACATGCATGGCAAAGTAGCCACGAACGTTGTACTTCATGATGATGAGGGAAGATGGATTTTAGGCTTTAGTAGAAGCATTGGTTATTGCTCAGTTCTGCAAGCTGATAGCTTAAACACAACATGGGATTTGGGATATAGGAGGATGTGATCATATGATGCTCATTAAGTTGCTGTAGAATCAGCATTAGAGGGATTGTGAGTGTTAGTGTATGAGATAAGCTAGGTTGTTAGTAGTCAGTGTATGAGATAAGCTAGGTTGCTAGTAGTCAGTTACAATCTGGTATTTTGTTAGTAAGTTGGTTAGCATTAGTTAACACTTACTCATGTATATAAGTATCGTTCCTGTACAAATTCAAGGGAGAGATAGAATAATAACAAACTATTCAGTCAATACTATTTTTGTATTTTCTTTCATTCTTTCATATACCCTTAACACGGTATCAGTCGCTTGAAGATTTTGGAGGCTTATTCATGGCAAATTCTGTTGACTCAACCGCTGCTGCTCGTGGCGATCCTGCGCTCTGTGGTATCCAACTTGTTTAGTCCTTTCCTAGGCATGATACAGTGGAATTAGATGAAGAGAATTTCATCCAATCGCAACAGCATATGCGACTAATAATTGAAGGATATGAATTACTCGGTTACCTTGAAGGGATATTACCTGTTCCTCCTCGGTTCATCTCTTCTTCCAACAGTGTCCTCACTCCGAATCCTGATGTGTCGATTTTCGTTTAGCAAGATAAGCTTCTTGCTTCCTAACTTCTTTTTACTATTAGTTTCTCTTTGTTATCTTGTTTTACAGCAGCCAAATCCGCCTGTGATGTTTGGAGCACAGCCAATCATCTTTTTATGGCAGCTATTGGTGCAAAAATGTCTCAAATTAGACATGAACTTCATTCAATCAATAAAGGAGCAATGACTGTGAAAGAATACCTAGCGAAAATACAAAATACATGTGCCTTACTTGAGGCATCTAGATTTGCCGTTTCATAAGCGAAGAAAGTGGAAATCATACTTGCCTGACTTTCCTCAGATTTTGATACGATTTTAACGCTTGCGTCCTTCTCGATAGAGGCTTTCCCTCTTCAAAAACTTGTCAATGCTCTTTTAGAGTTTGAGAGTAGGAAATCTCGTGAGGCAGTAGAAACACTGTTTCATGCAAATCTTATTGAGACCGCCCCGATAATGTTGGTGTCTGCCTTCGTACAAGGCGGTCATTCGTTCTCTTCTTCGGCGCGTGGGCGTGGTTTTCGCACTCGTCTTCAATGCCAAATTTGTGGTCATTTTGGACATACGACACAGAAGTGCTATTATCGGTTCGATCATGACTATGACAGCCTCTTTCCTTTGGCTTCGACCATGGCCCTAGCATTTTCTGGCCGTACAGCTCTCAGATCACACAAGGGAGGTCTTAGTGATGGCTGGCTCTCGCTGAGTCATGGTGGTTTGCCTGGTTTTGCTGGCTCCGGGCCGCCTTTTAAAAACACGGTGGAAGTTCCGATGGATTTTTCTTATGGCGCTGTGTGGAGAGGACAACCCTCTCGTGTTTCAAATATAGATGCTACTAAGGTGCCAAAATTTTTCTTTTATTTTTCAAATGAGACTGGTCAAGGTCAAATAGATGGGATTGCTTGTAATGGCCTAGGCCCACATGTTGATTGCACTGTTCCCCACCTAGGTGCCCATGTGTCATGAGAATTGAGAGCCCAATTTTAGCTTGAATTGACGCATGCTCCAGGCTAACAATGTGGGCCAAATATTGGTCTTAGCACTAATGCTCCGCCTAGTGGGTCGTTTGCTTACCGACATGCTTTTGGGCCATACAATAGGCCAACTCCTTCAGCTTCTATTGTGGGCCAGAATGTTAGGCCAACTACTAATTGTGTTGGGCTTGAGTCAAATAGAACTTTTACTTTTCAAAGTACGGGGACCAGTGTGCCGTGGCGAACCAAACTGAGCGCTCGTGTTCATGATGTTAATGCCTCACTATGCGTTGAGTTATCTCGTCTTCCAAAATTACATGCCTCTGATTTTTTGACCACCTCCGGGTTAAATGTTAATACAACTCAATATGGGTCTAATTTTGATAATGAAGACTTTTATATTCCTATGCCTGTAGGGACCTTATCTTGGTGTCCTGATTCAAGGGCTACGCACCATGTATGCCGTGAAGCCACTGCTTTGCATAAGTCCATGCCGTACTCAGGTATGTCTCCCCTTCTCATGGGTGATGGGACCCCTACAAAAATATTGTATGTTAGGAATTCTATTTTACCTACGAAGAGTAAGATCTTGCATCTGTCTAATGTTTTGTGTGTTCCAAATATACAAAAGAATTTGTTATCTGTTTCTCAGTTTACAGGTGACAATAATGCATTCTTTGAATTTCATCCAACTTATTGTGTTGTTAAGGAAATCTTGACTCGGGAAATTTTACTGTGGGGCCATCCTCGTGACGGTCTCTATTATTTTTTCTTGGTCTCGCCTGATCCTTGTGTTGCTACTCCATCAGTCCATAACACAAGACTATCTGCTAATAATGTTGGTAATGATGTTTTTACCTTATGGCACCAATGACTCGGCCATCCGTCTGCTTCGACTATTAAAATTGTTCTTGAAAGTGCAAAGTTGTTTCGAATAAACTATGTCTTGATAATATTTGTATAGTATGTCAAAAGGGCAAATCTCATAAACTAAGTCATAAACTACCTTTTTCAAACTCTTCTACTGAATATAAAGAAATGTTTGATTTAGTTGCCTCCGACTTGTAGGGACCGACATCGGTTACATATGGTACTAATCTGTGTTATGTTTCGTTTATTGACATGTGTAGTCATTTTACGTGGGTGTATCTAATTCAGCGCAAGTCTCAAATAGTTGATTATTTTTTTCAGTTTCAAAAGATTGTTAAGACTCAGTTTGGGAAGGAAATTAAAAGTTTTCAAAGTGATTAGAGAGTTGAGTATTGTACATTCACATCTGTTCTGGCTAATCTTGGGATTCTACATTACCTATCTTGTCCACATACTTCTGAACAGAACGGAGTTGCTGAGCGAAAACATAAACACATTGTTGAGACCGGTCTCACTCTTCTAGCTCATGCCAGTATGCCGATAGATTACTAGGGTTATACTTTTTATAATGCAGTTCATCTCATAAATTGTTTACCTACTCCTGTTTTGAAAGGCTAGTCTCCCTATCAGGTTCTTTATAGTCGTGAACCTACCTATGATCACTTAAGAGTGTTTGGCTACCGTTGTTTTTTGTATCTAAGATCGTTCGCGAGCCATAAGTTGGGATTTTAATCTTAGCCATGTACATTCTTGGGTATAGTTCACAACATAAAGGTTATCACTGTTTCACACCAGATGGTAAGCTAATTGTTTCTCGCCATGTTATCTTTGATGAACGATACTTCTTGTTTTCTTCACCTACTGTGGATAGTGTGAACTCTAGTTCATGTGTCTCTACATATGTTCCTCTTGTTTGTTCTACTGCAACTCATTGTCTTGCCACAGTTGAGAACTCCACTAAATTTTCTTTCTCTAATTCTTATCCAAGTCCTATACCAGGAGATTCATTGGCTGAGCTAGGGTCTGCTCATGACGAGTTTCAGTCCTTAACCTCGACAACTATAAGTAGTCCGTCTGCTCAGGCTTCAGCTCCTTCAATTTCAACGTCAGCTCTTGTGAGGAATACTCATAATATGATTACTCGATCCAAGGTTAGGATTTTTAAGCCGAAAGCTTTGTCTGTTGAAGCTGTTGATTATGAGCCATGCACGATTGAGGAAGCATTTGCTGATCCAGCTTGGAAACCTGCAGTTCAAGCTGAATTTGATGCTCTCATGGCTAACTCCATTTGGGAACTTATTCATCTGCCTCTTGGACGTAAGGTAATAGGGTGCAAGTGGCTTTTCAAAGTAAAGAAAAATCCTGATAGGACTATTGCTCGGCGTAAAGCTAGGTTGGCCACAAAGGGATGTTTACAAGTTCCTGGATGTAATTTTAGGAAAACATTTAGCCCAGTGGTAAAGCTTGCTACTATTAGAACCATACTCTCAATTGCTGTCTCTCGTGGTTGGCAGATTCGTCAGGTCGATGTCAACAATGCCTTTTTAAATGGTGATCTCACCGATGGAGTATTCATGTAACAACCTACAGGCTATGGTCAATTCGGTCCGAATGGTGAGCAATTAGTGTGCCATCTAACAAAGGCACTCCATGAATTGTGTCAAGCTCCTCGCACCCGGTTTGATAAATTGAAGAAGTTTCTTATTTTTACTGGGTTTCTTGTCTCCAAGTCTGATGCATCCTTGTTTATTCATGTAACGACCGAGTTCGTCCTCTATGTTATGGTCTATGTGGATGATACTATTATTACAGGAAGTGTGACCGATAGTATAACTAGTTTTATACAGCTGTTAGATAAAGAATTTTCACTTAAGGATATGGGTGACCTTCATATTACTCCTTAGGTATTGAAGTCATTCGATCTTCTTCTGGAAGTCTTCATTTATGTCAGTGCAAGTACATCAAAGATTTGCTTGACAGAAGTTCTTTGACTAATGCAAAAAATGTCCACATACCAATAACCAGTTCGTCAGCTTTATCTAAACATGAAGGTGATCGTCTTGCTGATCCTACAGAATATCGAAGTCTTGCCGGTGTACTTCAGTATGTGGTTCTAACCCGACTTGATATTGCTTATGCTGTAAATCATGTGTGTTAATTCATGAATGCACCCACTTCAGTACATTTGGTGGCTCTAAAATGAATCTTACGGTATTTACGTAGAACCATAGATCATGGGTTGATTTTTTGTCCATCCGATCGACTATCTCTCATTGGCTATGTTGATGCCAACTAGGGATTGAATTTTGATGATCGCTATTCTATGACTGGATATTGTATGTATTTTGGAAATACTTTTGTTTCATGGTGTTCGAAAAAGCAACAGGTTGTTTCTCGGTCAACAGTAGAGGCTGAGTATCGCAGTTTGGCTATAGCCACTAGTGATGTTACGTGGTTAGTTTCTCTCTTGACGGAGCTTCAAATATCTTCTGCCGATTTGCCTACTATTTGGTGTGATAATTCTGGCATAGTAGCAGTTGTTGCAAATCCGGTCTTACACTCCAAGTTCAAACATGTTGAACTTGATCTATTTTTTGTCCATGAAAAAGTCGCTCAGGGTTCTCTTGCTGTTGGAGAAGTTCCAGCCTGTGACCAGGTTGCTGATATTTTTAGAAAACCCCTTCTATCTTTTTGTTTACTCAGTTTCGAACTTTGCTTCGGGTTTTATCTAATGAGTAGTTGGGTGAATGTTAGTGTATGAGATAAGCTAGGTTGTTAGTAGTCAGTTACAATCTGGTATATTGTTACTAAGTTGGTTAGCATTAGTTAACACTTACTCATGTATATAAGTATCGTCCCTGTACAGATTCAAGGGAGAGATAGAATAATAACAAACTATTCAGTCAATACTATTTTTGTATTTTCTTTCTTTCTTTCATATACCCTTAACAGTGAGGATGCTTTGATGGTGCTTGAGAGGCCCGGAATTAGACTTTTCAAGGATCCACCCGAAGCTATTAGAGGGATAGATGCTAACAAGTGATACGATTAAAGTTGCCACATAGAGTTTTTCTAGTTTGTAATTGCTAGGTAAATATCAAATTTATACATTAACTTTGATTCAATATGCAATTTGATACATGAACTTTAATTTGGTGTAATTATACGCATGGAACTTAAATTGTGGTTCATATCTATACATGAAATTTTGATTTTTTGATTCAATTGTGCACATTTAAAGAAATGAATACATGTATTTTTTTCATGTTGGATTTATATATAATTATTTGTATATGCAATATATCAACGTAAAATGATGTTAGCAATTTGTGAAAATTGAATAAAATTAAAATTTTATAAAAATCATACAAATCAAAGTTCATATATAATAATGTATATTAAATTAAAATTCATGTATAATTTTGATATTTATCCTTACAAGTCTTATGTCTTTCTTACCCAAAAAAAAAAAATAAATGTACATAACTTTGGTAAGTGTAAAAAATTTACATATTAGATTTTAAAAGAAAAAAAATTTTAAAAAAAATGGAATTTGCTATTCTTTTGAATTTAAAGATTATTATTAATTTAGTTGTAGAAATATGAATTGATGAAAAAAAAACAGTAAAAGGGAGAAGGGACTAAATAGTAAAAATCTAAAATAAATTAAAATGTATGTTAAAATATCCCATAAGTCCCTGCATTTTTCTAAACTTTGAATTTAGATAAGAGAGTAAGAAAAGCTAAGATGCAAATTTGGAATTTAACGAAATCGTATGACTATGAATATATAACTATGCTGAAAAACATATTAGCTATTATTGTTAAACACATTAACAAAAATATTAAAAAAAAAACCTCAATTTAATCTGGTCGGTTCATATAATCCTAATTACATGAGTAATTTACTGTTCCTTATTCTAGATTGCGACTTTTTATATTAAAAGGAAAAAAAATGTTAAAACAAAATAAACAATTTCACTATAGACCCAAAACATAACATTCCTATACAGAATCGTGTTTATGAGAGACAACAGCGTATGCATACTCTCCCTTGTCATCATCTCCTTTGGAAATTGAAGGCTTTTATAGCAAAACCAAATATTACTGCGAAAAAGATGACAAAAAACCCTACCATAACAGCAGTTACGCACAAGAAATCATGCCTATACCCAAACACTTCCTTGAGCAACACTCGCGTAGGCATCGAGTCTACTCCATTCGATAGCGCGACGAGCTTGTCGTCATCGCCATACTGCGAAATCACGAGGCCATACAAACTCCAGGCTATGGGGTTTGCCCAGTAATACCATCTCCACCATATAGGAATTCTCTGGAAAATTACACGACACCGTTATTTGCTCATAAGTAAAACCATGCATGGCAGAGTGAAGAAACCGAGAAAACACAGCTGATTTATTCATTACCTTGTGGGGAATCATAAAGCCGCAGAAAAGGTTCCAAAGCATATAAAACGGAGCAGCGATGATAGCGGCCACGTTATGATTTGGTGTGACCGCGGTCGTCATCATTCCATAAAAGGTGAAATATAGCAATGTTGAGTACATGAAGTATGTATACCACATAAATTTCAAAGCAGTCCACTCAAATGAGGCCATGGAGTAGAAAATCGAACAGTATATTACTGATTGTGCAAACACGTATGGGAGCTCAATGGCAACCTGCAAAGAAAAAATATGGAAGGACTCAAAGCTAATTTCTAGAAAAATTAAAAGGGGACACAGTTTTGCTCATGTGCAACGGCTGAAAATCCAAGGTCCACCTGAGCAAATGCAAAGGCTAGGCCTGAATACATTCCGGCGGCTCTTTCTCGGTATGAAACAAATCTCTCAATAGAAACAACAGGTTGAACGGCGGTTGCATTTGTGATTCCAATGAAGAGGACTGCAGCATACATGGACCCCATGGCATTGAATAGATCTTGCTGGCTCTCCCTGTAAGTGAACCAAATTGAGACAATACTCTATAAGCAAAGATGAGCTGACCAAATGGAAGATATTAGCACACAAAAGAGAATCCCAGAACAGAAGTGATTCATTCGCCATTTTTGAAGGAAAATTGGATATTCCCACAGTTCGCATCATTCTATTCATGTTATAGTAACAAATAAAGATAAACACAGAACAACTTAACATACTGTGCCGTAAATAACATTAAGAAAGATGCCAAGTAGAAAAACCTTTTTGAACCGAATTTCCAGCATATAGTTCCAAGCATCAGCGAGATGACAACAGTGTAGAAGAATTTAACTGCTGTATATTGGGGGTTTCGCCAATAAGATAGATTTTGCTTCCAAAGACATGTTAAAAACTGTTCAAAAAATGATTGGGAATACTTGGATGGAAAGTTCAGTTCTTTCGAGTTGCCACTTGGCTTGCTTAAGTTTTCAACTAACTCCCTGTTACGCCTGAAATAAAGCAGTACATGAAATTAGATAACGAAGTTTCTGAAAATATTAGAACTAAATAAACAATAATGGAATAAGCCAAAGCAAAACAGCTTAAACTCCAAAATAAGTATCCCTTACTGAAATAGATTTGATCTACGATAAATTTCTGCAAAGTCCACATCCAGACGATTTTCTTCAGCTGTTGAAGTAACCTCAAGCATCCAAGCAGCAGGATTATAGCCAGGTCTGATCTTTGGCACTCCTTCAACTGCCTGGAAAACAAAAGTGTAGAGTAAGCAAGAATGAGGCCCTGGGGGGGGGGGGGGGGAAGGTGGCGGCCAAATTCATCGTTTGATAAACAATGAGTTAAAATTTTAGGTATAAACAAGCACAACCCAACCTCAAAATACTTAATGAGTTCGCAAGACTTGGGGCCAAGTGGACCAGCATATATGAGCTCTCCTCCACGCTTCATGAATAAAAGCTGCAATAATAGATTAAACCAGAAGCTGAATGAGAAGTGGATTAAAATGGTTATGCAATGGCGGAGTACAAAATAACTTGTCCCTGGACTTGCCTATGTGACACAATGATATTGCCTATTCATGATCATTTCTATATTTGTGTATACATGTACGTGTACATAAAAACAGATCATCTATCCACCAAGAGAAAGAGACCTCATCAAAGGATTCAAAAATGTCTATGCTGGGCTGATGGATGGTGCACACAATTGTTCGTCCAGTATTGACAATGTTTCTGACAGTTCTCATTACAATGGCAGCAGATCTAGCATCCAATCCTGACGTAGGCTCATCCATGAAGACTATAGAAGGGTTGGCAACCAGTTCAACAGCAATAGTTAGCCTTTTCCGTTGTTCAGTGGATAAGCCATCAACTCCTGGCAGACCAATCAATGCCCCACTTAATGGAGTAAGCTCCACAAGCTCCATCACCTCCTCGACAAACGCCTGAAAGTCCACCCTAAATAAGTCAATATGATGCACTAAGCTGCCAAATATAAGTAAAAAAAAAAAAAAAAAGAAAGCAAATGAAAGGTCTTTTATGATTACCCTCTGTGTCGCCAAGCCAACATCTGATGGTAACCGAAGCCAAGCAGAGAATAAAAGGGATTCCAGAACAGTCAAACAGGGAGAATGGATATCATTCTGCTCACAGTAACCTGAAATTCTTGCAAAAGTTTCTTGCCTTTTGGGATAACCCGATATATGTATGCTCCCTTCTATGAGCCCTCCGGTTTTTCGACCAGCTAAAACATCCATGAGTGTAGTTTTACCAGCACCACTGACACCGACCAAAGCCGTAAGCACACCCGGTCTAAATGCTCCAGTAACATTGACCAACAACTGCAATCTATCTTCCGTTATCCCTTGTTGCTTCAATTCCTGAAAAGATACATAGAAAAGAAGGTAATTGATCAACATATTTCCAAAAGAACAAAAAGAAAAGGGAAGAAGGTCAATATACTATACCACAGGGATATCTACAAAGTAATTTATATTGCTGAAAGACATCGAAAGTGGTTGAAATGGGAGAATCATGCCTCTCTGCTTGAAATATTTTCCTGCCCAGCAGTCGAACAGAAAGCATAACTATTAGACTACATACTGACATACACAGACAAAGGCGCGCAAGCACGCGCACACAACAACAAAAAGTTCTAAAATGTGTATTATGTACCATTAAATGAGCCTGAGTTCTGCAAATAATGTCTCAGCTCGGTAACAACATTTTCACCCTTCCTTCTCCTGTCTCTCTCTTGCAGTTCTTCCTTGGAGAAAACAGCCTGTTGCTTCCCCAGAGCTAAATAAAAAAAAGGTATGAATTTAATTATGTTTAGACCAGATAATTAAAATGTTTTGCTAAGAAAGGAAGTTCAGGATTGATAAACTTTGAATAGAACAAGATAGCTTACAGTTAAGGTTAGCAAGAAAGAATGTGAACAGGAGATTCAACAAAACTGTGTATCCCAGCAAGGCACCAACACCTATCCAATACCAGTAGCTCTCTGGAAAATAACTTCGTGCTCTCAATAATGCCTCACCCAATGAGAAGTTAGTGTAGTTTCCAGCTCTCTACAAGCAAGGAAATTTAGTACAGTGGGTTTCAAATTTTGCCCTAAAACCAAGAATGCTGCAACTGTAACTCAATTAAGAAACAACTTTTTATTGCTCATATCCGAAATTGGTCTACTTTTATACAAATTCAACCCAAATTCCAACTTGAATCATCTCACAATTAGAAAGCAATAAGTGTGAGATTGAGAGTGAAACAGAAATTTCAAGATAGCTTAAATTAGATAAATAAATAGATGGACTGCTCGGAGACCATTTTGACGAGCTCAGGCATGCATGGTCATGACATCACCATAACACTATAATGTTGAAGAACAAATGGAAAGCGCGCCCCTAACTCATTCATTAATCAATAATAGAAGTTCAGACTCAGCATGCGAATGCAAACTATAGACTATCAAGAACTGTTAAGCAGTTATTGCTGCTGATTTTATTCTTCTCCTGACATCATTACTTTTACCACATTTACTGACAGAAGATTCCTCAGCCACTTAAATTATTAAATTAGAAAATGCAATAATAATTATTTTTTGATGTTACCTTATGCCAGGAATTTCCAAGGAATTCATTGACAGAAGCTGCATTTTGAGCATACATCAAAGGAGAAACCCAATAACCCCAGATCCACCAGCTAGGTATACGATCTGTCAGATTGAAGAAGAGTAAATGATCATATAGCATCAGCAATTAAATATATATATGTATATACATATACTTGGAAAACATGCCTGTCTAATTACCTCTTGAAATAATATAGCCTCCTAGAGCCATGACCACCAACATAGCAAAAGACCCAAAAGTGTTGGCAACTATCATATTTCTTCCCAAGGATCCTATTACACGAAAAAGAGCTATGGACATCTGGTGCAGACAGAAATACAACAAGAACTGCCGAAGAAATCTGCATTGTTTAGAATTAAAATGACGATTCTCTCTAAAAGGCCACAATACATTCCAAAATTCATTTGAAAGCAAATTTACCTGGTGATATCAGGATCATAACCAATAACATAGTATGAAATTGCCACCCAAAAACCAGACTCATAGAGAGAAGTTGGAATACTTAGCAGCCAAGAAGGTAGCGTATAAGCCCAGCTTGGATAGAAATGCAAATCCCTATGCTTGTAAAAAACAGGAAGTTTGGCCACCAACATTGAAACCTCCGTAAATCCATTAAAAAGAATAATAACCATGGAAAAGTATAGTGCCCCTAGATACAATCCTCCATCATCAATTGTATTATGATGCAGTGCCGTCCGCATAAAAACGCTCATAGTAATTAAGGCAACAATAAAAAGCTGGGGAAGAAAAGACGGTTAATAAATCAGATTAAATCTCAGTGGAATTTTAGCTATATGACAGGAAGATAAAAGAGAACACAAACTAATCTAATAGATCAACACCCCTACACTCAACACTAAACTTTCACTAGAAATTACTAGTATGTTGCCAGATAAATTTTCAGCACTTACCTGAATAAATTTGAAAATATAGATAAATGAATTCCGTTTCATCAGTAGCATTTGCCAGTCAAAGCTGGTCTTAAGAAGTTCACTCTTCTTCACGCCATAGCGAGAAGTTGAGAGTGCTAAAGGATGGTTATAGCGACTATCAAATGGAATGCTTAGTTCCTCATGCAAATTCTTCCCAATTTGATAGGATCGGAAAGCCTCGGCAAATTTTCCTGGGGGGATGTAACGATAAGGGTGGAAAGGAAGAGACCAATACTGCTCTTGATCCTTTTTCGACAAAACCTGTGTGCAGAAAACTTGAGCAAATACAATACCATCTATTATACGTTCACAATGCAAGCTCTAGCCTCATACCTCTTGCAAGAAGTCTGCCACATTCTTTCTTTCTGGACATCTAAATCCCATAAAAGCAAAGAAATCAAGGGCTGCATCACGAGGACCTTGGTATAAAATCTGGCCCTCACATAAAAGTATAACATCATCAAACAACTCGTAAGTTTCCGGAGCAGGCTGAAGCAGAGAAATTACAGTGGTCCCATCCAGTGCACGAGTAGAGTGTCTCATATATTTAACAATTTGGTAAGTAGTAGAACTGTCAAGCCCATTTGATATTTCATCCATGAACAACACTCTAGCTGGGCCAACTAATAATTCACCTGAAATAAGAGTTATGACAAATCAGCATGAATGAAAGGCAGATAGCTGCTTGGTAAGGAAGAGGAAAAGTACAAAGCTTAAACCTGTTGTAAGTCGCTTTTTCTGCCCCCCTGAAATACCTTTAAGCATTTCATCTCCCACCAACGTGTCAGAACATATGTCCAACCCTAAAATCTGTCAGATGAATTTTAATGCTTCAGACTACATCAAGATTGCTAAATTGCTAATTGCAAGAGAAATGAATCACTTGAGGTATAAAAAACACAGAATGGGAAATGAATCAGAGAGTGATCAGCATCTAGAGAATACCTTCATGATGTATTCTACCACGAGGCTCGTCTCTTTGCCCCCCAAAGCTAGTGACTAGGAACAAGAAGTTACACCATCAATAGCTCTTAGAATTGTTGTCAATTAATAAAATGATTACAACCCAAGTAAGGTTGGCAACCCATGACACTTACCTTCATAAAGATATCGAGATCTTCATCGGGTTTTATCCCAGCATTCTTTTCCCTTCTTGCAAGCTCCAAAAGCATATCTTTTGCAGGTATGCATAAGTAAGCAGCGAGGAATTACGAATTATGGACATAAAGATTATTTCTCAATGCTTACCATACTTGACTCCAACACCTTGACACCTTCCTGCAAATTCAAGTGTTTCCCTCACAGTCATTTCAGCTACATGCCAGTCCTGTTGACTGACATAAGCAGATGTCCTCGGAGGAACAAATTCCTCTAGTCTATATCCATTATACGTAATTTTCCCCGACATCTACAAAGTAATAAAATATAATGACTAACAAGAAAGGAATGAAATATTAGTAGATAACTAAGTTTCTTAGTTGTTCATGGTGAGTAAATATGCTTTAATTAGATTACCAATTATGTCTAGTTGAATGGACTTTTAGTTCCACTGGCATATTCTGAGCCCATTTAATGACATAGAATCATTAAAACCCATCTCCATGGGCGTTTCACACGCTACCAAACTACTATCCAATTCTTAACAATGTAAACGATAGAAAATGCAAATAGACTTCGGCTTTTTGCTTTCATTTTCACAAACTTTCAGGTCTATGATTCCGATATTGGCCAAAATAATTGGTAGTTACCACAGTTACCATAGAATCTTCCAAGTATCAAAATACCTGCAAATGAGATCCAAGGCGTCCAGCCAAGGCCAACAAAAACGTCGTCTTTCCGGAGCTTGGAGGGCCCAATAATAACGTTAATCTACAAATTATAGTAGTAATAAATTATGTAGCGCTTAAACATAATTATAACCATTCCGTAAATTAGTAAATGGAAACTTATTTGGACTCACCGTGATGGCCTCATAATCCCACTACATCCATCTAATATAGTCAACTTGCTTCTCCTTCCTTGATATATACGCAACCGTCTCAAAAATGCCTGAAAACAACATTTTAATGTTATGAAATTAATATTAGCATGGCCATTAAGAAGATAGCATTATATATGCTTATAGAAAGGGGTTAATTCTTTTAGATTTTACCTCAGCCATGTTAAAAATAAAATTGGGAATGGTTGGTAATGCTCTGCTCCCGACATGGACAAAAGATTCAACAGTTAGATTCTGAAACCGAACCTCAATTTTCGGGATTTCCAAATCCACTCTGTAAAACCACAAACCAGAGAAATATTAATCAACAATGGTGACCACTCTAGGGGTAAAAATTAATAAAAGCAACCTCAATCAAAGACATTAAAATAAAAAGTTGAAATTATTCCCACGAGAAATGCGAATTCTAGCTTCTAATTAAAAGAAAGTTTAAATCATTTAATTTTTATTTTATAAGAACCAAAAACCTGTTCGCATTCAATAAATCATTATACATTTCTAAAAAAAAAAAAAAGGTTTCTTTTTCCGATACAAACATGATAAAGCTCACTTTACTAATGCAAATGATACCACGGTAGAATTACAGAATGTAAAAATATATAGTAACAATTGTCAGTGAGTTCAATTAAACATGATGACTGATGTCAAATTTGAATAAATTGAATAAAGAAAAGAAGCTCTTGAATCTAATTACCGCAAACAGTTGTCATTATACGTCAATCATTTGTCTGTTAAAAGATATTTTCATAGATTAACTTAACGTAGCCCAATTGAACTATACGGTAACTGACGTCAGAGTTTTTTTTTAGAAAGCGCAAAATTCCAGAAATCTTCATTGTCTATTCTTGTCAATATTCTACTTTATCAAAACAAAGCATAAATTCTCTTTGTTCTTTCATTTTAAGCTTTAAAAAAAACTTAAATACCATATAACAATTAATATAAGAAAAAGCAGACGAGCATTACGCGTCGAATCGTTTCCTCATACGATCAAAGAAGCGTTCAGGATCGTCATCAACAGAGTTAACGAGGCGTTCGAGCAAAAGCTTTTGGTCGGTAGACTCCAGCTCGCTAACATCCACTTCTTTGGAGTCACCAACTATGTCCTTGAATATTCCCCTTCGAACTCTCGAGTACGTCGGCAGCCTCTCCAGCGCCGCCCATCTTAGCGCCTCCTCCTCATCCTCCTCCTCCCTGAACGAAGCCGACCTGGAGAACACGTTCTCCGCCGAGTTCCACATTGCCTCTGATCAAAGATCTAAAACACCAAGAAAAGTAGAAAAGAAAAGAAAAACGGGAGTTGAATGTCAGATTTGGAAATGTGGCGGAGCTTTTATGTAAGTGAAAGGAAAAGAGCTTGTATGGTCTTTATAGATGGGTAGTTGAGCTTTGCATTTATGGCGGCTTCGTTTTTATTTTCTCTCTCTATTTTCATGCATTTTCTTATACTGAATCTGTTTTCGGCTCAACTTAATTGTAGTTTACTTGGTTGTTTATTTCCCCTACTGAATTCGTTTTTGGATACGTTACAGTTGTGCAGGGAAGGCCCGCGGGAAAGAGAAAATATTAATGGCCACACCACCTCTCGCGTACGTATGTGCGTACTCGCTCTAGGATTGTGACAAGTTTAAATATAAAAAATCATTGATCAACATGGCTGGGGGGATTATGCATGTGGTGGATGGAGACTGATATTAGATAGGTAGACCTGCGAGTGCGGCTGGGAATTAATGCCTGCTGCTTTCAAATTAAAACGGTTGGGAAAAAAGCGAGAATTTTCGCCTTGTTTATTTCCGGCATAACTATCACTTTCTTTCTTTTTTAATATTCCATATTTAATTAAAACGCATGATTTTATAGATCTCACTTTACTAATTTTTTTTTATTTTTAAAATATTTTATTTAGAATTGTGATTAAAGTTTTTGTTTCAATAACACTAATTCCCATTTCCCTCTATTATATAAAAATAAATATTTAAAGCTTTCGTAGGATTAATATATTAAAGTTTTAATAATTGAATTTATTAATACAATTATATTTTTTATGCATGTAATTTTTTAAAATAATCTAATATTTTTATTATATTAATTTAAAATATTATCATGATTTTTTCATGAAACTAATAACTAAGCATTTTTAGTTATTCAATACTTGACATGAATTAAATTAAGCAGAATAATAAAAAAAATATTACTCAGTAAATCCCTCCACTTTGTTAAATATTCAAACATTATTGAAGTCATTTAAAAAAATTATAGTATAGATTTACTTTTCTATATAAATTAATGAGATTGAAATACTTATAATATTTATATACTATTGAAAGTTATAAAAAGCATACCTTTTAAATTCTCAGTATTTATTTCAAATTTATAAATTTTAAAAAATATATTATGTATATTGGACTTACATGGTTTCTTTAGTATCTTATAGATATCACTTTTAAAATGCAATTTAAGTGGCCGATTGAGTCTTAATTCAATTAGTATGGGTATTGTTGCTAATGCAAGAGGATGTAGGTTTGAGTGCGCTGAAGCACATTATCCTCTTATTTATAAGTTAGGGAGGGGCTATGAGTAGTTTCAAATATGATCAAAACCTATAATGAAATTGTTAAAAAAAAATTACAAACTATTATTTAGTTAGACATGAGGATTTATATATTTTTATTTATGCCTTTTATCGTATCATAATTATATTTAAAATATTTCACAAATTAGAAAATTCTAATTTTGGATTATGAATATTTTGTTGTTTTAATGCTAAGGTAAAAAAAAGAACAAATACAATAACTAATTAATTCATTGTTGTAATTAAATCTGAAAACATAAAATTATTTATTTTAATCTCATCGCTATAATACTTAATTTCATTACTGTAGTAGTTAATCTTATATTTACTGCTATTTTAAATCTCATGATCACCAAGGGGCAGGTAGAGACCTTGTCCCTCTAGAAAATTTGTGATTCAGCCTTTCTAAATTCAAATTTTATAAATTAAAACATGATAAAATTGTTTTGACTCCTCTAAAATAGTAAGATCGTGATTTAGTCTTTCTAAAAATTTTAAAATTTTAAGCTTACAATGAAAAAGAAATTACATTTTAACTCTTATAAAAAATTAATTTAATTTCAACCCCTCCAAAAAATTCTTCCAATAATTTAAAATATGACGAGAAAAAAAAAGTAATATAATATATTTCTGAAAATTTTGAATACAAATTATTAACTTATCAAAATTTATATAAAATTTAACATAAAAAAATTACTAATTTTCACCGTAAGACTGAAAGGGTTGGGTAAAGATCCATTAAATTTTAGAGACAAATTTAGTTCCACCTAATGCAATTTTCATGACCAAATCAAAGAAAAAAAACATATGAATTGCTTGTTTACCTACTTTTTATTTATTTATTTCTCCATGCAAATAAATGACACTGGTCGTGCATGTTGACTGACTTTGGGTCACTGCTACTCACTATTTTGATTTTCGGGGAAAATTAAGTCCCATGTTTATTCTTTTTTTCTTTTAATTACTTATCAAACCTACCAAAGAATTTCGTGGAATCTTGTTTGAACTTCCCTCTTATAACTTCACATATACTCTACTTTATTCTATTCTTCTTCTTCTTCTTCTTCACATTATTTTCATTATTAGTAGAAGTAATAAAAAGTTCTAAAATCGTGCATAAAAATGCATTGATTTAGTGCTAAGATTGAAGTCATAAGAATTGGAATATCTTATTATATTTAAGCCATGCGTGAATTCTCTTTAAATTTTATTCTAATATATAAAGTTCATCAAATACGGGCTCTACCAAAAATATATTCCGATTATCATTTTGATTGTATTTTTAGTGGTTGATTATAATTATAAATGGAGATAAAATAATCCTTTAATCTTATTTTATATGAAAAAGGCATTAGTATAAAATAGATTATTTTATGAAAATATTATGAGATATTTTAAAAATAATAGTAAAGTATACGAAGGCATTGGCTTAATGGAAATATTAAAATTAATAACTAGAATAAGAATTTAGAGCATAATCAATTAAATTAATTAAGGTTAAGAGAATAGAGATCCTAAAATTCATGATTTGATCCTCGTACTATGATTGTTGTAAGAAGAAATCAGATTACATACATAAAATTATTTCTCTTTGTTAGGTGTAACAGGTTATGACTTTTTATTATTATTATTCTCTCTTCTGTAACTTGAACGATTTCTTGATTTTGGTGGCTTAGTCATGGAAAGTTTTGGTAGACGCATTTCCAGAAAATATTTGGGGAAATTCGATCCACATAACTAACACTAAATGGGAAAATTATTTACCAATTAAAAATTGGGAACACAACTTTCCTTGTGGATGGGGTAGGTTAGATTTTAACTAGGGAGGGTTAATGTAATTTGTTGTTAAATTTAGCAACTACATCTATTTTCATATTTATAATTTTGGGTCTCCTTTGATATTTGAACTTAATAATTATATCCATTTGTTGAAAAATAAATAAATTTTTGGAAGCTTTGAGGCATATTCTCGATTAGTAAAAGTGAAGATTTAAATCATAAAATTATGGTTTTATATTCTACCCCATGATATCTGTATATCATATGCTCAATATGGTTGAGTGATGAATGAGAAATTGATGCTCAAAGTAAGCCATTTGTGGATTATGTTGAAGAAAATGGAAAGTTTAGTCCCACATTAGATAGATATCAAGTGTGTAATATGTTTATATAAATGAACCAACTTAATAATTGTTGAATGATTCAATTACCTCAAATTTATTGAAGTTTGGGGTACACCCACACTCTGTAATTGAACTAGATGGGCTTTCTTGACTTGTAAATATTTTAGTCCAATATTTAATCTTATTTTTTTCTCAGCACATGAAAACAAGCTTTAACTACCTACCTTCCTACGAGTATAATATTTTGATCCAATCTTTATTTCTGTTTTTCAGATTATATATATAAATATATTTTTTTTAATTTTCTAGTTATGACGTGACATAATATTAAAGTGAAATATCATCACATTTTTACAAAATTCAAGTTCAAAGATTATGATAGAAAAAGCTGTCAAGCTCGATGCCAAAATGAATAAATTAACTCAATTAAGAACTTATTTTTTGAGGGTAAAAGACACCCTCAAGTTTATTGTAAATACGCTTACCCCTATAATTTCAAGATTGTTCATTTACCACTCAAGTTATTGACATCTAGATATATTTTGATTGTTAGCCTGATCAAACTTTGTAATGATAAATTATGATTATAGTTATTTAGATGTGTTCTTCATAATTACAATGTGACTGTATTTGTAACTTCAAAAAGATTATATATATTAATTAAAAATACATTATGTTAAAAATATGATTATATTAGAGTAAAAAGCAATTTTATAATTTAGTTTAATAATAATTAAAATGTTTTTATAATTAATTAGATTTTTTATTATATTTAATTAAAAATTATTGAATATAAATGGTGAGCTTTTCTTTTTTATTTAAAATTCATTTAATAAATAACTTTAAAAATTTAGTCGATTTTTATTAAACTTTGGAATAAGTGAGAATTTTTTTTGTACGTGGATTTTTTTATCAGGGTTTGAATACTTTTCCCTTTTTAAACTTCATCTTTAAGCCCGATTTCCTTAATATTAAAAAATAATTAATATCTATATATTTTTAAGTAAATTTAAAAATATAATCTTTTTACTCGTTAAATAATAATTTAGATAAAATAAAATTAATTTAAGCAAAAAGATATAATAGAATTTTTAAAAAATTTATAAGAGATTTCAAATGGAATTAAAATTTTTCGTTCAAATTATAATTAAAAAGGGAGAAATTATGTTTTGGATCCTTCCTATTATATCATTTATGGTCTATTTCTAATTATTTAATAATATTTTAGTAATTTTTTCATGTCATTGATGTAATAGCCCAAATTTGACCGGGCCTTAAAAAACCAAAAACAAAAAATTAAATAAATAAATATTTATTTTAAAAGTCCAATAAAAAGTCATTTTACAAGTTTTTGTTCACTACCCGACAGACCCAAACACCAAACCCGATTGTTCCATTTACAAATAGACCAGCCCAAATACCAACCAATTAACCCATAGCCCAAACTGATCCTAACCCATATCAGACCCATTTGTAATTTAACCTACCCAGACCCAACAAACGAAAGCCCAAAAGGCCCAAAAGCTTAAGTCCTTGAGCTAGGGTTTGAAACCCTAGCTCTCTGATCGCGCCGCAGCCAATAGAACACCAAGCATCACACCCTTGCGCCGCAAGCACCCTAGCACGGATCTGGAATCAAGCCGCAGTCAACGCTCGGTCCATCGTCGCCGGATTCTCCGCGATTACCTGCAAATAAAGGAAAGAAAACGACACAGAATCGAAACTAATATGGCAAGAAATAAAGCCAGATCTTATAATATTTATTTTCGATTTTCTAGTGGCTATATAAAGGCCCGAATCAAACTAGTGTAAAGGGGGGGATTGGACCACAGATCAGGATAGATCTAAGCATACATTTACACAAAAACAGAGAAATAAAAAAACAGTTTCTTTAAAGCAAAGAGAGGTGATTTTTTTTAGTTTCTGGTATTATTTTATTTTTGTACCTTGTTCGATGCATGCAAATACATTATCGAGTTTTTAAATAACACAAAAAAAGTGTAAAAGAAGAGAGGTTACCTGGAATTTACGCAAAAAATCGGAGCTTTTTCAGCTTTCGACCGCCGTATTCGGTGAGGTTGGTGACGGCGCGTAAGCGCATAAGGACCGATGATGGCGGCTCAGATGAACGGAGACTGGAGCACCGAGGCCCTTTCCCTTTTCCTCTTCAGAGGATTTTTTTTTAGTTTTTTTTTTTTAAACCCGGTTACAAATGAAATTTTGGGTTAAAAATAACATTTTATAACCCTATTGGAACGGCACCATTTTGGTTTAAGTTGATAAGCCTAAAACGACGTCGTTTCCAGACCTCAAGATCTGCGTGTTGACCCGTGACTCGGGAAGGATCCGCGTGTTTGTGATTAATGGGATAATTGCTCAACTGGCCCTTTCATGTTTTCTGTATTTGCAATTTCATTTTATTTTTATTATAATCTGGCCCTAGCCTTTTGTTTTGGTTTCAATTTAGTCCTGACAGTCGTTTTAAAGCCCATTCTGGGAATGACGTCGTTTTAAGGATGAGGGTTAATTGCCCAGTGAGTCCCTAACCCTTAAACGCGCGTTTCGATTAGGTCCAATTTTTATTTTTGTTTTTTAAATTAGTCCTATGATTTTGTTTAAATTTAATTTTAGCCCTTTCTTTAGTATTTTAAATTTTATTATTTTTATTATTTATACATAATTTATTTATTTTTTTAAAAAAACTATACATATATTATTATTATAAATACTATTTATATTTTTATAAAATTTTATTTATCATATATTACTTTACTGTATTTATATTACATTTTTATTATATAGTATTTATTATATTATTATTTATTTTCATTATATATTTTATTATATACTATATTATTTATAATTTTAAATTATTATTATATATATTAACTTGTGTTTTATATCTACTTTATTATTAATTATTTATTTTATCATACATTTTTTGACCTATATACTTTCATATTATATGCTTGTTATGTATATTATTTATTTATATATTATCATTACATTTATTTCTTATACATATATGTATATTATTGTCTTACATTATTATTTATATATTATTATTATTGAAAATTACATTTTCAATTTATATTATATACTCATTTCATTACTAATTATTTATTATGTATTATTTAATTTTAAACTCATATTTTTATTTTATTATAAATATAAATTCTTTTACATATTTTATATTTTATATTATTCTACTAAACCAATATATTTTATATTATTTATATAATTATTACTCTTATATATATTTTTTATTATATATTATACTTTAAATTTATTATTAAATATCACAATTTTTTAAAAAATTATATGCTCATTCTATTTACCAATTATTTGTATTTATATTATACATATATTTTTAAAAACTTATGTTTTTCTATTATACAATATTTAGAATTAACGTGTTATTGTTATGTTATGTATTATATATATTACATAATATCTTAGATTTTTTTATAATTTATTTTTAAATACATATTTCTATATACATATATATTGATATATTGTATTATATGCATCATTTCATTTATTAATCCATTCATGTGTACATCAAATTATTGGATTGTATATTTTATATTTTATGTAGATTCTATTTATCCATTTTTATGCATGACATCTATTTTTACTCATACATATTTTACACATTGATATTTACCATGTTTTTTATATTTATTATTTAATGTTTTATTTATGATATGTTGTATATAATTAGTGCATTTATTATGTTTTCTTTTTATTATTTTATTTAGGTATATTCGTATTTGCTTAGCATGATTATTTTTATTATTCTATTTTGCCTTCTATATATAGTGATTGCATTTGTATAAAGTGTTATAATATTTTGTAATACATGTTGTTTGAATATCTATACAAAATGTCACTTTAAAACGTCATTTAAAACAACATTTAAGGGTTTTATAAAAATAAAGGCAATGCTTGATGTTTGGAAACTTCGAGAAAGGTAGTGCCCTAACTTACTGGGTTGCGACTTTTCTCGATGAATTCGAATAGTTAAGCACCCTTCTAAGTTTTTAAGGTTTTCAAAATACAACAACTGTCTTGAAATTTCAAAGCGTTGTGTCCTAACTTATTGGATATGGCGTTTTGTCGTCTCGAGATAGGGATTTTCAAAAAATGGTTAGCTTAGCCTCGAATGTCTTAAAAATATCGCATCCTAACTCATTGGATGTAATATTTTGATACATTTGATATAAGTGAGCCCTAATTTTCAAAATCAAAATATTTTAAAGATGATTACACTTTTAAAACAAAAAAATGTTTTAAAGGTGATCCAATCACACCTAAAAAGATTGGTGGCGACTCCCGTTTCAGTTTTTAAAGTCGAAGCCCGTTTTTTTTTCAAAACCCCTTAAAAAAATGGTTTCGACAATTGATATATTTTTTTATCTTGAACCTCAAACCTTGAACTTCGAACTTGAATCTTGAATCCTAAACCCTGAACTTGAGTTCTGGTTCAGGTTCGAGATTCAAGATTCAATGTTTGGGGTTCAAGGTTCTGGATTAAGGTTCTAAGTTCAGCATTCAGGATTTAGGATTCAAGATAAAGAAAAGTCAAATTATATATCAATGACATGAAAAAAAATTGTTGAATTGTCATTAAATAATTAGAAAAGGACCATGAATGATGTGCTGGGAAGTAGCAGTGTTCATGTGCCGGGTCTAAGCATGATATTAACATACTTTATGCTTGCCCAAGCTTGGCCAGACCCGAAATCTGGGCTTAATATTTTGCCCAGACCCACTCATATTTTAAAAGACTAACCCAAACACATTTAGGCCCGCCCATATAATTTTTAATTTTTTAAAAAAATATTTATATTATATTATTTTAATATTTAATGAACAATTATTTAAAAAAAAGTCTTAGATCTTTAATAGCTTATGCCGTCTCCTTTATGGTAATTGGTACTATTGCCATTTTAGCCCTTTATATTTTCTATGGTTCTATAATTCAACTTTTACCATTTACTTAATATAGTATTTTTTTCCTAATTTCTTTTAATTAAGCTAAATTTACCTAATAAAAACCTAATTAAACATATTACTAGACTCATACTTATTTTTAATAATTATTTACAAACCCATTTCACTAAGATGGAGGCCCAATAATATACTTTTCCGATGCCCGTGAATTTTGAGTCATTACATGAAACTTGTCTGATAAATATGTATATTCATGATTATGAATTGTTATCGAAATAAATATACACGAAATTCATGAAAAATAATGGTACATGGAATATTGATTGTTATTAAATTGAATATATGTGGAATTGTGATATTTGAATAGTTGTGACAATTGAAAAGTGAATTGAAACCCTATTAACTGTATCGGGCTGAGTCGGATATAGTTGGTATACCATAGGATTGGAAGAGTTCAGGGATACTTCGACTTCGGGTCGATGAGACACTAGATGTCAAATTGTCACTTCGGATAAATTCGATGAGGTACTGGGTACCAATTTACTTTGGTATGGCCGATGAGACACTGGGTGTCAAATTATTACTTCGAATTATCCGATGAGGCACCAGGTGCCAAACTGGTGTGTTTGGTTGGATCCGTGTATCTGTCAGAATCCGAGTCGTGTTAATAGGGGAAATTAAATGAAATAATCTTATGAAATGGTATTTGATAATACCAAATGTGAAATGAAAATGAGATATATAATTTGTGTATTAAATTGTGAAAAGCTATTTGAGATAGCAAATTGACAAGAATTAAATGTGCTATGAATGATCTATATATATGTAATTAATATTGAAACGTGACATGGAAATGATATTTACTTGATATATTGAAACGTAACATGGAAATGATATTTGCTTGATATATTGAAAAGTGACATGTAAATGTGAGATTATCTTTGATATGTTGATACAAGGAAATTATGTATATGATGACGAGTAATAAACTCATGTTTAACATGTTGAGAAAATAAGTTTATCAATATTGAATTTGTATGTAAAATGTACAAGAACGCTAACTATTGTTGTTGCTTGATGTTTAGGCAAGTGCCAAGCTATTGGCTGAATAGTAATTTGTTTATTTATTTGATGCAATGAAATGGTAAGTATTTAAGTGAAAATAAGTTAGTGCTCATGAAAGAATGATAAGGTTTAAATTATGCAATTTCTTATGGAACAATTTATTATGTGTTCAATTACAATAAGGCTTTGGCTAAATGCATTAATTTGTGACCGTGGCTGAATGATATGCATATGACTTGTATGACATACATGTGGAATAAACACGGAAGAGTTAAAGTTATATAAAACTCTACTAAGATTTGGGGTAATAAGTATATGTGTGATACTATGGATTAGTTCACCTTGTGAATTAATGAGTATAGTTTATGAGTATTAGGTAACAATATTGGAATATTTTTGATACGTAAAATTTTATATTTGAGATGAATTGATATGATTAAAGATTATACGAGCTTACTAAGCATTCATTGCTTACATACTTGTTTTTATTTACCTTACAGATTATCGAAAGCTTGAACGGGTTGAAAGCTTATCGAAGCTATACACACTATCTATTGGTTATATCGGTAATTTTGATGATTTGGTTCTGGTTATAATGGCATGTATAAGTTAATTTGGCCAATGTTGGGTTATTAATATTTTGTTACATCTAGCCATAGGGATGGCTTGTGATGATTATGTTTTAGTGTGCATATAAGAGGCTATATCAAGTTAGATTTGAGTGTTTGGTATAGTTGAATGATGATAATCTTATAGGTATGATAATAGTTAGTGCAAGTATGCGTATATGTGAATTAGGTCAATTTGATAAGTTTGCATACTAGAGTATATGTGATGACATGTTAATATAAGACTTGATATTGTTTGAATTGAAGGTCTTATTATAAGACTTGATATTGTTTGAATTGAAGGTCTTATTGTGTTATATAAGTATGTAAATGATTGTGTCTAGGTTGATACCAAGATTGGGTAAGGAAAGTGGCATTAAAATGGCCTATTCTTGTTCACACGGGCAGGGACATGGGCGTGCATCTCAACCGCGTGAAACACATGGCCTAGCACATGGGCATGTGCCCTAGCCGTGTGAAACCTGCACCTAATTTTCGAAAAATAAATGGACCACATGACCTAGCACACGGGCGTATGGCTGGCCGTATGACCTAAGCCAGAGAGTTACACGGGGTTGGACACGGCCTGAAGCATGGGCGTGTCCTTTGGCCACAAGGGCATGTGTCCCCTGTTTCTAAGAAAATATTTGAAATTTCACGAAAAATTTCCTGAGTGTCTAGTTTAGTTCCAATTCACTTCTAACGTGTATTTTGGGCCTTGAGGGCTCATAAAAGGGACAATATGATTAATTATAACGTGTTTGCAAAATATTTATGTAAAGTTTGTATTTGATCTGAAATGTCCGGTAATGCTCCATAACTTTGTTTTGGCGACAGTTAAGGGTTGGGGGTGTTACATTTAAAATATTAAACTTTTTTTAATGAATTATAATAACAAGGCAAAGCCCAAACAACCAACACAACTAGTGCAACTCGAACCTAAGCCATACTTGAGACGGTGAACACCTTTGACCATCAGGCCATCACATAGGGTTCAAAATATTGAACTTTAATTTTTAGTGTAGGTTAGTACATATCATGATAGTAAATAGTTAAATTTTTTTATATTTTTTAATATTATTCATTCAACGAGCAATATAATATGTTCAAGCCACTGTGATCAGAAGTGAATGGAACAAGTTGGTGCAACCGATAACTAAAATTTTCACCGACAGGGAAAATATATTGCTTATCAAACTTTAGCACTAAAATGATATACACCAAACAATACAATCGAAACTGGTGTGGAGCCGACCATCATAGTTAGCACCATTAATTGTGACATTTCATAGCAATCCCACACAATAATATTAGAGAGTGGAGACTGGACTTTGAAACCTTGAAATATTCGGATACATAAATAAACATAGTTGCAAACTTCATTTATGTCCTCATATTACTATTATTCATTTATTATCTTAAAATTTTCGATAATTACATTAAATTTTGATTAAATTTTGAAATTGAGGTAAATTAAATTTTTAAATAAAAAAAAGCAAAGTTATTTCAATTATAAGATTTAAACCTAAAACTTTAAAAAAAAAAAAACAGCAATTTTTTTACCACAAATTCAATAAACATGGGTATATTACTCATCTTCTACTTTCTTGCAACTAAAATTAAGTGCCACTTTTTATTGGTAAGAGCCTATAATGCCTCAAGCTCTTCAACTATTTTCATGAGTTTTAGCTGTGAAATGACTTATTCCCGATTCTATTATTTTTATTTGTCTTGGGTCAAAATTAGAAACCATTCTCATGTAAACACAAAACTACTGAAAATGGGGCTACCATATTTGATGCATGAATGCCTATTGCCTACTATCAAATTAGACACCCTTCTGTTTCAATTTAGGTGAGATTCAAATATATGTTGTTTGAATCACACCGAAACAATCGGTCAGACCGATTGAATTAAGAATTAATTAGAGATCAGTATGAAGAGTAACTTTAAACCGGTGAGATCAAAAATCGATTGAACCGATTAAAAAATTGACAAAACTGATAGTTGAACTAGCTAAAAACTAATTGAATCGAATCTTGTAAGAAATAATTTTTTTAATCAGACTGATCAGATTGACGAATTGATGATCTGACCAATTCGACTACCGATCTAATTTTAAATAGATTGACTAAAATAAATAAAGAAAAGATGATGGAGATATTTAAGTTATGTTTGGAAAAAAAAAACAGTAAGTAAATAAATTCAATTTAATTTTGTACTCAAAAATTATTTTCTAATTATTGGATGTACTAAATTTGAGTATTTTAATATTTAATTCAAGTTTACTTCCATATTTAATTGCATTTATATATTTTTAGTAAGTATAAAAAAATACCACCACTTGAAACTTGAAGATTAATTTGAAATTTTTTTTTACTAGATAAAAAAGGGTAAATAATTAATTTTTGTCTCTAAATTTAAATCCAACAACCATTTACACTGTAACTATAAAAGAAATGTGCTGCTTCGTCGTGTGCAGTTCCTCCCAAGCTGGGTACTCCATATTCAATTATCCAAATTATAATTAATTGATTGAAATGAAAAATAATTTTTGTTAAAAAATAAAAACTTTAGACTAAAATGATAATTATTTTCTCACATCACAATTGGGAAAAATGAGTGACATACATGATCTCCATTTGGATCTTCCTTATAGCAATGGAAGAAATACAGCACCTAAAATTAACAGTATCCAACTGTCTTTAATCGGGGAAACCTTTCTCATCTCTCTCAATCCTACAGTGAAAGGCACAAAATATATGCTTGTAAGCATGTATTAAATATCATATATTATAAGCAAATATATACGTAAAATTACCTGGGGGAGATGATGAATGATCGGGTGGTGGTGTGCCAACCCCAAGATCATGGCAATCTGATCCTAGAGAACCTGAACCAATGCACAGCACTGTAGCAGTCAGGATATGAAGCAAATTGGAGCAAGATTCGAATCCCAGTGTTAAAAAACTTACATGGGTTGAAACAGGGTAAGGTTGTGGTATTGCGCAAATTATAGGAGCCTGCATTGCAATCGCATTGGTAGCTACTCCCCTTTGTCTTACAGCTGCCATCACCGCACCAAGTATAGCTACAAGCTACATACACAGAACGACGACAAACCATAAGAAATAGAAGGAATTAAGTTTTTTTTTTTTTTAATCTAAATGCTCAAGAAGCGTACGGTCGGACAAATTAAACACCGGTTCTGGTGGCGTTGGTGGTGAAGGATTCCCTCCTGCGCAATCGAAGTTGAGTGTGCCTACATATAGTTTACAAAAAATTAAAATAAAATAAATAAATGGAATCTAATGAGATAAAAGAAAAAGTAGTAAGTTTACAGTAATTGAATAATTAAAAAATTTTCTATTTAAGTTGTTAAGCTGTTAAAATTACTATTATATGACTTTCTCTGTTTGCATTGCTTATACAAGTCGAAATTTTTTTTTTCCTTTCTATATTTTAGTTTTTTTTCATTAAATAATTTTGAACATCACGAATTTATGAATTAAAATTCAAACAATTTTCTTCTCTGATTTTTAAAGATTAGTTAAATTGACTTAGATGTAAAGTATGTTCTTCTATTCGTTGATAGGTGCTGATCTATTGTACTATTTATCGAATCATTGTTTGGAGCTTGCTAACTGAACTTAAACAAAAAAAGTTAATAATCTAATGACTTAAATAGAAATTTTTGAATAAGACAGTGATTTAAATGAAAATTTTTAAATAATTTAATGACTATTTTATAATTTTTTAAAATTAACTAACCAACTATTGATTTAGTGATGTTGGGTGCAGTTAAAAAAAAAAAAATTCAATGCTGAAAAAGACCTGAAAAGCAAAAAAAAAAAAAAAAAAAAAGCTCACAATTGGGAACAATGCAGGGTGGTAAGATGAGGGAACCGACTTGGAATTGGTTCCACCCAGAATAACAGTTGCATTGAAACCCAAAGGATGAATTATCGGTGTCCTGGCAACTCCCTTTTCCACAATTCGCAATGCCGCAAGCGTTAACTGCATCTGTACGAAAACCATGCTTGTGAGCAAACAGGGACAGGGGACATAATCAAAGGTTGTTTTAAGCTGCTTTGGCTTAGTGACCTGGTTGTAGGTTTGAAATGAACGCTTCCGAGCAGCTGAAGATGAATGATAAGAGCAGAGCACAATTGAAGGCGTAAATATTAGTTTGAAGCTTCATCATGAGATTGAATAACATGAAAATTTAGACAAGGGAAAGAAGTAATACACATGGATGTATATAAAGCTTCCATAGGTGGTGGCGTTATAAGCAAGGGATGGATTGTGTTGTTGATATCGATAACGATTAGGTCAAGGACTGTCCAAAGGCATATGATGATGGTGACTTGGTGCAATTTATTTGGCCGAATCTGACTTTGATGGGATTCTTGTACTAAATATTACGGGAATTTTTTAAATAATAAATTTGATTAACATTATTAATCCAAAACCATTATTGAAATAATTTTTTTAGTTTTATTTTTTAACTTCACAGGTAAAAACAAATTTCCAGTTGACCTCTTTGTGTAATTTTTAAAATTATTTTAAATATGTTTTAAGCACAATTACAATTTTTAATTTCTCGAATAGAATTGAAAAACTCAATTTTCTTTTTTCTTTTTTAGAAAATTTTAGTATTATTTATAATTTATATTATAAATAATTATAATGGAAAATCATAAATGAAATAAATCTTAAGAATAATATAATATAATACAAATAAGTATATTTATTATATATTTATTATTAAATAAATTTATTTAATCAAAGTTTTTTTTATGTAACTATACTTTTTGTTTATAAATGGATGAATTTTCTTATTATGAAATAAATTATTTGGTTTAATGATAAATTTAGCCACTAACGTTTATATATTTTGTCAAAATGACCCTAATTGTATTTTTTAGTTTTTTCTTTTACCATCAACCTTTGTTTTTTTTTTTTCAAACTGCATTTTCTAACAGATTTAATGAATAAATTTAAGGGTTCAATCTTTCTTTTCTTTCAAAATGTTTCAATATTTTATATGTTTATTTACTAAGAAGTTTTTCTACTGAGTTAATTTTTTTAGATAATTACGTTTATTTTCTTTAAATTAAGAGTTATTTTTTAATTTAATGTATTATTTTTTTATTTTTTTATTTCCACATGTAATTATCTTATTGGGTTATCTAAGAATATATTACATCTCATTAAAAATATCCACATCATTAAATCTGTTAGAAAAAGCAAATTGAAAAAAAAGAACAAAGATTGATGGCTAAAAAACTAAAAAAATACAATTAGGGTCATTTTGATAAAATATGCAAATATTAGTGGCTAAATTTGTCATTAAGCCTAAATTATTTAATCAAAGTGTTTTAATAGAATTAAAATTTTTATTTTATAATTATGTTAATCTTATTAATATTAAAAGAAATTTATGGACTATTAATAATATAATAAAAACAAGTATTTTTCGAATTCAAACATATTGCTGGAGAAAGGGAACCCATTGTACCGAGTATTTATAAATGATTTCCTTTACGTTTTTCTACATGGTTTTCTCCGTATCCATTTTAAATTTTCACTTTCTTTACTTTGAGAGAATTTTTCTACTAAAACAAGCATTTTGTCATGGTACGGAATTGTGTGGTACTATGCTGCCGTGACTTCCCACTTGGTGGATCGGGCAAGGCCTAAGCCATGGACGAGAGTTCCCTGATGGTAGATCCCCGGGACAAGCGTCATCTGAGAATATCGAGTAAGCAACATAGCAATGAGTCATGAGCGGATGAGGCCAAGGGGGGATGGTGATCCCATGCGACGAGTCAAGGCAACAAGGAGGCCATGTGTGGCGAAAGTGTGCTTGGAGAATGTCTTGAGATGACCTTAGAGTGCTAGGTAAGAAAAATGTCATTGTTTCAGTCATTTTAATGTTCCCTAGGAGCATATCTGTAAAAGCTATTAAGCTTTTTAGCGAGTAGTGATAGGTGCCAGCTCTCCACCTCCCCCACTTTGGCTAGTTGGTGGGATTTCCTTGGTGCAAGCGAGTTACTCAATGGCAAACGAAATGCCATGGTGCGTGGTAATCAGACAAGTGGATGATCAATGTCTCTTTGGGAGGAAAACTAGGGGGTCATATCGTGTTGTGGTCGAAATGTTGAGGTTGGATCTTAGATTTCTCTAAGCCTTGCAGGATCCTTCACCCAAAGTATATAAGGATACCTTTGGGGTCATGAGACAATGCTTTATAGGAAGGGCATCAAAAAGTGAAGGTATATCAACTACTAGTCTTATAGGAACAAAGAGATAGCAATTGAGCCTAATGTCTCAAAGCTGGGACAATGCACTAGGATAAGCCTTGAGTCGAATGATGATTGTTGGGTGTCCATCATGCTTGAGACTAACCTTGACTGGGGCAAACAAGCTTGGCCTTTGGAATGGCCCTTATGAGCAATGAGACGGGCTAGAAGCGGCCCTCATTTTGTATTGCCCAACGACTGTGTAATGCCTTTAGGTTCCGACACATGAGATTTGTCAAGCGAGCATGAACTTGATGTTAGGTTCCACCAAGCCTTAAGTTAAGATACCTTGTGACCTAGATCATGATAGCCTGTGCTTAAGATCATCGATGAAGATGATGCTTAAGTACCCTTATAAGGATGAATGCCAAATGTGCATTGGGAGTGGGTGTCCTCCCTTAAGCTAAACAGTTGATTGTGAATGGCCTAATAAGACCAAACCAAGTGAGGGGCCTTTGGGATAAGGCATTGATGGGAATTGAGATAGTCTGCAAAAAAAAAAAAAAAAGACATGAGAAAGGTTGACCATGACTAAAAGAAGTCATCGTGTCACACGAGATCGTGTTGTTTCGAGTCAAGGATTGAACAGTTTATGAAACGTTGTAGTAGAGTTATTTTCATCACATCCTTGAGGTGGGATGAGGATCCAAGTAACAAGCTTGTGAGCATTGAGCTTGAGTTGGATTGGACAAGCCTTAATGTGAACGAGTTGACTCATAGGTAGCCTTAAGACATGCATGATAGCTCTGGCTTGAGTATTTATTTATTTTTGGATATTAGAAGTATAATGCATATAAATAAGAGTATTTATTTTAGAACTCGAAATAATAATATTTAATATATTTATAATATAATTTATTTATTTACATTAAATTTTAAAGAATTTTGTATATTTTATTTATCTTTAATAATGATTGCTTACCGTAATCATATAAAATTTAAATATTTTATTAAATATTTGAACATGGAATTTTTTATTTTATAAATAACCACGAAGTATCTTTAATTTATATTTTAAAATATAAAAACTAAATAAATAAAATAAATGGGGATTTCTTAAAAAATTCCATCACCAATGTTTCCCCACATTGGAAAAAGCTAGAAAGCTTAGACCCAATAGGATAAAAACAGAGTCCAAGATTAGTTGGACTCTATTTCAGGCCCAAATTGTATGAATATCCGATCCGATCGTATTTGAATCGACTCGTACACGCCCCTTTTAATGAGTTTGACTCGAAATCAAAGGCGCTAAAGAAACAACAATGGAGGAGGTCGCGGCTACTCCTAACGAAGCCGTAGTAGAAATCCTAAGGAATAGAGGCTGGTGTTTAGGCGATTTGGACCAAGTCAATGCTCTCATTGTATTATACACAGCTTTATCCGATGATGTCGACGCGTGTTCGATCGCTGATAAGGTTGAATCGGAGCTCGTTAACATGGACCTTAGATCCATCAGTGGGAAATCCTTACCCGAACTCAACCTCCGGAAATCTTCTCATATTCTAGGTCCCAAAGTGCTCCAGGTAAAGTCCTTCCTCTTCCTTTTGGCTTTTGTTTTAGCGTAATTTTGAATTGATTTTCTTTTTCTTTAGATTTCGTCGGTTAGGGATATATCTAGAAGCTCCATAGCGGAGTTTTCGGGGAATTCGAGTAGTTCGCGTTTGCTGAGATTGGGTCTGACTGATGGTCATAGTGAGATGACTGCCATAGAGTACTCTCAAGTTCCTGCAATTCCAGACAATGTGATTCCTGGTACCAAGGTATTATTGCTTGTAATGCTTAACTTAGTTTTGCTCTATTTGTTTCTATTTTCATTGTCGACTTTGAAACTCAAAAGCTAGCTTTTATGATTGCCCGCACAGTAAATTGGCAGACTTCTTTAATTAAAGATCATAGAACTTGTGGCAAACATATGTATTTGCAAGCAATGCAAATTCTTGATGCTAATGTGGGATAATAGTTTCCTGCAATTTGTTCATTCTCTCTAGATATTCTTCATGATTCAGTATGCACCAAACCTGCAAATTTTTTATTGTATTTCTTATTATTTTCAAATTATGGACTGTGGTTGGCAGATTCGTGTGGAAAATAAAGCCATGATAAAGGGTGGCATTTTATGTTTGAACCCTAGAGTGGTAACTTTGTTAGGAGGTGTTGTTCAATCACTCTATGAAGAATGGGAGATGAATAAAAAATATTCAGGTTTCTCCCGTTCATCATTAAGTTCATCCCAGGAAAATGGCACTGGTGGCCCTCCCCCATTTGAGAAGTTGCAAATTGAGGCTCCTTCTAGCAGTAGGTCTGCTCATCCTGGCCGATCATATAGTGAGTATTCTTTTTCGTTTTACATGTTTTGAATTAGATCTTGTTTCCCTCTCACATGCTTGTCCTTTTCATACCGCTTAATTGTTTTGCATTTTGAGTTAGTTCCAGCAATCTTTAATTGCTTTGGTAAATACATAAGCTTGACATCTAGCTTTAGAGAAACAAAGTGATAGATGGAGGATGCACAGCTGGAATGAACTTTGTTGGCTACAATAATCAAGCTGCAAACTCTTGTTAGGATAAAATCTGTTGTCTGTTTAAGATGATGGCTCAAGTTATCTTAGAAAATTTTCACTGTACCCTTTTGCTCTTGACTACTTTTCCATACTGGACAGATTTAAAATGTGCGCAGACACTTTCATTGACAGCCTTTGAGGGATTCCTATTTCTTTGATAAATGTACTTCAACTTTCTTCCATTTTTCTGGGGAACAATTATTCAGAGATTACAAGGGAAGGAAACTTCGAATTGGATTACTTGGTATTTAGTAAAAAAAGGACTTCAGATACTTAGGAACCTCTAAACAAGTTCACAATTACACGATGCCTGAGCTGTACTCTTGAATGATGAGAAACTCACAAATATAAACAAATATTCCCCCTCCCGTGCCTGCATCTTGTCTTCCATAATGAATAACAACTACCGATCTATTGTTGATAGTTAATTAGTGGCGAGTGGCCTATAATTTATTTTGGATGCACCTTGTCTCTGACTTTGTCGCTTTAATTAATTTTTGGAACTAGCTAGTTGTGAGGCATTTTTACGATTTGGAGAATACTTTATGTTGCTGTTGTTTTATGATTTCAGGAGATTATCCTGCAATTTTATTGATTATTTAATTTTCTTTTCTTTAAAGTTGTAAAATTTGAATTGCTAAGGTGTGTGTGTATATATATTAATTTTGAAATATTTGGTCATCAGAAAAGAAAGTTTACTTTGTAATTTTGCAGAACATGAAAGGTTAAGCTTGAGAAAACTTTTCAGGAAGGACAGGAAATTTCCTCAAAAGTTGTTCCTTTAATTTTTTCCTGTATGATATGTTCTATTTAAAATGCAAGCTTTAGATGACTCTGAAATTGTGATTATTCATTATACTTGTTTGATGCATGCATTGGGTATATATGTTGCTCATTTTCTAATGGTGATAATGTGTAGATTACTCTGAGTCAACATTGAATAGTGCTGGACCTTCTATGGCAAGTTCAGTTGGAAAAACTGGAAGCAGGTGGAGCAAAAGGAACCAGGATGCTGAAGTAAAGCCAGAGAATGTGGATAATGGTCTTAAGACAGCTCTCATAGCAGAAAAAACTGAAGAAAATCCAAGTAGCTCAGAAGCAAGACCAAAAGAAGGTGAGGTTTTATCTTTATATTATTTTATATTTGTACTTAATATATACAATAATGGCAGACCCAGCTACTATCTTTAAATTCAGTTTCATAGCTCTAGGAGATTGCCCGTATCATAAGCACAGGTGGACTTCCTTTTTGAGGAAATAAGGTGAATGTGAGATGTACCTACTTACTAAAGGGGATCTGTACATACTACCTTCTACCTTGCTAAAAAGTTGTGCTATTTACTTCTCTTGTATGAACATAGACGGAAGACTTATGGCAAAGGCTATCGTTTTTTAAAATCTTAAATGGACTTTTATGAGTAAATTGGATGTGTAAACCCACTTTCATTGATTGATAGGATAAAACAGATGTAGTTTGTTAATTATCAACTTCAGTTTAGATCATGTATTGTTATGCTAATCTATATATCTTCCATTACCAGTAGCTGAGTCTGCCCCTCTTCAAAATCAAGCTGCATCTCAGAAGCTCTTGCAGAAAATGAGCCATTCTAACCTGGATAGTCATCATTCTAGAGGTCGAAAATACAGGGGAAAGGGAAAACAAGAAGAGCCTATGGTTTTTACTTTGGATGAGTGGGAAAAGAGGAAAGTTGGCACAAAACCTCAGACGAGAATTGAATATCCTGAAACTAGTTGTGATGAAGACCTTGCTAGGCAGCTTCAGGCTCAACTTGACTTGGAAGATTATCATGTTCGTGTTCTTGCAACTTAGTTGTTCCAGTTGCCAGTGGTTTTTGTATTTGTCACCTTGTAATGCTTAATAAAATTATTTTCTTGTTCAGACACAAAGCATGCATGACACTGAGGCAGAGAACATTAAAAGAAGTATGTTCAAATATGAAAGAGAAGATGGTAGAGATCGACAAGAGGGACGTGGAGGGAGAGGACGGGGGAGAGGGAGAGGAAGGGGGAGGGGGAGAGGGAGGGGGAGGTTCGGCTAACACTTTTTTCCACCTTTATACTATGCGTGCACACTTAATGTACAAGGTAACCTCTTTATCCCTTTTTTTTGCCTCGTATTTTGTCTTATATGCATGTAAAAGATATGGGTTGATTCAAGCTTGCAACTTGGACAATATAATTGTAATTTCTTTTTTGATATTTTCTGAAGTAGAATACTGTCATGGATAGTTGGATCTTTTCAGTAAAGAAAATTCCTACGCATAATTTAATGCGTTCATTGAAAAAATAAGCATCAAAGAGAAAGAAGTGCCCATGCCTCACACAACTTCCTCCTTTGTATATCATCAGGGATTTAGGGTGGCGTGAATTATCATTTTGGCACGGTTGAAGTTTTTCCCCTTTTGACTGCTTCATTATGGTGTCTTTGCTGTCATGGCATATTATTAGGCAAGCATTCAATATTTTAAGATTTTGTCGACAGATGGGATTATTTTCATTTCTTGAATCCTATATTTGTACAGCTGAGAAAATTTTGGACACTGTAAAGCCCATGATTGCCATGCTTATAATTTACAAGGCCTAACTGTTTGTATTTCTAAGCTGTTTTTTTTTTTTTGGATAAATATAAATTTATTAGACCTTACAGAATAAACATAGAACCTAGAATAAGAGACCAGGGTCAAAAGCCACAGCTCTTAACAACCGGCAGTGAGTGTACTAATTTATGACTGGTTTTTTTGGTGTTGTCTTCATGCTTGATTTCTTTAATAATCTATTTTTATACACTTGCAGTGTATTTCTTTGTAATATTAAAAATGGATTAAAAGTACATAAATTTGCGTCCGTAGTTTAATTGATGTGATTATTCTTCTTAAAATATATATTTTTTAAAATACTTATTTTTTCAGATATATATTTATATGTTAATTTGATGTAGACTTAAAATATTCAAGATTAATGTGATGAGCTAGATTTTGCTACCCGGAAATAATATTTTGCATTAGCATATCTTTTCAATACTATTTTTTCAATTAAAAGTGAGAAATTGTTCAGAACCGAACCTAAAACGGTTGCGACTTGAATACTTAGATGCAAGCGTACGATAGTTTAAAAAGAAAAACGCTTGCGTCTAAGTCAAAAGCATTTTTCTGTAAATATATATATATATATATAGTCTGCAAACTGTTAGTAAATTATTTTTGGTCTCTTAATTATTTAATTTTATTTTGAATGAGTTAATTGTGATAATTTTTAAAATTGACAGCATTGACAACTTTAATCCTCAACATTATAATTTGATATTTTTTGTAGTTTTGCTTTTTTTTTTTTCTTAACATATGGAAAAAAACAAAAATTATTACCTAGGATTTTTGGGCTTTTTTTTATTTTATATTTTCAATCAAATCAAGTGAAGTTCTTTTGAGTAAAGTGAAAGAATAATCTTATTGAGTGAAATTATTCAAGTTAAAATAAGAAAATTAAACATGTCAAATGAAAATCTTATTACAATATTTTAAAATTCTTTCAAAGCAAAATAAAAGAATATATATATATATATACACTTTAATATGATAAACTTGAATAGTTAATTTACTTATTTAGGTCTCAAAAATTATTATTTTGAGAAAAAATTAAAAGTTTTCATACATTATTGATAATCTTTTAGAATGTTTTTAGAATTTTTAATTTTTATAATTTTTAAAAAATATACATGTTGGAATTTTTATAAATGTATTGAATTTTAAAATTTACTTTGAATATTTAAAAATTATTTTATATTTTTTATAATTTTTATTGAGAGAGACTAATTTATTCATTTCCAAAATTAACATGAATCAAAGGGCGTTTACACTAATATGCTATTTGAATTATTCAAATTATAAAATTCACCTCAACTTGCACTTGAAACTCGAATTAGTTATTTGATTTAACTCGAAAAAAACTGAATAAGTCAATTCGATTAACTCAAAAATGAAAAATTATTTAATTTTTTCGAGTTAAATCGAGTTTTACTTACCCCTAAATACAATGAATAAGTGTTGAAGGTTAAAATTGACATTATACCAATTTTAAAAGCTATCACTATTAATCATTTGGACATTAAAAATTAAAAAAATAAAATTAAATAATTGAATAATTATTTTGTAACTTGAAAAAAAAACCTAATAATTTGATAAGTAAGAAAAGAATATGTTGGAGACAGAACACATGGAAAGAGAAATGCACTGAAAAAACGATAATCAAAAAAATGTTATGAGATAGTTTATTTATACACATGTTAGGCTGCTCTCAAGTCTCAACCAATCAAGCTAATTAACTGAATCATAAATAACACACTTTCTTAACTGCACATTAACTAACTGCTAACTATAGTTAAATAACTGGTTACTCTATGTAGTTTATCCTATAATATTATATATATATTAACGCACACTTTGTTAGAAGTGAAGATTGGACTGAGACGTGGTATAATTTTGACTTTGAAAAACATCGGGTACAGTATCGCATTTCAATTCAGTTCAATTCTCACCGATTCTATTCTCCCCAGTCAAGAAGAACAAGAAGATGGAGAGAACTCTAACCCACTCATTAATCGCTGTTGTAATCTCTTCCTTAGCCGCGATTCGATCCTACAGAAGGAAGTCTCTCGATTTATCTGGAGCTCTTGCCGGATTTCTTGTCATGACTATTCATTTCGCTGTCGGATACAGGTCCTTTTCTTTTTCTTTTTAAATTTATATGGTGTTTCTTTGGTTGGCATGCCAAGAAAGTTATTAATTTATGGGAATTTTAGGTTCGGGGCAATGTTGCTTGCCTTTTTCTTTACTTCATCGATGCTTACCAAAATTGGAGAAGACAAGAAGCGACGAGTTGATGCTGATTTTAAGGAAGGTGGACAAAGAAACTGGTATGTTTTTTTTTTTTATATTCTCTCTTCAAATAAACCAATATAATCTTAGTTTATATTTGAAGATTGATGAACTGATTTAGTTCAAATGAAAGAAAAATTAGAGTTTTCTTGATTGGTTGTGAAAGACAAGTGGGAACAAATCAGTGTTTTTAATGGATGGAAGTGGAACTCTTCTTTGAATGCTATGGTTGGAGATTTTTCTTTCTTTCTCCCCCCCCCCCTTCTGGGATTCAAAAGGGTATAGAAATGTTGATATTCTGATGCTCAAAAGAATTTGGCAAAAATCAACTGAACTAATTTTGGTGGGTAAGGGATGAAACTTTTGATGGGACAAATAAGAGGAAATATTCAGGGACAATGATTTGGAATTCAATCTGTTGATGAATAGAAGTAAGAACTTGCGATATGTGTAGAGTAGCAAGGTTATCTTGGATTGTAGATTCTTTATATGACAGGGTAATTCCCAATTTATTCATTTCAGGATACAAGTTTTATACAATAGTGGTATTGCAGCAATTTTGTCTGTTCTTATTGGGAACCTGACTGGATGGGAGGACAAGTGCCTAGACTCGAATGATTCAGTTCTTATCACTTCCTTAATTGGTGGTATTATTGGTCACTATTCTTGCTGCAACGGTGACACTTGGTCGTCGGAGATCGGAGTTCTTAGTGATGACCAGCCACGGCTGATCACAACTTTTAAGGTTGATATTCTTTTCCCTAATTTGATTTAACAACTTATTGTTTTGGATGGTTATATATCTAGTCACACTACAATGTCATCACATCCTGTTCAAACTTAGCGACAACTTTCCGATAATATCCTGTTTCTCTGAAGATCAACTCAACTGCTTAGATCTTTCCTCATAAATCAAAGCAACTATCCAGCTTGCATTCTACTCTAGGCATTTATGGTTGCTAAGCAAAACACATGGTTGATAGTTATGATGTTTGTAACTTTTATTTTCATGTTATTCATGAAGTTGATTTGTTTTTTTCAAGGAACTATTAGAAAGGATTAGCTTTCTTGATCACTTAGATACGGTCTTAATGCATTTATCTTTACCCACATAACCAACCTGATAGCGGGTAAAGACTTTGCTTCTTTTTGTTTTGTGTGTATTTACTAATATTACAGTAAATGATTATCAGTCTGTTCGAAGGGGCACCAATGGAGGTGTGACAAAAACAGGACTTTTAGCAGCTTTGGCAGCAGGGAGTGTCATTGGTTTAACATTTGTTCTAGTTGGATTTCTCACTACAAGATGTTCAAATGAAATGGCCATGAAGCAGCTGTTGGTAATACCCCTTTCTGCAGTGGCTGGACTTTTAGGAAGTATCATAGATTCTCTGTTGGGAGCAACCCTTCAATTCAGTGGGTTCTGCTCTGTCCGAAATAAGGTTTGTTGAACACAATGCTGAAGATTTTTAGGCCTTCAAAATTGAAAACAAGCTCCTATCATGCCATGATAAACGAACCGTTCAATGCTGCTCGCATCATGAATATTTTTTGTTTGATCTCTTTGCAGGTTGTTGGAAAACCTGGACCAACAGTGAAGAGGATTTCAGGTCTTAACTTTCTTGACAACAATGCGGTGAACCTCGTCTCGATACTACTGACCACACTGCTGACTTCATTTGCCTGTGTGTACATTTTCTGAATCCTTAACACTCTTCAAACAGTTTAGACAGTGTACTGGTTTGATAAAGTTGAAAAAAATCTCAGAAAAGGATCCAATTCCCATAAAAAACTTCGTATGTGATGTGTAATCAACATAAGGGGAAACGGTTTACCATTTGTGCCTGGAAATAAAGATTACCATGTTGCTCGACTGGCTAGGTTAGAATAAATTGAGAGGCGAGTTGTTCTTATCATGGAATGATCTTTTGTAACTTCTTTTGGTGCTATGCTGCTCAATGTTTTAATTTCTCAATACAACCCAATTTTAAGGGAAAGCAGAGAGAAACATTACATAACAATGAAATGCTTTGATCATAAAGGCTACACTACCCAATATCTTTTCCTTCAATGAACATGTGAAAGTATATTATTATGAAACATAGTTTGCCACATGGTACATAGTTTTGTTGGGGATTGGAATCTCATTTTCGGAAATTTTCAGAATATTCATATACAGGTGTGAACTGAAGAAGATACAGATTTGTTATAACTAGCTTCTAGTTAAATAGTTGAAAAGATATTTAAACTTAGTAGTGATTAAAGAAAATTGTTGAAATTTGATTTTCTTTTTAGAACAAAGTCACAAAACATTTGTCACCTGTACTAAATAAATAACGTATAAATAAATAAATAAAAAAGAAACATTTTAAGAGCTCTTGCTAATATAAACTTATAGAAAAGTTAAAAAAATTTAATATCATAATATCATATTATCTCATCATCAATTAATATAATTTTCAATTACTCTTCGATGCTATTGTTGTTTGAATATGGTTTAATTTTGCCTCTTCGAAGAACCATAATGCTAAGAGTCTCCTATTTTTTTACCGATAATTTTTGTTAGATGCTATTTGGTTGAATTTGCCTAATTATCAAATGTTATTTATAAAGCTAAACTTGAATTTAATTGGTATATAAGTGATAATTAAAATGCATAGAGTTCTATTCAAATAATAATTTTATTTTACATCGTTAAACACAATTTAAAAAAAAAATATAAATTAAATTATAATTATTATAACTTTTTCTATATTTTATGCTTAGAGTTCTTTTCAAGTAATAACTTTATTTTAAAATTAATATAACTCTTTTAATTAATATTTCCAAATTGAATTATAATTATTTAATAATATGATGGACAATAAAAAATATTCTCGTTAATTTAAATTTTTTTTTTCAAACTCGTATTTTAATATATAGATTATAAATAAAAAGGAAAGTACACTAGTTTATAGTTTATATAAGTTGTACTGGATTTTACAAACTTTTATGGAATATAGACATAACATATATATATATATATATATATATATATATTAAGTTGGTTAAGTTGGGTTTAATTATGTATTTCAATAATAGATATCCAATCGATATAATTGACTCAACTAAAATTGACAAAATTTTATGCCACTTTTACTCACTTGGTGGAAATCAAGAAGTGAAAGGGCTTGCAATTATTATTTGACAAGAACAACATCCAATTCAGTATTGAAGTACATGACCTTTCTTGTTGGGCTTGCGGTCCACTAGCATAAGAGAATGCCATCACAGACAGGATGAAGAAGATCATGAATTTTCAGCAAACTTTAGACATGGAGTTTAGTTGGAGGAAGATGAGGTTTGCCTCTTCAACATTTAAGCATAAGTTGGCAGGGTTTTACTAAAGGAGGCATTGCTGTTCATATGAAGTTTCATTGCCTGTAATTTGTATGGCTTTGAATGTATAGACAAAAGAAAAATATAATGGATACAAGAGGCGTAGCAGATACATATGCTTGAAACCCAGTGCCTCTAAATCTTTTGATGGTGATGACATTCAAATCCTATTGACTCGCCAAACACCATCCAACAATCAGGGCAGCTATAAATATATTTACGTAAATTTCCTTTTCTTTTCCCAACATGGTTACTCGAGTGTTCAACAGGCAACCGGGCATGCAGCGGGAAGAATCACGCTGGCAGCAGTTTCCAGGCGTTCCCATGTTAGTTTCCTCTTCTCAGTTGCCTCAATCGACTGGGGGTTTTCCTCCTCCATCTTCTGCCGGCAAGCAAGTACAAGTTCTTCATCCATCTCGCACAACATCATCTTTATGCTTTGTGTCAGGTTAAGCACTGCTTGGTTCCAGTGGTTCTCGGAATTTCGCTCAAGGGCGGGGAAGATAAGAGGAAATATCACCTGACGGTTATGTGTTACAAGATTAAGGATGTGCTCATTGTTCCATAGCAAGTGAGTTCGTTCAGCCACCTGAAAACAGTGGAAAGAGAAAAGTCGAAAACAGTTTCATATTGCCCTGTTGCCGCGTGACATAATGATTTCAATCAACCAAAAACAAAAGCAACACTCATAATCGACAAAGATACAGTCCAACTTAAACATTTTTCTCACAGTGATTAGAAAAAGGAAAATATACCTGGTAATGGGAGCTGTTTAAGCAAAATGCAATACGCCGAAACAGTGGAACCATGATCTTTAGGAACTCGGCCATGCTAGTCATCTCCAAAACCTCTTCCAACTCACTAATAAACATTAACTCCTTCTGGCTATTTGTAACTGGCCAATACTTTAACAGTCCCTTAATCACGCTGTCGGCTAACTTCGGATCCTTATCTATAAACTGTACAACACAAAATGTTAATTGCTGATGATAAACACCCACCAGTTTCGGTTTGTGTAAAGGAATAAGGGCTTTCCACAAAAACATCTTGTGTTCCTCTTTCAATGGTACAGCAAAACCACTAATAATACTTCCGAATATCTCGAGGAGTTCAGCAATACCATTATGCCTTTCAGTTTCAAAAACAAAACGATAGATGATATTGCTAACAGCTTTTCGTACAAAGGGCCTGTGCACCATGAGTTTCCCGTAAATTCTGTGCAGAATTGTTTTCAAACAGTCCCTTTCCCGGGGGTCCTCAGAATCAAAGAGGTCAAGTAACCTCGAAATAAAAGAATGATCTACATACTTCTTTGCCACCTTTGCATCAAGAGAACTATACGTAATAAACCCAAGAAGTAGATCATATACGAGTTGCAAATTTGACCATGAAGGATCAAACATTGGCTCTTCATCTTCCACTTCACCACTAATGCTGTTAGACCGATATTTAGGTGGAAAAACTCTGAACAGGTTAACGGCGCACATTTTACACATTGCGGCAATTGCAGATTCATTGAACTTTGCAGGCCCCGTAGAAACAAAATCGACAAGTTCTATCAGTGTTTGATGTTTAAGATCTTGCTCGGCACTAGTTTTATCAGGATCACTGAAACCAGAAACCTCACAGCACAGATTCAATTTACTAATAAATAGGCTCTGCTTCTGCAGAATTGAAACATCTGTGAAAGATAAATTGGGTTCTACTGCCTCCACACCAACCATGATACTAGCAGGAAAAACAGCTGAGGACACCCGTTTAACAACACTTAGACGACTTGATATACTATTCCCGATATTTGTACATTGAACTCCATTCCCTGAGTTAGAAGTATGGTTTCCAGAATCACTTCCAGATGAATCTAATAGGTCAGATTTTTGTAACTTCCGCGGGAGTTTGATTAAAATTTGTTTGAGCATTCTAGCAAAGCAACTTCAAGCAACACAAACTGCCGAAATCGAATTACAATAGTTACAGACTAACAGTGATTCAATCAAAGTATACAATTGCAAATTGTAAGCGGAAATAGGGATGGCATTGATATTTGATTCAGTAGCTGGAAAGAGAAATGATGCTAAGGTTCTTAACAAGTTATAATTCTGATTGACAAGAATATTTTCAAAGGAAATACCAACAAAGCACAATACTCAATGCAGCAAATAACAAATTCAGTAAAGCGATTGCAATTACCACCAAATCACAGTGTCACAACTGCCACCATCATTATTGTTTAGAGATAGCAAAACAAATCATGGTAAAGCACTCACTTCAAAAAACTAAGTTTCCCAGAAAGAAAATCATACACTTTTAGGAATAAAACAAATCATGGTAAAGCACTCACTTCAAAAAACTAAGTTTCCCAGAAAGAAAATCATACACTTTTAGGAATAAACAAACAAGGGGCCTAACAACAGCAATATTTTGATGAATTATAAAAGAACAGATAGAATTTTTGTTTCAATACAGAACAGCCATAAGAAAAGCTTCAGATCCTATAAAATAAAGCGAAAAAAAGAAAGTAAACTCACCAACGATCTAGTGCCAGATCACGATCATATGACACATGGAAAAAAACCCAGATCTTATTCATAATAAAACATTAATATAGCAACCTTTTAACTACACAAAATGTCATCATCAAGCATAATAAATTAAGCTAAATAAATTGATCCAAAAGGACCAATAAATGAACGAATCATGTAGTTAGGCCGAAAGGAGGGGGAAAAACCTGAATCCGTTGAGCTGTCAAAGGATAATCTAGGGAGATGGAAGACCAAAAAGGAAGTTTTTAAGTCCCGAAATTGCTTTAGAGTTTAGATTTTATATAAAGACAGCATTTTGGTGTTTCTTTTGGGTGGTGTTGGGTGGCATGAAAGATGAACAATTTGGGTTCCTGAGTTAAAGAGAATGATTGGTGAGGCATTTTCTGAGAAAATTGAAGGCACCGCCAGTAATCACCCTCCACATGGGACATGTGATTTCCATTTCAAAGATGAAATTATTATAATTACAATGATAACTACTGTTAAACAGTGTTTAAATATAAATATTAAAAATTTTAAAAAATATAAAAAAATACAGTTCTAGAAGAACATAAAATCAAATAATTTAAATAAAATAAAATCTAAATATACATTCTTTTTCAATGAAATCGTGAAAGCTTTCCTTTCTTTTTCAAGGAAAACCAACTCTTGTTCTCATCTTCATAATCAAAATCACATCAATCTTTTGCCTTCACTTTTCTTCCTCTTAGATTTTATTTAACCGGAGAAACCTAGAAACTTTTCCTTTGATCTTTCACTTTCTTTTTTGTCTTCAATCAACATCAACTTTCACAACAGAGGCCAATTTACGAGATGGCAGGGACTGTAACATTTCCTTTAAAAGATTTTAATTTTTTTTTATTTTGATATTATGGTTAATGTTATGAAGAAGGCAAAATAAGGGTTTTTTTTTTTTAAATTAAAAAAATTAAAATATCATTTTACAAAAGTTATGTACCAAAATGGTACTTTTTAAGCGGTAGAAGATGGTGCATAGGCGGTACTAATCTATTTCTAACGCCTCTAACACTAAAAAAAAATAAAATTAACTACAAAAACTGATGAAAAACAAATGATGGGACATCACGACACTAGTTACGCCTAGGGAAGAGGCGACACCTGTTGTTGCAGCATCGATGGGACATTTTATGTCCGTGACTTGTTTGGGGACCACTATAAGGTCTCCAATGGCCATTTTTGGCTGATCGAAAGAGAGAAAGAATTGAAGAAAAGAAGAAAAGAAGAAGGAGAAGAAAAGGGTGGGAAGGGAAGAAAAAAAAGAAAGAAAAAAAGAGGAGCAGAATAGAGAAAGGGAAGGAGAAAAAGAAGGGAAAAAATAAATAGAAAAAGGAAAAGAGAGTTTGTTGTTTAAAAAGATTATGTGTTTAAGAAAATGTATTTTTTTATAAATTAATGTTAATTTAATTTGTTTTTGTTGTTATTATTGTTGATTTAATTCAGATTAAATTTTTAATTTTATTTTTGTAAGGTATTATTTGATTAGAAAGAGCTTTTAAGATATGTTTGTATTTATTTTATATTTTCATTCATTCATGATTTATTTTTAATATTTATTGAAGTAAAAAAACCTATTTATATTATGTACAAAGAATTTTTTTATGTAATTTTTTTGTTATGTGTGTTTTAGGTTGATTAGATATACTTTTTATGTAATTTATTTGGTATGTTATTTTAATTATTTTAATATAATTTTTTTTATGTTGGTAAAAGATGAGACCATTGATATGGAATTTGTGAATGAGACCATTGAGTTAGAATTTATGAAATAAATTAGGAATTAATTTATAATTGAGAATAAGAGTTTATGTATTTAAATTTTATTTTATGTTTTTATAAAATATTATAAATGAAATTTCTTTTGAATCATTCTATGCAAAAAAAAAAATTATATATTTTTTACAATAATTAAGTTGACATGTTATTATATATATTATATTTTAAACCAATACATTTTACTTATTATCATTTTAAAATAATAATAAAAATATTCGTATTTATTATGTTGAGATAGTTTATGTTATGTTTTTGTTATATTTTCTATTGACATGTTATTTTTATTATTTTAATATAATTTTTTTATTTTTTATGTAGGTAAAATTTAAACCATTGAGATGAAATTTGTGAATGGGACCATTGAGTTGGAGTTTGAGTTTAAATTTATAAGATATATTTATTTTGTTAATGTAGTATAGCAAAAAAATATGATGTGAACAAAATTGTTTGGTATTTTTTGTAATTAAAAGCAATATATAAAATTTAGGTATTTTGATAAATATTTAAAATGCATTAAACTTTGAAATTAACAACCGAAATTTGTTTTGAAATTGTAGGTATCACAATAAGTTCATTGATTAAGAACGATGGTTACATATCAAATACAGCTAATAATATAGTAATATATTGCTATTTGTTAATCACGAGTTCCCTTAAAAAAAGTTCTACGTCATTTATGGAAATAAATTATGTTATTATAACTATTTTCTGTAATTTAATACTGTCAAGGCCCGTACCGCGCATTAAGGGGTCGGGTGAATGGTATAGGATATTCCCTGGATGAATGACTGATGCCGTACTTGGAGTTAGTTGGATTCGGGTTAATAGTATTGATCCGGACGTTTGATTTGCGGTACGATTTAATATTCGCATTGGTTGAGCATTGGCGCCTGGAGACCCACACTTTTCATTTGCCGTGTGGGGAGTGCACTGTCACTCTGAAGGATGTTGCATTGCAACTTGGGCTCCCAATCAGCGGAAGTGCCGTAACGGGCGTAAGTACGATAGCTGAGCAGACTGCCCTTTGTTATAGCCTACTAGGAGTCTCGCCCAATGATACTGAGTCCAATTTTATAGGTTTGAAATTTTCATGGCTGAAAGCCAATTTTGAACATTTATCAATTAATGCCACTAAGCATGAGGTGATGTGCACAACTCGAGCGTACATTATGCATATTATAGGGGGTGTACTGATGCCAGATGAGAACAACAACAAGGTTCATTTGATGTATTTACCCCTATTAGCTGATTTGCAGAATGTTCACTCGTACAGTTGGGCTTCCGCAGTTCTGGCTATATTGTATTGTGAGCTTTGTCTGATGACAAAGCCTGATGCCGTAGACATAGGCGGATGCCTTATCTTGTTATAGTCATGGTCTCTTTATCGAATGCCATTCTTGGCATTGGTTAGGCACCAAGCATACGTATTTCCATTAGTGAACAGGTGATGAAATTTAACTTGTTATAGCAATTAATTAACATTTTTTTCTAATGATACTATTCTAACATGTAATTTGTTTTCGTAGATGGAGTTTTTATCCAGGAATCGGGAGGTCGTACACTGTCCCAACATATCGTTTGATGATTGAACAACATGCCGAGAAAGAGGTAAGCTATTCCAGTATTCGTGACGTGTAATTACTTTGTATATATTACTTTAACCGTGTTAAATTTTAACCATGTTATTAATCGTGCAATTTATCTGGATGCCGTATCAGAGACCAAAAATTGCGAATGTTATACCTTCATCTGCCCACATTCATTCTCATCTGTGGTGCATTAACGCAAAAATTATCAATTTCCAGACAGTCGAGTGGTACCACAGAGATCGAGTACTCTGGTAGTTTGGTTGCATCCAGTATATCCCGGCTCCGCCAATGTAGGTGGAGAAGATTCACGAGATTAACAAGAGAGGAAAATATCGAAATAATTGGGGGTTGTACACTAGAAATTACAGTGTGAGATAATCGGATGGTACGAAGACCTCAGATGGATATTTCTTTCAATTTGCAACCATCGTTAGAGTACATACAATGATACTTTAGTAATGGAAATGTAATAGCCCGATTTTCATTAATGTCAAAAACAGTGGTTTGAGACCACTAAATCCGACAAGAAATATCATAAATTATATTATTTAATATTTACGAGTTAAATGTGGTTTTTAAAATATATTTGAATTAGTAATTTGTGTTTTATAAGGAATTATTAAGTCAAGTGATTTAGAAAAAGAGGTATCGAGACCTCAATTTTATAAACCGAGTTGTAAATATTTTTTATATATATTTATAGAGTTTCATTAAGGTAATATTAAAATTTTGTTAGAAAATTTTAACGTTTCGGTAGTCAATTAATTAAAAAAGACTAAACTAAAAAAGGTGCAAAACTTGCTAAAGTGATTAAATAGCTTAACAATTAAATAAAGGAGGACTAAAAGGACAAATAGACCACATGAAATGGTTAAGGCGGCATAGACAAGGAAAAAATCTGGAAATGTGATGAAATAAGGGCAAAATTGTAAAATTTGCCAAAATTAGATGAAATAAATGGGAAATTAGAGTTTTTAGAGAAATTTATCATCATTTTTAGCTCAAAAATAGTCGTTGAAGAGGGTATGGTCTTTCATATTTTAGCTTTATGTAAGTTTAATTCTTGCTTTTTCCTTGAAATTTTTATGTTTTGGGACTTTTACAATTAGGTCCAACTTACTATTTCATTAGTTTTTGATTTTGTTGAAAGTTTTTGAAGATACCATTGATACTTTCATATAATTTTAGTTATTTGGTGAAGAAATTGAGATGTTAATGGATGTTTAAAGGTATTTTATCAAAGAATTTTGGGTGAAATCATGTTTTAGGGATTAAATTGAAAAGTGTTGAATTTATGGAAAATTTTGAAATTTCATGGAATTCATGAGCTGTTATTGATATGTATGAGAATAATTAGGCTTGGAATAAAGATTAAGTTGCATGAATTTCATTTTTCGAGCCTAGGGATGGAATCGTCATTTAGTAAAAGTATAGGGGCAAAATGGTAATTTTGCCTAAGATGTGACTTGGATAGAATTGAATGTAAATTGTATTAAATTGATGTTAAATTTACTCGTATAGATCTGGATAGATCAAAAACAGAGTTTAATTGTGAAAAAGAAAAAGTATCGGATTAGTAGACTACAACTCACGAACAATTATCGAGGTAAGTTCGTGTAACTAAATTTATATATATTTACATGCTTGAATTGAATGTTATGTATGTGGTAGTGATCTGTATATGTTGTAGACATACCATAGCTCGAAAGAGCATGATGATATAAGCCCTCTCAAGCTTCCCGTTATAGTGTTCTTGCGAGCTTCCCGTTAAATGTTCTTCTGAGCACCCCGAATAGTCGTGATCTGTATATGTTGTAGACACACTCACGCTCTTATGAGCGTTCTATTTATAGGTTCTTTGTGAACCTCCTGTTAAAAGCTCTCCGGAGTTTCCCGTTAGTGGTTATTTAAACTTCCCGTTATATGGCTATCTGGTGCTTTCTGATTAAGTGCTCTTCGGAGCTTTCTGTTAAGTGCTCTCTGGAGCTACCCGATATAATCTCTTTGTGAGCTTCTCATTACCAAGCCTGGATAAGCTTCCCATTACATGGCTCAATCAGCTTCCCGTTATAATGCTTAAGAGAGAGCTTTTTGATTTAGTGCTCTGATGAGTACTCCTATATATGAGTTGGCGAATTTTTGATTTGTACATATTATGTGTACTACCCTCGTATCCATTGAGATTTCAAATGAATCAACGAGTGAAACTATGACATGGAGACAAGTGAAAATCAAAATGGAATCAATATTTGAAAATACATGAAATGCATTGAATTTGGTATTCGATGAGCTCATCTTTGTTATTAATATTTACATGACATGGGTAACTAACATATTTGATTAGATTGTATGCTTAGGCTATGGCCAAGTTGTTTGGAATGCATGTATATGTTTACATAATGTACAAATAAATGGTAAGTTTTATTTCCCGTTATACAAACTTACTAAGCACTAAGTGCTTACTCTGTTTCATTTTCTCTGTTTTATAGTACTCGGAGGCTCGAAGGTTGGAAGCTGGTTGGAGCTACATCACACTATCCCTCAGACTCTTTGGTATATAAGTAGTAAACTAATTTTGGTTATAATGGCATGTATAGGTTAAAAATGATTATTGGTGACAATGTAATGATGGTTATGATTAGCCATTGGAATGGCTAATGAATATATGTTTTGATATGTAAATGTTCTTAATATGTTGATAAGTAAGTTTGAAATGGTTGATTGATGATAGTTATGTGGATAATAGGATTAAGATAGTATATTTGATGATACATACATACATGTGTATTTGGTCAATTAGGTAAGACTAATTATATAAACACATGTGTTGTTATGTCATGCATAGAACTTGATTTAGCTTGATTTAAATGTTTTGAGCTGGTTGATAAATGTGTTAAACTGTTGGTGTAAGTGGAAGACCAAATGGGTAAGAAATAAGACTTAGAAAATGACCTTATTTTGTCCACACGGGCGTGTTTCTCAACTTTATGTGACACACGACCTGGCACACAAGCATGTATTCTGGCATTGTGTCCCCTGCATCTTAAAATTGAGAAACAAAATGCTCAAAATTAACCACACGGCCTAACACATGGGCATGTGGCTTGGCCTTGTGATCCCTACACCTTAATGTTTTGCAAGTCAAAAAGTTACACAGGCTAGGGACACGGCCGTGTGACCTACTTCTTATACTACACGGCTTAGGACATGGGTGTGTCACTTGACTGTGTGAGCCACATGGCCTGGACACACGGGTGTGTGACCCCTGTACTTAGGAAAATTTTTGATATTTCGCAAAAAATTCTCTAAGTTCCCAATTTAGTCCAAACTTGTTTCTAATGTATGTTTTGGGCCTTGAGGGCCCTAATAAGGGACTTTACGATTAATTTTCTGACATGTAAGATAAAAATAATATAAAAAGTCTGTATTCGTTCCGTAAGTTCTAGTAATGTTCTGTAACCCTATTTCGGTGACGGATACGGGTTAGGGGTGTTACAGAAAAACCATATTTACTTGGTGGACAGGTGACTATAGTCCCCCTTCGCATGCATCGACTTGGGGCATACAAGCCAGTGCCTGATATAGAGGCCGAGCTAGAGCTAGAACATCAGCCTGAGCCCGAGCAGTCGCATACACATTCCGTGATAGTTTTTATCATCCGGAGTTACGGGTCAATAACTATTTCCCGGGCTCGTCAAGACACGGATATCATTCCGAGTTTGATATCTTTAGTCCAATACCACCACAATACAGCACTCCTTTCGACCCATATCTACCATATTACTCCACTCCTCCTAGGTCGTATCCACCGCAGTACAACACTCCTCTCGGCTCAAGTTTATCGATGGCGTTTGGGGCATATGATTTTTCTTCCATGTTTCGTACACCCCTACCTGCAACTGAAGAGGATGTTGATCTCCATAATCACCCATAATATGAACGTCGATCCCGGCAGAAATATACCCCTAGGACGACACCATCAAACCATCAATTTTAAGGGTTTCTTGTAATTTAAATATTACAAAGGTTGTACTTTTTTATGCTAAAAAAATATAAATCAAGAAAAAGACAATCATTGTATTTATTTAATTAGACTTTTTTATTCTAAAAAAATAAATAAAGAAAAAGACAATCATTGTATTTATTTAATTAGATTAATTGCAACATTAAAACTTGGAACAAACTTCGTGGTCATAAATTAGATTAATTGCAACATTACAACATTAAAACTTGGAACAAAATTTGTAATATAAATTTTGTAATATAAATTAAATACATTACAACATTAAAAATCAGATTACATAAGCTCAATTCCTACCCGATCGTGACGATTTTCCAGTATGGTAGTTTCATTGTAGGCATTTACTCCGGTTATGACCAGCTAATCTACATAATTTACAACGTTTACCGTCAGATTTCTCCCTAATGTCCATTTCATTATGGATTCTGGATGAATGGGGACGACCTTTTTTATTCCTATGCAACCCTTTGTCTGGAACAAGCTCGAAAGTCGTCGGAGGCACCTCCCACGTAGATAGGTCAAGTAGGACAGGGAACTCATTCTCCCAGACACGCAACGTGTGCTTGAGGGTGTACACATCATCGACAAATTGTTCAACATTAAGTGAGACTTGAGCACACGCTGCCACGACATGCGCAAATAGATAATGAAGTGTTTGGAACTTCCTGCAATCGCATCGTCTGTTTCGGAGATTAACTCCATAGGATCTAGGTGGTATACCGGGTCAACGACTGATGGTCTCCATAACTCGAAACGTTTCAAAACATCATGAATATACTTCACTCATCGACCTCGTAATCTGATGGTTTGCAGCCATTGCATCCCTGACCTTTTCGACAAACACGTATCTTGCCTCCATCTAGTTGACTTGTTGTTGACCCTTCCTGGCATCAAGGAAGCCAACCTGTAAAATGTTACCATGAAGATAGATGAAATCGAAAGATGTCGTGTTTTTAACAACGCAACGTTGATCCTCTCCACCAAGTTTATGGTCATTTGACCATAACGAAAGCCCTTGTCAAAACTTTAAGCCCATTGCTCTGGCTCCATGGTAACCAATCACTGTCAGAAAGATATGTTCGTTTGACCCTCCATGTCATTCTCAAGTCGAGTCATTCTTTGGCGAAAAATATGTGGCTCTAGCTCGTGTGCTGTATATGTATTAAGAAAACATAAGTTACAGTATTACCCTCAAATATTAAAACTTATATTGAAATGATAAGGTTATCTTTTACCTATTCCCACAACTTGTCTCCGTCAGTCTGTATTCTTATGATCTCGATGGAAGTTGGCTGCGATGTGTCGGATGTAGTAAACGGATCTCCATGGCACAACGAAACACCTAATGGCGACAATTAATCATTTCCCTTTATCGGAGATGATGCAAATATTATCATTGCTGATAACATACCTTCGTAGGTTGGTAAGGGAGGATTTCCACGATTCTATGTTCTCCTTATCTACGACAGAAAATGCTATTGAGAGCACGTTCTTGTTACCGTATTGAGCAATCGCAAGAAGTAGGATCTATTTATATTTTCCATATAGCCAGGTCCCATCTACTTGCATAAATGACTTGAAGTGGGGAAATACGCGCACACATGGATCAAACGTCTAGAACGTTAATGAAAAATTGTTTTTCCTGGTTGTAGTTGGTCATTCGAGTCGTAATAAATTCATGCTTGTAACTTAATGATAGTCCTCACTACGTACTCCCGCATAGCAGCTATCCATCCCTATAGCTTATTATACGAAGCATTGTAATCCCTATATAATTGCTCCATTTCCATCTGTTTAGCTATCCACGCCTTTCAGTATGATACTCGATACTGGAATTGTGTCTGTATTTTAGCAATTAGTACCGAAACTTTAATGGCCAGCATGTCATTGACCATTGGCATGATACACATACAGATAGTTTTGGAATCAAGTTTTCGATGATTTTCTGTCATGCATGTTGATGTGCATGTGTGAGGCCCAACAAATTTTTGTATCTCCCACATATGCGAATTTTGAATAAATTAGCTCGTACCCGCCAATTGCAGCCTTCCGCCGACTTTCAACACTCTCCAATATACAATGTCTGTTTAGACATTGTGACTTTATAGTCCACTGATATATTCATGCTATACCATTTAATAGCAAATATGCACTCTTCCTTACTTTCAAATCTCTGGCCTACAAACAACTTCTCAGGATCAGAATCTACAGTCAGCCAGTGAGAAGGTGGTATTTCAAGGTATTCCAGGAACTCGGCTACGTGCGCTTCGTCGGGGTCTATAAGCGACATGTGTGGCCCAGGATTATTGTGCATCACAATATGTCGAATCTGGTTCTCCACTGAAGAGGCGTTAATGGTTCCATCATCATTCACGCCTTCGTCGTCAATATCATTTGGGACCTTGCCCACATCGGGATCATTATCACTATCGACCTCTTGATCATAAGGATCACTACTATCGTATCCATCATCACCAACCACATTAAGATCGATATCAATCTCGTGTATAGTCGATTCACTATCAACGTACGATATTGAAGCCACCATACACGGTTCTTCAGCTCCATGTTCTTCACCAGATGCAATGAGATCTTTAATTGGCTCCACACCAGCTAAGTCAACAAATAACTAAATCGGTGCATTTTGGTTACTCCGATTCACACAATAAAGAGTGACCATTGTCTCCACGTTTTCATTATCTACAAGTTCTATTTGGGTGAATTTGATGGTATTTGTCGAAACTGGAAGCTTGTAGAAAAGTTTCAAGATCCTTATCCCACAACTTCTAACAATTTTTGTGCTAATCATTTCCTTCATATCATTGAACGAGAAATTTCTATTAAATCTCACTGCTATTTGTTGCCGACATTCAAATATACATCAAATGGTTGTTGTCAAGATGATTCCATCGAAATAAACACATACGAAAAACTGATTATCCAAATTCAATACTCAATCTGTTAAAAGATAAACAAAAATTCTCAAAACAATTTCTATTTTTTTTCTGTTGTTATCACTAACTAAAAAATACTTTATAATATCCATTGACATAAAAACTTTCAAATATATTAAAAAAATTAAGACATAACATTCGCTATAAACACATAATTAGTCTAAACACAAAACTTACTGACAAATCACAATAAACAAAATAACTTTAAAACAAAACATAAAAATAACATTAAACAAACTATATAATACTAACAAAATAATTTTTTTCTTATCATAATCTATTCTATTTGAAAATAACAATAAAAATAATTATACATTTTCTTTCTTTCTTCTATTCTCCCTATATTCTTCTGTTATTTTTTTTACTGATGCTTTAAAATAGAGCCAGATGAGTGGGTGCTGCCTATGGGGATGGTGTGATCGGTGCAGCGAATGGGGAAGGCGTGCTGGTGTCGCCTCTTCCCTAGGCGTGCTGTCTCATCAATTTTTTTATCAGTTTTATTTATTATTATTTTTTCATTAGATTTTTTTTACTGACACATGAGTCAAAACTAGGGTGGTGCCGCCTATGCACCACCCTCCACCACTTGAAATGTATAATTTTGGTACATAATTTTTGTAACATGTCATTCTGGTATTTTTTTAATTTTATATTATTTTAGTACAAAATCCCAAATTAAGGCATATAGGGTTTTTTTTAATTAATTAGGCGTTTAGGTTGGTTTTAAAATTAATTAGGGAAATAGGCTGATTTAAATGGAAGCACGTCTAGCTAAGCGCGCTTTCTAGTAACGGTAAAAAATAACGGCTTTTTGAATTTTACCGCACCAATAGTAAAAAAAACTTCCAATGGTTACTTTTTTTTACCCTATAAATACTCCCAAATTTTTTTTTTATTTACATCCATCTCTCAACTCTCTCAAAACTTCTCAACTCTCTCGTTTCAAAGTTTTCAATATTTTAATTTAAAAATATTATTTTCTAATTATCATGTTTTTCTTCGTTTAAATCAAGTTCCCACGAATGGCTGCATTTCTAATCCGCTTCGATGACAAGCATATTTTCGCCACTCAATTAGCAATGGTAAGTCGAAAATTTAAATTTTGTTAATTTAAATAATATTGTTTTAAAAAAAATTAAATTGTTTTTATTGTGTAAATAGGCAGATAATCGTGTTCTAGAAGGCTTTATTCATAATATGGGAAAGCCTGTGATTCTTGAAATTCGTGCCACTTACAAGCGGTTAGAATCTTACATGCGTCTCATATGTCCAAGGGCTGCAAACTTGATTTAGCACTAATCAGCGTGTTGGTGGAAAGATGGGGCCCCGAAACAAATACTTTCTACCTTCCATGCTGTGAGTGTACAATCACACTCGAAGACATAACGCTACAACTCGGTCTTCCAGTAGATGGGTTAGTCATCACGGGGTCAGTGATTGTTCCGGGCAAAGTAAGCCTTTGTCAATCACTGTTGGGGAAGGACTCGAACAAGTTTAAAGGTGGTTAGATATCATTGAACTAGTTGAAGGATAATTTCAACAAGCTCCCTGAATACCCTTAAGATTGAACGAAGGAGGTCATAGTATAATACGCTCGAGCATATATCGTGAGATTAATTAGGGGCATTTTAATGCCCGACAAATCTCAAAATTTGGTGCACTGAGAAAAATGGCTCACGAATGGGTAAGGATTGCATCCTACGATCCCACAACCTCAATGTGCTCCCCATGTCACACCGTCCAGTCATTATTGTTCTTCCCTGCATGTCCACATTGTGCATGTTTTTTAAGTCTCAAAGTGGCGGCAAAATTCGTTGCCTCCACCCGAACTGTCGCAACACCTGGTTCCGTTCGTGCATTTCCACCGTTGTGTACACTACCAATAGCACATTAGCGTCCTACATTTGTCGAATTTCTAACATGCAATATATAACATCGATGTTGGCGTACAACATCCATTCAAATTGAAAAGCAAAACTATAAATATTGTTATGTATGAATTTATTTTAACGAAATATTATATAATTAATATAAGTTCTAAAGAATAAGTAACTAACCTCGGCTTCTTAGCGTTGATCTAACAACAACCTAATATCTTCTAACTCATCGGGCAGTCCCACGTAGCTCAGCCTATGGTTCTACTTGTGCAAGAGATATGTTAGTTGAAACGTATAATAAAAAAATTACTATGCGAACTATGTATTTGTTAATAAATGATTGATGTGATCACAGTCACATCATGTTACGATGTAGTTAGAAGATGTTAGGATTGACTTAAGCACAAGGGGCCTAAGTACAAAATGAAATATCTCACGGGCCTGAATGATTATTGGACCAACATTTTTAAGGACTTTTTAATTTAATTAAGTTTTATTCATTTAATAAGTTTGCATGTTTAATTATGACTTGCATTATGTGTTTGCATCTTTAATTATGACTTGCATTATGCATTCCGCATTTAATTAAGTCATGCATTAAAGCATCTCATATGTTCATAAAGTATGTGTTTTAATTATGTCATGTATTAAGTAACTTCTAGGTCAATTAAGTTGCATCTTAAATTATGTCATGCATTATGTAACTCATTTGTTCATTTAGTTTGCATTTTAATTAAACCATGCATTTAAGCATCTTATTTGTTACTTATGTTTAAGCATGAGTTATTTCATAAGTGTGTGAAGTGTGTCTTTTGTTTTAACTATCAATATTTAATACATAAGTTATAGTGTGTTTATTTTCATAAATAAATATGTGTGTCTCTAGTTAATTGACAAGTTGAATAAGAATGCGAAAAGTTTGCAAATTTTAATGTATCTTAAATTAATTAATTGTGTGTTCAATTGTTTGTCCTAGGAAAATACAAAACGCTAGTAACATATTTTAAAGCTACAATAGGGCTGTTCGTTTGCGAAGAAGAACCAAATGTTGTCACATTCAAATGGGTTTCAGTTTTAACATAAAAGAGTGTGCATTTGGTCACTTAATTGATGGTTCATAAAGGGAACGTTTTTGGTGGATAATGAAGCACTTAAAGCTCATTGTAGTGGTTGTTCAAATGGTGATTCTTCATAGAATCAATGACTCTTCAAGTTTGGATGGTTTCAAGTATTCAAAAGTTTATTATGGTGGCTGTTCAAATGGACCAAGGAAGACTTTTCAAATTTGATCGGTTTTTGTGCCTTTAAAGCTCATTATTATGTCATTTTAAGAGGTCTTTACACGTCTTTTGACATTCGATTTTAAGGTAGATAAAAGGGACACCAAACAACATATTAAGGGAACATTAAGTCATCAACAAGTGAAGAGACATGCCTTTTCAACAACACATGAATCAAGTGAAAAGACATGACTCATCGGCTGCCCAACATAAGTTAAATCGAATTTAAATACTTGTATTAACAACCAGTTAAATGCTGAATTTGAAATGTCCTTTATAGGTATTTGAATAGTTATGTTAGGCCTATAAATAACTTGTAAGAGGACACTATTTTGGTTAGACTACTTTGAATGTAAAATTGATTAGTAAGATATCTCTCTTGAGTTCTTAAGAACATACAAACTGACGTTATCAAGGCTTTTTACTTTGTCGCGTTCTTTTTTTTTCTTATACTTTCGGTTCTTGTTTCTTTCATAATAATGAGTTAGAATCTATTTAAATTTAATTACTATTTCCAATTGTTCATCGTATAGAAAATGGGTCCCATTCTATAGCGTTGGTTATCTTCTAATACAAGTTCTTGAATCAAGGATTCCTATCTTATTTTCTTTCGTAACAAGTACCTGTTTAGAAATGGTTGGGCAATCGAGTGACTTGTAATTTCTAAATCGATTCTGAGCTCACATCAATGATATTTATCTCGCCACCATCGATAACATATATGGGTTGGTCACATTGGGATGTAGAAATGGTAGCCGCCACCAGGCCAACGACTGCAATAGGAGCAGACAAACACCGATTGGAGCTGCCCTTGGTATCGTGGCCCGACACATCTCCTGATATAACAAGGACAATACAGAAAATCCTCAACTTAGTTTCCCGCAGTCATTGAAGTCCACTAGATGTAGTAGTCACCTTATGTGCATCAAATTTCGAGATCTTTCGAGCATTAAAATGCCCCCAATTAACCTCATGATGTATACTCGGGTGTATTATGCTATGACAAAGTTACTACAATCCAGAAATTTCTTGTGAAAAAATTGGCATGTGTATCTTTTTTTTAAATATCTATTTTTTAATATTTTACTATACCATTATAGAACACTTGTCAATCCTGTAACTCTGCCGGTGGAGTCTAAAAATTTCATTGGCAATGCACTAATATTTTCTCTTTTAATTTTTATCATTTTAACCAAAGCCTATCTGTTTATATATATTATCCATATTAAAAAAATTCATAAAAAGTTCATAATTTTTTTAAAAATATTATCCATCTTAGTGATGAAGTACATATCGACTGTTATGTAGATTGCCACATTAGTGTTGTTAAAATTTGAAAAATCAATCAACTTTTTCATCAAAAAATTTTTTGACTAAAATTTGAAGGTTAAGGGCCAAAATTATCTAAATAAAAGAATTAGAGCCAAATTGACAAAAAAACAAAGGTAAACATTGGAGACTAAATTTATCATTATGCCAATATATTATTTTGTCTAATTATGCTCCCAATCCATGTACTCTTTAAATATTTGAACTCTTATTTCTACTCTTAGGCATTGAGTCCCTCCATCCTTTTGATTAACTAATTTATGTTTTCATAATATTGGTAAAGGATTATCTTAAAATTAAATTATGTTACTTCTTTTAAATAAAAAAAAATCTCTCATGGTCAGTTTAAAGCTACTTGAAAGTCATGTAAGCAAAGAAAGAAAGAAAGAAAATGAAGTGACTTTCACTCTACTTTTTTGAAATAGAATCGAAATGATAAGGAACAACGGATCAAGATCTCATTCAAGTTGTTCAATACGAGGGGATTTAGATCTTTCCTTAAAAGAAGAAGCCAAACAAATTTAGATAAACAAAGAAAATGAAAACAATTAAAAGAAGAAATTCAAGAATAAAAAAATAAAGATTCAAAACAATGAATAAATAAAATGAAAATTTAAAGATAAAAGATGGATCAAATAAACCGATGGATATGGATAAAAGATAATTGTCCAATTAAACCTTTTGATATATAAACCCCAACAAATTCAACTAATGGCTCTAATCAACTCTTAAATAAATAATCATTGGCAAATTGAAGGATACATAATTGATTCTCATGACTTATTGAAGAAAATCGAGAAGAAAAAACCACTTCTAAAACTTATAAAAAGGCAATCCTGCACGAAAAAAAATTAACTCCAAAAGTTGAAAAATTTATTATTGAATGAATGTCTTTAATGACTATTGAAGAGAACTTGATATAGGCTTGCTAATTACATCTGTTAGAATTAAGTGACCTGAATCCTTCTTTAAATAAAATACAATGGTAAAATAAAATAAAAGTAAAATTCAAATAGAACTACACTTATTTTATTTTATTTTAGAATAAGGTTTTTTAAATCTTATTAAACGCCATCTATTTGATATTGATTTGAATAAGGTGTTTTAACCTTACTACACTCCTATTAGAATATGGTTTTACAAGCCTATAAATAGACATAGTCTACTACACTTGTAATCATTCGAATTCGACATAGTGAATTATCTTCTCATCTGCCCGTGATTTTTTTTCGAAAGGGTTTCTACGTAAAATATGCATGTTCTTTATTTTTTCCCTTTTTTTTACCGACATTCTATTTTTACAAATTGGTATCTGAGCTTCCAGATTGTTCATCTCAATTAAGGTAATAGCATCTTTGAAGTATGAAATTTTGCTGTTGGATCACAACATCAGATTAACGTTGTGGCAAATAAAGATGAAGGCAAGTCTTGCACAGATGGGCTTAGAGGAAGCCCTGCTAGGGGTAGATAAGATGCATTTGGCATTGATGGAGGAAGAGAAGAAGCGCAATGATCGAAAAGCGTTAACACAGATACATCTACATTTGTATAACTAAATTTTGTAGGATGTGATGAAGGAGAAGACCGCCGCTGGATTATGGAAGAGGCTGGAACAAATATGTATGTCGAAAACTCTAACCAGCAAGCTATATATGAAGCAGCGTCTTTATGCTTATCGTTTAGAGGAAGGTGCGTTTGTACACGAACACTTAACAGTGTTTAAAGAAATTCTCTCAAACTTGGAGGCCATGGAGGTTCAATATGATAAGGAATATCTAGGCTTGATTCTACTTTGTTCATTGCCCCCGTCTTATTCAACCTTTAGAGACACGATTTTATATAACCGCGAGTCTCTCACAGTTGATGAGGTTTATAATTCTTTAACCTTGTATAATAAGATGAAGCATCTTGTGGTTAAAATCGACTCTCAGGGAGAGTGTCTCATTGTTCGTAGGAAACAAGATCGAAATACTGATGATGATCCAGGAAGAACACAGGAATAGAATCCTCGCGGTAAATCTAAGGGTAGATCGAAGTCTTCAAACAGAGGTAAAACTTGTAACTTTTGTAAGAAGAAAGGGCACATGAAATCTGAGTGCTATAAGCTATAGAACAAGATAAAAAAGGAGGTTGCGAATTAAAAGGGAAAACAACCAGAAAATTCTGGTGAAGCTGGTATTCTAGAAGACTACAATGATAGTAAACTTTTAGTCGCTTCTGTTAACAATTCTAAAGTGAGCAATGAGCGTATCCTTGATTCGGGCTGTACCTTCCACATGAGTCTTAATCGGGATTGGTTTACAACTTATGAAATAGTGTCTGAAGGTGTTGCTTTGATGGGAAATAATACTTCGTGTAAAATCACAGGTGTTAGAACAATTAAAGTTAAGATATTTGATAGAGTTGTCAGAACACTTCGTGATGTACGACATATTTCAGAATTGAAAAGAAATTTAATTTTGATTGAGTACTCTTGATTTAAAAGGGTACAAATATACAATTGAAAGTAGGGTTTTGAAGATTTTCAAAGGTTCCCTCGTTGTGATGAAAAGGCAGAGAAAGAATGCCAATTTATATGTTCTACAGGGTTCTACTATTATTGGTAATGCAGTTGTCACTTCCTCTTCCTTGTCAGATGATGATATTACTAAACTTTGGCATATGCACCTAGGGCATATAAGTGAGAATGACATGACAGAATTGAGCAAAAGAGGACTTCTTGATGGGCAAGGAATTTGCAAACTGAAGTTCTGTGAGCACTGCGTTTTTGAGAAGCAAAAGATAGTTCGATTCACCAAAGGAATCCATAACATGAAGGGAACATTGGAGTATATTCATTCTAATTTGTTAGGTCCATCCGGAGTGCTTTCGAGAGGTGAAGCTAATTATATGCTAACTTTTATTGATGATTTTTCCAAAAAAGTTTGGGCATTCTTCTTGAAGCAGAAAAGCGATGTGCTTTCTGCATTTAAGTCTTAGAAAACTATTATTGAAAAACAGACGAGAAAACAAATAAAATACTTTCGCACAGACAATGACTTAGAGTTCTGTTCTGATGAGTTTAATAAGTTATGCAAGTTAGAACGGATTGTCAGACACTTGACAGTTCATCATACTCCACAGCAAAACGACATTGTAGAACGAATGAATAGAACAATCATAGGGAAGTTTTGATGTATGTTTTCAAATCCAACTTAAGAAAGTTGTTTTGGGCCGAAGCAGCCTCTACTACATGTTTTTTGATCAACCGATCTCTATCCATTTCCATTGAGAAAAAGACTCCACAAGAGGTATGGTTTGGTAATCCTGTTGACTATTCTGATTTAAAGATCTTTGGGTGTCCTACGTATGCTCATGTTGATAAAGGAAAATTGGAATTGAGATCCATTAAATGTGTCTTGAAAATAAAAAAGTTGTGATTAGCAGAGATGTTGTTTTTGATAAAACTGTTATGCTACCTAACTTATCTCTTAAAGACTCTTCCAATAAAAAGAATCAAAAGCAGGTGGAGCATTAGATTAATCTAGAATCTACAACAGAGTTGACTCCTTAAGCCAGTACAAAAATTCAAAATAGAGTTGCTTCTTTACCACAATACTCTATCGCCAAAAACAGAACTAGAAAAGAAATTAAACAGTCAAAGAAGTATGTCGAGGTTGATCTAGTTACTTATGATTTAAATGTGGTTGAAGATATAGATGCAAACCAAGAGCCATCTAATTATTCTGAGGCGGTTAGCTATGAAGACTCAGAAAAGTGGATGTTTGCTATGCAAGAAAAGATAAAATAACTCCACAAAAAAAAAACATGAGATCTTGTGAAACTTCCTAAAAGTAAAAAGGCTGGTCATTGTAAATGGGTGTTTAAAAAGAAAGAAGCAACTCTAGGAGTTGAAGAACCAGATATAAAGCAAGGCCTGTTACAAAGAGTTACAGTCAAATTCCAGGAATGGACTTTACAGATGTGTTCTCCTCAGTTGTGAAGCATAGTTTGATTCAAGTTTTGCTTGGTATTATGGCCATACATGATTTGGAGCTTGAGCAATTAGATGTAAAAACTGCAGTTTTGCTTAAAGAATTTGAAGAGGATATTTACATGCAACAATTAGAGGGTTGTATAGTCTCAAAAAAAGAGGACTATGTTTGCTTGCTGAAAAAGTCCATTTATGATTTGAAACAGCCACCAAAAATATGGTACAAGAAGTTTGATCCCTTTATGACTTCTCATGATTTCAAAAGAAGTAGCTTTGACAGTTGTGTTTACTTTAAGAAAAACAATGATGGTTCTTTTGTGTATCTACTCCTTTATGTTGATTATATGTTGATAGCAGTAAATGATAAAGAAGAGATAAGAAAGGTCAAAACCTAACTAAGTGAAGAATTTGAGATGAAAGATTTGGGACTAGCAAAGAAGATACTTGGTATGGAGATTCTTAGAGATAGAAAATCAAGTAAATTGTAACTAAGTCAGAAGAGGTACATTGAGAAAGTTCTTTATAGGTTCAATATGCAGAGTGCTAGGCCTGTTAGTACGCCAGATTTATCATATGCAGTTAGTGCAGTTAGCAGATACATGGCAAATCCCTGTAAAGAATATTGGAAAGCAGTTTAGTCATTTTAAGATACTTATGAGGTACTACTGATGTTTGCTTACAGTTTGGAAGAACTAGAGATGGAGTCATTAGGTATGTTGATGCTGATTTTACTAGAGACCTTGATAGAAGAAGATCTATTACAGGTTATGTCTTTACAATCGGAGGTTGTGCAATCAGTTGGAAAGCCACTTTGCAAACTACAGTCATTTTGTCTACCATTGAAGCTGAGTACATGACGATTACTAAGGCTTGTAAAGAAGCTATTTGGTTGAAGGGACTCTTTAGTAAACTCAATGAAGACCTTAAATTAGTATAGTATTTTGTGACAGTCAAAGTGCCATCTTCCTTACAAAAGATCAAATGTTTCATGGGAGAACAAAACACATTGATGTTCGATATCATTTTGTTCGTGATATTATTGCTCGTGGTGATATTGTTGTGAGCAAAATTAGTTCTCATGAAAATCTTGCAGATATGATGACTAAGTCACTTCCTATAACCAAGTTTAAGCATTGTTTAGACTTGGTTAGTGTTCATTGTTGAAGTTAAACCCTTAAGGGGTTTTATGGAAGAGGTGGAGAACTTGTTCATTGAGAGCTCGTAATGAAGAACTTGTTCATTGAGAATTCATTTCAAGGTGGAGATTGTTAGAATTAAGTGACCCGAATCCTTATTTAAATAAAATACAGTGGTAAAATAAAGTAAAAGTAAAGTCCATAGAGAACTACACTTATTTTATTTTAGAAAAAGGTTTTTTAAACCTTATTAAACTCCATCTATTTGATCTTGATTCGAATAAGATGTTTCAATCTTACTACACTTTTATTAAAATATGGTTTTACAAGTCTATAAATAGACATAGTCTACTCCTCTTGTAATCATTCGAATTCAACATAGTGAATTATCTTCTCATCTGCCCGTGGTTTTTTCCTAAAAGGGTTTCTACGTAAAATCTGTGTGTTCTTTATTTTTCTCTCTCTTTTTCTTTGCGATACATTGTCATTACCGGCGTTCTATTTTTACAACATCCAAATAAAATAATAAAGTATAATAAAACTCTAATTAATCTAAACAACAAGTAGTTTTAGTAAAACTAAACTTTCTTGTTGACTAAGAAACATAAAACTCTAGGATTAAAATTGCACCACTCTAAGTCTGCTACCCTAGCACGCATTTATTTGCTGAAACTAGCAAGATTTTGTTTTTTTAGGTTTTCTTGTTTTTCTTCGTATTGTTCCTTTTTTAGTGCTGACGGGCACTACTTTTTTTTCATCTTATACTTATTGTTTCTTTTCTTTGTCTGTCCTATGCTATTGACTCATGGAAAAAGAGTTGGAAGATTTATCGCTAGATGATGAAGAAGAAGAAATTTTGAAGGCACAGTTGGTTCCTAATTCTGTACCTAAGGCTGCTGATTTATGTTTGATTGGGTGTTTTTGGACAGCAAGTGTTATTCACTTTGCAGCAACGAGAAGCAAGATGGCAAATTTATGGCATTCAGTTATGGAGGTCTAGATTTTAGATTTAGGGGAGAAAAGGTTTATGTCCAAGTTTTTTTTATAGAATGGATCTGGAGAGAGTCATAAAAGGTTTTCGATGGACCTTTAACAATCACCTCTTGATGCTATATCGTCTTGGCTAGGGAGAAGATCCATTGAGAGTGCCACTAATTCTTGCGGCTTTTTGGGTTCAAATTTATGGAGTTCCCCTAGGTTTTTTCACTGAGGCATTGGCATGTCAATTAGGGGGTTTTTTAGGGACTTTTTTGGAGTTTGATGGTTCCAATTTGGGAAAAAGGTTTTGTAATTATTTACAAATGAAGGTACAATTGGATGTTAGATAACCTCTTAAAAGAAAGAAAAAAGTGATGTTTTTCGCTGGAGCCTGTTCTTATGTCAATTTTAAGTATGAACGTTTGACTCTGTTTTGTTTCTTCTGTGGACAGTTAGGGCATAATGACTCTTTCTGTCTAGCTAAAATGACATTGGGGTTTTAAGTAGCTGAGATGTATTGGAAGAGCTTTTATAATGAGTAGTGTATGGTTACGAGAAGATGGGGAAGGGGTGAAATTGGGTACTACTTTTAAGGGTAATAATTTGGACATAAGCATTGATCCTATGTTGGGTGTAAATCTGAAAGGGGATAGGGTTTTTTAAAAATACGAGGACAATCAATAATGGATCATGATGCGGAAGATAGTGTGATTGAAGGGGGAATGGAAAGAAGAGACCTAAATGGGAGGACGATAAATCTGCTAATAGTGATGGAAAGGGTTCTTCGGTAGTTAGGAATAGGAGTGTTGTGAAATAACCATTTTATATCGGCGGTTGACAAGGGGAAAGCTGACCAGTCGCAATGAAAATTATAAGCTGAAATGTTTGTGGGTTGGGGAGTTTATGAACTGTAAGAAGACTTCAGCACAAGTTGAAAAGGCATAATCCCTAAGTAGTCTTCTTTATGGAGACTAAGATTTGTAAAATATAGATGGAATGTGTGAGAAGAAGTTGTGGTTTTTGGAATGGTATTGTTGTCTCTGCTGTTGGTTCAAAAGGAGGTCTTTGTTTGGCTTGGAAAGGTGATATTACAATTAATCTCAAAATTTTTTCTTTTTGCCATATTGACATCGAAGTGTTTCTTATGTGATGGGAAATCATTAAAGGCTTACTGGTTTTTATGGTTTGTCGTATGCATAAAACAGAACTAATTCGTGGAGGTTGCTGAGAGATTTGGGTTGCGCTCAAGATCTCCCATGGTTAGTATGCGGTGATTTTAATGAGATATTGTATGCTTCTAAGAAATTTGGGGTTGTCGAGAGATGAAAAGAGAATGGAGGCTTTTAGAGGTACTTTTGAGGAATATCAACTATTATATGTGGGTTATTCTAGGGTTTGGTTCACATGGGAAAGAGGGAATTTACCATAAAACAATATTCGAAAACGTCTTGACAGAGGAATGACGAATGCTAATTGGATGTCTGTGTTCCCCAATGCATTGGTTAAGCATCTCCCTCACTTCTTTTCTGATCATTGTCTACTTCTTATTCGTACGACTCAATTTGGAAATAGGCGCATAAGCAGCAGACTTCGTTTCGAGTCATGGTGGGTATAGATTAGACTTAGTAGGGAAGGTATTTAGGAAAACTTGTCGCATAAATTAGAAGATTTAAGTCATGGAGAAAGAAATGATAAGACTTTGGCGAAGTTTATTGATACAAAGGTATTGTTGAAGTTCGAGATCGAAAAAGATGAGATGTATTGGGAGCAAAGAGCTCGTGTTAATTGGCTAAAATTGGGGGATAAAAATACATCTTTTTTCCAGAAGCATGCATCTCAACATAGAAGTAGAAACTCTATTTGATGTTTGCAATATAAGGATGAGAGGGTTACAAACGATAAAAGTATTATGGAGGAGTTAGCTCGTAATTATTTTCAAAAGATTTTTTCGTCTAATGGTATAGACGATTCGGTTCATTTATTGTCTGGAATTAAGATATGTGTTACTAGTGATGATAATTTGAAACTCACGTCAATATACACAAAGGAGGAAGTGTGGTTGGCACTAAAGGGGATGGCGCCCACTAAGGCATTTGGGGAAGATGGCCTTCCGGCTTTGTTCTTTTAAAAATGTTGGCACATAATTGGAGAGGAAGTTACGACTTTCTATTTGAATATTCTCAATGAAGGTATGGATGTTGATTCTTTGAATGTTACTAATATTGTTTTAATTCCAAAAGTCCCCCATCCTGCGAATTTAGGGAATTTTAGGCCTATTAGTTTATGCAATGTACTTTATAATGATCGCAAATATGATAGTTAATCATCTTAAAGAAGTTCTTGAAGCATGTATTGATAGTGCTTAGAGTACTTTTGTTCTTGGTAGGCTAATTTCTGATAATGTGTTGTTAGCATATGAAATTCTACATACCTTTCGACAAAAGAGAATGGGGAAAAAAGATTTATGGCTATTAAACTTGACATGTGTAAGGCTTATGATAGGGTCAAATGGTAATATTTTCGGGATATGTTGATCCGTATAGGTTTTGACTTGGCATGGATTTCAACTGTTATGAAATGTGTTTCTTCTGTGTCTTATTTTGTTATTGTTAATGGAAATGTTGGGAAGATCTTTAAACCTACTAGGGTAATCAGACAAGGTGACCTTTTAAGCCCGTTTCTATTCTTAATCTGCAGCGATGGATGATCTGCTCTTTTGAGATTGGCAATGAGAAATGGGCTAATAAGAGGAGCTAAAGCTAGTAGGAGTGGCCCTCAAATCTCCTATTTACTATTCATTGATGATTGCATGATGTTTGGTGAGGCAAATGTTAAAGGGGCTCAAATGCTGAAATCAATACTAGGGGACTATGAAAGAAGTTCTGGTCAATGTGTTAATTTCGAAAAGTCTATAGTTTTTTATAGCTCCAATACCTTAGAGGTTGACAGACGACCGGTTTCTTGCATTTTAGGGGTGAGAAGTTCAAATAATCTTGAAAGGCATTTTGGGTTACCCAATATGGTAGGTAGAAGCAAAAAACTTTCCTTTCAAAATATTAAGGATAATTTTCTCAAACGAATTAAAAGTTAATGTGTTCGATTTTTGTCTCAAAGAAGGAAAGAGGTCTTTATTAAATATGTTTTGTAGGCTATTCCGACTTATTCAATGGCACGTTTCTTACTCCCAAAAACGCTTTGTGGTGATTTGGAAAGAATTATGGCCAAGTTCTAATGGCAAAAAGGTTATGGTAAGAGAGGGATTCATTGGTGTGGTTGGGATCAACTATACGAGTTCAAAGAAAATGGCCGAATGGGTTTTTGAAGTCTTTCTATATTGCCTTATTAGAGAGAAAAGGGTGGCGTTTAATGAATTATCCAAATTTCCTTTTAGCGCGTATTTTAAAAGCCAAGTATTATCCATTTACAAATTTTCTTAATGCAAGATTAAGGAGTCTACCTTGATATTCCTGGAAAAGCATATGGCAGCAAGAGATCTTATTTGTAAGGGGCTGGGGTGGAGGGTTAGATCGGGCCAGTATATTTCCATAAGGGAAGATATATGGCTACCAAAACCTATAGGGAGCAGATTAAATGTCAACATTAATAAGGAGGTGAGGTTAGTGTTAGATCTTATTGATGCACATTCTAGAGAGTGGAAAGTTGACCTTATTTTCAGTATCTTCCCTATGAATCTTGCAAGCAGAATATTACAAATTCCCTTGGCAAGGGAAGATCATGAGGACATACAGGTTTAGAGTGGTGAGCCTTCTGGAGTGTTCACAGTAAGAAGTACCTATAAACTATTACAGGATGGCCCTAATGTTAATTTTTTACAAACCAACCTACAAGATTTTTACAAGAAACTTTGGAGCTTACATCTTCCCCCAAAAATTAAAACTACAGTTTAGAGAATTTCAAAGAATTACATCCCTACTCTAGCTAATCTTAAACATAAAAGAATAGTGGTGGATGCTGTAATAGCCCGATTTTTCAGTGGTGCCAGAAATAGTAATTTTGAGGCCACCAAATCCAGTGAGTAAGTTCATAAATATTATTATTTAATATTTACGAATCAAATATAGTTTTAAAAAGGTTTTTGATTTGGTAATTTATGTTTTATAACGATTTATTAGGTTCAAGTGGTAAGACCCTAAGGTCAAGTGGTTTTAAAAAATGAGGTATCGAGACCTCATTTCCATAGATCGAGCCGTAAATATTTTTATAAATATTTCTGGAGTGCCATTAAGGTGGTATTAAAGTTTCGTTGAAAAATTTTAACATTTCGATAGTTAATTAATTAAAAAGGACTAAATCATAAAAGATGTAAAATTTAGTCACTATTTGATTTGAGTGATTAAATGGTTTATTGAATAAGAAAAATAGACTTAAATGGTAATTAAACCATTCAAGGGTTGGTGGACGTTAGTGGGCTTTTAAATTGTTAATGTTTGATTTTATTTATAAGGGTAAAATAGTAAATTAATAAATATTTATAATATAACAAAAACATGATAAAAACTCATTATCATCTTCTTCATTTTAAAAGCCACCACTAAAACCCTAAAGGAGAATAAAACATTCGGCCAACTTTGGTTTGGTGATTTGGTAAGCAAACTTTGCCCCTTTTTAATAATTTTTATGTTTTTAAGATCATTGTAATTACGTCCAGCTAACTCGTACCTTCGTTTTTGATTTTGTTAAAAATTTTGGATGTTTCCATTGATAAGTATTAGATTTTTTTATGAATAACATGGATTTGGATCTTTGATTTTGTTGTGTGATAATTTTGTAAAGTGATTTTTGTTAAATATTAATTTTAGAATTAAATTGTGAAAATGTCAAAATATTAGGGTTTGATAGTGAATTTTAGGTTTATTAGGGGCTGTATGAGGGCATAGAATATTTGGATAGATTATTGATTTGAGAAAATTAGTTAGTTTGATAGATTAACTAATTAAGGATTAAATTATAAAAATTGTTGTAATGCCCAAAATTTCCTTAATTTTGGCTTTTGTGATTTGTTGTGCACAAAAACATCTGAATATGTTTCTGCAAAAAATTGACAAAAATATTTGTTTGCTTAAGTGGTTAAGTGTACTAGGTGTGTGGAAGGTCCCAAGTTCAAGCCTTTTGTTTGGCAAAATTTTGGGTTTTTAATTTGAATAAAGTCTTACTCTTGTTCAGTAGGCTTATAAGAGTTTATATGTAAAAGCATATCAAAATGAGCTTGCTGGTCTGGTGGTTAATAGGTGTGTTAGGGTGCAAGAGGTCTTATGTTTGCGTCTGAACTGAGGTATTATTTTTGCTGCTAATACCGTGGGAGTAGTTGAGTTGGTTTGGGATACCGGGTAGTTGCAACAGATGTACTTTCCTTCATTTTATTATCGATTTTTTGTCCTTTTCCATCGTCATTGCTTATTCCTGCATTTGGCACGAATCCGATAAGTGTAGGGGGTGTGTTAGTTTCGTTTTTGTGAATGATGGGTTATTAAGAGTTTTATTTCTGTTTAGGAGACAATCTAGTTCGGTGGATCATTAACCTGCATTCTTAACAGTGAAAGATTGCCATTATTCGTCATTGGTAAAGTTTTCGTTAGTTTCAGGATTTATCGATACTTAACAATTCGATTTAAGTGACTGAAATTGGACTTTAGATTGACGGTTTCAAGTTTGGAATGGCTCAGGAGTGCTTAGGCATCGAAAATGAACCAGGTGTGTACTTCAATTGCACATAAATCGAGTTTCAGTGAAAGCCGAAAAGCCTACTATCGACGCCACACAGGCATGTGAACTGCCCGTGTGGCAGGACATGGCCGTGTGAGTGACGAACCAAGCCGTGCACGCGTAAAATGAGCACGACAGACACGGCCTGTAAAGTCAGAGAGGCCGTGTACGAGACACAGGCTCAGCCAATTGGGTCGTGTGGGCCACATGGGCGTGTGGACCATACAGGCATGTGGGCCCACACAGGTGAACCACACGGGCGTGTGGGGTTTTGGGCCAAGCTTTGTGATCCACACGGCCAAGGCCAATTTGGGCCGTGTGGGCCATCGACCGTGTCGGTCATGCGGGCGTGTAGGCCCACACGAGCGGGCTACATGGGCGTGTGAGCCCAATTCTCTAATATGAACTGTAAGGTTGCACGGGTCACCCAAGTCGACTGTGGCCTGTCGTAGGGTCAATAAGCGTTACTTAGACCCCTATTCTGTGATATGATATTGAGACGTATGTGCTAGCATGTTATACTTAGCATGTGTATTGATACTGTTCTGAATACGTATGTATGATTTGTTTATCTGCATTATAGCATGCCATTTATGTATGTTACATTGCATTGGGGTGAGATTATTGACGAAGAGAAGAAAGTATCTGAAAGGCTTCTAAGCCTATTATCGGGCAGCTATGCTACATATATCTAATATGTGCCGTTTCACGGTACCTTTATGGTGTGTAGGATTAGATGGGTTGATTTTATCCCCATACTTTGTGTGTAAGGCTGAGTGGGTTGATTTTATCCCCACATGGTGTGTAGGGTTAGACGGAGATGATGTGCATGGTTGGTGGGCATGTTTCTGATATTCTAATCTGATATGCATGCAATACTTATCTGTATGGGCTAAGGCCCAACTGTATCTAATTCTGTTTCTGAGTGGGCTGAGGCCCACACTGTTTCTGCAAAGGGCTCAGGCCCGAAGTACGACTGTATTCTGGTATCTGATTGTATGCATGCTGAACTATGGGGATGTACACACTGAATTTAGGAAAATTCACCCCTTTATTTATTTTATCTGTCAGGTAATCCCTAACAATAGATAGATTGTTGCAGCGGAGGACTCGACGGTGACCACTGCTGTACACTCTGGACTTTATGGTTTCAATCGCTTAAATTGTTATTTTGGGGTATTTTATGTAATTTTGGACTTGGACTGTTTTGAGTTTTAATTTAGGATTTTAAATTGTTATTATTAATTTATAAATTACGACATAACATGTGACAGCCCAAATTTCAATGGTGTCGGAACAGTGATTCGAGATCACTAAATCCGACAAATTGGTATAAAATATTATTAATTTAATGAGTATAAGTTAAATGTGAAGTTAGGGAAATAATTGAAATAGTGAATAGTATTTTAGAAATAAATATTAAATAATTGAGAAGTGAAAACGAGGTATCGAGACCTCAGGATATTAAAACGAGCCATAAATATTTTTATAAATATTTATGGAGTGTTAGTATGTTAGTATTAAAGTTTCGTTAAGAAATTTTAAGGTTTTGATGGTCAATTGAGTAAAAAGGACTGAATTGTAATAAATGCAAAATTTGCTAGAAGGATTAAATAGCTTAAGTGTTAAAAGAAAGAGGATTTAAAGGGAAATTAAGCCTAAAAGTGAATAGGTTGGACGGCAAGGGCAAGAAAATCAGCAGAAAAATAAGGGAAATAAGGGCAAAATTGGAAATTTTATAATTTTAACATATAAAATAAGGACAAAATTGAGAAATCTAGAGATCTCTTCATATTTCTCAGCCAAAACGCCATAGAAGGTCTGGAGAAAGCTGGTTTTTCATATTTTTACATCATGTGAGTTTGATTCTTGCTTTTTCTTGATAATTTTTATGTTTTTATGACTTTTACAACTAGGTCCACTTATAGAATTCATTAGTTTTTGATTTGGTGGGTGAAATTGGAAGTTACCCTAGCTGGTTAAGGGAATTTTATGATGAATTATTATGAAATTTAAGTTCTAATTTCATATTAAGGTGGCTTTATTAAGTGATTTTGATAGAAAATGGTATTTAGGACCTAATTGTGAAAAAGTTGTGAATTAGAGGTTAGTGTTGAAATTCAGAATATAAAAGGTTGTGAAATAGTTTAAAATGATAAAATAAAGTGTTAATTGAGAAAAATTAGTTCAATTGATGGGTGAATTGAGCAGGGACTAAATTGTAAAAAAATAATTATGAGGTGTACTTTATATGTTTAGAATCCTTATTGAGTCTAGTTTTAATAGAAATAAACATCATATTCGTGTGAATTTTGTACAGAGAGAAAAGTGGTTCGAAGTAAGTAGAGGTCAGTCCAGTCAAGATTTGAAACAGGGGTAACTTTAACTAATAAATTGTACTAATTGGCCCAGCCAAAAATTCTAGAAAAAAATTAGTAGATAGATATATGAGTCTAGTTTCAGGAAAAATTTACGGATATTGATTTCGAGTTTCGTAACTCGAGATATGATTTTTTAAGCGACCATGATGCAGAAATACAGTTTGCTGCGAAAATGAAATTAGTTGTTATAAAATTCAAAAAGTGATGAAACAAGTTTGGTAACACCTCAAGCTCGACTCCAGCGACGGTCTCGGGTAAGAGGATGTTACATAACAAATGCATTTTCCTAAACTAAACTAAAGGTTTTCGTATGCATGAACGGTTTTCAAAGCTTCCACGTAAAAGATATGTTTTCAAGCAAATCCACCGATACGTAATTTCTGACTAAGTAAAAGATAATAATCTGAACAAGTTTTTATATTCGAATTGGTTTTCTAAACACTCTCATGTGACATCGCCAGATTCGGCCATAACGTCTAGGTCAGGTTTGGGGTGTTACAATTGTAAAAGTTTGGGGTAATTGTATAAATTTTAAAAATAATAGGGTATTAATTGTAAAATGGATTGGAAATGAAATATATGCTAATAAATGTTTATATTTTAGATCAAGATCCTGTAGATACTCGTGGAAAAGGAAAAATAGTAGAATAGTCCCTGAACTTCTGCAATTACTACAATTCAGTCCAAGTAAGTTCGTACGGTTAAAATTTAACATTTGTATAAATTGATGATTGGTATTATGTATATATTCTATTGTTGGAAATGAATTATTGTTTGAATTATAATATTGAATTGGATATTCGGTTTGAATTGAACACGGGATTTGAGTACATTCGTGATTTGGTGTATGAGTGGAGATGGTATTGGAGGGAGATATCGGCATTTTACCCAAGTAAATCGGGGTGTAGCATTTGTTGCAAACTCTCATGTTCTACTTTCTGTTTGGCGTGATTGGGTGGACCAGCTCTTATAAGCTTCTATTCAGCTTTCAAGCTTCTGTTGGTGTATCCAGGAGGACCAGCTCCTATAAGCTTTTGTTGATGATGTAATCTTATTCGTAAGTCGTTCTTCGAATGGAAAAACCTCGGTAAGATGATTTATTTAATAAATTTGAAAGACATGTTATTTATTTTTGTATTGATTTGAATACAGATGTATTTATCGATTGAAGTTGTGAATGATAGGGATTTGTCATGGATGATTTTTTATTATTTTATTTATTATAGTTAGTTCGGTAAGATTTTTGTTTAACTTGTCGAACTTACTAAGCTTCATTAAGCTTACTTGTGTTGTTTAATGCCATTATAGATTTGCGGAAGGTTGGACGATCGGATCGGTACTCAAGTCACACTATCCAGTTTATCTCGATAGTTTTTGAAATGTTAAATTTGGATTATATGGTATGTATAGGCTCTTATGCTATTTTGGTTAATGTTTGGCTTATATAAATGTTATGAGTGATATTTTGTGCAAATAACTAATTTGCAAAGGGTATGAGAATGAGGTATAGTTGTTATCCTAGTATGTGTGGCTTACATATATTTTATTTGTTGTGGTTTTGGTAACTTTGATAGGTATTTTGATTTGGTATTGTTTGAATGAGTTGATGAATTGAATTAATGTGTATTTTGAGATTAAATTGTATATAATTGTGGTACCAATGAGGGTACATTGGTTAGGCACATATTAGGTTGGTTTTGATGTGTTTTTGACCCGATTAATGTCATTTTGATTTTGTATTTTGGTTATTATTTGAGTTTTTTAAGGTCCAAGCAATTTGATTATGTTTTTATTAATGTATAATTTGAATGATTTATTATTACGTTGTCCTGTAATACTCTACAACCCTATTCCGACAGCAGATACAGGTTAGGGGTGTTATAGATACAACCCATCCGAGGTGTCAAGGAGCTGCTGAGACTATCAATCACGTCTTTCGAGATTGTCCTACAATAGTGGAATCATGGGTAAATTTAAATTTGTATTGGATCGTATCGAATACGATTATTGACAGTTGGGATTAGCTTACTTGGGTTTTCAACAAAGGAACTACTGAGCAATGTAAGCTATTCTGTTATGGCCTCTGGGTAATATGGATGAGTCAAAATTAACTGGTTCATGAAAAGAAATCATCTTCTAGATGGATATCTCAAATTGGATTCTTCGATATAAAGGGGAACAGGATGGTTTAGTTACTATGGTACGTACCAAATTTGGAGAACAGAAATAGTGGAAACTTCCGATTGAGTCATACATCAAGATCAACTTTGACGGTGCGTTTGACCTGCAACAGAACAGGGTGAGATTTTAGCTTCTAAGTCAGTTCTACATTCGTTAGTGTTATCTCCATTTGCAGTACACTTGTGTCCAAGCAGTCTTGTTAAGGACTGGGTATTGAATTGATGGTTATTAAAGGCGATTCTTTAATAGTAATCAAGAAATGTAAGGCAATTTTACTAAATAAATCTAAAATCAAGGCGATTATACGTGACATTCATCAACATTGCGGGTACTTTTAGCATATTTCTTTTTAATTTACCCCAGATCGGCTAATAATCCTACTCATAGCCTAGCAATAGAGAGTTTAAAGAAGGGGGAAGAAGTTTACCTTAATCACGGAGTGCTAGGCTTTGTGCGACGAGTAGAGGAAATGAGAAGGTAATGAAAACCGGATTGATCAGTGTGCATGTTAATTTTTTTAGGTAGTGAAATGCGTAGCAGAAGGGTCTTGAGTTTGTTGGAAACTGCTACTAATTAGTAGCTGAATCTGATAAGGTAGGTCATAAATGCGGTTTCAGTGGATGTCAGCTACAATTGGATTGGATAAGGTTTATTTTTGTAAGGTTTTTTATTTTTCATGTCATTGGGCTGAACCTGGGGTTCTTGTTGGGCTGTCCGTTGGAACTTTTTAATTTAATTTTAGTGAAAATCTAGTCTAAGTTCTATTTCAAAAAAAAAAGGAAATATAAAATTCTTAAACAACTTAAAATACTTCAAAATATCATAAAATTCAGAATAAATAATGAAAATATAAAACCTAATAAATAACATATTTGAGTCATATATAATAAAATTTAAGCCTAAAAATTGAACCTAATATTATTTAAACTTGAATTAAAGCTCGAAACTTGTAATTTCTCATAATAATCTCATCCTGAAATTCTACTCGTGCAGTCTTCACTAAAATGGTTATAACTTGAAATATTGTACACAAAATCAAGTGATTCAAAGTATGTGGACATATTAACCTAGAAATGGATGAATCCCTTCCAAAAATACACCACAAGTCAACTGATTATAACATAAGCTAGGCATGTGGGCTTAATTGGGCTTTTTGAAGTGTAATGCATAAGCTTGTTGACATCTTCCACATGAGCTTGTCATCATGGATTGAGATTTTAAGCCCACAAATAAACTTGGACCCTTTTAATTCATCATCGATCTATATTGAACTCCAAATTCTATCATCTTGAAGCTTCAACTTTTCTTCACGAAATTTCTTCGTGATAAAGTTTTGACTGAATAAGTTGAGTTTTAACTTCAACTATTTGGATTTTGGATCTCGTTTTTGGGCTTTGAGGGAAACTAAGCCCATCCTCACATGGGCTTTGAATTGGGTCAGTTCATTCGTATCACGAAGAATTTCATAACCCCAAATTTAGAATCATAAACTTTACAACCCTATATCCAACATTGTATATTTGCTTATTTGGCCTTCCACGAGTGTAATATTGCTCACATGTACATTTTTTTACGTTGAAAATGCCACATAATCCAATTTAACAAAAGTCTTTCGACGATGTTATTAATTAGACTACAATTATTAAATCATAAGAGTAAAGGGATTAAATCCTTACGATCAAAATAAATAAACTAAATTTCAAATGTACAGAGAATATAAAGACCCAGAGCATAATTAAATCTTCTCTCTCTATATATATAAGGGATTCACTTACATTGATGTAAAACTTAAGTGGTTTTATACCATTTCGTAGCTTTTTATACTTTTAATATTTTAACAATCCAATAGTTAAATTTATCAAGATATTTCTACTTATCATGCATGTAATTTTTTAAATTAATTTACTATTTTTATCACATTGATCTAAAATATTGTCTATATTAATATATATTTAATTGTCGAAATTTCTTTTTGAATAAAATTTTGTGATGTATGCTAAACTATACATATACATAATCAAAATCCTTTTTTTTTTTTTTTTCATTCCCAAAGGCTATTCATTTGGTTAAGGCGATGAAGTCAAATTGATCTTAAACAACTCGATTGGATTATAATTTTATAATTTGAGTTTGTTCAAGCTAATTGAATTTACTCCGCGAAACTTGTTTGCATGTTAATAACCAAAACTCGTTTGCACTCGATTATTGAGAAAAATCAAACTAATTGATTGTACTCCCTAAAACTTATTTGCATGATAATAATATTTTATTAAACTCAATTATTTATTTTAAGATTTTACATATAAATTTCAAAATTATATTTAAGTTATGATTCAATGTGCAAATTGTATAAATGAACTTTAATTTTATATAATTTTATATATATATTTTTGATTTAACCTAATTCTTATAAATTATTAATACAATTATTAATATATTATTATTTTATATTTATATATTACATATATAAATAATTATATTTATTCAATATAAAAATATTTCAAACATATATTTAAATCACAATTAAAATTTCATGTGTACTCATATACCAAATTAAAATTACGTATATAATTACATATTAATATTAAATTAAAATTTATGTATAACTTTAAAATTTACCTCTTATTTAACCAGACCAGATTTGCGGTTACGAATTGTGTTGACTCCATATTAACTAATACCAAGAATATCAAAGAGGTGAGAAATCCAATGAATGAAATACTAAAAATAAAGCTAAGAAAAAAAATGTTGGCTACCAAAAACATTCATATACTCTCAAATTGCAAAATAAGATTGATAAACCTAAAAGTAGCCTCTTAAATTGAAAAAGAAAAAAATAAAGAATGAAACAAGAGCTAATTACAGCAAGCTTTGAAAGCTTACAAGCTAATATCATATATATATATATTATGGATTCAAAGAACAAAAGAAAGATTCTACACAATGCATTTACTGCTAGTTTTGACACGCAGCAAACAGACTTCGGATCTATGCACCTTGTGCGGGAACTTGATCCATTTTACCAAAACTTTTGGCATTCTTTGGCCTCCACTGTGTCCTCCCTCTCACAATCTCAGACCCCTCTTCAAGTTGGAGCAAGTGCTGGCACTCAATTTCCCCCATATTCCCGAGGTTGCCCACACCAGACACCGCAGTTAGTGACTGCAGCACGCTGTCCCTCCCACACTCCCTCCTATACTCCAGTGTCATGGAACAAAGCTCATGACTCTCCACAATTCCCAATGGTGTACTCTGAAATCAAAATGCACGCAACATAAAACAGAACTCAGAATCGCATATCAGATTCCTAGACCATTAAATCATAAGCAGATAAGATCACAGGTAAGATTAATGAATTAAGGTATCTGAAATAAACTGGTTATTTATTTTATTCAAATGTTTATCATGGGCGAAGAAACAGAACGAAGTACATTAAGTGTTACTAGAGTGAGCCTTACCTCAAGAATCCAACCAACGTACTTCACATTGTTAACATGCTGATTCACATCCAGGTCGTTCCATCGAGGCTGCAAATTAAAAATTAAGAAATGCAACAATTGAATAGATAGGAAGGTTACAAATGGACACAGCTACAACTATACTGAAGAAAGAGATGGGGCAACCAGTGGTTACAGTTAAACCCTTGCGCACATATTGGGCTGTGCTGTCGTCAAGTTTCACTAATTTCCGGTTATCCTCAGCCACAACTGGATCTGAATTCATAAAATGAGGTTCTATTTCTCCTCGGACCTCTTCTGGAATTTTAGATAACCTTCTGGTCAGTTTATTGATCATCACCCACACGCTGCAGGTCGGCAAAACCAAAAATCAAACAGAGAATAAGGATAAATCACTCCCGAAACACCATTCAATAAAGTAAAAGCACACATAACATAACAAGAACAGTAACTTTGTTTCCTGGAAAACCAAAATATTGACTCATTTATCTATTCGAAACATTTTAAATACTTGTGTCATAAACCAAAAGGCATTGGTCATAGACTGAAGTCTCTATTTCAGATTTTTCTTTCTTTTATGATTTTTAATTTTTCTGATTAAAGGAAAAAAAATAAGAAAAATGAATAAAATGAAAATAAAGTAAATAAGAAAAAGAAACAAAATAATGAATATAAAAATGGAATGGATATGGCCCAAATCAAGTCACTGCCCAAAACCAATAATTGGGCCTAAAATCAAATTCGAAGTCCAAAAAGTAAAATAAGGCTCATTATCAAATTCAAAATTCAAGGGTATACACAAATTTGAATCCTAACCTTAATCAGTATTTTATCTATATTAAGATATCAAAAATGAAATTAATTTAACACTCAAACACCTTCAAAGACCCACAGCTTGGAAACAAATATTTTTTCTTGGGATTTTGGGCTATTCCAAATTTTCTTATAAGAACAAAATCATGGCAGAACATCATGCTATATCATAGTTCAACTGAATGAGATCCTTTCATACTGGTGTCAGAAGATCATCTCATCATTTGAATAAAGATAAGCAAAAAATAACAACCATAACCACAAGAAGCGACTTCATAAACAATGCCCTACCTTGAGGCTCTAGTTAAAATTTCACCAGTTTTACTATTGCTGACAAGCCAATCCCTTCGCATGCCATTCTTTCCTGATGCACTGACCCAAGTGTCTACTTGAACAACATCACCCCTAGAAGACATATACATAGGTACAATGTTTATTAGTATCAAACTGGTAAAATTCAAGCCAAATTACATGCCTCAGTGACATCACATCGTGCACTTTATCAGCATGCTTTCTTGATGATACACATATAAAACTACAACCACACAGATAAAACAAAGGTGGCTTATCATGTGTATATCTTGTCGCTAAAGGAGCAAACCATGAACACGAAAGTATAATTTACCAAGTTGGATAACGATCAACCACAACTTGCATCCGAGTGACTACCCATATTAGGTTTTTCTTGCACATCCCAGGGGTAGCACCAAAACCATCTCCTAGCAGTCCAGCACTTTTACAATGATTAATCGCTGTTTCCTGCAGAAAAGATGTATTAGTCAAAAATCAAGCTTAGGGTACAAGTGATACTAAGCAGAAAGCTATATGTGAACATGCAAATTTTAGTTCCTGATTCATTGCTCAAACACTCTAGCCAATAACTATAGCACACCTGTAAATGATTCATTAGCGTCTCTATGGATGCTGTACGATCAGCACCTATCTCATAAGACCTAATTGAGAAGTTCTGACGAAAAACAAGACCATCCTGAACAATCCTCCCTATCCCAAATGGGTCAATGAGCATGTCAGGCCGCCTTGGCTTCCAATCAAGCATCATCCACTGCTTCTCAGCAGCCAGGAAAATGGTTGTGATAGCAGCAAGAAGCATGCTCCAATCAGGTAGCTGATTGATAAACGTCCTGGGAGGTGGGGAACTTGCAGCATCTTCGCTCGTGAAACCTTCCACTGGAGTCATCACAACCGTGGTACCATTTATCTTTGGGGGGGCTTGTGCATTTGCCTTAACTTGCAAACTTCCAGAAGAAGCAGATGGTTTCAACTTTATACCTCCAAGGTTAGTAGATCCATTTCCAAGCTTCTTGTTTTTTGAGTCAATGGAGTCCGGGGAAGAAGTAATTGAAAAGAATGAGAATGTAGCAGCAGTGGCAACCATGATTTTATAAATTAAAATGAATTTCTGTTATCCGCTGAAATTCCCTCTTTCCGATACTGCAATGTATCACATATAGTAAGAATCAGATTATTTCAAAAAGATGAACTAAAAAACTTGGATAATCAAAAAATCCTAAAGTTTTGGCTATAATGAAGGCACATTCAAAACTTCAATTCTTTCCATGAAAAGGAAGGAAATTCTAAAATGGTAAAGCATCCTATTAAATTTCTACATAATCTAACCAAAGTAAATATTATCAATCAAAGAAATTCTTCATTTCTGAAAACCTAGTGAAAAAAGAAGGAAGATAAAGGATTTACCAGATACTCAAAAGGAACAATTCTCTTCTAATTTAAATAATAATAATAATAAACCTGGAATTTAACAGTGGGCGTCACGGTAAATATGCCACAAAGATTCCCAACCAGCGACGACGAAAATATATTGCAAAATGTAAGCGGAATCGCTATGAAACAAAAAACACAAAAGCAGATCTCAGACGTAAAAAGGTTTAAACAAGAAAAGGCCAAAAATTTTTTGAGGAAAAGACAGAGAAAGTAGCAGACAATTCATAAATGCGTATACGATTTCCTATCCATTACAATGTAGCACGGAACATCGTCTTCCTTTTCATTTCTCATTTCGCCCCTCCATTTCATAAGAAAATTACAACCAAAAAACAGAATATGGAAATGGCTATGAGAAAATAAATAAACGAAAAAAGAAGAATTGATTTTTAGCTACATTTGGTTACTGAGAAATGTGAAAAAAAAAATAGATCTCCTATTTCCACCACCATCACTGGATGCAACACACAAAATCTTTTCCTTTTAACTATAAAGAAAAAAAAAAGGCACTTTTCATTTCCTTTCCTTTCTCGGCAACCAAACAGAAGAGCAAAATTTCAACGAGAATGCGCAGATCAGACAAAAAATAGGAGAAATTAAAATTAAGTTTAAATAAAAACAGGAAACTAAAAATTCACAAGCATACCTCAACCAAAATAAAAAAGGGAAATGTAGTGGAGAAAAAACGCAAAATGGAGAAAGTAGTGCGTTACATAGGGATCTATAAACTCTTCTCGGTAACTTCTAGCGCTTGCGATCTACCATTACTTTTCCTTCATCTCTTCTTAGCAGCCTCTCTCCCTCTTTTGTTCTGGCTTTCTTAAAAGAAATTTATAATTTTGAAACCTCGTTTCGACTTTAGCATGATAATAAAATAGTGAAAAGAAATTCTTTTAGTTTGCACAAATAGATTGTGGAATTTAGGGCCAGCGGTGACTACTTTTTTCTTTTTGGTACACCTGTCCCTACTGCCCTGTCACTTATTTTCCAATTTTACCACCTTTAGTTTCTCTTATTTACTCTCTTGCCAATATCTAGAATCTTCGTTGGCTTCTGTTATTAACAATGACAAAAACAATGCGGTTGTTATGAATATTTTATTAAATTTTGATATACTTCAAATTTTAATAATAATTAAAAGAAAAATTTTATTTTATTTATATATTTTATATTTATAAATATAAGTTTTAAAAAAGTATAATAAATATTTTTATATATTAATAAAATATGCTTTTTTTTTACTCTTTTATTTTTTTTATTTTCTATCTTTTTATTTTATAACAACACTGATAATATATTTTTAAACTAATTTTTCATTACACTAGTGTATTTTATAAAATTTTTATTATTTAAATAATAATATTTTAATTAAAATAATTGAAAAAATAATATTTAAAATATATAAGTAAATTTAAAAAATATATTTAAGTTTTTTTAAATATAAATATTTATAATATTATGAATATAATTTATAGGAGAAAAAATAAAGATAAAATTGTTATAATAAATATAATTAATGGCTTGGAATCTTAATGTATATATGATATAGATAAATTTAAAAATTAAGTTTTAAATCATTTTTAATTTTAAAATAATTTTATTTTTTTCAATTTCAAATTAAAAATAAATTTTAATTTTAAAAATAGGGTAAATTATACCAATAGTCACTCAACTTTGGGGTAGCTGACAAAACAGTCATTCAACTTTTGGGTAGCTGACAAAACAATCACCTTAGTTTCATTTAGTCACTTAACTTTGGAAAAGTAACAAAACAGTCTTTTTTGTCGTTTTCCGTCACAAACATCACGGCTAAGTGACATGGCAGATGACGACGTGCTTGGTGTCAAAAAACCTCCAGCTGGCTGATTACTACTAATTTAACAGCCCTATCAGTACCTATTTAGGGTTTAAGAATAGAACAAGAAGAAAAGAAGAAGAAAAAGAATAAGGAGAAGAGAAAAAAATAGAGATGCCTCCAGTTTTCAAATCAATCCCATACTACATCTCTACAAGTGATTCCTCTAAACTTCAAAGGTAATGATCTAGAGCCAAAGCTTTAACCTAATTGCTTCATATTCTTCTGCAGTTACTCAGGCATGGTTGTTGTAACTTTAAATCAAAATGTTGTTGCTTTGGGGGTCACAATAACACAAGGGAAAGGCAATTTACCCAAGCTTCTCCTCACTTCTGATCATGGCAGGTAATGTTCAAATCTTCAAATTTTGAAGAAATGACCCACTTTTTGCAAGATTTTCTTTTCTGGGTTTTTTCCCAAATTTATTCAACTCCCTTACTGGTTTAACCGACGGGTCAATTTTTTTATTTTTCATTGATTTGGGTCTGAAAGAAATTTTATCTGTCTTTGTTTTTTGGTGTTTTAGTGAAGCTGAGATTTATCTATTTGGTAGTTGCATAACGTCTTGGAAATATATGGTATTTCAATGGTGGAAGGTGTAACGCCCCAAATTCTTGATTCTAGTTTTTTTTTGTGATTTTGTTGCACCAAAAATATCTGAATATGTTTCTGCATTAATTTGATAAAAGGATCTGTTTGCTTTAGGGGTTATATGCTCTGGGTGTGTTGGGGAGGTCTCAAGTTCAAGTCATGACTTGGGCTAAATTTTGGTTTTTATTGAATAAAGCATTACCCTTGGTTAATAGGCTTAAAATAATTTCCTTGTAAAAGTATAACAGAATGGGCTTACTGGTCTGGTGGTTAAGAGGAGTGTTAATAAGTTAAAGGTCTAAGGTTAGAATCCCTACGTAGGCAAGGGGGTTTATTTTTGCTCATTGACAGAGAGAGAGTTTCGATCAAACAGGGTTCTTGAGTAGTGGATATGTAGTGGGAAGTGGGGGAGGAAATTAAAGGATTATGGATTAAGGGGTTATTAAGAAAAAATTGGCATTTTCTTTTACCGAGTTTCTTTTCAAAATTTTTTTGGTTTCCTCCTAAATTCCCCATCTCCCTGACGTTTTCTCTTCTCTTTTGTCGACCTGCCATAGCCTCATTCCCCTTCTCTTTCTGCTTCTATTTTGTTGTGGTGTTCTTACTCTTCTCAATTGGTGAATGTATTCGATTAGTAAGTGTTCGTTATTGATTATTTAAGTTTTCGTAGTTGGTTTACTAAAGAGGTTTACCTTTCGGTATGTAGGGTAGGTGAAGGACAAAAGTTGGCTGGTGCCGCTGCCGAGGCTTGATTGTTAGCAATTTCGGGTTGTTGTTGGTAAGTTTTTCGATGGGTAATTGCTTATAGACCTCGTTTGTGTTGCGTTTGAATGTTGATTTAAGTGTTAATTGAGTGGTATTTTTGGATGAATATAGGTATCGGAGTGTTTAGGAGTGACTGCACGTCAATATCGTACCAGGTGTGTACTCCGATTGCACAAAAAAGGGATTTGGTGAAAGCCGAACAACTTACTATCGATGCCATACTGGCGTGTGGATTGCCCTTGTAGAGGCCGTGTGGCAAAATACGGTCGTGTGATAGACGAACTAGGCCATGTGCGCGTGACATGGGTACACGACACTGTCGTATAAAACCCGACGAGGCCGTATGTGAGACACGGGTTCGACTAATTGGGCCGTGTGGGCCACATGGGCGTGTTGGCCCACAAGGGCTTGTGGGATTTTTGGGCCACACGGCCAAGGTTAATTTGGATCGTGTGAGCCACACGGGCCTATGGGCCCACACGAGCAGGCTATATAGGCGTGTAGCCCATCTTTCTGAAATATACTGTAAGGTTGCATGGGTCGCCTAAGTCGACTGTGACCTGTTGTACAGCCGGTAAGCATTACTTGACCCCTGTTCTGTGATATTGTATTGTGATGTATGTATATCTATACTGTTCTGAAAATATATGTATGACCTGCTTATCTGCATTATAACATGCCATTTATGTGTATTGCATTGTATTGGGGTGGGATTGATGAAGTGAATGAAGTATTTGAAAGGCTTCTAAGCCTGTTATCTGACAGTTATGCTGCATATTTCTGACTTGTGCCGCATTACGGTACCACTTGGTGTGTAAGGTTGGATAGGTTGATTTTATCCCCATATTTGGTGTGTAGGGCTAGATGGGTCAATTTTATCCCCACATGATGCGTAAGGTTGGACGGAGATGGTGTGCAGGGTTGGTGGGCATGTTTCTGACATTCTGATCTGATATGCATACGATATTTATGATGGGTTAAGGCCCTAAGTTTATATCTGATTTTGTTTCTAAGTGGGCTAAGGTTCACACCGTTTCTGTAAAGGGCTTCGGCCCAAACTATGTGTTATTCGTTATATGTTTGTTTGCATGCTGTCTGTGGGAATTACACAGTGAGTTTGCGAAAACTCACCCCTTTATTTGTTTAATCTGTTCAAGTAACCCCCAGCTACAAGCGGATCGGTGCAGTGGAGGGCTTGACAGTGACCACTGCCACATACTTTGGACTTTATGGTTTTATTACTTAAAAAGTTATATTGAGGAATTCTATGTAATTTTCTGGACTTTGGGACTGTTTTTGTTTAACTTGGGACTTTGAACTGTTATTTTTGGTTTTATAAACTACAACAGCACAAGCATTGTTTTTCAAAATTAACTAAGGTTTTCGTAATTAATTCGACATCGAGGGATGATTGATTTTATAGCTTTCACGTAAAAGAAATATTTTCAAACAAATCAACTAGTACTTGTCTTTTTTACTAAGTAAAAGATAAGTGATTTGTATGTATCGAAACGGGTTTTCAAAAACACTCTCATGTAACATTGCCAGATTCAGCCATAACGTCTAGGCCGGGTTTGGGGTGTTACAGAAGGTTACAGAGGAAGAGAGCCAAGAAGAAGAAGAAGAAAAAGAAGAAGAAGAAGAGCAAAGACATGGTGTTTCAATGGTAAAGAATCATACCCTGCCAAATTAGGCAAAGAAGACTTTTTTTCCAGTCTCTTCTTCTTCTTCTTCTTCTTCTTTTTCTTCTTCTTCTTCTCTGTTATTAAGGGTTTTTTTAGGATTTTTTTCAATTTCTTCTTAAATTGGGTGGGTTTCCACTATGGACATCAACGTGGCAAGTTAACTGGCCACATCAGCAATTAACTTGCCACATCAATAGTCCCTTTAAGACACTAACAGAAACTGTTATTCAGTGATTTTTTTGTCATTTTCTTATAACGTTAGTAACTGTTTTGTTATTTTTCAAAAGTTGAGTGATTGAAATGAAACCTAGGTGAGACTGTTTTGTTAGCTACCCTAAAGTTAAGTGACTGCTGATATAATTTACCCTTAAAAATAATATACATCCAATACCATTAAAAGAGCTCGAATTTATAAGTATTTACAATATTTGCTAGATATTAACATTATTTAAATTGTAAATCTCGTACTCTAATTTTTGTAGTATTAATTTTATTGTAGAAAAAGAAAGCAGCCAAAGGAAGATGATGAAATTACCTAATTAATTTCAATAAACTATATTTATTTCTATAATTAAAAACTTTTAGAATTGTCTTTTCCAAATACAATTTATCTTATTACAACTAGGAAACATAACAATTAAAAAACATAATTTACATTTTTATCAGATATAAAGATTTCATTCTTTAACTGATAAGAATAGGGTAATCTCTTAAATTTTGTTGATAGACCTCAAGGATGTATATATATCTATATAATAGGAGTTACGTAGGAATTAAGTTGCTAAAAGATAATATTCCATACCAATATCCTATAACATCCCATTAAGAATCAAATTATTAAAAAATAATATCCCATTATAATATTCTAAACATTAACCTATTAAGAAAATGAAAACAAAAATAAATCACTATTTTATTTTGAATTATACAATAATTTAATATTAAAATTAAATATTAATAACAAATAAATAATTGCTACTTTAATAAATAAAAAATTATCATATCAATGGCTACTAGAGCAACATAATTCTCTTCCCTAAAAAATCTTAATAGTAGCCTTTAAAAAATTGATTTTAGTTAAAAAAATGATTCAGGTGATTTTTGGCTTAAGAAGTCGATAACAGTGGGAGGAATTTTGAAGTTAAATTAGTTTCGAGACAAAAATCACTTGTCTCGAGACATTCAAACATCGAAGCTAAGTTAAAAAAAAACAGAGGAGGTTGATCTCGAGACCCAATCTCGAGACATAAGAGACCATGCATCGAAACACAATTTTTAATGTCTTGAGGTAATCTAACTTCAAAATAGAAATACCTAAAATAAATTGAAGTCTAGCTCGAGACACGAAACCTCTTATCTTGAGACATAACACTGAAACTTGATAATTGAGTTTGGATTCAAATCCACACTCTTAAATTGACTTAGTATCATATCATAATTTGATGATTTAGATTATTGCACTCTATGAATGTAAGTATGTGATTGAAATGACTGATCGCTTTGATATGAATGATAATTGTGCTCTAAATGATGTGATGAAAGAAGTAAGTTAGCTTGAATTGTTTTGGCAATGTAATGTGACATCGTATATTCGAATTTAGTGACCGAGTCAAGTGTGGGGTGTTACATTTTGTTATCATATAGACATAGTAAAAAGAAATTTATTGTAGAAGTCAACACCTATAGGCATCAATATTAACTAAATACATTTATGAGGATTAGATTTATGGTAAATGATAAAAATTTAAATAAAACTAAACTTGACATCCACAGGTATCAAGCTTCATTAAAGGCATTTATTAAGGTTAGACTTACAATAAATGGTGAAAATTAAATTAAGATCAAATTCAACACATATTGGTGTCAAGCTCCATTGGAAGCATTTATTAGGGTTAGATTTATAGTAAAAGTGAAAAATCATAATCAAATAACTCGACAACTAAGAATGTCGAGTTTCTTTTCAATTAATATATGAGTTGTCAGCTTCCACACAATTCAATTTCAGTTTTTTAAAGGCGTGTAACACTCATAACCGCTGTCATCACCAGATTAGGGTTACAGAGTATTATCGTACAATTCAAAACAATCAATAATAGATAGCATCAAGTTTACCAAATTAATTAACAAAATTTCATAAATAATTAAGATTGAAGTAAAACATACTCTTATAGGTCTTAAATCAAACCTTCGAGGCCCTAAAAATAGTTTAAGAACAATCAGGGACTAATTCAAAGCAAATCAGAAAGTTTAGAGAAAAAACTAAAAATTTTCAAAATAAGAGTCACACAGCTATGTGGCCAAGCCGTGTGACATAGCTCAAGTTGTGTAGCATTCAAAATACCCTCACACGGCCGTATTGTAGGTTGTGTGGTATACCGTGTTCAATTCGATGTTGGATCACAGGGCCGTGTCGCAGGTATGTCAGCCCGTGTGAAATATGCACTTAATACATTCAGGACACACGTCCATGTGGGTTGCTCGTGTGTGACACACAGCCGTGTGACAACCCATGTCCTAGGCTATGTGTGCCTAAAAATGACCCAAAACTTGCTCATTTCATATCCAAATGCTTTGGTACCTAAACCAACTTTCAACAAATGAGTATAAGACTTGAAAAATGCATTTTAATGACACTCAAAGCATGTTAAGACAATCAACCTAAAACCTAACCAATGTATCATCAATGGCACCATGATACAACACTTATCCAATTCATTTCTTTAACTACATATAGAAACTACAAACATGTTTCTAATGATCTATAATGAATCTCAAAATGTCATACTTAACTCAAGCCAATCTTATTATATCACATTCATCCATTATGCTTGAGCTTAAAATTAAGCATGCATACCTACCAAAGTTATTCAAACCACAACATCATATGCACATAACTATACAATATAAATATTTAAAAACTATAACAGACCATAATCAAATTCCCCTATTACATGCCCTATATAGTGTGAATTCTTCGAGTTGATTTGATTTCCACAAAACGTGATCTACAAGGAAAAGACAAAGACACAAGTAAGCTTTCATAAAGCTTAGTAAGTTCATTAGTTAAACAATAAAACTTAATTAAATATAATAATTCAAATAACAAGATAAATGAACAAAGTTCCTGTCAACAAGGTTGTTATCAAAATTCCTATTAACCACAGCTCACAACAGGTGAGTAATTTTAAACATTAGTTCAAATCAATTTTCCACATTTCAATACATTCACATTTCTTACTATCACAATGCACAATCTCTTTAACATATAAAGATAATACAAAATTTATCACCTTTACACGTATATGCTATTACGAACTGCTTACCGTTTAGCACCTCGCATTTAGATCCTCATGTATTTCCATCCAACGCATACTGGAAAGACGATTGAAATCCAAGTACATGTTTCATATTGTGCCATAGTCCAACTATGGTATTACATGTGCATTGTCATGACCCTACCATGGTCTTACGTTCATAGTGACATAACCTGATTATGGTCTTATCGTCAGGACATCATAACCCAGCTATGGTGTTACATGTATACACTGCCATGGTCCAACCATGGTCTTACATTTGAATAGTTGCCATAGCCTCGCTATGGACTTAAGTACGAATACAACTTGTCTCCATTGATATCAAGAATTATCATTTTCGTAACTTTTTTATAATTTCAGTTCTATCAACAAATCAATTTAATACTAGTAATTTTATATCATTTAAGGTCTAACATTCATAAACAATTAGAAATATAATCGAGTTCATATTAAATGAACTCACATGATAAAAAAACAAAGGTGAAATCGAGACAACGATCAATCTGTTACTTTAACCTTTCCGCGATTAGAGCCTAATCGATTTATTTCTTAATCTAATATGAAACCAAAGCTTTACCGAAGTTTTTCAAGCCCTAACAATGGTTATTAGGTTCTTTTCACATGAAGAAGAAAGAAAAATGATGATATTTACCTTTAATTCATTAAATTTAACTTACCATTTAACTATTTACAATTTTAACCTTTAAATTTTCACTTATAAAATTACTATCTTATGTACATAAATGCCAATAACATATAAATATGATATAATTACCATCCAAAGAAGGTTTAATTGCACAACTAGTTCTTCAATTATATTAAATTCCAACTAAACAAGCTTAATTTCAATTTAACCCTAAATTAATTAGGACTAAACGAGCAAATAGTGAAAAAGTTAGTGGATTTAATCACGTCACCACTGCTTGGACTTTTTGACCATGGTTTAATCACCATGTTGGTCCTTTTAGTATTTTAAATCTATAGCAATTAAATTTTACCTCTTTTACAATTTAATCATTTTACCTTAATTAAGCAATTACTCATAAAAATTACCGGACCAAACTTCAATTCACCTATAATATGACTTTGTAAGTATTTAATAAAATATTTACAACTTTAAAATTATGTACACGATGTCTCAATACCTCATTTTCAACAACCACTTGACTTTTGGACTAAATTGCTTATACTAGGGTTTAGTACCAATAAAGGCCCATTTTTGAAATTATTTACGGAAATGGGCTATTTCTAAAAATAATAACGAGTATGGATCGAAAACCCAAAAACATGCTGACGTGAACGTATTTTCAAGGGATAACCCAGAAAAATGCTTCCACGTCAACACTTTTTTCCTTGTGTCAGGCAAAAGCACACTGACGTAGACGCACTTTTGGTTGTGTAATTCCCACTGGATTTGCTTTTCTTGAACTTATCAATGTTATTCAGGATCTGGGTTTGTCCATTATTCATTGTTAAACCACCATTGGAAGCACTGTAACACCTTAGATCTTGCATGCCATTGACGCCATTCTTGCTCTTTATTTATTGAGCCTTTCCTTCCCTACTTGGATCTAAAATTTTCCATAGAATTGTTGTAAGAGAAGAAAAAGGGAATTGAAATTTAAATACCTTTGTTCTTTCTATGGGAGCACTTCGCTTTTATTTTTCATTTTTAGTTTTTATTTGCCTAGAGCTGTGTGAGCTAATATGCCTAATAAAATGAGTGGATTTTTGTGGTTTGCAGCTTTGTGTATGGAATTAGGTTAAATTATAGTTAGTCTTTTTATTATGTCAAAATTTGAGATTTTAATATATATTTTTTAATTTGGTATGATATTATTAGCAAGTCCTAGTTGATACAATTTTATTATTGCTTAAAAATACAATTTTATTAAGCATTGTATTAAAATACAATTTTATTATTGCTTAAAAATAATTAACTAAATTTTCAAGTGCTTTTTGTTGTGTGGTTGAATAAAAAAATCATGTGTCTAATTATGAAAATTTTCCCTTTATTACGTTAAAAAAAATAAAATTCATCTCGTCAAAATGATTTTTTTAGAACACATCATGTTAAATTTATTTTTTCAGAACCCATATTTTTTCTAGAACAATACTTAGCAATTAAAAAAATTAAACCCTAAAGCCCTAAACAATTAAAAACCTAATACCTTAATTTAAATTTTCCTAAACCCTAATCAAACCCCAAAACCCTAAACCTAGGCCCTAATTTGCAAATAACCCATTGGCGATTACACGACCAAAAGTGCGTCCACGTTAGCACTTTTTTCCTTGACACAAGGAAAATGCATGCTGATGTGGAAGCATTTTTTTAGGTTATCCCCTGAAAACGTGTCAACGTCAACGTGTTTTTAGGTTTTCGCTCCATACCCATTATTGTTTTTAAAAACAACCCATTTTTGTAAATAATTTTGAAAATGGGCCTTTATTCATGCTAAACCCCTTATACTAACCATTAATCCAATTAATTTAAATTCATCAAATCAAAATTCAATATAAAAATTATTATTGACCGCATAATTTAAATACTAATTTTACTAATTTACTGGTTGAATTTGTGATTTCGAAACCATAGAAAAATGGGCTATTACAAGACGTGTATTTTACATTTGAGTAATTGTGTGAAAAGCCTCTATTTGAAAAGATTCAGAAATATTTTACCGTTATTTAATCGTTTGAAATATTTGCCCCTTATTCAAGCAACCTTAAAAAAGTTAGTCCATTGTTTAAGCATTTAGCCAAATTAGGTTTTTTAAAGGATAATTATATTAATTTAAAGGATGTTAGGTTCCTAAGGATCTCAACTTCCATTTGCATTTATTGGTGTAACGCCCCAAATTTTCTTCTTTTCGGCTTTTGTGAGTTTGTGGCATGAAAATTTTCTAAAAGTGTTTCTGCATTAATTTGACACAAATATTTGTATGCTTAAGTGGTTATGTGCTTTGGGTGTGTTTGGGGAAGTCCCAAGTCCAAGCCAAGACTTGGGTTAATTTTGGTTTTTATTTGAATAAAGCTTGATTCTTGGATAATAGGCTTTTAAGTATTTATTTGTAAAAATACATCAGAATAGGCCTGCTGGTTTGGTGGTTAAGTGGTATGTTAAAAGGTTGGAGGTCTTGTGTTCGATTTATAGTGAGGGCATTATTATTTTTACGCTCATGCACTCAGGAGAGGTTGAGTTGGTTTCAAATTCTGAGAGTGTGAGAGTGAAAGAGTGATTTTTGGAGGAAAACAAAGGATTGAAAGAATCTGAGAATCCCATTGTTTCCAAATTTCAGTTTCCCTCTTATCCCAAAAACTCTCTCTGCTGAAAATTCTTGCAATTTCCCCTTCTTCATTTAGTTTTTCCTCTTTTTGCTTCAGCCAAAACTCTTCTTACCATTGTCGTTTCCCTACTTCCTCCTAGTCCTTCAAACTCGAATTTTTACTTTCCTCTATCGTTTTTCGTGTCTCAGTGTTCTAGGTGTTTTCAGTAAATTGGAGGTATGATCTGATACGTTATGGTTGTGGTTTATGAGTTGAGGATTAATAGGGGTTTCATTTGCTATTTAGGAGACAATCTAGATTCGGTGGACTATTGGACGGCGTTCTGAATAGCGGAGAATTGTCATTTTTCATTGAAGGTAAGGCTATCATTAGTTTCGGATTTTATCGTTGTTTAACAATTCAACATAAGCGACTTAAATTGGATTTGTAAATTGACAAATATAGGTTCTGAAGTGCTCGAGAGTGATTACGCATAAAAAAAGAATCAGGTGTGTACTCCGATTGCACAGAAATCGCGTTTTGACGAAAGCAGAAAAGTCTGTTGTCAACGCCACACGGGCTTGTCGACTGCCCATGTGGAGGCTGTGTGGCGAGACACGATCGTGTGATTGATAAATCAGGCCATGTGCGCTCGACACAGGCGTGACAAATATGGTCGTGTGGGGCTGGTGAGGCCGTGTGCGAGATACGAGCTCAGCCAATTGGGCCGTGTGGGCCTACACGGGTAGGCCATATGGGCGTATGAGCCATTTTTTTAAATTATTCTGTAAGGTTGCACGGGTCGCCCAAGTCGACTATGACCTGTTGTAGGGTCGGTAAGCGTTACTTAGACCCCTATTCTGTGATGTGATAATAGAATGTATGTGATTAGCATGTGTACTGATTCCGTTCTGATATGACCGTATGATCCGTTTGTCTGCATAATAACATGCCATGATTGTATGATGCATTACATTGGGTTGGGTTTATTGATGAAGAGAAGGAAGATCTGAAAGGCTTTTAGCTTGTTATCTGGCAATTATGCTGCATATATCTATTATATGCCATTTATGGTACCATATCTAGTGTGTAGGATTGGATGGGTTGATTTTATCCCCATACTTGGTGTGCAGGGCTGGGTGAGTTGATTTTATTCCCATATGGTGTGTAGGGTTGGACGGAGATGGTGTGCAGGGTTAGTTTGCATGTTTTGTTTCTGATCTGATATATATGTAATTTCTGCATGGGTTAAGGCTCGGTTATATCTGATTTTGTTCTGAGTGGGCTAAGGCCTACACTGTTTCTGTAAGGGCTCGACCCAAATTATGACTGTCTCTGTTATCTGTCTGTATGCATGCTATACTGTGAGGATGTACACACTGAGTTTGTGAAAACTCACTCCTTTATTGATTTATCTGTCAGGTAATCCCCAGCAGTAGATGGATCGGTATAGTGGGGGGCTTGACGGTGACCACTACTAGATTTGTTTCGGTTTATGATGTAAATACCTTTTTTGTTTTATTGATTATTTTATTATTTGAGAATTAATTTTGTACTATAGACTTGGACTGTTTTGATTTTATTTGGGTTTTAAATTGTTCTTTACAGATCTTTAAACTGCAACGCCTCAAAAGCTTTATTTTTCTAAAAAAATTAACTAAGAGTTTCCGCATAAAAGAAATGGGTTTTAAACAATGAAAGAATTCGTGATTTTCAGACTTAAGTAAGATAATAACTGGAACAATTTTTAACTTGTTAAAGCATTTCCAAAAGCACTCTCATGTGACGCCGTCAGATTTAGTCATAACGTCGAGACCGGTTTGGAGTGTTACATTTAGTGGTATCAGAGCCTGGTTGTAAAACTCGGTTGTGGTTTTGGGTTTTAAAATTGATTTTGAGAAGTGATTTGTAAATGATTTTGAGATATGTTTAATAATAAGTAAGTGGTACACCGAGTCACCAGCGCTGATCCTGTAAGTTTTCTAAAATTTTGATATGTACTGTTTGAAAGCATGCTTAGTATACATTGAAATACTGTTTCGTCTGTCTGAAAAAACACTGTTAGTATGCTATGAAATACTCAAGTAGGACTCTATTGAAACACTTTAGGTAATGTAAACTGAAACTATAGTGAGACTATTCTTTTTCTCGTGAAAACAGACTTTGAAAACTCTGATACTGTACTACATAAAATATTTGTTCATAATTATCGAAACTATAAACTAACCTACATAAAACTATTAATACAGATAATTTAATATTTACGATGAGCACACGCGGTGCTCGTGGATGGGGTACTAGAGGCCGAGTAAAGGCCGTAGAGGGGCTCAAGTTGAGTCTTTCGCTTTTGATACTATACCGGTGATGGACACTAGTGAGACACCGGCATCGCCTATGACTGAGACTGGGTCTAGGTCTTATGATCGTACGGCTGGGGATGATGCACTATTCTAAGCCATGTTGCAGATTTTGGAGTGGGTCGTTGGGTACAATACTGGATCTGGAAGTCGTGGGTCGGTTACAAAACGACTCCGGTCCAATGGGGCTGAGGTATTTAGGGGCATCGCTGGAGTTGCTCCTAGCGTGGCTGAGTACTGGATGGAGGCCATGAACCATATTATGGATGATTTAGATTTCATTACTAAGTAAAAGTTTAAGGAAGCTGTCTCACTGCTTTGCGACAAGGCATATCAGTGGTGGCTCACGGTTAAGGAGGACACTTAGCCTGAGCATTTGACATGGGATCTATTTAAGATGGCCTTTCAGAGCAAATATGTGGGGGCCAGTTATACTGATGCTAGGAGGCGTGAGTTCCTTAATCTCACCTAGGGGAATCGAATAGTGACCAAGTATGAGGCCGAATTTTTGAGATTGAGTCATTATGCGGGAAGCATGGTGGCGACTGAGTATGAGTGTTGTATTCGGTTTGAGGATGGTCTCCGTGACAACCTGCAGGTTCTGATAACTCCTTAGAGGTAGCAAGATTTCTCTGCACTAGTGAAGAAGGCGAAGATCGTCGAGAAGGTGAAGCGCTCAGAGTGCCAAAATCGAAAGAAGGGGAAGGCTAAGAGGGATTCTGAGCCTTCTAACAGTGGGATAAGGCTAAGAAAAAGGCTAGGACTGATAGGCCTGGGAGAGTTAGGCCTACTGTTGTTGTTTCGGCTAATATGGCGATTTGTCAGCACTGTAATAGGTGCCACCTAGGAGAGTGTTGGAGAGCAACTAGGGCTTATTTGAGGTGTGTGTCTACTGAGCACCGTGTTAAGGATTGTCCGCTGAGAGGTAATCAGATAAAAGTTTCAATTGATGAGACTGCACAGTCATCGAGGGTCGTTCAGCAGCCACCTCAGGGTCGATAACAGGCTAGGGGTGGTAATGGTATGGGTCGAGGTCAGAGAGCATCGAGTAAAGGTACTAAGCCGACTGAGGCGAGGCAGCCTGCACTGGTTTATGCTACACTTCGTTGTGAGGATGGAGATGCTCCGGACGTCATCACGAGTATGTTTCTAATTTTTGATGTACCTTACATTACATTGATAGACGTAGGCTCTACATACACTTACTAGCTAGCACTGTGTCTGAGACTTTGGGGTTTCTGTATGAGTGTACTTCTGGTGAGATATTAGTGATGAATCCGTTGGGGTAGTCCATAAGAGTTAGTAAACTGTTTAGAGACGTTCCATTGGAGGTCCAAGAGACGATATTTTTGGTTGATTTGATAGAGCTCCCGTTTGGGGAGTTTGATTTAATTCTTGGCATCGACTGGTTGGTAAAACACCGAGTGAGTCCGGATTGTACTGAGAAAATGGTTCTTTTGAGGACCGAGGAGGATAATGAGATAGTAGTGGTTGGTGAATGATAGAATTATCTGAGTAATGTGATATCTGCGCTGGTAGCAGAGAAGTTAGTAAGGAAGGGATGTGAGGCATTCTTAGCCTGTATCAGTATTTTGGATTCTATGGACTCTTCGGTTAAGGACATCCGCACTGTGAGTGACTTTTCAGATGTGTTTTTAGAAGAACTACCGGGTTTGCCTCTGAGCCGAGAGGTGGAGTTTGGGATCGAGTTGATTCCCAGTACAGCTCCGATATCTATCACTCATTACGGAATGACACAGAAAAAGCTTATAGAGCTTAAGGCCCAAATAAAATAGTTGTTGGATTATGGGTTTATTCGTCATAGTGTGTCTCCATGGGGAGCACTTGTTCTGTTCGTAAAGAAGAAGGACAGTTCGATGAGCATTTGTGTCGACCACAATCAGTTGAATAAGTTGACGATTAAGAATAAATACCCACTTCCGAGGATAGACGACTTGTTCGATCAGTTCAGAGGGGCTTCTGTGTTCTCTAAGATCGATCTGTAATTCGGGTATCATTAGTTGAGAGTTAAGGAGGCCGATGTGCATAAGACGACATTTAGGACTCGTTATGGACATTACAAGTTCCTAGTTATGCCCTTTGGGTTGACTACTGCACTAGCTACATTTATAGACTTGATGAACCTTGTGTTCTATCCCTACTTGGATCAGTTTGTGGTGGTGTTCATCAATGATATTCTAGTGTATTCTGAGTCAGAGGATGAGCACGATGAGCATCTCAGGGTTGTTCTGTACACTCTACGCGAGAAACAGTTGTATGCGAAGTTCTCTAAATGTGAGTTCTAGCTTCGAGAGGTTACTTTTTTGCAGCATGTGGTATTTGCCGAAGGGATTCGTGTGGATCCTCGTAAGATCGAGGCTGTGTTGGATTGGAAACAACCGAAGACTGTGTCAGAACTCTGTAGCTTTCTGGCGCTGGTAGGGTATTATCATCAATTTGTGGTAGAGTTCTCATTGATCGCAGAACCGTTGACTAAACTTTTGCGTAAGGAGGTTCCTTTCATTTAGACTGATGCACAGCAGGAGAGCTTCGCGAAGCTTAAGACTGTTTTGACACAGGCTCTTGTTTTGATACAGCCTGAGCCTGGTAAGGACTTCGTGGTGTACAGTGATGCCTCACACGTGGGTTTGGGTTGTGTTCTGATGCAAGACGGTAAAATAGTGGCTTATGCATCTCGATAGCTTAAGACTCATGAGGTTAATTATCTGACGTACGACTTGGAGTTAGCTGCGGTGGTCTTTGCTCTAAAGATTTAGAGACATTATCTGTATTGTGAGAAGTGTGGTATCTACACTGATCATAAGAGCCTTAAGTATCTCCTCACTTAGAACGAGTTAAATTTTAGGCAACGTCGATGGGTTGAGCTACTTAAGGATTACGACTGAGTATACAGTACCATCCTGGTAAGTCTAATGTGGTGGCTGATGTGTTGAGTCGTAGGGTTATGGCTAATCTGAAAGCGTTGTTCACTCGACTAAGTCTATATGATGATGGGAGTTTGTTGGCAGAACTTCAGTTGAAACTGACATAGATTGATCAGATTAGGGATAAATAGATGGGGGATAAGTCCCTCGAGTTACGATTCTGTCAGGTTGAGACTGGAACTACTTCAAATTTTGGGCTTAATGATGATGGGATTTTGTGCTTCAGAGGTCAGATCTGTGTACCGAATGACGAGGACTTGAGACAATCGATTCTGAGGGAAGTGCATAGTAGCCCTTATGCTATACATCCTAGTGGGAACAAAATGTACAGAGATCTTTGAGAATTGTACTGGTGGCCTAGGTTAAAACATGAGGTGACCGACTTCATGGCATGCTGTTTGACTTGTCAGCAAGTTAAGGCTGAGCATCTTGCCTTCAGGTTTGTTACAGCCAGTAAAGATACCGATGTGGAAATGGGAGTGAGTGACGATAGACTTCGTTAGTAGGTTTCCTCTAACACCCACTAAGAAGGATTTTGTATGGGTCATCGTGGATCGATTGACCAAGTCAACTCACTACATTCCTGTTAGGACAGATTTTTCCCTATAGAAGCTAGCTAAGCTGTACATCTCAGAGATAGTTAGGCTACATGGGGTTCCTGTATCAATCATCTCCGATAGGGATCCTCGTTTTATATCTCGGTTCTAACAGAAGCTTCATGAGGCTTTGAGTTCAAGGCTTGACTTTAGTACTACTTTTCATCTTTAAACAGACAGTTGGGAGGAGTACTTGCCTTTAGCAGAGTTCGCCTACAACAATAACTATCAGTCTAATATACAGATGGCATCTTACGAGGCACCGTATGATCGTAAATGTCGCACTCGTTTATACTGGACTGAGCTGGGTGAGCGAAGTGTTCTGGGTCCAGAGTTGGTATCAGAAATTGAGGATAAAGTCCGTTTGATTCGAGAGTGTTTGAAAATGGCTTCTGATAGGCAGAAGTCTTATGCTGATCTGAAGAGAAAGGACATTGAGTATTCTTTGGGGGACTTGGTTTTTCTTAAGGTATCATCATGGAAGAAGGTTCTGAGGTTCGATCACAAGAGCAAGTTGAGTTCTCGATTTATTGGGCCGTACCGGATCTGAAAATAAGTGGGACCAGTCGCATATTAGTTGGAGCTACCTCTAGAGTTAGATTGCATTCACGATGTGTTCCACGTTTCGATGTTAAGACATTACCACTCTGATCCTACGCACATTGTACCTGTAAAGGAGATTGAGATAAGACCAGAACTAACGTTCGAGGAGGAGTCGGTCCAAATTTTAGATCGCAACGTTAAGGTCTTACGGAAGAAATCTTTCCTTTAGTGAAGGTGCTGTGGCGGAATCATAGCACTGAGGAGGCTACTTGGGAGCCAGAGGATTCGATGCGACAACAGTATCCTAACCTCTTCTGATCAGGTAAAACTTCGAAGACGAAATTTTCTTTAAGGGGGTAGAGTTATAACGCCCCAAATTTTCTTATTTTCAGCTTTTGTAAGTTTGTGGCATGAAAATTTTCTAAAAGTGTTTCTGCATTAATTTGACATAAATATTTGTATGCTTAAGTGGTTATGTGCTCTGGGTGAGTTTGGGGAGGTCCCAAGTTCAAGCCAAGACTTGGGTTAATTTTGGTTTTTATTTGAATAAAGCTTGATGCTTGGACAATAGGCTTTTAAGTATTTATTTATAAAAATACATCAGAATAGGCCTACTGGTCTGGTGGTTAAGTGGTGTGTTAAAAGGCTGGGGGTCTTGTGTTCGATTTGTGGTGAGGGCATTATTTTTTTACACTTGTGCACTCAGGAGAGGTTGAGTTGGTTTCGAATTCTGAGAGTGGGAGAGTGGGGGAGTGATTTTTGGAGGAAAATAAGGGATTGACAGAATCTGAGAATCCCATTATTTCTAAATTTCAGTTTCTCTCTTGTCCCAAAAACTCTCTCTGCCGAAAATCCTTGCAATTTCCCATTCTTCATTTAGTTTTTCTTCTTTTTGCTTCAGCCGAAACTCTCTTTACCATTGTCGTTTCCCTACTTCCTCCTAGTCCTTCAAACTCTAATTTTTGCTCTCCTCCATCATTTTTCGTGTCTTAGCGTCCTGGGTGTTTTCGGTAAGTTGGAGGTATGATCTGATATGTTATGGTTGTGGTTTATGAGTTAAGGGTTAATAGGGGTTTAATTTGCTGTTTAGGAGATAATCTAGATTCAGTGGACTGTTGGACGGTGTTCTAAACAGCAGGGAATCGCCGTTTTTCATTAGAGGTAAGGCAATCGTTAGTTTCGGGTTTTATCGTTGTTTAACAATTCGACATAAGTGACTGAAATTGGATTTAGAAATTGAAAAATATAGGTTTTGAAGTGCTCGGGAGTGATTACACATCAAAAACAAACCAGGTGTGTATTCTGATTGCACAGAAATTGCGTTTTGGTGAAAACCAAAAAGCCTGCTGTCGACGCCACACGGGCGTGTGGACTGCCCGTGTAGAGGCCGTGTGGCGAGATACAGTCGTGTGATCAACGAACCAGGCCATGTGCACTCGACACGGGCGCGATAGACACGACCGTGTGAGGCTGGTAAAGCTGTGTGCGAGACTCGAGCTCGGCCAATTAGACCGTGTGGGCCCATAGGGCAGGCCATATGGGCATGTGAGCCCATTTTTCTGAATTGTTCTGTAAGGTTGCACGGGTTGCCCAGGTCAACTGTGACCTGTTGTAAGGTCGGTAAGCGTTACTTAGACCCCTATTCTATGATGTGATAATAGAATGTATGTGATTAGCATGTGTACTGATTCTATTCTGATATGACCGTATAATCCATTTATTTGCGTAATAGCATGCCATGCTTATATGATACATTACATTGGGTTGGGTTTATTGATGAAGAGAAGGAAGATCTGAAAGGCTTTTAGCCTGTCATCTGCAGCTAAGCTGCATATATCTATTATGTGTCGTTTACGGTACCATATTTGGTGTGTAGGGTTGGATGGGTTACTTTTATCCTCAAACTTGGTGTGCAGGGCTGGGTAGGTTGATTTTATCCCCACATGGTGTGTAGGGTTGGACGGAGATGGTGTGCAGGGTTGGTGGGCATGTTCTGTTTCTGATCTGATATACATGTGCTTTCTGTTTGGGCTAAGGCCCGGTTATATCTAATTCTATTCTGAGTGGACTAAAGCCTACACCGGTTATACCTGATTTCCAAAAGCACTCTCATGTGACGCCCCCAGATTCGGCCATAACGTCAAGATCGGGTTTAGGGTGTTACATTTAGGGATTAACTCCTGATAAAAATTAAATGTAAATACATTGATTTCTTAATAAAAAATACGTGACACTTTGTAATGACCCAAAGTTCACGGACATAGGAAAAGTGCATTATCGGGCCTTCGTCTTAGTAAACTGAATTTGTAAATATTTATTAGAAGTAATTATGAGTCTAGTGGTGTGTTTAATTAGGTTTTAATTAGGTTAATTTAGCTTAATTAAGAGTAATTAGTGAAAAGGACTAAATTGAATAAGGTGCAAAAGTTTAATTGTAGATTAAAGGAAAATAAAAGGGACTAAAATGGAAAATATGCAATTAGTAAGAAATGACGCGGCATAAGGCATAAAAATCATAGATTTTTTTTATGTATGATATATATTAAATTATTATTATTATATTATGAAATAAATTAAAATTTGACAAATGTATGCTGATGATAAAATACAAGTGTAATAATTAAAATAAATACATTTATAATATATGTATTTATTTACTTTTTATTTAAGTAATAGATATTTATTAAAAATATATTATATATTATATATTATTATTAGATTATTATTAAATAAATTAAATAAAAATAAATGTATGAAAAAGAAACTATATATGTGTAATAATATAAATACATACACATGTAATATAATTATATATTTTCTTATTAATTAAGTAAAAGATATTTATATATTATAATATATTATTAGTAATTAAACGCAAAAGAAATGGAAATAAAAGAAATGAAAAGTTAGAAAAAGAGAAACAAAAGGGGTGAAACAGAGAAGGAAAGAAGGAAAAAGAAAGAAAGAAAAATAAAAGGAAAAACTAGGGTTTAAAGGTTTGGAGCTTAATTTGGTAAGTTAGTCACTTCCTTTTCTTTTAATTTTGATGTTTTTGAAGCCTTAGCACAAAGCTTTGTTGAATTTAAGTTGAGATTTTGAAAGTTGTTAGATTTTTTAACATGATTCATGTTGAGCAAATTGATGAATTAGGGGTTTAATTGATAGAATTTCTAGTTAGAATTGATTAAATGATTAAATTGTAAAAGAAGACATAAGTTTTACATAGTAGGGACTAAATTGCAAGAATTTTGAAATTTGAGTTTTATGATGAACATTAGATAGTTAAATTTTAGTTTGGTTGAAAATTTGATAGAAGTAAAGTATGAATTAAGATAGAAACATAAATGAACTTAGTTAGGATTAAATTGAAATTAAGGTAGAAAATTGAATAGAAATTGAATAGGAAATTTAAATATTAAATGTAAATTAGTATTGTATTAATGATTATGAAATTGTCTTAATTTTTCGTAGCTAACATCGCACCCGAGGCATCTACGAAAAAAGGAAAAGAAAAAGTGGACGAGTAAACTCGAGAAATCACGATTTGTATTACTATAATTCAAGTCATTTATTAGTAAATGTTAAATTTTAAATTACATGTATGGTAAGTAAATTATGAGGTAAGTACCATTATTGAATTGAATGGAAATTGAATTGAATGATGAATATGTTTTGGTATTGAATCGTATATTGATGAGAAAGTGAAAAAGTGAAATTGTGATTAAATTGAAAGTATGAGAAAGTGATTGAATTGAAAGTGAAATTGAAATTGAGAAATGATTTGAAAACCATATTAACTAGTCGGGCTGAGTCGGATATAATTGGCATGTCATAGGATTGGAAGTGTTCAGGGATATTCGACTTCGAGTTGATTATGCACTATATGTGTCGTATTAGGCACCATGGGTGTCGTATTAATTCTTCTGATATATTGATTAGGTACTGAGTACCGTTTGCTTTGGCAATATTTATTAGGCACAATATGCCGTACTGGTGTGTTTGGTTGGATCCGTGTATCCGCCAATGTCCGAGTATTGTTAATAGGGGTAAATAAATGAAATGATAAACGAATGAAATTGATCGATTGAGTTATTGAAAGAAATAAGAAAGTTGAAATTGTGAATTGAATTGTGAATTGAAATTGAAATTGAAAATCAAAGGCATGAACCAAAGGTTCATGATATGATTGAATTCAATCTGATGATATATTATATCAATTGACAAATCGTTATTATTGAGAATTGGAAGTTAAAGTATGAATTAGTATATATTAAATAAAATGTTATATGTTTGATATTTATATGTTTATAATTTATTATTTGTTAATATAATTTGAATTATGGTAATACCATTGAGTATACCCATACTTAGCGTACGGTTGTTTTCCGTGCACAGGTTAGTAGAAGCCAAGTGTCCCAGTTTAACATCCAGAGCAATCCCGAACTCAGAAAAATTTTGGTGATGTATCTTTTTTTTTTTTGATAAATGTGGCATGTACCTAGGTTATGTGTATGGGTCTTGTGATTTTGGTTGTAAATGATGATATATATATATATATATATAACGTTTTTGATTGGTTAAATGAAATGGTAAGAATATTATTATGACACATTTGATATAAGGTTTGAAATGGGAATGAATGAAGTTTACTAATCTAATTAAAATGCTACTATGAAATACTTTTGAATATATATTAAGTTAATAAGTTAATATTTTGATGTGATCTAGGTGTAATTGCATATAAATTGTATTGGTTGTGACATTGGTTTTGAATTGGTTGTGTTTTAAATTTGCAGGGTTGGTTAGGTTATTGTAAAGGGGTTATATTGAGTTAAAAAAAATGAAATTTTTACGAAAAATTTCTAAAGTATTCGAGTAAGTCCCAATTTAATTCTAACACGTATTTTGGGTCTCGAAGGTCCATTAAAGGGACTTAATGAATAAATTATATTATGTATGTTAATTAATTATATATTAATCATAAATGGTCCGAAATGTTCGGTAATGCTCCGTAACTTTGTTTTGGCGACAGTTTAGGGTTAGGGAGTGTTACACACCTACTTATGTGTGTCAAGGTAGTTCAATCACTCCATAATAATTACTTTGATTCAAAGATGAAAACTTGACGATGCAATAACATTAAGGTAACGATTAATTTGTCGAATTTTAAACTATATTCCGTAATAGAATTACGATAATATAAAATTATAGGTCGAATAATATATTATTTTGTTTCGTTCATTTGATTGAAATATATGATTTAAGTGTTCAATTAACAGAATGTAAAATTATCTAAAAGCAAATTATATATATTAGATTTTATATATATATATATAGACTTGTTCATAGGCTAAGCTACCTGCTTCAGGCTTAAGGCTCGACTGAAAGTAGGGTTTGAGTAAAAATATTAAGTCCGAAAAATAGACTTGGGCAAAAAAAATTAGGACCATTTGAATATGGGTTGAGTTCAAGTTTGAACATTCAAGGCCTAAGCGTGGCCTAATCGGACTCATTTTAAGTTTATAATACTTTATATTATGCTATTTTTATATATTATGTAATTTAGAACACATTAAAAAAATAAACCTATACTAAATATATAATACAACTCTAATATAAACATTAAAATAATGTTAAGATGACTATATAAAAAATTTAATAAATAAAAAGTGTATAAAATTATTAAATATTAAAATAATATAATATAAATATTTTAAAAAAATTAAAGAATAATATGGGCAGCCTAAACTAGGTTTGGGTTAGTCTTTTGCAAATATAGACGGGTTTGAGCAAAATTTTAACTTTAAATTTCAGGTCAGACCGAATTTAGATAAACATAAAATACATTAATATTATGCTTAGACTTAGACGATAAGCTATATGAATATTAAAATTGTTACGTGGTTTGATACATATTAATATGTTTTGTTTCCATTCAACCAAAATGCAATGACAACTTGGGAAGTGTTTATTTGGTAAGATTATGACCCAATGATGTGCAAAATTTAATTTGCTTAAAAAAACCCCAGTATTTATATCTAATTTTGTAACGACTCAAATTCCACGGGCATCGGAAAAATGTGTTTAGGACCTTCGTCTTAGGAAAAACGAATTAGTAAATATTTATTAAAAATATTTACGAAGTTAGTTATGGGTTGAATTAGATTTTTGATAGGTTGAATTAGATTTTTGATAAGTGAATTTAGTTTAATTAGAAATAATTAGTAGAAAAGACTAAATTGAATAGAGTATAAAAGTTTAATTATAGAATAGAAAAATATTATGGGATTAAATTAGTAATTAAACTAAATTAGTGAAATGTGTAAGATAGAGAATAAATACATGTGTATTTAAATTATTAGTACAAATATATATTATATATATTTACTTATAAATTAAGTAAAAGATATTTACTATTATTATTATTATTATTATTATTATTATTATTATATGATATTAGATTATTTTATTTAATAAATAAATGGTGCCAAATGTATGGTAATGGGATAATACATGTGTATATTTATATATTTGTTCACATGTAATATATATATTAGTTATTAATTAGATATTTTATAATAATTAATTAAGAAATAAAGAATTTGATAAAAAAAAAAAAGAGAAACAAAAGAAGAAAGAAAGTAACAGAGAAAGCAACGAAATTGAAGAAGAAAAGAAGAAAGAAGGAAGAAAAGGAGAAATTAGAGAACTGAAGCTTGAAATTTATTTTGGTAAGTCAATTAAGCCCTTATTCTTTAATTTAAATGTTTTAGAAGCTCTAGAATTGAGTTTTGTTGAAACTAAGTGGAAGTTATGGAGGTTTTTAAGTTTTTGAGTAAAGTTTATGTTGGATAAATGGTTGAATTAAGGGCTTAATTGATAGAACTATTGATTAGAAATGGTTAAGAGTTTTGTGTTGTAGGGGTTAAATTCAAAGAAATTTGAAATTATGGAAAAATGGGGAAATTTTGGTAGTTATATTGAAGTTTTGATGGAAATTGAATAAGGAAATGATGTGAATTGTTAAAAGGAAGAAGATAAAAATGGTTAGGACAAATTTGAGATTTAGAAAAAAAGTTGCATGAAAAGTTATTATTTTATATAAAATATGTGTGTTATTAATTAATTGTAATTATGCTAATTTTCGTAGCAAACAAGGAAACTGAGACGTCTAATATGAAGGGGAAGAAAAAAGTGATCGAGGAGTAGCTCAAAAAATATCGGTTTGTATTATCATAATTCAAATTATTTCTTATTAAATATTTAATTTTAATATATGTGTGTGGAATTTGATAGTGAGGTAAATCTTGATATTGAATTGAATGTGAATTAGGTTTATTTGATGAATAAATATATGTATGTGAAATTGAATTATATGATTAAATTGAGTAATGTTGGTATGCATATGAATTTGAAATTTGAGATTGAACTATTAATGAGATTGAATTGAATTTGAATGATTTTGATCAATTGAGAATGGAAATGAAGTGAAAATATGTGATAATGTGAATTGAACAAGTTATGCTTGAATTGAGAAATATGTGAGAAAATGTGGCCAAAGTGCAATTGATGTGAATTTGATTAAAATAGAAAAAATATTCTGGTACCCTATTAACTAGTCGGGCTTAGTGGATATAGTTGGCATGCCATGGAATTGGAAGAGTTCAGGGATTCTTCGACCTCGAGTCAATGAGACACTTGGTGTGTCCTATTGCTTCGGATAGATTCGATGAGGCGTTGGTAGCCACTTTACTTAGGCTTAGCCGATGAGACGTTGGTCGTCACTTATTTGCTTCGAACTATCCGACGAGGCGTTGGTCGCCACTCTGGTGTGTTTGGTTGGATCCGTGTATCCGCCAAAGTCCGAGTCATGTTAATAGGGGTAAATAAGCGAAATGAGTAAGTTATTTGAATTTGATTACTTGAATTATTGAATAAAAGGTGGAAGGAATTTTGTGATATGAAATGTGAAATGAAATTTGTGCTATGAGATTGAAGGCATGAACCAAAGATTAATGAAGCATTCATATTTGAAATGTGAATTGAGTAATTATATGTGATTGAGAGATAAACCAAAGGTTCATTAATTATTGGAAATCATATTGATGAGATATTGATTCAAATATTGGAAATGATGCAATGGAAATATGATAAATTAGTATGAGATTATATGTATGATTTGTAATTATCTATGCATGTTTATGATATTTGATTGTAGTTAAAAATTTGAATTATGATAATACCACTGAGTATTTTCAATACTCAGTGTACGGTTGTTTTCCATGTGCAGGTTAGGTCAAGTTAAAGTCAGGCTCAGCATCTGAATCAATCCCGACTTCAGCTTAAATTTTGGTGATGGATCTATCTTTTGAAAATGTGGCATGTACTAGGTTTGGTTTTAGTCTTGTAAATGCTTTATGTTTTGATTGTAAATATGGAACATAATCTTTAAGAAGTTTGTGGTATGAATGAATGAATATTTGCTAAGTTTGAAAAGCATGATGGTGTTATTTGATTAAGTTTTATAAGTCAATGATTTGGGCATGAATTGGGTATGTTTAGTGGGTGAAAGTAGCTTAAAAATGATGAAAAATGATGTTTTCACACGGCCAAGACACATGGGCATGTGCCCAGGCCGTGTGGTAAAGTCAGACTTGCCCACGGGCTAACCCCACGGCCGTGTGTAGCAAGTCAGATCTACCCACGGCCTGGTCCTATGGCCATGGGAGCCCCACGGGCAGGCCACACGGGCATGTCTCAGGCCACACGAGCATGTGCCCCTATTTTCAAAGAAAAGTTTCCAAAGTTCCCGGTTTAATCCCAAATCAATTTCTAAGCTTATTTTGGGCCTCGTAGGCCCATATCAAGGACTTTTTTATGGAAATTAGAAGGTTTTAAATTGAAACTCAAATTTATGTCTCGATTTTATTCGTTTACTAATGTATAAGTTCGGTAATGCCTTGTAACCCTGTTCCGGTGACGGTTTGGGGTTAGAGGGTGTTACAAATTTAAATTCCCAAAAAATGTATTAACAGAAATATAAAATAAAATTTGAATAATTAGAAGACATGCCATCCTACATTTTAGGCATTTGTCCAGAGTTTGCATAAAATTTGAAAAAAATTCAGCCATTGAATTTGCAACTTCTTTATTGTTGATTTAAAAGTTTGCAGTAATTTTGTCATATTTTGCTTGAAATCTCATATTTTGCTAGATCAAGTTTTGATGTATGAACAACAGTTTTCTGGCGTTTTGCGACCAAATTTACTTTGACAATTTTTGCTCTCAGGCACTTCTTGTATTCTCAAAAGAAATGATAGTTATCTATCAAAGAATACCTTTCCAAGATTAAAGGTTTGTGAGATACCTTGATGGCTGCAGGTAATACCATCTCTGAACAAGAACAGGTTAGCATCACTCTTGCTAGTCTGTCAGTCGAGTATGAGTCCATTCGCATAGTGGCTTCAGCTATGAGTATTCCTCTTGATCGTCTTGCTGAAATGCTAACTGATTGTGAAGCTCGACAACAGGAATTTGTTTCGAGTATGTCTTTGCAGGCTCTCAGCACAGCAACACTAATGACAAAAGTGCTAGGAGATTTGACAGAGGTTCTCGGCCACCCTACAGAGGTGGTTCTAGGACATTTCAAGGATGAGGTCGAGGGAGACAATTTTCTCATAACAAACCACAGTGTCAGTTATGTGGCAAGGTTGGTCACACAGTTTAGAAGTGCTACTATCGATTTGATGAGACCTTTGAAGGTGTTTCTAGTCAGCTAATGCAGGTGCATTGTCATCAGTTTCAAGACTCTTCAAGCCTATCATGTGGAGGCTCTCATTGTTATTCTCACAAGAACATTGTACCTAATTCTAAGTCACAAGCTCATACTGTCTCTACAATATGACACACTTCTTCTAGTTCCTTGAACACAACAGTTTGCTATCAGAATTCGACGGTATCAAATCATGTTACTAATGATCTGGATAACTTGCATGAAGTAGCTCAATGCTCAGGTAACAACAGACTTCTCATGGGTAATGGAGTGTCTGTGCCAGTGGCTAATATTGGCTCTTATTCTTTTGTCAGTTCCAACAGAATTTTTCAGTTGAAAAATGTGTTACTTGTTCCCTAAGTTTACAAAAACTTAATGTCTGTTGCTCAATTTGCTAATAATAATCAAGACTTTTTGAGTTTCATCCTTTCCATTGTTTTGTGAAGGATATCACAATAGGGACAATCTTGTTAGTAGGTTGAATTCATGATGGCCTGTATCATTTTGATCTGTCAAAGGCTTAAAGGTTCAGCTCTTCTCCAGTCATTGCTCATGCTGCTTGTCTGAAGTCTCCTCTTGATGACTATTTTTTTACCTCTGGCACAAAGGCCTTGGTCACCCTTGTAATAAGATTATTACTACAGTTCTTAAAAGATGTAATATTGTTTTAAGCAATTGTAAGTTGGATTTGTTCTATTCAGCATGTCAACTTGGGAAATTTCACAAGCTTCCTTTTTCCCCTTCTACTACTGTTTATACAGCCCTTTTGAATTAGTTGTGTCTGATCTGTGGGGTCCTGCCCCGATTGCTTCTGAAGGCAACCTTACTATGTGTCTTTTGTTGATGTGTTTTTTAGATACACCTGGATGTATCTTATCAAACACAAATCTGAGGCTTTGGACAAGTTCCTTCAGCTCCAGAAATTTGTTGAGGTTTAATTTGGTTGCAGGATAAAGACTCTTCAAACAGATTGGGGTAGTGAATTTTGGTCTTTTCCTAAGGTGCTCTCTCATATGGGGATCCATCATCGACTCTCTTGTCCTCACACTTCTAAACAGAATGGTTTAGTGGAAAGGAAACATAGGTATATCGTGGATACTGGTCTCACATTGCTAGCTCAGGCCAGCATGCCTATGCAGTTTTGGGCTCATGCCTTTATTAGTGTTGTGCATCTTATCAACAGGCTTCCCACACTTGTTCTGACTGGTCGATCTCCTTATGAAGTGTTGCATAAAACTCCTCCTAGCTACATATATCTACGAGTGTTTGGTTGTAGGTGTTATCCATACCTTAGACCTTTTAACACTCATAAGCTGTAATATCGATCCAAGCCCTATGTATTTCTTGGCTACAGCCTCATTCACAAGGGTTATAAGTGTCTTGACAGTGATACAGGTAGAATTTTTCTCTCTAGGCATATTGTGTTTAATAAAGAGTTTTGTCCTTTTGCGAGTCATCCTAGCTTAAGTGGTGGTTCTACTCCTTCTCCTTCTCAGCTTAAGTTTCAACATTGCCAGTCTCAAGTTCCAGTGTTGACTCCTTCTTTTCAGAAGCCTGGTCTTGATTTTGGTACTCCAAAAGAGTCCGGTCCTTCAAATCAGAGAGTAGCAGGAGCTATGTCCAAGTTTGCTACTCTATTCTTTGGTTCTCTTCCCTTAGAGTCTGATGGCAACACCTTACCAGGGACTGCTGCCAGTGGTAATGATCTTGTTACTAGGGAACCTCAGGGTGGTCCATCATGTTTGCCTCTTAATTCGCATCCTATGCAAACTCGATCGAAAAGTGGGACCTTCAAGCCTAAAGTGTTCTCTATTGAGCTTAGTGTGACTGAGCCAACTACTATTAAGGAAGCCTTTGCCAGTAATGAATGGACACTGGCTGCTCAACAGGAGTATGATGCCTTGTTAAAAAATAACACGTGGGATCTGGTTCCCTTACGAGCTAATTGAAGAGTAAGAGGTTGTAATGGGTGTTTAAGCTCAAACGACACTCAGATGGCACTATTGCTCATTTCAAGGGTCGCCTAGTGGTTAAGGGTTATCTTCAGGAAGCTGGTGTTGATTTTAGAAAACTTTTAGTCTTGTTGTGAAGCTAGTAACAATTCAAGTTGTCTTGACTTTGGCTGTCAAGTTTGGTTGGCAGCTAAGGCAGATAGACATCAACAACACTTTTCTTAATGGTGATCTGTCTAAAGAAATCTATATGGTTCAATCTCTTGGTTTTAAATAGAAGCAGGGTGATCAGTCCTTGTTTTACAGATTAAAGAAAGCATTATATGGTCTAAAACAAGCTCCTAGAGCTTGGTTCTCCAAGCTACGAGACTTCTTGATTGCTTCAAAATTTATTCTGGCCAGGTCCGATGGCTCTCTTTTTGAGAAGAAGACTGGAAGGGTTCTTTTGTATGTTTTAGCCTATGTTGATGACATAATAGTTACTAGTAATCATCAAGGCAGTATTGAAAGCTTTGTTTCAACCTTGAACACTCAGTTTTCTTTGAAAGATTTGGGCCTTTTGAGTTATTTTCTTGGTATAGATGTCTCCTCCACATTTGATGGCTTGGTTTTGAATCAGCGAAAGTACATTCTCGATCTTCTGAAGAAGGCCAAAATGGATCAGGCTAATGGTTCTCCTACACCTATGATCACTTCCTCAAAGTTGTCTCAGAATGATGGTTGTGTAATAGATAATGAGTCTGGATATAGGAGCATTGTAGGGGCCTTGTAGTATGTTGTCATCACTAGACTAGACATTACTTTTGCTGTCAATAAGGTATGTCAGTTCATGTAGAGGCCACTTGACCAACATTTCGAGGCAGTCAAACGCATTCTCAGGTACCTTTGCAGCACCTTGAACTATGGCCTTATTGAAATCAAACGCATTCTCAGGTACCTTTGCAGCACCTTGAACTATGGCCTTCTTGAAATCAAACGCATTCTCAGGTACCTTTGCAGCACCTTGAACTATGGCCTTCTTTTTACATAAGCTACTAGCTTGGACTTGGTTGGATATTCGGATGCGAATTGGGGCACTGATGCTGATGATAGGAGATCTACTACAGGGTTTTGTGTGTTCCTTGATGGTAATCTTATTACCTGCAGGTCCAAGAAATAACAGGTGGTCTCTAGGTCGACTGCAGAAGCTGAGTATAGAGGGCTTGCTCACACTGTTACAGAAGTGGTGTGGCTTGAGTCTCTTTTAACTGAGCTGCATGTGTCTACTTCTCGAAAGGCTATGGTGTGGTGTGATAACTCAGGCGTTGTTGCTGTGTCTGCCAATCCGGTGTTACACTCAAAATTTAAGCATGTTGAGTTGGATTTGTTCTTTGTCAGAAAGAGAGTTGCAACTGGTACTCTTTGTGTACGGCATATTCCAGCACATGAGCAAGTTGCAGATGTCTTTACAAAACCGTTGTCAGTTTCTTTGTTTTCAAAGTTTCGATCATGTCTTAAAGTGGTTGAAAATTTTAAACAGCAGGCAAAGATCAAGTAGATGGAGGAATGTTAAGGATAGAAATGGTTGTGGCAGTTGACTGTTGTAACTGTTAGCAGTTGTGGCAGTTGACCGTTGTGGTCGTTAGTAGTTAGTAAGTTTAGCAGCTATTGTAGTTATAGTTAGTTAAACAGTTAACACTTTGTACTATAAAGCATAGAGCTTAGTTTCTGTGATTGTATTGAATTGAATCAATTTTCAACTTCTTGTTTCTTCATTGATTTTATTTGTTGTATATTTCATCAGAGATAAATAAATAAATAAAAATATTTTTTTAATTAATAATTTTTATGGTTGTTTGACTTTTTAAAATAATTTTATTAATTTTTAATTGATGTGCCGTAAGACAATAATGACATGCCGGTAAATTGATGCATATAAGGTGCCATGTCAACAAACACAAATAACTCCAACCATTAACGATCATGCTAGCAAGGCCATTAGGATTTGATTGTCAATCATTAAATTTAACGATCAAAAGGATTAAATGGTCAATTTTATGGGTTAAAGAGCTCAATTGGATTTAAAAGGTTGAGAAGAGCTTAGTTAATTTTCTTTTTAAATACTTCGAGAGCTTATGATACCTTTATGCCTTTAATATATATTATTATTTAGGGTTAGTGTCACAAACTAATTAAACACCATTTCAATTGAAAAATAACTAAAAACCCATTTTATTTACAAACTAACAATTAACATAAAAATATTTGAGTCTACAATATTATTATCTCAAAAACTTTAATTTAACCATTTTAAAATTTCATTTGAATTTTATATAAATGAAAATATATGGTTCACATTAAATGTTGTTTACATCATTTTCACAAGGTACCATAGTATACTGTTATTCTTTTTAAAAACAAATTTTCAAAAAATAAATTTTAGAAAATGGATTACTTTTTTTGGAAAAATTTTTATTTTTTTTAAATGATTTTGCATAAAATGTTTTCCATTGTTTAATAAATTTGTTATTTTTTAAAAGTTGTTTTTAATGAAACAAACCAAACATTAATATATTTGTTACAATATATATATTTATATATATATATATAGAAGTATTTCCTTTTGACAATCAAAATTTATTTTATAACAAGATAATATTTTATAATAATTAATGTTGTATATAAACTTAATAATAAATAATGTCTAACTAAAACTTAATTTAAATTATATATATTACATATATGAGAGTAAATATATTAAGAATATTATTTAAAATATAAAATTATTGTTGTTAAATTTTATTAATAAAATTAATTTTAATTTATTATATTATTAAATATAAATAACTAAATATGTATGTTTAATAATGTTGAACATTATAATATTTGATATTAATATTTTAATATTTTTAAATATTAAAAGTTGTAATAATATTATTAAAGTTGATTTAAATTATTTTTTATATAAAAATAAAATTACTCATAAAAGAGTTATCTTTTAAAAAATACATTACACTTTTTAAAATGGTAAGTTAATTTACAAGAAAATAGACTTATTTCTCATTGACATGTAAAAAGAGGTCTTTTTTAGAATATGCCTTATGCTTTTTAAGGTGGTAAGGTAAATTCATAGGAAAAACAATTTCTTTTTTGTTAACGTGTAAGTCATTTTTTGTTGATAAATTAATTCTCATGAAACAAATAAAAAGAAAATTTAATGTTTTTAAAAATGAACCCGTAATCAAACCGATCAGATCACCGCTGTCTAATTTGACTAGTCTAACCATCGGGTGATAGAATAAATAAATAAATAATGAGTCACCCACTTCTCATTTGTTTCTACTTTCTATTTATTCTAGTAAAAACATTCATAATGAATGTTGAACAACTCGTCCTTTAATAGACAGCCCATCTCTTTTGCCTCTTATTGATTTCTATTATAATGATAAAGGCATTTTGTTGGAACTGATGTTAATAAATTAATTTCATTTGAAATTTTAATTTAATAATAAATGTAGTGCAACTCTCTAATTATTTTTTTTTATTCCCTATTTCTCTTCTTGTTGTCATCTATTTGACCATTGATTTTCCTTTTCTATTTGTGTCTTCCTCTTCTTCTCTGGTTCCTTGATTGTCGGATTTTCTTTTCATTTTCCTCTTCTCTTGTTTCCTTTGTTTACTAAGTATTATAATCAGTAAATTGAACTCAAAAATACTTTCTTTTTCTTCTCACATATCAGTACTTCTTTTCTACTGATCTTGTGTTATTTTATTCAAATCTCTCTTCTCATGCAACTGAAGGTTTAGGATTTACATTGTGAAGAAGAAGAACTAAACTGATTTTAGTGAAAGGAATATAATCAATATTATAACATATAAGTTTTTCATTCAGACTAACTGATTTTTAACCCGGTTTAACTTGTTTGTTTGATTTTCAGTTCTATGAGAATGATCGGACTGTCAGAACTGATTTAACCAACCAATTCAATCCAATTTCAAAAACATTAAAAAAATGTAAAAAATATTTGTCGCAAGTCATTTTATGTGAAACAGCTTTCTGTTTTTTCAACAGTCCCGTGCCAGTGCCAGTGCCAGTGCCAGTGCCATTGCCCCTTGAACCAGAGCATAACTAGTAATATTTTATAACTTCTGGCTAATTATAAGAAGATTCCTATTCAAGTAGCAAAAGCTTGATTTATTAATGAAAACTTTTATTTATAAGTTAAAAATAGACAATTACATTTAAAATAAAAAATACAATAAAATAATAATTTAAAACAATTCAAAATTAGGATATGAAATTATAATAATTTTGAATTTTAAAATTACGTTATTACGCTCCCGTAAGAATGATGGTCGATAAAGCAACAATCTTGGATAGATGATGACAATAAAACCTAAAATTACATTATTATGCACTGCAAGATTGATCTTCGATTGACGATTACGAAAAAATCACAAACAGATGATGGTAAAAAAAGGTAAATTTTCTAAATGAGGACTTGAAATGACGTACTCTTATTGTTAGTTATGGTAGCATAAAACTTAATCTAAGATGTGGTTTGACATCCATTAAGCAAAGTCCCTCAACCGACTACTAAGATAATTGGGCACCAACCTCACCACTTTGAACTAATAAATAAAAACCGATGGTTGGTTGGTAATAAAAAAAATCAATTTGTTGGCTTTGATGAATAATAGTAGGCATTGTTTCATATGGAAAAAAAAGAGATAAATAGTTGGAAATATCGTTTGAGAGAAAGGGTAAAAGAAAACCATATATCAAAAAAAAAATTGCTCATAGGTCGGGCCACTAGCTTAGGCCCGAAGATTTGCTTTAAAAATAGAGGATTTGAATAAAAATATAAGGTCCAAAAAATGAGCTTGAGTAAAATTTATGACCAATTTTCTATATAGGCCCAACAATGAACAATATTTTTGCCCCGAGCTCAACCTAAATATATTATATTATAAAAATTAATTATATTAATTATATATGTTAAATAATAATTATATATATTTATATTAAATCACCAACCCAAAACAATTACACCCATTATCCAAAACCCAAAAAGCCCTACCCAACTAAATAACTAAACTCAAAATATAAAGTTTTAAAATGATTTTTAATATAGTAAAAATTTATTATATTTATTTGTGTTTTTTAATATAATAAAACATTGGTTAGTATTTAGTATACTGGCAATATACTGTCATATTTCTTTTCTTTTAAATATTTATATTTTTAATTTCATACTACACCTATAGGACACTCTCCTTGACCTTGCTTGTGGAGTTGAAAAACTTCACTGACAGTGTACCAAATATTATTTTATAAAACATTTATTATGTATTTTTTTAATATAAATACTTGTTAATGTATTTTTAATCATTTAATGTGTTAGATTACATTTATTTTAAGGTAAACTAAAAAAATAATCACTTTTGTTTGCCTTAAATTACATTTTATTTTTGAAATGTTATGTTTTAGTCACTTGCATTATCGTTTTGTTATGAAGTGGTCACTCTACCGTTAAGCTTCGTTACCTCCCTAACGACAACACTACGTGACAGTCCAAATGGATTTTAAATGGCAACTTGGATGTCCAACTAAGACGATAAGAGGTTTTTAATTAAATAAATTTAATTAATTAAAAATTTTAAATTAATTACACCTTGAACTGGAAAAGAAAAACCGTTCGTCTCTTTTTTCTTTTAGTTTGCTTTTCTATTTTGGCTGAAAAAACTATTCTCATCCAAGTTGGCATTTAAAACCTATTTGGACTATCACGTATGATTGTTGTTAGGCAGGTAACGAAGCTTAACGACAGAGTGACTACTTCCTAATAAAACGATAACGTAATTGACTAAAACATAATATTTCAAATATAAGCGAACTAAAATATAATACGAGACAAACGAGACAAACAAAATGATTATTTTTATAATTTACCCTTTATTTTAATATTTTTAGTATATTATATTTTTTAAATTGATTTTTAAGTAAAAAAATACTAATATAAAAAAAATTCAAATATGGGTGTAACAAAAAAATTAAGCCCATTTTTGAGTATCCAAACTTTAAAAAAAAAAAAAATAAACTGATGTAGATTGACATGAGTCCAAGCACTTGAATATCTCTAATTGAAAACCATGTCACTGGACAAAATACTTGTATACCATATTAAAAGTAATAAAAAGCTTATGAGATTACTCCACTCTATTTATTAACAGAAGTAAAGATAAGTAATTACAATATAATAATTTAAAACAACTCAAAACTAGGGCAAAATAATAATAATAATAATAATAATAATTTTATTGGAATATTTTAAATCTTAAAATTACGAAATTACCCCCAGTTCCTATTCGTCATCGTCGTGACAAGTTCAAAAAAAGCAAAAATTGCTATAAAAAACTCAACAAAAAATGACCTCAACTAATTTGATGGTATTATTGGACAACACAGACAATAGTTTCAATTTACAATCATATCTTCAATTCTTTTTTCTTCTTTACAAAACGGAAACTCAATCCTTTCTTCTCCATTTTAACATATAGAATATAAAACATCCTTCTTCTCACTAGAAAAATTCCAACTACCACCTCTGCTTCAATCAAACCTTCGCTGACGGAGTGACTCCAAGAGAAAGAAAAACAAAAAAATTAAAGACTGTACACTGAGCTATACAAATGTGTGACTGTCATGTATAATTCTTCACTGAATATACTCTTTCATCCCCCTCAAAACAATTTATCTTTAATCCTTGCCTTAAGAAAGCTGATCCTGGCTTCCATTTGAATCTGATACTGTTGATGCAGGTATTCTTGACTGAGTGGTTTGTGGCGGAGCTGTGATCGCATAAACCAGTCTGGATGAGGAACTCTCGATCAGACCAGCAACTCCGGCAGCCGCGGATTGGGCATTTGAAGGCAGGAAAAGGTCATGCTTCTGATCTTTATATGCACTCCAAACCTACAGAACACACATGATAACCACTAGAGATGAGATGCACAGAATGAATAGATGAAAACAATACGAGAAACACATTCAAACTGTAAATAAAATGTCAGTTCTAGAGGTTCACCCCCCCCCCCCCCAAAAAAAAAAAAAGATTCTATGGAAACCATGCATTCGGACTTACATCAGATGCATTCAATATTTCGCGCACTTTAATACAATGAGCCCCTTCCGCTGCAAATGCATGCAAAACCTGGATCGAAAAAATTTAATACGTAATTTCAGATTATTAACTCCAGGCCTTCAAAGAAATGAAAATAAAAAATCAGCTTCAAAAGGAAAAGAAAAGAAAGAATATCGATGCAGACAAAAATTAATCAACTCCTAGAATTATACACTTTAAACAACTAATCACAAAAGATGGACAAAATAAAACAACTAAGCACAAAACATAGGACTGTCAGATAACAATGATGGTATACTCGGACAAAAGATGAAAGTTCGCCAAAAATGATTGCAATCTAACCTCAATAGCAAGCACTCTGCCAATGGATGCTTCTGATTCATTCCATTTCATCTGAGAGCAAAGTCCGTTCCTTCCCCCAGCTCTCCAATCAAGAAGTCCCAGAAGTACTTCAAGCAGACCAACCCTGCATTATGTACCGATTTTGTTTCAACATCAGAAACCATACAACAGAGCTAACACAACATAAAACTCATCCAAAGATAACACACAATATGCAACTCTGAACCCAAGCAAATCTGTTAGTATTGAATGCATAATTATTAGTAGACGAATCAAATATGGAACTCATCATGAAAGTTTCCAAGTAAAATGCCAGAATTCTGGGAAACAATTTCTTCAACTACCAAGAGAAATTACTCATCCATGTACGCATGCACGTTTACCATTTATTCACATTAGTTAATGCCTTAAAATTACTACTTACTTAAGTCCTTGGGCAACAAGTGCATCCCTAGCTCGATTTCCAGCACCCACAACACGCTTTAATGTTTCTAAGGCTAGAATGCTTCCACCTTGCCATCCTATAGCTTTCATTAGAAGGGGAACAACCTGCAATTATATGTTCTTGGATAAATAAGAGAATAAAATGTTCTAGGGCGGATTCAATAAAATGACCAAAAGTATATAGACAAGCTAAACAACCCAATCTCCTTATTAAAGAAAATTTCAAAGAAGATTAAAGAACAAGGACAAAACAAAGTACCATGAGAAACTATTACAATCAAGAATGCTTAAATGATAAAACTAAACGGGTTGAGTTGCAACAAACAGTAAGAAAATAACAAATAAGGCTGTTATTAGAACACATACCTGTGTTGTTCCAACACTAGTAGCTGCCATAGCTTCAGCACATATAGAACTGGCAGCGAGTTGATGCAGAACCCGCAAACAACTAAGGCGCACACGTTCTTGTGGAGTTTGTGCAGGCTGCTCATCCGGTTCATACTTTCTGTCTGCCATATTACTGCCATCTTTCATGTCCCCAGATGACATTGCTTCTCGCCTTCCCTCGTAAGCCACGGCAGCAACAAGTTTGGGCACATATCCAAGATAACCCACATGGTCTGCAAGTGCAGGATGCACTCGCAATAATGAAACCAAAGCAGCAGAAAGAAGCAAAGGAAGTTCAGGGTCAACAGATTCCGACTCATAATGTGTGGCAGCAATAGATGACAAGTACTGATCTAGTAGCCCTTCCAGGAATCTCTTGGGATTTCTAAGAGGAAATTTGGGATCTTTAAGGAATAGCCTGACATAGATTCCACCAACCTGCATGATTATGAACTCATTAGTTCCCCAGCAAATAACAATAGAAAATTTTGACAAGATAATATCAAGTAATACCTGGGGCTCATCTCTCATTTCCTGCTGCGCAGAAGCTTGCTCAGGTACATCCCAGTCAACAATACGGCCCTTCACCTGTTCACGGTACAGGTCCGATACCATAGTAGCAATTTGTGCAGACAGTGATGCTGCCATGGCTGGAGTCCATACCAGTTCTGGTGTTTCTGTGTTCTGTTCAAGGGCAGACACAACAGCTTCACCAGGCCCATCCCTTATGACTGATACTAGGCCATCTGGAAGAAACCTAGCTAATGTTATAGCAACTCTAGGCCCATGCATTGGCTGTGCAACAAGTTTACCCAATAAAGAGGCTGCTGCCGCTCTTTGCTGCAAGGGAATTTCTTCTGCACACAGCCATTTCTAACATAAAAATGATCGTCTTTCTAGTAGAAAAGGTAAAAAAAAAAAAAAAAAAACCATGAATACAAAATTACCTTGTAGAGGCAAGAGAAGTTCGAGAATGTACACAACACCACCATGCTTGGCTGCTGCCCAAGCAAGTTCAGGTGTGCTTGCCAAAGCATAGAGGACATGAAGTGCCCCTTCACGGCAAGCTGGGGCAAAGTGGAGCATTTGCAACAGCAGAAGAAGACTAGATCCATCTGCAACCATGGCCTCCAAGCAAGGTGCAAATGTAGTCAAAAGAGAGAGAACATTCAAGCAAAGCTGAGGAATGTTGCTTTCTGATGCAACAGGCACGGAAAAGCATTCAAAAAGTGGTAATAGCCTCTCTTTAGTGGAAAATATGGATGCCAAATTAGGATATGTTGTCAGCAAGTTCTGCAACAGGAGAAGTGTCAGAACTCATGTATTAAATTCTATATGACATGGTAGACACAAGAACGTAAGTTACCTGCAGTGATGTAAGTCCAGATTGAAGGTTTTTAATCAGGACATTTTCTTCCTTATCTTTCACTTTATTATCAGATGCAGCCAGAGAATCATCATGAACTTGCTGTTCTCCTACTGATGCACCAGTTGCATTACTTTGATGCTCAGACTCAAGAGTTGAGTTGCTGATGTTAAGTTTTTCCTGAACATCATAATCCACAGAGTGATTGTGCACTAGAGAAGCTATAAAGTCAATTAAAGCCACACAGAATGCTTCTGGTTCACTGATCTCAAAGTCAGGTTGATCATTATAAACCCTCAAATAAACATTGCCAACAAAAAGTTCCTTTGACAGTGCTTCATAGGCAAAGATATGAGAATCTTTCAGGTCATACGAACCATCTGGGCCTTGGCTAGATCTTTGCTGGTCCACAAATTTCAGCAATTCTGCTCGAGTTGAAGAGTTCCAGATTATCTATGACAAAGAAGAAGTTAGACTTCAACCAATACCAAGGTAATTGAAATGAAACAACAGAAAAAGTACACTGTTCACCTCTGGTGACTCTAGGTTTGTATTCAACTTCGACAGTAGGTCTTTTGGTACTTGATCTCTCAACATACTGGCAAGTTTTGGAGTTAGCAAAGCTCTGAGTACATTGACTACAGATTCATTATAAGGTGTTCCATTTTCATCACAGCATAACCCACTAAGCCTAGATAATGCCTGGGCTGCTCGTACAGCATGCATATTTTTCGCAATTTGAACACTGGCACCAACACCATGGGACTCTGCTGTATCAGATTCCTCTGCAGTTGAGTCATACTGAAGTAACAATGGCAAAAGGTACCTAGCCAAACCATATTATCCAAATGAAACAAGTTAATCAAGTAATAGAGGATTATGGATTTAACTCATAAGATTGCCAAATATCTTATCAAGATATTACATCTAAAACCTGTTAGCAAACTAGTAGAAACATAAAGAATAACATCTTCAGCAGCAAGAAAGCAAAACTGATAATGGCACGAACAATTATCTCATTTAGTCTCTTGTCTACAGTGCCATTTTCATGCACATCCAATAGAGAGGTTTTACATGCATGGTACAATCAAAAAAATTGTAATAAATTTATAATAATAGAATATAGAGAGAGTAATGAAACCAAAAAGACTTGAACATGAAGTGTGGAGCCACAAGAAACAAATAGCAGACTATTTACTATCTATTATATTCTACAGTGAAGAGGATGATCCCTGGGAATTTATAAAGAGTAACTGGCTCCAAAAAAAAAACGGTAGAAAAGAAATAGTCCCAGAGGCAGCTTTGTATAAACTTAATATTTATTTAGCAATGGAAGACTAAATAGAAGATGCAAAGTAAATACTTTGAATAGTGTAACTTCGTAAAAGATTAAGAAGAGATCACGTATTTCCTAGAGGACCCAGACGAAAATATGGCCATAGATAAATACTTTGAATAGTGTAACTTCGAAAAAGATTAAGAAGAGATCACGTATTTCCTAGAGGACCCATACAAAAATATGGCCATAGATAAACTAATCGACAGTGGTGCAAACATGCATTCGAATCAAATACTGAAAGATAAGCTAATTTACCATAACACTCCAGCCTTTATCAAGGCCTCTTGCAAATCAGGGGACACAGAAACATGAGCAATAGTCTGGAGGGCACTATCAACAGCTGCAGGCACAACCTCAAGTTCAGTGCAGTGCACTATGTCATCAACAAGTCCAGAAAGCTCAAGGATCTCAAGTCTGGCAGTCTCAAACTGACTCAGAACAGAAAAGGTTCGCATCACATTTGAAACAATGATAGCAGAAGGTTCATTTGCAGGAGTAGTTGGTTGAACAACACACATGCAACGAGAGAGAAGTGTAGCAAGAAGTTGTATCCCACCATCTCTAACAAGTTCTTCACCATTCAATGAGGATGATGCACACCTAACAGTAAAAAGGGGGAAAGAAAAGAAAAAGAGATGAAATCTCCAAGCCCAATTTAACTAGTAAAACAAGATTTACAAGAGTATATGTTGGTAGGAGAGGAATTTACGTAAGCCAAACAAGCTCTGACGCTGCAACAAGAAGAGGTGCTCTATCTGAGGAGAGAAAATTGTAATCTTCCTTGTCAACAGTTACTGCATTGAGCAACATGGGATAACCTGCATATTTAAATGGTTCCAACACATCTCCATATCTTCTATACAAGATGCATTGTCCTTTCAACAGAAGCAACAGCCTCCAAGGCTGAGGACCTTGCAAACCTTGCATCGTAGCCTACATAAAGAGGAATGATTAATTTAATTCCAAGAACGTCAGTATGCACTTCTCTGAGGAGCAAGCATCTACCTGAAGTCGTTCATAAGCCTTCTGTACAGCAAGAAATTTCTCCCTCCCTTCAGGATTTTTGTCAGGATGATATTTCATAGCAAGTTTCCTATATTGTCGTTTAAGCTTTTCTTCATCAATGTTCTCAATTTGCTTGGATATGATAGATATATCTCCAGTCTCCTTGGGAGAACACTTCTGATCAGCATCATCACTGGATACATCTTCCAAGGAAATCTCTAATATTTTGCAAGCTTCCTCCTCAGAAAGATCCATTGGTTTCCGTGTCAACTCTTCTCGCCACATTACTAGCAAGGACTGTAGAAACTCCACATGCTCAACAATCGGCCAATTTGGAAACCGAATTTCGTCACACAGATTTCGAAGGTAATAACGGTGACACCACATCTCATCTCTGAGCTCTGGATAAGTCACTGGTGGCATAGGAGCATACTCATACAAAGAATGACAGTGTTGTGACAATTTCTGGGGGAAATCACCAAGATGCTGCAAAACCTTTGGAAAGGAATAAACAATGTATCATGTAATTGTAATAAGTAGAACAGTAACCTTTATCCTTTATAATTGACCTTGAAAGATATTATAACTTCTAGCCATAGTTTGGTTAAGCAAGCAGTTTCCACTCATCTATTTTCTGAACATAATTTGGTTTCTGCATTCAGGAGAGGGGGAAAAAGGGGAAGAAGGTGGAACAATTGTTTGTAGAAAAAGCAAAGGAGAACAAAAGAATCTGTCACACACACACACACATATAGACTGGCAGAAAGAATTTGGAATTTGGGGAACAGAGAAATAAGTATTTCCATTGTCTCGCCTAGTCATTTACATCTTCCAGTTTCTAACTTTATACAGAAACTAGTTTATCTATTTTACTTCAGGAAACCAATTGCTTATGTGTCAATAAATGATATACTTGGGAGCGTAAATTCTTCAATATCATAAACCATTGACTATTCCAAGCTACTTTATATTACACTATAATCTATAGGACTATGCTTATTTTTCAGATGGGTCCCTACTGAAAATCCTACTTCTATACTGCCAATATATCATTTCTGCATGTGGAAGTGCAGAGTAAAGACATCAAGATAATATACTATTGCACAGTTAAAAATATGATTCACCTGACGAATCAGATTTTCAGCTCGCATTTTATGTGTCCAAATGATCTCTGGAGTATCAGACTCAGAAACCATTGCTGCAGCAAATGCAAGTGGGCCACTACGCTCCAATACATACAGCAAAGATGCAGGGAGAAGCCCACCCAATACGCTACGTTTAGCAAGGGGTAATGAAGAGGAAACTGCAGCTTCTTCGCCACCATGGAAAGCTTGATGTACATGAGTTACTGAGAAGAGTTGTGCAATCGAAAGGAGGTTGGATCCAGGGTAGGCCAGGGCAAAAAAAAATGCACCTGTGCTGTACAGACGCACCATGGCCTTGGGATTTCTGGTAACAATAGCCTTTAGCAATGCGGCAGCAGCTTCTACAATACTTGGCTCACCAGAAAGCATAGCCTTTTAGGGAAAAAGAAATACATGCAACTGTATGAGTGGAACACTTGAGACAAAAAATTATACTTCTTATAAGGGGAAGACATCCTATCATTCTTTCCTGAAAACTAAAAAGTAGAGTGCAACCTTTTTTTTGCAACATCTGGAAACATGATTAAATATCAACTAAAACAATACCTGTGCAATATGTGGAAGGCAACGTGGACTTGACAAAATCCGTTTTACCCTAGGAGTTGGGGTAACTATCTCACCAGCATCATCCAAGTCTGAATGTGCAGAAACCATGCTATGTAAAACAGACAATGCAGCCTCTCCTACCTGCAAACAGGATTACCAATTAGAAGGTATCAAGAAAATGATTCAAGGTTATACGAACATTACAAAGATAGTCTACTACTACAGTAACAGTCAAAGCAACACGTGTACATCAGCCATTTAGTGCTTAATACAGCAGCTGCATCATAAACATGTACGATCATACCATTTCAATGTCCCCAAACACTAAATTGGCTCAAAGAACCATCATATAAGAAACTAAAATACAAGCAACACATCATCAATGCCCACTTAAAAGTGCTTTTTAAGTGAGTATAGTACATACAAAATCTCCAAAGCCGAATTCTATAAAATAGAGTGAAGAAATCCAAGCATAATTGAAAGTGCCATAAAGAAAAGAAATATAAAAAGGAATAAAGAAACTCAACAGATGATCGCAATCATTAGAATAAAAAGGTGTAGATTTCCAAGCATTTGACAAGCAGAAGTTGAATAATAAGTAGATTGCAACCAGTTAATAGACCAAAGTTACCACTATTTAAGTAGACACTGCAAACCACTTCCATGATGCAAATGTACTTGTGCAAGAATGCAGACGGGATAATGTGAAAGACAATACCTGAGTGGGTGTAAGGACAGGAACCCGAACAGATAGTGCCCAACGAAGCTCACGAATATCTCGTAATCTCTTCCAGTCCAGCATACCTGAAGCCCAGCACCTCGTTGTCCAATCAATAGCTTTTTTTGACCACAGTCTTCTGACAGCATCCTTCTCTAAAGGTCCAACTTGCACACCATCTTTGTCAATATACATCCACTCCTTGAGTGGCTCCATAAAAGCAGTAGCAGCAATCAAATTTGATTGTAAAGGGATAGCTGTCCTCTCAGAAGCTTCATGAACCACAGTTAGTAAATCAACAGCTAGCACACACCCGCCCACCAAAACACAGGATTCCACATTTGCTAAAACCTTCATTAAAACCTGCACATACAGAAATACAGAGTTGCTATTACTTTCAAAATGATCAAGACTAGAAATCAAAATCTATTTTTGAATTAAGATCAAGCCTTCTCCATCACTTGCTCCATCACAAATCTTACAAAGATTCTCTTAAGGCTTCAAATATGTAATACACCTAAAATTCATTAAGGAAGGCACCTTCAAAAGTAGTAGTAGACGGTGTCTCAAAGCTCTGTCATCTGTTCTGTCCAAGAGAACAGTAATATGTGCAGTCCCTTCAAAAGGGCCAATTGTATTGCAATGTTGTTCATAAACAATTGCCATTGCCCTTGCACAAAGCTCCCTAACTGAAGAGCCTCCACCTCCTCCAAAGCCATCTAATCTTCCCATATCACACCAATCATCAGAAGAACCCATTTCATCTGGAACAGCACCATCCACTGTAAGGCCTATGTCAGCATCACATAGGAACCGGTGATAGAGTGCTCTGAAGAAGGCAATGGGATCACGAAGTGGAAAATCCTGTGCCCTACCACTACTGCCACTCTCAAGCAACAAACGCAGATAATATTGACCAACACAAACTTCCTTGGACAAACTAGGATAACTAACAGAGAATTCAGAGTAGTTCCAAGAGATCCTAGGAACACTATCTTGGCCACTCATACTCCCTACTGTAGCATCTCCCGGAACAATATCTTCAGTGCGCTCCTTCTCAACATCCAATTTATGAACCTCAGCTTGCAAAGCTTCCCGCAACTCTTGCCTAGTACGCTCATTCCAGATCAAATCCGCACGGTTATGGTCAAGGCTAAAAGCACGCCAAAATTCAGGCCAATTGCAAAGTAGGCGACCAGAACCAACAGGCGTGTTCTCCACAACTACCTGAGCAGGTGCTGGAAGACCAGTGTTATGTGACCCAACAGCATTGCCACCAGAATCAATTGAATTTGAAGGATTTGTTTCTGATACTCCATGCACATTTGTTGACGGAGCATCAGCGGAAGCTGATATAACTGAATGCCCATTTTGAGAAATTCCAGTGGAATATGCATCAGTTGTCGAACTTTCAACAGTGTGAGCAGCAGAAGATTGGTTTAAAACTTGATTGGAGTTAGGGTCTGCAATTGATTTGTGATAGTTATCTGCCACCCTATGAAAACCAGAATTCATCTGCCTAACTGCATCACCTGCCTCAAAATTATTAACAGAAGGTAAGGACTGCTCTTGCGATGTAATCGTCTGCCCTGTACGAGCTCTCCTTTGCTGTAGTAAACGCTTGTGTCTTTTACTGGTCAATGATCCTTCCTGGATAGATTCTTCAGGTGCACCATCAGATCGTGTGTGCAAATATGCAACAAGTCCAGGTGGCAAAACTCTAGACAACAAGTCTAGAGCTGGTTGGTACGAATCTGCCCATAGGGCAACAAGTTGGCGACTAACCTCACGGCGCTCACCTGCAGGAAGGAAAAATGCATGTAATAAATGCCTCAACAAAGCACCATCACGTAAAGCAGCATCACGCATTGACTCTGCTGCAATTGCATCTTCTTCCGCAATTGTACGCATTAGCACTGCAACCGTTTCCCTAACACTCTCTGCAGGATGGGCAAACAAGGCAAATAGACGGCGCTTCAAACCAGCTACTTGGCGCAACAGCTCAACAAAAACTGTGTATTGGGTAGTTTCACCATGTGGATCACATATCATAGCCTCCAGAACTTCAACAACAGCCATGGACAATAATGGGGATACAGACATGGGTTTTAATCTGTTGACAAGGATAATAACATAACCATGCTGAGAGAACAGTATGGACTTAGTATGCATAATTGTGGCATGTTGCTCTCCTTTAGAATCTGTTAGCACATTCGTATCCCCAGGACCACCTCCAATGAGTGCTGCAACAAGCCTTGCTGCTTCAGCAGCTACACCCTCAGATCCATTCCTGAGTAAGCCCATTATTCTTCCAACAGCAGCAGGAAAAGACACAACATGAGAAGCAGCATTTTTGGAAGCTAACAATCTACGTAAACATGAAACAAAACCCATCACTGTTGCAGCTGCTTTAGGAGAAGGAGGCGGCAAGGGAGGGGACTCCGGAGGAAGATTTGGTGTTGCTGGAAGCATTGTTATCAAGGCCATCAGAGTCACCTCAGGAACTTCAATATTAGGAGGCACCCCACTATATGGAATGCATGCATTGAACTCCCTAATTCTGCGCCATAGCTTAGCTCTTGAACCAGGAATAGAACCACCTTCAGCAACAGCATCTTTGGCAGCAGCAGCTAAGTGTTTCAAATGCATGGATGCACTTTCCACATCAGCAAAAGTGCGTTGTTTTCCAAATTGCAAAGCAACTCTCCCGCAAGGTGGATTAATGCGATGACCAGGCATTGTCAGCCTTGGCAATATAGGTACTGGGCACTGACCCTGGACAAGCAGATGGTCAAGCAAACCACATTAACCATTTATCTAGGAATTATAGAACCAAAAATAGAAAGCATGATGATTAGAGAAAAGAACCCTGTTCGTATGCTATACAGAACAGGTATACCTACTTCTGTTTGCAACACATCACAAATTGCTGCAAGTAAGCTATCTCGCGAGGTGCTTGCATAGACCTGTGAGCCATAAAATACGGGTCAGCTGCAATCTCTAACATATTAAGCTTTCAAAGATAGAGATTTTATTCTCACATGGATAGAGCATCCATCATTGAATTCAATTGCAAACATCTGGGGCTCCTCTGAAAATCGAACAAGTGAACTCACTGCAGATAAAGGACGAACAATAACTGCCTGCAAACATCTAAGGAATACTCTCAGCATGTGATTAATCCTACTTCAAACAATTCTTAAAAAAGATAAAGCACATAACATTAGCCATATGCATTGTGTGACATGTAACACTTTCCTCTAAATGTTGAACTATCAGTTTGACACTTTTATCAGTCATGCAACATAGCAATTAATTTTTGCTGCACCCTACATTATCCAAAGAAGTATCTGGTAATGCCTTTAGAACCATAAATGGAGAATTGCATTTCTCATTTTTGAAGTTCTTAAAAGCCTTACTTCACCAGCAACATTCTCGTGAACCAGAATGATTGTTAAATGATTCAGGGGTCAACCACACTCTGCCTTTGCTTAACATATTAGCAAAGACGGTCATGTCTAGCATTCAGCTAGTCCTACATCAAGCAATTCCTAATTATAACTACAACCAACCAGAGAAATAGTTGAAATCAAATAAGTGTAACCCAAATAGACTCATAAGGCAAGTTATGCAGATAACATACAGCACCTACACAATGAGTGTAATATACTAATTCTATTTTTTTATCAATGGATGAAGCGCGTTAGCTTACTTCATAGTTATCTGGCCGTCTTTCAACAAGGGAGGCTTTTGTGAGGATAAGTTGACGAGATACAGCATCACCATGATCTCCAAGTCCTCCTTTTGGGCCAACAGTGAAATTCAATCCAGGGATGTTTAAAGTTCCGTGAGCAGCAGAACGCAATCTTGTCACAGACCAACCTCCACAAGGGGTTTCTTCTGCTCCAACGGCCTCTTTGGCTGTCATTTACATATTTTTCCATATTAATTAATAAACAATAAAAGAATTATATTCAAGAAAGAGTAGGCAAAAAAGAGGCGATGAGGAAGAAACAGAATAATGTTCTTTTTAGTAAGGTACCTCTTTGCTTTATATACTCTGTTACAGTGAGAGATTGTGAATTGTCTACAGAAAGTGCCACTCCAACCATTGATTTTGCAGTTTTAGTCTGCATAATATATTTAATAATTATCAATGGAAAATGTAAAGAGAATAATAATTGAACAAACTTTAGAAAGAAGATTGTTATTTTATTTTAATTAGAATACAGATTTTATAGGTAGAACTAAGTACAAATAAGGAATCAATCCCTAAAAATCAGTAATTTCCTAAGAATTAGAGATTAGTATTTGATCCTACTATACAAGGTAATTCCTAGCAATAAGGCAAGTATCCTGTCCTTAATCTTAGAGATTCTAACACTCCCCCTCAAGCTGGAGTGTAGATGTTTATCAAACCCAGCTTGCTGATGAGTTCCTCGAACATATTCCTGTTCAGGCTTTTAGTTAGCATGTCTGCAACTTGTTGCCTGGTAGGTAGGTAGGTGATGCACACGTCTCCTGAGTCAATTTTTTCCTTGATGAAGTGGCGATCTATTTCTACATGTTTGGTGCGATCGTGGTGAACAGGGTTATGAGCTATGCTGACAGTTGCTTGATTGTCACAATACATCTTTATAGGTCTAGTGTAGAGCACTTTTAATTCTCTCATTAGTCGTTGTATCCAGAGTCCTTCGCATATGCCATGAGATAGTGCTCGATACTCTGCCTCTGCGCTACTGCGTGCTACAACAGGCTGTTTTTTACTTCTCCATGTCACAAGATTGCCCCACACATAGCTACAATAACCACTTGTAGAACGTCTGTCATTGACAGATCCTGCCCAGTCTGCATCAGTGTAAATTTCCACATTTCGGCTGGCAGTTTTCTTGAAGTGTAGGCCTTTACCAGGAGTCCCTTTTAGATACCTTAAAATTCTATAAGCAGAATCCAAGTGCTTTTCTCTTGGGGCATGCATATATTGGCTGATAACGCTCACACCAAAGGCTATGTCTGGACGGGTGTGAGATAGGTAGATGAGTTTTCCTACCAGTCGTTGATATCTCCCCCTATCGACTTCTTCTCCATCTTTATCAGTTCCCAATTTAAGATTGAATTCCATGGGAGTTTCGGCTGGTTTACACCCTAACATCCCAACTTCAGATAATAGATCAAGGATATACTTTCTTTGGGAGATGGAAATCCCTGCTTTAGACCTTGCTACTTCCATTCCAAGGAAGTACTTAAGATTCCCTAAGTCCTTAAGTTCGAATTCAGTACTAAGAAATTTCTTTAGACTCTCAATTTCGCTTGAATCATCCCCAGTTAATATTATATCATCCACATAAACAATAAGGATGCAACATTTCCCACTTTGCGAATGCTTGTAGAACATGGTATGATCTGCCTGCCCTTGGGTGTAGCTCCTACTAATCATAGCCTTGGCAAATCGGCTGAACCACGCCCTTGGAGACTGTTTTAGCCCATATAAGGACTTCTTCAATTTGCATACTCGGCCCTTGCTTTCTTCAAATCCGGGTGGAAAATCCATGTACACTTCCTCATTTAACTCTCCATTGAGGAATGCATTTTTTACATCCAATTGAGTCAAAGACCAATCCATGTTGACAGCTAGGGATAGAAGAACTCGAATGGTGTTTAGTTTGGCAACCGGTGCGAACGTCTCATCGTAGTCAAGGCCATAGGTTTGTGTGAAACCCTTAGCAACGAGCCGAGCTTTGTATCGATCAATGCTGCCATCAGGTTTAAACTTTGTGGTGAAGATCCATTTGCATCCTACAGTCTTCTTCCCACTAGGCAGATCTGAGACTTCCCGAGTTTCATTTGCCTTGAGAGCCCTCATTTCTTCCATCACAGCTTTCCTCCACTCAATAGATTCAAGAGCCTCTTCTATATTTTTTGGTGTTTCTACAGAATCAACATTAGATACAAAAGCTTTATAAGACTTAGACAAGTTTCCATAGGACACAAACCGGGAAATAGGGTGTTGAGTGCAGCTTCTTGTGCCTTTTCGAACAGCAATTGGAAGGTAGATGGATGGCGATAGAGGTGAAACTTCTGTTTCGGAACAGTCCTCGGTTGAGGATGAACTTGGCACTGCTGTCTCATCTTCAGGAGGACGCTGACGTCGAGAGTAAACCCGTAGTTCTGGAGCCTGTTCTTGCTGCCTTTTTGGATCAGGTGGCTGCTGCTCATTTATCATGCCTATTTCTATTTCTTGCTGCACAGAGGAGCCACTGTCTAAATTTGGAACTACATCTAAATTTGGAACTACAATGATACCCTGATTTGTAGGCTTGGTAACAGTGGTAGGATTAGGCTGATTTGTAGGATCAGGAGGTATAATGAGGAGGGTGTTAAGAGTCTCATCTTCATTGAAAATCTCCCCCTGAAGATGAGCTGTTGTAAAGTATGGTTCATTCTCAAAAAAGGTGACATCCCGAGAGATAAACATTCGACGTAAGGTAGGTGAATAACATTTATAGCCTTTTTGCGTTGGAGAATAGCCAATGAAAGCACAAGGATGGGCTCGAGGATCAAGTTTGGATTGATTTGGTTGGTGATTATGAACAAAAGCTTTGCAACCAAAGATTTTGGGTGGAAGATTAGAAACACGAAATAAAGGAAAAGCCTTTTTAAGGACATTTATAGGTGTTTGGAAATTTAGAACCTTTGATGGTAGTCGGTTTATGAGATAACAGGCTGTTAGGACAGCTTCTCCCCACAGGTATTTTGGGACCCCCATGGTGAACATTAGTGCACGAGCCACAGCAAGGAGATGGCGATTTTTTCTCTCGGAAATCCCGTTTTGTTGAGGGGTGTCAGGACAAGAACTTTGGTGTATGATGCCTTGTTCAGCAAGATAAGGACTTAGGACAGAATTAAAATATTCTCTCCCGTTGTCAGTACGGAGAGTATGTATGGTAGAGTTAAACTGGGTTTTAATCATTGAATAAAAATTTTGGAAAATTTTAGGTGTTTCTGATTTTTCTTTGAGAAGGTAAATCCAACAAACCCTAGTGTGGTCATCAATAAAAGTTATGAACCACTTAGCCCCTGTAATATTTTTCACTCGGCTAGCTCCCCATAAGTCACTATGAATTAAAGAGAATGGTTGGGACTGGTTATAGTGTTTTAATGGGTATGGAACACGGGTGTGTTTGGATATTTGGCAGATTTCACATTTCAAGGACTCAACACTTCTATTTTTAAATAGCAGTGGAAGGTGTTTCTTCAAGTACAAGAAGTTTGGATGTCCTAGTCTACGGTGCCATAACATGATTGGATCTTCCTTGAAAGTAGATAGAGCCAACCCTTCTTGTCCACTGTCTTTATTCCAAATATAGAGACCATCAACAACTTTAGCAGTGCCAATCATCCTCCCCGATTTCTGTTCCTGTACCACACAACCAGTTGCAGAAAATTCAACAAGGACACTTTCATCCTTAGTTAGTTTACTGATTGAGAGTAAATTGCATGATAGGTTTGGAACATGTAACACTTCTTCAAGAGAAAAAAACTTTGTTACTTGTATTTTTCCAACACCAGCCACAGGTGAGTAAGAGCCATCAGCAATGCGGATTCGGGACTGATTATAACAAGGTGTATAAGTTTGAAACAAGGTAGAATTACCTGTCATGTGATCGGAGGCACCCGAATCGAGTATCCAAAAAGATTGGTTGTTAGGTTCAAAAGTACTGTTGAGAGCAATACCTTGAGTAGCAATGGTTCCATGAGTAGTGGTAGTGCCTAGTATCTTATGGAGAGCCTCAAGTTGATTTTTAGTTAGACGAACATCAAGAGTTTCTTCTGCAGCCTTATTGTCCTTCTGATTTTTTTCCGGATAGCCATGTAGTTTGATAGTATCACTCATGGGAAGGAATAAATCAAGAGACAAGAGAAATTGAAGAGGGGACGTTTGGAATGAGAGATTAGAGAAGTCAGGATCAAAAAATCCAAAGGCTCGGATACCATGAACAAACTTTAGAAAGAAGATTGTTATTTTATTTTAATTAGAATACAGATTTTATAGGTAGAACTAAGTACAAATAAGGAATCAATCCCTAAAAATCAGTAATTTCCTAAGAATTAGAGATTAGTATTTGATCCTACTATACAAGGTAATTCCTAGCAATAAGGCAAGTATCCTGTCCTTAATCTTAGAGATTCTAACAATAATAATTAATTATCGATGTAAAATGTAAAGAGAATGATATGACTGAGAGGGATATTTAACTATTCAATATGGAGCAACTTATTTAAATTGGAAGATTTCAAGAGAAATGTAAACATGAGTGCTATGTTTGGAAATATGAATTTAGGAGAATGGATCTGGATTTGGTTTCTTTTATAAGTAGAGCAAGATAGCAGTTAACTATTATCTAAAGGATAATTATTTGGTACACTTGCGGTGGAAATTTTGACTCCACAAGCAGAGTTGAGATTTGACATGTGTCCTTAAATTGTACTTAAAAATTAAAAAATAAATAAGACATGTGGAAAAATCTCAACTCTGCTTGTGGAGTTAATCCCACTGTCTTTGTACCAAATAATTACCCTTATCTAATAGTAATAACTAGTTATAACTATAGGTCCAAAAACGAGGGGGAAAGAACTAGTTAAATCTAAATACACTATGTATTTGGAATAGTATATTAGATGAATTTCAAATATCTGGAATTATTAGGGTATTCCAAATTCACTATAAAGAGAGACCAAGCAAATCCATGAACTTTAATATAATCAAGAAACTGTTTTTATGTGCTCTTTCACCTAATGTGTACTGATTAGAAATCTAAATCACTTCTTTCAAATTCAACTTCCCAAAAGCAACAAAGGTAAAAGAATTAATAGAAGTAAATTAAAGATGTTAGTATACCAGATTTGAAATGATAGCAGAATTAGTTGTCCCTGGAGCAGCTTGAAAGGCTTTAGATTTCCTCCCATACAGAGGGCAAAGAACGAAACTACCATGATCAACGTTTTTCTTCCCATAAGCATCTGCCAACAGAACAATGGCTGGGGAAGACATATCTCTAAAATCTAAGCACCAGCGAGGATCTCCAGATGTTAAGTCTATAAGTTCAACCCCACAACACGTGACCTTCAATTTCTATACAGACAATCAGTAGTTAAAAGCTTGAATATGAAATTTTAAAACAAAAAACTGAAGTAACCAGTAGTACATAGATACCATAGATAGTTATAGAACTACCTCTTCCGTTTAGAAATACAATTGATCCTCAAACAAGATACTTTCTAGCTAATTACAACAGAATTAATCTCGATGACCAAAATCTCAATAGTCAAATCTTGAGTCTTAATATCTCCCATTATCAACAATGTGACCATTCCGAACATCAATAACTCAAGTCCCACTGATTCCGAATACTCCAAAGCTACCAGAAATCAAAACAAAATAAGCAAATCTAAGCTAAACCCTAAACCCTATATAACCAAAAATACTATTTAATTAATCAAATAAAATCCTAACAAATTTTAATTCTATGATCAGCTTCTATTTATCTTTGCACCATTCTCCCTTTATCGCACAAGCGACAGTTTCACAATTCCAAAATCAAAGTTCGCAGCAATTTAAATCACTTTAGACTAATAAAGCTGTTAAAGAATCATCTAAAGACAAGAGCCAATTTAAGTCAAATTAGTAACTAATTTCATCGAAATTTTAACATCAATAAATGCAAGAGCAAAACTTAAATCTAGCAAAAACTTACAAAAGGAGACCACTCGGCACGGCGTCTCCGTAGATGCAACACTGGGAACTCCGCCACAGCACCCAACCGGTTCCACCTGATCCTGTGCAATTCAGTTAAAATACTAGCCCGATACTGCGAAGAAAACTTTATAGCCTTATATTTCCCTTTTCCATCGGTCCTGACGCTCAAATTAAACTCGGTAGAATTCTCATCCCTGCCGATAATCGGCGTGGCAGCTTCAAAATCAGTAGAGACATCGTATGAGTTCGTTACTGACAAAGTTGAGGGATCAAGCGTGATAACTGCGACATTAGAAATACAAAGGATTCGCTTATAACGGCCGCGCCAAGAGTGCTTGATGACGATGTAACGGGCAAGGTACTCGGGCTCTTCCTGGGGAGGAGGGTTTGCTGAGTGATGGTGTTGGTCCATGGAAGAAGTGGGCCGGGGATCGGATCGGGTTGTAAGCAAGGGCCGAGTTGACACGGAGTCTAGGTAATGGAGAGTGTGGAGAGGAGAAGCATTGTTAGGGCGGAAGAAGTACCAGAGTCCCACACGTGAAGCGGGGTGGGTACGGTGAGGCAGTGACTGATTAGCCCCCAGCTTCTAACCGTATTCACTAAATCTGCCACTCTGGCCAGTTCCTTGTTTCTTTTCCGATCAATTATACCCTAAATTGGCATCGGAGAAACGAGATCCGGCTCTCAGAGTGTGCGATATAAGCTTGAAAGATGTTTCTGGATTAAAAAACTGCTAATTAAGGATCAAAATTCAAAGGAAAATGAGAAGATAGAAGAGAAATGGGATTGAAGCAAGCCAAGAGAGAAGAGAGAGAATGGACAGCTCGGAGGAGTTGTTTGCTTTGTTGTTCTGACCGACCTTCAACACTATCGAAACAACAATACTGCGGTTCCCACATAAAGTTACGGCTCGGTAACTCACGGCTTTTTCTTTTATATTATATTTGTCTTTCCCGTCAAAAATAAGATATAATAACACATATCATTTAAAGCTAATTATAATAATAATAAAATATGCAGTATATTAAAACAAAAGATAAATTAAATTTTGAGTAAAATAATATTTAAATATTTAAATATATTTTATTAAGAATATTAAATGTATTGTAATTATTTATCATGTTATCGTTAATCTTGAATTAGTATCGAGTTGATTTGTGATACTAATTCATTTAACAATATTATCAATATATAAAATTGATAGATATAATAAAATATGTATAATACAATTAAAATGTAAATATTATATTAAAATAAATCTTTAATTTAGTGGTAAGTTAATATTTTAATAATAATAAATATTATGGTTCAAATTAAATCGCATATAATTTTTTATTAAATTTTTGAAAAATAAAAAGATTAAAATATTTTTAAAAAATATAATTTATTTTAATTACGGAATGATATTTTTATAATTTTTTTAAGTGAGTTGATAGTCAGTTAATTCGTAACATCTACTTATTTAAGTATTTAAATAATAGATATTGGTTTTTTTTAAATACTAAAATTTTTATATAAATAATTAATTTGTTAGTTTTTAAGTCAATTATTTCAGGATATGACTAATAATCTGGTCGAATTTCTTACTTTTCAAAGAGTATGAAAAATAAATTTTAACAATTTAAAATAAAAAAACTTAAATTTTCATTTTTTATAAAATAAAAGAATGAAATTCATAATTAAATCAATATTTTATACTTAAATATTTTTTTAGCTTAATTTAGAGAAAACTCACACTTTCCTTTTTTAGATTTTTAGTGAAATCTAATTCTCATTATTGAGAAATTAAATATTATATTACCTTTACTTTGAATTCATTGATGTCAAGATAAGAGTTTTTTTTTTTTTTTTTTTTTTCTTTTTTTCAGATTTCTTCTAACAAACCTAATACAAATTAACCCTAGCATTAAGATTTATGAGTATTGAGCTCAAGCTAATGTTCCGCTAACCATGGTAGTTGGTGTCCACCGTATAAATCGACATATTATTTCGATTCTAAATTGGTCAAGTAAAATTTTGATGTGTTTTGGTCCGTTATGGTCCATACTAATACATATTGATTGGTACAAAATTTTAATAATTTAAATTAACTTTTAAAATTTTCATTATAACCATTTTAATTTTTTATAATTACATTTAAAATTAATATTTATTAAATTATTGAACTTAATTAATAATTTTAGGTTAAAAAGGGTATATAAACCCCTGAATTTTGTCGAAAAAATCATTCGAGCCCCTCTACAAAAACACACTTAATTAAGCCCTCAAACTCTCAAAACACATTAATTAAATCCCTTGACCAACATTTTCAATTTTTGATTATTACAACGTTGACGTGGTGCTCTACCTCAACGATAGTTGCTAAAATAAAATTTTATTTTTTAAAAAATAAAAAATTTCAAAAAAAAGACTTATTTAAATTTTTTATTGGACCAAATTGTGTTGTCCAAGTTCTTTTCAAACTTAAATTTTTTTAAAATTATAAATTTTTAAAATATTAAATAAAATTCAAAACATTCAAAAAATAAAAACTAATAAAAATCATTTAAAGTTAAATCCAAAAATGAATCTAGACATAATGAATCTAGACAACTATGTGTCCAGATTTATTAAAGATGATTTTTCTAAATTATATAATGTTTAAAAATATTAATTTTTTTTAAAATATGAGATGTGTATCAACGTTTCAATTATATTAGACCAGTGCCAATTAGAAGTAGCATTGGCTACACAAAAATCTGTCATGTTTTTGTTATCAAATTTTGGCAATAAATATCTTAAGGGTGTAATTTCTTTTGATACTTGGAATATATGTCAGCCAATCCTTGATATCCATAGTGGAAATTTGTTTGGATTGGATCGGAGCAATTATTATCCCTTAACTTATGAATCGGATCAAATCAAACCATAGAAGGAAGGATATTCAATTGATTCAGGCTTTTATCTTATGTTGTTTACAAGATATTATTTTGTGTATTTTATCTTGCTAATTTGAAAGGATAATTTATTGTAACAGATTTAGTATGTTAACAAGTCTAGTTTACTTATATATGGTGAGGACTTGTATACAATTTATATGGAGAGAAAACACTTTAATGTGTTTAGCAAGTGCCATTTTTGTGAGTGCGTTATTCTGTTATAATCAAGTAAATAACTTGGTTAGAGTCCTAAATTTTCAATGGCAGAACTTAGCGGGGAGATACTTAGATTTTAGGTACAAAAATGATAAGTCTAAACTGGTGAGTGTTAAAGCTTAAAAACATTTGTTGTACGATGTGCTAAGATAGTGAATATTCTCTCTAGGCCTACAAATGTAGAGAAACTATATTGTGTAACATCTTTCAACTCCGCTTGTTTACCAGTAAAACATTCCGGAAAATATTTTTTGGATTTTACGGTGTTTGTTTGATGGAAAATATTTTCCTATGGGAAAACATTTTCTAAAACACAGGTAAATGAAATGGGTTTTTAGGGAAAACATCTTACTGATTTTATTTCTATAAGACATTTTCCATCTTCCTCCACTCTCACCATAAATTCTTTCCTCCTCCTTCCGTTCTTCATCTTCCTTCTCCTTCTTCATCCACTTCCCTTCTTGAATCTCAATCAAGGTAACTTTTTTATGCTTTATTTAATCTACCTTTATTTCATTCAATTTCTTTTAAATCTTATTCTTCTTCTTTTTTTGTTGAAGAATCTATTTGGATTTTGCATTAATGTTTCTAGGTTTTGCATCACTCTTCGTCAAATCTTAAATTAATTTATTCCTTAAAGTTTATGCTTGCTCTTCTATTACCCTTTCTAGTATGATTTGTTCTTTTTTCTTTGCTTTTCTGAAGTGAAATTGTAACACCCCCTAACCCCAAACTGTCACCAGAATAAGGTTACGGAGCATTACCGGACTTTTCGAACAATTAACGAATAATATACAAATAATTATTTAACATAATCTAAAATAATTATAAAGTCCCTTATATGAACCTTCGAGGCCAAAAATATGAGTTAGAAGTGATTCGGGACTAATTCAGATACTCAGAAAATTTTTCAAAAAATTCTAAAACTTTTCCTAGGTATAGGGCTCACACGCCCATGTGATTTGGAGACACGCACATGTGACTCCATGATACGCCCATGTTGTTGAATCGTGTTGTAACACCCCTTACCCGAGACCGTCGCCGGAGTCGAGCATGAGGCGTTACCAAACTTACCTTGCTAGTTCGGGGCATAAAAATCCGCTTTTAAAATTAATTCACTCACATTGATCCAATATATCCCTAAAAAGGGCACTTGAGGCCCTAAAACATGTAATTGAAATGCTTCGGGACCAAACCGGGAACATTAAAAATTTTCCGATTACTTACACGACAATTTATTTCACTATTCATAATAAAACTATCCACCTGCGCAATAGTCACTAAATTAATTATAAATCGAGTTACGAAACTCAAAATTTAAATCCGTAATTTTTCCCTGAAACTAAACTGATATATCCTCTTACCATAATTTTTCCAGAATTTTTGGTGTGGCCAATTAGTACAATTTATTAGTTAAAAGTTCCCCTGTTTTACAATCCCACTATTCTGCCCTCTCCATACTAAAAATTAATTATCTCTTAGTACAGTTTTCATTTAGTGTTTCCACTTCTTTATAATGAAAATAGGCTCACTAAGGAATCTCTACATATGAATTATGACCCATAATTCTTTCTATAAATTTTTTAGTGAATTTCTAAAATTAGAACAGGGGATCACGAAATCTCTCTAAACTAGTCTCACAATAATTTAAATATCTCACAATGCAGACTTCATTTGCTTGTCCTGTTTCTTTCCTATGAAAATAGACTCAATAAGATTTAATTCTATATCTTATTCACCATTTAATTCATCTAAAATTTTTAGTGATTTTTCAAATTCACGTCACTGTTGCTATTACAAAACTGTTTCATGGCCAACTTTTCCTCCTTCATAATTTCTTTGCATAAACTATCATTTAGGCATACATAACATCAAAACATGTTCTTATTTAGCCATTTCAATAGCTAATCATCATCAAACATTCACATACCATACTTAAATCATATCATAAAGACATACACACCAAATGGCCAAGTCCCTATACATGCCATAACTCAAAACATTTCAAACTACAAAATACCAAGATAGCCTTTGATAGTGTGAGACGAACTCCGACGTCCTTTTTGATCCCCGAATTGGCTTGGCTACACTATAAAAGAGAGAAAAGAAAAGGAGTAAGCTACAATGCTTAGTAAGTCTACAAATAAATAAATGACAACATTCACCATCAACAACAAAATCTTTGTTTTACTTCTCCACTTACTCTTTAACTTTCCTGTTTATCATTCCTTTACCTGAACTTTCTTGTAACATAGCCTGTATATTAGCCTGATGAACCGTTTGGAATACTAAGGGTACTTGGGTTTTCTTGCCTGATAATAGCCTGCCAATGCCATGCTTTAGGCATGGTCTTACATGGGTTGTTCCATGTCCTGCCAAAGCCGTATATTTGATATAGACTTACATGGGATGTTCCCTGTCCTGCCAAAGCCAAATATCTGATATGGACTTACATGGTATGTTCCTCAACTGTCTCAACCTGCCAATGCCATATGTCTAATATGGACTTACATGGGATGTTCCTTAACTGTCTTAACCCAAAATACCATACATCCCTAAGGTTCAAATGGGGATTTCTGATATTTTTTCTTTATTATCTCATCTTTAATTAAACTTGAAATATTCTCATAAAATAAATGCATATATGCTGGAAATTAACAACACTAATATAAAATATCAAAATATTGCATTTATTTACCGTAAACTTACCTCGGTGCAAAATGCGATCGACTTGACAACTTAATCTTTTACCTTTTTCTTTCCTTGTTCAATCCCCAAATTTCATTCTTCTTGATCTATAATTAGCAAATTTAGCTTATTTAATACCCACATTCATCAAAATAGTCGTTAACTCTAACTTTGGCAAAATTATGATTTTGCCCCTAAACTTTTGCATATTTACACTTTTGCCCCAAAGCTCGGAAATTTAACTTTTTCCCTAATTCTTATATTTTAGGACATGATAATCATTTTCCTTTAATGGAAACATCAAATTCTCACTCTAACATGTACTTATGAACATTAGGTATTTTTATCGATTATGCCGTTTTACTTATTTTCACTTGAAACCGAGTAGCACAAGTTGTTTAACATAATTTAAAATATCATATTCTATCATAAAATATCAAAATAAACACTTTTCACCTATGGGTATTTTTCAAATATGAACCCTAGGTTAAATTATTGCTAGAATAAGCTAAATCAAGTTACCGGAACTCCGAAAACATAAAGAACATTAAAAACGGGGCTTGGAATCACTTACTATGGAGCTTGGAAGCTTGAAACAAACCCTAGCTATGGAGAACCCTTGAAATTTCATGCTAATGAAGAAGATGGACATATTTTGCCATCTTTTTCCCTTTTTTAATCTTTTAATTACCAAATGACTAAAATACCCTTCATTAAAAACTTTGGTTATTTCTACCTATGTATGTCCATTTTTGTCCATGAAAACCTAATGGTATAATTCCATTTAAGGACCTCTACTTCAATTATGCTTTTCAATTAAATCCTTTAACAACTAGATTTATATTTATCAACTTTTGCAATTAAGCCCTAATAGACAAATTAGTCATGCAATTCATAAAATTTTCTATCAATACTTTAACACATGCATCTAATCACTCAGTAAATCATAAAAATTAATCAGAATAAACTTTTCTATCTCGGATTCGTGGTTTCACAACCACCATTCCGTTTAGGCCTTATTTCAGGATGTTACATGTGTGGCTCACACGGCTAAGGTATTCTAGGACACGCCTGTGTCCCTTACCCGTGTAACTCTCTGACTTCTATTTCATATACAATTTGATTTCACACGGGCAAGCCACACGCTCGTGTGCTTAGCCCGTGTGGATTTATTATTTAATTCGAATCTAGTGTAGTTTTTACACGGCCTTAATACACACTCGTGTTCAAAGCCTGTGTGGGTCACACGACCAGCCACACGCCCGTGTGCTAGGTCGTGTGCCAAAACTTGGACATTCTGTTTCTTATTTTTAAGGTGTAGGGGATACACGGCCAGTCCACATGCCCATGTGCTAGCCGTGTGTCTCACACGGTCTGACCACACACCCATGTGCCAGGCCGTGTAGACTCTATATGAGTCTTTTATAATGATCTAACCATTCCTGCAAAATTTCAAACCGCAACCAATTTGCAATCTATATAGCAACCAATACATTTCCACATTTAAACATACCTAATCATGCCTGAACAAGTGACTTATCTATTTTGTTCAATGAACTCATACTAATAACTTTATTTATTTCCATTTCATACTTGTATCAAATATGTCATATTAGTTCCAATTCATACTTATAACCAATTTAAATATCATTTTACAACCATAATCACAAGAATCTTATACTTAACCTATACATCACCTAGGTAGATGCCACATTTACCAAAAGAAAGGTACATCACTTAAATTCTCTAAGGTCGGGATTGCTTTGGATGCTGAACCGAACAGTGGCTTTCTACTAACCTGCGCACGGAAACAACTGTACGCTGAGTATGGATATCCTCAGTGGTATTACCATAATTCAAATTTGTAACTTATACAATAAATTATACTCATTCAAATTATGCTTATTATTATTTATTAATTATCTCATACTTTAAACCAACTTATTCAATAATAACAATAATCAATATTTCAAATCTTGTATTTATTGTATGCATACCTTATTTCACTATCTCAATTTCATTGGGTTTTTCACATTTCATTCCAATAGCTCATTTCATTTCATTTACAATTCATTCAATTTATCACTTTATTCAATATCATTTCTATTGCAATTTGTAACCACTAATACCATATATCAAAAATTTAATCTTAATCAAATCAAGAACTTTGGGTTCATACTTTCAAATCTCATATCTCAATTTCTAATTCACATATCAATTCACAATTTCACTGTAACACCCCTTAATCCTAAACCGTCATCGAAACAGGGTTACAGAGCATTACCTTACTTATCGAACAATATATAAATTATGCGCAAATAAATGTTAATCATAATGTAAAATAATCATATAGTCCCTTATATGGACCCTCGAGGCCCAAAAATACAAGTCAAGAGTAGTTCGGGACTAATTTGAGTACTTATAAAATTTTTCGAACATTTTAAAATTTTTCTCAAGTGTAGGGCTTACACGCCCGTGTGAACTGGGGACACGTCCGTGTGACCCTATGACATGCCCGTGTTGTTGAACTGTGTAGCTCAACACAGCCGTGGTGGGTTGGGACACGCCCGTGTCCTTTGCCCGTGGAGCATTCTGATTTTCTCACACGGCCAAGCCACACGCCCGTGTGCCAAGCCGTGTGGACTCTTTATGAGTCTTTCTAAACTAACCTATCCAACCCTACAAAATTTCAACCCAAAACCAATGTGCAATTTATGTAACAACCAATACATTTACATATATAAACATATCTAACAAATTTTTTTTTAACAATTTATTTACTTATTTGTTCATTACACATACATATACCAATTAAATTCATGCTAATAAACTTTATTCACTTTTATTTCATCTTTACATTTACAATTTCAAAATAACACACACATAAGACACCCTAGGTGTAACATCCTCTTACCCGAGACCATCGCCGGAGTCGAGCTTGAGGTGTTACCAAACTTGTTTCATCACTTTTTGAATTTTATAACAACTAATTTCATTTTCGCAGCAAACTGTATTTCTGCGTCATGGTCGCTTAAAAAATCATATCTCGAGTTACGAAACTCGAAATCAATATCCGTAAATTTTCCCTAAAACTAGACTCATATATCTATCTACTAATTTTTTTCTAGAATTTTTGGCTGGGCCAATTAGTACAGTTTATTAGTTAAAGTTACCCCTGTTTCAAATCTTGACTGGACTGACCTCTACTTACTACGAACCACTTTTCTATCTGTACAAAATTCACACGAATATGATGTTTATTTCTATTAAAACTAGACTCAATAAGGATTCTAAACATATAAAGTACACCTCATAATTATTTTTTTACAATTTATGGTGAATTTTCAAAGTTGGAACAGGGGATCCAGAGATCACTCTGGGCCTGTTTCACTAAAACTCAAGTACCTCATAACATATAGCTCCTTTACCTGTTTAGCTTCTTTCATATGAAAGTAGACACAATAAGCTTCCATTCCATATTTAATTCATCTCCTAATTCATTTTCTACTATTTTTAGTGATTTTTCAAACTCACATCACTGCTGTTACAACATTCTGTTTTATGACAAATTTTCACTTTTTTATGAAAATTCATGAACTATTATCACTTTGAACATACATGGTCTCATACATGATCTAAATTAACCCTTCCAAGGACTAATCATTATCAGGCATTTTCTCAATCCAACCATAACCATATCGCAAGATTAATTACACAACATGAGTATATTGCTATACATGCCATATAAACCAAAAGATAATAACCCAAAAACTACCGGAATAAGTCAGGATAGTGTGATTCCTCGTGATGATCCGATCCTCCGAACTCACGTTAATCTACAACACATGTCAAACACAATCAAGTAAGCTTATGAAAGCTTAGTAAGTTCATAGGCTTGGAAAGTAAACTTACCAAATTAATAAATCATTCACATAGTTCACATTTCACTACTATCTCCTGTCATTCACAAATCAAATCAATTTTACTTAGTATCATTCAATAATATCCATACTTGAAATTCATCCTTTTTGGGCCCGTTTACTATTTAACACTTCTTCACAAATTAGGAACTATACGGAATTGAGTACATTGCCTTCTTTATACCATAGTAGAACTATGGATTTACACATAATCACATTTCCTTTTTCCGAAGCCATAGCCCAGCCATGGTCTTACACGGATCACATATCATACCGAGGCCATATCCCGGATATGGTCTTACACGGGTCACATATCACTTTTCTCCGATGCCATACCCCAGCTATGGTCTTATACGAAAATCACTTGGCACACTTCACCGATGCCATAGCCCAGCTATGGTCTTATACGGGAATTTCTTATCATTTGTTTCCGATGCCATAGCCCAGCTATGGTCTTATACGAAAACCACTTATCATTTGTTGCCATGGTCCAACCATGGTCTTTTTCCGTCAATTCGTCACGTATCATGAGACAAAGGTACTCAATCCGATAGTTTCCTACAATTTCATACTTTTACATTGTTTATAATCTTGTCACATACTTTTGTCACATGCACATCATATAACACATTACAAAATTCATAATATTAACAATGATCATTAAAATTCAGCCACATGAACTTACCTGGGCTGATTCACAAAAGTTGTAGAAATTCGGGAATTATTCGGTTATTTTCTCCTTTCCGCGACTTGCTTCAATTTCTTGGTCTATAAATGCAAAATATTTTCACTCATTAGCATTTATTTTATTTCTATTTCAATTCACAATTTATGTTGTTCAACTCTCGAAATTGCACTTTTACCCCAAAATTTACAGTTTTTACAATTTAGTCCCTGCTCAATTCACCCATCAATTGAACTAATTTTTCTCAATTAACACTTTATTTTATCATTATAAACTATTTCACAACCTTTTATATTCTGAATTTCAACACTAACCTCTAATTCACAACTTTTTCACAATTAGGTCCTAAATACCATTTTCTATCAAAATCACTTAATAAAGCCACCTTAATATGAAATTAGAACTTAAATTTCATAATAATTCATCATAAAATTCCCTTAACCAGCTAGGGTAACTTCCAATTTCACCCACCAAATCAAAAACTAATGAATTCTATAAGTGGACCTAGTTGTAAAAGTCATAAAAACATAAAAATTATCAAGAAAAAGCAAGAATCAAACTCACATGATGTAAAAATATGAAAAACCAGCTTTCTCCAGACCTTCTATGGCGTTTTGGCTGAGAAATATGAAGAGATCTCTAGATTTCTCAATTTTGTCCTTATTTTATATGTTAAAATTATAAAATTTCCAATTTTGCCCTTATTTCCCTTATTTTTCTGCTGATTTTCTTGCCCTTGCCGTCCAACCTATTCACTTTTAGGCTTAATTTCCCTTTAAATCCTCTTTCTTTTAACACTTAAGCTATTTAATCCTTCTAGCAAATTTTGCATTTATTACAATTCAGTCCTCTTTACTCAATTGACCATCAAAACCTTAAAATTTCTTAACGAAACTTTAATACCAACATACTAACACTTCATAAATATTTATAAAAATATTTATGGCTCGTTTTAATATCCTAAGGTCTCGATACCTCGTTTTCACTTCTCAATTATTTAATATTTATTTCTAAAATACTATTCACTATTTCAATTATTTCCCTAACTTCACATTTAACTTATACTCATTAAATTAATAATATTTTATACTAATTTGTCGGATTTAGTGATCTCGAATCACTGTTCCGACACCACTGAAATTTGGGCTGTCACACTAGGTACATGCCATTACCAATAATTAATACCCTTTACCTTATTAAATTCGGGATCGGCCAGGGATGCTGATTCAACGTTCTATCTTTATCTAACCTGCGCACGGAAACAAACCGTACGCTGAGTATGGGTATACTCAGTGGTATTTCTATAATCTGAACATTTAATAATATAACAAATATTCAAGATCATAATAACAATTACAATTATTTAATTATTTATTTCATAGACAAATTTCAACTACTTACCATATAAATTCTATACAAATCATTTAATAAACACAATAACTTAATTGTTCAATTCTTAAATAAATCCATTATTATTTATTCCATTCTTTCACTCGCTAATCAGTATAGATTTCCTTAATTTTATTTACAATTCACAATTCAAAATCAATAATCTATATTTAACTATGCACTTATCAATCATATTCCATTCTAATCCATTTTAATAACAGTCAATTTCATTTATATCATATCAATTTACTATCCCTGATAACTTTCACTATATACATACGATTCATACCAAGCCAACTTAATTCAAATAATTGATTCAATGAATCATCACTGAGATTTCAAACAATACAAGAACCTTGGGTTCAATTCTCATCCATATATAATTATTCAATTTACTTTTCAAATATAAACAATTCATGAACCTTAGGTTCATGCCTTCAATCTCATTGCACAATTTTCATTTCACATTTCATATCATAAAATCCCTTTTCACTTTCCATTCAACGATTCAAATAATCAAATTCATATAACTTACTCATTTCACTTGTTTACCCTATTAACATGACTCGGACTTTGGCAGATACACGGATCCAACCAAACACACCATATTGGCACCCAGTGCCTCATCGGATAGTTCAAAGCAAAGTTGACACCCAGTGTCTCATCGGCCTAGCCGAAGTAAAGTGGTACCCAGTACCTCATCGAATCTATCCGAAGCAATATGACACTCCACGTGTCTCATCGACTCGAGGTCGAAGTAACCCTGAACTCTTCCAATCCTATGGCATGCCAACTATATCCACTAAGCCCGACTAGTTAATAGGGTATCAAATTTCCTTCTCTTTTCAATCAAATTCACATCAATTGCACTTTAGCCACATTTTCTCACATATTTCTCAATTCAATCACAATTTGCTTTAATTTCACAAAATTAGATGTTTTCACTTCAATTCACATTTCAATATCAAATATTCAAATATCACAAATCCCATATATTTATATCAATTTCCTCAAATTTCCAATCAATATATTTTTCAATATAACATTCACTCAATATTTTAATTTTTACATAAATCATATAAATTATATAATTCAACCAAAATAATTTCAATCAATATAAATTCAATAAATTCATCGCATGCCAAAATCAATCCATTTCAATTGTAAAACATCATAAATCTAACACTAACAATTGACATATGTATATAAATATAACAAGTAATGACTAAGTTCGGATTATAGAAATACAAACCGTATTTTCTCGAGCTAACTCCCGTTGTCTTTGCCATTTTTCCTTACTTAGCCAAGATTCCCGAGACCACATTAACTACGGAAATTTAAACAATTCATATTCTTTAATTCCCTACTAATTTATAACTAATTAATACAATTTCTATTCAATTTCTACTTTAATTTCAATTTAATCTTAACTAAATTCACTTACTTTTTCTATCTCACTTCATACTTCATTTCTATTCAAATTTTGTCCAAACTCATACTTAACTATTAAATTTCCAGCATATTTTTCAAATTTCAAAATTTCATCAATTTAGTCCCTACAATATTAAAACTTATGACTTGCGTTACAATTCAATCCTTATTTCATTTCTAACTTGAATTCCTATCAATTTAACCTCTAATTCATCTTTTTACTTAACATGGACCACACTTAGAAATCTAATAACTATCAAAATATTAATTTAATTTCATCAAAATCTTGTTCCAAAGCTTCTAAAGCATCAAAATTAAGTAAAAAGAACTTAATTGACTTACCTATTTAAGCTTCAAGCATCAAACCCCCAATTTCTCCCTTTTTTTCTTTCTTTTCTTCCTTTCTTTCCTTTCTCCCCTGTTTCGTTTCATGGTATTATGTTTCTTTACTTCTTTTCATTTCTCTTTTTCTTTTATTTCTCTTATATATATATATATATATATATGTTAACTTAATAAATATCTAATTAATACCAAATATTTATTTAACACTTGCACCAATTATTTTTATACACTTGTTTTTCTTTTCTTTTATATATATAATAACTTAATAATATACTTATATAATAAGAAAACATACATATATTTTACAAATGTATATATACTAATATTACACATTTCATTATATAAACCATACATTTGTCTTTATTTTATTTATTTAATTTAGTAAATATCTTTAACTTAATAATAATACCTATTAAATAATAATAATAATAATAATAATAATTTAATATAAAACCATAATAATAATAATAATAACAATTATAACATTTAATATACACAATTCAACAAAAATCTTGATTTTTCTTTCATTTACCGCCTCATTTCATGGGTATGGCTTAATTGCCATTTTGAGCCTTTTTATTTTCTTTTAATTTGTAATTCAACTTTCACACTTTATTCAATTTAATCCTTTTATCTAATTATCCTTAATTAAGCTAAATTTACTTAATTAAACTTTAATTAACCACTCACCTAACTTCATAATTATTTTTAATAAATATTTTCTAATCCATTCTTCAAAATGAAGACCCAAAAATACACTTTTCCTATAACCTTAAAGTTTGGGTCGTTACATTCACTTTCTCATTTCTTTCCATAGTTCAAACAATCACATTTATTCAAATTTTCTCATTTTACTTATTTACCCCTATTAACAAGACTCGAACCTTAGTGGATACACGGATCCAACCAAACACACCAGAATGGCACCAAGTGCCTCATCGGATAGTTCGAAGCCATAAAGTGACACCAGTGTCTCATCAGCCTAGCCGAAGCAAAGTGGTACCCAGTACCTCATCGAATTTATCTGAAGTAAAATAATGACACCCAGTGTCTCATCGACTAATTAATAGGGTTTCCAAATCACTTTTCCAATCATATGGCATGCCAACTATATCCGATTCAGCCCGACTAGTTAATAGGGTTTCCAAATCACTTTTCAATTCAATTTCACTTTTTCACTTTCGATCACAATTCAATTCAAAATTTCTCATATTCAATATTCAAATCAATTTCTCAATCCAATATACATTTTAATTATTCACATATAATCGCAATTTAATTTCAATCAAAGCTATTCCATTCAATTCACATACAATTTAATATCACTTAATTCAATATCAAATTTTCACCTTAATTTTTATTTACTAAACATATTATACAAAATTCAACAATTGATAATAATAATTTCAATACCAATACGTATTTATCATTCAATTCAGTAATGATACTTACCTCAATTTGCTTATCATGCATATAAATTTAAAATTTAACAATTAATAATTAAATTCGAATTATGGTAATACATATCGTAATCTCTCGATCTATATTTCATCCACTTTTTCCTTCCCTTTCTTGGCCGATATTTCTGACATGACGTTAGCTACGTAATTAAAATAATTAAAATCATTAATACACAATTTTCATCTAAATATTTTCATTTATACCTAAACTTTACCTAAATTCTAATTTAATCCCTGATCAATACTAATTTTATCTTTCCCTATCTAACTCCATATTCTCTCTCTTAATTCTTATTATAAACTCATTTTAACTCTTCAATTTCACCATAAATCCCTAATTTTGAGATTCTTTCAATTTAGTCCCTACTATTCAAAACTTGCACTTTATTTTACAATTCAATCATTTATTAACTTCTAACTTGAAAACCTAACAATTAAATTCCTAATTCATCAATTTACCCTTCATGAACCATGTCTAAAAATCCATCAACTAACAAAATTTCAACATAAATTCATTAAAAGAAAAAAAGACTAAATTAACTTACCAATTTAAGATTGAAACCTTAAAACCTTATTTTTCCTTTTTCGTTTCTTTTTCCCTTTCTTTCCCTCCTTTTCGTGAGCTTCTCTGTTCTTTTCCTATCTTTATTTCTTTGTTTTGTTTTATAATAATATAATAATATAATAATAAAATATCTATTACTTAAATAATAAGAAAATACATATTTGTATTACAAATGTATTAATATAATTAATACACATGTATTATATTTTTACCACACAAGTGTCACAAATTTGGTTTATTTTTTAATTTAGTCCTTTCTTTTTTCTATATTCTATAATTAAACTTTCACACTTAATTCAATTTAGTCCTAATATTTGATTAATCTTAATTCAATTAAATTCACTTAACTAAAGTCTAATTGACCACATAACTAACTTGGTAAATATTTTTAATAAATATTTACGAGTCCGTTTTACTAAAACGAAGACCCGATAATTCACTTTCTGATGCCTGTACTTTTTAGGTCGTTACAGAAATTATTGTTCTCCTTCATTCTCTTCACAACAGTCATTCTCCTTCCTCTCTGTCCATCAGCCTCCACCTCTCCTCCTCATCTCTGTTTGTTGGCCTCACCTCCGAACCTGAGTCTCGTCATCTCATTGTCTTTACCAAGTTTGCATTTTGAAGAAACCCCAAAATCTAGCTTTCCAATCCTATCAAGGTATATCATTATCTTTTATTTGATTATTTTTGCTCTTCAAAGTTGTTGTATTTTAGTTACTTTGTAAATTCGTTGCTTTCTCCATGGCCACTTGTGAGTTTCTCTTTTTCTCTTTCTATGTGATTTGAATGGATATATGCTGTTTTGAGCTCAATAAAGTTGTTTCACTGTAACTAATATCTCTAGAAAAGAGCAGTAATTACTTTTTACAAGAAGCTGAAGCTAGGATTGCATAGGCGGTTGGTAAAATAAGTAGGTACATGTAACCATCAAGAGATAAATTATCTTCCTAATGAATTTATAGTTGGTCTGTAAAGATTAAAAGAATTGGATGGTTGTTGTAGTTGTAGTTGTTAGAGCTATGTCACTGGAGGTATAGGCATGATTATTGAGTGTATAAAATCTAGGTTATATAGATTGATGCTTGTTTGTGGTAAAAAAGAGTGAAGAGACCTCTGCAATTCCTATACTCGATTGAGTTTAAGCATAAATGTATAAAAGCACTTATGTTTTGTTTAACAACAGAACAAGCAGAAATTCTGTGAAGTAAAAGCTTTTTCCTTCCTTTTAGTAGGAGGCAGTGGCTCTGTAGGTGGGTTATTGAGATGGCTTGTTGTAGATAGCTATGTTTAGCTGATGCATGATGCTATTGAAACTGATTGAGATGAGGAACTAAGTTCAATAATTTAATGACTATAAGCAGTTCAAATTTTCGGTGCGATAGAATTACTAAGCAAGCCTATTTTGGCCCACATTGCTTCAAATTTTCGGTGCGATAGAATTACTAAGCAAGCCTATTTTGGCCCACATTGCTAGGATATGGTGAACAAGTTGGTTGATAAATTGTCCAGAAGTAACACTAAGGATTAGCGCTTCCATGCTTCCGATTCTTCTTTATTATTGATGTCTATTCTATGACCCATTAGCATCAGTCTATAGATAAATTGATGTTTATAATATCACAACCCTGACTGGTACTCTTACTGGAAATCTTTTCATGAGTGTTATACATATAACTTTAGTATGCCTTGAGTATTTAGTTGCAAATACAAAGTTTGTGAGCATCCAAAAATGACTGGTGGACATGTCACCCATGCTCTCTTTTATTTGGCCATGTGGATTTTAATATATTAGTAAAAATACTAGTATATAAACGTTTGCAGTCTACACCTGTCATGCTTCTGTTGGTGTTATATATTGCTTTCCTCTTTTAATTTAAAGTTTTTTTATTTATTTGCTTAGATATATTAGCAGACGCCAGTTGTGGACAACCAGCTCTGCTTTTAGTTTCAGATTAATTATATTTTTTTTCCCTTTCAAGATTGTATTTTTTATACCATGATACAGACAATAATTAGCTGAGAGTAAAAACATTGCACCATGAGGAACATGCATATTAATGTATAAAACATAAAAAAAAAAATATTAGAAAAGATTGTAGTTGCAGTAAAAACCATAAGTTGTAGCAGTAAAAACCATAAGTTGTTGTCAGCAATGCAGTTCTATGATTGGGGGTTTTTGTTGGCTAAATTCTTCTAACATAGAGGGAAAAAATAAAAGAACGTATATGCATGTGATTTGGGTTGGTTGAGGCTCCTGCGATTTAAAAAATAATATTATTTTTTGAGTTTATATTTTTATTTAAATTTTTTATCTTTTGAGTAGACTTTTAAATTTAAACAAATAATTCAGTTTATAATCAAGTTTAATAAAAATAGAAGAGTTTTATTAAATTAAATAACGTTGCAGTTTTATAAAAAAATTGCTCACTGAAAATTTAATGCATATAAGTTATGTATAATAGTGATAAAATTATATTATAAGCAATCTCTTTCTCCATTAAAAACAATTTTTTCAAGTTCAGTTTCTAACATCTAACTCTTTGTAATCAATACAAGTTGTATTTAATAGAATGTTTGTTTTTTTTTTGTTCCATACCCCTTTGACAGAATTATGTTATTGAGGTCAAAGCTTTTTGTCCCATTATTAATTTAACATGACTTGTCTGATTGTCTCTTTACAAAATTAATAAAGATTTTTAGCAATTAATTATCTTATCATTGCTTGAGAAACTTTCATATATGTATGTATGCACTTTAATTATGGTAACTTTAGTCATATATGTGATCTTATGAAAAGGTTGCGTCTTTTTTGTAGTGATCAAATATTTGTGTGGCATTATTTTACGTAGATGGATCGTAATCAAGATCAAAATGCAATTGTCAGAGTCATGGTTTCAGTTTTAGCTTTTGGGGCTCTTTGAATTAAAAAATTAAAAACTAGGAAGGAAATTGCTTCTCACCCTCCTGTGAATCGAGATTATGAAAGAGAAAATTATATTAATAGTATTTTATATAGTAGTGGCCAGCATTGTATTGATGTGATAAGGATGAGACTGATTGCCTTTTTTAATTTGTGTGATATTCTTAGTAGGAATAATTTGTTATAATCAACTAAATCGGTGAATATTAAGGAGCAAGTAGTTATATTTTTACATAAAATTGGTCATAATGTAAGGTTTATAGTGATTGGATCTAGATATTGTAGATGAATTGAGACAATTCACCGTTACTTTAGGGTTGTATTGAGAGTTATTTTGAAATTGTATAAACTAGTTATTAGATTACCTGATGAGTCAACTCCTAGTGAAGTCAGAAACAATCTAAGCTTTTATCCTTATTTTAAAGATAGTATCGGAGTATTAGATGGAACTCATGTTCGTGCATCCGTTCCACTCAGCATTCAAGGAAGCTTTCGTAGCCGTAAAAGGGGAACGACACAAAATGTATTGGCTGCCATTACATTTGATTTGAAATTTTCCTATGTTCTAACTAGTTGGGAATGTAGTGCACATGATTCTCGTATTTTAAATGATGCACTTTCACGCCCAAGAGGATTAAGAATTCGGGAAGGTAAGAATTAACATTAAATACCAAATAGTTCTAGTAAGCTCATAATTTATTAATAATTATTATGTTTTGTAAAATTATAGGTAAATATTATCTTGCTGATGCTGGATATGGCATCCAAAATGGATATATTACCCCATATCGTGGTGTCCGATATCATTAAAAGAGTATAGTGCTCAGGGGCCTGAAAATGCAAAGGAACTATTTAATCTTCGTCATTCATCATTGCGAACCACTAATGAACGTGTTTTTAGGATTTTGAAGAAATGGTTTCGTGTATTAGATGCTGAACCATTTTGGAATTTTCAAACTCAAGTAGATATAGTTTTGGCTTGTTGTATCATTCATAATTATATAATGGGAGTTGATCCTAGTGATTTACTTAATCAAGGATTATACAAGGAGCTTGAGTTTGATTTGATAATACCAACTCTTACGAAGCGAAAAGAAAGAGAAGAAGTAAGAGGATGGTCTGCTAAGAGAGAAGAAATTGCACAAACTATGTGGAGTAATTATATGGCTAGAAATATTAGGTAGGTTTAGGGCTTAGGGTTATTGTTTTTATGTTATGTATGTTTTAGTATTAAATTTTTTTTTGTTAATGTTGGTTGGATAATGATATTGAAATTAGTTTGTTGGATTTTGAAATTATTATGTCTTGAATATGTTAGATATTGAATTTTTTTATGTTTTAAGCTTATTGGATATTGAAATGATTGACAATGACAATTATTAATGTAGAATGTGTAAGGGCAACAAAGAAGGGACCTCTAAGCAATTCAGGTGGACAAAATCGATGGAACATCTTTTCCTTGAAATTCTAGCAGATGAGGCCCAGAAAGAAAATAAACCTTTTAACACTTTCAAAGCAGTTTCAATTAATTGAGTTGCTGTAGCTATTTTTGAAAGATTTCAAGTCCAATGTGATGTGAAGCATGTGAAAAATCATTTGAGGACTGTAAAAAACCAGTGGCAAATTATATGCACAATTCAGGCTGAAAGTGGTTTTGGATGGGATGATAACATGAAAATGATCACATATGATAGAGCGACATATGATGCAGCAGTGATGGTAATATATGTATATATATGTAATCGTGATTGCGATTGCGATGAAGTAATAATAATGATCGTACCTAGAAACTAACTATTATCACAATAAAAGGCAAGCGCACCTATCGAGTAGTAGTATAGTTAGTGGCAAGACTGGAATATCGAATCCAAGAAACTAAAAGTACTAGTAATGGCTTTCTTCCTATTATCTAGCCTAAAAGTAAAGGGGGATTTATTTGTAAACTAACTGATTCTAAACTAAACTAAAGACGCGACAAAGAATAAATTGAGGAATTACTTTGGGAGAACTGAATGATAAAGGCAATAGCCAAGAAAGAATCCACCTAGACTTCCCTTATTATTTAACTATGAATTAGATGATTTCTTCATTCGATTTGATCCGTAGAGATCCCTAAATTATGTTAATATCTCCGTCGAGAATAAGAACAACTACCCTAGGTTGATTAATTGAAATATCTTTCTAATTAAAACCCCTAGTTTTGCATTAACTCGATCTATGGATCCCCCTATTAGATTTGACTCCAATCTGGCAGATTTTCGTCGTCCTATGTCTAGGATTGCAATCAACTCGCTTAATTGTGTTGGATCTACTCTTAAACAGGGGTTTTTGCTCCTCTAAATAAGCACATTCGACTTGAATTAATATCCTGAAATATCAACTCAATAATTAAAAGCACAATTAAGAACAAATCGAATATTTATCATATAATTCAGATAACAATAACAAGATTAGTCTTAGGTTTCATCCCCCTCAAGTATTTGGGGATTTAGTTCATGTTTATAAAAGAATACATCTCAAAGTAAAGAAAACAACAAAACATAAAGAAAAACCAAAACTCCTAAACGGATTGAAGGGAGATCTTTAGTCTTGATGTAGATCCTGGCTTCTGAGATGGATCAATCGGCTTTCTTCGAGTAATTCCTTGCCTTCTACTCTCTGTGTCGGGCCTCCCCTTTAAGTCCTCTCCTAGGGTGTTTATATAGACTCCGGAATACCTTTCTTAACCCCTAAGTAGCCTTTTTCGCGTGAAATTAAAATTCGTCACGACAGGGACAAGCCCGTGTGGCACGCCCATGTGAATCGAGCCCATGCCGTGTTCAAGTCTGCTAATGTGGCACGGACGTGTGGTGCACTCGTGAGAGGAACTCCAAGCCGTATTGATTTTGGGAGGAACTCCAGGCCGTGTTAATTTCTTACTCCGGCCCATTTTCTCTGTTTTTGGCCCATTTTTTGTTCTTTTCACTCTCTTATGCTCACCTAAGTATAAAACATGAAATTAAAGGATTAGGAGCATCAAATTCCACAATTCAAGGGATGATTCATCCAGAATTATGCTAAGCATGGGGTAAAAATATGTATAAATTATGGTTTATCAATATGTTAAGTATATTTCAATTGTTTTTTACTTGTTATTCTAATTGTGTATAATATCCAACATGCATACAAGAAGTATGAACCATTTTAGAATAAAAGCATTGATCATTATGATGAAATGACTTTGGTTGTTGGCAAAGATATGGCAATAGAGAGTTTTACTAGAACATTTGCTGACATAGATTTGGATTACGGTAACCAAGATTTAGTGCCTATAGACTGCGACAATAAAGAGATTGAGGAGGTAAGAACAAAAGTATCTTCATCTGGCACATCTAAACGTAAAAGAAAAAACGCCCAAGAAAGTGTCGTTGATGAACAAATTAAATTTGTGGGTGAACAACTTGGCAAAATTGCTAATGCTTTGGAACAATTTACTACTGATAAGACACCACATCTTTACGAAGAAGTGATGCCGATAGAGGTAGAAGGATTTGCTGATGACTTCCTTGTAGTGTATTTGATTATCTTGTGAGTCATGAATCCGAGACCAAAGCTTTTTTAGTTAAAAGTAAGAAGCATAGAAAAATTTGGCTTCAAAAATTTTCTCAAGGTTGAAGACATTGATAATTTAGTGTGGTGTAATATTAGTTATGCACTTGGACAATGTTGTTGTTATCATGTGGTGTACTACTAATTATGCATTTAGATAATATTATTAATTTCTAGTATTAATTGTGGTTTGGAAGCTAATTTATAATTATTTAATCTTTGTTTTTTATTTTTTTATAACACAATTAGAAATAATTTATTTGACTTTGGTTGTTTTCAATTTATGACGGTTAATATTCTAGCTTAATAATTGAGTATTATTATATATTTAATTTGATTTATTTATTTATAAATAAATCATTGCAATATATGTAAAAATTTAAAATATAAATTTATTAATATATATAATGAACTCAATTAAACAATGAAAAGATAATAAATTTTAAATATATATTTGTTTAATTTAAAACAACTTTTATGAAATATTTTCAGGAAATCTGCCAAACAATAGAAAATATTTTACACAGATTTATCCAAACATCAAAAAAGTAAATCATTTTTTAAAAATTATTTTTCCGAAAAATATTTTATTGGCAAACAAACGAAGCCTTAGTGTTCTTTATATTTTTGCACTTTTCATTACTAGAACGTGAAGCAGTTGGCATTACTTTTCTTTACTCATTGTCGTGTAATGAGAATGGAGTAAAGACTTTAAGAAGGGCCAGTTTTTTCTTGTCTTGTCAAATCTCGACCTCTTTGGTGCTCCTCTTTTCAAGTAGCTTCATTCTAACCCATTGCAACTTCAGAGGTATATGATTTGTTGCTTCAATCTAGTCCACTGCAACTTTAGGAAGATTAGACTTGTAGCTTTAATCTGCTCCACTTCAACTTCAGGGAGACGAGACTTATAGCTTTAATTTGTTCCACTGCAACTTTAGGAAGATGAGACTCGTATCTTCAATCTTCCTCACTGTAACTTCAAGAAGATGAGATTTGTAACTTTAATTTGCTCCACTGCAACTTCAAGGAGATAAGATTTGTAACTTTAATTCACTCCATTACAACTTCATGGAGATAAGATTTGCTATTTTCAATCTGCTCCACTACAACTTCAGGGAGATAAGATTAGTGGCTTCAATCTGCTCTATTGCAACTTTAGGGAGATAAAATTAGTGGCTTCAATTTGCTCCACGGCAACTTTAGGGAGATAAAATTTGTGACTTTAATCTTTTCTGTTGTAACTTTAGGGAGATAAGATTCGTCACGGTGAATCGTCCCACTCTAACTTCAAGGGTATAGAATTTAAGGTTTCTCTAATCTGTAACACAATTCTCTGAGGAACACGACCTGTAGAATCCATTTTGTGGACCGATATTTATGCCAAGCGATTAGGATGTCATGATCAGAATGAATCAAATGTTCCTAACTAGATGTGTATGAATGATGTTTGCATAACTGCAGAATGTCATCTTTTTGAGAATGATCCCTTTTTAATGCTTAAGTTGACATTGCTCGTTAGTCATAAAAGTTTTATCACTGACATATTACCCTGCCTTCTTGTTCAGCTGGTACCTTTGATAAAAAACTGAGGAAATAATCACAATTTCTTAGATTTGGTTAGTTCTGATAGTCCTATTTCAGGTCCTTGTACTATTTAGAAAACTTTCAGAGCAATATGCAAAAAACCCTTTTACTTGAATATTAATAGTCCATTAATCGTTATTTAAATGAAAAATGCTTGAAAAAGATTGTATCAATAGTCAAGGTTGAAATTTATTAGAGCAAAGCTCAAAATGAATAGATTAATCAAAATAGCAAATGTTGCTAAAATACAAAATGAATAAGATGAAACCAAGTGCCCCAGATATTGTAGAATAAGCTTCTACGCAATAACTTCTCGAGGACCCTTTTGAGCCTGATATGTGTTTAGGAGATCCAGAGTACTTCTTTGATGCCCCAAGATGTAACATTCTTCCTTTTGAGAAGACCCTACCATCACATGTTTAATTTTCAATCAAAATTTAAACTGCCCTTTTCCGGGTTTTCAACTCAAAACCCCTTTGGTTTCAAGGCACCCTTTGCGGGTTTTCGCCTTAGCCTCTCATTATTTTTTTAGGTGAAGTAAATCTTGACTAAATCTAAATTCACAGGATTAAGTAAGTTTTTTCCATCCATCTCGGTCAAAATCAGAGCTCCTCCCGAAAAGGCCTTCTTTACCATATAAGGTCCCTTTTAGTTTGGCATCCACTTTCTTTTAAAGTCCTTTTGCATAGAAATGATCTTTTTCAATACCAGGTCCCCCTCATGGAATTCTTTGGGGCAAACCTTTTTTTCATAAACTTGCATCATTAGTTTTTGGAACATCTGACCATGATGGATAGCCCTTAGCCTTTTTTCTTCGTTCAAGTTCAATTGATCATATCGAGATTGGATCTATTCTACTTCTTCTAACTTTAGTTCTGACAAAACTCGGAGGGAAGGAATCTCGACTTTAATGGGAAAAACTGCTTCCATTTCATAAACAAAAGAGAAAGACGTTGTCCCGGTGAAGGTTCTGACAGGCGTTCGATAAGCATAGAAGGCAAATGGCAACTTCTCATGCTAATCTTTATAAGTCTCAGTCATTTTCCCCACGATCTTCTTAATGTTCTTATTGGCTGCCTCCATTGTACGACCTTTACCCACTTGGTAAGTATTCAATGACTACGAAAATGAATCGCTGCCTATTAAAAGCTTTTGGTGAGATTAACCCAATGACGTCTATGCCCCACATAGAGAAAGACCATAGGGAAGTCATAACATGAAGAGGTGAATGAGGCACATGAATTTTATCTCCATAAATTGGGCACTTATGGCATCTTTTGGCATAACTGATACAATCCCTTTCCATAGTGGACTAATAATATTCGAATCTCATGATTTGCCTGGCCATTGTAAAACCGTTAGCATGTGTTTCGTAGACACCTTCATGGACTTCTTCTAAGATTTTTTTAGCCTCAACAGCGTCTACACATCTTAGTAGCACCTGATCCTTTCTTCTTTTGTATAGGATCTCCCCATCTAAGACATAGTCACTGGCTGGTCTTCTCAACATCCTTTTATTATTCTCAGTTGCTTGGTCAGGGTATTCACAATTCTTCACATATCGTAGTATATCATGGTACCAAAGGTGATCGTCATTTTCTTCTTCCTCAATATTGTAATAATGAGTCAGAGCCTCATAAATACTCATCTGGATAGGTTTTACATCCTCTTGCTTGTTCACTTTGATCATAGAAGCTAAAGTAGCCAACGTATCAGCCATCTAGTTTTTATCTTGCGGGACGTAACAGAAGGTGATGTCATCAAACTCCTCAATTAACTCAAGAACCAGCCTTCGATAATTGATCAATTTGAGGTCTCTCATCTCCCATTCACCTTTGAGTTGATAAATCACTAATGCAGAATCCCCATATACTTCTAGTACTTTGATCTTGTGTTCTATAGTTGCACGGATACCCATAATGCATGCTTCGTATTCTACCATATTGTTCATGCAATCAAAATTCAATTTACTAGTAAAGGGATCATGATCTTCGTTTGGAGATACCAAGACTGCCTCGATTCTGTTACCCACAGCATTTGAAGCTCCGTGAAAATTTAGTTTCCAAGGATGGCCTTCTTGAGAGTCTTCTTCAGTGGTTGCAACATACATTATATCTTCATTTGGGAAATTAATGTTTAAAGGCTGGTAATATTCTAGAGCTCTACTGGCTAGAAAATCTGTTATTGTACTCCCTTTTATAGCTTTCTGATTTACATAAACTATATCAAACTCGGAAAGCAGAATTTGTCACTGGGCCATTCTTCCATTCAAAGTAGTTGACTCCATCATGTACTTTAGAATGTCCAGTTTTGAGATTAGCCAAGTTGTATGGTACAACATGTACTGTCTCAATCTCCAAGTTGTTAAGATTAAAACTTAACACAACTTTTCAATTGGGGAATATCTTGTCTCACATTCAATAAACTTCTTACTGAGGTAATATATCGCTCTTTCTTTTCATTTTGGCTCATCATGTTGGCCCAGTACGCATCCCATGAATTTTCCAAATACTGTCAAGTATAGTATCAGCGACTTATCTGGACTGGGTAGCATCAGTATTAGAGCATTAGATAAGTAATGTTTGACCTTGTCAAAAGTTTTCTGGCACTCTTCATCCCATACACCTAGATTGTGTTTCTTAAGGAGACGGAATATGGGGTCGCATTTATCCGTTAGATGTGAAATCAAACGAGCGATGTAATTTAGTCTTCCTAGGAAACTTCGAACTTTTTTTTGAGTGCGTGGCAGAGGCAGCTCTTGTATAACTTTGACTTTGTCTAGCTCGATCTCAATCCCCTTTTTTCTAACTACGAATCCTAGTAATTTTCCCGACCTAGCCCCAAATGTACATTTTGCTGGATTAAGCTTTAGCTGGAATTTTTTCAACCTTAAGAACAATTTCCTCAGGACTTGCACATGCTTCTTTTCTGTTTGGGACTTTGCGATCATATCATTGACATAAACCTTGATTTCTTTATGCATTATATCATGAAACAAGGTTACCATGGCTTTTTGATACGTTGCTCCCTAAATTTTCAGTCCAAATGGCATCACCTTATAACAAAATGTTCCTCATATGGTTACGAACGTGGTCTTCTCCATGTCCTCAAGATGTATCTTTATCTAGTTGTATCCTGAGAAGCCATCCATGAAAGAGAAAAGTAAGTAACCTGCCGTGTTGTCCACTAAAGTGCTGATATGAGGTAATGAGAAATTGTCCTTTAGGTTGGCTTTGTTCAAATCTCTGTGCTCTATGCACACTCGTACTTTCCCATCTTTTTTTAAGGACGGGACAATATTGGCTACCCATTTTGAGTATTTAACCACTTGTAAGAAACTAGCATCGAATTACTTCTTGACCTCCTCTTTTATTTTCAACACAATGTCGGACCCCATCCTTCAAAGCTTCTGTTAGACTAGTTTGCACTCTTCCTTTGTGGGGAGCCTATATACGACAATATCAGTACTTAACCTAGGCATATTTTGATACGATCATGTGAAGATGTCTTTGAATTTTTGAAGTAACCCAATGAGGTCTCTCTTTGTCTCTGCGGTGATGCAAGATCTAATGTTCACTTCTTTTTCTTCTTCTAGGCTCATAATTTCCACTAACTCCTTGTAAAGTAGGATTTGTTTCTCATCTTGTTCTACCATCCTTAACAAATCAAGAGATAAGTTACAGTCTCGCTCATCTTCGAAGTCCTAAGAATCTTCTATACACATATCATGCTCAAAATGAGGTTTTGAGTCAATAGCAGCGTCACTCATATCATTGATATATGGAGACTTGTTATAAGGACGAATGAGGATCCAAAGAACAAAAAAATTTAAGAATAATTATTTGTATGATATGATTATGAATGAAATGGAATTAATAAAAGAATATTTGCTCAGAATGAGATACAAATATGCATTTTATTGAAATAAAAATGTTGGACATATACCTATTTCACAAAAGGATTCTTATTGCTCCTAAACTTAGAGCAATAAGTATGTTCTGAACATTACTCTGAATTAGCTCTAAAAATTATAGGAATCTCTTCCGTAGTCCAATTGTTCAAAACACTTCCAGGTACATAGGGGCAAATGCCTGATAGATTTTCTCCCCCAATTCTTTCTTTGGATATTGCGTTGATGTTCAGATTTCCCAACATTTCTTTTTCGATTTCTTTTCTTGACATCTTTCATTCGGGTGAATAGTTCATCCTGACACGAAAGTTATAGATATATAGAGAAAAGTCATCGATTGCCATTTGACCTCTCCCCCGCTTAATCGCACTAATCTCATTTCTTGCTTCTTCTCTAGCTCCTTCTTCCTTTGCTTCGCATCTGGCTTATATCCCAAGCCAAAGCGATCACGTTTGTCCATCATAATTGGTACCTCCACTCTTCCTTGGAGGTATTTTTCGGGTCACTTTCCAAGTAAGGCTTCTTTCCCAACCGTCAGCTGTAGGCTCATCCTCGTAGTTTTGGATATTTGGGTATCAGGATCTTGTTCCCTTCGACAATGAATGTTACATTCACAAATTCCAATGATCGAAAGGAACATTCTATCGCTTTATTGTCTGCCCCTATATATGGCACGTCTGGTTACGGATGCAATAATGTCTTCTTCTGTGTTTATCGTTACCAGTCGACCCTCTGTTAACAACTTTAGATTTTGGTGCAGTGATGATGGCACTACCCCCATTGAGTGAATCCAAGGCCTCCCCAACAAGCAATTATAAGAAGGCTTGATGTCCATCACCAAGAAATCTACCTCATACGTCTTTGGACCAATCAAAAGGGGTATCTCAATCCTTCTCATCACCCTCTTTTCGGTACCATTGAATACTCTTACTATGTTTTGGCACGTCTTTATATGAGAGCTATCCACAAGTAACCTATTCAGTATGGATAAGGGCAAGACATTCATTGCAAATCAATTATCAATTAACAACTCTAATAATGTATATCCTTTGTAGTGGGTGGTGATATGCAGAGCCTTTGTAGATCTCATGCCTTTAGCGATATTTCGTCGTTATTAAAAAAGATGAAATCATCGATGCTTATGTTATTAACCAGATGATCTAGCTTGTTTATAGAGATATCATCAGCGATATAAGTTTCATTTAACACTTTCATCAGCGCACTACGATGTGTCTCTGAGCTTAAGAGTAAAGCTAGCATTGATATACAAGTTGGTTGTTTGTGTAGCTGTTCTACAACACTATACTCGCTATGCTTTAAGAATTTTAAGAATTCTTTAGCCTCTTTCTCAGTTACTGGCTCATTAACAGGTGATTCAAATCTAGCTGTCTTTTCTTTTTTTTGTTCAACTGCCAAGGCTTTTTCTTTTACGGGCTCAGCTATTGCATTTGATGGATCATAACGCCTTCTACTGTACGTGTAGAAACCCATATCCTGGCCCTCTTCTAAAGCGCTAACCGAGTTCTCTTCTCCCAGGATCGTTAGTTGCAGTTATAATTCCATGGAACCCTTTTGCTGTCTTTGTATGGAAAAGTTTACTCTTACTTCATTGCTTCTTGATTGTGAATTAATAACTAACGGGTGATTGACCTTGTGGACTTTCTCCATTGATCCTTCCTCTAAAGCATAAACATCTTCTCCTTCCAAACTCTTGACATCTTCAAATAATTCAATTTCTTTATTATCCATCAGAATTTGTACTAGGGCCCTGAACTTAATGCACTCTTAGATCTCATGATCCTCTTTATTATGGAACTCACAATAGTTCCTCACTCCTCTGAGTCTCTCTTCTAAATCTTGCTTGATTAATCCTCCTTCTACCATTTTTTTCAAAATATATCTCAGTGGGGGTTTTTACTTCCGCCACATCAATTTTGGTTCTCTTACCTCCACTTTCCATTATCTCGTTTGCCCTTTTATCTGAATGTTAGGCAACAGATTTCCTGCCACATTAGGTCTTGATGGATCGTCGAACTTTACAATTCTCATCTTAATGAACCTTTCAATTAACTTTTTAAATGTAGTGCACTTCTCAATTGAGTGTCCTATTATTCTGGTATGGTACTCGCATGGAGTGTTCACATCATACCATTTTGTGAATGGAGGTTGCATGGGTTTTAAGTAGAATGGGGATACCACATGTGTATCGAACAAACTCTGATATAGCTCTCTATATATCATCGGTATAGATGTAAACTGAAGTCTTTCTGTGTTTGGCATTGAGTTAGATTCTTGCCTTAGGGGCATTGATGGCTGGTAGTTATGGCTCTTGGCTAGCCTACAGTGACCAATTTGGAATATCATTTGTTATATAAGCTCGCGTTATTCACTTCATGTTCCTTCTTCCTTGGGGCTGATCTTTTGGCGTTTTCTCTCGCATCTATCTTCCAACTTCTCACTACGTCTTCAATTATGTCGCTGGACATTACTATATCTGAGAAGCTTTTGGTAGCGCTTCCTGTAACACCCCAAATTTTTAGGGTTAAAAGTTTTGAGTTAAGTAGTTAAGGTCAGTGAGCAGGTGGTACTATTAAGTTTTATTGTGCATTTAAGTAGCAGAATGAGCCTGCTGCTCTGGTGGTTGAATATGTGTCTACTTATTTTTGGGTTCTGGGTTCGAGTTTTCTTGTGTGCATTCTAAGGAAAAACAAATTTTACTTTAGTGTGGTTTTTAATTATTATAGAATTTTGTTTATTATTTATTAATTTCATTTCGTTTTTAATAGAAGGTTTTGTTTATCTTGTGTATTTATTTTTGCAAACTGTTGTTTCTGTATATCTTGAGTATGTGCTAACCCGTTAGTTTGGGTTGAAATCGTTGGGTATGAGGGGAATACTCCATATGTTGGGTCATACTCGTTATTGCTAAGGTTAGGGATGATTTTAGAGGCTAAAATAGTGTTTTTGGGGCTGTTCTAAGGTGATTTCATGATCACCCCGGTGGTTACACAGGTGTGTGTCGATGCACACGACCGTGTACTTTTGAGAATTAGGGTTTCCTGGCTAAATTGAGTGCCACATGGCTTGGTCACATGGCTGTGTGACCGATTTGGGGATTTTGTCGATTGTCACACTGTCGTGTCCCTTGGGTACATGGGCGTGTGTGATTGAGAATTAAGGATTTGGTGATTTGGTGACACACGACCATATGGCTAATTTGGGGATTTAGAAATCCCACATGGGCGTGTGTTCTAATCACTCGGCCGTGTCTGGTAGGGCATACAGGTGTGTGAGACCCTCACATAGCCATATCTGCCCTGTACTCTATTTGAGCTAATTCAGACAGTAAGTTACACTGCCTGTTCACACGACTGTGTGCCTCCCTTCATACAAGCGTTTTGACCCCTACACTACTGGAGCACACAGACGTGTGGTCCTATAACACCTAATTTTTTTTATGTATGCTTTAAACTAGAAAATATGTCTGTGTGTTCCAACCCTTAGCTAAGCTCTAGTGAGGGTAGCTAGATATTTATATCAGCGGCGATGTGTTCTGGTTGTGCATGATTTATAACTGTTGTATGTAGGATGTCTAATTTTCGAACTTACTTAACTAGATGTGTGTGCGTATCTTCTCTGTCTGACGGACTGCCAATGTGTCACTGTTCTACGAAATTATGTGCACTTTGTAACCGATTGACTGGATGTGAGTTTCTGTGTCTAAATGACTATCTAGAAATCTGTATTCTAATTCTGTACATTTGTATGCATACGTACACTTGCATAAAATATTTTGGGTGGTATTGTGAAAAAAAGAGAGTCTGATTCTGATCTGATCTGGCAGTTTAACTGCAACATGACTATACAGCAGATTACCACACTACACCATACAGCATATACGTCAGCTACATATTACTATCTGATCTGGTAGTTTAGCTGCAACTTACTGGTATAACAGTTTACTACATTGCATTATACCGCATATATGGCAACTTCACTGTGTATCATTATCTTATCTGGCAGTTTAGCTATAACTTACCGATATAGCGGTTTACTGCATTGCACTGTACCACATATACACCAGCCTCGCTGTGTATTATTACTATCTGATCTGGCAGTTCAAACTGCACATCTGTACCGCGGTTTACCGCATTGCACAATACAGCTTATACAACAACTTTACTATGTAATATGTCTGAGTGGCTCAGTCCACGTATATGGTGTGTAGGGTTGGATGGGCCTTCGAAGTCCTATATGGTGTGTTTGGTTGGATAAGCTAACAGCTCTTATGTGGTGTAATCGGGGGATAGAGAGGTGTGTTGGCTGGATAGGTGGGTTTTTCACTTGATTGCATTTATATGCATCCGTTGAATGTTTTGTGTGTAAGATTATCTGACTGATCCGTTTGACTGAATAGCACTTGTGATTATGTGACTTAATGTACTTGATTTGCTATTCTTTGTTGGGATGTCAGTTCCGAGCTTACGTTCTAGTTTTGTGTATTTTTGTAAGTACGTTCTGCTTTTAAACTGCTAACTGGCATTCGATTTCTGATTCTGTAGTCAGTTAGGTTTTGAACTCACACTAGGCTCGTGTAGCTTACCCCATTCTATTTCCTTTTAAGATATCATTCTGAATTTTGATGCTGAACTCGACAAGCGAAGGTCTCGGACAGTCACGGTTTAAGTTTACTAACAATCATCCATTTCAGTTTTTGTTTCGATATTTTAGTTGGAAACTATAAGATTTTATTGAAACTGTGGTATGAGTTTTATTTTTTTTTACTTTTCTCGTAATCAAGTTTTATCTGTAAAATTTCTATTTGAGTATGAAAGATTAAATGCTCATAGTTTTGCAAAGAGATTGTTTTGTAAAATTTTTCTACGATCACTTCAATGATCAATGTGTATCCGAGATTCGGTCTAAATTTTTAGGTAGGGTTTAAGGTGTTACACTTCCCAAGATATGGTTAATGAATGGGGCTTTTAGAGTATTGATGAAAAGCATTGTTGTTTCTTTCTCTAGAAGAGGTGGTTGGACTTACATTGCCACCTCTCTCCATCTTTAGGCATACTGCCTGAAGCTTTCGTTTTGCTTCTTTTCCATATTCTGCAACGTAATTCTATCGGGTGTCATGTCTGTCACATGGCTGTATTATTTCATGAAAGCCTGTGCTAAGTCTTTCCATTAGTTGATTTTGGCATAGCTCAACTGGTTGTACCACTTGGCAGCTAACCCGATCAAACTATCCTGGAAGCAGTAGATTAATAATTGATCATTATTGACGTATCCCGTCATTCTTCGGCAGAACATAGTTATGTGGACTTCAAGACAACTAGTCCTATTATACTTTTCAAACTCTAGAGTCTTGAATTGGTGGAAGCACTACATCCGGGACCAAACTCAAATCCTTAGCATCAACCCCGCAATGGTAATCAACATTCTCCATTACTCTAAATTTTTCTTCCAACCAGCTGTGTGACAGCCCAAATTTCAGTGGTGTCGGAACAATGATTCGAGATCACTAAATCCGACAAATTAGTATAAAATATTATTAATTTAATGAGTATAAGTTAAATGTGAAGTTAGGGAAATAATTGAAATAGTGAATAGTATTTTAGAAATAAATATTAAATAATTGAGAAGTGAAAACGAGGTATCGAGACCTCAGGATATTAAAACGAGCCATAAATATTTTTATAAATATTTATGGAGTGTTAGTATGTTGGTATTAAAGTTTCGTTAAGAAATTTTAAGGTTTTGATGGTCAATTGAGTAAAGAGGACTGAATTGTAATAAATGCAAAATTTGCTAGAAGGATTAAATAGCTTAAGTGTTAAAAGAAAGAGGATTTAAAGGGAAATTAAGCCTAAAAGTGAATAGGTTGGACGGCAAGGGCAAGAAATTCAGCAGAAAAATAAGGGAAATAAGGGCAAAATTGGAAATTTTATAATTTTAACATATAAAATAAGGACAAAATTGAGAAATCTAGAGATCTCTTCATATTTCTCAGCCAAAACGCCATAGAAGGTCTGGAGAAAGCTGGTTTTTCATATTTTTACATCATGTGAGTTTGATTCTTGCTTTTTCTTGATAATTTTTATGTTTTTATGACTTTTACAACTAGGTCCACTTATAGAATTCATTAGTTTTTGATTTTGTGGGTGAAATTGGAAGTTACCCTAGCTGGTTAAGGGAATTTTATGATGAATTATTATGAAATTTAAGTTCTAATTTCATATTAAGGTGGCTTTATTAAGTGATTTTGATAGAAAATGGTATTTAGGACCTAATTGTGAAAAAGTTGTGAATTAGAGGTTAGTGTTGAAATTCAGAATATAAAAGGTTGTGAAATAGTTTATAATGATAAAATAAAGTGTTAATTGAGAAAAATTAGTTCAATTGATGGGTGAATTGAGCAGGGACTAAATTGTAAAAACTGTAAATTTTGGGGTAAAAGTGCAATTTCGAGAGTTGAACAGCATAAATTGTGAATTGAAATAGAAATAAAATAAATGCTAATGAGTGAAAATATTTTGCATTTATAGACCAAGAAATCGAAGCAAGTCGCGGAAAGGAGAAAATAACCGAATAATTCCCGAATTTCTACAACTTTTGTGAATCAGCCCAGGTAAGTTCATGTGGCTGAATTTTAATGATCATTGTTAATATTATGAATTTTGTAATGTGTTATATGATGTGCATGTGACAAAAGTATGTGATAAGATTATAAACAATGTAAAAGTATGAAATTGTAGGAAACTATCGGATTGAGTACCTTTGTCTCATGATACGTGACGAATTGACGGAAAAAGACCATGGTTGGACCATGGCAACAAATGATAAGTGGTTTTCGTATAAGACCATAGCTGGGCTATGGCATCAGAAACAAATGATAAGAAATTCCCGTATAAGACCATAGCTGGGCTATGGCATCGGTGAAGTGTGCCAAGTGATTTTCGTATAAGACCATAGCTGGGCTATGGCATCGGAGAAAAGTGATATGTGACCCGTGTAAGACCATATCCGGGATATGGCCTCGGTATGATATGTGATCCGTGTAAGACCATGGCTGGGCTATGGCTTCGGAAAAAGGAAATGTGATTATGTGTAAATCCATAGTTCTACTATGGTATAAAGAAGGCAATGTACTCAATTCCGTATAGTTCCTAATTTGTGAAGAAGTGTTAAATAGTAAACGGGCCCAAAAAGGATGAATTTCAAGTATGGATATTATTGAATGATACTAAGTAAAATTGATTTGATTTGTGACTGACAGGAGATAGTAGTGAAATGTAAACTATGTGAATGATTTATTAATTTGGTAAGTTTACTTTCCAAGCCTATGAACTTACTAAGCTTTCATAAGCTTACTTGATTGTGTTTGACATGTGTTGTAGATTAACGTGAGTTCGGAGGATCGGATCATCACGAGGAATCACACTATCCTGACTTATTCCGGTAGTTTTTGGGTTATTATCTTTTGGTTTATATGGCATGTATAGCAATATACTCATGTTGTGTAATTAATCTTGCGATATGGTTATGGTTGGATTGAGAAAATGCCTGATAATGATTAGTCCTTGGAAGGGTTAATTTAGATCATGTATGAGACCATGTATGTTCAAAGTGATAATAGTTCATGAATTTTCATAGAAAAGTGAAAATTTGTCATAAAACAGAATGTTGTAACAGCAGTGATGTGAGTTTGAAAAATCACTAAAAATAGTAGAAAATGAATTAGGAGATGAATTAAATATGGAATGGAAGCTTATTGTGTCTACTTTCATATTAAAGAAGCTAAACAGGTAAAGGAGCTATATGTTATGAGGTACTTGAGTTTTAGTGAAACAGGCCTAGAGTGATCTCTGGATCCCCTGTTCCAACTTTGAAAATTCACCATAAATTGAAAAAAAATAATTATGAGGTGTAATTTATATGTTTAGAATCCTTATTGAGTCTAGTTTTAATAGAAATAAACATCATATTCGTGTGAATTTTGTACAGAGAGAAAAGTGGTTCGTAGTAAGTAGAGGTCAGTCCAGTCAAGATTTGAAACAGGGGTAACTTTAACTAATAAACTGTACTAATTGGCCCAGCCAAAAATTCTAGAAAAAAATTAGTAGATAGATATATGAGTCTAGTTTTAGGGAAAATTTATGGATATTGATTTCGAGTTTCGTAACTCGAGATATGATTTTTTTAAGCGACCATGACGCAGAAATACAGTTTGCTGCGAAAATGAAATTAGTTGTTATAAAATTCAAAAAGTGATGAAACAAGTTTGGTAACACCTCAAGCTCGACTCCGGCGACGGTCTCGAGTAAGAGGATGTTACAAGCTGTACCGATCTTCTAAGTGTTTTGACAGTTCTATCCTTACTTTATCCATTTCTGCCATGTGTCTAGATTAGAAACAATTAGGTTGGTCAGATTATCTACAATATTGGAACCTGAATATGTTAGGTAATTTATCGGTGCTAAGATATTGACTTGATATTTTTGAGGTCTGATGGCAACGAATACCCTTCGTGGGTACGCATTTGGTTGGGCCTGGACATTTATTGGGGTAAAACCTGGGGGATAGGTAGAGTCTTCATTATCATTCCCTAAGTTGACCACAGTGCTCTTCCCCTTTTCAAGTTCTCCAGCTAGCAATTGCGTCAATTGGCTTATCATACTTCTTTGGGATTCTTGTATTTAATCCCTCATGTCCTGTTGTACTTTTGCTTACTATTCTTGCAGCTATGCTTGCAACTGATCTTGCATGTCTTTTTGAATATGTTCTAGTCTCTCTAATCTTTGATCCATTGCTTTGGTTTTGCCACGAGTACCGTAACGATATTTAGTTGGTAGACTCTTGTTGGTTTCCAAGTTAACTTTAGTAATTTCGATTAATTAGGGTCTTTTTGTGAAATTTAATGCATATGATGAAATGTAATGCAGATGCATGAAATGAATACAAAAAGAAGTGTTGATTCTGATTCAATATATTAGATCAACTTTATTAGAGAACAAATCCCTTTATATAAAAATAATATTTTACATATACGGTTTTGCCCTAATACTCAAGGCTTTGACTTTCCTAAGAAGCCAAGCTAATTCTTAGCCTCGGTTTGATTCTGACTCGTGCTTAGTACGTCAACTTGAATTGTTAGGGTTTGCAAATGATCGGTTACCTCCCGTATTTGAGTCACAGCTTCACCCATGATATGATCTCTATCCCTAACCTGACCTTGATAACGGTGGAGTTGCTCTTTCCAATATTCATTGTTCACTTCAAGGAGTTCAACTCAGAGTTCACAATTTTGTAGTGCGGCCTTAAGCTCTTCTATCTTTCCCTTCAACTTTTCAATCTTGTTTAGGCTAGCTTTCAACTCAATTGCGGAGTTGCGACTACGATACTAGTGTAGTAACGTTTCTAATTTTGTTACCCGAGCTCTTAATTCCACTTTTTCATTTTGACTTCCCAATAAGTCTCTTTCTAGAGCATTTTCTCGAACTCAAGCATCTTGGAATATTTTCTTCCTACTGATCAACTCTACTCTTTTCTTCTTTAGTTTCTTGTCGCCATTGTTCTGATTTTTTCCCAACTCATCAGTCTTTATCGACAAGCCTAGCTTCTTATAATTTGTTTTTAGACTGTCCAAGTCTTCCTTAGCCTTTTTCTTTCCTTTTCTCAATTTCTCAGCCTCTAGCTTCTGGATGTCAACGTCTAATCCTAGCTACATCTTTTCCTCTTCTAATTATTCTATCTTCCTTCCCAACTCCTAACTCTTTTTTTCAAAGTCTTACTTGATGATCTCTAACTCAAACAGGATCACTTGTAGATACTCTTCTATCGGCTAAGTGTTTTTTTTAACTTGGCACATGGATGTTGTCATTGACTCTTTTACCCTACCACCAATCATATTCTGGGGTTTTCATCGGATTTGCAGTAAATCTTTTCATTCTGTGGGTTTGGTTCTACGCGTTCAATATTTCACGAACCTTCTTCTTGTAATTATCGCCCTTATACCCAAACTCACACTGAGTCAACCCTTACATTTCTGATATAAACTGCCTTAATCTATACTGCCTCAATATAAGTAGAGGAGCATATCCGACAGCTCCCCATATCCCGAGTAGAGGAACCCAGTCGAAGTCTCCACACCGGTACAAAATATCATCAGGGATCATCCAAGGAGTCTTCCATTCAACGTCTTCGTCTTGGAGGTTCTGGAAAATTGCCATCCATTTTTTTTTGAAATATCGTGTCGCCTCGATGTAGTCACGAACTCTTTCAACGGAGAGTAATTCTCAGAGAATATTCGATAAGAGACTTTTTCTACCTTTCAAAAATGGCTATGAAACCAAGCTAACAAGAATTACGCACATCTGATAAACCTTTTTTTACCCGCTCTCCGGCATGCATTCAAATATTTGAAGGTTTCGGCTAAAATTACTGGGACACGTGTGAACCTTTTATCAAGCTAGTCAAATAAATTTGAAACTGCCTCATCTATATGCCCTAGTGCTTTGGGAAAGATGACCAACCTGTAAATGCTCAAGGAGAAAACATTGACCCTTTTCTTTGTGTCCGGATGTGCCAAAATCAAATCTCGCAAATCTTTCCAGGGGATACATTTACTATCTTCTTTTTTCTTGATCTGGGCCAGGATCCATTGCTCACTCATCCCCGTAATGCTCATTAGCTTCTTTAAGAAAGTCGTTATGTTAGCGACTCTAGAATACGTTTTGTCAGCTTGAATCTTTGGGCAACGAAGCAAAGTTGTGTACTCCTCCACAGTAGGCACCAAATCTACTTTTCCAAAAGTAAAGCAGTTGTAGGCGGGATTCCAATATTGAGCCAGAGCTCGAAACAAGTGCTTATCCACATTGACATTGAGTGAATAGGGTAGATCACCATAGTTACAGTAGAATAACTGTTTAGTTTCATCTTCCCATTGGTCTCATATTTCTTTCAACTCTTGGAGATTGTTTTAAGTCACACTGATGCGAGTGAAATCCCATAATTCTTACACGTACCCCACCATCAAACTATCACCCTTCTCTAGTTACGTTTTCTCGGACCATATTTGGACAGTCGTATTATCTTCCACTTTATCAAGAAATCCCTTTTCCATGGTAAGCTCTCTATTTAGTAACTGAACGTGAATCAACACCTTTTTTACGATGAAAATGCCATGCAATTACAGTCAAAACAAAACAAAACAAGTCAGTACATTTCACACCAAGCTAGAATTCAAAGCAAACAAGAAATGATAAATAGAGCACCTATTCGGGTGACCACTAGGGTTTGGTATGATCCTACCTAGGGTGGGCTTTTAGGGCTCATTATATGCGGTTTGGTTCTAAAGTAAGGGTACCTGAACTGGCAGATTTGTAACGACCCAAAATTTCCGGGTACTGGAAAAACGAGTCGTAGGGCCTCTGTCTTAGGAAAATAAGTCCGTAAGTATTTATTAAAAATATTTATAAGGTTAGTTATAAGTTGAATTAGATTTTGGTGAAGTGAATTTAGTTTAATTAGAAATAATTAGTAAAAAGGACTAAATTGAATAGAAGGTAAAAGTTTAATTTTAAGAATAGAAAATATTAAAGGATTAAATTAGTAATTAGACCATAAAAGTGACATGTGTGAATGATGGATAAAATACAAGTGTATTAATTTTATTGGTACAAATGTATGTGTGTGTTTGCTTAATTATTAAGTAAATGTTATTTAATTATTTATTTATTTATTTGTTATAATTAATATTAAATATGTGATATTATAATTTTATTGATTAATTATGATAAAGACAAGTGTATGGTGAGGATTAGTGCATGTGTTGTAGTGTGTATGTATACAAATGTAATTTATATATTGGTTATTATATTAGATATTTATAATAATTAATTAAAGAAAACAAATAAAAGAAATAAAGAAATAAAACAAAAGAAAAAGAACATAGAAAAGTTACAGAGAAGAAACGTGAAAGGGAAAGAAAGAAAGAAAGAAAGAAAGAAGAAAAAAGGGAAATTGAAGGATTAAAGCTTGGGAATTAATTTGGTAAGTCAATTAAGTCCATTTCTTTGTAATTTTGATGTTTTTGAAGCTCTAGAGAAAGATTCTCTTGAATTTATGTGAAAATATTAGAAAATAATGGAAGTTTGATTTGGGTTTATGTTAAGGAAATGGTGGAATTAAGGATTAATTTGATAGAATTGTGAATTTGAATTGAATTAGGGACTTAAATGTGAACTAGGCTATAAGTTTTGAGTTTTAGGGACTAATTTGAAAGAAATTCAAAATTATGGAAAAATGATGAGAATTTGATAGTTATATGAAAGTTTTAATGGAAATTGAATAAGAAAATGAGATAAATTGCTAAAGAAGAGAAGATAACAAAGTTTAGGACATAAGTGGGAATATGATAAAAGTTATATGGAAAATTTGGAAATTGTATAAATTATGTATTTTATTAATTAATTGTAAATTTGCTAATTTTCGTAGCAAACAAGGAAACCGAGCCATTGAATACGAAAGGAAAGGAAAAAGTGGTTGAGGAGTAGCTCGGGAAGATATCGGTTTGTATTATCATAATTTGAATTATTTCTTATTGTGTGCTTAATTTATTTGATATATGTGCATGGGAATGGAATTGAATTTAGTAGTGTTAAATAAATTGAATGTGATTGGACATGGTTGATGAATACATAAGTGTATGTGAGATTGAATTATATGATGGTATTGAATTTGAATGATTTTGATTTATTGAAAATGGAAATGAAATGAAAATATGTGAAAATGTGAAATTGAAGCAAGTTATGCTTGAATTGCAAAATATGTGAGAAAATGTGGCCAAATAGCAAATGATGTGAATTTGATTGAAATTACGAGAAAGTAATTGAAATTGATATGTGTTTCCGAGACCCTATTAACTAGTCGGGCTTAGTGGATATAGTTGGCATGCCATAGGATTGGAAGTATTCAGGGTTACTTCGACCTCGAGTCGATGAGACACTTGGAGTTTCATATTACTTCGGATAGATTCGATGAGGTACTGGGTACCACTTTACTTCGGCTAGGCCGATGAGACACTGGGTGTCAACTTTGCTTCGAACTATCCGATGAGGCACTGGGTGCCAATATGGTGTGTTTGGTTGAATCCGTGTATCCGCCAAAGTCCGAGTCATGTTAATAGGGGAAATTAAATGAAATGAGAAAATCGATTGAAATTGTGTATTTGAATCTTTGAATGAAGAGTGAAAATGTTAATGTGATATGAAATATGAAATGAAATTGTGTTATGGGATTGAATACATGAAACAAAGTTCTTGAATGACCATTATTGAATATGTATATGTGTGATTGGGAAGTGGATTAAAGGTTCATGAATTGTGCAATTTGAAATGTGAGTTGAATATTTGTATGTGATTGAAGGAATGGTGAACCAAATATGGAAATATGGTAGTTTGCTATATAACTATGTGTATGATTTGTATATAACATTGTATATTGTTGTTGTTGTTATAATTTGAATTATGATAATACCACTGAGTATTTCAATACTCAGCGTACGGTTGTTTTCCGTGCGCAGGGTTAGGTAAAAGTTGAGATTTCGTCAAGCATCCAAGTCAATCCCGATCTCAGCTCAAATTTGTGGTGATGTACTTATATTTTGGTAATGTGGCATGTATTAGGTTTAGTATTTGTTACTTGTAAATGTTAAATATTTTGAATGTAAATATGGTTTGTAAACCTTAAGAAGTTTTATGAATGAATGAATGAGTTTTTACTAAGTTTGAAATTGATTTGAATGATTTTTTATGGTCATTTATAAGTCAATTAATTGGGTATGTATTTGGTATGTTTAATGGGTAAAAATAGCTTTAAATTAGTGAAACATGCAGTTTTCACACGGCCAAAACACATGGGCGTGTGCCTTGGCCGTGTGGGGGAAGTCAGTAGCTTCCACGGGCAAGTCACACGGCCGTGTGTGGCAAGTTAGTCTGCCCACGGCCTGGCCCCACGGCCATGTGATTTCACACGGGCTGTCCACACGGGCATGTCCCAATCCACACGGGCGTGTGCCCTGTTTTTCATGAAAAATTTTTAAAGTTTCCGGTTTGATCCCGAATCAATTTCTAAACTTATTTTGGGCCCCGTAGGCCTATATTAAGGTCTAGCTGATGGAAATTAGAGGGTTTTTGATTGAAAATCAAATTTATGCCTCGTTTTTATTTCGTAAGTTAGTGAATGATTCCGGTAATACCTCGTGACCCTGTTCCGACGACGGTGTGGGGTTAGGGGGTGTTACAAGATTCCTCGATCCTCATCTGTTATAAGCTCATACGGACTGAGTTCAATTCAAGGGAATACATTTCCCTATGGCTATATGGAGATGAAAATCTCACGAAGACATAGGTATGGATGTATTCCACAAGAGATCCACTATCCTATATAGAGGTGAAGACCTCACTAAGGAATAGTTTCTCACTTTCACTTAAAAATGGTAAAATCGCCCGATTATGCGATGCAATATACGGAGATATCCCAAAAGACTTAAACCAATAAAGCAAACATATCATTATGTAACAAAATGATGAAGACCACAAAAATGACAAATGAAATGTAATGAAACGATCGTAAATTTAAATCAAATTATCAATTTTCGACAAAAAGACAAGTAGTAATCAACTCGTGGCTTGACTCTCTTATTTTATTCCCAGTGGAGTCGCCAAGTTGTCGAAACTATTTTTTTTGAAAATCGACTTTTATTTTAAAAACAAAAAAAGGTAGTCGCCACCAATCTTTTTTCATGAGGTGTGATTGGATCACCTCATAAAATTGATCGTTTTAATAAAAAATTAATTTACTAAAATAACGATTTTTGGTCTACAAAATTTAAGAAATGGGTTCGGGAGTCGGCTACGCACGAGGAAGGATTAGCGCCCTCTTAACGCCCAAAATTGGTACCTAGTTGATTAATTAAAATCTTAGTGCCGTGAATTAAAAAATTTGAAGAGAATTTAAAATACGATCCCACTTTGCATAATATTATTTTTACTTAAAAATCGCTTGAATAAATCGAAACGTATGTTAAAGGCCCTCTTATCTCGAGGCAACAAAATGTCATATTCCATAAGTTAGGATACAACACCTTGAAATCTTGAGAAATAAGCTTGCTTTTTTATTATTTAATTAAATCTCATATATTTTAATTTTAAAAGGATATTTGGTCATTTAGGTTCAACAAAAAAATCGAAACCCCGTAAGTTAGGGTACGAAACATTGCCTATTTTTAAATTTTCCTTTTTTGAAAAATAACAAGGGTAATATTTAAAATGATGGGTATTTATCTTACTTGGGGTATAGTATAACAACAACTAATTATATCTAAATATAATGCATGATGTAGTGATGATGAATCAATATAAAATACTATATAGATAGAATATTGGAAAGATAAAATATAAATAAATAAGGATATACTTAAATAATAATATCATAATCTAAATAAATAAATAAAGTAGCGTAAAACAAAATAAACAAAAAATATATGATTGAAAAGACACGACTCAAAAATACCAAAATAATAAAAGGGAATAATAAAATAACACATAAAGGAAATAAAATAAAATAAAACAAAAGAAAAGAAAATGAGATGACAATATAATAATATGTACAAATATAAACAACATGAGTTTTAGAAATTAAAAAAAAAAAAGCAAGGCAATAATAATAGATAGATAAATAAACAAATAATAATAAGATTAAAAAAATCCATGAAAATTAAAGTTGAACTTAAATAAAGGACTTAATTGGAATTAAAGTAAAGTTAAAGGGATAAATTGTAAATAATAAATAATTAAAACAGAATCAAGGATTAAAATGAAACGCGCAAAAAGGAATGGGGATTAAACATGAAATTATACTGAATCCTTTAAACACAACATTCCACGGGGACTAAAATGAAATAAAAAATTACAAGGTATAAATTAAAAAACAAAAAAGGACAGGATTAAAAAACATTTTAAGGGTTAGGACCGCAGATAACCCATTAGACGAAAAAAACACGCGGATCTTGGCTGTTTTCGGGTCGAGTGTCCGGGTTGGCAAAATGACACCGTTTCAGGTGTTTACCTTCTAAAATGGTCCAAGGACCAATTTGAAATGAAAATAAAAAATGTGTGGAAAAATAAAAAAATAAAAAAAGGGATAGGACCATATCAAACTAATTCTCAAAAGTGGAAGGACCTATCGCGCAAGTATCCCCTCTAGCGAAAACACGAGAATCCTAGGGGCAGATCGAGTCGAGCGCGGGTCGTGTCAAAACGACGCCATTTTGGGCGTTTAGGGGTTGAGTGAAACAGCATTGTTTCAATAGGCTATTTAAGCCAAAAAAAAATCTTCAAAAATTTCATTTCTCCCCTTTTTTTTAAAAAAAATTGAAAGCCTTCCCATTTTTTCTCTGAAAACAATCCCACGTTCGACCGTCGGGATTGCCAAGCTTCGCCGTGACGGTCGTCGATCTCCGGCAACGACGGCACCGTCCACGGTGGCCAGCAAAATAAAAAGGGAGCCTTTTTTATTGTTTTTTCTACCCTCAGCCCCGATTTAAAACCAAATGCCTAAAAACCCACCAAAATTTCAAAAAAGAAAGAAAAAAAAAAAGAAAACGAAGGGACCTTTCGACTCCCAGTTGTCGTGGACGAGATTTTCGGCGAACTGGCAAACTTGGCAACCCTCCAGGCTGGAGAAACCTTCGACTACGGCGATTAAGATAACCAGTTTCGTTCCTCTTTATTTACTTACTATTATTCATTTATTTTGAAAATAGAATCAGAAAAATAAAATTGCTACCTTTTGAAAGTATCTTTTTTCTTTTTGGTTATTCTCGTGTGTGTCTAAAAAAATACATGGTAGCTGTTATGGCCTTTTTTTATAGCTGAATTACAAAACTGTCTGTTACTACTCTTTTGTATTTTCTTTGTTGTTTCTACTATTTTGCGTGTTTGCACTTGCATCGGTCCTTGTTCTTTTTCTTGCAGGTGACAGTGGCAGAGGAGTGGTTGATAGTGGTGGTGGCAGAAGGGTGTCAAACGTCATGCCTGCTAACATGGAGAAGCGGTGCAAGGGAGGCTAGGGTTTTTTTGTAACAGCCCGATTTAGGGCCTAGTCGGAATAGTGGTTGCGAGACCACAAATCCGAAGTAGAAATATATGTTTTATGATTGTTTTAAGGCCTATGATATGATTGCATGGTTGTGTGAAAATTTCATGAAGAAATTTTATGATTAAGTGATCGATTTGTCTTTTAGGACTAAATTGCAAAAATTGAAAAATATGAGATTCTAGAAGTTTTAAGTATGAAATAGCATTAGAAAATTTATTAGAGGTCCTTATTTAGTAATTAGACCATTATATCTCATAATGGACAAAAATGGACATGGAAGGGAAAAACCTCAATGAAGGTCCTTAAGGGCATTTTGGTCATTTAGTTAATAAATTAATAAAAAAGGAAAAATCAAGTCAAAATTGTGTCCATCTTCTTCCCCAAGTGCTGAAAATTGAAGAGAAGCCATAACTAGGGTTTTGTTCATTTTCAAGCTCAAAGTAAGTGCATCCTAGTCCCGTTTTTAATGTTCTTTACATTTTTGAGATCCTTGAAACATGATCTAGCTATTTTAACCCTTATTTTAAGCTAGGTTTTATGTTCAAAAACTTACCCATGTATGACATACATGTATTTTAATGTTTAATAGGGGAATATAGAAGTTTGATGTGTAATGAACATCTTTCTTTAGGTGATTTTTCATGGAAACACCTAAAAAGGATCTATTTGTAAAAGTGATAAAATGTGTAGTAAAAATCTGATTTGAAGGAAAATGTGAGCTATTATAAGCTTAAGATGGGTTCGGCTAGGCTTGGGTAACCAAGAAAATGAGTACATTTCATCATACGAGCCTAGAGACCATTTTGCAAATATGTGAAAGTTTAGGAGAAAAATTATAATTTAGCCAAAGTATGATTCAAGGCCTGTTTTAGTCAATGTGATAGTTAAATAAGTGAAATTTGTCGTTATAGATCAAGAAACACGAAGTCCAGACCTAAACCGAGGAAAGAACAATGTGGTGGACTAAATTGAACAACTATCTATATTTTGGTACCGAGGTAAATTTGTGTGTAATAAACCAACATTATGTTATTATATATTTAAATGCTTGATATTGCACGAAATGTATATTCTTTTTATGAAATTAGTTAATGAGGTCTCGATGAAGTAAAGATGACGTTATGCTATATCGAAGTCCCAGTTGAAATCGAAGTCCCAGTTGAACCTTAGGAATAGAAAGGATACCCTTGTCACGACATTAGATTAATAAAGTCCTGTATAAGATCATATCTGAGATATGTTATCGGCACCGAATTGAGATCCCGTGGAAGACCATATCTGGGATATGGCATCGGCATCGAATAGTGATTATGTGTAATACCACGTCTGGGACCTGGCTTCGATATGAAATCGTGTAGGACCATGTCTAGGACATGGCATCGATATACGACCTCGTGTAAGACCATATATGAGATATGGCATCGGCATCGAATAGTGATTCTGTGTAAGACCACGTCTGGGACCTGGCTTTGGTATGAAATCATGTAGGACCATGTTTGGGACATGGCATCGATATATGATCTCGTGTAAGACCATATATGGGATATGAAGTCGACATCGATATGAGATCCCGTATAAGACCATATTTAGGGTATGACATCAGCATTGACATGTGATCTCATGTAAGACCACATCTAGGATATGACATCGGCATCTTACCACGTGTATGACATTTTCCGAGTATCCTTCGATAATCCAAGTGGTTCAATGGGGAAAAGAATTAAAGTTTATGTTAAAGATGAAAAAGGGCCTAAAGTTATGTGATGGAGTGATACAGGTACATATGCGAAACTCACGAGAAATGAGTCCGGTATGTGATATGTGGTCGGTAAGAATGAGCATGAGTAAACCATGTCAATGTTCACTTGAAAATTATGTGTTAATTCATAATGTAATATGTGGATGTTATTACAAGATTTTTATGTTGTTATCTATTTACATGCAAACTTACTAAGCTTTATGCTTACTCCCTCTCTTTTCCCTTTTCTTGTAGAATCGCCAAGCTAGCTCAGAGATCGAAGGACGTCGGAGCTCGATTCATACTATTAAGTCATTCTTTTGGGCATAGTAAAGTTTGATTATTTTGGGTATGGCATGTATAGGAACTTGGTCATTTTGTTATATGTCATATTGGTTAGCCAATGTGTTGGCTAGTGATGTTACTTATTTCATTTTGCAAATGGCCATTGGATTGGCCAATACTAGCCAAGTTATAATTATTCAATGATGATGAAATTCATGGAAGTGCAAGCTTGCGCAATTGAATGAGTAATGTGTGAAGTATATGCATGATGAACATAGTATGAAATTGAGGTGTGGATATCTTAATTGTAGATATTGGAGGTGTACTATTGTCATGCTATGTGTTGTTGGAAATGGTATAAGTGTGGTTGGTTTTCAGGGTGGCAAATGGCTTAGTAAATAGCCTTATATTTGTCTACACGGGTAGACACAGGCCGTGTGTGACACACGGTCAGCCCCATGGGTGTGTTGATAGGTCGTGTGTCCCCTACATCCAAATTTAGCAAAATAGATTGCCCAGTAGTAAACACACAGACAAAGACACGACCATGTGTCTCAGCAGTGTGAAGGACACGGCCTCAGGACATGGGTGTGTGCCTAGGTCGTGTGAAGTCTCCACATTAATTGCGAGAATTAAATTCGCCATACGGCTTAGCACACAGGCATGTGACTTGGCCGTGTGACCCTAAATATTTGTTGACGTCATAAACAGAAAGTCAAGATTTTCACACATGGGTTAAGGCACGGGCGTGTCATAGCCGTGTGAGGGACACGAGTTGTGTGAAAACCCCTGTAGGTTCGAAATGAAAAATAAAATCTGCACGGACTAGGGACATGGGCGTGTTTGACCACACGGCCTGCCCACATGGGCATATTCCTTTCCACAATGGCGTGTAGCCCTGTTTTGAGCAAAAAATTTCTAAGTATTCGAAACCTTCCGGTTCAGTCCCGAACCACTCTATATGTATGTTTTGGGTCTCGTAGGCCCATAATAAGGACATTATGAATACGAATGAAAAGTTTTAAGTTGGAATAAAAATTTATGGTCTGATTTTGTACGTTTAAGTATGTTAAGTCCGATAATGCCTTGTACCCAGTTTTAGACGTTGAATACGGGTAAAGGGTATTACATTTTTTGTTTTACTAAAAATGTTTTAGGCTTTTGGGCCATTTGGGCCATTAAGGTTTTAATTTTTTTGGGCTTTGTAATTTAGGTTTGATATTTTGTAAATGGACTTATTTTTTATTTGATTTGGTTTGGTTTGTTTAGGCCTAGAAAAAATTGGGCTTCTATAGCTTTTAAGCATTATTTCTAGCATGCTCGTATCAACCTTTAAATACAATTTTAACTCAACAAAAAAATTATTTTAGAAAATAATTATATAAAATTATTTTAGAAAATAATTTTTATTAATTGTACATAAAATTTTTTTAAAATGTGAATATATCCAATTAAAAAAATGTATCAATTATTTTCCTACATGTGTAGGCTTAAAAGGTTCAAATAATTGCATATATTCACACTTTTAAAAAAAACTTTATACATACAATTAATAAAATTAAATTTTATTTTATATATTTATTTTCTAAAATATATTTTTATTTTTTATATAGCCTAAAAGATACGATATAATTAAAATATTTATACACATCTAATACTTTTGAATGAAAGTATTTTTTAGACTTTATATAATTTAGAAAATTTGTGTTGAATGAATATAGATAACTATATGATTCGTTTTGCACTTAACTTTTAAATTATTTCTATTAATTTATATTTTTAACATTTTAAATTTTATTTAATATTCGTATAAATTTTAATAACTTTTCAAAATTTTATAAAAAATAAAGATTAATTTTTATAATTTAAAAAATGAAGTTTGAAATGAATTAATAGATGGTTGTCAAGGTTCGAACTTAGACAATAAGTTGTTCAAGTTCATTTTAATAAAAAAAATTAAGATAATTTATACAAATGGTCACCCAACTGTACTTGTGTTCTTGTTTCGGTTACTCAACTTTTAAAATATTCAATTTAAACACTAATGTTTGTATTTGTTCCTGTTTTGGTTACTCGTCATTAAATTAATAATGAAAATGATGATGTGATCTTTTTCTAACTAATATAATAACACATTTAGTCATCAATACATACATATTATATCAATTTGATTCTAATTCTAAAATAATTTAACAAAATTTAACTATTCATATTTACAAATACTATTAATTTAATCCTCAAATATCTTAACCAAAACGTTCAACTTTTAAAACAGGGTTTACAAATTCCTACTTGTTCTCAAATCGAGCACACCAATTTAGAAACCAAATAGCTACAAAAGATTAGAGAATCAAACACTCAAAACTCCCACTGACGCTTAACCCAATGATGGGCGTGTGGTGCTCTCCTTCCTCCTCTTCCTATATAGCCCCTGTCAATGTTTAAAAAAATAGGTTTAATTCACACTTTAGTCCTTGAAGTATACCGCTTTTCTCACTTTGGTCCTTAAATTTTTTTGCCCACTTTAGTCCATACGGTTATCATACATTCTCAATTTAGTCCCTAATGTTATCAAAACATTCTCAATTCAGTCCTTTGGATGTTAAAAGAATCAACCAACTAATCATATGTTGCCACATGTCATACAATGATGTCATCATAAAAACCTTTAAAAATCTTTAAAAATTGGAAAAAAAATTATTAAAATAGGGAAAAATTATAAAATTACAATAAACATTATAAAAATACTAAAAATTTTACAATATATATTAGAAAGTTTAATATTTTTAAAATTTTATAAATCAAATTTACTAGAACTTGAACAGGAGATCATTGTTTGTTGGAAGGATATCGGTATCACCTACAATTGTTGTTTTATAATTGGTAGATCTTTTTAGGTGATAAATTTGGATATTTTTTTAAATTATTTAAATAATGAAAATAATATTATTTCAAATAATAAATAAAATTACTTTTCATTATTTAAATAATGTAAAAAAAAACTTATCCAAAATTTATCACCCAAAATTTTAAAAATATTAAAGTTTCTAATATGTCTTTAAAAAAATTTAGTAAAATTTTTATATTTTATATACTTTTTGTAATTTTATAATTTTTTCTCTATTTTCTTAATAATTTTTGTGAATTTTTATTTTTTTCATTTTTAAAAATTTTTTAAGGACGATGTCATCATCATGTAACATGCGGCAATGTATGATTAGCCGAATATTTCAATAGTTAGCTTTTAATGTCCAAAAGACTAAACTAGAGGTGAATGATCTAGGAGGCTGGCAAGGGCCCCGACCTCCCCTACAATGTAAAATTGTTATTTAAGCCCTTAAACTTTTTTAAAAAATTTAAATTATTAAAGGTAAATTTGACTTTGACTCTTCCTAAAATTATAAAAATTCGATTTAATCTTTTAAAAATTATAAAAATATAGACTATAAAAAATTAAAATTTCATTTAACCCCTAAAAAATTATTTTAGCTTTGCCCTAGATTAAACTAAAAATATCTAATAACGTGGAAAAAAAAAATTACTGAGTTTGAGCTACCAACAAACCAATCAACCACTAAGTGTCCCCTCCTTTTTCTTCTTTCATTCAATATATTTCCATGTGCATACTACTCACTGTCCACCGTTTCTCGATTCTAAAGTTTTACTTTCATAAGTAATTGTATTATAGGAGGCTGAGATATTCGACTAATCATATATTATTGTATGTTATATGATGATGTTATTGTCATTAAAATTTTTTCAAAAATATTTTTTTAAATTATAAAAATTATTAAAAAATAGAGAAAAATTATAAAATTACAAAAAGTAAATATAAAAAGTTTACTAAAAACTTTTTAAAAAAAATATTAGAAAGTAATATTTTTAGGTGATAAATTTTGGATAAATTTTTTAAAATTATTTAAATAATGAAAAATAAATTTATTTATTATTTAAAGGATTATTTATTTGAAATAACATTATTTTTCATTATTTAAATAATTTTAAAAAAATTATTCATATTATGAATATCTTATTAAGTGGATGTCCATTAAGATCAAGATAAGTTTTGGTGTACTTTAAATTCTTATAGTCATTAGAAGTAGATCTCTACTTTATTTATACTTCTTATGTCTATAAATAGACACTTTGGAGAAGCTTTTGTAAATATTACAATTGATCAATAAAATGCGCTCTCTTTTGTTCTCTCATTTTCTTTGTTATTTACTCTTTGTCTATTTATTTTAAATCAATTCAAATTTATCACCTAAAAAGATCTACCAATTATAAATTCTGATTGGTTAAATTTTAAAACAACTATCATAGGTAATCCTGGTATCCTTCCAACAAACAATGTTCTCCTATTCAAGCTCTAGTAAATTTGATTTATAAAATTTTAAAAATATTGAAATTTCTAATATATATATATTTAAAAAATTAGTAAATTTTAGTATTTTTATAATGTTTATTGTAATTTTATAATTTTTCTATTTTTTTACTAATTATAATATTTTTGTAATTTTTAAATATTTTTTGTAATTTATAAGTATGAACCTTCGAAACTTTGGTTTAGGTTAATGGCATGCACGTAGGTGAGCAAAAGCATAAGAAAGGGGATGTTTAGTTATACTTGTATTATATATAGTATTTGGAACGGGTAAATACAAGGTTTTACATGATTTAGGAGCCTTGGTTAATGTTTGGATTGAGTATGGGCAAATTTGGTTTGGTTTAGAAGTGTTTGAAAGCAGAAATTTTAGATCCCCTGTCTTAGGTCTCAAGACATGCGAAATGTGTCTCAATACATCAAAACTTCGAACCTAAAATCGACAGTAACAATGTCATGTATTGAGACATATTGGACTTTGTCTCGAGAAAAAAACCCTATTGCCTCAAGACCTACACCCTATTGTCTCAAGATAAGGCAACTTTAGAGCCAAATTTCTACAATGCCATGGCAATATCTCAAGACATGAAGGCCATAGTCTCGAGACATATGGACTTGTAAGGCGAAATTTTTAATTAGGTGATATGAGACTCGAAGCAAATTTTACATGAAATTAATTTTTAATATTAGTCAAATTATGTTCCTAAAAGCATAATACGCCCTGGAATCATTCGTTAAAGTCCAATTTAAAAGTATTTGAATTTGTAAGTGAATGTTTGGTGTTAAATGTAACACTCGTTGCTTGAGTTTACTCGGATAAAAGGTGTCACATCTTAAGCTTTCATGCATTGGATGCATGCAATTAGTTTCATAGGTTAGAATATATGGGATACTTGAGGATAACAATTGATTTTTATTTAGTGAAATAAGTTTATAAAAAATACCCTCTGGCCTCTATGACAACTTCACTTAGTAAAATCATTAAGTGCCTATGAAATAGGTTTTGATGTGACTGATGTGTAAATTAACTTTTAGACTTATCAAGTTATCTTACACGAAGAATGTTATGCTTTGATTCATAGCAAAACAAACCCTCAAGGGCATATATTTAAAGTAAGATATTTGGGCATAACATGAATTATTTGAAGATAGATAAGTAATCATTAAGTATCTCATTCGCCATGGTTAATTTGATCAATACTTTGGGCATAACATGAATCATTTGAAGACGGATAAGTAATCTAGAGAGGATTTATCACTCAAAGTGATACTATAAATATATCTCATTTACCATGATTAATTTGATCAATACTTTGGTTCATAAAATGAATCATTTGAAGATGAATAAGTAATCTAGAGAGAGGGTCTATCACTCAAAGTGATACTATAAATATATCTCATTCGCTATGGTTAATTTCATCAATACTTTAACTAGAGCATTTCAAATTGAGAGAAATAGTTAATAAGTATGTGAATTAACCATGATTATTAGATCTAACATGTCTTATCATATATGTGACATTGCACCAATCTCATGTGATTGTCAAAGATATTTGATAGAAGGATCGTAATGCATTGTTAGACCGATTGATGAAACATTTTGTAACAATTTGAATTTTATGGCATAAATCGCCCGTAGGAGGGTTGTTTTGCAGTTATTGGGAACTTAATGAGTCACATGATATGAAAATGTTTATAGAAAAAGATAAGAGGTATAAAGGACAGAGAGACCATAATTGAAAGGCTCAATATCTAAATACATCTTAAATTAAACAAAGTAGCTAAGGGTTATCTAATTAATTAATGCATAGATTGCATGTAAGCATGAAGACTATATCTTGATTCAAATACAATAACAAAATATATATATTTTTGCCGATTAATTATTAGTTCGATTGATATTGGTATTGTTGTCAATGTAGGAGGATGCATGTTTGAGTGTGCTAAAATATATTATTCTCCTATTTAAGGGTTGAGGAGGGACTATGAATAGTTCTGGACTTTGTACCATAAAGAGTAGATATAATAAAGAACATATAATGAGATTAATGTTTTAAAAAACAATTTCTTTTTTAATTTCTATAATTTTATAAAAGGGGGTGAATTTTTTCAGTTTATATTTTTAAATTAAATTATTATTTAAATTTGTTCATGCATTACTTTCTCTTCTTATAACTTTGTTTTATTCATGTTTTTTAATTAAATTGATATTTTGTTAATTTGTGACATTAAACTCTATTAAAATTTTAATTTAATATAAATAATGTTAAATTAATTAAAATAATTATTGTATAAATATTTTTTAGTATTTTATATTTTCCATATCTTTCTTTCCTTAAATAATAATTTTATGTTTTAATTTTATTAATTATGAAATAAAACTCAATCACATAAAAATTCAATCACAATTTTGTTCATATATATATATATTCTCGAAACAAAATGACAAACATAAATCAAATGGTAAAGTTAAAAAATGGCCTATAGTATGACTATAACTCTTTCTTTTTAGGGAAAGAAATGTAAAAACCTAATATTTCATTTATTTATTTTATTTTATTTATTATAACCAATGAGTTAAAAAATGTTATTTTATCGAATAAGTCTTAATTTGAGTATATAAATTTGAGCGTGCTGAAACGTATTAATTTGAGTATATAAATTCGAGCGTGCTGAAACGTATTAATTTGAGTATATAAATTCGAGCGTGCTGAAACGTATTATTATCTTATTTAAGAGTTAGATGGTATATGAATAATTTTAGCCATGAAAGATAATGAGATTAATATTTAAAAAAATTATTTTATAAAATGGTTGAATATGGTAAAAAGTGGTTTAATATGGGCCTGTAGTATAATTTCATGATGAATTTATTAATGGTAGTGATGAAGCAGAGCTAATACATTGAAAGCTATGGCATAAACATATTATTAGAGAAGTTTTCATTCACTTTCATCATTTGAAATCAAATCCTTCAAACATAAAAAAAACTCAGCAAATTTATGGGTGACAGAGTCGGGCAAGCAGATACAAACTACCGTTGCTCCACTACATTCAGCGCTTCCGTCCGGCAAGAATACGCAAACCTGTGGTGTTGGTGTCAGGTCTATGGGACCAGCATAACTTGGTCTTCCCCATCCAAAATCAGCTGATTCATACAATGAAAATCTAGTCCATTGTGTTATACTCAATTTCCCTCCAAATTCAAGCCTGTTTGGCCTGTCTATTTCCATATAGTCAACCGTAGATCTTACGTACTCCTCCGATATACTGAGTCTGGCTTCACGAACCAACCGTGACGTCTCCGAGAGACTCCCTTTGATAAGGTTGTTGACAGGGCTTGTTCCACATGCCACACAAACTACATTGCCATAAAAACCTTGTTTCAATGGTGGGTTTTTCAGTTTGGGACGAGCATTGACTGAGAATGTAAGCCTAAGTTCATAGTCGACTGGTTTTACATCCAGTGCTTTCACCCATGATCTCCAAACATGAGCTGCCATTGCATCAAAGGTGGAGCACCCTAGCATGTCATTAGGTTGAGCTAGAGATTTTAGTTGAGCTTGGAACTGTTGGCTAACCTTGTAACACTTTTGAACAGGCTTGGATTTCCATAGGCTCATTGTTAAGCTCGAACCTTCTTCGATTCTCATGAATTCGGGATGTCGGTATTTTATCGTCGGTGGATTTCGGGGCTGGAAAAATTCCCTGTCCCAACAAGGCTCAGGGTTTGTCACCAATGTACCTGTTTTTGCAGTAGCAGCCCATGCAGCAAGAAACTGCATAGCACCAATGCCATCACATATGCAATGACAAAGTCTCAGACCAAGGCTAAAGCCACCGCAGGCAAAAAGGGTTACCTGAGCTATAATTAAGGGCATGTCAAGTACTTTATATGGCTCTTCATTGGGGAACCTGTAGTTTAATGGCGCCCATGTAGGGTTTGGCACTGCAAGGTCCCCTAGTTCTGCTAAACCCATATCAGAGTGTGCCTCCACCACAAGTGCACCCTGTTGTTGTCCGAAAAACACTTCGAGTTTCCCATTCGAGGCCTCTCTGAGCCGACCGGATAAAGGATAGTAGGGAACCAAAACTCTGGATAGTGCATCACACAGAGTTTTTGTGACTGGTTTTCTATTGGAACTCATATAATTTGATTTGTAAAAATACACAGTTGGTGTGAAAAATCGAGCTCCGATCATATTATCAAGGTTTGACAAGTACAACCTGCTTCCATGGACAGCAGGAATGGGACCGGCCGGCAAGACCGGAATCATTTGATCAATGGTTACAGGGATGTGTATGTGAGAGAAATGAAGTTCTTCAACACAAGAAGCCATAGATGGGAGAGGTAACGCAAATGACTTGAAGAATGCTTACATTATATCAGGAGATTTTCAAGCACTATTTGTGTGAGACAATTGATGGTCATATCTTCATGTTCTACAGAAATGGATCCAAGATTGTGGCATACTGGCCCTATATTTATTTGTTACCAAATGTCCATAAGTTTCATGATGAAGTCAATGAAGACAACCACTTTCCATTTTGCAATACATATATATTATATATACATATATAGTGCCACTTGTAAAGGAAACATTCGAGTAGAGAATCTAAGAAAGACTGTTAGTTGGAGAAAACCCACCATGAATTTGGAGGAGAATTATGGGTTAATTTAATTGCATGACCAATGTTCCCACAACCTCATTATGATTATTTTTTTTCGGGTAATTGAGAATCATAATGGAACAAAATTTTATGATTTTCTGGGGGATATATCCTCTGCCTATAATTTTTTTAAGTAACGTTGATTGTTTAACATAATAATTTTAGATGTGTTGTTTTTTCAAGGAAATTCTTTTATATCAGAAATGAAAATAGTACAATAAATCCTCCAATAATTCTCAGTAAAACATCGAAAAGACCACCATTGTTATGAAGCAGCAATGAAGAATGAGCAAAAGCTATCATGACAGGGAATTGGCAACCCTCCTCCGATGGATTATCGTCGGTGACAATGGCCAAACCAGAGAAATCACAGTCCCAAATGTGCTGGTTGTTCACTTGGTAGTACATGTTGAAAGCATATGAAGCATTGCCCTTTGCAGTTAGTTGATTGCATGAGGAACCATAGCCCAAAGCAGTACAATCTGATAAACTGCAAGCATAGCTAACACTTTCAGGCAACTCATCCAAATCAGTTGCTGTAGGATCCAGAACACACCATCTTTTGGTTTGGTATTTCACGTCTTCCACCGGAGCCAGCCCTTTTTCGAGTTCTAAACCGGTTAAATCGAGCTGATATTTCGGCTTTCCGTCGAACTCGAAAATTCCCCAATGTCTCTCAAACCCACCAGGTTCAATGCTTTTAGCATTTTCATCAATGAGGCTGAATAGATAAACTTCAATGTTTCCTTTCCGAGCAGGGGTTCCATTTCCACTCAAAGCATGCTTGATTAATCCTTGGTTAAACCTCTTTGCATTTCGGGTGTTGGCGTTTTTGTCACCGTCAGTCGGCCAGCCGACTTCTCCGATTATGACCTCCATGTCAGGGAATCCAGCTTTACTCAAAGCATAAATGAGAGTGTCAAGGTTTGCATCAAATGCATTTTTGTAAACATGATCACCATCTCTAAGAGGCTTGCTTAATCCATCAAAAAATGCAAACTCTAGAGGGAAATAATCATTCCCATAAAGGCTGAGGTAAGGATAGATATTGACAGTGAAAGGTGCATCATGTAAATATAGAAACTGGACTATTTCAATTGTAAGGTCCTTGACCTCGGGCCGAAAGTCACCAGCAGATGGAACCGGATTGGATTTCGGGGAGTCATAGATGTCAGCATTGAAAGGGACTGTGGTTTTGTACGGGCATTTAACCCCAGATTCATCAAGGGCTCTCTGAATGTTTTTGAGAGCTGGTAATGTGTATTGTAGATAGGTGCCATTGTATGTTTGAAGGAAAGGTTCATTCCCCACTGCAACATACCTGCCAAACCAATTCAAAGTAAATTCATGTCACAAAACCCAAACTTGTTTTGGTTTAGTTCACATGTAATGACAGTACTATAACTAATAGGACATCCAAAATGCATGCAGCTTGTTCTAATGCTCAGAAATGACAATATGAAAGGTTTTACTAAGCTAAACTGTTATAGATGCTAGACAAATACAAGTAGATGTACCCTCCAACCCCCCTTTTCCTTTTTAACCATGTATGTAAATAAACTCAGCCATCCAAGTTGAACCCCTGGCCAGTGAAATGAGTCACCTCCAGCTCATTTGCATGGGTAGAGGTTGCCTTTTGACTGGATGCATGGGGTTATGCAAATGTGTATAACCTTTTAGAAGTGGAGTGTGTTGCTGTCAAATGCTTGAGGGGACCTCACACAAATTGCAATATTGAATGACAGTTAAAGAGGTGGACCACTAATATGAAAATCCACTTTAAGGAAAAAGTGGACTCTATATTCCCAGAATCTTGGTTTAGCCTTCCAAATGGTTCAACCACCTCTTTTAGTAGTAAATTCCATCCCAACATTCCCTAAAACCCCCTAAGCTTAGGAATTGATTATTTATTTATTTTTAAATATTCATGTTCGATAACTGTATATACATATTCGAATTCGACGCTCGCATTCAAACTCGAATAACATATATCTTAGTCTCATAGTCATAATAGAGAAGAAAATGCTAAAAATGACCATAAAAGTTGCCTGCTAATAACAACCATTTATAAACCAGGAGGAAGAATAATTTCCAAGAAATAGGGAAATCAGGCTAAGGAAAAACTAATATCATCACAAGCAAAGAAAAGAAACCTAAATCAAGAAGTTGATTGAACATTAAAAATGAGCCAAAAATGAATGAAAAGAAGAGTTGCACAGTGCATGCATGAAGAAATGCTGGCAAGAAACATCATTACTTGATATTGACTCCGCCATCATAGCAATAACCAGTAACGTTATTATAAACCCAAGAAGCAGCAGCCCCTGGATCCACGCTCATCAGTTTCAACATGCTATTAGGAATCCCCACCATCACCTCGATATCCGTCCCAGTTAGAGCCGTCATAATCTCCTCATTGTACTCGAAAAGCTTCAACTTATGAACCCCATTATCTCTAAGCATTTTCACCACCTTACCTGGTGGCAGTTGGTGGGTTGACATGGTTCCCCAGTTCACCCCAATACCGTTTCCATTTGGAACCACTGTCATTATGGCAAGCAACAACAGTGCCAAAATATGATTATAAAACTGCCTGCCTGACATCCTTTAATGGGGTGCTCTTGAAATAATAATCTTTCTTGGAAGAATCAAGAAAGAAGTAAAAGATGATTGGGTTTTGGGAGGTCAAGGTATTGGGACATGCAAATTAGATTGAGGGAGGGAAAGGGAAATGATTCTGCTGCTTATTCATGATTTTATAGCCCTTGCAAAAAAGAGAAAACCAGTCATGTATGTTGTGAATACTCATGTTCACACTTTCATAAAAAAAAAAATTAAATTAAAATATCTTAAAATCTATACAATATGAACTAAACATGACAATGACATAAATTCATCATTCATGGGAAAGCTGAATATTTGGGTTTTATAATAATAAATAAAATTAAAGAAGGAAAAGGGAAAACAAAAACAAAAAGAACGTAAAGATTCGTTCCTTAATTCAGTTATTTGGTTAAAATCTATTTTACTGGCATGTGTCCCAAAGTGTCTAAGCAAAAACAATATGTTAATTGTCATATGCTTAAGATCTAAGTTTAATATTCCTTTGTTGCAAATAAGAGAGTGAAATTATGTACCACACAACAATTTGATTTTCATATTCTAATTTTGACAAGAAGAAAAAATATGTACAAATACTCTGGGGTTTAACAATAATTATATAATTAAACCACATATAAGTGATACAACCATAACTTTATCTTCACATAATATTTCGAATAATAAATATATATTGTATGTATAATATCTGATACTGGTTTGACACGGATTTAAGTCGTGTTACCTTCATTTTCGTCTTTAATATTATATGAAAAATTATTTACAAAATTGGTTTGTTAAGAAAAAGTTAAAGGTTGGTGCTGTTGACTTAAGAGTCAAGGCAGTGAAAATAAAAGAAATTAAAAGAATGTAAAGGGGAAATCCAAAAGTTGGAGAAGACACTTTACAGCTTCAGTTTATTTAAAAAGGGGGGGGGGGGGGGGAAGAGTTCCCATTGACTGCTCTTTTGAACAACATACAAAGAGAATCCTCTAATGCTAATATGTTGTTAGTTTCCACCCAAATTTAGGACTTGGTGTTTGATGACGGTATTTAAAGGCCACCTTAAATCTATACAATTTGGTAACTCAAAAGGTTAATTCAACAAACCCTTTAAATTTTCTTTTCACTTTTTATATTTTAAAATTAACTCGACTATATTTATTGATATCATATTTTAAAATGAAAAAAAAAAAACCATTTGATAGATAATAAAAGTAAGAATAGTGACGAAGTCAGGGGTATGGCCCCACTCCCCTTTTCCTGAAAAAAGAAATATTTTTATTTAAACTTTTTAAATTTATAAAATTTTAAATTCGTAATAATAAAGTTACCTCCTAGCTCAAATTTAAACCTACCAATGATAAAAAATATAATAAACTTACTAAGGTTACATGCATATTTAATCTTTTTCTTTTCTTCTTATCAAAAGTAGCTTTTTTTTGGTGATGTTGTAAAATGATAATGGGGCAGCGTAGATCCTTTTCACAAGGAAAAATGACATGCTAACTTGACAATGAGATAATCCGCTTTCTAATTTTTCTGTCGATTAACTGAATTTTTCTGTTTTACTTAAATTTTGCACACCCCTAGTTGGAATAATCGATCGGTTAACCAAATTTTTTCGGTCAGTGTCGATTAATAATTTTTTAAGTTTTCAATTAACGGTTAATTCAGTTCGAAATCGATCGGTTAACTGAATTTTTGTGGATTAACCAAAAAAATTAATAAATAAAATTATAATATATAAATAGCCCACTATTCACTCAAACCCAATCCAACATAAACCCAATCAAATTAAAACTAATTACACAACCCAATTACCCAACCCAATCATAAAAATTACAAATAATTTAATAAATAAAAATAAAAATAATTCAGTTAATTCGGGTAAATCGAGTAATTCTGTTAATTTTATACTTATTTTAACAAAAATAAAAAAATATAATTTTCGGTTAATTCGGTTAGCCGACCAAATTAACCGAAAAATTTTCAGTTCGGTTAGTTTTTTTGAAAAAATTTCAGTTTGATTAACAGTTAAAATTTTTGAAGGGTTGGTTAATTCGATTAATGGTGTTTCAAGTCGGTTAACCGATTGAACACCCCTATTTCCAACACCTTTTTGGGGAAAATGTAACATATTTTAAGATTTAAGATGCTAAATATTTCAACTGATTAAATTTTAACTCGATTGACACAAATATCATTGCTAATACAGGGGATAGGAATTCAAATGCGTTGAAACGCATTTATCCTCATATTTATAGATTAAAAAGGAGCTAAAAATAATTTTAAACATTGTATCAAAAAGAATATATATGATCAAAAATTATTCAAAAAAAATTCTAAACCTTACAAGGATATACTAATGGTAATTTTAAGGGAAAAAATTACAAGTTTAAAATCATGCCACATTTTGTTTATTAATGTCCAATTTCAATATTTATTTTTAAAAGGCTAAACTATAAAAATAATAACTTTTGTTTTTCTCATATTACATTTTAGCCATTTATGTTTGAAATATCATATTTTAGTCACTTACGTTATTGTTTTGTTACGAAGTGGTCACTCTATTGCTAAACTTTGTTACCTCCCTAACAACAATCATATGTGCTGATCTAAATGTGTTTTAAATGCCAACTTAAATATCCAGTTGCTAGATGAAAATAAGTTTTTAATTAAATAAATTTAATTTAAATTGTCACATAAGACATCTAAGTTAACATTTAAAATCCATTTGTACTGTCACGTAAAACGGCCATTAAGGAGGTAACGGAGCTTACCAGTAAAGTGACCTAAATCATAACATTTCAAACATAAGTGACTAAAATATAATCTGAGTCAAACAAAAGTAACTATTTTTACAGTTTACCCTTTTTTTTTAAAAGAAGTTATACCTGTGGTGACTTTAACTATTATTTTAAAGTCAATGAAACGGACCTCCCAACCATAAATATATTAAAACTCGCGGCATGATTTGAGATTCTGATCCATTTGATTCATGCAAATGGCATCTAACAATGATATTTGTCTGAATCTTTAACATCCATAGACCTTTTGTTTATACCTAAGCTGCAACCTGTTTTGTTAGGGGGAAAATGGTGAAATTTTCATGAAAGAGTTTTCTCCCCTAGTGGTAAAGCTAAAGCTAATACTAATATTTCATTTTTGCATGCCTTCTTACAAGTTACAACAAGAGTTGAAGAGCTAGAAGAAAATTGGATACTTTCTGAGATCGTAACTCATAATCCACCTGTATTATGACAGGTCAAGTTAGCGACGTCTTCAATAAAGCATGCTTCTGGCAGCCTAAAGCTTAAGCAAAACATTGCCTGCACCACCATCAAGTTTATGGTTCAATAAACACCATCGCAAATACGAGCAAACTCCTCCTCTGCCCTTGATGACAACGAGGGCTTTGATGGGAAGAGGCATGGATTATATAAAATACAACAGATAAAAAAGACTTGGTAGTTTGTACCTTGTTAGGAGCGACGTCCCTAACCTTATGAAACACCGGGTCTTTTATTTTGGCATTTAAGGCAGACTCTGCCTCCTGTCAAAGATTTGAGAAATCAAATGCGGTTAAACAGCATAAATAAAACAATGAATGATTAATGATAAGTTTTCACATCCTATGGACCTTGCCAAATGACTTGGACTCAAAGTGTGTCAAGATAATGGTGGGAGAGGATGTCATTGATGTAGCGGACTGAAAAGCAACATGTAGTAGGTAAAAGAATGAAATGACCCAAGACTTTTAAATCCAAAAACTTGGCCAGAAAACCTATGAAGCTATTGAAACAAGTTATTAAAGAAATATAAATAATTGCAAAGCAGACTTACTGATATTATAAATTCTTGAGTTTCATTTGCTCGTATGAAGCAATAGCAGTGAACCAATGGAAGAGGCCCTCTCCAGTTCTTCCTTGAGATAATAGCTCTGAAAGCATCTGGGGATAAAAATATATATATATATATAACTTCTTCGACTAAATCTTCAAGCAGAAGACAGAAGGATATCGTGCAGCAAAAATGATAAGCCAGTAGAATGTATGAAAAGGACAAGTAATATACACCCAATAATAGCAAAAAAAATCAATATTCAAGAAAATAGAGCATTAACGGTTACAATCCTAGACAATAGAGCTGAGGTACCATAAAATCAACACATCTGTCCACCCGATCAGCCAAAGTAAAGTACTATAATAGGGAATGCTTGATCAGTGGTCTGAAGAACATGTGCAGACACACATGAAGACATAATTGCACATATATTGATACACAAATATCACACTAGAATGGAATATGTACCTAAAAATTGTAAAGCAGAAGCAGGAAGATTCATAATCACATGATCAACATGCTCCCAGGGCTTAGCTTGCAGAATAGAGCCTTTCATCCTCTTATGTGCATTTCCTTTTTTCTTAGTACCACTGTGGGCATTTCCACTCTCTGCAATATCAGGGCAAAAAATCTCTCTTTTAATTCTAAGAAGAAAGTGAAAACTAACTTCCTATATTGCTATTCAAGCTTTCACAGGTTGGTGATATTAAAAAAAAAAAATGCAAATAAGTGATTACTGCAAGTTCTTCAGTTATAACCTAATGCCTGATTTCCATTCTTGTCATACCTTCTGTGAAACAATCTGGAGGTCTTTTACCTGCAACTACAGAACCATCTATGGTCCTAGTAGAATTTTGCACATCCTCTGCTTCACTTTTGACATCATTACCAGCTACTGCTTTCTCCCTAACTGAAAAAGGAAGGAATATTCAGATTAAGTTATGCACGGCTCAAAGGAAGATGATGCATAAAAGAATAACACGGTACCACCAAGCTCTGTGCCTTCTGCTTTTGCATCATCAATGGCTTTTGTGCTGCAGGTGTCATGAGCTTTGACCATGGAATTATCAGATTCTAAATCAATTGCACAAATGGGTTCTGCCATCAAATGGGAAATGAATTTCCTAGCATCCATATTGTATGCAACAACACAATCATCAACCTTATTGATTTTGGCATTGATCTTCAAATAGTGAATGCTGTCTGGATTTAAATCATTTGCATACACTAAGCATCCTTTCTGTGCTGCTGGAATAGCAAATGGTCCAATACCAGCAAACATGTCACAAATTGTCTCCCCTGGACGGAACTGGGACACAAGCCGTATGTGTTCATGTTCCAATCTTGAATTCCAATAAACCAAGCTGTAATCTAGCTTGAATGTTGCCCCATATTGCTTCACTTCGGTAACCATATCACTTTCACCTGCTAAAATTTCAAATTTTGGCACTCGAAACTCATTTGTAATCATTCCAACTTTATTGACTACTGTTTTAATTCTTGGGTAATTTTTCTGCCAAGGGATAAAGTTTCCAGCAATCAGTACCAGAAAAGGACAATTAGAAGCAAAGCAATAATAACAGCCATAATACAACAGTAACTAAATGTTAAAAAACTATGGAGAATAAGAAGACAGCTTTATACGGAGAGCACAAAGATAAGATCAAAATAAAAGAAAAGGGAAACAGATCCCAGTAGTATTAATATTAATTCAGGAATCTCTGCAGACAGAAGGTTTGAACTACTAGCAAGGGAAACTTTTTGATTTACGTGCCACAAAAGATAGTTTTAACAGGTAGGAAGCAAAGTGAAGGGCTAGCATGAAATGATGAAAATGATAAAGGAAATCAAAAGCAAATAATGGGTCCAAGCCCAACACTGAAGTAAGCTATAGCACCTTATTTACTGGCAATCGCAGTGAAGAATGATGAAATGCTCAGGTCAGAGACAAATGAAAACTCACATCGTAAATGACTTTTGCAATCACATCTTTGAAAGGAAGTAATTCATCATGTATATTCAGATGGGCTACATGACCTGCAGAGTTCAGACGAAATGCTAGCTGTCAATGGTATTGAACCATGTTATCTGGATTTATCATTTTCCCTCAAGTAACCATGCTAGACATATATTCAGACATGAGTACGACTATATGATCAACCAATTATATGAAATAACTAACAAAAAATAATTAAGCATACCCACATTGGATAAATACCGTATCTGGCATTCACCCCTGAGTTCGGGTAACATAGGTATTGAGAGCGACAAGAAAGAAATGCAGGGTTAATTAAAAACTTAACTATTGTTTCGAAAGATGAAGGTACCTCCACCCCAAGTGGCAGAATTTGCTTCAATATATGATCTACAAATTCATAAAACACCCTTTAAACTCATGATTAAAACAGAACATATATATAAAAAATCAAATGAAATGGATTTTAATTAAAGAGAAGAAGGCAACTAACCAGCAGTCCAGTAGGAATATCCGAGTGTTAGTGAATATGGAACAACTTCAATCTCACATAATTTCTTGAGTTCATCAAGTTTTTGGCTCGGAATATCAGATAAATCTGTTCTATTCCAAAAATAAATTCTTTCTAGTTAGGAAAAAAAATCTATATATATATATAAACGAAATGACATTGACATGTTTCTTACCAGGATTTTGAACTTTCTCAGACAAAATCATGTAACGGGTCTTCTCACTTGTGGGATCTTCAGTTATAGGTTTAACACGAGGCTTGTCCAGCAAGTATCTACAATACCAAATATTTAAGCTTAAAAAACAACTGAAATTAAGAATTAACAAACCAAAAAACAATTAGGCATACCCATTGAGCAAACGAGTGGCGGTTTTGCAGAATTCGCGAGGGATTCGAAGTGCTAACAATTTGAAATTCACATCGAACTTGCTTTCATCCAACATTGTTTGAATTGGAAGTTTATTGATTTTGAACTCCAATGAATAACCCAATTTGAAATAATTGATGTTAATTCCAAACAGAAAAAGAAAAAGAGAGTAAGGTTGATCAACTTTGGTGCTTATAACTACTATTTTTTTTTAGTTGAGCGTTTTAGGGTTTATGGTTTGCGTGCATGGCAGTTGACGAAAGTAATTCAAATGACGTCGTTTTAGTTGAACAAAGTGGAACGGGCTTAATTTGTTGAGTTGGGCTTTGATTATGGAATTTTACCCAATTATTAGTAAAATTAAAAGGCCGAATATGGCAGACTTGGAGAAGAAATTGGGCTTTATCTAATCAATCAATTAGTCTCTTAATATTCTTTTTAACTCTATATATTTATGATTTTCTTAATATGAAATGAATGGAAAAAAGAGTTTTATGTTTTTTTAACATTAATCTCATTATAAATTTTTATTATATCTATTCTTTTTAATATAATACTTAGAACTACCCATAGCCTCTCTCTAACCCTGAAATAGGAAGATAATGCACTTTAGCGTACTCGAACCCACACATTTCTACAATGGCAATAATATCGATAACAATCAGAGCTTAGACTCAATCGGTAAAATAGTATTATTTTTTATTGGTACGATAGAGACTCATTCCTAAAATTTTAAATATTTTGTATAAATAATTAATTAATAGAAAAATATAAGAAAAAATGAAATGTAAATAATTGTTTTATGGTTTCAAAACATAGTTCTAAGTAACAGTGGATTAATAATGTTTAAATAATTTTTATTTAAAAAAAATCAAATTACTAACTTTAATTTTATTTTATGTAATCACATAATATTAGATTTTATTATTCCCATAATGTAGGTATGCAAAAATATTTTATATGAAAAATATATTCATAATAATACTTCAACAAATAGTTAAGTCGTCGACTGATATGAACATTATTGTTAATGTAAGAGACATGAGTTCAAATAAATTAAAATGTATTATTCTCTTGTTTATGAGTTGGAGAGTGATTATGGATAATTTTAAATATTGAAATAAGAATGTCAATGGAAGGATGACATCCCACAATATAAAATCCTATTTTTTGCTGCTTTCCCATCAACAAACACTGCTTTCTAAAATTGGGTTTCTCGGAATTTTTTAGAATTAACCTAAATTTTTTATTAATTATGAAAATTACTCAACTTAAAAATAATGTATATGAATAATCTGTTTTCTATAGTTTTTGCCGGTATTGCTAAACACATCCGCAGCACTAACCCTCCATCATCAGCCAATGATTGTATTTGTTTTTAGGTTCCTAACCTGTTTTCTATAATTCTTTTAGCCTATGACTATTGTCTGATTCTTTTACCAAGGATATTATGTACCATATCCAATGGTAAGATCACCAATTGGATCTCAGTTCTCATTGACACCAAACCCGATAAGTCAATCTCAATGGTCCCAAGACCCTAACTCGGCATTTCAAGCCAGTTATGCTGAAGTTATTCAGGGAGCAGAAAACTTTTTATCACAACAATCGCTCTCTGAGGTAAATGATTTTTATAATCCAGGATTACTACTGGAATATTATAATTTTATTAACAAAATATGGAAAACTCATATTTTAGAACAAAGAGCAAACTTTCGGCGAGCTCTTACTAATTTTTCTCATGTTTAGATGATGTTTATTTAATAAATCAAGAAGAATTTTACCCGTAGAAATTTTTACAAAAATAAACAGTATAATTTGCAACCAGCAAATTCAATTTAGAAAAAAATTTTCTGAATATTTTCTACAAGCCTATGTTTTTACAAATCATATAGGAGAAAAATTTTCTACTATAAAATTTAGGCTTAATCACGAACCATTTGATATAACCAGTATTGAAGGGGGATTTGTTAAAGAAATAACTGTCCAAAATCTTTCTTTTGATTTATTAAAAGATTTTCCTACTATTGTAAAATCCAGATTATTAAGTTTTCCAAACATGAATTATCCAATAATAAATTTATTAGCGGAGAAGCATTTATCTTCCTCAAAACAATAGTGGCATTGAATCAAACACATGAAAAAAATATATAAATAGTTTTTTTTACCATCCAACTTTATATAAAAAAAAGTCATTTTAATCATTCATTTAATTTTTTTATTTCTTTTAGCTCTTAAACTTGCATTGTTTGTCAAATCACTCTAAAATTAACGGAAAAATTAATGTTTGTTAACTTTGCTGACGTGGTATACATCCATGTGTATGCCACAGTAACAATTAGTTAGTTTTAAATTTTTAAATTTTTTTATATTTTATATATTTTATAATAATTTTAATTTTAAAAATATATTTTTTTGAATTTTTTTGAAAATTTAAAAATTTAAAAATTAATTAATTTTTGAGGTAACATGCACATGGTAATTCATGCAAATGCCATGTCTACAAAGTTAACAAATGTTAAATTTTTCATCCATTTTGAGGTGATTTGACAAACAATACAAATTCAAAGGCTAAAAGAGACGAAAGATTAAATGGAGAGCTAAAATGACCTTTTTTTTTTTGTAAAGTTGGAGAGCTAAAATGACCCCTTTTTTTTTGTAAAATTGGAGAGCTAAATAAATCATTATGTTAAAAAAAGAAAAGAAAGACAAACTCCATCAAGATCACTGAACTATTAGTAAGTTTATATTTTGATAATTCAATTTCAAAAGGTTACAAAATAATTATTAAACTATTTGAAAGTTTTCATTTAAGTCAATGGGTTGTTAAGTTTTTTGTTTTAAAAAAATCAAATCGACAAGCTTCAAGTGACGATTCGATGATTGGTATGATGAAATGATATCCATTTATAAGTAGAAGAACATATCTCATATCCAAGTTGATCTAACGATTAGCGCTCGAGATTGGAGGAGAAGAAAGCTGTTCAGATTTTACTTCGTAGATTCATTATGTTTAAAGTCATCTATTGAAAAAACTAGACCATAGAATAAGAGTAAAGGAGAGCTTTTGATTGGTGTCAATGGCACAAGTGAAGGCCATATGAGGCAATTTTAGACAACTTGTTGATTTAAGCAAAAATTTTCAAAAAGGTTAGTAATTATTTTATAATTTTTTTAAAATATAATGATGAAAATTATAAATTTATTAATAGTGTAATGATATTGGGATAGTTTTCTAAAAATATACAAACAAGAGCCACCATTATTTTTACAAAGTTAAAATATATAGTATTTTGATTTTAAAAAAATTAAATCAAATTAATTTAAATACGAAATAATTTGGTTTTCCTTAAAAAGGGAAAATTAAGTAATTTTTTATTTAATTTTTAACATGTTTTCATTTATTTTAAATATAAAATATTTATTTTTACTATAGATAATCATAATTTCTAAAATTATAAATAAAAAATTAAACTCAATTCAATGCACTTAAATATTGGAATTTAATAAAATTAAAGTAAAATCAAACACAACATTTCAACTCAACTCAAATAGATTTTGGTATGCTTACCAAGGGCCCCACATCTAGCAAAGTCGCGAAGGGGGAAAAACATGTGCACCTTATGTCGCGAAGCAGGGGGTCTGGTAGGGCCAGTTGCTTCTAAAATTGAAAATTTTTATTTAAATTTTTTAATAATTTATAAAATTTTAAATTAATAATAATAAAAATATATTTTAACCCATAAAAAATAATAAAAATCAATTTAATTTTTTAAAAATTATAAAAATATAAACTATTAAAATGATAAAATTATAATTTTATTATTATAAAAATATATAATTTAACTCCCCTAAAATTTTTTCTAACTTTCGCTGTCCATAGAAAAAAACCTTCAGTTCTCGTCTCTACCCCTCACGTCGGCAACATTTTTCCCAAACTTTTTTGTTATTAGTTCTTCACTGCTGAGTATCTACGTCACAAAGTGAAAATGGACTGATTCTCTAGACTGAACAGAATATGAATTCTACTATGTTTGAGAATGAGAATGCGATTAAAGTAAGAACAAAGACAGAAAATTCTGCACCACATTATGTTGATACTTCTTGTTATTAAATAAAATCTGAGTGAAGTTTCAATTCGGTCCTTTTAGGTTTTGTTTCTTACGAAGTAAAACTGATAAATCGAATTAGGATTCTTAATTCAACCAACATATTTGCATTTGTCTTCTTTCATTTACATATTCCCACCTAAACAGCCAGAGTCACATATAGATGTGACCGTGTAGTAAAAGGAGGGGCTTGATATTTTGGTACGGTACAACTTGTTTTATGCACGTTGACTTGTACGTAGTATATTTTACGTTTCTTTCGGCCGTCATTCAATAAGTTTATTTTGTTAATTATTTATGTTATATTTGGTGTCAGCCGGCCAGCCTTATCCAATAAAAGAAGGTACACTTTTGTTAGATTCTCATATTATCGGCCGCCGCCGCCCGCCTTTGTTTGCTTGATTGGAAATTAGGCTGATTATGTACCAGAATACGTTACGTCTCACCTCATCTTCCATGGGGTGAGGCGGATTAGGTGCACTTTTTTTTCTTAAACAAGAGGATAAACACTAACACATTAAAAATTTATATTTTTTTCACTGATAATAATACCAAAATCAACTAAGCTAAAATTTAATTGACTCATAAGTGGAGTTTTTATATCGTATGTTTTCTTTTTTTTTTTTTTTTGTTACACTATGCATATACGTGTCATCATTTCAATTCTGCTATGAAGTGTATGAAATAATTCTTCATTTTTCATTATAAAATAGGCCATTAAAAAGAATGATTATAACCAATTGTCTTAGTTTCTATATCCACTAGATTTTCATGATCATAGAAGATTGGTTGACCTATATATATATATATATATATATATATATCAAAAATCAAATTGCACCCAAGCAGCTATAAATTTGTTTGCTTCCTTATGGAAATAACATGAAGTTTACAAAGCAATATTATTGATTATTGTATTTTATAGTGTACCTATAGCGTTATAGGATAAAATAAAGATTAAAGTTGGTAAAAGAGGAAAATATTTACAGTTCTTTATGTTTTCTTGTGGTAATATTTGTCAAGGAGCATCTCTGAATACTCTCCAAAAGTAAGACTGTCATTTGATGGTATCAGCTGAAACAACAAAACTTCAGCATTAACTAGACCCCTTACACATTAATAATAATACTAGCATTTTTCTATTTTGGTTATAAAGAAAGGTTTAGACTCTAGGGATGCAATCAAACCAAACACAAGCTGTAAAAATTTTGAGCTCAATTGATAAATATCAAACTGTTAAAGTTTGCTCGATTAGGTTTTTACTTAATAAACAATGAGCTCAATTCCTATACTCAAACCTCAATTATTTATGCTTTATTTTGAGCTCAAATTTAGATTCTTAAATGCTAATTAAAGCTACAAAAAACAAAAAGCTCAATTACGCTCAGAACATACTTAAGTCAAAATATCATGGTACTTGAATTGAATTTCGCTTACTCAATAACTTGGGCTATTCAAGATCAACTAGACAATGACCAATTGGATTCAATTTTTTATTTTTTATTTTTTAAGTTGAACCGGGTAGCTTGCGAGCGTAGGTGTCTCATTTACACCTCTGTTTTAGATGACTGATAAAAGTTCAATGTTCTAGTTAAGATCATAGTTATATGTCATGCAAATAATTCTCAAAGTTAAAGCTCAATTTTAGAACTAAGTTTCTTCTAAATCCAATAACCAGTGCAGTTGAATTTCACTTTCAAAAATAGTAGAATTATAGAGAACATACCTCTTTATGAATATAAACATCCTCAGAAAATTTGAGTTTTTCATCCCTACAATTAAAAAGAAAATTGAGCTTTTCATCCCAAAAATTTAAGGAAAAAATCATTAAATGGAACTGATTTCCCTAGCCAAATGCTAATAACTCATTTCTACACAGCAGAGAATGGCATATGAAAACATAACCAACTGCTAAGCTGAAAATACAGAAACACACCATCGTAGCTCATTGTTCTACTATTAAAACTAATCCCAAATATGTCAAGTCAATAAACATGGTATTACACTATCGACAGTTAACATACCAATCAGGTTGCATAAATAATGCAAATGTTGATCGATCAACACCAGAAGCCTCCTTTCCTTTTGGAGCCTAAGAGAATCCATGAATAAATTATAGAGGAAGGGCAGGATAAATGTATAATGGAAACCGAACATTGATCTTTTCCGAGAGAGGAGAAAATACCCGAACACTATGAGGAGTTGCACAAAGATATCCTTGAGAAAGAATTTCAGTAGTTTCACCAATTTGGTACGCTATTTCATTTTCTCCAAAAGTAGCCTAGCGCATAAAAACCAAAGTTAACAGAATAAATATATCTTCTGATAAAATCATGGCAATAGTAGGTAATAGGAGGTCAACGTTTTGGCTGTTAGTTGAAATAATTGGTTAAAACTACACTATTGCTTCCGCAAGCCTTTTCTGGTTTCTCCAGTTACAAGCCCAACACAGACTAGGGAATATTTAAGATTTCACAAAATATAGAAAAGTAAAAATGTACAGCACCGATTTCTAGCTTACTGAACATTTTTCAAAGCCATTCCATATTCCATCCATAACCAAACTTTGTTTATTTGATGGAGAAATTATTAAAAATAAAAAGTCTCTTTCTTGACAGGAATATAAATTTGTGGTGCTCTCCAATATCAGTAATTTATATTATCAGTAATGATCAATTTTATGCTACTCCGCATTACCAATAATATATATTACCATTTGCAAGCATTTGTTTATTTAATATCCCCATTATTTGAAGTATCTGCCAATATCTTTCTCAAAGATCATCATACTTGAGGAGATTAACACCTCAGGTAATATGAAGCCTTTTTTTAGTTATGAAAGGCTACAAGCACTAGACAAGGAATTATGATGTAAAAAAGTCAATTTGAATGATCATGTAATGCAATTATTGATAAGTAAAAGTTCTGTGACCAAGAATGTATACTTTGACAATTTCACCACTCCGTGTTCTTATATAAAGGCCAGCAGCACTATCAGGACAAGATATTTCTACATCGTTCCTCTTAAACATGGCGCATGTCAGACCTACAAATTAAATTGAAGCAGAAATCAAGGATAAACATAAAACTCACGACTATCATATCAATCTTTTTGCAAGACTACAAAAAGAAGTGGACAAAAAATAATGTTGAACCTCAAAAGAGTTAACATCTAGTTCAAAACCCACATAAGTCTCTTGATGCCTGAAATAGACTTACCCTCATTTTCAATATATGAAATGGATCAGTTCATTGCACCTATATAGGGTGGATTAGTCTTGACATCCCTTGAAAGCAAATATAATTTACTTCCTAAATTATTAGCAAGAATGATAGACAGACCAAGATACACGACGGTGTGTTAATGGTGTTAAACAGGCATAAAGGAATCAGCAAGGTCTTCATTAATAAAACCTTCTTATTGATATAAGGCAACATGTTATGAATGAGGTAGCTGATAAGCTCAAGGGAGAAAAATAATAAGATTTAGACAAAAGACTTAGCACCTGTCAAGGAGCCGTGGTCAGTATGCCATCCACACCAAGATGACATGGAGTCGCCATTTTCTTCATGATTACTGCAAGTAACATCATATTTTACTTGATACATTCTAGAAGCTAGAAAAAGTAGGTTAACTGTTCAACTATGGAAAAAAAAGATACGTATCCAAAAGCAACTGGGGAAAAAAAACCTCAGTTGTGCAGGAAAATAATAAAGCAAACGTCCCTTATGACAACGAGAGCGAAGAAGTATTTGCTCAAGACCTTCATCCTTTCGCATTTTCATCCCCCTAGATACTGACCGTACTATGATAAGTGAGAAAGATGGTAAACAAAAAGACTTTGTTCTTTGTTTAAGATAAATTTAACAGGTTATATAATCAAGAACTACATATAAAGGACTAGGCTCAATCAAGCTCGTACATCATGGTGTAGGGTCAGATATATGTATATGAAATTCAAAATATTGAAACGTAGCCACCCTTTGGATTTTCAAAGGTATAATCTCAACTATTAAAAGACTATGGTGCTCGGGCGGTGAAGTTGGTATGTATAACTTAGGTCTAGAAAAGCAACTATCTAATTTCATATATCTGCATTTAAAAAGTGGAATTGAAGGGGAATTTACCATATTGATCGCAGTGATATGCCACCATCAACCCAACATCAAAGATCAGCTTTCCCAGAGCTTTGAAAGCTACAGAGCAGAGGCAAATCAACATTCAAAGAAACCTATGTCAGAGAAACATAAGATGACAATTTCCTCACAGCAATTCATCAACTTACTAAAAGATCATGACATTTTTAAATTCCATTATTTTTCTAAGCAGAAAAGTGGACATACCCACTTCAAGTTCTGGCAAAGCAGCCTGAGGCCAAATATTTGCTCCACAATACGATGGATATCTACAAGGCAGAGCAAGGGAAATCATTGAGAAATTGAACATAAGCACAATCACCGATGGCAAACCCACATAATGCAAATGTTTTGTAATATAAGAGCCTGCAGACATTATAATAAGGGAACTGGTCTCTGAGATAAATGAAGAGAATACTACATAAGGACAATGCAAATATGGTACTCATTAATGTTCCTTTTATGTATGGTACCTATTGATGCAAATATATCACAAATGGAAGAGTCTAAGAATCATGTAATATAAGAACCTACACATTAAGTAAAAGAAAAAGGAACTGTTCTCTGAGCCAATCTAAGATGATGCTACATAGGAAAATTGCAAATATGGTACTCATCAATGCTGCATTCTTCCACATTTACCTCTGAATCAAGTATGTGTCATTGGTAGGCACATCAATTAGGGGATTTGCATAGAATGAACCTTTCAGAAGATCTGCATGGCATTAAAGGAAAAATGTTCAACTCATTGAAAGGAAAAAAAAAAAAAGACAACCCAACAAGAAAAAGAAACACAATTTCAGCATAAGATATATAAATCTCAAAATCAATTATATTGGAAATGGACATTTTCAAGGAAATTCACACCATTTCAAGTACAGAAAAAAAAGCACTCGGATCTAAAATCCTGCAACAAGTACAGTCCGTTTAAGTCTCTTAATTTTGTTTCAGATCTGAAATCAAACTAATTGAAAAGGCCTTTCTCCTCTAAATGTAATTTGGAGTTGAACATATCTGTAGCAAAATTTTACTCAATCCTTCCTCAATCCAGTAAAACAATATCTCTGAAACAAGAACCTTTTCTCTGCCTGTAATTTAGGAGCATGATTTCACTATTATGGGAAGCAGAGTGAAAATAGTCTCCGCTGCCATAAATGTTGGGATTTGAGGAAGAAAAAGAAAACACACTTTCCCACAAACAAACAGGACATTTATACAAGGTTGACGTTTATAAGCAGTTAATATGTTTTAGCGTTGAGTTAAACTAGTATGCCAGTGAGGTCTACTTTATATCAGCTATTTGGTTCTTTTTGTTCTAGTATTACATACAAATGCAAGGAAAAACAATAAAACTGCAAGCTATTGACTCATATTTAAACATACTGAATTGTAAAACTCAAAGTGTGCAACTATTACCAGGTTTCCCAGATTCAAGCTGCTCTTTCCCATGACTCCATCCAAAATTGTACCTACAGGTAAAAGACGGTTATGAACAACATGGCACAAAGCCAAGAGTATCCAACATTATGCCTTGAAACTCTGTTTAAGAACAATAGTCATATGCATTGTTAAGAAATAAATTTTGCAGAGGAACAATACTATTAAGAGTGATAAATGTAATTAGATTATCAAGATTGCGTTACAATTTTGATATAATAAAAAAGAGATAACCATACAATTTCCTTGCTTGACTCCTTCCTAAATTGGTGAGAATCTTCTATATAAGCAGGCACTCTTATATATACTAACACAACAATTCATAATATCAACAAATTAACCCTTTGGATATTTTCCTATGGATGTAGACCACCACAGTCAAACAACGTAGTCCTTTGTGTTATTATTATGTTACCTTCACTCTTAATTTTTTCTTCTAACATGATATCATAGCTTCTTTCCTTTTAAGAATTACGATAAAAACATAATAGGAAAAAGAAAAACAAAATATTACCTACTCTGAGGATCCTCAAGTTCCTTCTTCACATCTTCAGGCAGGGCAGCTAATCTGTTAAGAAGGAATTTTATAAACTATTTTTCAATTGTTTTCGATAATTTATCATGAGAAAATTTTGTTTTGAAACTCATACCATACCTAGATGAAAGGTATAGAAGATTTCGACGTAGTGAAGGAAACTCTGGAACCTGTAACAAACTAACAATGATTACGCAGTGAAGGAATAACAGCAAAGGAAAACCAGCTCATAAAGAAACTAATTTCTAAACGAAAAAAAAAAAAAGAAAAGAAAGAAAAACATACATCAGTAATTGATAGAATTCCAAGTCCATTCGGTCCAAACCCTTCTTCAATTTTCAACGACAGATCAGCATCCTTGTCCTGTTCCAATACATTTCCATAAACGAGACGGAAAATAACAATACTACTAATAATACTAAAATCTGAAGCATGCAGATACGTATAGGCAAAATCCAAGAACTTTTAAAATAACACGTCATTAACTCGGTTTGGTTGCCAAGAAACTGCAGGAAAATTCAAGGAAACTAAGAATTTTAGAACACATGATCACGGTCAAATCTGACAGAGATCCAACACAAACGAGTCAACTCGGAGAAGGCATATGTGATTAGGAACTGACCTTGAGATCGTAATAAGGTATAGTAACTGTACGGAGAGTTGGCAAAGGAGTTTCGGAAGAGCAAGACATGCTTTGAGACGTAATCCGGCAGGAAAGATTCCGATTGGGTGGTGGCGGAGAGGGGGGAGAAGCGGCGGAAACGTTGTGGAATTGAGTGCGAAATAGGGGGGAGTTGTAATCAATAAGCGATTTATATAGAAGGGAAGGCATCTGAAATGGAAGGCAAAGCAAACGAAAATTGGAAACAGGACGGAAGAGAATAATAATCTTAAAATAAAGACTTCGAGTGCCGTTTTGATTTGATACCTGATTCTTGACATTTTAAACTTTTTTTTTTTTTTTTTAAATTTGACTATTAATCTTAAAAAGCGCTAAAGAGAGCTAGCAACCCGCATATTTGGGTGGGTGCTGATCGGATTCCTTTTATGATTATTTTGAGTTTGGATTAGCTTGGTTTACTTCAGTTATTTTGAATATATATATTTTGGATTTGAAAGGTATTTAGGAATGCCTCTTTGCCATTCCTCTGTCCAAACTTCCTATATTCCACTGAGTATTTGTCTACAAAATGAGAAGATAGCACGGAATTTTATTTGGGGCTCTACATTGGAGCGTGGGAAATTAGCTCTCATCATATGAGAGCAAGTGTAAATGCTTACCGGGAATGGGGGGTTTAGGTCTTAAGTCTTTGAGCTTTTGGAATAAATCATTTCTCCTTAAATTCAGATATTAAATTGTTTCTCATCAGTCTAAAATTTGGGTGCGTATCCTTTGAGAAATACGAAGTCAGGAAGATTGTCCGGAAAATAAATCTTAAGCGAAATGCTCTCATGTTTGAAGAGCTTTGTCTAAGGTGTGGAATGATGTTCGTAATGGTGTTTTTTGGTGCATTGGTGATGGTTAGATAGTCAAGTTTTGGAGTGACAATTGGATCCCGAAAGTTGGCCCTTGTTTACACGTGGTTCAAAGTATGGAGTCAATTATTGAGGGTAAGGTGAAGGATATGGTTGATTCTAACAACAACCGAGTTTGGAACTTATCAGCTCAAGAAACACTTTCTCATATTGCTAGCTCTTATCTTTCAAGTTATCTACGGGACATGATTGTTGTGGTTAGCACTGGTCACAAACTGGCAAGTTTTCAATTTCTGATACTTACAACAATTTTGCTTCAGCTATGTGGAATCCTAAAGATCAAGCTTGATCACTTATCTGGAAACTTAAAGGTCCTCATAAGGTTCAGAACTTCTTATGGCTAGTTCTTAATAATCGGTTATTAACAAATGAGGAGAGGGTTAGGTGAGGATTGGCTGACAAACTCTAGTTGGACAATACACCTTAGGGAATAAAATATAAAAATATAAATAAATAATTATTTATATATAAAATAAAATAAAAATAGAATAACTTATATTTAAATTTTCAAATACGTAAACCAATAAAAATCATAACAAAAAGTTAAAATCGAAAAGAAGAATAGAGATTTACTAAACGTTGAAGCATGTTTAACACAGTTTCTTTAAGACAGATTCGGCTGCTCTTACAGTACTTAGAGAAATATTAATCGAATGTCTTCCAAGATACAACAACACAATGACCAAAGCAGTAGCACTTCTGAGTGATCAACGAACAAACATTGCATTTTTCTATCAGTGAAACGTTGGAAAATATGGAGAGAAAAAGAATAAATTTGAGAGCAAAATAAATTCAGTGTGAGAGAGTATGATTGTGGGAAATTTTTTTCATAACTCATAGCCTTTTATAGGCATTTAGTATGGTGAAATTTTTAGAAAATTTCACAAAATATGCCATTAAAGGAGCCAACAAATCAATTTGATTAAAAATTAAATTAAATTGATGGGAATCAAATAAAATAAGATAAATCTCCTTTTATAGACAAATTATATCTATTGAGGAAAAAAAAATAATTTTGTGTTAGGCTAAAATACTCATAGGCCCATTTAAGGCCCGACCAATCTAGACATTTCACGTTGCCCGTGTTGTGCCGGTGCACCCCAACCCCGACGAGTTTGGGCCTGCACCTCATCTGCACACGAGATAAAATTTCAAGCTTAATCATTCATTCATCTTTTAAAAGGATTCACACATATATATATATATATATACACATCTCACATATTTAATCAATTTGGAATTTAAACTTTTACTTTTACTCAATAAATATTTTCAAGTAGCTTACTTTGAACATCAATTTCTCATTCATCACTCAACTATTTTGAGCATATGATATACCATTATAAAGGTCTCATGGAGTAGAATATGAAATCATAATTTTATGATTCAACTCTCCACCTTTACCTATTGAGAATATGCCTCAAGGTTCCCATAATATGTAATTTTTCCAACACCCCTCTTGTTCCATGTGTGGTGCTTTGACTGAGACTTGCATTCATATCGTAAGGGATTGCTCCATCGCTAAGGCAGTTTGTATTAATCTTATTCCCCATGATGCTCATTCTTTTGTTTTTTTTCAATCAGGATCTTCGATCCTGGTTGGTCTCTAATATTGGAAGCTCTGCGAATTGGCGGTCTAATATTCCTCTTTGGAGTTCAATTTTTGGCATAGTGTGCTGGAAGTTGTGGAAGAGCAGGAATGGCTTTATATTTAATGGTGCCAACTGTTCTGCCTATAACATTATTCTCACTAGTTTGGCCTGGGCTAGGTGTTATGGTTCTCATACAAGGAGTCATGGTTGCAAGTCTAGCCCAAGGGTTAATCATTAGACATTACCAAACCTTGGATGGATCAAAGTTAATTGTGATGATCCTGTGCAGAGCATGGTGAAAAAAGCAGCTGGAGGAGGTCTATTAAGAGATGAAAACGGGACCTTGATCCTTGGGTGTGGTCGATGCTTCGGTGAACGTTCAGTTGTGCAAGCTGAAGCATGGGCAATGTACAATGGGCTTGGGAGCATGGATATAAGAAAGTTCAGGTAGAAAGTGACCATCTTGATATGGTAAGTATGGTTCTAAATGGCTCAAGTGATTGTTTTCTTCTTCCAATTGTTGCTGACAATAAGGAGCCTTTGTTTAAGGGATTGGACTATGGTGGTCCAACATATTAGCAAGGAGGTGAATTTGATAGCAGATTGCTTAGTATGACTTGTTAGCCGTCATGTTCAACAAACGATTCTTTTTTCCACTCCACCGATGCAAGTTCTGGATCTTTTAGAGGAGGACAAGACTGTTGCATTTCTTGCTCCTTCGTTGAGTTCTAAGCCTTGAAGACTTGAGTCTTCTTTTGTTAATTTGAGAAAAAAAATTAAATTATCTATTATATGTTTGATGTAATATTTTATTTTTAAATAATAATTAAAATTGTTATTAAAATTTTAAAAATAAATGAATATTCATTTAAATATAAAACTAGTCTAAATTCCCGATGCACGAGTTATTTGTGTATTAATATCATAATATTTTTATAATTTTTATTTTTGTTTAAATTAATTAATGACTTGAGAAATAAATTATCGATATTTGAAAAAAATATAAATTTAATTTAACCAATGTTATTAAAATGTCTCTTTATTTAAAAATATATTTTAAGCTTAAAAACTTACTTAAATGTATATTTGTCACCATTTGTTTATAGTTTGTTTAACTTTATTATAGATAGAATTATAATTATTTTTAATTATATATTTTTTATTGTATTTAATATATTCATGTATATTTCAATAACATGCGAAAATATTGATATGATAAAGAATATTTATATATGCATAATCTTGTATTTATACAAAAATCATTGATTTTTGTTAATTAGTGGGATTAATAAGATGCTGGAATGGTGGTTTGTATAGTGGTTCGCTTTCAAATACGGTGGAGAGCCATTGAAGACGATTGTGGTGTCATTTATTTTGGGGAGATAGAGATGGAGTATGGATGAGGCTTGGTCTCTTCAACTCTTACTATGGGTTTTTTTATACCAAGGGACATGATTGCCTACGTGTTTAGAGACTGCTGACAATGAAATTATTCTTTGTTTTTTTTGTGGTGACAATGATATGACGTCTTAAGATATGATATTTTAGGATAGTTGGGTAATCAATTATTCTAAACTTTTATATGCATCTCATTTACGCTCAACAAAGGTTACCCTATACAGGTTCACCTTTATACTATGGTGCGAGGTTCGTTAGGCTTAACCAGCTTACCCGTACGATGTATGAGTTAATTGTATGTATTAATTAAATTATATTTAATTATTTCTTAAATTTTGTATCGTTTAATTAATAATGTATAGTTATAAAATTAAAATATAAAATTTAATTTTAAAAACATGATAACTTATATTAAACTATATTTAAATAAATAATATTTTAGAATTATTTTTAAAATATAAATATTATAATAGTATATGTATTGTACGAAATTATATCTTTTATATAATTTCTAACTTGATTTTAATTATTAATTAGTGAATGTAGATTATTAATTAAATTTAAATATTGTGACTACTAAATAATTTATTTGCAACTTTATTTATATTTTTAAATATATATATTTCAATTTTAATAGTGTATTTAATTTGTAAAATAATGACAAACTTAAAAACTTAAAAAGATCTTTTTAAAAATATTTTAAATTTTAATGTGACTTATCATGTAAAATTGTAAATTGAATTATTGAATATAAGTAAATTTTAAGGGCTTAGTACGAAAACATAACTTGCAAAATGTCATTAAAAAGTATATAAAAATATGAATGGGTTTGTGTTGCAATTTTCCCTCCACAAATGTTTTCTTTCTTCATGTCAAATTTGTATAGTGTTAACACATTAAAAACCTAAGAACTTTGTAATATATAATCAAGGGCGAAATTAAAAATTTTGTATTTAAAGGTCAAAACGAAATTAAAAAATTTTGGAAGGGCCAAAGCTGAAATTATTAGTGTCAAAATGGTTGAAAATTAATTATTAATTTTTAAGAATGATCAAAACAATTTTTTTTCATATACTTAAAGAGCTAAAAAATACTAAATTGAATAAGTAGTTTTCAAAGAGACTAAAAAAAGTTATTCTACCCTTTAAGCAATGGGGTGTGGAGTGTGAGGTTACTCTCACGTTTGTGTTGGATTACCCACCCCCTATTCATGGTCTTGTGATTTATGATGCTTCAAGTTATGAACGAATGAATGCATGAACTTTATGGCCTTTTACTCTAAAACAAGAAGGGGGAAGGGGGAAAGACCCCTGCCGACCCATGCAATGCATGAGTTGGTCGTATTATTCAAAATATGTTTTCATATTAAAATTATGATATAAAATTTTCAACGTATCTTTATAAACAATAATTTAAAAAGAGAGAAAATTGTCCACATAATTTTATATACAAATAAATTTTACAAACGTGGGCATTTTTAAAAATAAAGGTTTGTTTAAAAATAATGATTAATCTAACATGCTCCAATTGTCATAGGCCGCGAATTATAGCTTGTGATGAATGCACACAGAACGTTCTATGGAGGTCAACTAATTAAAGGTAACTCATTTAACTCACTTGAATTGGCTTAATTCGTGGAACACATGGAGAATATTGTAAATCCTAAGAGATAATATTGTATAGAATTTAAATCTCTTAGGATTCTCATCTTATAAATAAGCTTTAATCTTAATCGTCCATGTAATTGATAGAAAATATAGATTGCCAATTAATATGAACACTATTCAAAAAGTGACTAATTATCACCTTATAATTTTAATTATTCATAAACATTATTAAAATTAAAAGTGATGATTTATCATCCAATAAATACATTTCTATGGGACATGTTTCTCCTAATGAGTATGTCCAATATGAAGGGTTGTGGCTCTTCAAATTGTATTCTTTGAATGCATATAAATAGAGGCATTATGGTGCTCACAATTATTTTTAATTACAATGAATTTTACTTTTCAAAAGAATTAGAGTAAGAATTAGGGAATTTCTCAATTTTGCTAATCAAAGAAAATTCAAAGCTTCATTGTATCCCGGGAGGACCTTTGTCATAACCCTTTAGCAACTTTGTGTGGGGGCAAATAGATCTCTTTGGAAAGCGTCATTCGTGCCTCAAAGTCTACTGTTTATTTCCATACAAGTCTCCGGTTCTATCATCTCCACTCAAATATTTTTCCAACAATCAAAGAGAACTATCATGAAGATGGCAACAGAGGCTAACACCGCATTCAAAGTGATGAACCAAGAGTTTGTGAAACTTGATCGGTTTGATGGTTCAAATTTCAATCGTTGGAAGGACAAGATGTTGTTCCTTCTTACTGTCTTAAATGTGGCATACGTTCTAGATCCAAACCTACAAGCCGTGAAAGATTCCGCCCCTAATGCAAATTCCGAGAAAATTGCAAAAGTGGCTGAACTCAAGAAGCACGAAGAAGACAATTTCACATGTCGAGGACATATCTTCAACACCTTGTCTGATCGATTGTATGATATTTACATGTCGATGCAATCCCCGATGGAAATATGGAAAGCTCTTGAAGAGAAATACAACACCGAGCGACAAGGTAGTGATAAATTTTTAATGATGAAGTATTTCGAATTCAAAATGCTTGATAGTATCCCGATCATGGATCAAGTCCATGAATTACAAGTATTTGTAAGTAGGCTTCGTGACTTGAAAGTTGTTATTCCAGAATTGTTACAAGTTGGGGCTATCATTTCGAAGTTGCCCTTGTCCTGGAACAATTATCGGAAGAAACTTCTGCATATGGCAAAGGATTTCACTATGGAGCAAATACTTAGGCATTTGCGTATTGAAGAGGAAACTCGGAAGCGTAATGCGACATATCTTCCCCAAAGTTTTAAAGTGAACCATGTGAGTGAGTCCAAAAACTCTCGCAATGGTAAACGAAAGGCCACATCTGATACCAAGGACATGCAAGACAAGAAGAAAAGAACTCACAATTGTTATAATTGCAATAAGAAAGGACATTATATTAAGGATTGCAGACTTCTCAAAAAGAAGCAAGATGCCACAACTTCCAAAGCCAATATGGTGAAGGGAATGGACTTAGTGGCCATGGTTACGGAAGGGATAAAAAAATTAGAGATTGGTATGATTACTGAACTCAATGTAGCCATGACTGATAAGTCCTGTAATTGGTGGCTCGACTTTGGAGCTATTGTCCATGTGTGTAATGACCAAAAACAATTCAAAAGTTATGAACTAGTGGCAAACTGTGAAGTGCTTATAGGCAACTATCAATCGGTTAAAGTGCTTGGTCAAGGGACAGTGGAACTCAACTTCACATGTGGGAAGAAATTGACTTTAACTAATGTGTTGCACGTCCCGATGTGAGAAAGAATTTAGTGTCCGCAAGTATTCTATGTAATAAGGGGTTCAAGATTATCTTGGAATCTGATAAGTTTGTCTTGCTTAAGGGTGATATATATGTAGGAAAAGAATATTGTAACGAGGGTATGTTCAAGTTGAGCATTGATATGAATAAAGTTAATTCTTCTGCTTATATTGTTGAATCTTATCCTTTGTGGTATGCGCGTTTAGCACATTTTAATTTTAAAACTTTACAATATATGCAAAAGAATGGTTATATAAGTCTAAGTAATGATAAGTTTGAGGATAAATGTGAAATTTGTATTTAATCAAAAATTACCAAAAAGCTGTTTCCTAATAAGTGTGAAAGGAATTCACAAATCTTAGATTTAATTCATTCGGATGTTTGTGAATTAAATGGAACATTATCAAGAGGTGGAAAACGATATTTTATCACTTTTATAGATAACTTCTCTAGATTTACTTTTGTATATCTCATGAGAAGAAAATACGAGGCGTTTGATATGTTTAAACGTTTTAAAAATGAGGTTGAAAATTTGTTTAGTAAGAAAATCAAAGTGCGTCGTAGTGATAGAGGTGGTGAATATTTTTCAAATGAATTTAATATATTTTGTAAGGAACAAGGTGTGGTGTATAAGTGTTCCGCGCCTTATACTCCGCAACAAAATGGTTTGGTGGAAAGAAAGGACCGTACTTTAGTAGATATGGTTAACTCGATGTTGTTAAATGCTAAACTTCCATATAATCTATAGGGTGAAGCTTTATTGATTGCGTGTTATATTCTTAACAAAATACCATCGAGAAAATTTAAAGTATTTCCATATGAGTTATGGAAGGGTCGGATGCCAAACTTAGATTATTTCAAAGTGTAGGGGTGTTTGGCTTACTATAGAGTTCCCGACCAACAAAGAACAAAGTTAGGTCCAAGAGCCATCAAGGGTGCGTTCGTTGGATATGCCTAACATTCTAAGGCTTATCGTGTTCTTAACTTAGTGTCAAATACGATAATTGAAACAAGAGATGTTATATTCATTGAAAATAAGGTTTTCAATGATTCAACAGATTCAAAAAAAGAATATCAACCAACGATCTCCAGTGATCAAACTAAAAGAAGTCTTTGTGATAATAAAGATATGGAGTCGAGAAAAAGTCAAAAAGTGATGCAAGCAAAGGATTTTGGTCTTGATTTTATTTCCTCGCAATCTCTAGCATTCCTTGTTGAAGGAAATAGAGAATCCATAATTAGGAAGATCCCCATAATATTTAATGTGGATAGTGATCCACAATCCTATAGTGAAGCCGTGACTTCTAGGGATGCAGCATTTTGGAAAGAGGCAATCGATGATGAAATGGATTCAATATTATCCAACAATACTTGGATTCTAGTTGATCTTCCTCAAGGATCGAAGTCTATCGGGTGTAAATGGGTGTTTAAAAGGAAGAATACTCCAACAGGGGGTTCTCCAACCTTTAAGGCCAGGTTGGTGGCTAAAGGATTTAAGCAAAAAGAAGGCCTAGATTATTTTGACACCTATGCACAAGTGGCTAGGATGACCTCCATTCGAATTCTTATAGCACTTGCATCTATCTATAAGTTACATGTACATCAAATGGATGTTAAGACGACTTTTTTGAATGGTGATCTCGAAGAAGAAGTTTATATGGAGCAACTAGAAGTTTTTGTGCTACTTGGGAATGAACATAAGGTGTGTAAATTGATCAAGTCATTATATGGTTTAAAACAAGCGCCTAAACAGTGGCATGAGAAATTTGAATCAGTTATCTTGTCAAATGATTTTTTACATAATACTGTGGATAAATGTATTTACACTAAATTCACCGATAGATATGGTATAATTATTTGTCTCTATGTAGACGATTTGTTGATTTTTGGTACGAACATGAAAGGTGTTCGTGAGACCAAAGAGTATCTAGCCTCAAAATTTAAAATGAAATATCTCAATGAGGTAGATACAATTCTAGGAATAAAGGTGAAAAAACATGAAAATGGTTTTGCACTAAGTCAATCTCACTACATTAAGAAAGTATTGGAAAAGTTTAAACACTTGACTATCAAGGATTCAAACACTCTATACGATTCGAATTTCAAGTTAAGTGAGAATAATGGCAGGGTTATAGCACAACTTGAGTATGCAGCGCAATTGGAAGTCTAATATATGCAATGCATTGCACTAGACCTGATATAGCATTTCTTGTGTTCAAATTGGCGAGATTTACAAATTGTCCCAGTGCTGATCATTGGAAAGGAATTTGTAGATTTTTTGGCTATCTTAAGAAAACAAAAAATTTGGGATTATTCTATAGTGATTATCCCGCAGTACTAGAAGGTTACTCGGATGTAAGTTGGATTATAAGTCTAAGTAACAATAAGTCCACATCGGGATGAATTTTTACAATTGGAGGTGGAGCCATTAGTTGGGCTTCCAAGAAACAAACTTGCATCTCCCATTCAACTATGGAGGCTGAATTCATAGCCTTAGTAGCTACTGGCAAAGAAGCGGAATGGCTAAGAGATCTCTTGCTAGATATAAAGCTGTGGCCACAACGTAAGTTCACCATTTCCGTATATTGTGATAGTAAATCTACCATGTCTCGAGCATACAATAAGGTGTACAATGGAAAGTCTAGACATATAAGTTTGAGACATGAGTATGTGAGACAATTGATTAAGGACGGTGTGATAACTGTTACCTATGTTAAGTCAGTTGACAATTTAGCGGACCCATTGACAAAAGGTTTGTCAAGGGATCTGGTTAAGAATACCACAGTTAAGATGGGATTAAAATCATTCTAATCACATCATTGATAATGGAAACCCTTCCTTGTTCTAGCCAAAAGTTAGTTTCAAGGTTCAAAGGGTAATAACAAGTTATCAAATGACAACATACACTAAGAATTAGAATTTAGTGTTTATATTTTAGGAGGATGAGTTTTTCTCTTAATGGATGGACATTATTGTCATAAAATCCACCTATATAGACATGAAGTGGTGCCGCTTCAACGATATTTTTCTTCATGATTTTCTCTCGTACATGTTCATGAAACAGGATGAGCACATGGCCATAACGGTGCTAAAGCAAATTAAATTCTTACTCTAATACTTTACGATTATGTGTGAAAATTTTCCAGTATTAACTTTAAGAGTGATGGTTCAAGCGACTAGCCACCATTCACTTTGTTGATACTCTGAGAGTTTGCACTAAAGAAAGGTTCAATCTGCGGACACCCTTCTTTATGCATAATTGTTGTGTACTTATTTTTTGGAATTAGCAATCTAGTGGGGGATTGATGAAAAATATAGATTGCTAATTAATATGAGCACTATTCAAAAAGTGATGAATTATCATATTATAAGTTTAATTATTCATAAACATTATTAAAATTAAAAGTGATGATTTATAATCCAATAAATATATTTTATGGGACATGTTTCTCCTAATGAGTATGTCCAATATGAAGGGTTGTGGCTCTTCAAATTGTATTCTTTGAATGCATATAAATAAAGGCATTATGGTGCTCACAATTATTTTCAATTACAATCAATTTTATTTTTGAAAAAAAACTAGAGTAAGAATTAGGGAATTTCTCAATTTTGCTAATCAAAGAAAATTCAAAGCTTCGTTGTATCCCGGGAGGACCTTTGTCATAACCCTCTAGCAACTTTGTGTGGGGGCAAATAGTTCTCTTTGGAAAGCGTCATTCGTGCCTCGAAGTCTACTGTTTATTTCCATACAAGTCTCCAGTTGAATCATCTCCACTCAAATATTTTTCCAACAGTAATTTAAACTGTACCATTTGATCTATGAGAGCTCAACTATAAATAAAAAATTTCTCATTTGTAATCATCCCATTTATAGTTATGGAATATACTTGAGAGCATTTACTCAAACATTTCTATTAGCTTTTTTGCTTCTTTGTCTTTTGAGTTTGCTTTTGCTTTATTTTAATGCCTTAGAGGATTTCCCTTGAGAATTCTCATCTTTTGAGAGATAAGCCGACTTAGGAGAATTTGAAGCAAAGAAATCGCTTAAGGCTGTGCGGTTTGCCAGACGTAAGTTCTAGCTCATGACAGTTAGTATTAGAGCCAAGGTTCGAAGGCACTGGTTGAGATGACGAAAGGAGTAGATAAGTAGATTGAGCTTAGGGAGACATGTGGAATAGGCAGGAAAACTAGTAGATCGAGGGATATTTTGCCAACTTTGGAAGGTCAAGTGACTAATTTGGAGGAATCCATGAGTGGTATAAGGAAACATTTGAGGTTGTTGAGGGATGCGCCGATGAGTTGGACTCAATGAAAGAGCAACTCAAGGAATATGTTGCAGAAGCTCTCAGTTCCAATCTAAATGTGATGAAAGGGGCCCTAAATACCGCTATGGATAATCAAACAAAGAAGCCGACTAAGAGAAATTATGCTCTCGAAGTTATGATTGTGGCTTTGAAGGAGGAAACTGATGCCATGATGTCGAAAATTGAAGGGCTCGAGGGTGAGCTCATTGTGTGCAAAGCTGTTGTGAGTAAAGGGATATTGGTTTTAGTCCCTAAGTAGCGTAAAATGGATATCCTCAAGTTGAAAAAGTTTAAAGGGATGATGTCCGCAAGGGATGTGACAACTTTCTATAAGGGATAGAATAATACTTCCGTACAATGGGCACTAAGGATGATGCCACTAAGGTAAATACATTTGCAATTTATTTTGTTGATGTCGCTCTTTTATGTTGGCGTTGTGGGCCCACAGATGAGACACAAGGTGGGATCACAATTAGAGCTCGAAAGGAGTTCTAAAAAGAGTTGAAAAAACAGTTTTCCCCACAATATGTTGAGAATGAGGCTCAGGCTAAGTTGCATCGGCTTACGTAACAAGAAAACCTCACAAACTAACCAAAAAAAATCGAAACCTTTTACTTTAAAAAAGGATAAAATTGAAGATTTTCTAATAGGGTTTAATAAATTCTTTTCGTTTTATTTTTTTGTTTCATTTTGCCTTCAAAAAGGAAAAAAAATTAATTGTTATTTATTTAATTTTGAGGAAAAAAAGGAAAAAAAGCTTTGCTTTTTGTGGAAATAACTTGAAGAATTTAGCTTTTAACTAATTTTATAATTTTTAATAAATTCTATCATTTTTTTAAATTATGTTAAAATATTTTTACATTTTAAAAATAATTTTTATGTTTTTTTATAATTTTAAAATAATTTTTAATAACTTCTTATATTTTAAAATTTTAACTGATCAACAATTACACCAATAATCAACATTTGACATGTAATGTACCACATTTTGATTGATTAAAAGTTTTCTTTTAACTACATTAGTTTCAAAAGTAAAAAAATATAATGAAATTAAGTACCAAAATGAAAAAATTGGATATAATTTAACTACCCAATTCCATAGTGCATGTATCAATCAATTATAAATTCCTTTTTCCTCATATAATTATATATTTCCAGCCCTTGAAGACCTTCCGGTTCAGTTTGATATTGTGGGTGGCTTATTTTGGGTCATATTCTTTTATCATTTCGGCAGGGTGGATAACTTCGGCTGCAGAGCCCATTCAAGTTCAGAATTGAATCATCCCCCCATTTCTGATTTTTTTTCTTAGGGAATATCTACCTTCTTTATTTTTTTTTAATTAAATTTTGTCATTAATATTTTAAAAATATTAAAATTAATTTTTTAATTGATATATATCTACCTTTTTATTTTTTAATTAAATTTAGTCATTAATATTTTAAAAATATTTAAATTAATTTTTTAATAAAAATATCAATTAAAAAATTAATTTTTTAACAATGTTAGCATGGTAATTTATATGGCAGGTTACGTGTATTTAATGCTAACATGACATTATTTATTTTATATGTCATATCGACTAATAATTTAAAATTTTAAAAAATTCAAAAAATTCTAACATGAATTGCTATCGGGTTTCCATGTTGAAAAAAATTAATATTTTAGTAAGTATTTCTATTAAAAATAAAAATTTTGACTTTTCCTAAAAGTTGTTTGTCAAATTCGACTCTTTTAAATGGTTGAGGACTAAATTTATTTTTGTAAAAAAATAATATCTAAAATAAAAAATATATAAACATTTATTATAAATTTATCTTATACTTTTATCTTTGTAAACTAGATTATTATAAAAGAAGGTTGGATTAAATTAAGGTTTAGGGTTACAATATTATTGTAATTCAATAGTAATTTTTATCCATTGGTTTAAATTAAGGTTTAGGGTTACAATATTATTGCAATTCTATAGTAATTTTTATCCAATTTATCCCATGTTTTCTTTTTCTTTTTATATAGATTTGAATTCTTATTATAAGATCTTTTATTAAAAATTTTAGGTCCAATTTCTTAGTGGCTCCTCTACATCCCAACATATTCTTAACTAATAATAATAATCACAATATTTCAAATAAAACATATAAACTAGTAAATTGTTTTTGCTAATATATCAATTGAATCCTTATTTTATTTTATGTTAAAATGAAAAAAAAAATCCTAAAATTTTGTTTAAATCACTACATATTTGTTACACTCAAATTTGCTCTTTAAAAAGCTGCTAATCTTTAATTTTTTAAGGAATTTTTACAACTATACTTATTAGTACAATCAGAAATGATATATGTGGATATAAAATATAATGTATAATCAAACTGAATATATTTCAAAATCTTTCATATGATGAACTATAAAATCTAAAATAAAATTGCAAATTTACTTATAGTAGGACTCAAATTTGAATATTTAAAGATACATTTTTTTTATATGAAAGTAGTTCACTTTTAATTTTTATTTAAACAAGTAGTTTAAATAAATATTTTATTTCATGTAAATGCTTATTTGAATGCAAATTAAAATATATTATCTTTTTTAAGTACAATAAAAAAATAAAAAAATAAAGTAAAACTATGAAGTTTAAAAACTTTTTTTAATAGTTTAAGAGTTCCAATGTTGAATGTACCAAAACATTCTCTTATGTGTATATTTAATTGTTTCTTTAATAAATTTTTTTCCTTAAAACAAAAATCTAATAATAAAAAACCAACCACATCCAAATCCAATATTCAATTCAAAACACCATTAATTGTGTCCTAAGTATATTGCTTAGCCAAAAAAGAAGAAGAAGAAAAGTAGAACAATAACACTATATTACTAATAAAAAATCTAGATATACTCTACAAAGGCCAACCCCACACACACATATGTTAAAAGCCATAAATATATATGTATATATTCCAATGACCATATATTTATTTCTGACCTTATCTTTTATTTTTTGGTTCAAATTTCAAAGCCTAAAACTCCAGCAAGCACAGCAAGGAACTCAAGATGTGCAGTCAGCTGAGGGAAATGACCATTGGTGTTGACAATCTCAACCGTTGATTTCCCTTTGATCTTCTTGTGCATGTAGTCGGCAACTGAACCCGGCACGACAATGTCATTTGTGGTCTGGATAATGGTGCATGGTGTGGTTACCTTGTCTAGGATGTCCCTCTTGTCGCTGTGAAACACTGTTTTGGCTAAGGGGACTGCAAATTCATGCCTCATCCTCTTCAAGCATTTTGCAAGGTTGTTGACCGATATCGGGTCTGAATTGTCGACGACGAGTAGTGCGAAATTTGATGTCCAGTTTTCGTAGTCGGATTCGATGCTCGATATGATGCCGTCGATTGCTGCATCGTCGAATCCACCTTCGTAATCATCTATGTTGATATACCTGCAAATTACTTAGTAGTATGAGACAATTACATGAAACCATACATATACCCACAAAATTAAACATTGCAAATATCGGAAACACCAATTTGCTTTGTTAAGTGAATATACTCGATCATTTCAAGGTTTTTGGTCATCATTTCAATAAATTATTTTACAAAAAACCCTTAAAATAGTATGTAATAAACAATTATATAATCTTGGGTTTAAATCTTATTTCGTGTGTATATATAGTTTAGCTTTACGGAAAAGACATAAATACCCTAAAAAGGTTATAACTAAATTAGGACTTCGGATTATAATAATATATAGATGGGTACATATACTGTTCACATATAAAACAACATATATATATATATATAGCATTTGATAAAACATCTAACACGCGAACCAAATTTCATGTTTTCGGCCGACACCAACAAGATTTTCGTATATAATGTTTTTCTATAGAAATTAAAAGAAATAATAATAAAAAATATAGAACTAAAAAGTTGGCTTTGGCTTGTAATAAGAAAATGTCAAAGAAGAAGAAAGCAGAAAATAAGATAAGATTGGATTTGTTATTTAATGAAAAAGTAATATAATTGGGCATAGAAATAGAGAGATACTGAAATAATTGAGTATATATATAAAGTTGAGTCATCCACACAATATAAAGTACAAGACAAAGAACAAAGCACTGTCTATGATATCCGACCCAGATCCTCCTGTCCACATATTTTGCCGTTAGGTTGATTTAATTTTCACATCTACTCTCCCATTATCCAATTTCTTTATATATACATTTACACATATAGATTAAATTGGTAAATAGATTCAATTCTTCTATAAATAACCCTAAAAAGTAAAGTATACAAATTAGATGAAAAAGGAGGATTATTTTTTGATAAGAAGTATACAAATTTGAACTTAATTATATATGAATCGACGAATGATTGAATATCAACTAAGCTCCAGGTTGAAAGAATATTTAGAAGAAGTATGTGCCATAATTAAAGATATTTGATAATTGTATGGGTTTGGGGTTTGAATCTATAAAATTAAAGATACAGCACAAGTAATAAAAGGAAATAAAAAAAAAATACCTAGGAGAAGCAGCAACAAGTATAAGCCTGTTAAAAAGTTGAGGTCTTTTAATGGAAGCAATGCATCCGATCATACCAGACATGGAGTGACCGACAAAGACGAGGGAGGATTCCAAGTGAAGCTCATCCAAAAGAGCAATCAAGTCATCAGCAAAGGCATCATAAGAAGAGTATTTCAAAGGATCGAAGAGGTTTGGATCTTTTACAGCCCCTGAAAAAGTCCAGTCAAAAAGGACAACCTGGTAATGCTTTGTCAAGCAAGGGAGGACTTTGTCCCACACAGATTGGTCTCCTCCAAACCCATGTGCAAGCACCATCGTCTCACTCCCACTCCCTATTATCCTCGCATTCATGGCTGCTTCTAGGCTCCTTTCTAATGCCACCATCTTCCACCGGCTTAAGAGAGAGAACAAAAAGAGAGAAAGAGAAGGAGAGCTAAAGCTGTTTTTTGGTGGTGCGTCCTGTTGGTCTGGGTTTGGTTATATAGAAAAGTCACAGCCTCACAGGATTTATTGCGAATTCGGATACATTTCGGGTTCGGTTCTACTCGAATAGTCGCATTGTATTTTAACACATATATATATATATATATAGATTATGACCAGTTTTTTATATATAGGAGAAAACAACGTATTTGCTTTAGCTGAGAGGTGCAGTTGAAGTCTTAATCCATCATGAAAACCCCACTAAGATAATTAAATGAATGGTTGGTTTTTTTGAGGGGGTGGTTCAATCCAACTTCAGCCTTTTTCTATTTTAAATAAGTATGGGGGCATTCAATTTAAATTAATGAAATGACAAGTTCAAGTTTTTTTTACTGCAGGGTAATGATGTAGTGTTATTTAATGTAATGGTGGTGATAAACAAAAATGAGTATGAAACTCAATCAAGAGGAGTCAATCTCGGCATCAGCTTAGCTTCAAAATTCAGCAATTGCTGGCTTTAAAAACTTATATTAAATTTGTTCATTTGACTTTCTTTCTGGGATAAATGCTTGCTTGCAGTCACACGAGAGAAGGAAGGGCGCTTCTTCATAAAAACAAAAATATAATATACCCACTCCTAAAGAATTCATGTTGTATTATTTCACCAATAATTAATTTCATGTCTTGTTGTACTGTCTAAACATAGTATTAATTAACATTAAAAAGAACCTACATATAGCATTTATGTATTATTAATTTTTATCATTCCCTCGTATATATACCTACTCTACTGATCTAATTCTTGTGTTTGTGAACCATTTTCTGTTCTTGTTTGTGGCCGCCAAAATGAGGCCATATCCACCGACATGATTTGTGGATTTTATTGCATATATCTACTTTGTTGCTGTTTTATGCCCTAAACACTCCTCAAAAATTCAAAGGAAAAAAAAAACATGGAATTTGCATTAGATTTCTTCCAAGCTTTTCTCATGCGAAAATAAAATAAAATAAAATAAAATGGACAAAAAATTGAGGTTTCCGTTTCTGAAAGGTTAAGATGAAAATGAAGAAGAAGAAGAAGAAGAAGAAGAAGATTGGGTTATTATTAGAAATACAAAATATTAATGGAGTATATTATTTTATAAGTCGTACTACGTAAACGATATTATAATGAAATTAAAAAAAAAAAAAAAAGGGATAAGCAGTGGGATGAGGGCAATTGCCGCCTTTGGGGGGGGGGGGGACCGAAGGAAAGGAAGAAGACAGGTAAGGTGGAGTTAGGTTAAAAAGGAGACGTTTGTCGTGTAGTGTGTCTGGACATTAGAATTTGATAATATTATATTCATTGATGGCGTGAGTGAGCGAGTGAGGGAGAGTTTGGAGATAAGTCCAAGCCCTACCTTTTTTCTCCCATTAAACTTCCTCCGCCCCCACCACGTTCTCCCTCTCTTTTTCATTCCCACCTCATTCTTTTTTTTATTTATTAATGTGTATTTAAATTTTTATTTTTGTAAACCATAAGTTGTGATATATCGTTACTCACCTATCTTTTAATTATATTATTGGGTTTAATTTTTTATTTACGAGGAATGAAATATATTTTATAGTTAACCCTTTATAGATATTCTGCTTACAATAAAAAAATTATTAATTTAGTTTATTTTATTTAAAAAATGTATGATGTTTAATAAAATTGTATGAGTCTCATTTTTATATCTATACTCGTGAAAATTGTTTTTAGAATAAATTAAGACAAAATTAATTTGTATATTTTTTTATTGAAATAGTAATGCTTTTCTTAATTTATTACACGCCTTTACCTACTATTTCCATTATGCTATGTTTTTGGAATGAATTTTAACCCCCCCCCCAAAACAAAATTGCCTTGCCCTTAATGCACCTAATTTGGTCCAGAAAGTAAGCACAAAAATTGTTTGAATAGTCTCTCATCTCATCTGTCCTGTCCTAATATTAGGGCCATTGAAACCCCTAAATGTAGGTGTACAAAATATATGAGATATTAAAAATGAATAATGGCCAACCAACTAATTGTGTTGATGACAATGGAATCAGTGGTTATAAGATGAATATAATTTCATCTAAAACTCATAAAATAATTTAAAATTTGGGCAATTTCAATATCTTTCAAGCTATTTGTCAAATCAAATATTTTATACATTGTTGATGTTTTGTAGTAGGGAATCAGGTTAGAAGGCAGTTTTTGAGGTAGAAAAATTGGACGTGTGTTTTGAACGCGCTCTGATTTTAAGGCACGAGAGCTAAAGCTAGTAGTGAAGTTGCGAGCGAAGATGGTGAGAGAAGGGGTTGTACTTGGTTTCTGGGCCACCAGAGGGGTGGCACACGGACTGTTCATTAGTCGGTTGTCTGCCTATGTTAGCTACTAGTCTACTTAGTGAATAGTTTGTTGGTCTTGCAACCTGGGCTGCTTAGGATCTTTACCTACAAGGCTGTTGACCCTAGATAGCTACTTACCATCCTAAGTAGCAAGCGCACTGTAACTTTGCTTATAAGCTAGTATAACAAGTGGATAGGTGAGGACATAAAGTTGTGAGCTAGCGCTCATTGCATATTAGGCAGTTTGAATGCATGGGGAATATAAAAGCTTTTATTTTTGTATGAATGTTGTAGTTTTATTTGGATGTATCCCCAGATGTATGTTTGCTTAACCAAGTGTAATGCTGGGTGTTAATTTGCTGACCGAGTTAGTGGTATCCTCTAGAGGATGTTCTAGTGTCACATTTAATCATTTAAATTATGTGTCGAAAGCTTGGTATTTGTTGCTCTAAAGCATTTGTATGCCTATATTTGCTGCTCAAAAGGTTTTGGGATACTAGGGAGCTTTAATGTGGTGTACGGAGCATGTTTTGGGCTGCTATATATGGAGCCTCAATATCCTATACGGGAGCAAGTTTTGGCTGTTATCAAACCCCCATTTTCTGTTGGGAGTAGGTTTTAAAAGTTTTTTTGCAGTTTGTCTTGGGGCCCCCCTTTTTGACATAAAAGTCTATCCTTCCAACCTTGGACTTTCTTCCATTCATGAGGTCACCCCGGCCAACTGTTTTTGCCCAAGCAAGCTTTATAGAGTCAAAAAATCACTTTTAAAACAAAAATCTCCATCCGACGAACCACACAAATAAAAGCACATCATCGACAGTGTCAGACAGTCTGAGTAGCACTTTGAAATTAAAGTGGGGAAACCCTCAAATACGAAGATGTTGGATCTCCCTGAAAGGAGAAATCACATCAGAAAAATGTCCATTTATTTCAACTTCATAGGAACATTTCGGAAACATGCTATAGCTTAAGCCATCCATCTCTAAAAAAAATCATGCTATGCATTACTGCTTCTACAATGCCTCACTGCACTCTGCCATAAGCTTTCCACATACCTATCTTAACTACCATTTCTTCCTTGCGACATCTCCATCTTCTTTTCAGCAAGATAAACATAAAATCATTCTAGTTTTATTTTGCTACTTCAGTTAAAAGATTGTAAGTTCTCTCTTAACCAACTAGCACCTTAAGTTAGCAAAAGCAAACACCTTCCCAAACTACTAATCTTTCCCTCACTAACCCTTGTTTGTTGAAATAATTAAAATCAATTAAAAATTTATATTTTTACCGATTTAATTTTTTAAAAACTTTGGATTTATCATCTAATGTAAAGTATTTTCAATGATTTTTATCCCATTTTATTACTTTTAAATTTTATTTTATTTGAAATAATTTCAACATAATTTAAAATGTACATTTATCTAATTATATTTCTAAAAATATTATAATAATTTATCAAACAAGCATCATCCCATAACTAGATCCATCACACAAGACAGTAACATGCTATCAAAATATTTTGACTTGTATTTTATATCATTAAAATCATTTTATTTTATTTTTTTAAATGATAATTGAAACATAAGTTGTGGAATGAAAAAAAAAAAGCAATATAATAAATAAATATATAAAATATGGATTGTGAAGATTTGGTCAACATGAAATCTAACATGTTTATTGAAAGGGTATTGCGTTGGCAAAAGTAAGTTTAGTCTAAATTGTTTTAACTAACTTGACCATGAAAAGAAAACCCATATTTTTATAATCATAGTGGAAATTTAAAGAATAAAAAATTCAAATTAGACAAATAGCATATAAGTCTTTTGGAGTAGTTTTCTTGCATACCTACCCCTCTATTTTACAAAATTACAAATATTTCATCATACCATTTTATTCTACTTCATGCTTTTTCGGTTGGTCTACAATTTTTTTCCTTCTTATTTCATTTACGCTCAATTAAATTTTTTTTAAAAAAAATACGCTAAAGGTGTATTTGAAAATTCATTGAAATTTTTTATTTTTCAATTGATAATCATATTAAATTTTTATTTAATATAAAAAATTTCAACGAAAAAAGTTTTAAATATGATAAGTGAGCAGATAATTATTTATCACTTAATGTTAAAAATATTAAGTTGACCTTATTTTAAAAAAAATGTTATTTTTGAAATAAACTATATCCTCACTTTATTTAAAATTAAAATATTCAAATTATTATCTTGAATTCAAAATAAAATAATAGCATATTAATAAAATAAATAACTTGTAGCACATTGTTTTCTCTCTCGTTTGTTTGCTCTTGTGGCACTTTTATTAACTCAAAATTTTCTCTTTTTTTATGTTTTTTTTTTATAAGCTTCAATTTTGAGATAATGAAAAATTAGTAGGACTGAGTATCAATGATGGCGAAGACGAGCCATGAAAAATCAATCTTTGTGAAGATTTGAAAATTCATATGCATTGTGACACCCCATATTCGACCTGATCATGAAGTCTGAATATGAGATATCACATTTGTTGCTGGAGCAACTTAAGTTAACCTTTACTTCAAATTCTATTAGAAACCCTAAGATTAAGGACAGAATACTTGCCTTAGTCCTAGGAGTTACCTTGTATAGTAGGATCTAATATTAGTCTCTAATTCTTAGGAAGTTACTGATTTCTAGGGATTTTTTCTTTATTTGTACTTAGTTCTCCCTATAAAATTTGTAACCTAATTAAAAATAAAATAACAATCTTCTTTCTAGGCTTGTTCACGGTATCAGAGCCTGAGGAATTTTTTGATACTGACTTCTCTAATCTCTCGTTCCAAATGACCCTCTCTTTAATCTCTTTTGCCTCATGTTTTATTCCTTCCCATGAGTGACACTGTCGAAACTACATCTGAGACTAAAACCTCACAAATGATTCCAAACATCAATCAAGGAACTCTTCAAAGGGACCTTGATTCCCCTCTTATAATTACTAACCATCGGTTAGATAGGAAAAATTTCCTACAGTGGTCCCAATTGGTTATTATAATGATCCGTGGTCGTGGAAAACTAGGGTACATTAATGGAGACTTCCCATGACCAGCCACAACAGACCCAACTTATGGAACTTGGGAACTCAACAACTCGATCGTAATGGTTTGGTTAATTAATTCAATAGAAGGTCATATTAGTTGCATCTACATCTTCTTCAAAACTGCAAAAGATTTGTGGGATGCAATCAAAAAAAATTACTCTAATCTTGGAAATGCCTCCCAAGTATTTGAGATCAAACTAAAATTGAAAGATATCTGATAATGAACACTTGAAGTAACTCAGTACTACAATAATCTAAAAATTTTGTGGCAGGAATTGGACATGTACTATGGGGCAGACTGGGGAGAAGGCGAGGAACACACCAAGTTTATGACTCACCTCAACAAGGAACGTCTCTTTGAGTTTCTAGCAGAACTGAACCGAGAGCTTGATGAGGTCCGTGGTCGAATTCTGGGCAGAACCTCCCTACCAACCATTGGTAAAGCATTTGCAGAAGTTAGAAGAGAAGAGAAGCGTCAACTTGTCATGATGGGGAATTTAAAGGAACCTAAACCTGTGACAATTGCTGGTTACCATCCCACTGAAAACTCAACCTTTATCTCCAGAAGCCTACAACCACAAAAGCCCCGTGCTGCGAGTGATTCAGGCTCAACCAAGCCATGGTGCAGCCACTGCAACCGTGTAGAACATAGAAAGGAAAAATGCTTCAAACTACATGGCTATCTTGGAAAAATTTGAAGGACAATAAGGTTGCACTAGTATCCTCTAACACCTCTACTGCTGCAGATGAAGCTCTTGATGTTTGCCTAACCAAAAATCAACTTGAGGCTCTCCATAAGATACTAGGCATTACCACTACTTATGGATCCCTAGCCATTCAAGGTATTGCGCTCAACAATACTTTTGAACCTATCAACCAATCCTCTTGGATACTCGATTCGGGTGCCTCCGATCACATGACAAGTAACTCCACCTTGTTTCACACCTATACACCCAATCATAATCAGTCTCGAATCTGCATTGCTGATGGCTCTTACTCACCTGTGGCTGGAGTTGGAAATATACAATTAACAAAGAATTTCTGTCTTGATGAAGTGTTACATGTTCCAAACCTGTCCTGCAATTTACTTTCAATCAGTAAACTAACTAATGATGAAAGTGTCCTTGCTGAATTTTCTGTAACTGGTTGTGTGGTACAGGAACAGAAATCGGAGAGGATGATTGGCACAACTAAAGTTGATGATGGTCTCTATATTTGGAATAAAGATAATGGACAAGAAGGGTTGGCTCTATCTACTTCGAAGGAAGACATAATTATGTTATGGCACCGTAGACTAGAACATCCGAACTTCTTGTACTTGAAGAAACACCTTCTACTGTTATTTAGAAATAAAAGTATTGATTCCTTGAAATGTGAAATCTGCCAATTATCCAAACACACCTGTCGAAACTATTTTTTTATTTTTGGAAAAACAGGGATCGACTTTAAAACACGGAGTCGCCACCAATCTTTTTTGTTTAGGTGTGGTTGGATCACCTTGTATAAGAAATTAATTTCGGTCTACGAAATAAGAAAAAAATAGGTTCGAGAGTCGGTTACGTACGAGAAAGGATTAGCACCTTTGTATGCCCAAAAATAGTACCAAATTGATTAACTAATGTCCTAAAGTTGAAAATTTAAAAAGGTTTAAAATATGATCCTTTTAAAGAATATTGGATTAATTTGAATTGGAATTTAAGATTTTCTCGTGCCGAAGGAATAAAGCATCACATCCAACACGTTAGGATATGAGATCTTAAACCTCAAAACTGAGATTGTCTCACGATTTCCAAATCATGCGATCAAAAGGATATTTAGCTATTTTGGTCAAACGAAAAATCAAAACCCAGTACGTTAGGGCACCATTTTTCGAGTTACCAAACACTAAATATTGTCTTGTTTTAAATGGATTTTGAAAGCGCTTTTAAAACCAATAATATTTCACAAATGAACAAAAATAATATGAAAATGCAAAGAAACTATATTAGGATTTATACAATGGCGTTGCGACATACACTATACAAGTACTAGCGTCAATATTCAAAACAAATGAATTGAAAGACAAATTTAAGCGAAATACCAAGAGAATTAACACAAATTAAATATAACAAATTTTAAACATAAAAGCAATGAGCAACATGAGGGAAAGACAATTTGAAATCGTCAATATGCGAACGATAAATTATATGTACAAAGGTTTTAAAAATTGTATGAAAAATTTGAAGTAGATTAAAAAATGAAGATAAAAATAACTAGTACATGAAATAATAACATAAATGAATTTTCAAATAAATATTATATAAGAAGGAAATCAAAGTAAGTAATATACAAAATGATATATATTAATCTAAATAAATAATATACATGAAATAAAAACTTAATATGAATAGCCTATATACAAGTAATAATATATAAAAGTGTTTGAAATAAACAAATATATATATAATAAAATAGGATCCTTAAAAAAATAAATTATCTACATAAATAAACTTAAAAGAAAATATACATATGCACATCAATAAATTTAAAGGAAAATATACACATAAATAATATGAAATCAATGATATGTACATAGGATAAAAATAATTTAATATAAATTATGTATGATGTAATAATGTATAAGAGTATTCAAAAATAAATATCATATAAATCTTTAAAATATAGTAATATATAAAAGAGAAATTTAAAATAAAAATAAAACAAATTTAAAAAATATATAAATGTAAGTATAAAAAAACAGATTAAATAATGTAGAAGAAGTAATATAATTCAAATAATTTGTTAAAACCATTTCTAAGGAAAATGAATAATAAATAAATTAAAAAGAATAAAAGAATTTCATAAATTGATATAGGAAAGACTCAATTGAGACAAATACAAACGACCAGGGGGTAATTAATAAATAAATAACCATCAAAACAGAAAGGAGGATCAAAACATAATGGGCGTGAATTACTAAGGATTAAAAACACAATTTACCCAAGCTTCTGAATGCAGCATTTAAATATGGATTAAATTAAAACAGCACAAAATTATTGGGTGAAATTTAAAAAAATAAAAGGAAAGGAAAAGGGCCTAATAGAACAGCGATGCAAAAGGGGAAGGTTCACTCGCGCATATATCCCCCTAAGAAGAAATACGAGGATCCTAGGCAGCACTCGAGTCGGGTCATTGGGTATGGCTCATACGGCACCGTTTTGGAGCCACTGAAACAAGCCCTAAACGGTGCCGTTTCATACTGATAAACCATAATATATACATATTTTTATCCTATGCTTAGCACATTTATGGATGATTTATCATTAGAATTGAGGTATATAATGCTCCTAATCCTTTAATTTCATGTTTTATACTTAGGTGAGCATAAGGAAGAGAAAAGAGCATGGAACGGGTCAAAAACGGACAAAATAGGCCCAAATTAGCATTAACACGGCCTAAGAAATTTTCACACGGGTAATCCACACACTCGTGTGGATTTATCAGTTTTGAACAAGGCCTAAGCCCGAGTCACACGGGCGTGCCACACGAGTGTGTCCCTGTCTAGCCCTGCTTCAATTTCACACGGGAAAAGCTAATTTTTAGGTATTTTAGGCATTCCAAAGTCTACATAAACACCCTAAAGGGGGAAACAAAGGGGACACACAAAGTAGAAGGGAAGGAATTACTCAAAGAACGCCGATTGATCCATTTCAGGAGCAGGATTTACCCAAGACTGAAGATCTCCCTTTAATTTCCTTCAGTTTTTTTTTGGGGGTTTTTTTTATGTTTTGCTGTTTCCCCAATTTTGAGATATTTCCCTTATAATTATGAACTAAATCCCCTAAATACCTAATGGGGATGAAACATAAGACGAATCTTGTTATTTTTTGAATTATACGATAGATATTTGATTTGTTCTTAATTGTGTTTTTAAGTCTTGTGTTAATATTTCAGGATATTAATTCAAGTCGAATGTGCTTAGTCAGTGGAGCAAAAGTCCCTATTTAAGAGTAGATTTAACACAATTAAACGGAGTTGATCGCAATCCTAGACATAAGACAACGAAAATCTGCCGAATTAAAGTTAAATCTAATAGGGAAATCCATAGATTGAGTTAATGCAACACTAGGGGTTTTAATTAGAAAGAAGTTTCAATTAATCAACTTAGGGTTAGGTGTTTTTAGTCTTAAAAGAGATAATAACATAAATTAGGGATTTCTATGGATCAAGTCAAGTGCATAATTCATCTAATTCAGAGTCAAATAACAAGTAAAGTCTAGGTGGGTTCTTCCTTGGGTATTGTCTTAATCAATCAGTTTCCCAAAAGTAATTTCCTCAATTTACTCTTTGTCGTGTTCTTAGTTAATTAGTTTAAAACAATTCGCCTTATCTCTAGGCTAGATAATAGAAAGAAAGTTATTACTATTACTTTTAGTTCTTGTGGGTTCGACATTCCGGTCTTGCCACTAAGCTATACTACTGTTCGATAGGTGCGCTTGCCTTTATCGTGATAATAGTTAGTTTTTTAGGTTCGATCATATTATTTTATCATCACACACACGATAGATCACATACACTATATAAAATAAAATAAAAAACCCTAAAGCTTGTAGCATTTTGCCATTTTACAAATAGATAAAAAAAACTTGAAATCCTCCTAACTCGCATATTCGGCCAACCCAAACCTCTCATCGAACGCCACTATTCTACTAGAAACGATGATCGGTAGAGGTCTGATTTACAACCAAGACTCAAAAGTTGCCAATTTCAGGCTTGAAATCCCCTCCAGAACTCTGATTTCAACGAAGAATGAGAAGATTTCAGCGGCCTATTTGCGAAGGTAAGCCCCTTCTTCTCTTTTTATTCGCATGTAATAGGAAATGAATAAAAGATCAAAGAAAAAGAAAGAAAATTAGAAGTCAGAAAATCACATTTAACTTTTGATTTTTGAATTTTATTTGCTTATGTGCATAAGTTTTCACTTTCATTTCTCTCTGGCTTTTTATAGCCGAATAAAGTAAAATAAAATTACAAAAAATGATTTTTTTCTCTGTTGTATTATGTTATTGTTGTGTTATTGGTGTTCTTTGTTTGCTATTCAGTTTTACAAGCACCAGCTGGAAGGGGCGTGCGTGGTGGTGCGCGTGGAAGAGGAGACTGCCATTCATGGGCGCGGGGCAAAACCCCTTGCTAGGGTTCGGGTCACTTGGACTCATTTTGGGCATTGGGCCATTGGGCCATTCAGGCTAAGTTATTAGGCTCGGTTAGCTCAGGCTTTAGCCAGCTTTAGGGTTTAGTAGAACTAAGCTTGTAATTTAGGTTTGGGTTTGAATTTGGGTTTTGGATTTGGGTCTAATGTAATGGGCTAAGGGGTTAAGTTTTGAATTTGTAATGGACTATGGACTTTAAATATTATTGGCTTTTTATTTAATTTTAATTTTTTGGTTTTTTTGGTTTAATTTAGTTTCTGATGGGCCCGGGCGAAATGGGCCTTCTACAACACCCATATATCATACCCATTGAAACCCTATAACCAGTCCTAACCATTCTTTTTAATTCATAGTGTGACTTATGGGGAGCCAATAAAGTAAAAAATATTATAGGGGCTAGGTGGTTCATAACTTTCATTGATAACCACACAGGATTTATTGGGTTTACCTTCTCAAAGAAAAATTAGAAACACCTAAAGTTTTCCAAAATTTTCATTCAAAGATTCGAACGCATTTTAACTCTACCATACATACTCTCTGTACTAACAATGGGAGAGAATATTTTAATTCTATCGTAAGTCCTTATCTTGCTGAATAAGGTATCATACACCAAAGTTCTTGTCTTGACACCCCTCAACAAAAGGGCATTTCTGAGAGAAAAAATCGTCATCTCCTTGCTGTGGCTCGAGCACTAATGTTCACCATGGGGGTCCCAAAATACCTGTGGGGAGAAGCTGTCCTAGCAGCCTGCTATCTCATAAATCGACTACCATCAAAGGTTCTAAATTTCCAAACACCAATAAATATCCTTCAAAAGGCTTTTCCCTTATTTCGTGTTCCCAATCTTCCAACCAAAATCTTTGGTTGCAAAGCTTTTGTCCACAATCACCAACCAAACCAATCCAAACTTGATCCTCGAGCCCATACTTTGCTTTCATTAGCTATTCTCCAACATAAAAAGGCTATAAGTGTTATTCACCTACCTTACGCTGACTGTTTATCTCTCGGGATGTCATTTTTTTTGAGAATGAACCATACTTTATAGTAACTCATCTTCAGAGGGAGACTCTCAATGAACATGAGACTCTTAACACCCTCCTCATTATACCTCATGATCCTACCATCATTACCAAGCCTACAAATTAGGGTGTTATTATAGTTCCAGACTTAGACAATGGTTCCCCTATGTAACAAGAAATAGGCACGATCAATGAACAGCAGCCACCTGATCCAGAGAAACAGCAAGAACAGGCTCCAGAACTGTGGGTTTATTCTCGATGACTTATCCTCCTGAAACTGAGACAGCAGTGCCAAGTTCATCTCCAACCGAGGATTGTTCCGAAACAGAAGTCTCACCTCTATCGCCATTCATCTACCTTTTAATTGCTATTCGAAAAGGCACAAAAAGCTACACTCAACACCCTATTTCTCGGTTTGTGTCCTATAGAAACTTATCTAAGTCTTATGGAGCTTTTGTGTCTAATGTTGATTCTGTAGAAATACCAAAAAATATAGAAGAGGCTCTTGAATCTGCTGAGTGGAGGAAAGTTGTAATGAAAAAAATAAGGGCTTTCAAGGCAAATGAAACTTGGGAAGTCTCGAATCTACCTAGTGGAAAGAAGAGTGTAGGATGCAAATGGATTTTCACCACAAAGTTTAAACCTGATGGCAGCATTGACTAACATAACGCTCTGCTCGTTGCTAACGGTTTCACCCAAACCTATGGCCTAGACTACGACGAGGTGTTCACACTAGTTGCCAAGCTAAACACCATTCAAGTTCTTCTATCCCTGGCTGTCAACATGGACTGGCCTTTGATTCAATTTGATGTAAAAAATGCATTCCTCAATGGAGAGTTAAATGAGGAAGTGTACATGGATTTCCCACTTAGGTTTGAAAAAAGCAAGGGTCAAGTATGCAAGTTGAAGAAGTCTTTATATGGGCTGAAGCAGTCTCCAAGGGTGTGGTTCAGCCGATTTGCCAAGGCTATGATCAGTAGGAGCTACACCCAAGGGCAGATAGATCATACCATGTTTTACAAGCATTCGAAAGATGGGAAATGCTACATTTTCATATTAACTGGGGATGATTCAAGCGAAATTGAAAGTCTAAAAGAATTTCTTAGTGCTGAATTCAAACTTAAGGCTTAGGGAACCTTAAGTACTTCCTTGGAATGGAAGTAACAAAGTCTAAAACAGGGATTTCCATCTCTCAAAGAAAGTATATCCTTGATCTATTATCTGAAGTTGGGATGTTGGAGTGTAAACCAGCTAAAACTCACATGGAATTCAATCATAAATTGGGAACTGATAAAGATAAAGAAAAAGTCGATAGGGGGAGATATTAACGACTGGTAGGAAGACTCATCTACCTATCTCACATCCGTCTAAACATAGCCTTTGGTGTAAGTGTTATCAGCCAATACATGCATGCCCCAATAGAGAAGCACTTGGAAGCTACTTATAGAATTTTAAGATATCTAAAGGGGACCATTGGTAAGGCCTACACTTCAAGAAAACTGCCAGCCGAAGTGTGGAAATTTACACTGATGCAGACTAGGTAGGCTCTGTTAATGACAGACGTTCTACAAGTGGTTATTGTAGCTATGTGTGGGGCAATCTTGTGACATGGAGAAGTAAAAAGCAACCTGTTGTAGCACCTAGCAACGCAGAGGCAGAGTATCAGCACTATCCCATGGCATATGAGAGGGAATCTGGATACAACGACTAATTGGAGAACTAAAAGTGCTATATAGTAGACATATAAAGATTTATTGTGACAACCAGGCAACTGTCAACATAGCTCATAACCCTATTCACCACGATCGCACCAAACATGTAGAAATAGATCGTCACTTCATCAAGGAAAGAATTGACTCAGGAGAAGTGTGCATCACCTACCTACCTATCAGGCAACAAGTTGCAGACATGCTAACTAAAAGCTTAAACAGAAACATGTTCAAGGAACTCATCGGCAAGCTGGGTTTGATAAATATCTACACTCTAGCTTGAGGGGGAGTGTTAGAATCCCTAATATTAAGGACAAAATACTTACTTTAGTCCTAGGAGTTACCTTGTATAGTAGGATCTAATAGTAGTCTCTAATTCTTAGGAAGTTACTGATTTCTAGGGATTGTTTCTTTATTTGTACTTAGTTCTCCCTATAAAATCTGTAACCTAATGAAAAATAAAATAACAATCTCTTTCTAGGTTTGTTCAAATTTAATAAGTTTGCCGAACATTAACTAATTCAAATCAATATACTTATATTGATTAAACCCACTTTCAAGTCATTTAAAATAATTTAGAAATATTTTAAAATGGGTTCTAAATGTTTGAGGGTGGTTGGGATTAAGTACAGGTCCTTAAGGATTAAAATAACTCAAAAAAGAGAGGGTCATTGTCTAACCTAATTGTATCGATACAAATAGGTAATTGCACTATTAGAAGTACTTGTTACTGTATATTTTTGGCTACTGAATTATTTGTTCCGATACATCTAACTACTTGTACCAAAACAAGTTTGCCAGAACCCAACAACCACCCCTAAAGTCACTTGTTGTGACCCTAAAACAATACCAAATCAATTTCAAAACTTCTAGGACTCAAAATACAAGTTCTAAACATCATTCATGCTTATTTAAAGACATTCCAACATATTGATACTAACATGAATACAACATCTCCAAACTCAATCATCAAATTAGCTTAACAAGTAACACAAACACTATAAAAGATCATGCATACCATCATATACACACCATAACACATATACAAACGTACTTAGATTACAATTCATTAGCATTATAAGTACCAAATTATCAGAACGGACTCCAAAGCTAAGTTTAACACTATATATATGCTAACTCAAAACTTAACATTCAATGTACAATACAAATATTGCTTACTTAAGAATTGAGTCCTAGATGCTGCCAACCGTATCGAATCCTTGAGACCTAATCGATACCTGCGCATGAAAATAAACAAATCCACAAATTGAGCAAGGATGCTTAGTGGTGCTAACATAATTTGAAAGAAAAACATAATTGAATCAAGTAGATAAGTTAGTTATCAAATCGTTTATGAATATGCTTATACTATCTATTGTTGTCCTATGATCTATTTCATTTAAGCTTTCATATGATTCATCGTTCAATCTAAGTTATATGCCAACTTAACAATATGACTACAAGGCTTTACATTTTTATAGTTAATATCTATATTTGGAATCAAATTATAATATCAATATTATCTCCAATTCATTTATAAACATATGACATTCTCAAACCACTATCTCAAAATGCATTCGAGGCTTTCATTATCTTTCAATTATCAATTTTAAGATTCAAATACAATACTAATGTAATCTCAATTTCAATTCCATAATACATATGGCATTTCCATATTTGAAATCTTATATCATATTACCAATGGAATCCATTAATTTATTTCACAATAGCATCAACTCACAGGGCTTGTAATATTCATTCGACATGATCTTTCATATGCTATTATTCATCATATATACAGTTGCATTCAATTAAATAATCAACATGATTTATTTATTTTTTCTCATATAAATAAACATAATCAATCACATATTAAATGGTTTGCGGCCCCTATTAGCCATATATGGGCTCAAAACAGAGACACGAATTTAAATCCTTAATACTCCATAATAATAATCACACAGAAGTGCCAAAACTGTAACAGTATGCTACTCGACCTGATTGTCAGGTTTGAGTTACAAGGTGCCACATTCCTTGACAAAGCAACTACGGTTATATTATATTTACAAATTGATAAACATTCAAATGTAATTAAAGCAATTGTATAAAATGATACATAATCATTTTCAAGCTTTATATGAGCTTATGAAAGCTCTTTTTCCAACCCGATTCGAAATAGGACCAAATTATAAGGATTTCAAAATTTTGGATTGATGTCACTACATAGGAGGGTTCCTTATCGCGACACAACTCTTTGTTTTGTACTCGCTGTGACCTCGTATGAATCTCATTGTGAAATGATTTTTCTAGTTATCTATTCGTGACATTGGGAGTACGTCGTCGAGAAGTGACTCATTGTTTCCGATTAAGAATGAGTTTGAAATAAGTTTAAAAGACTTGTAATAACATATAACATCACATTCACAACCAAAACAACAATATTTCAACAACATATGAGATAAAATGTATGAAATGATACTTCAAAGTGACATTAATTAACTAAGTTCTAAATTTGACCATTTTTTATACAAAATCAGCTTAAATCCTATGTACATGATGGAGTCACGAAACTAACTATGATTTCGACAAAGGCAAGCACACCTATCGAGTAGTAGTATAGCTATGGTGAGTCCGGAATATCGTATCCACAAGGACTAAAAGTACAAGTAATAACTATCTTTCTATTATTTAGCCTAATAACTAAGGGGATTATTTTTTAATTTAAATCTAAACTAATTAACTATGAACGCAACAGAGAGTGAAGAAAGTAATCGAATAAACTAATGAAAAAGACAATACCCAAGGAAGAATCCACCTAGACTTCACTTATTATTCTGACTCTGAATTAAACGATTTATTCACTTGTCTTGATCCTTAGAAATTCCTAATTTATGTTAATATCTCTTTCGAGACTAAGAACAACTGACTCTAGGTTGATTAATTGAAATCTCTTTCTAATTAAAACCCCTATCATCACATTAACTCGATCTATACATTTCCCTATTAGATTTGACTCTAATCCGGCAGATTTATGTCGTCCTATTTCTAGGATTGCAATCAACTCCACTCAATTATGCTAGATCTACTCTTAAACAGGGATTTTTGCTCCACTAAATAAGCACATCGAACTTGAATTAATATCCTGAAAATATTAAAGCAAGAATTAAGAACACATAACTAAGAACAAGAACAAGTATTTATCATGTAATTCAGACAATTAAATAATAAGATCCATCATAGGTTTTATCCTCTCTAGGTATTTAGGGAGTTTAGTTCATAATGTGAAAGGAAAACATCTCAAAATTAGAAAAACAACAAGACATAAAGAACCCAAAAACTTCTAGAGAAATTGAATAGAGAATCTTCAATCTTGAAGAGATCTACTTCTGAGACGATTCCAACGGCGTTCTTCAAGTAATTTCTACTTTCTCCTCTGCGTACCCCCTTAGATCTTCCTCTTGTGTGTTTATATAGACTTTAGAGTGCTCAGAATACCTAAAAATTTACTTTTTCCACGTAAAAACGAAGCAGGGTTCGAAATCGATACAGGCTGGCACATGGGCGTGTGATCTGCCCGTGTGAAAGTGCTCAGTTCGTGTGGATCCTTAATGTAGCCCGTTTTGTCTGATTTTAGTCTGTTTTTCGCACCTTTTACTTCCCTATGCTCACCTAAGTATAGAAACATGAAATTAAAGGATTAGAAGCATCAAATTCACTAAATTATATAATAAATCATCCAAAAATATGCCAAGCATAGGATTAAAAACATGTTACTTTTATGGTTTATGAGTATATGCCATTTACAATCGAAATGGTACTTTACAAACTTTGTTGAGTCTAAAATGGTAGTCTGGATGCTGCTTTCAATTCTTGGGGCTTCGAGAAGTATTTAAACATGTGCATGGAGAAAACAAATCTATGCTGAGTAATAGGGCTCAATGATACTTTTATGATTCAAGAGATTACACATTAATATAAAAGCATGGTATAAAACATGTGAACTTGATTTGTAACTTTCAGAAGATCATACATATACATAAGAGTGTGCATGTTCCATTAGGTAAGCCAAATTGTTTAACATGTTAACATTATCATAAAAGCTATACTTTTTCTATTCACCTATCAACTTCATGCATAACAAACAATGGCATTACTTCAATCAAGTTGTCATGATCTATACCTTTATTTAACTTGCACTTACCAATCATCCCATTTTTAGAGTCTACTGACTCATCATATTTGTTTCGATCCCTTAGGGCTCGATTCCATTTGCTTTACATAATAAGGTACATACCTCTCATTTTAAATTCACATATGAACATATCAAAATCTCAAGCATCATATTAATTTTGTGAATCACCTTTTTATTGCTTCCATTTAGTCGAGATTAGATGTTGGTAAGTTGTCTAACTATGTTCAATCATTCAAATTGCTAAAATTTTCAATATGAAAGAAAAAAAAGTTGAAAAAGGAAAAGAAAAAAAATTAGGTTACTTTATTTTTATTTGAGAGGTTAATATCAATTTTATAAACCTCATCATTTTAGTTGTTGAGCTTAAATCATCATTATCATACCTTGTATAAAAGCTCACTGCAGTTCCTTATTTTTCTTTAATGTTAATTATTTTTGGATTTAACATCTTACTTTTTTGGTTTAGTAGCTCATCATTTCAACTTTCGACTATACTCACTGTTTAGATCTTTCCATACCCTTAACCTAAGCCCCATTACAACCCCCATAAAGACCTTTTAATCTTTGTGTCATCTCATGATTGTAATGGTGGAGACTTGATTCTTAAGCAAGCTTATGGTAATAACATTCATCGTTTGACTTTTTAGTGCGTAGTAATCAACCCTTAAACACTTTGAGTTCTTTGAGTGAATCTAGTGAGGATATTAAATCTTATTGAGTTTGAATTTCAAGTAATTATTAAGGTAGGGGAGACTCCTATGTTTTATTCATTAGAATTTTTGCTTGGATTGCTTATGCTCTTTATTTTCATTTTAGTTTAAATTCTAATGCATGATTATCTATAGATTATCCTAAGACATGATCATTGAATATGATGGGTAAATGAGAGTTAATTTGCATGTGAATTGAGAAATTTGCTTGAGGACAAGCAAATGCTTAAGTGTGGGGATATTTGATAAGTGTCAAAAGTAATATGTTTTAGCCTCATTCTTAGTGCATTTTTGGGTGATGAAGTAGTATTAATTGTGAACTATATACTTTTAATCCTTTAAGTTCATATTTTGAAGTTTTATGGAGCACTTGGGAGCAATAAGAGTGAAAAAATAAGTAAAAATTGAAACATTTGAGCAATTTAGAAGCTCACGGTCAACAATATTCCACACGACCGTGTGAGCCACACGGGCATGTGGCCAGTGTGTGTAACTCCCTATGCCCATGTATGACACCAATAAGGGTTTATGATTTTTAGGTTTTTGGCACTTTAAGAAGGCATATATAAGGAAATAAAAAGGCAGACATACAATCATATGGTTTTAGCACGAAAAATACCTAAAAGAGCACCTTGAAATTTGATTTTGAAGTAATTATCCATCAAGATTAAAGATTCCTAGTTGATTTCTTAGGAAGTTATCATAAGTTTTTTTTATTCTTTCAGTTATATTGTATTTTTCGTGTTTCTTCTAACGAGGATGAACTGGTTTTCTACATACCTAGGAGAGATGAGCCCTAAGATGAATTCTATTATTTGATTTCTAGTTTTATGCAATAAAATCTTAGTTTTTTTTTTTTTAACTATGAATTCTGAATTGTTCTTGGGTTATTATTTCTAGGGTTTTAATCCATGTTTGATATGCATAAGTTTGAGGTTGAATAGACCCTACTTATGATAGATCTTGCATAGTCAAATGGAGTTGCATGCAATCTTAAAAATAGGAGGACATAAATCTACCGAATTAGAGTAAAATCTAATAGGGAAATTCATAGAACAAATTAATACGGCAATAAGGGTTTTAATTAGAAAAAAGTTTCAATTAATTAACCTAGAGTTAGTTTCTTTTATTTTTGAAAAAGATATTAGCATAAGTTAAGGATTTCCACAGATCAAGGAAACTAAGGAAATAAATTGCATAAATTGGATTGAGAATTTTAGATGAATTCTAGGCGGATTCTTCCCTAGGTATTATTTTGTTAATCGGTTGATATTTGATTATTTTTTTGTTTTGTTTCTTTAACGTATTAGTAGTTAATTTAGCTAGTTAATTTTTAGTTTTAATTAATCCTTTAAATTACTAGGTTAAATAATAGAAAGACGATAATTACTAATAATTGTAGTCCTTGAGGGAACACTATTTGTGCTCACCATAGCTATACTATTAATTGATAGGTGCACTTGCCTTAGTCGATTTATTAGTTAGTTTCATGGACATCAGGGAAGCGGAAGGTTGAGGTAGTCGATGCTAGTGTGATGATTGTTTGCTGGTTTTTACGATTGAAAGGTCTAAGCTTACGTCTAAGTAGATCCTGGATTCGAGTTGTTCTTAGCATATGTGTCCCAACAAGGACTGGTTCTCCACATATAGTTCAATTGAAGGTGAAGTTGTACTCATAGGGAATAATTCACCTTGTAAGATAATCGGTATTGGTACCGTTGATATCAAGATGCATAACAAGATTATCAGGACAATGTCAGGTGTTACGCATGTACCTGATTTAAAGAAAAACCTCATCTCCCTGGGTATGTTAGACTCGAACAATTGTAGAATCATCATCGAGTCAAGCGATATTAAGCTATCTCGTGGAACTCTCGTTTTGATGAAAGGTCAGAAAATCAACAGTTTATATATTTTGCAAGGTTAAATGGTGACTGTGCATCAACAATTTCCTCGTCTATTACAAAGTTGGAGTCATCTTGATTGTGGAATATACAACTTGGTCATATGAGTAACAAATGTACGACCGTTTTGAATAAGATTCTTCCAGTTTCCAAGTTCAAGCACCATTTGGACTTGGTTAATATCTTGCAAGGGTTGAACTAGGCCCATGAAGGGACTTGACAAAGGAGGCATGTTTAAATATGAATCAAAGTGAAGATTTGTGGAGTGCATCTTGCATTTTTAGTCAAAGTAGAGGCGACATTGTGACGAGGTATCACGAGATGTCGTAATGGCGCGGCAACGTTCGAAATAGAGGCATAGTAAAGGCGACATCGTGACAATGAGCTTGGTACGTCACGACAATGTGATGAATTCCAAACTTAAAGCAGCTACATATTAGACTCTTAGTAGGGTTACTTTTTCTAGTTAAACTCTAATTATTCTAGAGACATTTAAGTCATATTAGAACTCTAATCTTAGCTTATTTAAAGGGCCATAACAACCCTAAAATAGGGGAAAATAATATAACATTAGAGAGGACATCAAGGGAGAGTTTAAGAGAGCTTTAAGGGAATTTTGTGATTTTAGCCAGAGAGAGCTTTGTATTCGGAGCTAGGGTTTGTTTCGAATTTCTCCATCTTGTACTCTTCGTTTGTTTGCTTATTAGTGAAGTCTCATTTTCCCGTGGTTTTTTATCATCTTGATTAGAGGAGTTTTTCTACGTAAATTTATGTGCTCAATTTTCTATATTCCTTTTTTCTCGTTTTTTATACGGGTCGATCCCCAATACTATCAAATTAACATAAAACTTTTTATAAATACTAGATTATTATGACATAATCACGACGTGAATAAAAAAATTACGTAATAAATATAATTATTAAAAGCTTATATAATGTTTAAATGATGTTTTGGATGAAATGATAATGTTGAAGATTTAAAATTCCTAATTTAGATTCATTATATATATATATATTATTAATTTATAAAAAAAAAAACATAGTTGTAATAATACAACTTTGTAAAATAAAAATTAATTTTCAATTGAAATAAGACACAATTAATAAGTGAATTAAATTAAATTTAAAATTTTATTATAGTAGATATTTTAAAATTCATGTAGAATGTGTCTATTTTAATCACAATAACGGCTACATCATAGTGATGCAATAATACAGCAAAGCCAAAAGAAAAAAAAAAAAAGGTTATATAAGAGAAAGATACAACAAAGCAAGGGCGGAGTTAGGGAGTTGGTAGGGGCCCCGACCCCCTTAAAGTAGAAGTTTTTACTTTAGTCATTTTATAATTTTAAAAAATTTAAATTAGTTTATGGTAAAATTACACTTTAGCCTCTTTAAAAATGAGAAAAAAATAGTTTAATTTTTAAAAAAATTATAAAGATATAAACTATTAAAATAATAAAATTTTACTTTTGTTATCATAAAAATATATAATTTTATTCCGAACTTCTTTAAAAAAATTTTGACCCTACCCATGCAACAAAGGTACGTAGGTTAGAATCCCATAAATTATTACTAAAAAGATCCCATAAATTGAGGGTAAAGGCTTTTGTTTTTAAAGAAAAGGGTAAAGACATTTGTGCTTTGTGGGGAAAATCTGCTGTATGCTAAAAATGTTATACTAAAATTTCTAATATTTTTAAAATTTAGATATATATTTACGAGAGCAGGGTAGAATTTTGATGTTGTGTGAGGATGATAATAATCTGCATCATGGTGATGCAATAATGAGAAGAGAGAAAACATAAGATACAACACAGATTAGAATCCCTAAATTAAGGGTAAGGGGCATTTGACGATGATAGTAACATCCCAAAACCCCACAAAAATTAAATATATAGAGAATATTTAATTATGCATATTTCCCTAAATATTTTAATAAAAATTCAGCTAAATTAAATATAAAAATCGATTTTAAAAGTTAATTGAGTGATTAGGTCAATTTTTATCATAATTATTGGAATCGATCAATTTTAAAGAGAAAGAGGAGAATGCTTTTTTTGCTGACTTTGTAGAACGCGTATTTCTCCCTCTTTTTAAAACCAGCCTATTAACTTTTATGACCAATATTTATACCTACCTAATTTAGCCTCTCTTTATTACTTTGATTCAGTGTTGTGTGTCTCGTCTTGGAAATGGAGGGCCCAATAACAATAAATTTATATAACCTCATAAAAGTGAACCTTTGGACTCTCTATTTGTTTTAATTCATCAACTCTTGTCCTTGTTATTATTATTATTAGGAATATTTTCACGTGGATTCATTTTAAAATAATGATGAATTTTATTTTATTTTTAAATTGGATTTAATTTGGTAATTTTATATATTTTTCTGATAATTAAATTAATACTTGATTGAAAGTTCAGAAATTTATTTAGCTTTTTTTAAAAATTATTTAGCTTTTTATTTAATTTTGTCTTTTTTAATTTTTAAATTTATATTATTTGTTAAATTATGTCAAAATAGATGAAAAATTTAACATTTGCTAATGTGGCATACACATGGGTTACCACGTTAGTAATTAATTAATTTTTAAATATAAAAATTTAAAAAAGTATAAATTTATTAAAAATTAAAAAATATTTAAAAAGTATAAAATTATAATTTTTAAAAAATTAATTAATTGCTAACATGACATTTACCTAGATGTGATGTCAATATTTTTTATATTTTTAAGGTGATTTGACAAACAATGTAAATTTAAAAATAAAAAAAAGACGAAAAATTAAATGAAATGCTAAAATAAATTTTTTTTAAGATGAGCGGCTAAATTTGAATAGAAAAATGAAAAGATGTGGAAGATTGGGAAACTATATTACAATTATTAATTTGTTATTGTATAAAATTTTAGAATCATATTTACATTGCACAACAACTTTCAATATTAAATCTCATTTTTTCTTCTTTTTCTTAATTTTTAGTTTTGAATTAACTTCAGCGTAAATTTATTATTTTATTCATTTGAAATTAATATACTTTTTTTTCTTTTCTTTTCCTATGATTAGTGGCGGAGTTAGAAAAAATTTGTATATTTTTAAAATAGTAAAATATAATTTCATCATTTTAATAGACTATATCTTTATAATTTTTAAAAGATTAAATCAAACTTTTATTATTTTTTGGAAGTCAGAATATAATTTTACCATTATTAGTTTAAAATTTTATAAATTATAAATATCACATAGTTTTGATTTTGATTTTGATTTTTAACTTTTGAGAAATAATTACATAAAAATCTCATTAAATTAGTATATAAGTGTAGGTGAAGATTGATGCACACGCTTTCATGTTTTTCTAATATTATATTAAATTCATATATAAGATAATTTATATTTATTCAAATTTTGATACAATAATAATAATTTATATTATATATTTTGAGATGCTTGTATATTTAAGGTTTGTTTAGGCAACATAATGTAATTAGATGTGAGTGTATTTATTACACTCTTTTGTAATTATAAAAAATTATAATTCGTTAAGGTAGTATTTGAAAAGTTAAATAATAATTGAATTTGAATATAATTGCTTGTAATTACATAATAGTAGCTTGTTTCAGTAACCATTGTAATTGGTGAGTTCAACCGAATTAGATGTAATTGGAGCATCTCAATTACACTTTTCAATTTTTAAAAGGTGAGAATTGGAGAAATTATGCAATAATTGCACTCAATCTAAATTTTTAAAATATAAATTTTATATACATTATAAAATTATATTATAAGCATGACATATATAAATGTTTAGGATGGCTTTGGAAAATATTTTCTTATATTATAAATCCTAAAATATTATATTATAAAATAATTTGTGTTTATAAAAAATTATATTATTTTTTACTTAACTTATGTATTATAAAAAGGGATATAACCTAGCATAAGCCTATCTCCAAATTAGGTTTTTATAATTAAAGTTACATGTTATTTGGACTATGAACTCAAACATTATAAGGTCAATGCTAATTATGCAAATAGAAAATTTTTTCTTACACAATATTGTGGGGCATGATAACTGTAGAAGCCCAAATTTGACCGGGCTTGAAATAAAACAAAAAATAAATAAATAAGCAAATAAATATTTATTTAAATATTTATTTAACAGTCCATAAAAGTCCAGGATACAAAGCCCAAACATTAGGGCTCGATGTCTAAAGCATAACAGATTGACCCTAAACCACTAAACTACCCCTAAGCCAACCCGATCCACTAGCCAAGCCCGTTACACCCAAACAACTAACGACCCAATACCCCGTAGCCCAATTAACTCGTGGCCCAAATCGTTTGCAGCTACTGGGAAACCCTAGCCCTCTTCAGCGCCGCAACAAGATTCCAGAAGCTTCGGGTAGATTGAACGACGCACCGGGCAGATTGAATGATGCAGTTCAATCAGCACCCTTTCGGCGCACCATTTCGGCCACCGATCGCGCCACCATCGGTGCGCAAACGATATGGGGACCATCAGCGTGCCATGCTTTACCTGCAAGCAAAATGGAACCACAGCAAGCGAGCAAAGAGCAAATATGGAAAGGAAATCCCAGTAGATACGCGAAAAGGGAAATAAAATCGCAAGCAGATATGTACAAAAAAATAATAATGGAAAGGAGATCTCTGATTTTCTTTCCAAAACCTGTAACGATTTAGGGCTATAAAAGCCTCCCCTGTAATAGTTAGTTTTTTACACGCGAAGACATCAATAGAAAAGGCAAAAAAAATACAAATTGATTTGAAGGTAATATTTCTTTTATATTTTATTTCTATTTCTCTCCAAACACATACAAAATAGCAAATATTTAAAAGAAAGTGTCACTCGAAATAGAGGGGGAAAAAAGGAAATACCTGAGAAGAAGGATCTGGGAGCCTTCTGACCGCCACGCACGACGGCGCGTGGAGCACGTGTATGTCCGAGGAAGGGGTCTCATCGGAGCTCCGAGGACTGTTCCTTATCCTCTTCAGAGGATTTTTCTTTCTTTTTTTTAAAAATCTAATCTAAAAATGTTTTTTTTTCCCAAACATTGGTTCTTATAACCTAAGTCATACGACGTCGTTTTGCTTAAGTTGTTAAGTGCAAAAACGACGTCGTTTTAAGCCCCTAATATCCGCACGTTGACCCGAATACCAGGGGAGGATCCGCGCATTTTTAGAAAAGGTTTATTTACCTAATCGGTCCCTTCGCGTATTTTATATTTATAATTTCATTTTATCTTATTTAAATTTTGCCCCAATGTTTTGATTTGATTTCAATCTGGTCCTGGCAGTAGTTTTAAATTGGTATTTCTGGAACGATGTCGTTTTAGGATTAGGGCTAATTGCCCGATGAGCCCTCGAAGTTCAACGCGCGTTTCTATTAAGCCCAAGTTCTTTTTATTATTTTAAAATTAGCCCTGTAGTTTTATTTAACTTTAATTTTAATCCTTTTTATATAAAATATTTATTTTTATATAAAAAATTATTATCTATTATTCTATTATTTTCATATATATATAAATATTTTTATCACTAATAATTATATATTATTTACCTTATATTTTATTATATATTTTAAAATGTATTATATAAAACTTTTTTTATGCGAATTATTTTATTCGATCTATTATGTTTTTTTGAATATATAAAATTATTCTTATTATTGTTATATTATTATTATTTTATATTAAGATATATATATTATTTCTAAAATTTGATTATTCATTTTATTTTGAATTATTATTTATTATTGTATATTTTTGAAATTTTCATTATTATTTAAAATCATATATATTATTTTTGTACATTATTATTATTACTATTTTGTATATTATACTATATTCTAAAATAATTTATTATGAAAATAAAATTTGGTTTATTATTTATTATATTATATTATACTTTATATCATATACTTTATTATATATATATTTATATTTTATATTATTTTGTATAAGTTGTAAATTTGTAAATTTTTTTTTAAAAAAAGAATATCTAATTTGTATGTTATATATATATTTTCACTTTTACTAATTGATCCTTTTTTAAAATACTTTATGTTTATCTTTTCAATTTTTATTCTTTTTAAATTTGATAATTATTTTTAGTATACATTTTTATTTATTTTATTCTCTTTATGTTATCTATTGTACGCATTTACATGAAATTGATTATTTATGTTATTATTTCCATACCGTATGTTGCATGAAATGTTGTTATATTATATTTGTATTAAAGCATGTGTTATAATTGCTTAAATTTTGCTATCTTGTAATGTATCATCTTAATTGCTCCATATTAAAATATAAATATAAAAATGTTTTAAAATAAAGGCAACGTTTTTCGTATTTAGGAATTTGGGAGATAGTGCCCTAACATGCTGGGTTGCGATTTCCCGTTTGTCTAAATGCCAAAAATACCCTTCTAAATGATTTTATAAAATACGAGATGATTTTAGTTACAAAAGTTTTAGAATATCGTGTCCTATCATGCTGGATGTGATATTCATACTCTTTTGAACGAAGGAATCTCAGTTTTAAACTCGAACCATTCTAATTTCAAAAGGGATTATATTTTCAAATATTTTCAAATTTTAGCATTAAAGACAGAAAGTTATTCAATTTGGTACCAATTCTTGGGCGTTACGAGGGTGCTAACCCTTCCTCGTACGTAATCGACTCTCGAACCCGTTTTCTTAATTTCGTAGACCAAAACTAATGATTTTAAAACAAAATGTTTTAAAGGTGATCCAATCACACCTAAAAAGATTGGTGGCGACTCCCATTTTCATTTTTAAAGTCGAGACCCTGTTTTCAAAAGCCCGTTTTAAAAATGGTTTCGACAATAACATTTGAGAGAATGATATTAGAGACAAGCACCATAGACAACTTGCAAATTTTTTAATTTGAAACATTTAAGGCTTCGAAGTTGAGAAGATATTTGTTGTTCTAAAAAGAATATTTCTCATATTAACAGCATCACCTTAGTATATCATAAAAAAACAAGGTGAATCATACTAGCATATTACATATTTTATAACTTCAATTATAGGTAGAATTGTGAAGATCCAAATACTTCGAGGAGTACATGGAAAGAGGAGTTATTAATCAAAGACTAACAAGTGATGATGAACTTAGTCAAATACTAACATATGATGATGATAAGAAGTATATGTTAAATATTAAAGATGGAATGGCCCAATAAATATTCACTAGATATGATGTTTATTTTTCTTGCTATTTTTAATTGTAATCGTAGTATCATTTAATTTTTTAGATTAACAATACGTATGATGACTTGATTTTAATTTTTTTTACTTGTTTAGAAATTATTTTTATCATCCTAATAGTTTTTATAGTAATCAATATTTTTTAAAAATATAAATTATGTAATTTTATACTTACAATGTAATTACACTTTGTCGACCAAGCACGTTTAGGGAATTACAATTCTTTGTAATTACAAGAAAAAGTAATTACTACCCAGGTAATTACCAAGTAATTACATTTTAATTCTATCACTTTGTGCTATCTGAACAGACCCTAAACATGTTTGGTTGATAGGGTGTAATTACATTGTAATTTCCTATACCATATTTGGTAGTACAAATAATAATTACAAATTATAATTACACAGTTGCATAATTCGTATATTTTTAAAAATATTAATTATTATAAAAATTATTAGTATGATACAAATATTTCTAGCTGAGCAACAAAAATTAAAATCAAATCACCATATGTAATATATTAGCCCAAGAAAGTAATTGACAATACAATTACTAATAAAAACAACGAGAAAAATAAATTCATATGTAATTTTGTCTAATTGCTCTAACATTTCATATTTATTGGGCTATTCTCTCTTTAACATTTAACATATATTCCTTACCATCATTTGTTGATCCTCGATCGAGTTCATCATCTAAATCTGAACACGAATCTATATCACTACAATTATCAAGATTGTATTCTTCAAAGTATGGATCATACTAAATTTACCTACGATTGAAGCTATGAAGTATGCAACATGCTAGTACGATATAACTTCGTTTTTTTATGCTATATTGAGGTGATGTTGTTAAAATGTGAAATTATTTTTAGAATAATAAAAGCCTTCTCAACCACGTTTCGAAACTTAAATGTATCAAATTAAAGAATTCACAAGGTGTCTCTAATGCTTGTATCTAGCTTTATTCTCTTAAGTGGTATTGTACCCCACGAATGGTACAAGAAAACCTTTTTGTATTTGAATAACTAGCATCTACCACGCATAATTTGGATTCATGGTACAAATAGTCTATAGTTTTGATTATAAAATACTTATATAAACTTAATTTGGAGAACAACTTATGCTAAGTTATAACATAATTTTGTAATACGTAAGTTAGGTTAAATATTTTTTTAATATTTTCTATAAATAAGTATATTGTTTTTATAAGTTATGTTAATATTTTTTTGCCATAACTTTAAATTTTTTTTAGGGTTTATAATATAACTTTAAGATTTTTTTTGTCATAATCATCCGAAATACTCATAAATGTTCATGCTTATAATATAATTAGCTTTTAGTGTCACATGTGATTTTACACGTTTAATATTTAATTAAGTTCTAAATATTATATTTTTAATTGCAGTAATTAACGTAAAATATTATTTTTTATTTAAATTATTGAATATAATTAAAATATATCAACTTATCCATTAAAATATTATAATACAAAATTTTCAATATAATTTTATTTAATGTAATTAATGTAAAGTAGGGTTATTCAGAAACAATATTTAATCAACCTAATAAACTCTAATTACGTGTTTTACATTTTTTTGGTAAGTATTTATATAATATAAGTGGGAGCTATAGAAATATTAGTCAATATAAAATTTATAGTATAACTGCTTGAAATGGTAAAGTTTTAAATTATAAATTATAATTATTCAAATTATAGATCTCCTAAAAAAATAAAAGAGAAAAGCCTTAATACAAAATATCTCTTACTCTAGAAGTAATATTGATCCCAGAGACTTCCGAAAGCTATGCCACTTCTTTTTTCACGCCAAGCGAATTTCACGCTTCAAGACACAAACTGCTCTTTAAAGACAATACATAAAAATTTTAAAATTACCCCAAAATTTTGTTATTTTAAAGGTTTGGAGTCTTTAGTTTTAGTAGTAAGGAATTGATGAGATTGAAGTCCCATTATGATCGGATTTGTATGAGATGTTGAGCCAGGGTTTAAGTGACAATAAATTTAGTGTTTAGTGATTTAAGGTGAGGGATAAATAATGGTTTTAATTGAAGTGAGACGATATAAGGAAAGTTGATACGAATAGATTAATGTATAATGTAGGATAATGTCAAAGGGAAAAAGAAAACGAGTACTAAATTTTTATTAAAATGTTTCTAAAAATTCTGACAATGTTATAAATTTTTTTCAGAAAATTATAAAAATTAAAACTCACTACTCCTTTTCTAACTTTTAGTAGTCTTTATAATTTTAATATATTCTATATAATTTTATAGTTTTTTTTTTTATAATTTCTAAAACCCACTTAAATCCATATAAAATAATTAAAAATTAATTAAATCATTCACGTTAGATTTTTCATGTTAAATGCCACATGTATTACGCTATATTGTTTCCACTTTAATTGCCACACCATTACTTAATGACCCATAAGTTTTGACAAAAAGAATATATTGCAAAGTCTCAATTAATTGCAATTTTAAATTAAGTGCTTAATTGTTGTTTTTGATTATTTTATAGAACTTTATTTTGGCCTTTAAGATGAAATTAAATGATAGTTTTTTTATGAATAAAAGGTAAGTGGATTTTTAATGGTTAAGTGGTAGGTTTTGCTGAGGTAATTATTCAAAAGATATATTTTAAGAGAGTGGGATTAACTTACATTGATGTAAAACTACGTGTTTTATATTTTTTAATTATTTTAATAGTTTAATTTTTATATTAAATTTTTTTTGTATTTTATGAAAAAAAAATTTTAATTGTTAAATATATATTAGGATAAACTACAAAAATAGTCATTTTTGTTTGCCTCAGATTATATTTTAGTCACTTATGTTTAAAATGTTACATTTTAGTCGCTTACATTATCGTTTTGTTACGAAGTGATCACTCAACTGTTAAGCTTTGTTACCTCTCTAACAATATTCTTACGTGGCAGTCCAAATGGGTTTTAAATGTTAACTTAGATATGGATGAGAACAATTTTTAATTTTTTTTTATAAAAATAGAATACAAAAGTTTACCGTAAAATCTAATTTTTTTTTTTCCTGTTTAAAAAGAAGCATTAGTTGAGCTTTGGAAAATTACAACTTATGTCTATGGAAGAACCCTTTTGTTGACGATAGATATTTAAAAGCACTTGAACTATACCCAAGGTTGAAAGAGAACAATAATTCTTGGTAATCAATAAAGCATTAGCCCACACCAAGTACTTTGAGACTCAAAAAGGGACATTGAGACCCTTATAAACATAAAAATTCTAGCACAGAGGCAATTAAAGTTTTGTAAATGTTGAAAAAGAAAAAAACATACCCAAATCCTTACCATTTAAACCTCACTCATTTCTACTAACCCCATTTATTTCAGGGTGTGACATTAAATGCATTGCCCGTATGTTTCTTGCTTCAATTGTTTTAGGGATGGATGGGAAGATAATCCAAATTTGGTATTACTCTGATCAACATTGTTTCCGTCATTGATACAAGCCATTTTATTATTTCTTTCTAATCCCCTTCATCCAAACATTACTATTCAAATCTAACTCAAAACTGTTCAATTTTTTATTTCATTATTTATGAAAAATCAGGGCAATGCCCAGTAGCATCCCCTTAAGCATCAGCAGGTTTGAAAACTAACAAATCTACAAACCTACATTGGTTGATGAAGAAGAAGACAAAACACAGATTCAAAAACGATAAGCAAACAGAATAAATTATATTTATAAATAAAGAAATTAATTAAATCTCGAAAATTTATATATTCTACTATTTCACAACTTCTTTTTTGTCGTTGTGCTTTTCGCTTCTATTTTCTGATGATAATTTTCCAAAATCCAGCTATTGTTTTTTTTTTAAATAGGAGAAAAATTAAATACCTATTCTCATCCCAGTTGAATATCCAAGTTGACATTTAAAACTCATTTGGACTGACACATAGAATTGTCGTTAGGGTGGTAACAAAGGTTAATGATAGAGTGACCACTTCGTAATAAAACGATAACGTAAGTGACTAAAATATAATATTTCAAACATATAAGTGACTAAAATGTAATCTGAGGAAAAAAAATGACTATTTTTGTAGTTTATTCTATATATTAATATAGACAACATTTTAGATCAATATGATAAAAATACGAGACCAATTAAAAAATTTACATGCATGATAAGTACAGATATCTTGATAAATTCAACTATTAAATTGTTAAAATATTAATAATATAAAATATTACAGAAAAATATAAAACCACTTCAATTTAACATCACCATAAATAGATCCTTCAAAATTTTCAAATATGTATAATATAAAGAATTTAAGATGCAAAAGTGAAAATAAAAATGCAAAACTCGTTATATTATTTATTATTAAAAATTAGTTTTTATAACTTTTATCAATAAAGTTAATGTTATTAAATTAAGTAATATATCACTTATATACATATATTTATTTTATTTACTATACTAAGACTCATGCCATACCTTAAAATTATTTATAGGGTCTAAACAATTTCACACTAATTTTTTATATTATAAATTAATTAATAATTTTAAAATATTTTTAATGTGGGTGATGTAATATTTAATATAGGTAAAAGTTGTGAACAACTAGACCAGCTCATGAGCCAGGTCACCTGGTTGACTCGAAGGTTCGCTCAAAAAGTGGGAGAGTTTGGGTTAAATATAGGCTCGAAAAATGGACTTGGGCAAAAAAGTAATGCCCGCTTTAAAAATGACCCAGGCCTTAGATAAGACATTTTTGGCCCAAGCCCGACTTGGTCCGAATTCACTAAATAACAAAAAAGCTGCTATTTTTTGTTATTTTAATGATATTTTCTTTTTGTTTTCTCCCTATTTTGCTACTATTTTATTGTTATTGTTTGGATATTGTATAACACTTGTTTTATTATTAATTTTGTTAATATTTTAGAGACATTTTCTTATTAAGTTGCAGCTATCTTAGTATTATTTAAATATACATATTTTTTAAAATTTATTTTTAATTTGTTCAGAAATATTTATTTTAAAATTTTAATATTTTTTATATATTATATATTTAAAAATTATGTAAAAAAATATAATATAAAAAAATTAATATAGACGAGCTGAGTCATGATCAAATTTTAATATTTTTATCGAAATTGGGTTTGGGTAAAATTTTAGATTCATTTTCGAATTAAACTATATTTAGATCTAACAAACAAACCTAAATTTTTACTTTGACCCGACCCGGCCTATGAATACCTCTAGAATCAATCTTAAAATCTAGTTTGATGGGCATTGGCAAGCCAAGACCACAACTTAAAGAAGGATGAAGGGTCCCTTTTAAAAGGATCCCTTGAGACAAGGTAAGCTATTTCAGCCTTGCTCTGCACTGTTCTGCTCAACCTTTGTTAGGTCGTCGAATTACCTCAACCTTTTTTTTTTTTTTGTGGGGTGGGGGGGGGGGTGTTTTCCTGCATGACTTCCATGTGTCGCTACCCACCACTCATGGTTTCCATGATATGTTTAATTTTGTGGGTTCCATTTACCTTTACGACAAGAAAACATCTATGATTCTGTTGTTCTGTTGTCTTTCTACGCCCCCTTTTTCTGTTGATTTTGTTTTCTGCGTTTTTGTTTCAAGGTTTAAAAATTAATAAAATATTTAAAAAATATTTTTAATTGATATTATATATTTTCTTATGAATAAATTTTTTTATTTTTTAAATAGAATTGAGACTGAACTGACTCAAGTTATAAAAATACATGTTCAAGCCTAAGTAAAATTAAGATTTTCGAGCTAGACAGATTACTTAACTTATATATAGGTCTATTACCAATTCAATCAGAAATTTTTTTCAAAAATCATTTAAAAAAAAATATAAATATTAGCTTTTATATGTTTGATATTTTTATATAAAATATTTAAATAAAATCAGAAAAATAAAGTTAAATTCTAATGATGAAACCTAAAATTAATAAATTTATACAAAATTTTGCTTTCACTTTCATTATTTTGTTATGAGTGTGACATGGTCTACTCTTAGCTAATGTGGGATGATATTCTATTTTATCTATAATAATAATAAAGTGTGGCTAAATTTAATGTCACATGTGAAATAGCATCAATACAATGAAGAAAAAACAATAAAATCAATAAATTTTGAACTAATAAATAGTAATAAAGGTCGCTGACTATATCACTAAGAAGGCGGGGTGAAACTGATCATTTTATCGTCCTTGTTATCTTCCATTACGCGCAATGCACGTAGTGAGTGATGGAGCTTAATCTTTTTAAAATTTTAGTGTAATACTAAATTTTATTTTTACCAAAATAAATTATCTAACTTTCTAATAACTTCTCACTTTTTAAATAATAATTATCCATGTCTCTTTTAAAAAAAGGATAACTAATCATGTACCTAATTACAACACTCGAATTTTCTTTTATATAATTATATAGTTGAAAATTATTATTTTATTTTTTAATATTATAATAGGTAATTATTTGGTACATAAACATTAGAAAATTTTAACACTACAAGTAGAGGTTAGATATTACTGCACGTCCTCCAATTTAAGGAGACATACTAAAATTTCAATCCATTTGTGAAATTAAAAATTTTTAACCTTTGTTTTATATTGTGACATAATTAGTACAAGAAACATAAATCTTTTTATTTATTTAATTTTTAAAAATCAAGTATAATATTCTTTTTTATTAGTTTAAGTTTTGAATTTTTAGATTTATCTTGACAAAATGAGATTTATATTAAGGAAATGATTGTATGGAATAGAGACGCCACATCATTTTATATCTCTTATCAATTATTTAATGTCATCTCATCATTTTTTCCATGTCATTAACACCTCATTTTAATAATTTTTTTAACTTGAATCTTGAATCTTAAACATTGGACCCTAAACACTAAACTTTGAACCTTAAACCTTAGACCTTGAACCCTAAACCTAGGGTCCAAGGTCTAAGGTTTAAGATTCATGGTTGAGAGTTCATGATCCAAGGTCTAAGGTTCAAGGTCTAGGGTTCAAGGTCCATGGTTTAGGGTCTAAGGTCTAATGTCTAGAGTCAAGATCTAAGGTTGAGGGTTCAGGTTAAAAAAATTATCAAAATGATGTGTCAATGACATAAAAAGAAATGTTGAAATAGCATTAAATAATTGGTAAGAAATATAGGATGATGTGACGTCTCTATTTGATACAATTCTTTCCCTTTATTTTATGGCTTTTGATATTATGTGGTAAAGTTATTTTTTATATTCTTTTATGAAAAACTCTTGTATATAAAAAATATTTTTTATAATAAATCTTGTATGTTTTTAGAAAAATAAATTTTTATATAAAAAAATTAAAGTTAATTTTATTATTTTAAATATAAAAATTGTAATTGGAGAAATTCAAATTGGTTTTGGTTTCTCTATCAACCCTAATAGTGAGGCATGCTTTTCATGTTGTAGAATGCATGAAAGAAAGACCACCTCACATGCTGCTATCAAACTGGCAAAGAAGAGACCATGAGGAGCGAGGTAACCCAAGATTCAATGGATCTGTCATTAAGAGGAAGCATTGGTTATGGGGAAAAAGACTATTATTTAAAGCCAAAAGGAAGAAAAGAAATAAAGTGGAGGAAGTCATTAAAAGGACGGCTCCTGTAGTTTAGATATCCCCAAAGAGAAGAGGGTAGTTCTGCTCATTTAAAAGACGGTTCCTAACGTTGTTAATGCCGATAACTAGTCAACATCTGCCTACATATCTTTCATTTATTGCTCCTCTTTTGATGCCAAAGCAAATTAACTATCTCTAAAAACCAATGGAATTAAGCCTGCCTGCTATTTATTGCTGCACACTATTCTTCTTGCTCAAGTTTTCCATTTCTTTTATGTGCCATGTTCTTTTATCTACGACCACGACCCATGTCAATAAATGTTTCTCTGGACAAGTCAACCAACCCACGCCAAAATTTTCTCTTGTCTTTATTAAAAAATGTTCCTAAAGAGAATGGAAAGAAGTTTTACATAAGCATCCAACCATGTATGTTTGCTTAAGAAATAAGAGAATTCGTGTATAATGCATAATGAGATGACTAAAAAACTGTACCAACAATCAATTCAGCTCCTTGTCATTTTCATGGGTAGCTCTAAGAGCAATAAGAAAGGTAGAGAATCATAAAATTAAAGAGAGAAAAATATGACTTTCTAAATGTGAATGGAAGCCATTGTTCAACTGAAATGCTCAAGCCATGCATTATACAAGTCCATCTTTACTAGTCATTTTCAGCAAGTGTATTTATTCGAAATAAGCATGCTTGACTTTTTTGTCCCAGGTGTTTTCCATCATTTGAAAGATTATAGGTTTAGTAATAGCTTCACCATATCACACTGTAGATTTCTAACAAAAAAACATGCCCATGCATTGCAAAACAAACGTGGAATGTCACACTATTGCAGGTGTTGCTTCCCAGTCACTCACCATTTTGGACCAAGAAAAGGAAGACTAAAGATAATGAAACAAATTAGAGAAGGACTTGAAGCCTGAGTGTTGGATTAAAATCTTCAATTATGGGTGTATATATATATATATATATATATATATATATATAATGTATGAAAATAATGTGTAGATACCATAAGTTACATCTATAATTTGATTTGATGAGTGGTTAAATTATAAATACCCAAAATTAATTTAATAATAAATTATTTAAAAAGGAGTAGTGGTCCCCAATAAATAATATATATTTCGTATTTCTTTTCCATCAGAAAAACTATTTTCTTGGAAGATTAAAATTTTATGGGTAATCTCCAATAGTAGATTTAGGTACTCTTCCGCATATAATTTTATCCTTAGTGATCTCATATGATAGATTCATTGTGTTATTTTTTCTTCTTCTTCTTAAGAAGTAACCATTTGTAGCATCAATCAATTAAATTGCTAGAAAGGAAGATTTAGGCAGCTCCAAATCTTTGGTGGAAAGGTCTAACAAAAGGATTTTGATTGATCATGTATTGACTTTGACAAGGATACAAAAGTAAAATAAAATTTGATTATGGACTTTATTAAGCACTCCTATTTGTTTGTGGAATTCATTAGCCAAAATGAAAACGGGATGGCTTTCTATGTGTATGTGTGTAGTACGTTTGCTAATCGAAATAAACAAAATAAATTAATCGGTTATAATTAATTTATTTGATCGGTTTCAAACCCAATAACTTAAATAAGATTTTAATTAACATATATCATACCCAGGCCCAAATAAAAATAAATATTCAATACCCAATGCCCATAAAAAATTCAACTCAGATTACAAAAATAGTCATGTTCATTAATTATTATTATTATTTTTACTCACAACGTTCTCCGTTTTAAACCTTTTTTTACAATTTGGGTAAATTGTTATTTTAGTACTATTTTGTTTTTTAAATAGAATTCTTTTTATAATTTTTTGCACTTCAAATATAAAGTTTATTCAAGCTTACCTAGCCTCAATTGGACATCCCGAAATAGGCAAATCTTTAAGCTAGAAATATTATCTGTCCATAAAGGATTTTTAAAGCTTCTCCCCAAAATAATTCAGGCAAGGTAGAATGACTAATCATAGTCTTTACCATGCCCTTAAATGTTCTATTTCATCTTTCGGCAACACCCTTCATAGTGGGTGAACTTGGTATAGTGTATTGTAGGACGATACAACTTTCCTCTAAGAATTTTGCAAATGGTTCTAGATATTGTTTACCTAAACCATCATATTTGGCAGAATATTCAAAACCACAATAAGATCTAACACTTCTAATTCTTTTGTGGAGTTGATTCTTAACTTCATCCTTTTAAATTTTTAACATATCTAGTGATTGCGATTTCTCATTAATAAGATAAAAGTAATCATATCACAAAAAATCGTCTATGAACATTATGAAATATTGTTGATCATTCCAATAAGCCATAGAGAATAGGTCCACAAATATATCTATATATAGTTCTAAGACTTCTAAATTTTTATTGGCACCTAATCTCTTGATATTTATTTGTTATCCCTTAATACAATTTACACACATCAAAACCCAAAAAATCAAGGAGATTGAGGATCATCGAACACAAGGCCCTCAGTTGTCCTTTTGGAGATATGACCTTTTTGTTCCGTAACCAATATGAATTCTTGGTGGTTAATTTGCATTTCTTACCTATTACGATAACATGCAAGGATTCATCCTAACCTGTTAAAGAAAAGAAACCAATCATGAAAAAGACTAATTTTTCCATTTCCAAATGAACAAGAATAACCGAATTTGTCCAATACTAAAATAAAAATCAAGTTCCACCTAAAATACAATAAAACAAAAGTCACATTCAAGTCTAAATAAAATCCAGTTCTTAATAAAAAAAGTTTCTATTGCTTTAACATATATCGAATTATTTGTGTTTACATAGATGTATCTATCACCATCATTTGACTTTCGGTAGTTGTAACAACCTTGCATAGACATGCTGATGTGAATTGTTACATCAGAAGCTATTCACCAAGTGTATCTTGGTGTCGAAATCAAATTAACCTCATAACAAATAAAATTAAGAAGCACACATGTTGTACCACAAGAGAAACAACCATCCTTAATTAATTTCTTTTATTGTTTCTTTTGTAGTGTCGTGTTATTTTTCTTTATATACCTTGTCGAAACTTTTTTTAAAAAAACGTGCAGAGTCGACTTTGATTTTGAAAATGAAAACGAAAAACGGGAGTCGCCACCAATCTTTTTTGTTGAGGTGTGATCGGTCACCTCGAAAAAAGTAGTTGTTTAATAAACATATTGATTTATCAAAATAACAATTTTGATCAACGAAAACCAGAAAAATGGGTTCGGGAGTCGGTTACGTACGAGGAAGGATTAGCACCTTCAATATGCCCAAAATTGGTACCTAGTTGATTAATTAATGTCTTAGTGTCGAAATTTAAAAACTTGAAAGAATTTAAAATACGATCCCTCTTTTTGTTAAAAAAAACTTGAATAAATTGAAACGAATGTTAAAGACCCTTTCGTCCCGAAGTAATAAAATATCACATGCAGTAAATTAGGACACGACATCTTGAACCTTTGAGAACGAGCTTGCCTTTTATTTAAAATTCGTGTATTAAAAAGATATTCGATTATTTAGGTTAAACGAGAAAAATTGAAACCCAATAAGTTAGGGCACAATTTCTCGAATTTCCAAATACAGAATATTGCCTTTATTTAAAATCCTTTTTTATGTGTCGGATAAAATGTAATATGATTTTATAATAAAATGTAAAATGGATTACGATGTTAATACATATAAAAAATGGATGCGACAGTGTAAACGACATTAATAAAGACGAAAATAAATACAAGCTGACAATAAATAAGAGAACAAGTAGAACTGAAACTAGGTTAACAGCAATAGTAAACGAATAATGGTACATAAAACGGCTAAAAATAATAATAATATTAATAATAAAAGTAATAGTATAAATTTTGAAAATAGATAAAAGGTATGAATAAATAAATAGATAAATAACAAAATGACAATAAAACAATGAAAATAAATAAAGTCTATTTAAAAAGGTAAATAAATAAAATAAATATATAAATAAAAAATAAAAATATTTAAGATTAATATATAATAATAATGTAAGTGAATACGAAAAGAAATATATATAATGTAATAATAATACAATTAGCTAGCTTAATAATATGATAATAATAATAATAATAGTAATAAACAATAATAGTAGAAAATAATAATACATTAATATGAATAATAAAAATATGTTAGTAATAATAGCAATAAAAAGAATAATAAAATCATAATAATGAAAATAACAATAGTAATAAAAATTTAATAAGAATAATAATCGAAAATAATAATAGTAATAGAAATCATAATAGTGATAATACATTAATAATAATAATGATATGTTAAAAATAATAATGCTAATAAAAAAGGGAATGATAATAATAATAATAATAATAATAATAATAATAATAATAATAATAATAATAATAATAATAATAATAATAATGAAGTTGGTTAGTTAAATTAATAATAAACTAGCAAAAAGGACTAAATTAAACTAAAAACAAGAAATTCGGGATAAATTTGAAATAAATAAAAAGGAAAAGGACTAAACTAAATGCGCGAATAACAAGGAGGGTCCAAAAGGGAACATAGTCCTGCCCTTTAAAACGCACAGTTTCGGTAAGGACCAAAATGCAACGAAAGTGAAATTTTTGAGCCAAATTAAAAAAGGAAAAAAAACATAAAGGATCCAATTGAAACAAGTAGAAAAAGCGGAAGCACTGCGCGCATAAATATCCCATTTTGACCCAAAACATGCGGATCCCCTAGAGCGGGTCGGGTCGCACGCAGGTCGGATCAGAACGACGTCATTTTGGGGCCTTCTAAACCTCTCCAAAACGACGTCGTTTTGGAACTCTATAAAAGTCATAAAAATTTCAAAAAAAAATCATTTTAACCCCTTTCTTAAAAAAAAGGGAGAATGCACTCCCCCTCTCCCATTTGCCAGCAAACTCCGGCCAAGTTCCAATCATCGGCCGATCACCGGCGGCCGCGCCAGCCATCGGTCACTGGCGACTGCGCCGCCGTCCTCGGTGGCCGAAAAAGGCTAAAATCCCCATTTTTACTATTCCGACCCTTCTGAACCCAAATCTAAGCCCAAAAATCCTGAAATCCTCACCAAAAATACCCAAAAGTTAAAAACTTTTCATTTTCCGGCCATTTTTCATTAGAAGTGAAGACTTTGGCCATTCACAGCGGTGCAAACACGGAAATGGTAAGATTTCGGTTTCCTTTCTTTTATTTTCAGATGTATAAGATAAAATAAAAATAAAAACTTAAGATTGAAAACCAAGAAATATAAAATGAAAGATCACCTTTAAATGATTTCTTTTTAATTTCTCTTTTTTTCTTTTTTCTATTGAAAATCCGTAAAGATTACATTGAAGTTCTTGTGGCTATATAGCTGAATACGTTGCTTGTTGTTTAATTTTATTACTATTTCTTTCCTTTCTGCTATTGTCTTCTTTCTTGTCTCTACTACTATTTTTGTCATTTTTCTCTCCTTTTTGCAGGCATTGATGGAGGTGATGGGATGGGGCGTCTATCTCGAGCGTCGTGCGTGCTAAGGCCAGCACATGGGGTTGCGGTGCCTAAGGGATTAGGGTTAGGGATTTCCCGAAAATGTTAAACATTTTGGGCCACGGGTTTAGGTTTTAGTTTGGGCCTGATTATGTAAATGGACTGGACTTTAATAGGTTTTATTTATTTATTTATTTTGGTTTATGGCTTATTGGGCCAGAGCAAATTTGGGCCCGTACATACCTTTTTGAAATTAGATTTGTTAAGAATGTATTAATTTCAACCTGTTCATTCTTAACATTTTTTTTAATATCGACCACAAATTCCTTAACCGTGATAATCTTATTAGATATCATGTCCTTGAATGTTTCAATGCGTGCGACGATGTTAGTAAGTATAATAGTGTTTGAATGGATTATAAAAATATATTAATTTTTTAATGGATTAAATAAAGCGTCTTAAGGACAATGTTGCCATGTGAATTATGGGACAAAGAGTTTCATAGTATTTTCGCATTTTCATAGTTCATTCAATTTCGAACGGCTCTTTTGTTTTTTTTTTTTTAACAAAAGAAAAGTGTATTGAGTTACAGTAATTTTATAAGGATAATGCATTAAATATAAAATAAATATTTTTTTTTCTTTTACAATAAAATAAAAATTTTTAACCATTTCCTTCATTGAACTTCATGACCATAAAAATTCTTCCACGAACGAGGCGGGCATACTAATTGATTGATTTCTTTTGTTAAAGGAAGAGGCCAAAACCTAATACAATAGAGAAAACAACTTAGGCCATATAGTCCCTTGACAGGAAACAATTGAAGCCCTCCGGGGGTGTATCCTGTACATGGAGCATTAAATCATTAACGCTTCCAAAATTGGCCAAGAAATCTGCACTGCTTGGAAGTTAACCATCCAATCCTAACTGCACATATGTTTAACACTACAATGTTCTAATACATTTTCTGAGTTGAGCAAGTCCCCCACATTGGTTATCACTTATCCACTCCTTCAATCCATGAGAGAAGAAGTTTGATTGAGCATTTACTATAGGGAGACAATCACGTAACAGAGATGAAGACAAGATTCAATCTCCAAATTACACAAACTGCAGAGTGGATTATCTGAAAAAGACCTTTAACATCTACTAGATTTGTTAGGAACTTATCTTTGGCCAAAATCCAAAAGAAAAGACCTGTCCTCTAAACAACTTTGATTCGCCATATAAATTTCCACAACAGATTCGTAGGTTCCCAACATTCTTGCATAAGGACCTTGTAAGCGTCCACCTTTGTGGCTCTACCAGTATTTAACCATTTTAAACCCACTCTATTAGTTACAGTGGTGTCATTCGAGGGACAAGTAGCAGCAACTTTAAGAATGATAGAGCAGTAAAAAAAAACTAAAGAGAGAGAAAGAGAGAGATTTTATTAATTAATAGGAATATTTACAAAACTTCTCCAAAATATGAAATAGAGATCTACTTATAATAACTAATAGAATTTAAAGTATATCAAAACTTATCTTGATCTTGATGGACATCCACTTAATAAGATATTCATAACACTCTCCTTTAGATGTCTATTGGTAGATCATATGCCTCGTTAAAACCTTACTGAGATAAAAACCTTGTGGAAAAAAAATCCTAGTGAATGAAAAAGAGTACACATATCTATAATATGCATAATATGCTATCTCATTAAAAACTTTACTAGGAAAACTTGATGGGACAAAACCTCGGTTAAGGGAAAAAGAGTTCAACACGTATTTACTCCCCCTCATAAAAAGATCGCATACTTTCTCATATTCTACGTATCCAATTTTGAATACTAGTGTTTCAAATTACTATTTGAATATATTTGCTAAGCATTTATATTATCATTATTTTGAAAGTCATGAGTAAGAGAAAATTTTGGAGAAATATATAGAGAAAATTTTGGAGAAATATATTTTGATCTCTTCAGGAGATTCAACAATAATCAAACAAACTTTAATAATGATTCTTTTATAAAAACACAAATAAGTATTTTGAATCATTTTATTATCCTTCTGCAACTACTATTCACTAAGTCAAATTTACCACATATGTTCAAATTATTTCAATTCATATAAATAAACAATTTCTCAAGAATTTCAATATGCTTCTAACATTCTAAATCCTTTAAGGATTTTAATATAAACTTTACCATATAGTGATTCATAAAAGGTTGTAATAACAGCCATTAGACGCAAGTTAAATCTTTTACGAACTACCAATTTAATAATGTATCTAAAGGGTATTGCATCCACCACAAAAGAATATTATATCTTTTCATAATCAATACCAAGACTTAATGAAAAATTTCAAATTTTTATTCTGCTTTTGCAAAACTACTTCATTTGTACCTTCACTGGCTTTATACCTTTAGATATTTGGATTACTAGTCCAAAAACTCCATGAATTTAATTGTACTTGAGTTGCGTCTTTCTATTTTGATCAATTTATTCTAAACCTATATTTTTCAATAGATTTATTCAAGATCCTCCTTTTATTTCATTGTTTCAATAATAATATTGCATGCAAAATCATTGTCGACCACTTTTATTATTCGGTTTCACATTTTCTTGAATTGACATAACTTATTGAGATCTCTTATTTTCATTATTTTAAAATCTAGTTTTAATTACTTGAATCTTTTTTGGAGTTTACTTATTAGTTATGTCTTAGGTCTCTTCTAGAGCACCCGCCTCTACTATATAACCATTTAGAAGAATTTTTATCTTTGGAACCGATTAATCTATTATTTATTCTAACTAGTTTTTTTACTCGAATTTTGATTCAAATTAAAATATTAACTTGGTTATTCTGATTAAGTTTGTAAATACATCTGACAGTTAACTTGTAATGAGTTATCCTTGTTGAACTTCTAGTTCAAATTTCTCTCCCCCTAACTCATTACAAGTTATTATTTCTTTCCCCCTCATGTCGAAAAAACTATCGAATCAAAATGGTAATCACAAATCATGTCCTAATTGAATCTCCAATACATTCAAAGCATCTAATAATACAAAGAGACTTGTAACTAATATATACTCCTAACTTTCTTTGAGGAATTACTTATCTTTGTGCATTGTGGTGGAGCAATTGAAACATATACGCATGTATTCAAAGATGGGATATATTTAGCTCTTGATCAAAAACCAATTATAATGGAGAGTATTTATAACTTATTGGCTTGATGTGTACAACACATAAATCAACATGATCTCATGTTGAAATAGAAAGTTTAGTTCTCATAAGTAATAGTTTAGACATTAATCAGAGGAGTTCAATCAATAATTTCTCTAAACCTTATGTGAATAAATAACAAACTTTGCAAAAGTTTTTCAAACTCAATCAAAAAAATACTGAGATATAAACTCATCAATATTAGCAAGATGAACTGTCTTAATTGCATTATCTGAAACTAATTATTTAAACAAACAATCTTACAAATGACAGGTTGCAAGTTGGTAACACATACATGATTATTTTGTAGATGCATCTTCCAATATCATATAATATCAAAATTACCTACATGATGGATGAATTGCCCCATATTCATTTCAGAAATGTAAGACATTAAATCTCAACTTTAGCTAATAAGTTTCTAATAAGCAATTTATTGAGAACAAGCAACAAATGAGAATTCTTTAAATTAAAGAATCTTCTGGTTCTTCAATGAATGTCTATATGAATTCGCATCATATATGATCCAGGATGGTCTAGTTGGTCACGCCAAATAGTAAATGTACTTGTATAAATAAACTTCTGATTTACTTTAACATGCATTTCAATTGTACTAATAATGTCAATATAAATTGTAATAATTGATAATTTTACTATCATTCCTTTTACTTTGTATCTACATATAAGTACTATTGTGACATTTACTAAGTCAACAAAATAAATATAATTTTCAAACAATTTTATGCAATATTCGCTTCAGGGAATATGCTAAAATCTTTTTTCTACGTTAAGTCTTGACGATTTTATCAATAAGTAAGCAAATTAAACTCCAGTAGTAGACTAACCAATGACTTTTCATACATAAGTTTTCAATCTTGTAAGTTCTCATCAGTAATATTTTTCCACGTAATTTTAGTTTAGAACTTATTCTAAATATTGTAGAGTTATACTCATAATAATAAAAAAAACTTGCAACTTCAAGTGCATCCAACCATAACGAGCTTTAGATAGAATTATCATATTCTAATGTTCATAAGTAGATCTTTCACAGTCAAATATTTCACTTTCAACCCCTTAACGGGGATGATGACAAAAGAAGATCACAAAGATAGTCACGATCAATTCAATTTATAACAAGAGTAATAAATATAAACTAATAACCCAATCCTTTTTTGATTCATATGAAATATAATCTTTTCCTTATTCACAATCTCAATATGAGATCCATTATAATATCTTTTAAAAACAATGGGTTAACTATCACAAGATATTAATATATTAGCTCTTCTAACGTTTTTGACTAATTTTGTATTACCAAATATTGAAATAATATTGGTTTGTTTCAGTACCAAATAAGATAAATATTTTCTATCTATAATGATAGAATTCATTACTACATTTTTCATATCCTTCCTCAAAGAATATTAATAGAAACAAAATATTTGGGCATATGTCACATATGTAGCCAATAATCTTTCATATCACATTGATAACATAAATTACCTTTACCCTTTGAAGTGTTATATTGAGAACTCTTATTATTCTCTTATTTATTACTATGATCCCACTTTTAGTGGTCCATAATTATATCTTTTATTTTCTTTAAGTGAATGTAGCAAATCTGGCAGGACAGACTTCTAAACGCCTTAATTGATTCTTTATTTCATAATCATCATCGCAAAACATGTGTGGATTTCAAATTAAAATCTATCATTTATGTTGTCATGATTAGTTTCCAATTATAATAAATATGATATAATAAATAAATTATAGTAAAATATACTTGAGATTCTTTAACATCATTGTTACCACCCTAGCTATTATTACAAGCACTATTACAAGTAGTAAAACACTTTGTTTTCATAATAACATTTATAATATAATAGTAAAAAATCATCTAATAAACAAAATTAAAATTTTCGTGTACGATACTTGAAAGTTATCCGATACACATTGTACCAAATTTCAATACCACATATATGTTATAAAATCTTATGATGCTCTAATCAAATATTTATAAATTCAATTTAAAAGATATAATACAATAATTTCAAGCATATTTAATAACAATAACTTAATCATAAAAAATTTTAATTGTCCAAATATCATACATACTATAATTTAATAAAAGAATCTTAGTTTAAAAGAAACCTTAAAGTAATAATATTTTTCATAAAATAATTTTACCAAAAATCAATCAACAAATAAGAAAAAAAATATACCACATAAGGATTATATAAATTTCTTTGCATAATGATTACCCATAATACGCAGGCCTCAATTGAAGATTGAAATAACAGTAGCTCTAGAAGGCAATCGAGAACCACTTGAGTAGTAAATTTGAGTGACCGACTATTGTATTGGTTGTTGCTTAAAAGGGGTAAGGCTTGGTGAAAGAGAAAAATTTTTGTGACTTATGGAGAAAAACAATTAAAAGAGAATCGTGTCCATAACATGTTATAAAATAAATAAATAGAGAGTAAAGAATAAAGAGAATGGGAGAGAAAAGAGAAAACGTATTTTATTGAGCAATGGGGATATTTACTAAGATTTTCCAAAATCTCTATTTATAGGCATAAGAAGTATAAATGAAGTAGAGATCTACTTGTAATGACTATTAGAATTTAAAATATATCAAAACTTATGTAACACCCCAAACCCGGCCTAGACGTTATGGCCGAATCTGGTAATGTCACATGGAATGGAATTTGAAAGCAAGATGTCGAGTCCAAAACCGTCTCAGTTACTTTGCTCCTATCTTAATATGAAGTAAAACGCATGTTTATCATTATGTCGAAAATCGTTTCTTTTTAGCAAAAGCTTGAAAACCGTTTATTTCAAGAAAACCGATTCCATTTGATGAAACCCCAGTTTTACTTGTTTTGAAAACCATATTTTGGTGAGATCAAATCGTAAAACTACGAAAGCAATTAAAATCCCAAAATTTAAAAGTAAACAGTCCATAGAGTCCAATTACACAAAAATTAGCAAATAATAGAGAGGGAATAAATAAATTTAAAAATTGAAATAAAACAGTACGTAACAGTAGTGGTCACCGTCGAGTCCTCCGCTATACCGATCCGTCTAAAGCTAGGGATTACTTGTACCATTCAAATAGAAAGGGGTGAGTTTTCGCAAACTCAGTGTGTAATCCCCACAGAAAACATGCACAGAATCCAAAAACAGTAACAATCATATACAATCTAGAGCCTGAGCCCATCATAGATTTAGTTTGGGCCTTAGCCCATACAGTAATAGTCTCAGATATACATTAGGACATTGGCCCATCTCAGATATAACATGCAGTAACAGAAATCAGAATTTTACCCACCAGCCCACACACCACCTCTGACCATCCCTACATACCATGTGGGGTTTAAAACACTCACACATCCCTGGACACCATATAAGATTTATAATACCTATCCAACCATATACACCATACTGTACCAAAATATGGCACATAATAAAAAATATGCAGCTGTGCTACTAGATAACAGGCTTTAAAAGCCTTTCAGATACTTCCTTCAAACTTCATCAACCCACTCCAATGCAATGCAACATACAAATGATGACATGCTATTATGCAATGATCAATACATACAATCAAGTCGGAAACATGCTAGGTATTCTTTTATTTAGTACAATCATCATAAATCAGATTACTCAATTTAGGGTTTAGATAGTGCTTACCGACCCTACAGTTGGCCCACAATCGACTTGGGTGACCCATGCAACCTTATAGAATTTTTCAAAAAAATAGGCTTACACGCAAATGTGGCCTGGCCATGTGGGCCCACACACCCGTGTAACCCACACGGCCCAAATTGGCCTTGGCTGTATGGACAACTTGGCCTAGAATCCCACGTGCCTATGCGGATTACCCCGTGTGGGCTCACACGCCCGTATGACTTACACGACCCAATTGGTCGAGCCCGTGTGTTGCATACGGCCTCGCCTAGCCATTACACTACCATGTCCTTCGTGCACGGCTTGGCTAGTCGACCACACACCAATGTTCCGTTACATGGCCTACCATACCGTGACCACACGCCTGTGTAGTGTTGACAAAAAGCTTTTTCGGCTTTTCACTGATTCTCGTTTTTTACATTTCAGGTACACACCTGGTATCATTTTGATGCGAAACCACTCCCGAACACTCTAAAACACTTCCAGCTCGACGATTATGACTAGGATTCCTCGAAAAGATAGTCCCACTCAGCCCGATTCCTTGTTATCAAGCATAACATACATTTTCCATCAATCACTTAGAAAATGGAACTAAAACACGTTTAAAAACTTACCAACAGTCGGCAGAACGAAAGAATGAAACTCTGAGAAGGCACAGGTGAAAGAACAGAATCGAGTGGGCAGCAGTTGAAAACAAAAAGAAGTAAAAGAGGAAGAAAGGGAAGGTTGGCGTGAGAAAAAGAGAGGGAAAAAGTGCCAAATTGCAAAAGAGAAACAATCAAAAGAGCAAAAGATATTCTGATAACTCCCACTAGTCACAATCCTTTAATTTCCTCTTTTCACTTCCCACTACACATCCACCATTCAGAAACCCAGTTCAACATAACTCTAGCTGAAATTAGGAGCAAAAATACTATCCATTGCGTACATAGAGAATCGAACTCAGGAACTCTAACATACTAACATTCCGCTTATCCACTAGACCAGCAGGCCTATTCTGATATAAACTTACCAACAATTTAACTTAAGCCTACTGAGTAAGGTTAGGGCTTTATTCAGGAAACTACAAAAATTTTCCCAAGATCAGGCTTGAACTTGGGACCTCCCTCACACAACCAGAACATTTAACCACTGAAGTAGATAGATATTTGTATCATATTTTAAAAAAGAAAAAGTATGAATTTTGGGGAGTTACAACTCTACCCCATTAAAAAAAATTTTGTCCTCGAAATTTACCTGATTAGAACAGATGAGGATACTGCTGATGCATCGCATCCTCATGCTCCCACGTGGCTTTCTCAGTGCTATGATTCTTCCATAACACTTTCACTAAGGGGATAGACTTTCCGAAGGACCTTAATATCGAGATCCAGAATCTGAACCGGTTCCTCATTCAACGTCAAATCTGGCCTAACCTCAATCTCCTCAATCAGAACAATATGTGTGGGATCAGAGTGGTAGCCCCTCAACATCGAGACATGAGATATATCGTGAATGCAATCCAACTCTGGAGGTAGTACTAACTGATATGCAACTGGCCCCACTCACCTCAAAATCTGGTACGACCCGATAAACCTAGGGCTCAGCTTACCCTGGCGACCGAACCTCAAAATTTTTTTCCATTGCGAGACAATAAGAAACACGAAGTCCTCCACAGAATACTCGATATCCTTTCTCTTTGGATCTACATAGGACTTCTGCCTGTCAGAAGCCACTTTCAGATGATCCCCAATTAAACTAACCTTATCTTAAGTTTCAAAAACCAATTTTGGACCCAAAACACGTCGCTCACCCAACTCAGTCCAGCATAAGGGAGTCCGACATTTATGACTATACAAGGCCCCATAAGGTGCTATCTGGATGCTAGATTGGTAGCTGTTATTGTAAGCAAACTACAAATATTTATGACCAACTACATTGGAAATTAATAACACAGCTCATCAACATATCATCCAGTATCTAAGTCACCCTTTCCGACTGACCATGTATCTGAGGATGGAAAGTAGTACTAAAGTCTAACCTTGACCCTAGAGCCTCATATAGCTTCTTCTAGAGCTAAGACGTGAAGCGAGGGTCCCTATTGGAGATAATCGATACCGGAACCCCATGCAGTCTCATTATTTTAGATATGTAGAGCTTAGCTAATTTCTGAAAAGAAAAGTCTATCCTTACCGGGATAAAGTGAGCAAATTTGTTCAATCGATCTAGGATGACCCAGACCGAATCCTTCTTAGTAGGTATTAGAGGTAACCCAGTAACGAAGTCTATCGTTACTCACTCCTATTTCTATAACGGTATCTTAACTGGCTGCAGCAAACCCGAAGGTAACTGATGCTCAGCCTTAACCTGCTGACAAGTCATACAGCGAGTAATGAAGTCAGTAATCTCATGCTTCAACCCTAGCCACCAGTATAACTCTCGAAGATCTCGATACATCTTGTTCCAGTCGGGATGGATAGTATAGTGGCTACTATGCGCCTCCCTTAGAATCGACCGTCTTAAATCTTCATCATTCGGTACACAAATCTAACCACGGAAACAAAGTATCCCATCACTATTCAACCCAAAATCAGAAGTGTTGCCACTCTCAATCTGACGAAATCGCAACTCAAGGGACTTTTCCTCCAACTGCTTACCTCTAATCTGATCGATCCATGACGGTTTAACCTGAAGTTTAGTCAACAGACTCCTATCATCGAATAAGCTGAGTTGAGCAAACATCGCTCTCAGATCAGTTATAGCCCTATGGCTTAACGCATCGACCAGTACATTGGCCTTGCTAGGATGGTACTCAGCGGTACAATCATAATCCTTAAGCAGTTCAACTTATCTACGCTGCTTAAGATTCAACTCCTTCTGAGTGAGGAGATACTTGAGGGTCTTGTGATTCGTGTAGATAAGTACAGTGCTCACCGTACAGGTAATGCCTCTAGATTTTTAGAATGAAGACTACAACTGCCAGTTCCAAATCATGGGTTGGATAGTTTACCTCATGCATCTTAAGCTAACGTGACGCATAAGATACAACATTACCATCCTGCATCAGAACGCAACCCTGACCGACATGTGATGCATCACCGTAAACCACGAAGTGTTTACCCTGCTTAGTGTGTATCAGAACAGGAGCCTAAGTTAAAGTAGACTCGAGCTTCTGAAAGCTCTCTTATTGCGCAGCAGTCTAGATAAAAGGAACTCCCTTACGCAGAAGCTTAGTCAACGGTGCTGCGATCACGAAGAACCCTTCCACAAAACACTAATAGTAACTTACCAACACCAAAAAGCTGCGGATTTTAGTTACACTCTTCGGTTGTTTCTAATCCAACACAGCTTCAATCTTACAAAGACTGACTCGAATCTCGTCAGCAGAAACTACGTATCCCAAAAAGGTCAACTCACGCAGCCAAAAGTCACACTTACTGAACTTTGCATATAGTTGTTTCTCACGAAGAGTCTACAGTACCACTCTGAGATGCCCCTCATGCTTGTCCTCAGACTTAGAATACACCAGGATATTGTTAATGAATACCACCACAAATTGATCTAGATAGGGCTGGAACACTCGGTTTATTAAGTCCATAAATGTCGTTGGTGCATTAGTCAACCTAAAGGTATAACTAGGAACTCGTAATGCGCATACTGAGTAAATACCATTTTATGCAAATCAGCCTCCTTAACTCTCAACTGATGATATCTTGAACGTAGATCGATCTTAAAAAACATAGAAGCTCCTTTGAACTTGTCGAATAGATCATCTATCCTCGGAAGTGGGTACTTGTTCTTGGTCGTTAACTTATTTAGTTGTCGGTTGTTGATACACATCCTAATTGTCCCATCTTTCTTTTTCAAAAATCGAACATGTACTCCCCACGAAGACATACTGGGACGAATAAACCCACGATCTAACAATTCTTGTATCTGAGCTTTAAGCTCCGTAAGCTCCTTCGGTGCCATTCTGTAAGGGCTATAGACACCGGAGCTGTACCCAAAATAAGTTTAATCCCAAATTCCACCTTTCAGCTCGGAGGCAAACCAGTAGGTCCTCAGGAAAAACATCCAGAACGTCCCTCCCAGTTCTGATTCCTTTAACCGAAGAGTCCTCAGAATCCCGAACACTGATGTAAGCCAAGAACGCCTTACATTCTTTCTGCACTAACTTTTCTGCCATCAATGTAGAAATCACATTAGTCAGATAGTCTCGACGTTCCCTGATCACAATTACCTCGTTATTATCTTCGGTCTTCAAAACGACCTTTTTTTCATACATTCTAAACTTACCCGATACTTGACCAGCTAGTCTATTCCCAGAATCAAGTCAAACTCCCCAAATGGAAGCTCCATCAGATTAGCCACAAATACTATCCCTTGAACCTTTAACGGAACGTCTCTAAACAATCTACTAACCTGAATAAGTTGCCCCAAAGGACTCAAAATCGTCACCTCACTAGAAGTACTCTCCATTGGAATCCCTAAATTTTCAAACACAATGCTAGCTACATATGAATACGTAGAACCTATGTTTATTAATGCCAGGTAAGGTTCATCATAAATTAAAAATGTACCCGTGATAATGTTCGAAGCATCTCTATGCTCACGGCGATGAGCAGCATAAATAAGGGCAGGTTACCTCACCACGACCCCTATGTGGCTGCTGAACTACCTCGGTGACTGCACAGTACCAGAACTCGAAGCTTGCATCTAAGCGGCCCTCAACGAACACTCTCGAACACAGTGCTTAATAAACCCACATCTTAGACACGCCCCATTCATCCTCCAGCAATCATTCGGATAGTATCTACCACAATGCTCGCAAGGTAAAATCCAAACAGGTGCAACAGGGGGCCCAACTCTAACTGGCCCATCAGATTTGGCCTTTTTCTTATGCCTCATCATAGAACTCGAGGGCTCCTACTCCCTCTTATTCTTGCCTCTTTCTTTATCCCGATTTTGGTGCTTAGCGAGCTTAACTTCTTCGGCGATCTTCGCCTTTTCTACCGGTAGCTATCAGAACTCTCAAACCATCTCTAAGTCTATTTTCAAAGTGGACACATGGTACATATTCAGTTGCCACCATGATTCGCACATAGCGGCTCAGTGTTAGAAACTCAGCCTCATACTCGGCCACTGAACAGTCTCCTTGCATGAGATTCAGGAACTCACGCCTCCTAGCGTTGATGTAGCTTACCCCCACATATTTACTCTAAAATGTTGTCTTAAAACACCCCAAGTCAACCATTCGGGTTGAGTGCCCTCTTTAATTGTCAGCCACCACTGATATGCTTCATTGCGAAGCAATGAAACAGCCCCTTTCAGTTCCTGCTCAGGTGTGAAATCTAGATCGTTCATGATTTTTTCCGTGTCCTCTATCCAGTACTCGGCTACGTTAGGGGCGACTCTAGTGACACCATTGAATAGCTCAGCCCTATTGAACCAAAGTTATTTTGTAATCGACCCTCAACCCCTGGATCTATTGTTGGGCCCAGCGACCCTCTCTAAGATCCTTAGCATAGCTTGGGACAATGCTTTATCTCTAACCATGCGATCTTGAGACCTAGTTTCAGTCGCAAGTGAAACTGGCGTCCTACTAGACCCATCCTGAGCCCTTCTTTGGCCTTTACCTTGGCCTCTAGTACCCCGTCCACGGATACCTCGTGCACTCATCGTAGTTTAAAGTTTATCTGTATTAATAGTTTTATGGATCAGTTGCAGTTTCGATATTTATTAGCATATATTTTATGTAAACAATATGAGAAGTTTAGAGTTTGTTATTGCCAAAAAAATTCATAGGGTTGAATTGATTAAAGAAACTGAAGAGAAAGGGAAAACGATTCGTGACAGTTTAAACGCAGCTTCAGATCGACCGAAAATCATACGCGGGTTTGGAATGTAAAGAAATTGAGTTTCAAATTGAGGATCAATTATTTTTGAAAGTATCACTGTGGAAGAAGACTCTCCGTTTCGGTCATAAAGGAAAGTTGAGTCCGCGATTTATCGAGCTGTATGAGATCGTTGAAAGAATAGGGCCTGTAGCATATTGACTATTGTTATCGTCTGAACTTGGAAAGATACACAATGTCTTTCACGTTTCTATGCTACGTCGATACTGATCAGACTCGACACATGTGATTTCTCTGATAAATGTTGAAATTTGGCTGATTTGACGTATAACGAAGAACCGACTCAGATTCTCGCTCTTGAATTAAAGAATTGAGAAACAAAACATATGACCCTAGTGAAAGTTCTGTGGCATAAACACGGGATCGAAGAAGCTACGTGGGAACCCGATGAAGCTATACGAAAATAGTCCCTAACTTATTTACTAGTAAGATTTTTGGGGACAAAAACCTTTAAAGTGGGCAGAGTTGTAACAGCCCATTTTTGGTCAAATCAGAACAGTGGTTTTGGAACCACAAACCCGAACTCAGTATACCCTACAGGTTTGGCACGGCCGAGCACACGGCCCAGACATGGGCATGTGAGGCCAATTCGAATAGGCACACGGGCATGTGACTGGTTGTGTGACCTAAGTCAGTATACCTTCCAGTTTTCACTTGGCATGGCATACGGGCGTATCTTTGGTCGTGTGATGCAAGTTAATATGTATGCATTGTTTTCACACGGACTGTGACACGGGCGTGTCTGGTGACCATATGAGGCACATAGCCTGTTCACATTGGCGTGTGAACCCTGTTCAAAAATATTTCTAAGTTTTTCCCTAAACTCTCGTATGATTTTAATTTTATCCCAAATATATGTTTAAAGTTTATTATGCTGGATTTAAGCATGTTAATATATAAATGAACGACTTCGATTAATATGAAATGATTACTGTTATATGAATATTCTGAACTAAATTACTAGTTTGGTAATACCTCTTAACCTATTCTGACGACGGTTACGGGTTAGGGGTGTTACAATTGGCATGCCAATAGGTTAGAGTACGATGATTTCTGACCTGTGATTTTATACTTAATATATTGTAGTCCAACATATATTACAGACTATTATGATATATTACAATGATTCTGGAGTGTTACCAATGGCGGATGTAAAACCTTCAGGCTTGGCACTTAGTGCCTAAGCGTGTTTTTAGAGGGATGATAGCCTATGAGCTAAGTATTTGGTGTAATGCCCTTATTTATTTAACTCTATTTTTATGAATTCTGTCATAAATAAGTATTTGCTTCAGTGGTTAAGTGTTTTTAATTGTGTGTTTGAGGTCTTGGGTTCAAGTCTCATTTTTTGAAAATAAAGTTATTTTTTATCCTAGACTTATCTCTAGTGGTTTGGCTTATGTAATACTTCCAGTCAACTTATATTAGAATAAGCTTGTTGGTTCAAGTGGTAAGGTTTTAGCTTGCCTTAGGGTCTTATGTTCGAACCTCCGTGTGAGCGAAGGATGTTAATTTTTGCTTCTGTGAGTTTGTGCAGTTGTGTAATAGAAGTTTGGTGGTATTAAAAGTCTTTTTGTAGTTGGATGAGGTTAGTGGGTAGGATCTTGTGGGGGAGTTGTTTGAGAGTTTTAGTTTTTTTTTTTAATTTTAATTAATTAATTTTGTTTAATTTTTCTAAAAAAAGCCTCCTCTTGATTTTACGTCATTTTTCTGTTCTCTCTTTCTTCTCTGTACAATTTTCTTCTTTTTCTTCTCTTTTTGATTTTCAAATCAAAATTGTGTGTTACCTTTATGAATCGACGTCGGTATTTCAATTCATCATCTTCTTTTGCGTAATTTTGAGGTGAGTTCATTTTGCATAGGTGTGGTTTTATTGTTTCTTGGCTACTGATTAATGGGGTTTTTTTGTTTAGCTCTCAATTTAGGGAAAGGCAATAAGCAATTGGTGCTCCTCCAGTGAATTGAGTGTTGAGTGTTTCCTGTTCATTGTCGGTAAGTGTGCGAATGCATTAAATGTTGTTGTGAGGCTTTATTTTTAGGATAATTTGTGTTTGAGTTTCATAAATGTTTACTGAAATTGGGCGTTGGAATGCTATTTTTAGGGTTCAGTGGTCTCGGGGTTGATTTTGCATTAGAATCGAACCAGGGGTGTAATGGAAATACAAGAAAACGACGAATCAAGGTAATCGAAAAAAAAAACTTTAATTTAAACCAAGAAAAAGCTTTTTGTTCGTTATGTTTAAAACAGTGTTAAAACGGTATCAAACATTCAAAAATAAAAATCTTAGTTTCTAAAGTTCAGTCCACAGTTTATATAATCGTCTTACAAACCGACTTAAAGTTTACCGTATAAAACTTATGAGATTTTACTTAAACCATTCAAACCGTATCTGTCTGAGACCTCCGGGATACCGAGTCCAGCTCCAAAACATGAAAAGTACCTGAAAGAAAAGACACTACAGAGATGAGCTATGTGAGCTCAGTGTGAGTTCGAAACATGACTAGACAATAACAAACGGAGTGACACAATAAATACTTCAGACAAGCATGTGCATAACAATATCACTTACTGAAATCTCAATCAGTATGTCGAATGCATTATCAAACCACAGGAATGGTTTTCCAATCATATGAATCAAATCATATTACAGGATAATAATTATATTGCCAATAACCAGAGGTTCATAAAAATAGACAAAATGTTCTGGCAAGCAGACGTATATTCAGATGCGAATAGATGAACAAATCAAAATCCCATCCTGCCAACCAAAAACCACTTCGTCCATCCAGCACACCACATAAGGGCTATGGTAGGCCCATCCACCCTGCACACTGGATAGAACCATAATAGGTTCATCTATTCAACACACCACAACGTGGAACCATGCCACTTGAGTAACTATATACAGCTAAGCTGGTATACGTATAGAACAGCGCGGTAAACCGCTGTACAAAAGTATCGCAGTTAAAACTGCTAAGTCTATCTTCCTTCTCTTTATAACCAGATCCCAAAATTTTCATGCTATGCAACAATGTACGTATTATGCAGACAATATACAAAAACGAACATTAACAGTTCCAATTGAACAGATTCAGATTTGAATACACTTGTAATCTAACGTTCAGTCCTGACAACAATAATAAACTCATACAATTCATCACATAAACGGGCAATAAGATTAAAGCCCATAAACGCATATACATACATAAGCCAACCTAAATCAGGTTTCAAACACACTTACCGAGGCTTAAACAAGGGTCAAATTACATAGAAACACAAAACAAACAATTTGTGACTCAGAACAAAAATTCTGTAAAATAGTGGCACATGGCCGTGTGCCCCGGCCGTATGGATGTGCCCAAGCCGTGTGAGGATCTACATGGCCATGTGGAGGCTACAAACGCCCATGTGGAGGGGGCACACGCTAGTTTGAATAGCTCGTGTAACTCACTATCCAAAAATGCCAAAAACTAATAGCAGAGACGACACAACCATGTGGAGACCTCACATGCCCATGTGGGTACACATGCTCATGTGGCCAGGCCGTGTGGCACCAAAATTCTGCCAAAAACCCTAATTCACAATTTCACACTGCTGTGTGAGCCACCCATGTGGGGCACACACCCGTGTGGCCAGTCGTGTAGTCATGAAACCATACCGAAATAGCCTGTAACTCACGATTTTGATATCGAGACACTTCCCAACACTTAGTAACCAAAATCATGCCAAAACATACAGAATCTCATATAACCCAATGTCAATATGGTACCTAAAACAATCAATTTCACAAACACACACCATAGAACATGATATTAAGCAACGCCTCAGATAAAACAAAACGCACAAGAGCAACTTCCTTTGCTTGTTGTGTAAAACAGAAGAAGTAAACGAAGAAAAAAGAAGAAAAAGAACAGAAAGATGAACGAAGAAGAAATTAAAGTAAAAAAATTGGAGAATGTAACTCTTTTTCTCTTTTCAAGATAACTTCCCTCTTTTAGACAAAATAAAATAACATTAAAATAAATAAATATTAAAAAATTCATAGGGATTCAAGCACGAGACCTAAAGACACACTAACACACAACTAACCACCAGGTCAGCAAGCCCATTCTGACTTAAACCGCGAAATTGAGTCCAAAAGGCTCAACCTCCTCACTGACCTTAACATCGAACCTCAAAAATTCTAACCCCAGATTCTGAAATGTTACAAGTTCACACGACCTAGGCCAAATTGAGCGTGTGGGCTATATGAGGATGTGGGCCCAAATTTTAGAATTTTTTCTAGAGTCGTACACGTTGTTCTGATTGACTGTGGGCCTTCCGTGGGGTCGATATAAGCTTAGATAAGCCTTAAAGCATGAGGTTTGATAAACTGTAAGTATGGCATCTAGCATAAGCAATACTTAAATGCATGTAATGTAATATAAAATGTGTGATCTGCTATGTATATACATCTCTGTTATCTATTATACAAGCACGTTGATATAGTAATTCTGGTATCTGGTATTTGGTATCTGATAATTCTGTTTTATATGGTATTCTATTGTATTTGACTGTGGGGCGGGATATGTGATATGTGGAGGAAGTATTCTGTGAGGCGATATCTCGCTAATATACTTACACCACGGTTCCTATTATTCTGATAAGTGTTGTATGGACACTATGTGGTGTGTAGGGCTGGGTGGGTGTTTTATACCTCACGTGCTGTGATAGGATGGTCGAAGTTTGTGTGTAGAGGATGGGGTTAGGACTATGCATATCTGTATATGTATGATTCTGTTTAAAATCTTATTCTGAAAACGATTTATGTCTATATCTATTTTATTATGCGATAAAATCTGAATTTATGTTTTCGCTGAGTTACGCACCGAGTTTTCTTAAAAACTCAATCTCTATTTGTTTGTTCTCTTCAGGTAATCCTCAGGCTTAGGCGGGTCAGTGCGATGGAGTCTCAATGGTGACCGCACGTATGTAAACTTTGTTTTCATAAAAAGCTTATTTAAATTTTTTGTTTATTTTGAAAGTTTTGTAATTTTGGGAATCTCTTGACTGTTTGGTTTTAATTTTGGATTTATTTTTTTTGAAATTTTCCTACAACGTTCGACAAAATGGTTTACAAAAATAATTGTTTTATACGATAAACATTTTTAAGAAAATAAACTCGGTTTTCAAAAATATAATGACTTTTAAACTTCTACTGCAAATTATTATTTTGTCCGAAAGAGTAAACAATTGGTGGTTTTATTAATGAATATAATAACATGTTTTTAAATAAGTAGACTCTTCTAATAACAAAGTATATGAGGTTTTAACATCATAAGGTTGGATTCGTAACCCTTCTTCGTAATATTCTAGATTTGGCCATTACATCTAGGCCAGATTTGGGGTGATACATTTAGTGGTATCAGAGTCAAGTTACAAAACTTGGGTTTTGAAATTTTGGGTTCAAAATTTTGTAAAAATTGGTTTGCAAGATAAATTTATTTTGCAATTTGAAAGGTATGTATGTGGTAGACCAAGTCGCCAGCGTTGATCCTGTAAGTACTTCTAACTTAAAAAACTTTAGTTAAAAGACTTTGAAATGACTGAAACTGCACTAAGTTAGTTTAAGACTAAAACCTTTTGAATATTCTAAAACTTTTGATAAATATTTGAAGTATAAAATACTTGCTAATAAATACTGAAACTGATACATAAAACTTTGTAATATAGATAAAATTACGATGACGATGAGCACTCGTGGAACTCGTGGCTGTGGTACAGATGGCCGCGACGGACGCCGTAGAGGACTCAAGCTAAGTCTTTTTCGATGGGCAATATGCCTAATTTGGATATAAGCGAGACACCGACTACACCTACTACTGAGACCGAGTCTCAAAGTCGCTCAGCTAAGGAGCGTTGTCCCAAGCCATACTGAGAGTGTTGGAGAGGGTTGCTGGACCTCATTCTAGTTCTAAGGGAGTAGTATCTCTACTTCGCGGCGAGGCGTATAGTGGTGCTTATCGGTTGATGAGGGTACTCACCCGGATCGTATTAGTTGGGAGTATTTCATGACCACCTCTCAAAGGAAATATGTGGGGGAGTTAGATGGGGGCTCACAGGCTCGAGTTCATGAACCTCACTCAGGGGGATAGGACAGTGGCCAAGTATCAGGCCAAATTTATAAGATTGAGTCGTTACGCTCGAGTGATGGTGACATCTGAATACGAAAAATGTCTTCTCTTTAAGGATGGCCTGATAGATAGTTTGAGAGTTCTAATAGCTCCACAGAGAGAGCAGGGTTTGCCATTTTAGTAGACAATGCGAAGATCGCTGAAGAGGTTAAGCGCGTTCAGCGCTAGAACAAAGATTGTGAGAGAGGTAAGAACAAGAGGGATTCAGAGCCCTCTAATTCTGTTCAAAGGCCTAAGAAACGGGACAGACCTAATGGGCCTTCTAGATTTGGAGTTTCAGTCGCTCTTACTATGGCTCAGTCATGTAGTGACTATGGTAGGGGCCATTCAGGCGAGCGTTGAAGAAGGTTATGAGCTTGTCTACGACGTAGATCATTAGAACATCGTATCAGAGATTGCCCACAGGGTTCCGATAAGATGTAAGCTCCAATTACATGTTTTGTTCAACCTCAGAGACCAGTTCAGCAATCGCTTGGGGGTTGTGGTCTGGCCAGGGGTGGTGTAACACCCTTTACCCGTATCCACACCTGAACAGGGTTCGAGGGGTTACCGGACTTAAACGTAAACATCTATGTAAAACTAGGCCATAAAATTTCATCCAATTTAAAACCCTTCATACACATGTACTTCATCCCTTATACGAACCTACAAGGCCCAAAACATAATTTGGAAGCAGTCTGGGACTAAATCGAGAACTTCTAAAAATTTTACAAACTCATAAAAATTTTGCCCTAAATAGGTGTAACACGCTCGTGTAGATATAGGACACGCCCGTGAGGGTAGACCGTGCGGTCACACATGCCCGTGCCCATACCCCATGTAACTCTCTGTTTATAATGTCATCAACCAAATAAAACCACACAGCCAAGCCACACGCCCGTGTGTTAGGCCGTGTGACGAATTAAATTCTCGTAAATTAGGTGCAGACTTCACATGCCCTTGGCACACACCCGTGTCTAAGGCCGTGCCGTCCACACGATTGAGAAACATGCCCGTGTGCTCAGCCCGTGTCGAATTATTTTTCATTTCGAAGCTAAACTAGTTTTCACACGGCCTAGTACACACCCATGTTCTTGTAACAGCCCATTTTATACCCTAGTCGGAACGAGTGGTTTCGAGACCACTTAACCGAGTCAAAATATTATTTTAAATGCTTTAATATGTTTTACTGTATGATAGATATATGGTGTGAAAGTTTCGTATTGAAATTTTACTGTCTGATCGGTTAATTTGATAAAAAGGATTAAATCGCATAAAGCGATAAATTAGAGTTCTATTTTATAAATGGCTTATTTGAGCATGGCTTTATAAAAGGAGGTACTTGCATGGCAATTATGCCATTTTTAATTGGAGTGGTTGGTAACGGACCATTATGTCCATGTTTTATAATGTTTTATAATTATTTTACAAAGGTTAAAAATGTCATTTGACTTTATTATATGTTTTAATTAATAAAACATGAAAAAAATGGCTTTAATTTTCTTCTCTTCCACCGATTCTTCAAACAAAAATAAGGGTTTAAAGGCTTTGTTTCATTCGGCTACTATTTTGCTAAATTGAGGTATGTTTTGACTTCGGTTTTTTGTGATTTTTACGTTTTTGAGATCGTTGCTTCGTATATTAGCCGACCCGTACCTCAATTTCTGATTTTGATTATGTTTTTGAAAAATACCATTGATGAATCCTTGCTATATTGATAGATTTTGATGAATTATTGTATATTATGTGAGAAAATACAAGAATTTTAAAGTAAATTTTGATGAAAATGAGTTTAAGGATTTAATTGCAAAAAGACAGAATTTTTGAGGTTAAATTTGTGATTAATTGAAAGATATGTACTTGTACAAGTCCCTTGAATATTCGGCCAAGGGAAAACTAGGGATTAATTGTGTAATTTGCTATTTTGTGTTAAAAGGACTAAATTGCAAAGTGTTGAAAGTATAGGGGCTAAATTGCAAATATGTCAAAATATATGTTTTTGGATTGAATTGAATATGTGAGTTAGTAAATAGCTGAATTTGATTTAATTTAGATAAAGACGATCGAATCTCGGAACTTGATCGGGAAAAACAGAAAATAGACGAGTAAATACGAGATTTCGAGGTAAGTTCGTATAATGAAATTTAATGTGTATATGTTTAATAGGATACGAGTGACATGTCACTAGGGCTACAGGGTGGTTCGAGCTCCTGCATTTGTTGCGGACTCACCACGTGCTCATGAGCTACAGGTTTATCCTTCGGGATTACATGTTCAGCCTACGGGCTTACCGATTATCCTTCGGGATTATATGTTCAGCCTCCGGGCTTACCGTACAGGCTCGAAAGAGCATATATGACGCATTGACGGATTACAGGTTATATGTATATACACTGTGTGTGTATCACCCGAGTATCTTTCGATATTCTTATAGGTTCAACGGGCAATTACCGATACATGTTACATGAAGATTGAATGATATATGTATTACATGTTATATGAGACATAAGAATTACATGGATTATATGGTATAAGTTATATGAAATACATGTACAAGTATTTGAGCAATGATATGATACATGAATGTTGTGGTTGGTACATGAATGAATTTATATGTTACATGAACTAACAAGTGTATACTTGTGAAATAGGCAACTTGAGTATATGAATTGAATTGGCATTGTTGTTGTAATTATCGCATTGATTCGGTAAGGTTTAATTTCTATATTATACGGACTTACTAAGCTTTAAAAGCTTACTCTGTTCATTTCTTTCACTTTTCTTTCACTGTTTTATAGATTTGGAAGCTAGCTCGATAATCGGACGAGTCGGAGATCGCCATCACACTATCTATCAAACTTTGGTACTTTTAAACCTTTTGTAAATGAAATGGTCATGGCATGTATAGGCTAGTACTTTTGTGAACATGATATGTTTTGGTAAATGATCAAGCTATGAAATGTGGCTTGGGTCATATGTGTTTATAATCATGCATTAGAGTTGTTCTTTGGCTATATGTGCTTATGAAAAGATATGTGGTTTTGATGAGACTATGAGCTCACGTAATTGATATGTATATATGTGTGGATAAGTGCATGGAAATGGTCATTTAGGCCTTTGAGTTGGTGTGCTTGATTTGTGAATAAATTGAGATGATTTAGGGTCCATTTTGTGCTTGAAATTGGTATGTTTTAGGTTGGTAGAATGGCATGAAATGTTGTTGGTTAATGGCTAGTAGAAATGACCCATATTGGGTGGCAAATTTGGCTTAAACCGAGCCTATAACGTGCCACATGGCCAGGGAACACGGGCGTGCACTTCGACGTGTGTCCTCTGCACCTTAATGTTTTGGTCAGTTTTGGTACACGGCCTAGACACACGGGCGTGTCTGGTAATTGGATGCCGTGTGAAATTTGGTAGTATAGTCACACGGTCTGCTCTGTTTTGTACACGGGCGTGTCTGGCAGCCGTGTGATATTTGACAGTTTCGACCACGGGGTAAGGGCACGGGCGTGCCTAGGCTGTAGGCGACACACGGCCTAACCCCATGGGCGTGTTGGACGGTCGTGTGAGATAAGTCAGATTCGACCACGGGCTGAAAGGTTTGGGCGTGTCTAGAGGGACACGGCCGTGTGTGAAGAACACGGGCAAGGGACACGGCCGTGTGTCCCTAACTTTGAAATTTTACAAATGATCTCCTTTCTTTTAGCATGTTTCCAATTAGATTTCCAATAGTTATATGCATCCTTTTATGATCAATTGAAGCATGCTCTAATGACAGATGATACGTGATGGTTCTTGATTAAAAAGTTTTAAATTTTTACTATTCCGATAAATGTTACAAGTCTGGTAATGCCCCTTACCTACTCCGGCGACGGTTACGGGATAGGGGTGTTACATTTGGTTAGTATCAGAGCCACGGTTTAGTCAATTCTAGGACTACCGTAGTGAGTATTAGTCTAGCTATACATGCCATGTACATGAAATGTGATAGTGTGATATCTCCTGACATCCTCTGAAAATCTATTTTATATAGTAATGGATCCGAATCGAGCTTTAGCTGATGATGTTGAAAGTATTGTGCTAGCATCTGCTCAAGGGGCTGTGCCTTCTGAATCGGGCCCTGCTGTAGCCAATCAGGAAGAAATTAAACAAGCTTTCTTCCAAATGATGTCTGGTTGGTTTAGTGAGTTTGTGCGAGCAAACCCGGCTGCTCCGCAACCTCCACCCCCTCCCGTCCCACAACTTAACCCTGATAATGTAGAGTTGTGGATCCTCTGAGATTGAATAGACCTCCTGTCGATAAGATACGAAAGTATGGTGCTGAGGAATTTCGAGCTTCAGCAGGTGATGATACTAAGAGGGCTGAATTTTGGCTGGAGAATACGATCAGAGTTTTTAATGAACTGGCTTGTACTCCTGATGAGTGCCTTAGATGTGCTATTTCTTTGCTTCGGGATTTAACATATCAATGGTGGAATACATTGACCTCGGTTGTACCACGAGAACGAGTCGATTGGGATTTCTTCCAGACGGAATTCAGAAAGAAATACATCAGTCAACGATTCATCGATCAGAAAAGAAAAGAGTTTTTAGAGCTGAAACAGGGTCGAATGTCTGTAACTGAATACGAGAGAGAGTTCGTTCGACTCAGATAATATGCTCACGAATGTGTTTCTACCGAAGCAACAATGTGCAAATGGTTCGAAGATAGGCTAAACGAAGAAATTCGACTATTAGTCAGAATACTTGAACTGAGAGAGTTTGTAGTTCTCGTTGATCGGGCCTGTAAGGCCGAAGAGCTTGCTAAAGAAAAGAGAAAAGCTGATTCTGAGTTCAGAGAGGCTCGAAAGAGGTTTGCGGGTAAATCGTATCAATCTGGATCCAAGAGATCAAAAGATTTTCATCCTCGTTCTGCTACTTCTGCGGGCATATCTATCCGAGACAAAAATGTTAAATCTTCCCATTCGAGACCTCAAGCAACCTCGGTAGCTAGTGCTGATAGTGTGAGAACTCTCGGACCTGAATGCAAGTATTGTAATAGGAAACATTTTGGTGAATGCCGATTGAAAAGCGGAGCTTGTTTTCGATGTGGATCGTTAGATCACTACTTACGTGATTGTCCTGAAAGATCTGTAGCTGACAAGGAACAATCGACTAAGACGCATAGTGTTGCATGGAGGGTTGATCGCCTCGGAATACTGGAAATCAAAGTGGAAATCGCAGTGTGGCGAGAGATGCTAATGTGGGATCTGAGATGCGTACTCCTGCGAGAGCTTATGCAATACGTGCAAGCGAGGAAGCCTCATCACCTGATGTTATTACTGGTACTTTTTCTCTCTATAACACTGATGTTGTTGCGTTGATAGATCCTGGATCAACTCATTCATATATCTGTATGAAATTAGTGTTTGAAAAGAATTTGCATGTTGAGTCTACTGAATATGTAGTTAAAGTATCAAATCCGTTAGGAAAGTCTGTGTTAGTTGATAAGATATGTAAGAAATGTCCGTTGATGACTCGGGAATATTATTTTCTGGCTGATCTGATGCTCCTCCCTTTTGACAAATTCGATGTAATACTGGGCATGGACTGGCTATATGCGCATGAGGCTATTGTGAATTGTCGAAGTAAGAGTATAGAATTGAAATGTCAGAATGGTGAGATTCTTCGGATTGAATCAAATGATTCGAATGAATTACCGATAGTGATTTCTGCCATGAAGGCTCAGAAGTATGTCAGAAAAGGCTATGGTGCGTATTTAGCGTATGTGATGAATTCTAGCAAGACAGAATTACAAAATTGAGTCTGTACCAGTTGTTTGTGAGTTTTTCGATATTTTTCCGGAAGAATTACCGGGTTTACCGCCGATTAGAGAAGTTGAATTCGGTATTGAATTGTTACCGGGCACTACTCCGATATCGATTGCTCCATACAGAATGGCACTGACTGAGCTAAAGGAGTTGAAAGCACAGTTACAAGAATTGACGGATAGTGGTTTCGCGAGACTGAGCTTTTCACCTTGGGGTGCTCCCGTATTATTTGTGAAAAAGAAAGATGGAACGATGAGAATGTGTATTGATTACCGACAGTTGAACAAGGTGACAGTGAAGAATAAATACCCTCTTCCGCGGATTGATGATTTATTCGATTAGTTGAAAGGAGCTACTGTATTTTTAAAGATTGATTTGAGATCGGGTTATTACCAGTTGCGAGTTAAAGATTCAGATATACCGAAGACTGCTTTCAGAACACGATACGGACATTATGAGTTTCTGGTCACGCCTTTCGGTTTAACAAATGCTCCGGTAGTGTTTATGGACCTGATGAACCGTATTTTCAGACCGTATTTAGACAAGTTCATTGTAATATTCATTGACGACATTTTGATTTATTCGCGCGATGAGGTAGAGCATACTGAACATTTGAGAACTGTGTTACAAATTCTGAGAGATAAGCAGTTGTTTGCCAAATTCAGCAAATGTGAATTTTGGCTTCGAGAAGTTGGATTTTTGGGTCACATTGTTTCTGCGGAAGGCATCAGAGTAGATCCGAGTAAAATATCTGCTATTATAGACTGGAAACCCCCGAGAAACATATCTGAGATTAGAAGTTTTCTGGGATTAGCGGGATATTACCGAAGATTTGTTAAAGAATTCTCGATGATTGCAGTGCCGTTGACTCGATTGTTACAAAAAGATGTGAAATTCGAGTGGACTGATAAATGTCAGCAGAGTTTCGAATAGTTGAAAGCCCTGTTAACAGAAGCTCCAGTTTTAGTTCAACCCGAATCGGGGAAAGAATTTGTTATATACAGTGATGCATCTATTATTAGACTGGGCTGTGTATTGATGCAAGACGGGAAAGTCATAGCTTATGCCTCCCGACAGTTAAAGCCACATGAGAAGAATTACCCGACGCATGATCTTGAGTTAGCTGCTATAGTATTTGCATTAAAGATTTGGCGGCATTACTTATATGGTGAGAAATGTAGAATTTTTACCGATCATAAAAGTCTGAAGTATCTGATGTCACAGAAAGATTTGAATATGCGACAGCGGAGATGGCTCGAACTACTAAAAGACTATGAATTTGTAATTGATTATCATCCAAGGAAAGCTAATGTTGTAGCTGATGCGCTGAGTCGAAAGTCTCTGTTTACTCTGCGAGCTTTGAATGCTCAAATGACGTTATATGATGATGTATCCGTTTTAGCGGAGCTAAAGGCTAAACCGTTGATTCTGCAGCAAATTTTCGAAGCTCAAAGGACTGATCCCAATCTGCAAGCTAAACGACTTCACTGTGAGTCTAATTTTGATTCTGACTTTTCTATAGGGAATGGTGATTGTTTAATGTTCCGAAATAGAATCTGTATACCGAAAAATAGTGAACTCATTCAGAAAGTTTTGTACGAGGCACATGATAGTCGATTTTCAGTTCATCCGGGTAGCACTAAGATGTATAACGATTTGAAACAGCAATACTGGTGGTCAGGAATGAAACGTGACATATCAGAATTCATATCGAAATGTTTAATCTGTCAACAAGTCAAAGCTGAACATCAGGTACCGTCAGGTTTATTACAGCCTATTATGATTCCGGAATGGAAATGGGATAGAGTCACTATGGATTTTGTATCTGGACTACCTCTGTCTCCGAAGAAGAAAAATGCAATCTGGGTTATCGTTGACAGGTTGACGAAGTCTGCACATTTTATACCGGTACGTACTGATTATTCCTTGGATAAATTAGCGAAACTATATGTATCTGAAATTGTGCGATTACATGGTATACCATTATCCATTGTGTCTAATAGAGATCCGAGGTTTACCTCGAGATTCTGGAAGAAGTTTCAAGAGGCTTTGGGAACGAAATTGAATTTCAGTACAGCATTTCATCCCCAGACCGACGGTCAGTCTGAAGGAGTTATTCAGATTCTGGAAGACATGTTACGGTGTTGTATTCTTGAATTCGAAAGTAATTGGGAGAAATACTTACCTCTGATAGAGTTTGCATACAATAATAGTTTTCAGACGAGTTTAAAGATGGCTCCATATGAAGCTTTATATGGTCGTAAATGTCGAACACCGCTATACTGGACAGAATTGAGTGAGAGAAAGTTACACGGGGTTGATCTAATCCGAGATACAGAGGAAAAAGTGAAAGTGATACGTGACAGTTTGAAAGCAGCTTCAGACAGACAGAAATCATATGCTGATTTGAAACGGAAAGAAATAGAGTTTCGAGTCGGAGACAGAGTATTTCTGAAAGTATCACCGTGGAAGAAAATTCTTCGTTTTGGCAAAAAAAGGGAAGCTAAGTCCTCGTTTTATCGGGCCGTATGAAATTGTGGAACGAATTGGACCTGTAGCTTACGGATTATCGTTACCGTCTGAGCTTGAAAAGATTCACGACGTATTTCACGTTTCAATGCTTCGAAGATACCGATCTGATCCGTCTCATATAATTTCTCCCACTGATGTGGAGATACAGTCTGATTTATCGTACAGTGAAGAACTGATTAAAATTCTGGCTCGAGAAATCAAAAAGTTGAGAAATAAGCGTATAGCACTCGTAAAAGTTCTTTGGTGTAAACACGGAATAGAGGAAGCTACGTGGGAACTTGAGGAAACTATGCAAAAGCAATACCCTAACCTGTTTACCGGTAAGATTTTCGGGGACGAAAATCCCTAAAGGGGGGAGAGTTGTAACAGCCCATTTTATACCCTAGTCGGAACGAGTGGTTTCGGGACCACCTAACCGAGTCAAAATATTATTTTAAATGCTTTAATATGTTTTACTGTATGATAGATATATGGTGTGAAAGTTTCGTATTGAAATTTTACTGTCTGATCGGTTAATTTGATAAAAAGGATTAAATCGCATAAAGCGATAAATTAGAGTTCTATTTTATAAATGGCTTATTTGTGCATGGCTTTATAAAAGGAGGTACTTGCATGGCAATTATGCCATTTTTAATTGGAGTGGTTGGTAATGGACCATTATGTCCATGTTTTATAATGTTTTATAATTATTTTACAAAGGTTAAAAATGTCATTTAGCTTTATTATATGTTTTAATTAATAAAACATGAAAAAAATGGCTTTAATTTTCTTCTCTTCCACCGATTCTTCAAACAAAAATAAGGGTTTAAAGGCTTTGTTTCATTCGGCTACTATTTTGCTAAATTGAGGTATGTTTTGACTTCGGTTTTTTGTGATTTTTACGTTTTTGAGATCGTTGCTTCGTATATTAGCCGACCCGTACCTCAATTTCTGATTTTGATTATGTTTTTGAAAAATACCATTGATGAATCCTTGCTATATTGATAGATTTTGATGAATTATTGTATATTATGTGAGAAAATACAAGAATTTTAAAGTAAATTTTGATGAAAATGAGTTTAAGGATTTAATTGCAAAAAGACAGAATTTTTGAGGTTAAATTTGTGATTAATTGAAAGATATGTACTTGTACAAGTCCCTTGAATATTCGGCCAAGGGAAAACTAGGGATTAATTGTGTAATTTGCTATTTTGTGTTAAAAGGACTAAATTGCAAAGTGTTGAAAGTATAGGGGCTAAATTGCAAATATGTCAAAATATATGTTTTTGGATTGAATTGAATATGTGAGTTAGTAAATAGCTGAATTTGATTTAATTTAGATAAAGACGATCGAATCTCGGAACTTGATCGGGGAAAACAGAAAATAGACGAGTAAATACGAGATTTCGAGGTAAGTTCGTATAATGAAATTTAATGTGTATATGTTTATATTTGTTGTTAATGGAATATATGACATATTAGTTGATTGAATAGCCTATTTGGATGTATACATATGAAATTGAAATGAAATTGTTACAAGTGAAAATTTAATACCGAGCCCCGTTAGAACCGTAGAAGTCGATAGGATACGAGTGACATGTCACTAGGGCTACAGGGTGGTTCGAGCTCCTGCATTTGTTGCGGACTCACCACGTGCTCATGAGCTACAGGTTTATCCTTCGGGATTACATGTTCAGCCTACGGGCTTACCGATTATCCTTCGGGATTATATGTTCAGCCTCCGGGCTTACCGTACAGGCTCGAAAGAGCATATATGACGCATTGACGGATTACAGGTTATATGTATATACACTGTGTGTGTATCACCCGTGTATCTTTTGATATTCTTATAGGTTCAACGGGCAATTACCGATACATGTTACATGAAGATTGAATGATATATGTATTACATGTTATATGAGACATGAGAATTACATGGATTATATGGTATAAGTTATATGAAATACATGTACAAGTATTTGAGCAATGATATGATACATGAATGTTGTGGTTGGTACATGAATGAATTTATATGTTACATGAACTAACAAGTGTATACTTGTGAAATAGGCAACTTGAGTATATGAATTGAATTGGCATTGTTGTTGTAATTATCGCATTGATTCGGTAAGGTTTAATTTCTATATTATACGGACTTACTAAGCTTTAAAAGCTTACTCTGTTCATTTCTTTCACTTTTCTTTCACTGTCTTATAGATTTGGAAGCTAGCTTGATAATCGGACGAGTCGGAGATCGCCATCACACTATCTATCAAACTTTGGTACTTTTAAACCTTTTGTAAATGAAATGGTCATGGCATGTATAGGCTAGTACTTTTGTGAACATGATATGTTTTGGTAAATGATCAAGCTATGAAATGTGGCTTGGGTCATATGTGTTTATAATCATGCATTAGAGTTGTTCTTTGGCCATATGTGCTTATGGAAAGATATGTGGTTTTGATGAGACTATGAGCTCACATAATTGATATGTATATATGTGTGGATAAGTGCATGGAAATGGTCATTTAGGCCTTTGAGTTGGTGTGCTTGATTTGTGAATAAATTGAGACGATTTAGGGTCCATTTTGTGCTTGAAATTGGTATGTTTTAGGTTGGTAGAATGGCATGAAATGTTGTTGGTTAATGGCTAGTAGAAATGACCCATATTGGGTGGCAAATTTGGCTTAAATCAAGCCTATAACGTGCCACACGGCCAGGGAACACGGGTGTGCGCTTCGACCGTGTGTCCCCTGCACCTTAATGTTTTGGTCAGTTTTGGTACACGACCTAGACACACGGGCGTGTCTGGTAATTTGAAGCTGTGTGAAATTTGGCAGTATAGTCACACGGTCTGCTCTGTTTTGTACACGGGCGTGTCTGGCAGCCGTGTGATATTTGACAGTTTCGACCACGGGGTAAGGGCACGGGCGTGCCTAGGCCGTGGGCGACACACGGCCTAACCCCATCGGCGTGTTGGACAGCCGTGTAGGATAAGTCAGATTCAACCACGGGCTGAAAGGTTTGGGCGTGTCTGGAGGGACACGGCCGTGTGTGAAGAACACGGGCAAGGGACACGGCCGTGTGTCCCTAACTTTGAAATTTTGCAAATGATCTCCTTTCTTTTAGCATGTTTCCAATTAGATTTCCAATAGTTATATGCATCCTTTTATGATCAATTGAAGCATGCTCTAATGACAGATGATACGTGATGGTTCTTGATTAAAAAGTTTTAAATTTTTACTGTTCCGATAAATGTTACAAGTCTGGTAATGCCCATTACCTACTCCGGCGACGGTTACGGGATAGGGGTGTTACAGTTCTAGGCTGTGGCCTTTACACGGCTGAGACACACGCCCGTATCTCTGCCCATGTGCTCCATACTGGGCATTCTGTTTCTTAAAAATTTAAGTGCTGGGGACACACGGCCTGTTCGCACGCCCATGGGGCTAACCGTGTGTCACACATGGCCTAGACACACGACCATGTCTCTACCTTTATGGACAATTTATAAACTATTTACCAAGCCAATTGCCACCCTAAAACATAAACATACAAGCACCAATGCATTGGTATAATTCATAGCATTTTTGAGCAACCAACATGTCCACAAATAAGACATCATCGCCTTATTTTCATGACATATATATAACATACTTAACCAATCACATACTCAACAATTCAAAACATGCAAATTACCACATCTATGGAATGCATCATCATGCAATTTTACTTATAATCAATATTAGCCAATATCAAATGGCCTTATACAAATGAATCAAGTATCATCATAGGCCAACATATTTGGCTAAACCAATATGACATATAACAAAAAGACCAAGTCCCTATACATGCCATACTCAAAATGTTAAGACTAGCTATACCCAAATATTCCAATTGATAGTGTGATCGAGTCTCCAATGTCCTTCGATACTCGAGCTAGCTTGGCGATACTATAAGAAAAATGGAAAAGAAATGGGAGTAACCATGAGGCTTAGTAAGTTTGCATGTAAATAATTAACAACATTAATCATGCAATATCATACACATAACATAAATATGACTTGTCACAATGTCATCAAGTATAGTAGATACATATTAAATCATGTCATTCTCATAGTGAATAATAAAACTCATGTTCATGATTTCTTCATTCACTTCTTACTGAGAACTCATCGAGTCATAATCTCAATGTTTAATGTGCTTCGTGTACATACCTGTACCTTTTCAACATGTTCATACCTCGTCATTTCTTTGACATAAACTTTGAGTTACTCGTTGAACCGCTTGGAATACTAAAGGATACCCGAGAAATCTCATACACATAGCAAGATGCCAATGCCATATCCTAGATATGGTCTTACATAGGATCACATGTCGATGCCAATAGCCCAACTATGGTCTTACACAATGTCTCATATCGATGCCAGGTCCCAAACATGGTCTTACACGAAATCTCATATCGATGCCATATCCCAGATATGGTCATACAAGTAATCATATACCGATGCCATATCCTAGATATGGTATTATACGGTATCTCAATAACCCTAATGTCATGACATTTGTATCCTATCTATTCTTAAGATTCAACCGGGATTTCGAGACATCAAAACTTTGTCATAACGTCATCGATTCATCGTTCACCAATTTCAGAAAAAAATGATTATACAATTCATACAATATAAAAGCATTGAATACATAATAATGAAATGTTGCATTATTTACCCACAAACTTACCTCGGTTCAAAATATAGACAATTAATTCAGTTTAGTACAAAAGCTTGTTCTTTTCGCGGTTTAGGTCGGACTCCATTTTTCTTGATCTATAATAGCAAATTTCACTTGCTTAATCATCACATTGTTCAAAACATCCCATAAATCATACTTTGGAAAAATTACAATTTTGCCTCTAAGCTTTCACATATTTACAAATTAGTCCCTAAGCTCGTAAAATGATTTACATTCGATTCTTTATACTTTAATCCTAGCCAAATACATTTCATGCTTATAACAGCCCACATTTTCTTTCAAATCAGATTATCACCACTTATTTTACAACTTTTACAAATAAATCCTTTTTAGGTGTTTTCATGAAAAATCACCTTGTAAAAGATGTTTATCTCACATCAAACTTTCATATTCCTTCACTAAACATCAAAATACATGTATGTCACACATGGGTAAATTTTTTAACATGAAACCTAGCTGAAAATAATGGTAAAAAAAGTTAAATTGAGTTACGAGGACTTCAAAAATGTAAAGAGCATTAAAAACGGGGCTAGGATGCACTTACTATCAAGCTTGAAAAATGAAGAAACCATAGCTATGGCACCCTTATAATTTCGGCACCCACATGAGAAAGATGAGCAAATTTTGACTTGATTTTCCTTTTTTATTAATCTGTTAACCAAATTATCAAAATGCCCTTTTTACTAAACTTTTAAATTTTATCCATGCATGCCTATTTTTGTCCAAAAAATATAAAAATTGGGTAAATTACTATTTAAGGACCTCTAATTAATAATCCAAACCTATTTTATACTTAAAGCTTCTAGAATCTCATATTTTGCAACTTTTGTAATTTAGTCCTAAAAGTAAAATTGGACTCTTATTCACAAAATTTCTTCTTGAAACTTTCACACAATCATGAAAACATGTCATGGACCTTAAAAAAAATCATCAAACAAATATTTGTACTTCAGATTTGTGGTCTCAAAACCACTATTCTGACTAATCCCTAAATTAGGATGTTATAGGTGGTAATGGTATGTGTAGAGGAAAAAGAGCACCGAGCAGAGGTGCTAATTAGACTAAGGTGAGATAGCCTACACTAGTTTATGCTGGTTGACGTCGTGAGGACAGAGACGCCCCTAATTTGATTACGGGTACTGTAACAGCCCGTTTATTGTTAAATCAGAATAGTGGTTTTGAAACCACAAATTCAAGGTTAAAATAATATTTTATTATTAAATTAAGTTTTACAGTATGATAGAATATTTGTGTGAAAATTAAGTTAAGAAATTTCACTGTTTGAATGCTTAATTTGATAAAAAGGACTAAATCGCGTAAAGTGTAAAAGTTATGTTCTATTAGCTAAAAGTGCTGAATGGCTATGAAATTAAATAGTGGAAGTCCTTATGTTGAAATTAGGCCATTATAATGGTTAATGGACATTTATGGACATTGGTGGTGAATTATAAATATTAGTAAAAAGGTTAATATAGTAATTTGTTAAATAAATTATAATTAAAAATAAAATAAACAAAGCCACCATCTATAATATGTCTTCTTCCACTAAAAATTGAATAAAAATTTAGCCAAAGTTGAGTTCTTCATTCGCCCAAGCTTGTGTGTGCAATTGGTGACTGATTTTTGTACCTTTTTAATAATTTCTATGTTTTTGAGATCGTTGCAGCTAGGTCTAGCTAGCCCAGAGACTAATTGGAGAAACTATTAAAGTATTTAAGTTTTACCATTATTGAATATGCATGAGTTTTAGTGTTTGATGGATAAAAATGAAAGTTTAGTGAAAGTTATACAAGTTTTGTGAAGTGATTTTTGGTAAAAATGCAAATTAGGGATTAAATTGAGAAATGTGTAAAATCTATGGTTATAAGTGTGAATAAATAAAAAATATAGGCTACTATGGCAATAAAGAGAATTCAGCTAGCATGGAGTAGGTTGAAATTGTATGAATTTGCATTTTATGGTGATAAGGACTAAATTTCAAAAAAGTTAAAAGTCTAGGGGTAAAAGTGTAATTTACCCAAAATAGGTGTTTTGGGCTAAATTAAATAGAACAAAAATTGAACGTGTTAAATTTGATTATGTATAGATAAAAAAAAGTAAGTATCATAATTGGATCGGGGAAAAGGCAATGTTGCCGAATAGTTGATAATTTTCATCCGAGCTACATCAAGGTAAGTTCATATAAATAGAATTGAGTATTTAAATATGTAATTAATTGAATTGTATGTTTGTGAAGTGAGAAAATAAATGATTTAATCATTGAATGCCTAATAATGGAGTTTGAATAATACCAAGCCCCGTTTGAACCTTAGAAATCCGTAGGATACGAGTGACATATCATTAGGGTTACTGTTTTGGTTGAGATCCAACATGTGTTGCGGACTCACCGCTGCTAGTATGAGCTTACCGATATCTCAGCTCATAAGAGCTTACTGTTTCTCAACTCATTAGAGCTTATTGTTTCTCAGTTCATTAGAGCTCAACATGTGTTGACGGATTACTAATTAGTACACTTTACGTGTACCACCCGTGTATCTATCGATATTCTAAGTGGTTTAACGGGCACAAATCTGTTACGGTTATATGAGATGCTATGAACTAGCATAAAAGTTAAATGAACTACATATAATGGATGTTATATGATGTATTGAAATGTGAAACAAGTGAGATGAGTATATGAAGCTTGAATGATTATTGAATGCATTAATATTGATTTGATAAATGTATGTATGTTACTTGACTAACTAATGGATGAGTTCATGTGATAGGCATTTGAGAATGGGATTGGGATATACTATGTTAGTTTAATTCTATATTATACGAGCTTACTAAGCTTTAAAGCTTACTCTGTTTATTTTTCTATGTTTTATAGTGATTCGGAAGCTCGCTCGATTCGAAAGTTTTCGGAGATCGTATCACACAATCCAGCTGTCATTTGGTACTTTTGAACTTGTGAATTTTGGTTATATGGCAAGTATAGGAGTTGTGTCAATATGTCCTATATGTGTTATTGATGTATTTAGCCAAATGAATTGGCTTGCAAATGGTTAATGTTTTGATTTTCTATATAGCCATGTGATATGGTTCATTTTCGTATGCTAAATGATGTATATATATATGCATTTGGTTAAATTGTAAGAATGAGATAGTATGTTATAAATAGATAAATGATGCATGATTGAAAGTATCCAAATAAGTGAATTACTGAAAGTGAATTCCCATGTGATTGATTAGTTATTGTGGTGCTAGTTTGCATATGAGGTAATCAATTGATATTGCTTGCTTTAGGTTTGAATTTTGGTTGATTAAAGGCCTATTTGGATTATGGTTATTTGCTCTTGGATTGTATAGGTTGGCTCTACAATTGGGTGAGAAATGTGGCTTGTCAACTAGCCTATTTTCGTCTACACGGGCATGTGTCTCAGCTGTGTGTGACACACGGCTAGGTGACACAGTCGTGTGTCCCCTGTAGTATTTTAATGAAAATAAGTCAATGAGTTACACGGGCTGGTCACACTGGCATGTAGTTGGCCATGTGACCCAAGTTAGAGTGTTACATGGGGTAGGACTTAGGCTAAGACACAGCCATGTGATCCCATTTCGAATGTCCGCATGGCTTGTGACACGGTATAGCTTCGGTGACCATCGCTCCTTATCGTATGGCACTAAAAAAGCTTATGGAGTTGAAGTCTCAATTTTAGGAGCTTTCGGATAGTGGATTCATCCGTCCTAGTGTGTCTCCATGGGGGCACTGATTTTACTCGTAAAGAAAAAGGATGGTACCATGAGAATGTGCCCCGACTAACGAGAGTTGAATAAGCTGATTGTAAAGAATAAGTACCCACTTCTAAGGATTGACAACCTGTTAATCAATTTTGTAGGGCTTCGATATTTTCTAAGATAGATCTCTGTTCTGGGTATCATCAGCTTAAGGTTAAGGAAGTTGATGTTCATAAGACGGTTTTTAAGACTCGTTATGAGTGCTACGAGTTCCTAGTCATTTTCTTTAGTTTGACGAATGCTCTAGTTACATTTATGGATTTGATGAATCAGGTTTTCTAGCCATATTTAGATTGGTTTGTCATAGTATTCATCGACAACATTTTGGTATACTCTAAGACCGAATATGACCATGATGACCATCTTAGAGTAGTTCTTTAGAGACTTCGAGAGAAACAACTTTACACTAAGTTGAGCAAGTGTGAATTTTGGTTAAGAGAAGTAACTTTTCTAGGCATGTGGTTTTCACTAAGAGGATCCAAGTTGATCCTAAGAAGATTGAGGCTGAGCTCAAGTGGAAACAACCTAAGAACGATTCTGATATTCACAGCTTTCTGGGTCTTGCACGCTACTACTATAGGTTTGTTGAGGTTTTCTTGTTAATTGCAACTCCTCTGACTAAGCTATTTCGAAAAATGCTCCTTTTGTCTAGACTGGTGAGCAACAATCGAGCTTTAAGAAGCTCAAATCTATTTTGACTCAGGCTCCTATTCTGATATAACCTGAATCTGGTAAGGAGTTTGTAGTATATAATGATGCATCACATGTTGGTTTGGGATGTGTTCTAATGCAAGATGGTAAGGTTATGGCTTATGCGTCCCGACAACTTAAGTTACATGAGGGAAACTATCCGTCGTACAATTTCGAGTTAGCTACTGTGGTTTTTGCCTTAAAGATTTGGAGGCACTATCTGCATGGTGAGAAGTCTATCATCTACAATAATCACAAGAGTCTTAAGTACCTCCTTACTCAAAAATATTTGAACCTTGAGCAGTGTAGATGGATTGAGCTATTCAAGGATTACAACTGCACTATAGAGAATCATCCCGGTAAGGCCAATATGGTGGCCGACGCTCTTTGTCGTAGAGCAATGTCTGATCTAAGGGTGATGTTAACTCACCTAAGTCTATTTGATGATAGGAGTCTGCTAGCCGAGTTGTAAGTTAAGCCGACTTGGATTGATCATATTTGGGATAAGCAGTTAGGTAGAGAGTGGTAGTATGTCTAATTTTGGGCTAAAGAGTAATGGGGTTCTGTGTTATTGAGGATGAGTTTATGTACCAAATGACTTTGATTTGAGATAGTCGATTCTAAGGGAAGCATATAGTAGCTCTTATGCTATGCATCCTAGTGGAAATAAGATGTATCAAGATCTTCATGAACTTATTGGTGGCCAAGTTTGAAACGAGAGGTAACGAATTTTGTTTTTTGTTGTCTGACGTGCCAGCAAGGTAAGGCTAAGCATCAGTTGCCTTTGAGTTTACTCCAACACGTTAAGATTCCCTTATGAAAATAGGAGCATGTGACTGGATTCAGCTCGAACGTCTGACCTAGGAGTTCCTTAAGACTACCTTCCAAGGAAAATATGTGGGAGCCAGTTATGTAGATACTCATAGGAAGGAGTTTCTGAACCTTGCTTAGGGGATCGATCAGTGGCCGAGTATGAGGAAGAGTTTCTAAGACTGAGCCGCTATGCATGAGGTATGGTAGCATTGGAGTATAAGATGTGTGTTTGCTTTAAGGATGGCCTCAGAGATAAATTGAGAGTTATGATAGCTTCCCAGAGGGAGCATGATTTTTTTGCACTAATTTAGAAGGCAAAGATCGCCGAAGGGGTTAAGCACGCTGTGCGCCAAAATCATGATCGAGAGAGGTAGGAACAAGAGGGATTTAGAGCCCTCGAGTTCTGTACAGAGGCCTAAGAAAAAGCTAGATCTAATAAGCCAGTTCGAGCTGGGCCCCCTGTTACTGCTACTGGACTGCAGTCATGTGTAGACTGTGGTAGATGCCATTAGGGCTATTGTCAAACTAAGGGTGGAAATGGTTTATGCTGTAGACAGAGAGTGTTGGACCGAAATGTTGGTCAGGCTGAGGCGAGGCAGCTTACTCTCGTATATGTTACACGTTATCGAGGGGATAGAGATGCTCTAGATGTTATTACGGGTACATTCTTAATTTCTAATGTGCATTACTTTACACTAATAGACATAGGTTCCACACTTTTCTATGTAGCTAGTATTGTGTCTGGAAATTTGGGGATTTTGTGTGAGAATACTTCTAACGAGGTGACTGTATTGAGCCCGTTGAGACAGTCTACACGGGTTAATAAGTTATACAAAGATGTACCGTTAGAGGTTCAATGGGCGATCTTCTTGGCTGATTTAATAGAGCTTCCATTTGGGGATTCGATCTAATTTTGGGGATGGATTGGTTGGTCAAACACTATATCAGCTTAGGCTGTGCGACTAAGAGGGTCATCTTCAGAACTAAGGAGGATAATGAGGTAGTCATGATTGAGGAGTGCTGGAATTATCTATCTAATGTGATCTTTGCACTGGTGGTAGAGAAGTTTGTTCGTAAGGGATGTGGGGCATTCTTGGCCTATGTTATTGTTTTCAATTCTGGGGCTCTACTATCAAAGACATTAGGATTATAAGGGATTTTTCAAACGTCTTTCCTAAAGAGCTACTAGGTTTACCTCTAAATCATGAGGTGGAGTTTGGGATTGAGCTTCTCATTGGTATAGCTCTGATGTCTATTGCTCCCTATCGAATGGCATCTAAGGAACTTACGGAACTTAAGGCTCAGATTTAGGAGTTATTGGATCGCAGGTTCATCCACCCTAGTGTATCACCATGGGGAGTACTTGTACTGTTTGTAAAGAAGAAAGATAGATCCATGCGGATATGAATCAACTATCGATAACTGAATAAGTTGAACATTGAAAACAAGTACCCACTACTGGGGATTAATGCCCTATTTGACCAGTTTCGAGTGGCTTCTATATTCTCTAATATTGACCTTCGATCTAGGTATCATCAATTGAGGGTTAAAGAGACTGACATACATAAGATGGTGTTTAGGACTCGTTATAGCCATTACGAGTTCCTAGTGGTGTCATTTGGACTGACTAATGCACTGGCAGCTTTCATGGACCTGATGAACCGAGTATTTCAGCCCTATTTGGATCTGTTTGTGGTAGTGTTCATCGACGACATACTGGTTTATTCGAGGACTGAGGATGAGCATGATGAGCACCTTCAAGTCGTTCTTCAAAATTTAAGGGAAAAGTAGCTCTATGCTAAGTTTAGCAAGTGTGAGTTCTGGTTACATGAGGTAACATTTCTGGGTTATGTGGTTTCTGCTGAGGGGATTCGAGTCAAACCTCGAAAGATTGAGGCTGTGTTGGAGTGGAAGCAACCTACGAACATGTTTGAGATTCGTAGTTTTTTGGGACTGGTAGGTTATTATCGGTGATTTGTGGAAGGATTCTCAGTGATCGCAACACCCTTAACTAAGCTGCTACATAAAGGCGTATTGTTTGACTGGACTGATGCGCAGTAAGAGAGCTTTGAGAAGCTCAAGAATGTACTGACTGAGGCTCCTGTTCTGATACAGCCTAAACTTGGAAGGGATTTACAGTTTAAAGTGATGCATCACATGTCGGTTTGGAATGTGTGCTGATATAGGATGGTAAGATGGTAGCATATGCATCTCGGTAGCTTAAGTCACACGAGATGAACTATCTGACGCATAATTTAGAGTTGGCTGCTATGATTTTTGCACTGAAAATCTGGAGGCACTACCTGTATGGTAAGAAGTGTATCAACTACATTGATCACAAAAGCCTCAAGTATCTCCTCACTTAAAAGGAGCTAAATCTTAGGTAGCGTAGATGGATCGAGCTGCTTAAGGACTATAACTGCACTATTGAGTACCATCTGGGCAAGGCCAATGTTGTGGCCGATGCACTGAGCCGTAGAGCTACGACTGATTTGAGGGCAATGTTTGCTTGCCTTAGCTTCTTTGATGATGGTAGCTTATTAAATGAGCTTCAGGTTAAACCAACTTGGATTGAAGAGGTAAAGGGTAAGAAGTTAGAGGACGAGTCTTTGGGTCTTTAGTTCTGATAGATTGAGTGTGGTAGCACTACAAACTTTGGATTAAATAGTAATGGGGTACTCTATTTCTGTGGGAGGATCTGTATTCTGAATGATGCTGATCCGAGACAATATATACTAAGAGAGGTGCATAGTAGCCCCTATGCTATGCATCCTGGCAGAAATAAGATGTACCGAGACCTCCGTGAGTTATATTGGTGGCCAAGACTAAAACGAGAGGTTACTAATTTCATGGCTAGATGTTTGACGTGCCAGCAAGTTAAGGCTTAGCATTAGTTGCCTTCGGGTTTGTTGCAGCCGGTTAAGACTCCTTTATGGAAAGAGGAGCGAGTGACTATAGACTTCGTTAGTGGGTTACTTCTAACACCCAATAAGATAGATTTAGTGTGGGTCATTGTGGATTGGTTGACCAAGTCCGCCCACTTCATACCGATTCGTACTAATTATTCTCTGTAGAAGCTAGTAAAGATTTATATTTCTAAGATAGTGAAACTGCATGAAGTACCAGTTTCAATCATCTCTGATAGGGATCCTCGTTTCACGTCACGATTTTAGAAAAAGTTACATGAGGATCTGGGTTCAAGGTTGGACTTCATTACTACGTTCCATCCTCATATTAATGGTCAATCTAAGAGTGTGATTCAGATACTAGAGGATATATTGAGGAGCTGTGTTATTGATTTCCGAAGTAGTTTGGAGGAGTATTTGCCCTTAGCAGTGTTTCCCTATAATAATAGCTTCCAGTCTAGCATTCAGATGGCACCTTACGAGGCTCTGTATGGTCATAAGGGTTGCGCTCCTTTATGTTGAACTGAGTTGGGCAAGTGACATGTTCTGGGTCCTGAGTTGGTTTCTGAGACAGAGGATAATATTAGACTGATTTGGGATCGTTTGAAAGCGGCTTCTGACAAGCAGAAATCTTATGCGGATTTGAAGAGACGAGAGATTGAATATTAGGACTTCATATTTCTTAAAATCTCTCCATGGAAAAAGGTTTTGAGGTTTGGTCGTAAGGGCAAGTTAAGCCCTAGGTTTATTGGGCCTTATCAAATTCTGAAATGAGTGGGACTGGTTACTTATCAATTGGAGCTACCTCTAGAGTTGGATCATATTTATGACGTGTTCCTCGTCTCTATGTTGAGACTTTACCATTTCGATCCTACTCATATTGTCTATGTTGAGAAGATTGAGGTTAGACTAGACTTGACCTTTAAGGAGGAGTCGGTTCAGATTCTAGATCGTGACACAAAGATTCTAAGGAGAAAGTCTATTCCTTTGTTAAAGGTTCTATACCGTAATCATAGCACTGAGGAGCCACGTTGGAGCCCGAGGATGCGATGTGTAAATAGTATCCTCATCTGTTTTGATCAAGTAAATTTCAAGGATGAAATTTTCTTTTAGGGGGTAGAATTGTAACCCCCCAAAAATTTTAATTTTTATTGTTGTGAAAATGAGACAGATATCTTTCTGCTTCAGTGGTTAAGTGTTCTAGGTGTGTGTAAGAGGTCCCAAGTTCAAGCCTTGTTTTGGGAAAATTTTGGTATTTTTATGAATAAGCCCTATCTTTGCTTAGTAGGTTTTTAAGCAAAATTTTGTAAGTAATTAACAGAATGGGCCTGCTAGTCTGGTAGTTAAGTTGTGTGTTGGAGTGTTGAAGATCCTGTGTTCTAGTACCTGCACGAGCGAATGAATTATTTTGCTGCTGGTGTAGTGTAGGAGTTTGAAGGGAAGTAAAATGCTGTAGTGTTTGAGTTTGAGGGGTTGGTGGGAGTGAATTGAGGGATTTCTGATAACAGTTTTGGTCAGTAATATCTTTTGTTCATTTTCTTTTTCTCCCTCTTCCTAAAAACCCAAAGCTTTGACACCATTCTGTGTTATCTTCCTCACCTTCCTGTCAAAAATTTCCTTTTTCCTTCTTTTTTCAATTATTTTGATCCCTAAATCTGCCTTCTTTTGTACAAACGTTTGGTTTCGCTCATACAGTGAGTTATAAGTTGTTGATTCCTGTTTAACATTGTTCTAAGTAAGTGTTTAATGGGTGAGTTGGTTTTTGATACTCTCGTTTAGGTGAAGGACAAGATTCTATTGGAATTCCTGCTTTGTTTGAGTGTTAGGGATTCTCTTTCGTGTCGGTAAGCATTTGAAAGGGTTGTTAGGTTCTAACAATTTTTGTTTGTGGGTTTTCTTTGTTAGAATTCTCAAATGTAGTACTGAATCTGAGCTTTGGTGGTTAATTTCTAGCTTCTTGAGGCATAGGAATACTGACACATCGAAAACGATACAGGTGTGTACCTGAAAACACAGAAAATATGGTTTCAACGAAAGCTAAAAAACCCCACTATCGACGCCTCACAGGCGTATGGTCGCCCGTGTGGTAGGCCATGTGCTAGAACACTTGTGTGTGATTGACGAGGCAAGGCCGTACGTGAAAGACATGGACGTGTGATGGCCAGATAGGCCATGTATGGCACATGGGCTAGACTGAATTGGGTTGTGTGGGCCACATGAGCATGTGGGTCTACACGGGTAGTCCACACAAGCGTGTGGGAATGTGGGTCAGGTCGTGTGGCAAGGCCAAATTAGGCCGTGTGGGCCCACACGGGCAGGCCACATAGACGTGTAAGCCCATATTTCTGAAATGTTTCCTAAGGTTGCATGGGTCGCCCAAGTCAACTATGAACCTACTGTAGGGTCGGTAAGCACTACTTAGACCCTTAAATATGTGAACTGATTGTATGATTTATGTACTGAGCATGTTATTATTTTGCATGTATGCTGATCTAAATATATATGTACTGATAACCATGTGATAGCATGTCATTTATTGTATGATTGCACTACATTGGGTTGGGATGATGATATTCGGAAGAAGTGTACTGAAAGGCTTTCAGCCTATTAACTGGCAGCTCCATTGCAATATATACTAAGAGGCTCTTGAGCCTATTTGACTGGTAGCTCAACTGCATTATACTGATATGTGCAGCATTCGGTACTAATTGGAGTGTAGGGATGGGTGGGTGTTTTAAACCCACAGTAAGTGTAGGATGGACGAAGATAGTGTATTAGAGGCTAGCAAGTACGATTCTATTTTCTGAGCACTGCATACATGAATGTTATTGTGATGGGCTAAAGCCCTAATGCATATATGATACTGTTACTGAAATTGCTATGGCCCAAACTGCTATTGATACTAAAATGGGCTTAGGCCCAGACTGTGTTTGACTGTTTACTGTGATTTACTACTTGGTTGTTTTCTATGGGGATTACACATTGAGTTTACGTAAACTCACCTCTTCTATCTTATCTATACAGGTAATCCCCAAACTTAGACAGATCGGTGCGACGAATGACTCAACAGTGACCACGGTTCTTAGCACTTTTTAGTATGAATTACGAGTTATGAGTATATTTTTATTATTAGTTAATTGCGATGTAAGTTGGGACTTTGCAGACCTTTTTCTTAAATTGTGGGTTTTATTAGTTTTATGTATTTATAATTGTGCTAATTAACAAACAAACGGATTTTACTAAAATAAAGGGGCTTTTCTAAAATGTTCAGATTTACTTAATTACCTCGATTTTCTTAAAATAAATGATTTCGAAAGCTTCCGCTACGAATTACGTTTTCACAAATCGACATAACTGGCAAATGGTTTTGGGTGATATTCAATGTTAGCTAAAGTAGACAAATCGGAAATGTTTGACATGACGACTTAGTTTTCAAACACCGTATCATGTAACATCGCCAGATCCGGCCATAACGTCCAGGCCGGGTTTGGATTGTTACAGTTAATCTAAGAGGGTGATTCTGATACTAGAGGATATGCTTCAGAGTTGTGTGATTGATTTCCGGGGTAGCTGGAGGATTTTCTGCCATTGGACAAATTCGTCTACAATAATAATTTTCAGTCCAGTATTTAGATAGCACCTTACAAGACTCTATATGGTTGCAGGTGTCGTACTCTGTTATGTTGGACTGAGTTGGATGAACGTCGAGTTCTAGGTCCTGAGTTGGTTTCCGAGACTGAAAATAAAGTGAGATTGATTTGGGATCATCTTAAAGCAGCTTCTAATAGACAGAAGTCCTGTACAAATTTGAAAAGAAGGGATACTTAGTACTCTGTGGGCGATTTTGTATTCCTTAAGGTGTCTCCATAGAATAAGGTTCTGCAGTTTGGACATAAAGGCACGCTGAACCCTAGGTTCATTAGGTCATATTGAATTCTGAAGCATTTAGGACTAGTTGCTTATCAGTTGGAGTTACCTCTAGAGTTAGACCGTATCCATGACATATTTCATGTTTCTATGTAGAGACGGTATCAGTCTGACCCATCTCATATTGTTCCTGTTGAGAAGATCAATATTAGACCAGATTTGACATTTGAGGAGGAGCGGGTTCAAATTCTGGACCAAGACGTTAAGGTCTTAAGGTGGAAATCTATTCCGTTGGTTAAAGTTCTATGATGGATTTATGATTGTGTTAATTATGCATCAGAATAAAACCAAGTGTGTAACAAAGATATGAGAAAATGACAATCAGCAAAAGCCGAAAATCTAGCCTATCGACGCCACACGGGCGTGTGTCCTGCCATGTGATAGGCCATGTGCGACACATGACTGTGTGACAAGTGTGTATGTGTTTGTGTATGTGTGTGTGTGTGTGACCGTGTGGGTCATACGACCTAGGCTAAATTGGGCAAGTGGGCCCACACGACAAGTCACATGGGCGTGTGGGCACATAGGGAGGGCCAAATTGGGCGTGTGAGCCTAAATTTCAGAATTTTTCCTTAGGGTTGTACACATTGTTCAAATTGACTATGGACCTTCCGTGGGGTCATTATGGGCTTAGACAAGCCTTAAAGCACGAGGGTTGATAAACTGTACGTATGGCATCTAGCATAAGCAGTACCTAAATGCATATAATGTAATATAAAATGTGTAATCTGCTATGTATATGCATGCCTATTATCTATTAGACGAGTATTTTGATATAATAATTCTAGTATCTAGTATCCGATAATTATGTTTTATCTAATTTTATGTGGTATTTGAATGTGTGGCGGGATATGTAATATGTGGAGGAAGTATTCTGTGAGGCGATATATTGCCAATATACTTGTAGCACAGCTGCGATTATTCTAATAAGTGTCGTATGGACACTATGTAGTGTGTTGGGCTGGATGAGTGTTTTATACCCCATGTGGTGATGGGATGGTCAGAGTTGATGTGTAGAGGATAGGGGTAGGACTATGCGTATCTATATCCATATGACTCTGTTTAAAATCTAATTTTGAAAACGATTTATGTTTGTATCTATTCTGTTATGCGGTAAAATCTAAATTTATGTTTTCGTTGAGTTATGCACAGAGTTTTCTTAAAAACTCACTCTCTATTTATCTATTCTATTCAGGTAATCCTCAGACCTAGCAGGTCGGTGCGATGGAGGCTCAATGGTGACCGAACATCCATAAACTTTATTTTCATAAAAAGTTTATTTAAATTTTTTTGTTTATTTTGAGAGTTTTGTAATTTTAGAACTATTTAGATTGTTTTTGGTTTTAATTCTGGATTTGTTTTTTTTTTAATTTTCCAACAGCGTTCGACAAAATGGTTTACAAAAACAATTGTTTTATACGATCAAACATTTTTGAGAAAATAAACTTAGTTTTAAAAAATATAATGACTTTTAAACTTCCGCTACAAATTATTGTTTTGTCCGAACGAGTGAACTATTGGTAGTTTTATTAATGAGCATAATAACATGTTTTTAAATAAGTATACTCTTCTAATAACAAAGTATATGAGGTTTAACATGATAAGGTTTGATTCTTAACCCTTCTTCGTAACATTCCAAAATCAACTATAATGTTTAGACCGGGTTTAGGGTGTTACACTTGGTGTCGAGGTGTGTTATCAGTTGGATTGGCTTGTTTGAGTGTTTGACGTGTTTCGGATGGATAATTGTGTACTCATATCCATATATTGTTCATCAGGCAATGTTTCTTGTGTTAAATGTCTTGTTGTGAAATTCGTTGGATGATTATTCATGAATTTCTTGATAGCATTGTGGCTTGTTAACGAATGATCTCGTATGGGTATCTCGTACTCGTTTGTATATATACTCACCTGTTATGGATTTTGGTTGATAGGAAATTCTAACTTTTTAGTATTGTTATGTTTAATTCGGTAAGCTTTATCGTTACTAAACTCTATAGAAGCTTACTCGTGTTATTTATAGATAACAGTTTGTGAAGTCAGGCGATCGGATCAACTTGAAGATCACATTATCTAGATATATTTTGGAAGACTTTGATATGTTTATTTTGGGTTATATGACATGTAGTAGGTTTTTTTGTATATGTTTAGATACTTATTACAAATGTTATGTTTTAAACTTAGTATAAGCTTACTTGTGTAGGTGCCTTTAATCTCGGTGTGAATATGTTCATATAAAGTTGTTTTGGTCATGTGATATAAACCTTATTTAAGTGTTTGAATCATGGTACGAATGAATGTGAATGATGAAGAAGAAATGATAAGTTTAGCATGAGTTTTATATATGAACTCATGAATTTGAATGCAAATTAGTTGTTGTGTCATGTGAGTTGAGGTTGATAATTGAATTTGGGTGTCTGATATGCGTGATATGAAGTAATAAAATTTATAAACTATGAACGTACCCAAAACTAACTATTATCACGATTTAAGGCAATCGCACTTATCGAACAGTAGTATAGCTTAGTATCAAGACCGAGATATCATACCTAAGGGAACCAAAAGTACTAGTACTAACTTTCTTTCTATTATTTAACCTAAAAATAAAAGGGGATTTTATGAAACTAAACTAATTCTAAAACTAAACCAAGAATGCACAAAAAAGTAAATTGGGGAAAAACTCTCAGGAAAACTAAATGATTTGGACAATACTCAAGGGAGAATCCACCTAGACTTCACTTGTTATCAACTCTTGAACTAGATGATTTATTCACTTGACTTGATCCGTAGAAATCCCTAGCTTATGTTAATATCTCTCTCGAGACTAAAAACAACTAAACCTAGGTTGATTAATTGAAATCTCTTTCTAATTAAAACCCCTAGAATCGCATTAACTCGATCTATGGATTCTCTTATTAGGTTTGACCCTAATCCGGCAGATTTTCATCGTCCTATCTCTAGGATTGCGATCAACTCTGCTTAATTGTGTTGGATCTACTCCTATGCAGGGACTTTTTCTCCTCTACATAAGCACATACGACTTAAATCAATATCCCAGAAATATCAATCTAAGAATTAAAAACACAATTAAGAACAAATCAAATATTTATCATATAATTCAAGAGAAAATAATAACAAGATCTGTCTTAGGTTTCATCCCTCTCAAGTATTTGGGGGATTTAGTTCATGATTATAAAAGAAAACATCTCAGAAGAATAAAGATAACAAAACATAAAGAACCCAAAAACCCCTGTAGGAATTTGAAGGGAGATCTTCAGTCTTGAGGAAGAATTCAGCTTCTGGGATGAATCAATCGGCCTCCCTTGGAGTAATTCCTTGCTTCTACTCTCTGTGTTGGCAGAAATAAGGCACTCTTTTGTGGGAGAAAAAGTACCTCTTTTGAGGGGAGAAAAGTATCTCTTTGGAGCTGCCTCTTAGGGTCCTTATATAGAGCTTTGGTGTGTCTTTCTTTGCCCAAGTAGCCTTTTCTGAGTGAAATTTAACTTCCTCACAACAGGGACACGCCCGTGTGCCACGCTCGTGTGGATCGGGGCCCAGGCCGTGGTCGGGCCTATTGATGGTGGCACGGCCGTGTGGTCTGGCCTGCTTGTCGGGGTTGGGCCGTGTGGGCTCAAGGTGGCACGGCTATGTGGTGAATCTCCGGGTCGTGTTGATTACTGAATTGGGCCTAATTTGCCCATTTTTGGCCCGTTTCTTGCTCTTTTCTCTTCTTTAAGCTCACCTGGGCATAGAACATGAAATAGAAGGATTAAGAGCACCAATTTTCACAAATACAATGATAATTCATCCAGAAATTAGGCTAAGCATGAGGTAAAAACATGTATAATTTATCATTTATCAAATACCCCCATACTTAAGCCTTTGCTTGTCCTTAAGCAAAATCTCAACTCACAATTAAGAATCATTCTTCTCAACTCACAATCTTTATCAATAACGTTTCAAACTAATTCACAAGTAGTCATACAATGAAAATTCAATCAGAAGAACATTAAGGATTCAATCACTCTAAGTTGAGAATTTTATCACAGAAACATAGGTTTTCTCCCTTCTCCTAAGTAATTATTTCTCGATCAAAATCAACAAAAATTGACATCCTCGCTAAAGATTCACTCTATCCACTCAAAGTGTTTAGGGTTCAAGAATTAAGCACTCTCTAGTCAACCTGAAAAGTTATTACCATAGGCTTGCAAGAAAATCAAATCTCCACCACTATGGATTGTTATGACACATTGATCAAAAGGTCTTTCAATGGTTGTAATGGGGCTTTGGTTAGGGGTGTTGTCACAAGCTAAAAAAGGGGGTTAGAATCGAGATTGAATTGAAAAATCATCTAGCTAGAAAAATCTCTATCACTGGAACATATTCCTCGAGCTAAGCCTTATGATGACATCGTTCTGCGTTTGATAGCTTATAATAGAAATATGCAAAAATATTAAACTATAACTAAGATATGAATTACAACTGAATTAATTGCATATACACATTTTTTAAGGACAAATCAAATATTACAATAATTTGAATATTTACAAACTTTACAAACTGGAAAAGAGAATAAAGCTAGATAATAATTTCAACTCAGATCTCGACAAAAATAAGGATCAATATAATTAAATGGAATTCAACAAAAACGGGTTATAGGTTAATATTAGGGGTAAGTCAAAGAATGGGTTGTTAGGCTCAATGGGGTTTACTAGGGGTCAATTTATGGAGGTAGGCTTTTATGGAGTAAGTGGGTTGAATCCTAGGTGCCTTTATAATCTCAGTGTATCAAATCGATGATGTGGTCTTGACATGTATAATTGAAGCAAATTCTAGAATAACAAATCAGTATTGACTTACTCAAATCAACAATAAAAGTGAGCATGAAAGAATGTATGCTCAAAAGGCTTAACAATCTCACCAGAATTATGGCTTTTGAAGTCAATCCTGCATATTTCAAATCTCAAGATAACACTTAAAATTAGGGAAAATAACCTATGAAAAAAATTTAAATTCTCAAAAATTTCAACTTACCATGCTTGATTCCCTAGTGTTTTAAAGTTTGAATAGTCAAGGCATAAGCACCTATGTCTTAATTCTCAACATATCGATAAAAATCATAAATCAATCAGAATTAATTCCTAATAGGAGATTGAAGATAATACAAAGAGTGAAAGTGAGAATTCGAAAATTTTAAGAACAATGCAAAAAGTTAGTTTTAAAAATTTTTAGGGATTTCAAAGAAAATGTAATGATTGAAAGTAAGTTCCCCCCCACACTTAAGATGTACATTGCCCTCAATGTACAAAGATACATTAGTAGCAATAGAAGCATAAGATCATAAGATAGGGAAACGCGTGAAACTCCCTGAATTGGATGAATTTATGAGGTGGTGGTGCCTATAGAGTGTCTGGGACAAAGGAAGGTGCAGAAGTGGATACTCCGGTGGTAGTAGCGTTCGTTTGTCCACAGCTTTCATGTTGTGAGTGTAGGCTTTAGCGGTGTCAACTGTGTGAGGTTGAAGCAAGGTTCCCTGTAGATTTTTGATTTGAGCTGTAGAGCTCCTTTGAAACTGCGAAAGCACTTATCATTTTTAGGGAATTTGGATTAACAGAATATGTTTGTTAGGGGATAGCCGATATGAAATAATAAAAATAAATGAATAAAATAAAGTAAGTTTTAAAAATACTAAAATTCAAATAATGAAAAAGATAAGATGAAATAAAATAAAAGAAAAAATAAAAAGGAAAATAAAAGATAAGATAAGAGGATTCGAAAGTCCTAATCCTCAGATGGTTCGTGCCATGGCGGTGGTGCGGAGATGTGGAGGTGCTGGCATATCTGCTGTAGAGTAGCGTCGATATGATCTAGGCGTTAGAAGCACTGCTGCTCGAATCGTGAAAGGCGCTTAGATATGTCAGCGTGTGAAGTTACCACATGAACTGGGCGGTGAGAAGGTGGTGGCTCAGCTGGGGCCTCCTCCGGTAGTGGTGGGACATCATCAATAATGTCCTCAGGATCCTCGATCTCTCGGAGTAGACGATACTATGGAGGGTTGGTCCCAGGTCTGTGCTGGATCATCCTCATGTGGAGCATAGTCCGGATGCCCTAAGGGGACATCTGGTCGATCAGTGTCTATGAAGATATCTGAGCCGTGGTGTTAAGTAGCCCGAAGTGGTGGGCCAACCGTGTGATGTACGGCCCTATAGATATAACGCCCCTACGATACCTTTCAGTCTGGTGCTGGATGACATGGGCGATGAAAAAGGCGAGGTCGATGGTATGCGCGTTTGCCATCCTCCATAAGAAGTAGGCATCGTGAGTGTTGATGACGCCAGTACTCTCGCGTCTGCCCGTCAAGGATGGGGAGAGGGCGGTCGCTTTGGAGCGACTAGGGTCATATGTGGTCAATACAGGGTCTAGGGCCTCCCAACACCTAGCTGGTGATCAATGGATGTGGCAGTGGAGTGTGGGGAAGTCTTCGTCAGCTATGAACTCATCCGTGCAGAGCCCTAGTGCAATACCAAATTCAGGAACGCTCAACTGGCGCACCAATCCACCGAGGCGAAATTGAATGGTGCCTGGGTCATCGTGGTTTGTCATTACTACCTGTAGATGAAAAGTAGAGCAGAACTCTAATGTTAGCTCAAGGTAGGTGGGCTCGATGATGTTAAAGAATTGCTCCCACAGGTCAGTGGACAGTAGGGCCTGAACAGCATCAGTAGGTTGGACTTGCTCTAGGGCAACCCAGTCAATGCATTGTCCAGCTCCTAGTGGTCGTGCTTGTAGGATCTGAAATAACTCCTCTTGGGAGTTCTGTGGGAATTGAATGAATGGATGGCGAGTTTCAGCTGTAGGTTTGGAGGCTGAACCACCGGGCCCCTTTCGTTTTTTTGAAACAGGGACGGCAGCTTTCTTTCCACGCTACGAAGACATAATTCCTAAAAACAAAACAGAAAACGACATGCATTAGTCCTAAAAATTGAAATTAAAAAAAATACTATGAATATCATTAAGTTCTTATGCTTAAACCATAATTTAAACAAAACAAAACAAAACACATTGAAAAAGTATTGAGATGTTGATTCACTAACCTAAGTAATATATTCTACTTATCCTAAACATGATATCAAATTCTAGAAGCATAGGTATCAATTTATACGAAGTGTTAACTACTCTAGATAAGTACAAGTGGCAACCTAATTAGAGTCTAAATGGCATCATGAAATTTTCTATAATATTTTAGATTGTTCGTGCTAAATCAATGGATTTCATGCCCTAAAAATAATGCAAAAACTAAATAAAACAGTTTTTTAATAGGAACATTGATATAAACATTAGGAAGTAAGTGGAAAATAAGAAAAAGAAATCCAATAAATGTCAAATAGGGCGGAGCACAGTCGTGGTACGCCGGCACGGTCGTGAAGATGCTTTATGAGGCTGTCAGCGGCGCAAGGAAGGCTTGGTGTGGGTTTTGGGTGGAAGGATTTAGGGTTTAAAATGGAGAAGAAGATGAATAGTGCCTTGTTTATATAGGTTTTTGGGTCACACGGGCATGTCACACACCCGTGTGGCTCGGGTTTTGCCAGTGTGGTTCTAAAATAGGGGATTTTGGCTCGCCTGGTTTGAGGCACACACCCGTGTACCTAGGGCGTGTTGAGGCACACGGCCGTGTCACACGGCCGTCTCCTTCGATGTTCACTTCTCCCACGGCCATGTAGGGGGTCACACGTCTGTGTCTGATTTGACAGTGTCGACCACGGCTTGAGGGCATGGGCATGTCGCACGCCCGTGTTTGAATTGGCAGTGTTGGCCATAGCCACATCGCACGACCGTGGCAATTTGTTGCAGCCTGTGTCTTTGAAAAAATTTTACCCTGCTTTTACACGGCCAAATTACATGGTCGTGTCTCTGCACATAGTGTCCACACGGCCTTAGGCACGCCCGTGGGCATGGCCGTGTGGCTCAAAATCCTATGTTCACAAGGGTTAGTCGATATAAAGGCTAAAAAAATAAAAAGAGTTACTAAGTTAGTGCTCGGGTTACCTTCCGAGAAGTAATTATTTAGAGTCTAAGCTCGACTCTGCCTGTATGTATCATGACGAGAGTTCGTGGAGCTGAAGCTCCTCCCTATTATCTTTGAAATTCTCACCTGTATAATGTTTAAGCCGATAGCCGTTTACCTTAAAAGTGTCGTGGTTTGGATGAATTACCTCGACTGTGCCGTATGGAAAGACAGTTTGAACAGTGAATTGACCTAACCTTCTTGATTTGAGTTTTCTAGGGAATAGTTTAAGCCTTGATTTGTAAAGTAAGACAAGATCACTAGTTTGGAACTGCTTAGGTTGCCTCAACCGATTGTCGTGGTGTCGCTTTGTGGCTTCCTTATATAATCATGAGTTTTCGTAGGCATTGCAGCGCCATTCATCCAGCTCATTTAGTTGCATTAGACGTTTCTCACCTGCAAGCTTAAAATCAAGATTTAAAAATTTAATAGCCTAAAATGCTTTATGTTCGAGTTCAAATGGCAGATGACAACTTTTCTCGTAGACAAGTCTATAAGGAGATGTTCCTATGGGTGTTTTGAATACAGTTCTATAAGCCCATAAAGCATCATCTACTTTTCTTGACCAATCTCTCCTATTTGCTTCTACTGTTTTCTCTAGAATGCGTTTTAGTTCTCTATTTATCACTTCAACTTGACCATTGGTTTGTGGGTGATAGGGAGTAGCTATTCCATGGCGCACTCTATATCTTTTTAAAACTTTATCAAATTGGGAATTGCAAAAATGAGTACCCCTATCACTAATAATTATCCTAGGTGTTCCGAATCAAGAGAAAAGCTTTTTAAGGGAACGTACTACCATTCTTGCATCATTAGTAGGTAAGGCCTGGGCTTCCACCCATTTTGACATGTAATCTACTGCTACTAGTATGTACTTATTCCCAAACGAAGTAGGGAATGGACCCATAAAATCGACACCCCATACATCAAATATTTCACATGAGGGTATATAGTTTTGAGGCATTTCATTGTGCTGAGAGATGTTACCTGTTCTCTGGCATTTATCACAAGAGGTCACATACCTATTGGCATCTTTGAAAAGGGTAGGTTAATATTAGGGATCAAAATAATTGAATGGAATTCAACAAAAAACGGGTTATAGGTTAATATTAGAGGTAAGTCAAAGAATGGGTTGTTAGGCTCAATGGGGTTCACTAGGGTTCAATTTATGGAGGTAGCCTTTTATGGAGTATGTGGATTAAATCCTATGTGCCTTTATCATCTCAGTGTATCAAATCAATGATGTGGTCTCGACATGTATAATCGAAGCAAGTTCTAGAATAACAAATCAGTATTGACTCGCTCAAAGCAACAATAAAAGTGAGCACGAAAGGACGTATGCTCAAAAGGCTCAAACATCTCACCAGGATTATGGCTTTTGATGTCAATCCTGCGAATTTCAAATCTCAAGATAATACTTAAAATTAGGGAAAATAACCTAGAAAAAATTTAAATTCTCAAATATTTCAACTTATCATGCTTGATTCCCTAATGTCTTAAAGTTTGAATAATCAAAGCATAAATACCTAAGTCTTAATTCTCAACATATTAATAAAAATCATAAATCAATCAGAATTCATTCCTAATAGGAGATTGAGATTAATGCAGAGAATTTGAAATTGAGAGCAATTTTCAGGGATTTCAAAGATAATATAAAGAATGAAAGTGAGTCCTCCCCCACACTTAAGATGTTCATTGCCCTCAATGTACAAAGATAACATTAATAGCAATAGAAGCACAAGATCATAAGTTAAGGAGAGAAGTAAAACTCTCTGAATATTGGATGGAACCCTTGAATTGTGAAAGCTGTCTTGGAGGAAGGAATACCTAAAGTTCATGATTTTGGGTGACTGGAGAAATTAATCATAACTATGTAAAGTTCAAGTATCCCACGGCCATGTAAGGGATCACACGCCCGTGTCTGAATTGACAGGTTCGACCACGGTCTTGGGCCACGGGCGTGTTGGACGCCCGTGTTGTATTAACAGGTTTGGCCACGGCTATATCGCATAGTCGTGGTAAGTTATCAAAGCCCGTGTGTTAGGGACATCTTACGCTGCTCATACACGACCATATCGCACAGCCGTGTCTTTGCTTATGGTGCCCACACAGCCTGAGGCATGCGTGGGCATGGCCGTGTGGCTCGAAAAACCTGCATTCAAAGGGTTAGTTGATGTATTAAAAAGGCTAAATAAAATAATTTACTAAGTCAATGCTCGGGTTGCCTACCGAGAAGTGCTTATTTATAGTCTAAGCTTGACTTTGCTCGAGCTTGTACGTTCACGGTGGTTTGAAGAGTTAGAACTCTTTTAACCTGTTTTCAGTTTCATTGTCAAAATAAAGTTTAAGTTGGGTTTGATTTACCTTAAAAGTACCGAGTGACTCATGATTTATCTTGACTGTACCATAGGGAAAGATTTTCATTATCGTGAAGTAGGGTATGTCACTTGTATGTTCTTTTGAATTCAAGATTTGAGGATCATCTTCCCCTAATATTACCTTATCTCCTACCTTGATTTGATTCGTTTTCACCTGAGGGTCGTCTTGGTGATGCTTTGGGTTGGTATGGCATACTTTGGGCTTTTCATGATAGTTCAGCCATTCATCTAGTTCCTCGATCTGAAGCATTCGCTTTTCAGGTGCATCGCCCTTGGATGAACTTGTCTATGATTGGGTTACCTTTATGTGGAGTGTATCTGGATCTTTTAGTTTGGTTGGCAGTTTATTTTGGAGAATAGCTAAGCATTCCTTGTTGAGTTCCACTGTAGACAGTTCTTCCAACTTCCTTTTATTTGTGAGAAGTTCCTCTAAAAATTTTGCGTACTTCGGCATCTACGAAATTGCTTCAACAAACAGTAAGTTGATGTGTAATTTCTTTAAAAGTTTAAGAAACTTACTAAATTGCTCATCTGTGCGGTCTTTCTTTAGCGCGTTTGGGTATGGGATACGAGATTTATATTCCTTGATGACTGGCTCGTTATTACTTACCTCGACCTTGCCTTTACTCACCTTATTCTCCTTATATGGTTCTGGTTTGGTTTTGGTTAATCCTTCCTCATCTATTGTATTCATGGAATTGAGTTGCTCCTTAGGGTTAATCTCAGTGTTGCTTGGTAACCCATTTTGCGGTCTTTCAGAAATTAACTTGGCGAGCTGGCCTATTTGTGTTTCGAGTCCTTGAATGGATGCTTGCTGGTTCTTTAGTGCCGTTTCAGTGTTTTAAAAACGGGTTTCTGACACGGTAATAAATTTTGTGAGCATCTCTTCAAGGTTCAGCTTTTTCTCTTGTTGGAATGGTGGCTGTTGCAATCCCGGAAGAGGTGGTTGTCTTTGATTTCCTTGTCCACCCCATGAAAAATTGGGGTGGTTCCGCCAACCTACATTGTAAGTATTACTGTAACGGTTATTCTGAGGTCTAAAATTGTTACCTATATAGTTGGCTTGCTCGGTTTCCATGCCATGTCCATGGAAGGAGTAATCTGGATTGTACATGTTTCCCTAGATTGCGTCACACAGCATCACTGGGTGTGCCTGGATAAAACCAATAAAACCATCAATCTTTTTATTTAAAAGTTCTACCTGATTAGAAACCATAGTTACGGCATCAATATTAAAAACTCCTGTAGCTTTTGTCGGCTTTGTCCTCATGACTTGCCACTGATAGTTATTTAGTGACATTTCTTCTATAAACTCGTAGGCTGCTTCGGGTGTTTTGTTGTTGATTGTTCCTCCGGCGGCTGCATCGATCATTTGCCTTGTCGAGGGATTGAAACCGTTGTGAAAGGTTTGAACTTGTAACCATAAAGGTAACCCATGGTGAGGGCACCTTCTCAAGAGATCTTTGTATCTCTCCCAAGCATCGTAAAGCGTCTCTAAATCCATCTAAACAAAAGAAGAAATATCATTCCGCAATTTAGCTATTTTGGCTAGAGGAAAATACTTAAGTACAAATTTTTCAGTCATTTGTTCCCATGTAGTGATAGACCCTCGTGGTAAAGAATTTAACCACTGTTTAGCTTTGTTTCTCAAGGAGAATGGGAATAGCCTAAGACGAATGGCATCATCAGAAACGCCATTTATTTTGAATGTATCGTAAAATTCTAAAAAGTTGGCTAGATGCGAGTTAGAATCCTCATCTTGCAATCCATCAAACTGAACAAATTGCTGTATCATTTGAATAGTGTTAGGTTTCAGTTCAAAATTATTTGCAGCAATAGTAGGCCTCACAATGCTAGATTCAGTGCTTGCTAAATTAGGTCTAGCATAACCATACATAGTATGTGGAGCAGGATTTTGCTCAACAGGATTTGCAGCTACTACAGGAGGTAGCTGATTATCCTGATTTGCTTCCATCTCTTCAGTAGGTTTAAGTTTTTCTTCTTGTCCTTTATTTGGATATTGCAAGCTTCTTCTTATCTATCGGCGAGTTCGCCAAACTGTCGCTTCTAAATCGTCGTCAAAAAGTTGTGGTCCTCCCGGGTTTCTTGTAGTCATAAACTAGAGATACCTAGAATGGGAAAAACAAATTAAAACAAATAAATAAACAAATAAAAATTAAAATTAAAAATTTATATAAATATAAATAGTAATGGCTAAAGTAATAAAAATCGAGTATTCCTAATACCTTAGTTCCCCGGCAACGACGCCAAAAACTTGATATGTGTTATATGAAGTAATAAAATTTATAATAATGATCGCACCAAAAACTAACTATTATCACGACTTTAAAGCAAGCGCACCTATCGAACAGTAGTATAGCTTAGTGGCAAGACCGAGATACCATACCCAAGGGAACCAAAAGTACTAGTACTAACTTTCTTTCTATTATTTAACCTAAAAATAAAAGGGGATTTTATGAAACTAAACTAATTCTAAACTAAGAATGCACAAAAAGTAAATTGGGGAAAAACTCTTAGGAAAACTGAATGATTTGGACAATACTCAAGGGAGAATCCACGTAGACTTCACTTGTTATCAACTCTTGAACTAGACGATTTATTCACTTGACTTGATCCGTAGAAATCCCTAATTCATGTTAATACCTCCGTCGAGGATAAGAACAACTAATCCTAGGTTGATTAACTGAAATCTCTTTCTAGTTAAAACCCCTAGTCTTGCGTTAACTCGATCTATGGATCCCCTTATTAGGTTTGACTCTAATCCGGCAGATTTATGTCGCCCTATGTCTAGGGTTGCATGCAACTCCGCTTAATTGTGTTGGATCTACTCCTATGCAGGGACTTTTACTCCTCTACATAAGCACATTCGACTTAAATCAATATCCCGAAAATATCAATTTAAGAGTTAAAAACACAATTAAGAACAAATCAAATATTTATCATATAATTCAAGAGAAAATAATAACAAGATCTGTCTTAGGTTTCATCCACCTCAAGCATTTGGGGGATTTAGTTCATGATTATAAAAGAAAACATCTCAGAAGAATAATGATAACAAAACATAAAGAACCCGAAAACCCCTGTAGGAATTTGAAGGGAGATCTTTAGTCTTGAAGGAGAATTCAGCTTCTGAGATGGATCAATCGGCTTCCCTTCGAGTAATTCCCTGCCTTTCACTCCCCGTCTTAGCGGGAAAATAATGTGTCCTTTGAAGTTGCCTCCTAGGGTCTTTATATAGAGTTTAGAATGGCTTTCTTAGCCCCTAAGCAACATTTTTCGAGTGAAATTAAACTTCCTCACGACAGGGACACGCCCATGTGGATCGAAGCCCAAGCCGTGCTCGGGCCTGTTAAGGTGGCACGACCGTGTGGACTGGCCGTGTGAGTCGGGGTTGGGCCATGTTCATGCTCAAAGTGGCACGGCCGTGTGGTGAATCTCCAGGCCGTATGGTGAATCTCCAGGCCGTGTTGATTATTGAATTGGGCCTAATTTGCCCATTTTTGGTTCGTTTCTTGCTCTTTTCTCTTCCTTAAGCTTACCTGGGCATAAAACATGAAATAGAAGGATTAAGAGCACCAATTTTCACAAACTCAATGATAATTCATCCATAAATTAGGCTAAGCATAAGGTAAAAACATGTATAATTTATCGTTTATCACTACAACATCTTCAATGATCCCTCTAGGATATTTAACAGATCTATCAGCTAATTGTATACTCATCCTAGTAGTTTTTGGTTCCCCTAGACCTAGTTGCTTGAACATTTTGTAGGGCATTAGGTTAATACTAGCACCTAGATTAGCTAAGGCTTTTTCAACGATTAAACTACCAATTAAGCAAGGAATAGTAAAACTCCCTGGGTCTTTCAGTTTGGCTAGCAACTTATTTTGGAGAATAGATGAGCATTCCTCGTTGAGTTCCACTGTGGCTAATTCTTCCAACTTCCTTTTTTTGTGAGAAGTTCCTTTAAAAACTTTGCATACTTCTGCATCTGTGAAATCGCTTCAACAGGAGGTAAGTTAATATGTAGCTGTTTAAAAAGTTCAAGAAATTTACCAAATTGAGCATCTATGCGGTCTTTCTTTAATTTTGCCGGATATGGTATAGGTGGTTGATACTCTTTAATTGCTGGTGGAGTACTTTCTTTAGGTTCTGCCTCCTCTACCTTGTCCTTTTTAGATTCTTGAACAGACTTCTTTTCAGGTTCAGCTAGTACTTTCCCATCCCTTAGAGTAATTGTTTTACATGCTCTTTAGGATTTGGCTCAGTGTTACTCAGCAATCCACCCTGTGGTCTTTTTGAAATTAACTTGGCAAGCTGACCAATTTGATTCTTGAGCCCTTGAACGGATGCTTGCTAATTCTTTAGTGTCATTTCGATGTTTTGGAAATGGGTTTTTGATACGGCCATAAATTTGGTAAACATCTCTTCAAGGTTCAGCTATTTCTCTTGTTGTGGTAGTTGTTGTTGAAATCCCAGAGGAGGCTGTTGTTTTTTATTTCCTTGTCCTTCCCATGAGACATTGGGGTGGTTCCGCCAACCTGCATTGTAAGTATTACTATAAGGGTTATTTTAGGGTCTAGAATTATTACCCATATAATTGGCTTGCTCAGGTTCCATGCTGTGTCCATAGGAGGAGTAATCTGGATTGAATATATTTCCCTGAGTTGCGTCACACTGCATCACTGGGTGTGCCTGCGTAGAACCAACAAAAACTTTTTATTTAAAAGTTCTACCTGATTAGAAAGCATGGTGACGGCATAAATGTTAAAAACTCTTGCAACTTTTGTCGGCTTTGTCCTCATGACTTGCCACTGATAGTTATTCAGTGACATCTCTTCTATAAACTCATAGGCTGCTTCGGGTGTTTTGTTGTTGATTGTTCCTCCGGCAGCTGCATCAATCATCTGCCTTGTTGAAGGGTTCAAACCGTTGTGAAAGGTTTGAACTAGTAACCACAAAGGCAACCCATGGTAAGGACACATTCTCAAAAGATCTTTGTATCTCTCCCAGGCATCATAAAGTGTCTCTAAGTCCATTTGCACAAAAGAAGAGATATCATTCAGCAATTTAGCTATTTTAGTTGGAGGAAAATAGTTAAATAAAAATTTTTCGGTTATTTATTCCCATGTAGTGATTGAGTGATAAACGATAAATTATACATATTTTTACCTTATGTTTAGCCTAATTTCTGGATGAATTATCATTAAATTTATGAGAATTGGTGCTCTTAACCTTTCTATTTCATGTTGTATACTCAGGAGAGCGTAAGGAAGAGAAAAGAACGAAAAACGGCCCGAAAACGAAGAAAATAGGCCAAAATGGGAAAACAACACGGCCCAAGGAGTCACTACACGGCCGTGGCACACGACCGTGCCACATAAGGTCCAACACGGCCCAACCCCGACAAGCACGGCCAGGCAACACGGCCGTGCCACCCTCAACAGGCCCGCACACGGCCTCTTATCCTCAACGGAGGTATTAACATAGGTTAGGGATCCTTATGGATCAAGTCAAGTGAAGAAATCATCTAGTTCAAGAAGTTAATAACAAGTGAAGTCTAGGTGGATTCTCTCTTGAGTATTGCCCATATCAATTAGATTTCCCGAGAGTTTTTCCCCAATTTACTTTTTGTGCATTCTTAGTTTTAGTTTTAGAATTAGTTTCATAAACCTCTTTTATTTTTAGGTTAGATAATAGAAAGAAAGTGAGTACTAGTACTTTTAGTTCCCTTGGGTACGATAACTCGGTCTTGCCGCTAAACTATACTATTGTTCGATAAGTGCGCTTGCCTTAAAATTGTGATATTAGTTAGTTTTTGGTGTGATCAGTTTTTATAAATTTTATTACTACATATCACTCGATATCAAGTTTTTGGCGTCATTGCCGGGGAACTAAAATATTACGAAAACTCGATTTCTATTACTTTAGCCATTACTATATTTATTTAATTTCAATTTTTATTTATTTTTATTTTTATTTTTATTTTTATTTTTATTTGTTTTATTTTATTTTAATTTTCTTTGCTTTTTCCTTCTAGGTATTTCTAGTTTATGACTAGAAACAACCCAGCAGGACCATTGCTTTTTGACGAAGATTTAGAAGTGACAGTTCGCAAAACTTGTAGAGAGATCTGAAGAAGCTTACATTATCTAGAACAAAGACAAGAACAAGAGCCAGAACCTACAAAAAAGATGGAAGCAAATCAAAATGTTCCACCACCTCCCGCAATAGCCGCGCAACCAGTGAATCAAGATGGTGCTCCTCGTATTATGTATGATTATACTAAACCTAATTTGGCTGGTGTTCAAACTAGCATTATTAAACCTGCCATTGCTGCTAATAATTTTGAATTAAAACCTAACACTATTCAGATGATACAGCAATTTGTGCAGTTTGATGGTTTACAGGATGAAGATCCAAATTCACACATAGCCAACTTTTTAGAACTTTGTGATACTTTTAAAATTAATGGTGTTTCTGATGATGCCATTCGTCTAAGCCTATTTCCATTCTCTTTGAGAAATAAAACGAAACTGTGGTTAAATTCTTTACCACGAGGATCAATCACTACATGGGAATAGATGACAAAAAAATTTTTACTTAAATATTTTCCCCCAGCTAAAACAGCTAAATTACGAAACGATATCTCTTCTTTTCTGCAGATGGATTTAGAAACACTTTACGATGCCTGGGAGAGATACAAAGATCTTTTGAGAAGATGCCCTCACCATGGGTGACCTTTGTGGCTACAAGTTCAAACCTTCCACAACGGTTTGAATCCTTCAACAAGGAAAATGATTGATGCAGCCGTAAGAGGAACAATCAACAATAAAACGCCCGAAGTAGCTTATGAATTTATTGAAGAGATGTCACTGAATAACTATCAGTGGCAAGTCATGAGAACAAAGCTGACAAAAGCCGCAGGAGTTTATAATATTGATGCTGTCATTATGCTTACTAACCAAGCAGAACTTCTAAATAAAAAGTTTGATAATTTTGTTGGTTCTACGCAGGCACAACCTGTGATGCAGTGTGACACAACTCCAGGAAATATGTTCAATCCAGACTACTCATCTTATGGACACAGCATAGAAACTGAGCAAGCCAACTATATGGGTAACAATTCTAGACCTCAAAATAACTCTTATAGTAATACTTACAATGCAGGTTGGAGAAATCACCCCAATTTTTCATGGGGAGGCCTCCTCCGGGATTTCAGCAGCCGCTACCACTACAATAAGAGAAAAAGTCGAATCTTGAAGAGATATTCACCAAATTTATGGCCGCATCAGAAACCTGTTTTCAAAACACTGAAACGGCACTAAAGAACCAGCAAGAATCAATTCAAGGGCTTAAGAATCAATCGGTCAACTTGCAAAATTAATTTCAGAGAGACCACAAGGTGGACTACCAAATAACACTGAGCCAAATCCCAGAGAACATGTCAAAGCAATTACTTTAAGAGATGGGAAAGTACTGGCTGAACCAGAAAAGAAGCCTGCTCAAGAATCTCAAAAAGAGAAAGTAGAGGAACCCAAGGAAAACACTCCACCAACACTCAAGGAATACAAACCGCCTATTCCATATCCGGTAAAGTTGAAGAAAGACCGTACAGACGCTCAATTCGGTAAATTTCTTGAACTTTTTAAACAATTACACATTAACTTACCTTTTGTTGAAGCAATTTCGCAGATGCCGAAGTACGCGAAGTTTCTTAAAGAACTTCTAACAAATAAAAAGAAGTTGGAAGAATTAGCCACAGTGGAACTCAACGAGGAATGCTCAGCTATTCTCCAAAATAAACTGCCAACAAAACTGAAAGGTCCAGGGAGTTTTACTATTCCTTGTTTAATTGGTAATTTAATTATTGATAAAGCCTTGGCTGATTTAGGTGCTAGCATTAATCTAATGCCTTACAAAATGTTCAAGCAATTAGGCCTAGGGGAACCAAAGCCCACTAGGATGAGTATTCAACTAGCTGATAGATCTGTTAAATATCCTAGGGGAATCATAGAAGATGTGCTAGTAAAGGTAGATAAATTTATATTCCCTGTTGATTTTGTTATGCTTGACATGGATGAGGATATTGAGGTGCCTTTAATTTTGGGACATCCATTCTTAGCTACTGCTAGAGCTGTCATCGATGTAGGGGATGGTAAATTAGTACTTAGAGTTGGTAAGGAAGAAGTCGTTTTTAAAATCTATGATGCTATGAAAGTTTCTAAAGAACAAGATGATTCCTGTTATTTTGTTGATATTATTAATTACTTTGTTCAAGATAATTTTCAGGAACTTTCTCTCGCAGACACGTTGGAATTGTGTCTTATTCAAAGAGGGGGGAGATGAAGCCACCATTGAAATTGAAGAAGTAAAAAAGGAGTTAGATTCTAATGAAATTATCACAAGACACATAAGTTATGAAAATATAAAGATGAATGATGAGTTGAGACAGAAACCTTCCATTGATGAACCCCCTAAATTAGAGTTAAAGCAACTGCCATATCATTTAGAATATGCCTTTTTAGGGGAAGATTAAACTTTACCAGTTATTATCGCATCAGATTTGAGCATTGCAGAAAAAGAAGAATATAAACCATTGAATATCCTTCTTTTTGCACCCACAAAATTTTAATGGAAGATGAATATAAACCATTGATGCAAGCTCACAGACAATTGAATCCCAACATGAAGGAAGTCGTAAAAGCCGAGGTAATTAAACTTCTTGATACAGGTATTATTTATCCTATTTCTGACAGTTCTTTGGTAAGTCTTGTGCAGGTTGTTCCTAAAAAGGGAGGCATGACCATGATGTCTAATGACAAAAAAGAGTCAATACCTACAAGAACAGTCACTGGATAGAGAGTTTGTATTGATTATAGAAAGCTGAATAACGCAACTCGAAAAGATCATTTTCCCTTACATTTTATTGATCAGATGTTGGAAAGATTATCAGATCACATGTATTATTGTTTCCTAGATGGCCTCTCTGGTTACTTCCAAATCCTGATAGCTCCAGAAGACCAGGAGAAAACGACATTCACATGTCTATACAGTACATTTGCTTATCGTAGAATGCCTTTCTGTTTATGTAACGCTCCTACTACTTTTCAGCGATGCATGCTAGCTATTTTCAACGGACTCGTGGAAGACATCATGGAGGTATTTATAGATGATTTTTCAGTTTTCAGTAATTCTTTCCAACTTTGTCTTAATAATTTAAAACGTGTTTTGATAAGATGTGAAGAGACAAATTTAGTGCTAAATTGGGAAAAATGTCACTTTATGGTTCAAGAGGGTATTGTATTAGGACATAAAATTTCTAATAAAGGGATAGAGGTAGATAAAGGAAAAATTGAAACCATTGAAAAATTACCTCCCCCTAATTCATTTAAGGCTATAAGAAGTTTTTTAGGACATGCTGGTTTTTATCGCAGATTTATTAAGGATTTTTCTAAAATAGCTAAGCCTTTAACAACATTACTAGAAAAAGACGTGCTTTTCAACTTTAACCAAGAATGTTTAGAATCTTTTAACACTCTTAAGGAAAAGTTAGTTAATGCCCCGATTATGATTTCACCTGATTGGAATCTACCTTTTGAACTAATGTGCGATGCGAGTGATTTTGCAGTATGTGCAGTTTTGGGACAGCGAAAAGACAAGCACTTTCAACCGATTTATTATGCTAGCAGAACTTTGACAACCGCTCAAGCAAATTATACTACCACAGAAAAAGAATTGCTAGCCATTATTTTTGCATTTGACAAATTCAGATCTTATTTGATTTTGTCAAAAGTCATTGTTTATACTAACCATTCTGCTCTTCGCTATCTTTTAACTAAAACTAATGCAAAACCTCGATTAATAAGATAGATTCTATTGTTACAGGAATTCGATTTAGAAATAAAGGACAAGAAACAAGCTGAAAACTTGGCAGCAGATCACCTTTCAAGACTAGAAAACACACAACCCAAGTACCTCGATAAAATAAACGACTTGTTTCCTGAAGAACAACTCCTAGCCTTAGCAGAGGCAGCAGTTCCTTGGTTTGCTGATTTTATAAATTATTTATCAACTAACATAACCCCAAAAGGGCTGACCCATTAGCAAAAGAAGCAATTCTTCACTGATGTGAAAAACTACTTTTGGGAAGATCCTTTTCTTTTTCGAATTTGCGCAGATCAGGTTATTCAAAGATGTGTTGCTGAGACAAAAGCATACCAGATTTTAAATCACTGCCATTCAGGACCCACAGGAGGACATCACAGTGGAGCTAGAACTGCTCATAAGGTACTCGAATCAAGCTTTTATTGGCCTACACTTTTCAGAGATGCCAACAGGTATGTGACCTCTTGTGATAAATGCCAGAGAATAGGTAATATTTCTCAACATAACGAAATGCCTTAGAACTATATGCTTTCGTGTGAAATATTTGATGTATGGGGTATTGATTTCATGGGTCCATTCCCTACTTCATTCGGGAATAAGTACATCCTAGTAGCAGTAGATTATATCTCAAAATGGGTGGAAGCCTAAGCCTTACCTACTAATAATGCTAGAATGGTAGTACGATTTTTGAAGAAACTCTTCTCTCGATTTGGAACACCTAGGATAATTACTAGTTATAGGGGTACCCATTTTTGCAACGCCCAATTTGAAAAAATTTTAAAAAGGTATGGAGTACACCATAGAACAGCTACCCCTTATCATCCACAAACCAATGGCCAAGTCGAAGTAACAAATAGGGAACTAAAACACATCTTAGAGAAAATAATAGAAACAAATAGAAAAGATTGGTCAAGAAAGATAGATGATGCTTTATGGGCCTATAGAACTACTTTTAAAACACCCATAGGAACATTTCCTTATAAACTTGTCTACGGAAAAAGTTGTCATCTGCCATTTGAACTTGAACATTAAGCACTCTAGGCTATTAAATTTTTAAACCTTGATTTTAAACTTGCAGGTGAGAAAAGATTAATACAGTTAAACGAACTAGATAAATGGCGTTGCAATGCCTACGAGAGTTCACGACTATATAAGGAAGCCATGAAGCGACACCATGACAAACGACTGAGACAACCTAAGCAGTTCAAAACAGGTGATCTTGTCTTACTCTACAACTTAAGGCTGAAACTATTTCCTGGAAAACTCAAGTCAAGGTGGTCAGGTCCATTCACTGTTCAAACTGTCTTTCCATATGGCACAATTGAGGTAACTCACCCTAACCACGGTACGTTCAAGGTAAACGGCCATAGGCTTAAACACTATAGAGGTGAGATTTTTAAAGATAACAGGAAGGAGTTTTAGCTCCACGAAATCCTTTCGTGATACATACAGGTAGAGTCAAGCTTAGACTCTAAATAATTGCTTCTCGAGAGGAAACCCGAGCACTAACTTAATAACTTTTCTTTTTAATTTTATTTTTAGTATTTTTTATGCATCAACTAACCCTTTTTAAATGCAGAATTTTAGGACCACACGGCCATGCCCCCGGCGTGTCCAAGGCCGTGTGAACACTTAAAGCAAAAACATGGTCGTGCACCCAGGCCGTGTGTAAACAGAGCGCAATTTTTCCAAAAACACGGGCTACCAACAAATCGACACGGCCGTGCGACATGGCCGTGGCAACCTTTCAACTTAGACACGGGCTTACAGAAAGCCACACGCCCGTGTCCCCAGACCGTGGCCAACACTGTCGATTTAGACACATCCGTGTAACTACCTACACGACTGTGTGAATAACGAAACCTCATCGCAAACGACAGTGTGATAGATCACACGACAGTGTGAGAAGCAAACAAGATTGCAAACGGCCGTGCGAGATGGCCAACACGGGCTTGTACTTCGAACCAGGCGTACCAAAACCACTGAATTTTGAATCACACGGGCAAAACCCGAGTCACACGGGCGTGTGCCATGCCCGTGCACCCAAAAACTATAAATAAGGGCCACTATTCATTCTCTCCCTCACTCAAACCCTTTCTCCCCCAACCACCATAAACGAAACCATCGATCCTCAAAACACCACCATGCTCGTATAGGACTATCCCACGCCCGTGCAAAGCACCCCACGATCGTTCAATCCTCTCCCACAACCGTGCACCTGTCCTATTTGGTTCTATTTTCTCATCTTTTCTCTCTAATTTTTACTAATCTATTTTTTTTCTTTATATCATGATTTAGAATTGATTCAAGCATGGAATTAGTTACACTAGGATGAATAATCTAGAATATTATAGAACATTTCATGATTGCATGCCACTTAAAAACACATTTGATTGCCATTTATCTCATGCATTTTGCATAAATACATACCCATGTCCTTTAAATTTGATATCATGTTATGATGAATAGATTATACTATTTAGGTTCGTCCACATTTCATTCCAGATTATTTTAGTCACATTGTCATTTAAAGCATAACTATTTTTTATTTTCCATAGTTTTTGATGCAATTTAATTTCAAGTCTTAGGCCTAATGTTTATTATTTTTTTAGGTACTATATCATCATCACGCGGTAAGAAAGCTGCCGTCCCCGCTTCAAAGAAACGCAAGGGACCCGGTGGTTCATCCTCGCGACCCATTACTGAGAACCGCCATCCATTCCTCCAATTTTTACAAGCCTCCCAGGAAAAATGATTTCAGATACTCTGAGCTCGCCCTGTAACCGTTGGTCGATGCATAGATTGGGCCGCCCTCGAGCAAATACACCTAACAGATGAGGTCCGAGCCCTATTGATGATCGATCCATGGAACAGTTTTTCCAAATCGTGGAGCCTACATACTTGGAACTCACTCTTGAGTTCTGCTCCACGTTCCATCTTCAGACAGTGATGAACAGATACGATGATCCAGGAACAGTCTAGTTCTGTTTGGGAGGTCTCGTATGCCATATCAGTGTCCCAGAGTTCAGCATTGCCCTCGGTCTCTACACTGAACAATTTATGGAAGAGGAGGACCTTTCCAAGCTTCACTGCCACATCCATCTATCACCATCTAGATGTTAAGAGGCCCTAGTCCCTGCATCATTAACATACGACCCTAGTCGCTCCAAAGCGACCGCCCTTGTCCCACCTCTGAGGTACATTCACTCTTTACTCGCGCATACATTGATGGGACGACGCGAGAGCATGGGTGTCGTAAACACCCACGATGCCTACTTCCCGTGGTGCATGGCAAACGCGTATGTTATCGACTTAGCCTACTTCATCGCCCATGCAATCCAGCATCAGACAAAGAGGCACCGTAAATGCGTAATTTCCATGAGCCCATACATCACGAGATTAGGCCGTTATTTCAGCCTATTCAACACCGCAGCCCAAACATCCTCATATACTTTAGTGGGCCAAATGTCCCCACAGGGCATCCAGAACATGCTTCACATTAGGATGATTCAGCACCAACGTGGGACTGATCCTCCAAAGTACCAGCTACGTAAAGATACCGAGTAGGAGGATCCCGAGGACATTCCTGATGATGTCCCACCACCGGAGGAGGATGCACCTACTGAGCCACCACTCCCTCGCCGCCCATCTCATGTAGCGACCACCTATGCTGACATATCTAAACGCCTATCTCGATTTGAGCAGCAATGCTTCCAGTACTTCGACCATATCGATGCTACACTACAGTAGATATGCCAGCACCTTCACATCACTTCACCACCGCCACCGCGTGATCCATCTGAGGATTAGAGACTTCTATTCCTCTTAACTTTATTTTTATCTTAATTTTTATTTAAACACTGATCCCTATTTTCACCTTTTCCTCTAACTTTATTTTCCTTTTTACTTTTACTTTTATTTTCTTTCATTTTATTTTTTTCATTTTATCTTAGTATTTTTATAACTTTATTTATTTTATTTCTTTTTCATATCAGCCAACCCCTAACGAGTAATCTCTCTTAATCCAAATTCCCCACGACTGATAAGTACTTTCGCTGTTTCAAAGGAGCCTTATAGCTCATATCTATATAACAATGGGACAACCCTGCCACAACTGCCGACTCTTCCAAGTCCAATCTCCATCTCACAAATTCATCCAAAATTCAGGGAGTTTCATGTCTTCCCCTATCTTATGATCTTGTGCTTCTATTGCTATTGATGCTTCTTTGTACATTAAGGGCAATGTAAATCTTAAGTGTGGGGGGGAATTTACTTTCAGTCTTTACACTCTCTTTGAAATCCCTGAACTTTTTTTACTAACATTTTGCATTATTCTCAAATTTGCATTGTCTTCAGTCTCCTATTAGGAATATATTCTAATTGATTTATGATTTTTATTGATATGTGAGAATTAAGACATAGGTGCTTGTACTTTGATTATTCAAACTTTAAAACATTAAGAAATCAAGCATGATAAGTTGAAATTTTTAAGAACCCCATTTTTTTTTCATAAGTTATTTTCCTTAATTTTAAGTATTATCTTGAGATTTGAAATTCGCAGGATTGACATCAAAAGCCATAATTCTGGTGAGATTTTTGAGCCTTTTGAGCATACATTCTTTCGTGCTCACTTTTATTATTGCTTTAAGTGAGTCAATACTGAACTGTTATTCTAGAACTTGCTTTGATTATACATGTCAAGACCACATCATTGATTTAATACACGGAAATGATAAAGGCACCTAGGATTTAACTCACTTACTCCACAAAAGCCTACCTCCATAAATTAAAACCTAGTAAACCCCATTGAGCCTAACAACCTTTTCTTTGACTTACCTCTAATATTAACATTCAACCCATTTTTTGTTGAATTCCACTCAATTATTTTGACCCCTATTTTTGTCAAGATTTGAGTTGAAATTTTCATCTAGCTTTATTCTCTTTTCTAGATTGTAAAGTTATAAATATTCAATTTATTGTATTGTACTTGAATTGTTCTTAAAAAAAACGTATGTATTAATTCAGTTGTAATCTGTAATAGTTCAAATAGTTTTTGCATATTTCTATTTTAAGGCTACCAAGGCAGAAATGATGTTATCATAAGAATTAGCTCGAGAAATATGTTCCAGTGATAGAGATTTTTCTAGCTAGATAATTTTTCAGTTCAATCTCGATTCTAACCTTTCTTTTTCAGCTTGTGACAACACCGCTAACCAAGCCCCATTACAACCATTGAAAGACCTTTTGATCGATGTATCATATCAATCTACAGTGGTGGAGATTTGATTTTCTAGCAAGCCTATGGTAATAACTTTTCAGGTTGACTAGAGAGTACTTAATTCATGAACCCTAAACACTTTAAGTGGATAGAGTAAATCTTTAGTGAGGATGTCAAATCTTGTTAATTTTGATTGAGAGATAATTACTTAAAAGAAGGGAGAGAACTTATGTTTCAATGATAAAATTCTCCACTTAAAGTAATTGAATCTTTAACGTTCTTCTGATTGAATTTTCATTGTATGACTGCTTGTGAATTAGTTTGAAACATTATTGATAAAGATTGTAAATTGAGAAGAATGATTCTTAATTAGGGATTAAGATTTTGCTTGAGGACAAGCAAAGGCTTAAGTGTTGGGGTATTTGATAAACGATAAATTATACATATTTTTACCTCATGTTTAGCCTAATTTCTGGATGAAATATCATTAAATTTATGAGAATTGGTGTTCTTAACCTTTCTATTTCATGTTGTATACTTGGGAGAGCGTAAGGAAGAGAAAAGAACAAAAAATGGGCCGAAAACGAAGAAAATAGGCCAAAGTATGAAAACAACACGGCCCAATGAGTCACTACACGGCCGTATGCCACGGTCGTGCCACATAAGGTCCAACACGGCCCAACCCCGACAAGCACGGCCAGGTCACACGGCCGTGCCACCCTTAATAGACCCGTACACGGCCTCTTGTCGATCCACACGGGCGTGGCACACGGGCGTGTCCCTGTCGTGAGGAAGTGCAATTACACTCAGATTTTAATACTTAGAGGCTAAGAAAGGCATCCCAAAGCTCTATATAAAGACCCTATGAGGCAACTCTAAGGGTGTACTCTTTTCTCCCAAAAGGAGCGTCATATTTCTGCTAACACAAGGAGTGAAAGCAAGGAATTACTCTAAGGGAAGCCGATTGATTCATCCCAGAAGTCAGAATTCTACATCAAGACAAGAGGATCTCCCTAAATTCCTTTAGGGGTTTTTGGGTTTTTTATGTTTTGTTATATTATTTCTTCTGAGATGTTTTCTTTATTAATTATGAACTAAATCCCTCAAATACTTGAGGGGGATGAAAGCTAAGACAGATCTTGTTATTATTCATTCTTGAATTATATGATAAATACTTGAATTGTTCTTAATTATGTGTTCTTAATTCTTGGTTTAATAATCCTAGGTATTAAGTCAAGAAACTGATGTGCTTAGGCAGAGGAGCAAAAGTCCCTGTTTTAAGAGTAGATCTACCATAATTAAGCGGAGTTGCATGCAACCCTAAACATAGGGCGACATAAATCTATCGGATTAGGGTCAAACCTAATAGGGGGATCTATAGATCGAATTAATGCAACCTAGGGGTGTTAACTAGAAAGAAACCTTAGTTAAACAACCTAGGATTAGTTGTTCTTATCCTCGACGGAGGTATTAACATAGTTATGGATCAAGTCAAGTGAAGAAATCATCTAGTTCAAGAAGTTAATAACAAGTGAAGTCTAGGTGGATTCTCCCTTGAGCATTACCCATATCAATTAGCTTTCCCGAGAGTTTTTCCCAAATTTACTTTTTGTGCATTCTTAGTTTAGTTTTAGAATTAGTTTCATAAACCTCTTTTATTTTTAGGTTAGATAATAGAAAGAAAGTGAGTACTAGTACTTTTAGTTCCCTTGGGTACGATAACTCGGTCTTGCCTCTAAACTATACTATTATTCGATAAGTGTTCTTGCCTTAAAATCGTGATATTAGTTAGTTTTTGGTATGATCAGTTTTTATAAATTTTATTACTACATATCACGCGATATCATTGAGCCTCGCGGTAGAGAATTTAACCATTGCTTAGCTTTATTCCTTAAGGAAAAAGGAAATAATCGAAGGCGAATGGCATCATTAGAGACACCATTGATTTTAAAAGTATCACAGAATTCCAAGAAACTGGCTAAGTGTGAATTAGGATCCTTATCTTGTAAACCATCAAACTGCACAAATTGCTTAATCATCTAAATAGTGTTAGGTTTCAATTTCAAAATTATTTGCAGCAATAGCAGGTCTAATAATACTAGATTGAGTACCAGCCAAGTTAGGTTTAGCATAATCATACATAGTACGAGGAGCATCATTTTGGTTCCCCGGTTCTGCGGCTATTACAGGAGGTGGTAGATTGTCTTGATTTGCTTCCATCTCTTCAGTAACTTCAGGTTCTTCCTCTTGTCCTTATTCTGGATAATGTAGGCTTCTTCTGATCTCTCTACGAGTTCTACGAACGGTAGCTTCTAAATCTTTGTCAAAAAGTAATGGTCCTCCTAGGTTTCTTCTAGTCATAAACTAGAGATACCTAGAAAGGGAAAAACAAATAAAAATAAATAAATAAACAAATAAAAAGAAAAATTGAAAATTTATATAAATATAAATAGTAATGGCTAAAGTACTAAAAATAGAGTGTTCTTAATATTTTAGTTCCCCGGCAACGGCGCCAAAAACTTGATATGCGTGATATGAAGTAATAAAATTTATAAACTATGATAGTACCCAAAACTAACTATTATCACGATTTAAGGCAAGCGCACCTATCGAACAGTAGTATAGCTTTTGTGGTAAGACTGAGATATCGTACCCAAGGGAACCAAAAGTACTAGTACTAACTTTCTTTCTATTATTTAACCTAAAAATAAAAGGGCATTTTGTGAAACTAAAGTAATTCTAAAACTAAACTAAGAATGCACAAAAAAAGTAAATTAGGGAAAAACTCTCAGGAAAACTGAATGATTTGGACAATACTCAAGGGAGAATTCACCTAGACTTCACTTGTTATCAACTCTTGAACTAGATGATTTCTTCACTTGACTTGATCCGTATAAATCCCTAGCTTATGTTAATATCTCTCTCGAGACTAAAAACAACTAACCCTAGGTTGATTAATTGAAATCTCTTTTAAAACCCTTAGAATCACATTAACTCGATCTATGGATTCCCTTATTAGGTTTGACCCTAATCTAGCAGATTTTCGTCATCCTATCTCTAGGATTACGATCAACTCTACTTAATTGTGTTGGATCTACTCTTATGCAGGGACTTTTACTCCTCTACATAAGCACATGCGACTTAAATCAATATCCCAGAAATATTAATCTAAGAATTAAAAACACAATTAAGAACAAATCAAATATTTATCATATAATTTAAGAGAAAATAATAACAAGATCTATCTTAGGTTTCATCCCCCTCAAGTATTTTGGGGATTTAGTTCATGATTATAAAAGAAAACATCTCAGAAGAATAAAGATAAATAAACATAAAGAACCCAAAAACCACTGTAGGAATTTGAAGGGAGATCTTCAGTCTTGAGGAAGAATTCGGCTTCTGGGATGAATCAATCGGCTTCCCTTGGAGTAATTCCTTGCTTCTACTCTCTGTGTTGGCAAAAATAAGGCACTCTTTTGTGGGAGAAAAAGCACCTCTTTTGAGGGGAGAAAAGTATCTCCTAGTAGTTGCCCTCTAGGGTCTTTATATAGAGCTTTGAAGTGTCTTTCTTAGCCCCTAAGTAGCCTTTTTCGAGTGAAATTGTACTTCCTCACGACAGGGACACGCCCGTGTGCCACGCCCGTGTGGATCGAGGCCTAGGCCATGGTTGGGCCTATTGATGGTGGCACAGTCGTGTGGTCTGGCCGTGCTTATTGGGGTTGGGCCGTGTGTGGGCTCAGGGTGGCACAGCCGTGTGGTGAATCTCCGGGCCGTGTTGATTACTGAATTGGGCCTAATTTGCCCGTTTTTGGCCCTTTTCTTGCTCTTTTCTCTTCCTTAATCTCACTTGGGCATAAAACATGAAATAGAAGGATTAAGAGCACCAATTTCCACAAATACAATGATAATTCATCCAAAAATTAGGCTAAGCATAAGGTAAAAACATGTATAATTTATCGTTTATCAGTGTCAATGAGGACACATTAGTTAGGCACTTATGTTGATTGTTTTACCATGTTTAAATGTGTTTTTGAAGTATGGAAATGGTTGATTTTGATTTGGCTTGGAACCTAAGTGTTGGATGAAAATTTTACCTTGTTTTGGAAGCTTTTTAAGGTGCATACAGCCTGAGCTTTGCCACACGGCCATGTGTCTTATTAATTTTTAGATGAAAGATTTTTCACACAGTCATAGTTAATTACACGGTCTGGCCACATAGACGTGTGAGGAAGCCACATGGGTGTGTGTGAAACCACACGGCCTGGGCTATTCCACAAGCCTGGCCACACAATCGTGTGACCCATGTTTCTAAAATTTTTAATTTTTTTCATATTTTTTTGTTTTGTTTCAGATCATGTATTTGTACCTTGATTATCATAAACTATTGACTGTTATCAATTAGTTTATGTTTTTGTTTTTGTTTAATGATAAATATCCTAATTTGTGCAATAATACTCCGTAACCCCAATTCAACGATGGAGACGGGTTAGAGGTGTTACAGGACAAGGCAAAGGTGATGGAAAAGGGGGATAGCCCCAAAACAGTGATCATGGAAGCTAGTAAGGCATTAGTGTGATAACCCAATATGAAGTGATCATGTGAAATATTTGCCAAGGTGGATATAGCCTGAAAGGTCATTTAGAGGGTAGGCCGAAGAACTCTCTTTATAGTAAATGGGGGGAAAGAAACCCACCCTGTAGTAGGGTTGAAAGAAATGATATAAGTAAAGGAAAGACAGAGATTGCAAATCAGAGGAGTCGTTCAGGGAACCATTAAACTAGAATGATTTCAAAAATGGAGGTCTGATGATTTATCCATCAATAGATAAGTTTGAAAATAAAACAAAAATCGTTGGGTTGTCTTGAAAGAAAATTCTCCAAGTGAACAGGGAGCTTATTTTTATTCTAGTATTATTTATTTGAATACTTGCATAGTGGGGTATGTTTTGGTGTACGAAGAAACTCACTAAGTTCATGTGAACTTACATAATCTGATTTATTGTATGCAGGACTCGTCGATAAAAAAGGATCTTAAGAAGGTACCCAGCAGACCGGGGCAGATTGAGGAGCAATTAAAGGATAATGTCATGCACGTAGGGAAAGGGGTACGCTTAGAGGCGTCACCTCGAGGTGGAGCATTCTGTAGTTACATAGATCCTTTAGGGAACAAGTTTAGATATGGTAAACCCTTGTCTTAAAACTTAGTGATTTTGTTGTAATCAAATGGTTCTAAATAAGTAAAATTTGTCCATAAGAAATCAAGCTTAAAATTTGGAAATTAGTTTAACTCCACACCTGGATTTGGCAATTAGGTCGGGTGAGGGTGTTACACAATTGAAGTTTCAAGTGAGAATTAAACTAATTAGTCACCACAGATTTGTTGAATAAAGCAATTAACTATAGTTTCCTCATAGATTTTAATACGGTAAAATTGTCATAACTTTAACGAAATTAGAACTGGATTGAAAAAATAATTTAATACAAAAATTAATTTAGTTTAATTTAATAAATTATTTAATTAGTATTTTGAAATAGAAAATATAAGTTTGATTAAAGTCCAATAACACATGTAATTGGACCCAATACATGAAAGGTCCAACTAGGCTTTACGGAACACAAAGGGCGACAAACCTTAGTACTGTATAAGGCATGTCGCTGCCTGTAACACCCCAAACTCGGCCTAGACGTTATGGCTGAATCTGGCTATGTCACATGGAATAAGACTTGAAAACACACTGATAAATAAAAACCGTTCCAATTATTAGCTTTTATTTAATCAAGAAAACGTGTATTCATTGTTAAGTTAACCAAGATATCTCTTTCTTTAGCGGAAGCTTTCGCAAAATATTTTGTTTTAGGGAAAACCGTTCGTGTTGGAAAACCATTGTATTTAGCAAAAATCCAGTTTAGTTGTGTCCAGCAATATTAAAATTGTAAACAAGTTCAAAATCCACAATTTAAACCGAACAGTCCAAAGTCCCAACAATTACATAATAAAACCCAAATTAAAATAAAGGAAATAAATAGCTTAAAAACTAAATTTAAACAGTACGAAACCGTGGTAGCCACTGTCAAGTCCTCCACTGCTCCGATCTATCTAATGCTGGAGATTACCTGAACAGATTAAATAGAAAAGGGTGAGTTTTCGCAAACTCAGTGTGTAATCCCCACAGAAAGCATGCACACAGCATAATGTCAGAAATCAGTCATATATATAAATAGGTAGTTTGGTCCTGGGCTTATTATAGAATCGGTGTGAACCTTAGCCCACTCAGTTACAGAATCAGATAAAAATTAAGGCCTTAGCCCATCTCAGATATATCATTCAGAACAGAACAGAATATTAGAACCCTACCCACCAACCTCTACACACCATCTCCATCCAACCCTACACACCATGTGGGGATAAAATCAACCCACACATCCCTACACACCATGCTATACCAAAATGCGGCACATAATCAAATAATTGCAGCTGAACTATCAGATATCAGGCTTAAGAGCCTTTTAGAATACTTCCTCCAAATAACATTAACCCAACCCCGATGTAATGCAACATACAAGTATAACATGCTAATATGCAATTTATCAGATAATACAATCAGTTCAGATATCACAGTTCATGCTCAATACTAAAATCAGACAGTCAGAATACTCATTGAGGGGTCTAAATAGCGCTTACCGACCCTACAGTAAGCCCACAGTCGACTTGGGCAACTCGTGTAACCTTTCAAAACTTTTCAGAAAAATGGGCTCACAAGCTCATGTGGTTAACCCATGTAGGCCCACACTCCTGTGTGCCCACACGGCCCATATTGGCATTGGCCATGTGGATCACATGGCCTGGCCCAAAATTCTACACGCTCGTGTGGTTCACCCACGTAGGCCCACATAGCCCAATTGGTCGAGCTCAGTGTTGCACACGGCCTCACCCGGCCATGACACAGCCATGTCCTTCGCGAACAGCTTGGCCTTGTTAATCACACGCCCGTGTTCCATCACATGACCTACCACACGAGCAACCACACGCCCATGTGGCATCGATAGTTCACTTTTTCGACTTTTGCCAAACCTCATTTTCTATGAAATCGAGTACACACCTGATTCGATTTTGCTGATAACTCTACCACGAGTACTCCAGAACCTAACAATCGATAATCCAACTCCGATTTTAAAGATATACAAAAATTGAATCGAGATAGAAGCACCATGGAAATTCACTGAACCAACTAACGCTAACGCACACTTACCATCAATGAATCGAAATTCCTATCGTTCTATTCGCTGCGGCGCACCAACAGGTTCCTGACCTTCGCCTAATGAGAACAACAAAACCATCCTTCATTAACGCTTAGTAAAACATCAAAGCATAAGCAAAACCCAAGACTTACCAATCGAAAGCGTTTCACCGATTTTTCACAACAAAAATTAATTTTTTTGGGGCGTTACAACTCTACCCCTTAAAAGAAAATTTCGGCCTCGAAATTTTACCTGATCAGAAAAGGTGAGGATACTACTGACGTATCGAATCCTCCGGCTCCCAAGTGGCCTCCTCAGTGCTATGATTCCGCCACAACACTTTCACTAAGAGGATAGATTTCCTTCACAGAACTTTAACACCACGATCAAAAATTTGAACGGGTTCCTCCTCGAATGTCAAATCTGGCCTAACCTCGATCTCTTCAATAAGAACAACGTGTGTGGGATCAGAGCAGTAGCGTCTCAACATAAAGACATGGAACACGTCAAGAATTCGATCCCAACTCTGAAAGTAATTCTAATTGGAAGGCGACTGGCCCTACTCGTTTCAAAATACGGTACGACCCGATAAGCTTAGGGCTTAGCTTACCCTTACGACCGAACCTCAGAACCTTCTTCCACGATGAGACCTTAAGAAAAACTAAGTCTCCTACAAAATACTCGATATCCTTTCTTTTCAGATCAGCATAGGACTTCTGCCTATCAGAAGCCGCTTTCAGACAATGCGAATTAGTATGATTTTATCCTCAATCTCTAAAACCAATTCCGGACCCAGAACCCGTCGCTCGCCCAACTCAGTCCAGAATAAAGGAGCGCAACACTTACGACTGTACAAGGCCTCGTAAGGTGCCATTTGGATACTAGACAGGTAGTTGTTATTGTACGCAAACTCCGCTAACGGCAAGTACTCCTCCCAACTGCCTCAAAAATCAATCACACAGCTCCTCAACATCCTCCAGTATCTGAATCACTCTCTTCAACTAACCACCTGTCTGAGGATGGAAAGCAGTACTGAAGTTTAACCTTGAACCCAAAGCCTCATGTAGCTTCTTCCAAAATCAAGACGTGAAGCGAGGATCCCTATCAAAGATGATCGAGACGAGAACCACTGAAGCAGACAAATATTTGTATCATGTTTGCGCAATAACAAATTTTAAAAATTTGGGGCGTTACACTGCCCCTACTACTTCTATTTAGAGAAGAAGTTGTATTTTCTATTAAAATATCATTATTTAATTAAACTTTATTCGAACAGAACTCTTATACTGATGCTTTATAAATAGGAACTATGTTTTGAACTATATTAACACACATTATTTACATCATTATTCTGCAAAAAAATGGTGGCAATTTATTTTACAGAATAAATTCTATTTTCTAAAAAAAATGCATAATTTCAGTTGAAGAGAAAATTAACTTTCCTACTAAAAGTTACAAAAGTTTTCATTATGTGCTATTGGTTCATGATTCTTGAGTCCACACTCAAAGCAACTTATGGTTCAAGAATAGTAGAGAAAGATATTAGGTAGAAAGTTGAGATCAACTTAATAGTCTCGTATAAAGCACAAGTATAATTTCTATTAATGTCTATTGTTCTAAATATCACAATACTCAATTTTAAAGAAAATTTTAAACTTCCTCTGTGCCTAAAACACAATTTTCTAAACCAATTTTTCAACAATACCAACAACCAATTATCATCAAGCAACAACTAAAAAAACATAAAGAAATAACAAATCAAGAGAATTAAAGGAAAAAAGAAGAAGAAGACTCCATCGTGGATTCGGTAGTTTCTAGAATATTTAAGGACAATCTCGACACTGAAGAAAGGAATTCCAATGCGAAGAACAACATACCTTAGATTCGGGGAGATTCAACGGGTAGATTTGCATATTTGAAGGATTAAGGTTTGAAAATGGGTATTGAGATTCGAAGATATTGAGTAGCTTTTTCAAGGAATTTGACTTGAGAAAATGAGTGAGGAAGTGTTATGCTCTTATTTGGTGGCCTTAGTTGGCCGAAAAGGCACAAGTGATCGTCAAAGTAATTAATGGTTAAACCCTACAATTAGGGCAAAAAAAAAGAAATAAGTGGTGGATCCTACAATAAACAACTTAAAGAATTAAAGACATGGCATCCAAGTAAGTATTTAACGAGCTACATGTAATTTTCATTACACCTCTAACAGCAAATAACAACACAGTGACCAAGTTGTTATAAATTGACAATTTTAGTGACCAAACAATAACAATAGAAACATCAATGGCCAAAACATAAATTTAAACAAACATAAGGGACTATTTTGCAGTTTACCCTTAATATTTCTTAATTTTATATATTGTTATAGGTGTAACATCCCAAAATAGGGTCTGAACAGAATAGTGGTTGCGAAACCACAAATCCAAGATAGAAATAATTATTTTTTAATTATTTTGAGGTTTATGATATGATTGCATGATTTTTTGAAAATTTCGTGAAGAAATTCTATGCATAAAGTGCTTAATTTGAAATTAGAGACTAAATCGAATAAGTTGCAAAACTTGCATTCTAGAAGCTTTTAGTATGAAACTGCCTTGGAATATTAATTAGAGGGTCTTAAATAGAAATTTGACCAATTTCTAAAATTTTGGAAAAAAATGGACATACATAGGTAGAAATAACCAAAGTTTTTAATGAATGGTATTTTAGTTAATTGGTAATTAAAAGATTAAAAAAAGGGAAAAAGATGGCAAAATATGTCCATCTTCTTCATTAGCATGAAATTTCAAGGGTTCTCCATAGCTAGGGTTTGTTTCAAGCTTCCAAGCTCCATAGTAAGTGATTCCAAGCCCCGTTTTTAATGTTCTTTACGTTTTCGGAGTCCCGGTAACTTGATTTAGCTTATTCTAGCAATAATTTAACCTAGGGTTCATATTTGGAAAAATACCCATAGGTGAAAAGTGTTTATTTTGATGTTTTATGATATAATATGAGGTTTTAAATTATGTTAAACAACTTGTGCTACTCGGTTTTAAGTAAAAACTAGTAAAAGGGCTTAATCGGTAAAAATACCTATTGTTCATAAGTACATGTTATAGTGAGAATTTGAGGTTGTTGTTGGTAAATAAATGATCAGCATGTCCTAAAACATAAGAATTTGGGATAAAGTTTAATTTTCGAGCCTTGGGGCAAAAGTGTAAATATGTAAAAGTTTAGGGGCAAAAATGTAATTTTTGCCAAAGTTTGAGTTAAGGGCTGTTTTGATAAATGTGAGTATTAAATAAGCTAAATTGCTATTATAGATCAAGAAGAACGAAATTCGGGAGTAGATCAGGGAAAGGAAAAAGTAAAAGACTAAATTGTCAAGTTTAACCGTATTTTGTATTGAGGTAAGTTTACGGTAAATAAATGCAATATTTCTTTATTTTACATTAATGTTGTTAATTTCCAGCATAAATACATTTATTTTATGAAAATATTCGAAGTTGAACCAAAGACGAGATGACAGAGAAAAAGTATCAGAAAGCCCCGTTTGAACTCTAGGAATGTTGGGATATGGAATGTCATGACATTTTGGGTTATCAAACAGGACAGGAATATCCCATGTAAGTCCATATTAAAAATATGGCTTTGGTAGGACAAGGAACATCTCATGTAAGACCATGCTTAGAATATGGCATTGACAGGTTATTATCAGGCATGAAAACCCAAGTATCCTTAGTATTCCGAGTGGTTCAACGGGCTATTGTACAGGTTAAATTACAGGAAACTTTCAGCAAAGGAAAGGTAAGTTATATTCATGAGTTTATTGAATAATCAAGTAAGAAGAAAGTAAGTGAATAAGGAAGAGGGTAAGAAATGAGGTGTAAGGAAAGCTTATGATGCTTGATGATCTTATGATTAATTATTATTTAGGGTGAATGTTGTGATTTATTTACTTGTAAACTTACTAAGCTTAGTGCTTACTCTCTTTATTTTCCTTCTTTTTATAGTTCTTACCAAGCCAACTCGGGAATCACAAGGAACGTCGGAGATCCGGTCACACTATCAACAGGATCATTTTGGTATAGCTAGACGTTTCATTTCGCGTATGGCATGTATAGGGACTTGGCTTCTTTTGGTATGAATGTCCTTAGGATATGTTTAATGAATGGTATGTAAATACTTGTTGATGATTAGCTATTGGAATGACTAATCAAACATAGGTTTAATACTATGTATGCCTAAATGGTAATTGTCACATGGAAACCATGAAAAAGGTGAAAATAGCTTAAAAACAGATTCGAACAGTAGCAGTGACGTGATTTTGAAAAATCACTAAAAATATTAGAAATGGAATTAAATAGAATGAGACATGAAATTAAAGCTTAATGAGTCTATTTTCATGTGGAAGAATCAGAGTAAGTAAAAGAGTTTTATATTATGAGTTATTTGCATTTGAGTGAGACTGCTCCAGATGGACTTCGTGATCCCCTGTTCTGACTTTAAAAATTCACCATAAATTGTACATAAATAATTAGGCATTATAGTTTATATGCCTAGATTCTTTATTGAGTCTAGTTTCAAATGAAATAAACGAAATGCCTATTTTAATTTTGTACAGAGAGAAAACTAATCGTAGTGAACAGAGGTCAGAGTAGTCGAACTGCGTAACAGGGGAGACTTTAACTAATAAACTGTACTAATTGGCTAGACTAAAAATTCTATAAAAAAATTAGTAAGAAGGTATATGAGTCTAGTTTTATGAAAAATTTACGGAATTAAATTTTGAGTTTCGTAACTCGAGTTATGATTTATTTAGTGACTGTGATGCAGTTGGACAGCTTTATAAGGAACAGAGAAATAATTTTATTTTGGTTCGTTTAAGTAATCGGAAAAATTTTATTGATCCCGGTTTGGCCCCGAACCATTTTAATAGCATAATTTAGGGTCTCGATGACCCTTTTTAGGGATATATTAAATGAATGAAAATAAATTAATTTTAAAAGCAAATTTCTATGCCCGAATGAGTAAGTTAAGTCCGGTAACGCCTCGTGCTCGACTCCGGCGACGGTCTCGGGTAAGGGGTGTTACAATAGGTTATAGATATTGTTCTGGAAACAAATAACCAACTAAAGAAGGATATGTTGTGTATTTAATCAAAGCAAGTTCTCACCATTTGTTATTATTGTTGATATGAAAAGTGTTTGAAATCTATTAAGGGTTTACATTGTGAAGTAGAGAGCTGTAGAGAGAGGTTTCGAGTGAATCTTAAGAATTGGAAAGAGAGCTTCAATGAAGTTTGGTACAGTAATGATAAAACACTAAATAGGCTGATGGGAGGTATTTAAATATGTTGGTCTCGATTTTTTTTAACTTCCTAGTGTTACATGAAAAGAAAAAGTAGCTTTTAAGTCATGATGAGCTTTTTATATAAGTCTTAGATCAACTTCAATAAAGATCAAATAAGGTTTACATGTGAAGGGACATGTATCTATAATCATGCAAGAGGGTCAAACCCCTCTAAAGTGGAAAATTTGCTTTTAGGTCTCTTCAAAATTTATAAAATTATAAATAATATATGATAAAATTATAGTTTGTGAAACACTCCATACTCAACCCTATTTTCAAATCCGAGTATGTGATGTCTTATTACGTTGCCAAAGCAACTCAAGCTAATCTATTTCATAATCATAAAATTTAAAACATAATATAGCAATTAACCAGTTTAATCATCAATAATACTCACAATTATTCATTTATTATGATTAAGGTTCAAAATCATTGTTAAATGGTGTTAAGAAAGGTCAAATGTCGAATTCAAACTCAAATGACAAATTTTAAATTCTTGTATTGAGATAGGTCATAAAGTATTTTGGGATTTTTTTACTCGAAGTTAGTATGTCTCGAGACACTACTAATTGTCTCAAGATGAACCTCTTCTATTTTCTTATTTTTGCTTCGATGTTTGAATGTCTCGAGACAAGGGGTTCCTATCTCAAGATAAGTCTCGAGACAAAGATCACTTGTCTCGAGACCTAAGATCAATTGTCTCAAGATTATACATTTATGTTTTGAGACCTCGTGCTTTTAAATGTACATTAAAATGAAACTTGCTCTAACGATCTTGAGACATGTTCTTTCTGTCTCGATTTCTGTCTCGAGACTAAATGGTTAAATATCCTAAAATGCACATTTTTTAAGCATAAAAACCTTATCTAATTGTACCAAAAACATACTCAAATATTGCACCAATAAAAAACCACCAATTTAGCACATGTAAACACAATCAAACATTATTAAATCATAGCATCCAAAGCATTAAGGTTTAATCTACTAACTAACACATTCAGACATATATAAACAAACATAGATAATCATAATTCAAGTGATGAAACTTAGCCTTCAGAAACGTTATAGGTCATAGGGCCAAAAGTATCAAATATTGACTTAAAAGCAAACCAATAAACTTAAGTACATGCCACAAAATTCAAAACACATATATACATTCAAAAAGGATTGAGATGTCTTTTGAGTTGAGTTTGGAGAAATTATATGCTTGAACTTGAGTCTACAAAAGCTCTCGTTCATGACCTATACACGGAACAAACAAACCGTATGATGAGCAATAGGGCTCAATGGTGCTAATGTAACACCCAAAGCCCGACCTAATTGTTGGGTCCGAGCTATAAGGTGCCACATTCGTTGTCGAAGCAACTAAGATTAAACTACAAACAAATGAATGATTAATTTCAGTAAATACATGCATACAATACAATATACAACTATTTCTGGGTCTTAAACGAGCTTACTAAGGCTTTAATGCTAACTCAAGATCAAATTAGGACTAAACTATAATGTTTACAAGATTTTGGGTTAACGTCGCAAAGTTATAGGGTTCCTCGTCACGACACAACATACTAATCAGGTCTTATCTCAACAACCTATGCTTGACATCGCGTCGTGGCATAGTGGCCTGAACTCGTCGCGATGATCTACACTCAACGTCGCGACGTGACAAATTGTAATGTTTACAAAATTTCAAGTTGATGTTGCAAAGTTATGAGGTTCCTCATCGAGACACAACTACTCTCTAGGTCTTATCTCAACAACCCATGCTCGACATCGCGTTGTGGCATGGTGGCCTGATCTCGTCACGACGATTTACACTCGACATTGCAATGTGACAAATTGTTTCAATCTATCAATTTGCTTAACACAATTTAGTTTCATCTAAAATATGATACTCAAATGAACCAATTCTTGAACTATAACACTTATTCTATGATGCATCAATATCACATTTTTTATAACTCAATCATTTAACACAAATCATCCCTAACTTTAAACATAAATATCTATTCATCAATGCCATAGACCAATGCAACATTTCATACCATTCAACTTTATATTTTGAATTCATTTAAACATTGTATTCAGTTGACCAAATTCATACATTAAACTTCTAAATCAAAAGTGTATATAGACATCATTTTGTACCAAAATTGACTCGACCTAGGTATATACCATACTTAAAACAAAACGAGATTTACAAACGTTGTTGTATTGGGGGTTGCTTCCTGGATACTGGATCAACTGCCCAAACTACCGGGAATCTACTTTACCTGTGCACAGAGAAAACAAATCATACGTTGAGCAAATACACTTAGTGGTATTTTTATGATTCAAGCCAACATTATACAATTTTAAAACATATGCATACATTCAATCCAATTTCAATTCATAAACTATTCTTAAATAAGTTTATGCCAACAACTTACAATACATTATAAACATACAAATCATCATTTTATCATACTAACTCAATATGCATACATATCAACTTACCAATACCATTCATTTCACATACTACCTAATCAATTCATAATGCCATTTATATGTACTTATGGTTACTCTGTTGGAGAAAATCCGATTTGAAAACAATTTTCTTACACAGCAGAAAAACAAAATTTTAAAAATCGAGCCAGTTTGTGATATTTATAGCAATAAACCCTTTACTGAAATCACATATGTGTTTTCAGCTAAAAGGATCCTTGTTCCTAAATTTTAACCGAACAGCCTTTTCCGCTATTCTCGTACCATAAACTGCTTCTAGTGTGGGCTCAAACAATTCGAATCAAACACAGAACCAAAAATAGTTTTCTTTACTTTCAATATGAAAGCAAAACTTCTCTCAATAGAAATCAGCAGAATTATTATTCTCAAAAATAGAATTAATACTTCGAGAATAAACTCTCACTATTTTTTAGCAAAATGACAATATATGAAAGTTGTGTATTTTTAGCCCTATCGATGCCATCTATTTATATGGAGAAGAGGTGAAAACCTAGTTGAATTATAGAAGTCTATTTCAAATAGAAAAACGAACTCCTAATCTAATTAGGAGTATAAGGGGTAGTAACCCTAGTTAAACAAACTAGGGTTTTGTCGTCCCTCTCTTTAAACATGAAGGATTTTGGGCCTCTCCCATATCAGGTCTAATTACAAGTACTTCCTGAACTTTTAACCTAGTACTTTATACCCGATTTTTTTTATTTCCCTAAATAAACATATTAAATAAATTAATTTATCAATTAAATAATTTTCTCAACCAAATTTTAATTCCTTTAAAATTATGATGACTTTACCGTAAAAGATTCCATTAGAAAATATATTTAATATTTTTACATTCAACGGATTCAATATGACCAAATGATTTATTTATATTTTCGAACTTCATTTAATTCGAAAACCATAAATTCATTTCCAAGTCATTTTCATTTTCATTTTGGAGAAAACCACATTCATGTCTAAATGTTTTCCATTTCTCCATTTTTACCATTTATGTTCATTTGATTCAACATGCAATTCATTTTTTGTTTCAACAAGCTAGCGAAAGGACTGATTGGGGCTCAAATTATTTATAATTAAGTTCTAGCTTTTCGCTTATTAATTATAATCTCATTTAGTCATGAAGTCATTCCACTATAGCATTGTGGTTGAGCTCTCCCCAACGGCATACCATTATGAAAGCAACTAGATCAGTGCTCGTCCAATGAAACTTGCCATAAGTGTGTTACACTTATAAGATATCCTTAATCTCTTTGGACAAATCTGTTCTCCCAATATGATCCTATTTTATCTCATCGTAACCATTACATCTTCCTTTATGAAAAGTCAATTACTATCAAATAGTAATCTAGTCATTCATCACAAAAACAAATGACTCGTGACCACGTTTACTTTTTATCAACCATGCATTGCCAATGAGAGTATATCATTTGCCTAGATCTTTGGTTATGAATTCCACTGTTCTGAATGACGCTACATACTACAGAAGTTGTATACCCAACGCACCAACTTTCGATTTCTTATCTATTTGAACTAAGACTTTTAAATACATCAAAGTACACGAGTCATGCATACATAGTTCGTTATTCACTTAGGATTAAGGTATACCACAATTTGAATGTCACAAGTGAATAAATCCATAAACAGATTCAGGATCTATTCTTTTTGGGTCCAATCCAATGTATTATCAGTCTAGTCAATCACATCTATGTATCTATCTTCTGAGAGTCCACTCCAATGTCCAAGATAAGGCATCTCCCTAATTGGACTCGATAGATGGCATATTAGTATTTCAATCAATTTACTCATTTCTGATTAGACTAAAGACATGTTTAGGTTCGTCAACTAATATAAGTTGTCTTTCCGTATTACGATCCAGCCACGTAATACCGCTTAATATTAGTTTAAACATTAGACAATCAGTAAGCCAATACTTGCTTCTATTTTGCTTTGCATGCAAAAACCACATGAGGACAATTTTATAAAGTATATTAATGTAATCCATTAATTGTTTTATTAATCAATCTGTTCAAAAAAATTGCAAGTGTACATAGACGAAAATACTACACTTAGGGCACCAGATCCAACATATTCATCTATTAACACAAAAAATTACATATATAAATATATATAATTTCATATATGCATTTCAACTAATTCCAAGCCAATTGGCGTTTTCATACTTATTTTGCCCCCCTAAGACTCGTTTTCGATTCATTTCACATATTGACGCATATTGTATTTCAATTTCATTTGCCATTTCACAGATCATTTAATCAATTAATATGTTTATAACCTTATTACCCAGCCACAGACTCAAAACGGATATGCGAATCCATCATCCCAAGTTGCCCGACAACAATTACACTATTCTTATACATACTATCACCTTGAATTACACGACAACAATGGTTTTCTCAATTTGATTAATATGTGACCTCGAGTTACCCGACAATGATGACTCAATGTGTATAATCTACCACCTTAGTTTACCTGGAAACGTGGTTTTCAATCAATAATCTGACCCTATGACATGCCAACTATATTTGACTCGATCCAAACAACTAATAAGGTGACCAATTTTTTTATTAATTAAATATAGTTCAATTCATATTTTTTTCATTCTAAATGTATCATCAAATCAACAATTTATTATATAACACAACATGCTTCAACTCAATTTCATACCAATTCTCATATATCAATCATGTCAGACAATTTTCTATTTTATTCAATTTAGTCACTGTGTTAATAATCAATCTCAACCGAATTAATTCAATTAAAAAACCCAATAAAAACTCACCTCAATACTACATGATGCAAAATAACATAAATTTGCAGTAATTAAATTGGTCTCGAATCATAGAAATACAAATCGAATTTTTGAGCTACTCGTCGACAACTTTCGATTTTCCTTTGTCTCTCAACGGTTCCATGTCAACGTTAACTAAATAAAATCACAAAACATATAATGTTATCAAATTTCATTCTAATCGAAGACACCCGCAATATCAAACATATTTTATAATTTATTCAATTTAGTCCCTAAACTCGGGACAAACATAACTTTCAATTTAAAGCTCTGGATTGAAATCTAATTTCACATATTTTCATTAGGGACCTCCTACTTGCAAGTCCTACCAAAATTTCACAATAGTTTCACATTTTATTCAATTTTCTCCCTAATGTACAAAACTAACCTTTTCAGCCTTACAATTTAATCATTTTCTTAATCTAAGCTTAATTTCTCACAAATTCATACCAATTTCATCAAAGTCTCAACAATGGTAACTTTCTAAAACTTTAACAATTTCACAAACTAGTACACAAGCTAGCTAAATCAAGCTCTCATGATTCAGTTTCCATAAAAATAAAAGAAAAATGGCTAGAGACTTACTTGAATTAAAGACCAAAAGCTTGAAACCCTAGCAATGCCTTTTCTTCTTCTTCTTTTCTACATATGGCCAGTTGGAGGAGATGAATTATCATCTCTCCTTCCACTAATTTCCTTTATATATGTTTAATTAAGCTTTAGTTAATATTAATTAACTTTTAATTAATATTTTCTTATAATTTTAACTATAATTAATTAGTTTAATCACATATAATCATTACAATCCACTATCAGCTATTTGAAAATGGTTAATTTATCATTTTAATCTTTTAAATAATTGTTATTTAGGTCCCTAAATCATTTCCTAATTAAAAATCTATAGCGATTGAACTTTATAATTTAATCCCAATGCCTTAATTAATCACAATTTTGACTAAATTAACGATCCAAATTCAATTAATCTATATAATAACTTAGTAAATATTAAATATTTATGAACTCAGCTCATGAAAACAAAATTCCAAAACTGCAATTTCCAATACCACTAGAAATCGGTTCGTTACAGCTAACATGATTAAAAGCAATAATTAATTATAAGAAATTTAATCAAATATATTTAATATAAAATTAGACTACTATCTAAATCATGTTTTCATTTCTTGTTTTATGTATTAAATATCATGCGTTGTACTTATTACCATGTCATATACCAATATTTGATTCACATATCATTATATCTCAATTATATGTAAATTACGACATATCACAAGAACCATTTCACTTTCTCATTACTTTCTTGAATCTATTGATTCATTTTATAACCATATCGACCTTTAATGCTCATAATAATTGGATCGCATGGTCTTTCACATGTTATATTTCATTGCTTTAATATTAATATACAATTTCACAATTCACCTTTAACAATCAACATTCAATGTCAATATGCAGATGACATGTTTTATAATCCCTAGAACACAGAATCAAGACGGATACACGGATCATTCAACTATCACACCAATATATCTAGCACTCAGTGCCTTATCAGTACGTCCAAAGTATAATATGCGTTATGCACCTCATCGATATAAACTGAAGTAAAATCCTATACACTAATCTTATTGCATGTCAACTATACCTAACTCTATCTGAGACTGTTAATGAGATATCATTATCTCAACATATATATATTACATTATATCAACCATCATATACAAAGTTCATATCAATAACCATTTACGCATCAATACATAACATTACTTAACACGTCACATATCTTCAATTTAATCATAACATGAATATTTACCAGATCATGAGACAAGTATCGATGTTACTTTAATTAAGTTATATTTAACGAATCACATACATATTTAATTCAAAGTCATGAAAGCACAAACTAGAATTGGCTACTCGTCTATGGCTTTTGCCTTTCTTTTATCTCGAGACAGTCCGACATCATCTTTAACTACATACAATAAATTTGATAATAAAAATAATATTAGTTTCACACAAACATAAGAAACACAACAGTTTAACATAATTTTTATTTTATTCATTTTAGTCCCTATATCTAAAATGCTCATATCTTTCAATATTTAACATTGACTCAAAATTTGGTTTTATATGTATTCACTATGGACCTCATACTTTTAAATTATCGCATAATTTCTTAACAACTTTCAATTTATTCAATTTAATCTCTAATATCATAAATCAACCATATAACTCAAATGTATCTCTAATCAATTCCAAGACTTTTTATACCTTTTAACTTATCCTAACATGCTCAAAACTCATACTTTAAAATCTCACCAAAATCAAACTTAATTTCATCAATATCCATTAATGGTAATTAGATTAAAACTCAACAATTAGAAAATCTAATACATGGACATGAATTGTTAAGCTTATATAATTAAAATTCTATAAAAATTATTGAAGGAAACATTTCTTGCATTGATTAATTGATGACCAAATAAGGAAGAAAACTCAAAGCCTTTATAATTTCTTTTTCTTTGTTTCGGTTGGGAAAGAGGAGGAAAATGATATTTTCATCTTCTCTCTCCCACTAAATAGCTATATATATAATTGGTAGTTTAATTACTTATCACTAATAATGTGTTTAATGTTAATTAATGAATATTAGTGGAGAAAACCATGGAATTTCACTACCACCATATTAATTATGGAATTTTTTTTCAAGGACTTGGTTATTAGCTTATTAAGGACTTATAAAATTAAAAACCAATTCTCTATTCCTTTTTTATCACTATGCAATTTAATCCTCATACTAATTATACTAGCTTAATTGCTTGAATTATTATCTAAGTTTGTTTCTTGATCCCAAATTAGACTCAAAATTCTTTCGATTCAACTTTCCGAATAACTTAACTTAAAAATTTTAGTCTAAAATTGACATTTCCAACATTAAAAGAATTGGATTGTTACAATTTATTCCCCTAAAAATGATAAAATTTTAATTTAATCCTTCTAAAAACTAAAGATTTAAATTGATATCTTGGTGAATTAATTTTAGTTCTTATAATAAGATATAACTTAATTTTGTCCATTTCAAAATAAAATTCTGCCTTCCCCCTTTATGCAAGCGGTTTCTTACTCTTAATTCAGGAGGTTGTAGTGAAATGTTCCAAGCAAGACCTCTGGTCAAAGAAGTTTGACTTGATCAAATCCTACAAGCCAAATGATTTAAAATTACAATTCTGAATGTTTTTTATTCACTACCTATAGAATAGTAAATTAAAGTTTTGGGTGTAAGCAAAAAAAAAAAAAAAAAAACCTCTAATCGGAGTTCAGACAATGTTGTGTGTTTTTGCATGTTACATCAATAAATTAAAAGCAATCAAGATGAACATTTTAACACGTTGGTGCCAACCAAAAATGAAAAGGAATCCACCAATCTCACATTCTAGAATTCTCCTTTGTTAAATCCAATTAAAAAAAAAAGTCTCCATTGTCCAGCGCTGAAACAAAGAAAAATCATATTCAAAAAAACAATCCTTAATTTTATAACTGAGTTTACAAATTAAAATTAATGAAATGTAATTTTCCCTTTAAATAATGGTAATTTTTTATTTTTCTCAGTTAAATTTTATTTTTGAAACAAAATTATTAATTTTTTCTAATTTTTATACAATATTTTTTTCACCATAAAGCCATAAAGCTATTTAATTTTAAATTTATTTAGATATTATCAAACTAAAATTATATTCTAATTTTAATACACATTAAACATTTAAATTTTATCTTCAATTTAATCTATAGATAAATACATTAATTTATTTTTATTTGAAATAAATAAATTATTAATATTTAAAAGATAAATAGATTAAATTATACTTTGTTAATAATAAACTGAATTTTATTAATAAAATGCTAAAATTAATAAAAGTTGTAATTTATTTGATAAAGTTCATTTCAAATTTTATTATCATATTTTTAGGAAAGTATTATTTAATCTATTTATATTTTAAATATTATCAAACTAAAACCAATAAATTAAGACTAATTAAACTAAAATTTTCACACATGATGAGGCTTAAAAATCTACGCATCTAATTGCGTATGGTAGGCCTTAAACTGTATACTCAAAATCTAAGGTCTCGATGTTTACCGATTGAAAATGCCACCTCAATTTTAGTTACATATGTGTAATTCTTTTTTTATGATAAAATATTGAAAAATTGAAAATTACTGTACTTATTTGAATTGAATTATATATAAAAATTGTTAAAAATATTTTTTTAAAAAAACTTTAAAATAATATAAAAAGATGAATGTTATTTTGATAAGATAAAGTAAAAAACTAAGAATCGTTTAGAAATCCAAAGCAATCTATTTCTATCTTTCCTATAGCTGAAAAAGGAAAAAACGAAATCCATTGAAAAAATAAAACGTGCTGCGTCTGCATGGCGACACAGCTTCCCCTCTTTTCTCCCTGTAATACAAGAAAAAAATGAAAAGAAAATTTAGAAAATCCCTACATTTTCTCTTTCTAAATCTATAACCAACATATAAATGGAAGGTGAACTTTCTTTCTTCACACGTGTTTTCACCCTTCCTTTTCTGTTTATTTTCCTTTTTATATCATTTTTGGTCCATCTACAGTCTACCATATCTAAAATTAAGATTTAATTTTTACAATAACTTCATCCTTATTTTTTTCTATAATATTTAGTCTAAATTGTTAATATTATTCACTATTCTCATTAAATTATTAATATGGATCTTTTTAAAAATATCATTTTAATAAAAAATTTATTTTAGCATGATGAGTTTAGAATATATTTTTTTAATCCAAATTAGCTACCAAAACTATTAACAGTGCTAATTATTTGGATAAACTAATGACATGATTTTTTTTTCATTTTGAGCCATTATAAAATAATAGTAAAATTGTAGTTTTAATTTCACTACTATGCTCATATTTCACATTTAGTCTTTATTTTTTAATTTAACATAATTTAATTCTTTACTTTTACAAACAATGACATTAGTTAGTCCAAAGAATGTACATCATTGTGAGTGATAGTTATCTTATTATTTTACCATCACATCCTTTGTATGCTAACAAGTATCCAAGGATAAAAAGGTTATTTGAAGTTAAAAGGTCAAAAATGATTCTTTTTTCAATTATATATGAACATTTTGGCAAAGAGAGAGCATGAACGTGACAAAAGTGCCATGGCACCGTATTTTTCTACTAATTATGGTCAGATGTCAATTTTAGTCACTATACTACTCTTAAATTTAAGTTTTAATCTATTTACTATAACTTCTTGACATAATCGTGTACCTCAACTTACAATGCCATTAATTAACTCAAATATTTTATTTTGATTAAAATGATTATGTAAATTTTAAGAGTGGATAACACCATTAAATTTATTTATTAAATTCATCTCCATTGTAATATTTTTTATCATGTAAGTTTTTTTTTGTAATTTTAAAATGTGACTCCAATTAATTTAATAAAAAAACTCATAACTGACAATACAAATTTTGAAAAGGAGAGGATTAGAAATGAGCATATAGAGTATAAAGGGACTAAATCCATCAAAATGCATAGTACAGGGATTTTATAGAGAATTTGACCTATGTTTTATTGAGGAAAAAAAAAATTTTAAATAATAAAGCGGTAAAGCAGCCATTTATTTGATTGTTTTACTTAATTCTTAGCTGTAGCAATTAGCAAAGCTACCCTCTTTCGAAGATCTACAACATTTTCTCTCTCCTTTGTTTCTATATTATATTTATATTTTTATTTAATCCAGTTTTTGTTGCTCTGTTATTTTCATAATATTCTTGGAGTTGGATCGGAATTTATTGAATAAGAAGCCACCACACGTAAAGCTTGAGAAAATTCCTTTTTCTCTTTGATTCCTGGTCAGTCCTTTTCTTTTTCCTTTTCTAGAGTTCCAAACACGTCACTATTTATCTATTTGCGCTGTTTTCTGTTGTTAGGGTGGTTTGATTGTTCAGATCCATTGGTTTTGGTTAGTTGAATTCTTTTTTCCTGGTTTTTTTTTATATTACCAGCAAAATGTTGGTCTAGTAAGGAAAAATAAGAGATTTATCGTTTCGATTGTTTGATTTTGCTTGGCAGTGTAGGGAAGTTAATGTTTAATCAGTTCATGGAATTGGTAATAATGTAGATAGAAGGATTAAGCCAAAAATGAAAATAATGTAGAAAAAGGAATTTTGGAGTTAACTGCGTTAGAATCTAGTGATTTTTTTTTTTTTGTGCGTCTGCTGGTGATTAATTATGATTTGGAGAAAATTCATGCGGACTTAATATATATAATTATGTACACTTAATTTCTATTTTTGTCTTTACTTATTTGATATAGGAAGAGTGTGATGGCGAATCGACTAAAGGAAGATGAGAAAAATGAGCGAATAATTCGGGCTCTTCTCAAACAACCAGAGAATCGTAGATGTATTAACTGCAACAGTTTGGTATGGAGTTCTTGTTTTCTTATAGATTGATGAAATAAAACTCTAGGAGTTGTTCATCAAGTAACTCTTTCGATTTAGTTACAGATATATACTTGCTTGTATACATAGGCTTTGAATTGATTGCTCGTTTGCAACTGTGATGTTGATGAAATCAATAATGCTTCTGGTCCGTTTGTGATTTATTGTATATTATTGATACATATTTATATCCCTGCATTAATGGAAAATTAACCGATGAGTTTTGAAGAAAAAAGAATGCAGGGTTTGCTGGGGTTGGTACTTATGTCTAGTTAAAGTAGCTATATACGTTTGAATACTGTATGGATTTGTTACCATCAGAAGGCCTGATATAAGTTTTGATGATTTCTGGAATCTTCACTCTTGAACCTTTTGGGAACTTCTAATTGTTCCATAAGTATTTGTTTGAATATCCTTCCGAAATGTTGCTTTTGCAGTTCAAATATGTTTTTGTAGCATTTTCCTTATGCTTAATTGAATGTGATTTCTTTGTAATGTGTAAATTTGGGAGTGCTTATACTTTGTCATAGTGTTGCTATTTGCTAACTTGTCAGCTGAGCAGGGGCCTCAATATGTTTGCACAAGTTTCTGGACATTTGTTTGCACCACCTGCAGTGGAATACAGTAAGAGTTCAATTTATTTTGGCACATTTTCTCAACATATTGCCTGCTGATTAGCTTTTATCTGAGACACTAGTACCTCTGTGATGATAGTCAGACATCCTAGGTTTTCTAAAACTGGCTACTGGTTTAAATTGTTTACAGCCGGGAGTTCACACACAGAGTTAAATCAGTATCTATGGCTAAATTTACTTCTCAAGAAGTTAGTGCTCTTCAAGAAGGGGGAAATCAGGTAAAGATTAACCTTCTCTCTCCCTCTCTCTTGATAAAGAGTAAAAGGAAGAGATTTTTCATGTATGTAATTCTCTTTTCATTCTATTAATCCATTTTCTCATTCTTGTTCTTTTTTTTTTTTTTTCCTTATTTGCAGCGTGCAAAAGAAATCTATTTTAAAGAATGGGATCCACAGCGTAATTCTGTCCCTGACAGCAGGTTATCACTTAAAAATCCAATCTTTTGGTTCTGTCTTCATTAGTTACAATGCTTCTAAGCCAAAGTTTTGTTGTCAGCAATGTTGAGAGGCTCCGTGACTTCATTAAGCATGTCTATGTGGATAGAAGATATAGTGGTGGGAGAAACTATGACAAGCCTCCTAGAGGAAAGATGGTAAGGTGCCCTTCCCTGTTCCTATTTTAAATTGAATGTGAATCAGTTATGAAGTCTGGGATATGATATGATGGGCATTGAATTTATATGTTAGGTTCCTGCTTCTGGAGGAGGGAATTTTTATACTGTTGAATCTTTAATTAGTGTTATGGTTTTTTGAATTTTGGACTTTGCAGGGTGACAAGGAAGACTTTTATGAGAATAGGAGGACAGATGGATATCAAGGAGGGTCCAGAAGTCCACCATATGAAGATACATATGCACGCCGTTTCAGTGAAAGGTCCAGTCCAGGAGGAAGAAATGATGACAGAAATTCTAGATATGGTTATGATGAAAGGAGAAGCCCTGGATATGATCAAGAAAGTCGACAATATAGTGACTACAGAAGTCCCGATCGCCATGAAGTTGTCAATGACTGGCGCCGAGAAGATAGATTTGCTAATGGGAGGAAACCTGAAGATCATAGAGTATCTGATGGAGATCCAAAGTTGGAAGGTAGGTCACCTGAGCGACCAAAAGATCTAGAGTCATCCACTCCCCCAGTGGCTCGTCCTGTTAGAGAAATTTTGGGTGAAAATATAGTCCCCCTTCGTATAAGTGAGCCTCCAAAAGTAAATGGCAGCAGAACTATTGATGGCCCTCAAACACAGGTAGTTTCTGCTGGTGCTTGTAATATTAGTTTAATGTTATAGTCAAGGTTTTGTTTTGGTTTAGTTTGCAATGTTCACAAAACTTTTCTTTGTTTTTTTGTGCTGTTCTGATCCTGCTAAAAGACAAGTTTTTCATTCTTCATCCTCTTAAAGCAATTTTATTTGTCTTAGCCTGATGCATTTTTTTCCAAAAGTATGTATTTTCTGTTTGATGCCATTTACCACAATTAACCACTTGGCACAGTTTCTATTCCTTTGAATTTTACTTTTTCTCCTCACTTTCTGCAAGTGTATTTAGAGTATTTGTCCTACTTTTAGTTTGACTTAGTAGCTCTTTTCCTGTTGGAATTTCATGAATGCTCTCTGATTTTCATTAATTTCCAAGTTATTCAGAATTATTGTCAATTTGATTATGATACCATGGTTCTTTGCTGCATCATCACTTTTATGATGTTTGTTATGATAATATCTACCTCAAAAGTTAAATTAAGTTGTTTGCAGCCGAAAAATCAGTGAATGAATGTTTATCGCTGTTCAAAAATCATTATTTGTGAACTTTTTGCAGTCATTTTTTAAGATTTTTTTCCCTCCTAGTATTGCATGAAGGGAAAAAAATGTTGCCTGTTTTTCTTTACTTCTGCTCAACTTTTGTGATGGTACAGAGAAAGGAAATGGATTTAGGGGTGTGTAATCAAGTTAAGTTGAGCCGAACATAAATAGTGCCAAGCTCGAGCTTGACTCGAAATTCAGGGCTCAATACTTAACTTGAGCTCGGCTCGAGACATAATTGAGCTACTAGAGCTCAAGCTCGATTAAGCTTGTTTATTAATTTTTGTACTCATAAAAATGTAATTTCATAAATAAACATATATTAAAATGAAAAGCTTAATTAGGCTCAGGAGCCATTCGAATCGAGTATTATGCTGTTGGAATTCGGCTTGAGCGGGTCAATAATTACCAAAACGAGTTCGAGTATTTTTTTAATTGAACTCGAATAACTTGCGAGCAGCAGGATCTCATTTACACCCGTATGACTTACTATTATATTACTTTTGCAGAGAACTGCATCTTCTAGCAGCTTAGGATCTACCGGCAGGAATCCAGCAGAAGTTAAGCTGGAGATGACTGGGAGCTTAATTGATTTTGATGCTGATCCAGAACCTCCTGCTGCTTCCACAGTTACTCAGGCACCACAAACAACTGAGACTCAATCTGTTGTACAGACAATAAGTTCTAGCAATGACCAAAACTGGGCCTCTTTTGATTTTGCTTCTCAGAAAAATGTTTCTCAGGCTCATTCAAATATGAGCACCCTGGACTCTGTTCTTTCTCAATTGTCAGTTCCAGCATCTGTACCTGGTGATCAATCAGGAGTTTATAGCAGTGTCGGTGGACAAATACCTGCTCCTATGGCCAATGTGAATGGAACACCTCTTGCCATCAACTCCAATATTGCATTCACAGGGCAGATCGAAATGTCACCCTTTGGTACTGCTGCTCCTGCAGCTGCACCAGTTAGCAATTTCTCAACACTGCCTTCTACTGGTGCTTTGGCAGCTGCCCCTGGATTAATGCCTGTCAACGGTGGTAGTTCCCAGGTTGGTGGTTATAATGCTGAACAACAGCCTAATATGCAGCAGCAGCAACAGACTTCTTTTTTCTCTGCAGCTGGTGGTCAGTCTACTACCCAACAATTTATTCCACCTGTTGATGGAGCTTCAACCTATCAGGTGGGAAGTATTTTCTAGTATTGTGGTATTTTTTAGATAATCAACTCTTTGTTCATCTAACTTCACGTTGCACTTTTTATGGCAGCCATGGAATTTTGCTCCTTCACAGCATATGCTGGGGCCTTTGAGTGCATCAGTTGCACAAATACCTCAAGCTGTCTCAAAACCTACCCAAGATGCCACTTCTACAGTTGCATCAAAGCCTCCTACAGAAACAAAAGAAAGTGGAAGAAAGGAACTACCTGCGGTAATATCTCTTTAGGCCAAGGACATCCAAGTTCTTGGTTTTGAGGATTATTTATTGTGTTGGCCTCTTGGTTTTTGCAGGATCTATTTGCTTCAAACTATCCTTCCTATACTGCTGCTGCACCAGGGTGGCAAACTGGCCCACCACATGGGATGGGTTTGACGATGCAATATAATACTGCAGTGGTACTCCTACATCATAAGAGCAATTTCGTTCATGAGTTCATTCTTTCATACTTAACTGAATGTCCAATTCCTTGATGCATCACTTATATTTCTACATGCTTTTTGTTGTTACAGCCAATGTCTTCATTTCCACAGTCATCAAGGTCAATAAACCCATTTGATCTTGGCAGTGAAGCACCTCCAGTTCAAACTCAAACAGTATGTTATTCACATCTTTTGAACTATTCCACTGCTTCTGGCCATGACCAGCTTTTTTTTGTTGGTTTAAGGATTCTGTAATAGCTTTATGACATACTTGTAATGCCGGCATGCTTCTCTTCTGCATTTTTTTTAGAATTTAAATCTCATTGTTTCAGAGAGAGAGAGAGAAAGCAAGGTTTTTTCTTTTATGCATGAGTACGATTTTGATTGTTAAATCTTTTATGCACGACAATTCATCCAATAATCCCTTCCCAACCTACTCTTACTTTTTGAATTTGAACACAAAGCTAGCTATCTCTCCTTGAACTTACCTAGGACTTGCTCTTGTATGGTGTTTGACAATCTTCTTTATGTAATGTTGCTTCTGGTGCAGTTTCCATCAATGGCTTCCTTACAAGGTGCACTACCAAATATGCCACCTCCTTCTGGCCCAGTGCTTACTTCTAGCCTTGGTACTCCATCATCAGCATGGATACCACCTCAGTCTTTACCTTATGCATCAGGGATGTCATTGCAGTTACCTTCTGCATCATCAGTGGCACAACGTAAAGCTTTTTACCCCTGCCCCCCTTTCTTCTTTTTGCTTATTTTTATTTTGATCTTTTTGACAAGCTGAATTTCTCAAAAACTTATAGGGCCCTACCAAGGAGCGCAATTACCTAATAGCTTGCCACCTTCCAGGTAATTCATTCCTTATCTCTTCATTGCACGTGTTTCTGCATGTACGCTGTCCAATTTTTCCTGACATTACTGTGCTAGCCCACGCAATGGCCATTTTATGTATAAACTATTGTTCTGTTTTACGTTGTGGCTTCAATCTGGGTTACTGGCTGTGCCTCAAGTTGCTGAGCACCACCTGTTAAAAGCTAATTATAGTTTCATGTTCCTAATCTATGAAATATTCTATGCTTTGCAGCCATCAAATTGGCGGCATCGGCAGTGAAGTGTCTTTTGGTTTCGTAAATTCCAATCAACAGGTGGCTGGTAGATTGGCAGCACCAGCTGCCCCGCATCCATTCTCTTCTGCTGGGGGTAACCCGTTTGGCTAAGCATCCTCTCGCTGCCCGTAAAATTGATGGAAATTTTTGGTTTTAAAGTTGGAATCATGCAAGCCCTGCTATAAGTTTTTCAATATTGTTCATTTCGGGGTTCAAGGATTTGATGTCCGTATTGGCAGTTTATAGTTAGTTTGAAGCTCATAACGGAAAAGCGAGATGCAAAGCTCAAATGTAGCGATGGTACTGCAGTTAAGTTTGTGGGGATCTATTTTACTTTTTTAAATTCTTTTGTGCAGATATGATGTTTTATTCTAATTGCGATCAAAGTGATCTGTGCGTTTGCCTACAAATTTCATGGTCCCCCCCCCCCCCCTCCTCGGTGTTGTATGATTTTGCAGTTGCTATTTGTAACTTTGTAATGTAATAATAATATTTTTAAGAACTTAGCAATCGGCATTTTTGTCTACTGCTTCAACCGTGCCATTATACTCATCAACAAAGTTATTTTATTTGAACTGTAAAAAGGTAATAAATATTTGAAATAATTATTTATTTGCCATCCAATTTTTTTAAAAAAAATTAATTATGTATTTAATTTTTTTCTTTTAATCTTTAAACGTATTTTGTTTATAGTAATTAGATTAAAAAAGTTAGTATTTGTTAATTTTGTTAATGTAATATATTATCATATTGATATCACGTCAGTAATTAATTAATTTTTTAAAAATTAAAAAATTTACAAAAATTATAGAAGTATTTAAAAAGTACTTTTTTAAATTTTAAAAGATTAATTAATTGCAAACATAGCACTTAACAATTCATGTATATGTTACATCAATAAAGTCAACAAAATACATTTTATTACATTTGAACTCACGTCTTACTATATTGAAAGTAATGCCTATATTGATCAACCTAAGACTCAATTGACCAATTTTTAATAATTTTTATATTGATAGTTTCAATAAAATTTGTAATAGAAAAGTTTTACATATCTAATCATTTAGGGAAAAAATATAAATAAATATTATTTTAAAATACGAATTTTTTTCTAAAAGTATATCCATCGTTAGCATACAACTATAAATATTTTTTAAGGAGTTTGCATATACAATTATGAGTATAAATTATAAATAATATAAATTCAATAATCAAAACACATCAGATAAAAAATTAAAATATATCTAAACTTTATTACAAATACAATATTTTTTAATTATATTTTTGTTATATTAATTCAAAACCTTATGGAATCAATGTTGTTATCAGTAATATGAATTGTGATCCATGGTGTAAAGGTATTGTAAATCTAAAGTTTGGAAATCCAAATTTAGTTATGACCTAGTTTTGCTGTTATCATTAATTTAAGAAAATTATTTGATATATTGTGAGTGATGTTTTTAGATTTTTACAAATAAGATTAGAGGATTGATAAATATTCAATAAAAATATAATAAAATATTAAAAAATAAATATTTAATAAAAATATATTAAATTTTTAAAAGGTAAACCATCAAAATAGTTACTTTTGTTTACCTCAAGTTATATTTTAGTCACATTATCGTGTTGTAACATTTTAGTCACTGAGTCGTTAATTACCGTTAACAGGGGTGAAACAAGGGGGGTTGGCATGGGCCCCGGCCCCCCTAAAATGTAACATTATTATTTAGGCCCTTAAATTTTTTTAAAAATTTTAAATTAGTTAAGGTAAAATTACACTTTGGCCCCCCTAAAATTATAAAAATTCAATTTAATCCTTTACAAATTATAAAGATATAAACTATAAAAAATTAAAATTTTATTCAGCTCCCCCTAAAAAATTTTGCTAACTTCACCCCTGGCCGTTAACAATGTAACCGTAAGCTGACGTGATATGTTAAGTCATCATTCAGACAATCAATCCCTATATTTTTTCGTTTTGAGTATTTTTTTTATTTTTTTAACTTTCTTTTATTTTCTTTAGTTTTCATCCTGTTTTGCTTCTTACTCTATTTTCGTCCCTTCTCTATTTCATTTAACGTAGTTTTTCTATGTTTTCCAATTGTTAAAACTAGTCTCTATACTTTTATTTTTTGAACAATTTAATTTTTTTGAGTGAGGTGAGTTTGTGAACTGGTTTTAGCAAATGGAAAATATAAAAAAAAAATTACGTTAAAAGAAATGAAAAAGATAGAAAACAGAGGGAGAAGCAAAAGAGAATGAAAAAAAAATGTTAAAAGAACACAAAAGAAAAAAATTAAATTGCCCAAAATAAAAAAATATAGGGACCAATTATAGAATTTAACCTTAAATTTTCTTTTGAAATAATGATTTAGCGTGCCATTCAGTTTACCATTATATCGTTGGCAACAATTAATGACTCAGTGACAAATGTAACATTTCAAACATATATAAGTGACTAAAATGTAATCTGAGACAAATAAAAATAACTATTTTAATAATTTATCCATTTTTAAAATCACTTATAAAATAAAAATACATTACAAATATACCAAATAATAACCCATAATTTAATTACAACTAAACATTTGTCGTTGTGTGGAAATATTATTAAAAGTGAAGGCAAAATAAGGACATTAGTAATTAACGAAAAATTATTTTTTGAAGCAAATGTGGTCTGAAATTGAAAATAATAAAAGTGTGAATTGGATTGAACAAGTAATTAATTCATGTTTTCTTCTCTTCAACACGGTTGCCCTGGCTGCCTACATTTCCTGCTCGGCCGCCGCCGCCGCCTCCGCCGAATCCTCCTCCACCGAAACCAGCACCGCTCCCAAAACCTCCTCCTATCCCGCCTCCACCACCGCCACCTCCTCCTCCCCCACCATAGTAGTGTCCTTTATCATTTTCCTTATAATGCTTTCCAAAGGCACCAATTCCACCACCACCACCACCACCACCATTTTGAACATAACCAGGACGTCCAAAACCAAAGCTGAAGCCTACACCCTTGCCGAAGCTAAAGGAATGTCCAAAACCAAAGCTGTTCCCCCCTCTAAAACCACCTCCGCCAATTCCCCAACTGGGGTTACCATCAAAAAACCATTCTGGCTTCTTCTTTTCCGCATCTACCTTCCTACCCTCAACACTCTCATATCCCACCACTAGCACCAAACAAACCCACAACCCAACCCAACTTAACTTATTCCAACCCATATTTCAATGCAATGCAACGCTCTCCTCTTTCACGGCCATACCAGCTGAGCTCACCATGTTTATAAAGCTATTTCTTCACTCCACAAAATTAAAAAGAAATATATGATAACCATAGTTTGGAATTAGTTGAGATGGATTAATTGCTTCACCGCTGGCTAGCTTTAAAACAATGTTCCACTTTTACGTGATTTGATATTGGTGTTTGCATTCAAAGCCACCATTTGTCGAGAATCACGTTCTACCCATTACCCAACCTCCAAAAGTTGGCATACCATGCATGCATGATTTTAAATTAAATGGGACACCCCATAAATGAAGATGCAATGCAATTATTCATCTTCATTTTGACTGCTCACGTTACAAAATAAGCAGCTTTAGCAACTTAGAAAGAATCGGTCCTTGATTAGCTTTTGTTCCTAAACTTAATTGAAAGCCTCCAATGATCGTCCGATTTAGGTTCATCTCCTCCTCCGCCAGAAAAATCCAAACCCTACAGGGTTTATTCTCCCCTTGGAATTTCCCTTTGTATGGCCTAATATGTATTTGTGATGTTTATTCTCCTATTTACCGCAATCTCTTATATCCATATCGGTTCTATTCACCTAATTTATTTCATAACTGTAAATATATACTATTAATAAAATCAGTGATTGAGTTAGTGTTACGAGTTAATCGGGTACTAATTCGGTTAAAAAATAATTAACATACCATTTTATTAAATGACTACTATTATTATTTTGGTGACCTTTTTATCTTTTCATATTTTTAATGATTTTTAAATAAAAGAACTAAAATTAACATAGCTAGAGGATTGAACTTGTGTTTAATATTTATAAATACTTTTTTTACCACTACCGATAATAATTCTTAAGTAAACTTTAAGCAAAATAATTTTTAACATAAAATGTTTTCTCTCTCATCAAATTTGTGTATAATGATAATTTTACCAATTGAGTTAATATCATAGGTCACCTCGACACTAACTCATAATTGATGACAACACCATAAAGTTAAATAGGTAAATACATGTAATTAAGAATATTAAACACACTCCCATTGTTTTCTAACTTGTACTATTAAAATAAAGCTTTAGTTGAAGTGGTAAAGTTAAGGTATTGTAAATGTTGGTGGCATAGGTTCAAATTTTACCATGTGTAATATTTTTATCGATTTTATTTAATATAAAGATAAAAGTACCATTGTAATAATATATTTTTTTAAAATATGAATGGACATTATAATAACCTAACCAAGTTGGTATCTGATTGACTTGTAACACCAACTCAGTTAGGGGGTTAAAATCTTAGTATAGATACAAACAATGTGGGTGAAAAGGTTTATTTAATAATATCAAAATGTACGCAATTATTAAAATAAAGCTTTAGTTGTTGTGGTAAATTTAAGGTTTTGCAAATGTTGGTGGCATGAATTCAAATATCACTATACGTAAACTTGTTGTTGGTTTTATTTGAAATATAAAAAGACAAAAATACCATCGTAATAATATAACTTATTTTATATATGAAAATTCATTTTAATATTTTCTTCAATCGAGTTAGTATTTAGTTGACTCGTGACACCAAATCAATTAAGGATTTAAATAATAGTAAGTATAGATATACAAACAATGTGAGTAAAAATAATTTGTGTAATAATATTAAAAATGTATAAATAATATTAAAATAATTTTTTTATTGAAATGGAAATTATCTTTTTAAAGGTTTTAGTGGCATAAATTTAAATCTCTATCATATGTAAATTATTTATTAATTTTATTAAAATATAAAATGACAAATGGACCATTGCAATAATATAATTTATGGAAAAATATTTTCTCACGGTCCGTAACTTTTCTTCACACTTACGGACAAATTTAAGCCACAAAATATTGGGTGGAAACTTGTTTTCCTTTTTACTCGGTTAAACATTTATACATGTATACGTGTGAAAATAATAGATTTAAAATATATATTTGTATTTAAAAATAACATATAATAAATAATAAAATATAATAATTATTTTATTTTAATATGGTACATTAGTTTTAAACCATATCTTTTATTTTTTATTCGATATTATTTGTTAACACATTTGAATTTTAAATACATGGTGTCCATATATTTACACGTGTGATAAATTATTAGTACTTATATATACTTCTATATTATTATTTAAAACATTGTCTGAGTTGGTGTTACTCATCAATTGGGTTATCGAAAAATCATTCCTATTATAAAGTAACAAATATTATCGAAATAAAAAGATATAGGAAAGAAAAAGAATAGAAATAATATTTGGATTCTATATCATCGGAACAGAAATAGGATTTCTGCTTTTGATTGTTGATTCAATGCGATAATAAGATTTTTTTTTGTTACAACATCAGATCGCAGAATCATAAAAAAAAAATGAGCTCGGTCGGGTACTGGCCCAGGCCGGTCTGTAGAAATTGGAAATATAAAAGTCCCCTTTTGTGCGAAATCAAAGCAATATTCTTTCCTTTTTTTTATTTGAGATATTTCTTTAGCGCCCTTTGTTTTATTTAAAAATATAAACGATATAGAATATAATATAAATGAAATGGAATATTGATAAAAGTTCTATATCTCTATAGAAAAGTTGGATATATCTATATAATCAATCTATATCTATACAATAATAATAAAATTTAGAATCTATATATCTATGAATTAGTAATACTCGACCAATTGTCCAAAAAAAACCCATTTCTAAAATCAAAAATACTGAAATGGGCCTTTTTTTCAAAAATAATGGGAATGGTTCAATTTTTCTAAAATGCGCTAAGCTGGCGTCATTTTTAGAGAAAAGTCAGAAAAACACTATTTCTCTTTGACCTGTAAAATGCGTCCAGGTCAATGCGTTTCATATGTGCATAAGTTTTATATGTGCAATTTGTTCTTCTTTTTCTTTTTTTATTATGATCATTTTGTATATGCTAACAATTCTAAAATGCAACAAGATTAAAGATCTCAAAAGGTAATTTTATAATATGAGAAAAAGTTAACAAAATATAAAAAAAATAAAAATTGTTTTGTAACAAAATGATTAAATATAGTGTAACGTTTAATATTATGTTATTAGTTAAAAGAAGAAGGAATCTCACATTGTCTAGGAACAAGCTGCAAACCTATTCATGAGTTTATATATACACATATCTCATATCTCACATCTTATATTGCTTAAGAAAACAAAGGAAATGAGACATTGGATCTATATAAAGTTTTGCTTTGTAAGTTTTAATTCCACATTAATTGGTGGAACCAAAAAGAAAAATAGTATTGCTACTTTAGGTCTATATAAAGGTTCATTCTTGTAAAATTTCAAAAAATTTGGCCTATTTTTGTATTTTTTTTAAAAAATGGCCTTTTTTAGAAATTTAGTCGTTGGAACACTGGCAAAAGAGTGCTGACTTAGAAGCACTGTAACAAAACGCATTGACCTGGATGCGTTTTACCGGTCAAAGGGGAAAAAAAAATTGAGCTAGACATACTTTTTTTACTTTTCCCTAAAAACGATGCCGGCTCAACGTATTTTAGTAAAATCGGACCATTCCTATTATTTTTTAAAAAAGTTATCCATTTTCATAATTTTTCTTAAAAATAGACTTTTTCTAGTCAATTAGTCATAATAGTCTATATAAATAAATAATAATCTATATATAACAAAGTAAAAAAGGGCTTTTTTTCAAGCCTTTCTTTTTTAGTGCAGTAACATAATAATGATCTTTTCTCAATTAGTAGAGATAGTTGAGTGGACTAAAGAAGTTATATTTTAAAAAAATAATAATAAATAAAGAGGACATATGACAAAACTTCAATTTTGTTTGTGATCCAATATATTAAATAAAAAAAGAGAACATTTATATTTTTTGAAAATTTTTATATTTTTTTATATATTTCTTTGAATTTTTTTAAAAATTAGGATCAAGTTAAGAATATTTGTAAATTTTGAGAGTTAATTTTTTAAAATTATGACTAAATCAATATAATATGTAAAAGTTAAAGGCTAAAATTGTTATTATACTAATTTTTTAACTGTCACGTTAATCGAACTATGTACCATGGATGCTTAAATTGCAAATTTTTTATTTTGAGTCACTAAAATGAAAATTTTTTTCGTTGGATGACTGTACAGTTTACTAAAAAAACAAAAGGATAAATCTCAAAACTATACATGAACTTTGGTCTAATGTGTAATTTTATACATGGACTTTGATTTTGTGCAATTTTATACATGAAAATTTGATTTGATACAATTCTCACAAATTATTAATACAATTATTGATTTAGCATCATTTTATGTTTATATATTGCATACATATATAATTATATTTATCAAATATAAAAATAAATTGATGTATTTATTTCTTTAAAATATGTATGATTGAATCAAAATTAAACTTTAAAATATGTATGATTGAATCAAAATTAAATTTTCATGTATACATTTGAACCACAATCAAAGTTTCGTATGCATTATTGCACTAAATTAAAGTTCGTGTCTCAAATTGTGGAATAAATAAATGTTAATGTATAATTTTGAAATTTATTTCAAAAACAAAACAAAATTAAAACACGGTGGGCAGCGACTCGAATCCGAAACACGTTGAAGTTTTACCCTATTCATTGAAAATTTAAAACTTCTCAACAGAAAACACTAAAGATGGAAAGCCTAGAGGATAGGAGTCGAAAGCAACCTTTGCAGTGTTCATTGAGAAGGCTGAACTTCATTTAAAATTGAAGCTACGCAACGACCAAATGCCCCTTAAATATATATATATATATATATATTTATATTCGATTCTGTTCTGTCAAGATTTACATGCGTAATATAATACAACATTCATGACTGTTTCAAGAACAAGAACCGAAGAATACATTGATATCAATACAGGGATTTCCCACATACAGATTCCCCTGCATATTCTCAACTCAAATACACACTCAACTACCCTCAACCCTATGTTGCTCAACAATGCCATCATTAAGCCTGTTTGTCGTCTTCCTTCCATAAGCTTTTTAGCTTTCCATAGTGAACCAAGTCCGTCACATTCGCTCTCCAATACTGCTATCACGTTTGCCATGTTCCCCACCACCATTACATGTGCGAACATCACGCAAAAAGGTATCCCTAGCAACCCCACAACACCCCAAAACCCCATTCCAACTGGGCTGATTCCAAATGTGTAAAGCATCTTTGGTGCCACTGCTAAACCAACCACGATTGCTCCAAACAGGCCTAGTATAACGAGGAGCTCCCAAGACCTTGTGTGGAGAAGCTTAATCCAAGCCAAACCGCTTCTCATGAATAGCCTTCTTCCATCAAGGTGTATGCCATTGTAACTATCTGAAACTGCTTGGATGGTGGCTGCTCTTCCAAGAAGAGAGAACGTAATGGAAGAAGGGGTGCATAAGATGATGTGAACTAGTGTTTTGGACGGGAAATTCGGCAGCCCGTGTGCGAATAAATGATCTGTGATTGTTATAGCCGAGGAAGGTATTTGGGGGAAATGGTGAAGGAGAAAATGCGATAAGAAAAGAGAAATCGGGAGCGGCGAGAAGAGGAAAACGGAGATGGAATGGAAATGAGTAGGGTGAAGAAGAATCACCCTGATGGATTCTCTAAAAATCTCAACTGTGTTCATCAGATAGATGGAGTCAAGAACTTGTGTTGTTCTTCTTGCCATATTCTATGTAATAATATTAGAAGCAAGAAAGAAACATAGATAGCTGAGTGAATGTGAGAATTTGTATAGGGGTTAGCCAGTGACAAGGAGAGTATAATAAGATCAGATTGCTGATTGCTTGCGTGCAAATTCATCATGATTGAATAGGTTTGTAGGTCGGTCGTGTAAAAGTTGGTTGTTTTTTTTAAATGCTTTTAATCATATGAATGAGAGGTAACGTGTTGGAATCTTGATATTTTCTCAATATATAGATAGTTGAATCTATAGCTGTTGTTTTGGAGCCTTAAAGGGGGCGTATGTTATGGCTGGAAGTTGCCTAGTAAATCATTGGTTTGGCCTTAAGTAGATGTGTATGCTCGTTCGAGAGCAAGAAAGAAGATAATTGTGGGGTCAAAGAGAGAGGTTAAGGAGATAATTTTGCCTTGTTGTAATGAGGTTGTGTGATGATTGTGGGAGGGAGCTGATGCCTGAAATATAGCAAAAGGGAGAGAAAATTTTAATACCAACTTGGGGGGGATTAACTTGAAAGCAAAGGCAAATTAGACATGTGAGAGCGTGGGGGCCAATTGAGGACCCAATGCCAAAGCTAAACGATTAATGTCAAAAAGTTGGAAAATGTTAAAAATGAAAAGCTACTAGCTACTGAAGAGCTATCCCAATTTGTATTAGATATGCAAATCTGATCATATGTCAATCATGCATGTGTTAGCTCTTTTCATGCATAAAGCTTGGGGATTTTAACCAGATTCCTTTTGCTTTTGGTAAGTTTTCCCCTATATGTTGGTGAGGTAAAAGAAAATGCGGAACTAAAACAGAGCCTGGACTAAGGGCAACTTCTTCACATGGACTAGTAGTAGGGATGGTGAAGAGGGATCTGGGATTTGCCTCGATAGATGGTTCATGGCTCCAAAGAAAACTACCGACAGGCGGCAGTTGCAAACCTTCCAATCGTACATTCTGATTACAGAATTGTAAAACAAGAGAAAGAGACCTTACCGTTTCGAGGCTACGTGTTTATCCCACCCCCAAATGTAAAGTCAATAAAATTATGTTCGATCGAAGATCAAGTAGATTAGCAAACTTCTAGTGCATATTAAAACACTCGAGCCTATTCTCGGTGATCTGATCAGCCCGTTTACCAACACTTGTATTGGAGGCAGACAAACTAGTGACCGAGGCAAGGTGATCTGGCTATCCCCTTACCGTTTTATCCCGTGTCAAAATATACTGTCTGCTCTCCTAGGAGGAATTAAAATAGAGCAGAAATGTACGGCTATAAAATCACCTGCAAATTGCAGATGATTGTTTCTTCTTCAAAATAACCGAATACATATCAAGGATAGCTGACATGATGAATATTAAAACTAAAAACCAACAAAATATATAGACAAGAGTTTAGTACGACTCTTAGCAAAGAAAAGAAACTGTACAATGGAGTTTTAGTGGCTGCAGCTGAATATATACCTAGTACCCTTAGAAAACATGGTTTCTGCAATGCAATCTGACAACCAAATGCTATTCTTGTATTTAGTTGCTGGCCCCATATGAATTTTTTAGCTCATGCCACAAGCAAAATAATGTGTCGTAATCGCCATCATCGAAGTTACAATTTTCAACCTGTGAGACACTTACTAGGCTCCTTAACCACTCTTCATGGAGAGTTGAGAACTCTGATCTCTGTTCACTTGACTTAAAACTTTCCCCAACACTTATTTTCATTACTTGTCCAGCCTTTGAGGCAGCTTCAACTACCTTTTCTGGGATCCCAGCCATGATTGCAACTTGCAAACCATAACTCTCCGGGCATGCTCCATCAGTAAGCCGATATAGGAAACTTGGCTCTTGCTCACCTTTAGAACAACCTTCAGACTTCACCTTAAAAGAGCAAGCCATGTGTTGCAGTATAACATGTGGATGAGATGCAAATTCCTTTGTGAGTGGATGGTAATGTGTTGCAAATAACAGCCGACAATGAACCTTTTCAACAAGATGGCGGAACACCTACACAAGCATCAAAGTAGGTTGTTTGAAAGGGGCATGAGTATTCAAATTCTAGAATACGTAATAATTAAGTGCAGAACAGAACAGAAGAAATCCAGATCATTCTCAGTTAAATTTGGCTAAGATGTTTCTCTGAAGCTATCAAGTAATATTCCTCTATACTATGAGCATAAGCAAACTTCATTTCTCAAATATTTGCAACATCATAAATACAATAGTGAAACCATTTGTGCCTGCCATTCACAAACATGATTCATGGTGGCACTAGATTTTTTCAGTCAAAAAAAAGTGCAATATTTATTCTCATCATCAATTGGAGCACATAGAACATAAATATTTCCTTATTATACCATATGTTTTTGTTTTGTAGAGAGACTAAGGGTCAATATCTAGCAATGTAGCATATCGGTTCTCCTACTTTAGGGGGAATACGTAAAGTTGTAATAGATTATTGAAGTTTGAAATCTCACAGCATATGCAATAGCATATCCATCAAAAGTGCTTGTTCCTCGACCCAGCTCATCGAGAAGAACAAGAGAATCTTGGGTGGCATTTTGAAGAACTGATGCCGTTTCAGTGCACTCCACAAGGAAGGTACCTACAAAAGTAGGTTGCACAATCAGACTTTGCAACAGAAAACGTGAATGTAGTCATGCAGCACATACCCTTATGAAAGGCTATAGACAGATTAAGGAAACATGTTTTTAACTGTTTGAGAAACCCCAAAAAACATGTCGACTTAATTGAGGTACTCAACAATAGAACTATTTATTAAGCACAATCTGGAAAGGCAATTTTGAAAATTCCAACAGTTAACTGTATGTATAAGGATCAGAAAAGTATACAGGTGATGCAACTCCCACTTCAATTTGGATATATTTGACAATACATTCAGAAAAGCAAAGCATATTCATTTGGAACAGATAGTGTTGGACCACGAGAAAAGTACGGTAGGAAACTGTTGTACTTACTCTCGCCAGTCATGATCCGGTCAGTAGCACCAAGCCTTGTAAAGATTGTATCCACAAGTGAGATAACACATGTCTCACAGGGCACAAAACTTCCCAACTGCATGTAAAAAGATTAATGTATGAAACACTGCAGCAACAGGTGAGACTAATAACAAAACATACTGATCACCAGAAGCCTGTGGAAGCAGGTGTTTAATTAATGGCAGCTCTTAGGGACCAAGAGAAACAAACCTGGGCCAGTATAACAGCCAGACAAGTGGCCCGCAAGAGAGTTGACTTTCCACCCATGTTCGGTCCAGTCAATAGCAAAGCACGAGGAGTATAGTCATTTACACCTTCACCAAGGAAAATGTCATTTGGGACAGGCAGTACACCATTCTCCCCAAGGGCAAATGGATGCCAAAGCCCTGTAATTTTAAGTATTGGTCCTCCTTGATTAGAGGTCATGGTTTTTGATTGGGGCAATACAACAGGCCTTGCCATAGTCCCAGATGAAAAACTTGCAGTTACTGCAAAAGATCTTAGTACATCGATGCAGTTTAGGGCATGAATAACTTGAGACCATTGAGAAGCTTTTTCAATAAATAACTCGATCAGTATGGAAAGTGTTTCAGCATCCGAATCTGTTAAATCATGGTTCTGGCAGATATCGTGTCAGTTAGGTACCCAGAAAGCAAAAAAACTAACTTAAGTCACTGCTGAAACCAAATCTGTTACTAGAAAGCAATCAGTTTCTAGACACTCATGAATCAACATGCATACCACATTGAAATTGGTCAGCTAGCACTGCCTAAATGACAAGCTAAAGATGGGCCATTTCCACCATTATCAACCCTATTATATCTTAGATCTAATTTGAATTTAGAATATAAAATGCATAATTTCTACTAGAAAATATCAAAATATAAATCCATAGCTACATACTCAGCCTAAGGATTGCCTGCTTAGAGGCAATATCCAGGAAAAATCAGAACTAATAGGATATTTGTGAAAGCCTAATACAAAAAATACTCCCATTGATACATAATAAGAAAGCAGACCTGGTAATTTGGGAAGTCGCTCTCTATGGCTGCTTCAAATTGAGTGAGGAATTCATCAAGCCCATTAGCACCACTTAGAATTGGAAACTTAAAAACTTTTGATAATAGAGATACCATATCTGCATCCTTTTGTAATAGCCTTAACAAATCCATTCCACTCCAGAGACCTTTGACAAGTGTACCAAAAGCCTTTACCTGCCCCACAATAGGAAACGTTATATACCAAGATGTTTAGAAAGGAAGTGTCCCTAAAAGACCATAAAAGCAACATGCAAGCAATGATTCATTTAGCATTTACTTTCCAAGTTATTTTAACCAGACAAAGGAGTACCAAATGGAGAGGGGGGGGGGGGGGAAGATACAGATGTAGGAGACTTACCAGTTGTTTGAGTACTTTTTTGCCTATCATAGGAAGAGCGAGAGAAGCTGATGATTGTATGCTAGCCTTAACACGTCCAAGTAACCTTTCTAAGTCTGGAAGTTTGCGAAGATATTGACCAATGATTAACATAATTTCTGAATGTGACATAAGTTCTTCAACCACATCTAGCCTTTTATTAATGTTGTCAACATCTTTCAGTGGATGACAAATCCAGTTCCTTAAGAGGCGCTTACCAGATGATGTCACACAGTTATCAAGATACTTATACAATGTACCTGAAAATAAGATAATTTTAAGGACTAAAAAGATAAAAAACAACAGCCAGCAAAAAATATTGCTAAGCTAACAACATTCACCACTTGCCTGAAGAACCACCATCAGCACTATTACTGAAAATCTCAAGATTTACTATTGTCTGCCCATCAATTCTGAGGCAACCTTGATAAACATGGTAGGGTAAGACATCTCCACTCTGTAAAATGTCCTTCAGCTGTATGAAATAGAACTAATTAGATATCTAATGTGTTACTGACATGCTTATATAAATGCTAGCCTGCAGGCTTACCATCAATCGTGACATATGACTGACTAATCCACCAAGAGCACACACTGCAACATCATGGTGCACCACACCATCAAAAGCATTAAAATATGAATTAGGCGACCCCTTAAAGTAACCTTTTGACTGAATCATATTTCTAACTTCAGAAGCATCCAGAAAATCAGTAGAGAATCCGGGACTCAGTTGAACTGCTGTAGTTCCTGCAAGATAAACGAAAATCAATATGCAGTTTGACTAACCATGATTAACATAGTTTCTCAGCATTTAAAGCTACATGAATCTTCAAGATAAAGAATCTAATTAAAAATGCAAAAAAGGAAGGGCTGATTTATGACAATTTTCAATTATACGGGTGCAGATTGTCCAGAGAGTAGAAGGCTTTTTAACCGTTAAATGCACATGAACAAAATTCATCTTTACCATATTGAATTACCGTTTTCGTAATTTAAACAAGACTTACATAACATAATTAAGAACCCAATAGGAAAGCAGAAGATGTAACTGTTTACAAATACAAGAATCTCAATTCAGCTTTACAATATACTTTCTCTTAGGGATAGAAAGTAGTCAAATAAAGCTAGACATACAGATTCATACACATAGAGAGAGGCATTGCTCAACCTGCAGATAAAAGAGTTGATAAAATGCTCACCGCTAAATGAGTACTTCTTTAGTGCTTTATGAGCTTCTCTGGACAGCCCTGAAATACTTGAACATATACTTCAAATTAAGAGGCAAAACTTTTATAAAACTAGAACTCAAAAGAAAAAAAATTGAAAGAAAAGTTCACCTCTATGTTCAAATATGACTTCCTTAGGAGACACCTACATCAGATTCCAACCAATACATTAGAGCTTATTTTCCAAACATAAAAATCCATCATAGGTAAATACAAGAACCTACCTGCATCAATAAAGCTCCCAGAGCAGAACAAGTAGCATCATCACTAATGGAACCAACCCAAAATTTTAGAGCAGCACAATCAACAAAAGCAAACCCATATGTAGTTGAACCATTCTCAACTCCATAGTTGCCCTAAGTAAAAAAGCAGTATGTAATCATAATATGTATATTCCAATAAATATTCAAATTACAAATAGAAAAGTAATGCACTTTAAAATGGAAAAACAAAGTGCAATAACTTATGCCTAAGAACTTTGAAGATCCAAAATAAATGGTGCAACAATAGGAAAACAACTATCAAATCAGCTCATGCGGAAAAGGAAGCATGCATGATTACATAAATATTTCAACAATATGCATATACTTGACACCCTGACCCAGACCCAGACCCTGACAATCCCACCTACCTAACCCACTAAAGAAAAGGAAAATAGAAGAAAAGAGGAACAGAGAAAAGGAGAAAGATAATATCACTTCAAGAATTCAAAAAAATGAGAACAAAGTAATATATAAACTTCAAGAAAACAGCAAAAAATTCAACCACGAAAATATGGTATGATAGATAAGCAATATGTTCATCCGATAGATAACACCTTCCAAACCCATAATTAAATAAATAAATTAAAATATTTTAAAAAGAGAGAGGGGGGTTACTTCAAGCCTCAAGGAGTCAGCAACATAGTAAAATACATCCAAATTCAGTATGATAAGTTTCAGGAAAGCATCCGAAAATTTGAGCCAGAGAAATTCATATTACAGTTAAACTAGATATATTCATTCAGCGGACACTGAAGAACTAATTATTGGAATGTATAAATATATAAGCATAACCAACCTCCTTAATAGCAAGTAGATGAACAGCATCAGGTCCAATGTTACCATCAACTGTTGTTGATGGGGTGATCACTTGAACTAACTTTCTTTGAATGACCTGATAATAATCCAATGTAGTTAGTCAAACTATTTAGACAAGCTACTGCCATGGTGTAAAATTAAAGACATGAAACCACCAAAGAAAGTCAACATAAGTAGCAGAATATTTATTCAAGAAGCATGTACAGGGAGCTTTGTTGGAGAATCCGATTTGATGAAACCGGAAAGTATTGTAGTTTTAGACACATCAAGCATTTTTGAAGTAGGAAATTTTTAAAACATTTCTCTTCAAAACATGACTCTTGCTTGTTAGCCTTACAGAAATACAATATCAAGGCACATAAAGGATGACATACCAAAGAGTAACAATAATATAACAATAATATTTTTAAAAAAATTAGATTCAAAATTGCATCTCCAAACATGCAAAATTAAAAACTTACAGAATTTGCACCCCTAGCTTTTGCTTGCTGAGATGTCTCTAACTGCTCCATACGTCCCACTTTGTATCTTCAGAAAAAAACAGAAACTGTGAATAAGAATATGCTAAATTAAAGAAAGATGCCCCATCTAGAATTCAACATTGCACTCTCAAAAAGATGACCAAGGACATGGATCATCATTCCCTCTTTTGCACTTTCAACCATCAAACCTATTGTCTTTCTCCCCATTCCAGAATGATTAAAAAACAACATTCTTGTTGACAGCTTATTGTAAAGGATTCTAAGGCATAGTATACACAGATGAGGATGAAGACAATCACAATTCCCTTCATCATTCTTACCCGCGAGCAACTAGCTTTTGAACAGCATCGTCAATTCCACTTTCTGGTATACCAACCTGAACATAAAGAAAGATACCATGGGTATTGCATCTACACCACCATTGTAAAGGCCATATATAGAGATAATATTCCAATAGACCAATACAAGAATGAAAACTAGACAATTCACCTGGCGGCATTTGCCTACTCCGCTTACTGTCATCTTCCAATCAAGCTCCTTGTGGCCAATTTCAGCATCTATCTCATAAAGCTCATAGAATTTTCCCTTTTATAGAAAATCATATGGTTGAATTAGGTAACCACGACTAAGGAAAATAAATACAAAACTCATAACATGCATCATTCAATTAATATCCAACTTATAGATGAAGGGAGGTCTCACAGAATATAGGAGACCATTAGGTTGAAGAATAAAAAATCTAAATAGTGATATTATCCACATCACAAAATTAAATACTGTTTTCCACTCCCCCATATAAGTTATCCAGTTAAAGGTTCATCTCATATGACTAACATATAATCCAATGTTGGCAATAGCTAGTGACAAAATGAAACTAGAATGTGGCGCAACAATAACTAACCACTTTAAAGAAGAGAACAATATCCATATATTGACATTTGACACCCCAATATTGTTTTTGAGATGCTGACATATTCTTGAGAACATCGGGAGGTATAAAAAGAGTCTTCTTGTCGTAAAGGGGGTCACTAGGCCTTCTTCCATTAGCATCCTTTACGCGAGAAGGATCAAGCCACTCAAATTTGCTAGCAACATCACTATCATTCTTGTGATTATTGTTCCCAACAATAGATTCCTGGAGAAGCTTTATTCTTTTACTGGAGTCTAATAAAAAATTGTCCTTATCCCCAAAAGTAGGGAAATAATCTTGAATTCGCTTGAAACGGGAAACACCAGGTCGTGTAGCAGGTGTTTCAGGTCTGAGATCATCATCATTCTCGATGTTTAGAACATTAGTCTTTTCAGATGGTTTAGCAGTTAGCTCAACTCTAGGCAATTCCTCCACATCAGAAGATTTGTCAGCTGCCTGGTTCCTGCAAATTAAACACAAATTATTGACGAGGTTATACTCCGATGCTTGATAGTTAGAAATTTGAATTTAATTTTCTGAAGAAATTTATGTCAATGGACTACCATTTTCTTTTGTCCTTACTCGTTAAAGATTATGTAAAGTTTTCTAAAAAAAAAAGTAGAGGAATAAAAGAGATAAATTCCATCCTGTGTCTGATTATTAAACCCTAACAAACTTTAAACCGTAAAGGTACGTCCAAATCGTTTTTAGAAATACAACGAATTGATTTGTACGCCTAAAATTAACCCAAAAAATACCTCTGACTTCCATTTTCTCTGTCGTCAGCCTTCACAAACTTGTGCATGATACTAGAAAACAGAGAAGAGGAACCCCTAGCCTCGGCATTCGATGCGAAGTTTACCGGTAAAACCTTACGAGGCACCTTCTCCGGTGGAGTATCAGTGCCTGTGACTTCTAAAGAGGAACCACAGACGTCGCCATTCAGGTTCTGTTTTGAAGGAAACAGAGAAGCTCCTTGACCTTTTACCTCTCCGACAGCGCCGTTTTGGCTCGCCGGCGAAGGTTTTTGCAATAACGAGAGTATCGATTTTTGGCGCTGCATTTTCAGAACGTGGGAGGGAGAGAGAGAAGACGTTGCGATAGCGGAAAAAAGCACCTTAAGAAGCAAAATTTTGGCGCCAACTTTTGCCCCCCTCCTTTTACGGTGTTTTAGCAAAAATATAGAGCGTCAGATTTCTGAAATATGATCTAAAGCGAGACCTTAATACCTTCGCTATGTTCCATTTTGATTTGTTTAGCTATTAACGATTTGTATTGTACCCATACCCGATCAGCGCATGACGAAGCCAATATTTCATTGGGCCAAAATACCAACCATGAGTATAATTAAGCTAAAATTCAATAAACTATTAAAATGGTAATATTAAATGTTAAAATTTTAGAATGTTTTAAGTTTGACTTTCAGCATGTGTAATTTTTTTTTTTAGATTTATAAATTAATTTTAAAATAATATCTATTGTTTATTAAAAATAAAGAATTTTTGATAATTTTAAAACTGAATTTAAGAGTTCATCATGAGTGACATCAACTCAATAAGTCACTTAAATATAATATTAGTATATCTATCACACATGTATATGTACAAAAATTATATTTTAAAATAGACATGTCCATATAAAAATCAAAATGTATATAAATAATAAAACATATGATTTAAAATTAATAGTACCATAACACATGCATTGCACAAATTTTAAATAAAATCAATTAATTTAAATTATGAGTTGAATGGCAAATAGTATTAAATGCATTCTAATTGTTTTTAAAACTTGTTTTGTCATGTTTCTATAAAATTCAAAATGTTATAATGTTTAAAATGCGTATAAATAAAATTTTAAAATAACTTTAAATAAAATTACATGAATTAAAAATAGTCTGCTACTCTCTAGCATGAGTTTTCGTCTGTCCTCGTTGACAGGTTTGTTTCTTTAGTTTCTTGCGGTTCTAGTTCGATTTTGAGTGGTTTTCCAGAGCATGGAGGATGAGATAACGAATCTGCGTCTCACTGATGAAGAGGAAGATGCTTTCTGGGATGATCCTAAGGCGTCCAATTATGATATTCAATCCTGCCTCCTTGAAACTTGCCTAACGGATAGTGTTGTCTACTTTTCGTCTCCTCGAAACACAATGGCCTATCTATGGCACCCGATTAAAGGAATCGTTATTACAGATTTGGGTGAGAAATGGTTTCTGTTTAAATTCTTTTATGCTGTTGATAGAAAAAAAGAGTGTTAGATGGAATGTTGTGGTTTTATAATAATCATCTTCTTTTACTCCACGAACTACAATTGACTGATTATCCTTAAATAATGAATCTCAACCATGTTGTGTTTTGGATCCAAATACATGATTTACCTCCGGGTCTGATGTCAAAAACAATGGCAAGGCATTTTGGGTCTTTCTTGGGCAAGTTTTTAGAGTATGATACCATGATTTCATCTTTAGGGTTACAGTAATATATGCGAATAAAGGTACGGTTGGATGTAAGATTAGCCCTCAAATGAAAAAAAAAAACGGTTCAGTTGGGAGATAAAACGTACTATGCCAGTTTTAAGTATGAAAAACTTAGTCCATTCTGTTTCATTTATGGAAAGCTTAGCCACGGAGAAGGCTTTTGTCTAGTACGAGTTTGTGTAAACCTAAAGAATATTGTTTTCAATTGGAATATCACGCTTCAAGCATCAACAAGGGGAGGACCGGCGAAGATTAGGAAATGGTTGCGTCAGCCGGATGGAACGAGTTGCTAGATTCTGAAAAGGAATGAGGTCTAAACATGCATAATTCAAGGGATTGCTTGCGTAATTTAAGCCATCATTCTAGTCAGTAGGGGTGAGTATTCAATCGAGTCGAGTTGAATTGAGTCAAAAATTTTCGAGTTAGTCGAGTTGACAAATCCTATTTTAGCAACCGAACTCAATTTGAATTTTTTTCGATTCGAATCGAGTCAAGTTAAAAAATTTAGAGTCAAATCAAGTCGAGTTAACGAATCCTATTATTTATACTTAATGTTGCGTTCAGATGGATGGATCGATTATTTAACTAGTAGACGAAGTATAAGATTATTTAACTACATGAACAATATAATGATTTTGCCTTTTAACTTAATAGGTAAACATTTATCAAAACGACATAGTTTTGCCTTTTAACTTAATTATTTTGAATTTTAACTTTTAAAAAAGTAAACATTTATTAAAATGACGTAGTTTTGTCTTTTCTTATTCAAATTTTTGGATAGTTCGATTTGTGTAATTCATATTTGAGTTAAACCGAAAAACTTAATTTTTTTCGAGTTAAACCGAAAAAATTAATTTTTTATTCGAGTTAAACCAAAAAACTTATTTTTTTATTTGAGTTGATTCGAATAACTTGATTAACTCAAATAACTCGAACTATTTAATTCAAAATTTGAATTTTTATCTAGTTTTTCGAATCAGATCAGATTTTACTCATCCCTACTAGTCAAGGATTTGCTGCCATCAATTGGGGGATATCGTTCATAATTAAGATTGGTACTAAAGATGGAATTAGATCAAGCAGTATTGGAGATAATGTTACTGGGCTCATGGATTTGTGGTCCAATAAGGAAAGTAACCCTATTCATACTGATGAAAGGAAAAACATCAAAGGACTTTAGTAAGTACGACAATGGTCCTAAAAGTTTCAACCGTGTCACATGAACTGAATGATCTATTAGTTGGCTCTGCTTGGCAAGGCAACCGGACATTAAAAAAATCTTCAGTTGGAACGCCCATGGACTAGGGAATCCATGGGTAGCTCATCATCTCAAGAACCACTTGAGAGAAGTTTGTCCCTAGATTTTGTTTCTAATGGAAGCAAACAATAAGTGTGAGGAAAATGGAGGGTGTTCGAAGAAAATATGGTTTTCATAATGGTATAGAGGTAGGTGCTAAGGGTTCAAAAAGGTGGATTGTGTCTAGAGTGGACGCAACAGGATGTGGTTACTCTTCGGAGTTTCTCCCATTACAACATTGATGTTGAAATTCAGGATGAATAGGATGGTTTGTGCTAGCGATTTATTAGGTTTTATGGAAATCTAGACAAATGACTAAGAGGATTATCTTGGGATTTGCTCCGTCGATTGGGTAATGATCAATGTTTCCCTTGGTTGTTGGTGATTTTAATAAAATAACCTTTTCTTTTGAAAAAAATAAAGGCAGTATAAAGGTGATCATGGGCCGGGCTGGGTTTAGGTCGAGCTCAACTAAAAATTTAGGCCTATTTACTAGGCTCGGGCCCGGTCCGGCCTGAAAAATAGGCCTAAAATTTTGCCCAAGTCTGACCCAAATAAAAATTCTAAAACTCGGGCCTTACTCGACCTGCCCGTATTAATTTTTTATATTATTTTTATATAGTTTTTAAATATATATAATATATCAAAAATACTAAAAATATCAAAATAAATATTTTTCCAAAAAATTGAAAATAAATTTTAAAAAATATATAGACTTAAATAACACTAACATAAATGCAACTTGACAAGTAAATGCCTCTAAAATAATAACAAAATTAACAAATGCCTTTAAAATAATAAAAAATTAACAATAAAATAAGTTTTATTCAATATTCAAACAATAACAACAAAATAGTAGCAACATAATAGTAAAATGGTAGCAAAATAGGGAGGAAAAAAAAGAAAATAACATTCAAAAACAAAAAAAAATGAGCAAATTTTTTGTCCTTTAGTGAATTCGGGCCAGGCCTGGGCAAAAATTGTCTTACCCGAGGCCCGGCCCATTTTTTCAACAGGCCTTATTTTTTGTCCAACGCCATTTTTGGGGCCTTTTTTTTTACCCAAGCCCTCCCACATTTCGGACGGGCCTTTGGGCCGGGCCAAGTGCCCCGACCCATGATCAGGTCTAAAGCAATATTCGGGTAGAGAAAACTAGGTCGACATTTCAATCGGCATTATCCGATTGTAATCTTATAAACCTGGGTTTTTCTGGAAGGTGTATACTTTGGAGTGAGGCAAATTTGTTGACATAAATATACAAGAGAGACTTGATCGAGGGGTTGCTTATCAGGCATGGTGGGAAATGTTCCCTGACTTATTTGTAGTTCATTTATGTCATTCAATTTCTGATCATTGCCCTCTGTTGGTAAATATAAGGGGATGGAATCCTTCACCTCACAAGACTAGCAGAAGGTAATTTCGATTTAATACGGATTGGTGCTTAGAATGTAACTATGAAGAAGTAGTTAGGAATTATTGAGAGTCTATTTCGGACAATCTCCCTACAAAACTTAAATGTTTGGGTAAGAAGCTTCTTGCTAAGAATTCTTCAATAAAGAGAAATCGAAAAGCACACAAGCAAAAGTTAGTTGATAGGACAAAGGAATTGCATGATGCAAAACCAATTGATGACACTCTTGCAGAATTAATTGAAATCCAGTTAGGCTTGAATTTTGAGATGGACAATGAGGAAATGTTTTGGGAATAAAGGGCCCAAACAAAATGGCTTACCTGTGGAGATCGCAATTGTAACACCCCTAACCCACATCCGTCACCGGAACAGGGTTACAAGATGTTACCGAAGTTTACGGAATAATTACACAAAAATTCTATTATTTACTTATATTCACATCAAAGCTGTCCACTCGAGTCATAGTCACTAAATTATTTATATCTGAAGCTACGGAACTCCAAATTAAGATCCGTTAATTTTTCCTGAAACTAGACTCATATATCTTCTAACCATAAAGTTTTCAGAATTTTTGGTTTAGCCAATTAATACAGTTTATTCATTAAATTCTCCCCTGTTACACAGTCCGACAGCTCTAACCTCTCTTCACTAAAAATTAATTATCTCATAGTACCGTTATCATATAGTGTTTTTCATTATTTCTAATGAAAATAGACTCACTAAGGAATCTAACCATATAAATTATGTCTCATAATTATTTTTTTAAAAATTTTAATGATTTTTATAATTTAGAATAGAGGATCCCGAAATCATTCTGAACCAGTCTCACAAAAATTCAAATATCTCCTAATATAAAAGTCTTTTGCTTACATCGTTTCTTCTATGTGAAACTAGATTCAATGGGATTTAATTTCATATCTTATTCAACCTCTAGTTCGATTTCCATAAGTTATAGTAAATTTTCAAATTTGAACTACTGTTACTAACCAAAAACTATTTTGGTACAAAATATTGTTAACTAGTTTATAACATCATTACTTCATTTCATTTAAACTCTATACATGCAATATAAATCTTTAACCATAAAACAAAAGCTACCGGAATTGATCTGAATAGTGTGCCTTGTTGTGTTGATCCGATCTACCAACTTCACTTCAGTTCAATCTACATAAAAATATCAAACACACGCAAGCAAGCTTATTGAAGCTTAGTAAGTTCATAGGTTTAAAAGTAATGCTTACCAAACATAATTTTTCCAATAATAACAAAACATTTACTAAAGTTCCTTGCCATTCACGACCACTATTATAATACTTTACATGGTTGAGCTCAACATTAAAAACTACTCAATCTCTTTCATTTGGTGCACTCCTCTTATATTACTTATTATCAAATTAGGAAATGTCTTACAAAATTGAGTACATTGTTACTCAGTGCCACGATTCACAACTCAGTATGGTTTTCCTCATTAAAACACCATACCTACATTTTACAACTCGATATGGAAAATACCATACCTACATTTCTTAACTCAATGTGGATAATACCATACCTACGTTCCACAACTCAGTATGGATAATACCATACCTACATTTCACACTTTTCCATAGATCAACCATGGTCTTATCCTTCAATTCATCCCATGACATGATATGAACGTACTCAATCCTGCGTTTTTCCTAATTTGAATTTCCACCTTTATTATTCTATTTTATCACAATTTCCACAATCCCACAACAAATTCATATTTAATAACACATTACATCATTTAATCATTCACAATTAAGCATGCAACTTCAACCATATGAACTTACCTGGCTAATTTGTAGAAGATATTGAAATTCAGGGGCTATTCCGTAACTTTTTCTTTTCCTCGTTCTTCTTTGGATTCTTGATTTATAATGTAAAATATTTTCACTCATTAGCATTTATTTCATTTCTATTTCACTTCATAATTTATGGTATTCAATTTTTAAAATTTCACTTTTACCTACAAACTTACAATTTTTACAATTTAGTCCCTACTCAATTCACCTATCGATTGAGCTAATTTTTCTCAATTAACACTTTATTTTATCGTTATAAACTATTTCATTATTTTATCATTATAAACTATTTCATAACCTTTGATATTCTGAATTTCAACACCAACCTCTAATTCACAACTTTTTCACAATTAGGTCCTAAATACTATTTTCCATCAAAATCACATAATAAAACCACCTTAATATCAAATTAGAACTTAAATTTCATAATAATTCATCATAAAATTCCCTTAATCAGTCAGGGTAACTTCCAATTTAACCCACAAAATCAAAAACTAATGAATTCTATAAGTGGACCTAATTGTAAAAGTCATAAAAACATAAAAATTATCAAGAAAAAGCAAGAATTGAACTCACATGATGTAAAAATATGAAAAAACAGCTTTCTCCAGACCTTCTATGACGTTTTTGCTGAGAAAATATGAAGAGATCTCTAGATTTCTCAAATTTGTCCTTATTTTATATGTTAAAATTATAAAATTTCCAATTTTGCCATTTTTTCCCTTATTTTTCTGTTGATTTTCTTGCCCTTTCCGTCCAACCTATACTCTTTTAGGCTTAATTCCATTTAAATCCCCTTTCTTTTAACACTTGAGCTATTTAATCCTTCTAGTAAATTTTGCATTTGTTACAATTTAGTCATTTTTTATTTAATTAACCACCCAAACGATAAAATTTTCTAACGAAATTTTAACACCACATTACTAACACTCCATAAATATTTATAAAAATATTTTCGGCTCGATTTTATGATCGGGCCTCGATACCTCATTTTTGACTTAATTTATTTAATAATTTCTCTTTTAAATTTTAATTTAACCTATTAAAATATTTCTAATATTTTATTCACTTCTAAATATTATTTTATTTGAATTTCCTAATCGTACTTGTCGGATTTAGTGATCTCGAATCACTATTTCGACACTACTGAAATTTTAGGCTGTTGCAGCAATACTACATTTTTCCATGATGTGGCTACGGGGAAGAGGAAACGAAATTATATTAAATGGCTTGAAGATGAAAATAGAATATGGGTCTCTAATCAAGATGGTGTTCTGAAAATAGCATCTGGGTATTTCAACAAACTGTTCACGGTTTCTGAAGAGGGGGAGGCTTTACGCATATTTGAGAATGTACAACATAGCATATCAGATGAAATGAATGTATAATTGTAACAGTCGTTTTCTGCCAATGAGGTCTGGAGTGCAGTCAAGGCTCTAAGGCCACTAAAGGCTTTTGGGATTGATGGATTTCTAGCTTTGTTTTTCAGAGATATTAGTACATACTGGGACCGGAGGTTACTTTTTATTGTCTTGAGGTGCTTTGAGGTGGTGTTGTGGTTGAGGATATTAATGCCACGCATACTGTTTAGATTCCCAAGTTTAGTAAACCCCGTACTATTATGCAATTTAGACCATTATCCTTTGTAATGTCATATATAAAATCATTGCTAAGGTAATTGTCAACAGAATGAGTGGGTTTCTAGATTATTGTATTTATAAGACACAATGGGCATTCATACCAGGTAGGTAAATTTTCGATAATGTCTTGGTCACCTATGAGATTCTTCACACTTTGAAAAATAAGAAATGGGGTAAGAAAGGTAACTTTGCTCTCAAACTCGATATGAACAAAGCTTGTGATAGGGTAGGGTGAGACTTCTTAGTCGGGATGATGTTAAGGTTAAGTTTTCATGAAAATTTGGTGACATTGATAATGAGATGCATAGCTTCGATCACATACGCATTGGGAATCAATGAAGTATGTAGAGATAATTTTGTGCTATCAAGGGGTTTGAGGCAAAGAGATCCCCCCAGTCCTTATTTATTTTTATTATGTGTTGAAGGGCTATCAACAATCCTAATCGATGCTCGAATGAGAAATCTAATAAGGGGGTTTGTTTAGGAAGAGAGTGTATATGCATTAATTATTTATTTTTTACGGATAATAGTTTTCTCTTTGGGGAGGCTACGAAGGAAGGAGTAGGGAACGTCCATCAGGTGATATTGAAATTTGAGAATGCTTTTGGTCAATTGGTTAATTATGATAAATCTTTGATATATTTTGGGGAAAATATTGATGAAAGTGACAGAAACATGGTAATGTAACACCTCTAACCCGTTTCCGTCACCAGATTAGGGTTATGAAGCATTACCAATCAATCGAAAAACATTTAACATTATATCATTAAATAGATTAATCTCATCCAAAATCATATCAATCTTATGCATTTTGTCCCTAAATCGAGCCTTCGAGGCCCTAAAAATAGCTTAAAAAGAATTCGAGACTAATTTGAAACAAAACATAAGCTTTAAGAAAAAGTTGCAAAAATTGGAAATAGGGGTCACACAGCTATGTGATATAGTCCAGGCCGTGTAACATTTGAACAAGGGACATACAGTCGTGTCCCATCCCGTGTCCTCACCCATGTAACTCACTGAGTAGGGTCATATGGCCGTGTGCCAGGCCGTGTGTGCCGTGTAACTCTCTGAGTTGCCACACACTGCTGTGTGTCAGGTTGTGTGCTAAGCCGTGTAACTCACTGACTTGAAGCAATAGAATTTTAAAAATGACACACGGCCGTGTAGCCAGTGTGACAGCTCGTGTCTGAGGCCGTGTAAACCCAAAAACTTACTTAAAATTAAGCCATTTCAAGTCCAATTCATACCTAACCATCCATACCATTGGGGCATAAATTCAAGGGTCTAAATATCACTCAAACACACCTAAACATGCCATTTCACATCCTAATTCATCTAACCAATATGCCATTTAAAGGCACCATAATTGTATCAAACATTATTGTAAAATCACACATTTACAACCTATTTCCATCAACAAACCAATGAACCCTCATTGGTACCACATGTAAATAATCAAACAACCTAAACACCAACACAATCAAATTCCAACTATTTCAAATATTATATATATGTATCACTTATCATATTTACAAGCATAAACACCAAAATATCAAGCCTATTTTACAAACATCAAATGACCATTTATAACATTTAGTTCCACCACAAAATATCATAATACCATAAGACTCTTCTTAATACATGCCACTTTTAACCGAATTCAAAACAAGCACAAAATGACTACCAAGGTATAGATGATAGTGTGTGAGCTTTTGACTTGATCCAATCAATGCTACGATTCCAAGAGTCCTACAAAATCAAATTAAACGAGTAAGTATAAGAAAGTTTAGTAAGTTCAATAAGTCAACTCATTTACTATCAATTACCAAAATTCTAAAGAACGTTAACATTTACTACATCGGCTCAAAGCCTGCTAGGCACTAAGCCTGAATAACACTGGCACTAAGCCTGTTAGGCACTAAGCCTGAATAACATCGGCATTAAGCTTGAATAACACTGTATTTGAATATATAGTACGATTCAACTTTTAAATAACGATACATAATAGAACTAAAAGATTAAATCATTAACAAGGAATTGAATATAACCATGCATATACATAAAATGAACTTATAAGATTGGTTTGCAATAATCGCAAAAGTAGAAGAACTACTCTGCAATCTTTTCTTTTACACGATCGTCAACACGCTCGTGATCTAAAACAATAGTTTCATTAAATTAACAAAATAAACAGTCAAAATCAATCATTCTATACAATTTAGTCTTTTATTAACATTTTACAAAATTGCCCTCAACTTTTCACATTTATTCAATTTAACCCTTAAGCCTCAAACATGAAATTTACCCATTTTCTTTTACACCAAAACCTAGCCGATTCTTCCATGGCCTCATACCAGCCCCTACTTGCATTTATTTCCTTTCAAGTACAAACAATTTCATCATTTTAGCAATCTAGTCCTTAAACATTAAAATCATAAAAAAAAAAAAACTAGTTTACAAAATAATCCAATCTAACAACAAAGCTTAGAAATCTTTCAAAAGTTTCAAAAAAACAACTCAACTCAATAATGGCACAATCCACATCGTTTGACAGTTTTAAAAATTAATCCTCGAGCTTGCAAAATTAAGCTAATACGAGTAAAAAAACATAAAAATTACTAAAAACGAGCATCAAAACACTTACCAATTGAAGCTTTAAAAAAATAATAACATGAACCTTAATTTTAATTTCTTTCTCTGCTTGTACCATGGAAAAGATGAAGAAACAAGCCAAAATTTCTCTTTGTCTTTTCTTTAATTTAATATATATACTTAAGCATTTTTGTAAATATCTCAAAGTTCTTAATTAAACATTAGTTAACTATAATTTGCCTTAATTAATCTTATCCATGTAAATAAATAGCCATGTTGATTCACCCATTAAACCTTTATTGGCTAATTTATTCATTTAGCCCTCTTAATAAATAAACTCTACTTTTATAGCTTTTACGATTCAATCATTTTTACTTAATTAACTATCTAAATGTTATAATCTCTTAACCAAATTTAAATGCTACATTAATAACCTTGAAAATATTTTAAAATAATAATTTTTTACGAGTCGACAAGTTGGATTTGTGGTCTCGAAACCACTATTTTCGTCACCACTAAAAAACAGGCTATTACAGGTAAGTAGTATATTGAGGGTTTAGGTATCGTTGAATCCTGAAAAATATCTCGGATCGCCTATGATAATGGGAAGGAATAAAAAGAAAGCTTTTGTGCACTACGTGGACATAATTCGTTATAGGCTAGAGAGTTTGAATTTTTGGTTATTGTCTATAGGTGGGAAATAAACTCTAATTAAGGCGGTCTTGCAAGCTCTTCCGGTATACACAATGCAATGTTTCCTTTTCCCGGAAACTTTGTGTTTAAAAATTGAAAACATGCTTAATAATTTCTGGTGGAGAAACTCGAAATTCTTAAAGGGCATTCATTGAAGTTCTTGAAGGTTTTATGCCTGCTTAAGTCCGTTGGGGGCTTAGGTTTTCATGATTTAGCCATGTTTAATTTTTCTTTATTAGCTAAACAATGCTGGCATATTTGGTCTCAACTAGGCTATTTGTTAGCTACAGTTTTGAAAGCATGCTATTTTTTCGCATACGGCTTCTTATCTATGGGATTAAGTTCTTACCCTTCTCTTACCTAGAGAGGCATTGTGAGTGCTCGCGATTTGTTGGAGAAGGGCATGGATTGGCACATTGGTGATAGGGAGACTGTGAATATTTGGAATGATCATTGGATTCCGAAACCTGGAGATGGTCGACTACGATGTTAGAAATTTGATTTAAGATATACAAAAGTGTCATAATTACTTAATCAGGAAAGTAGTGCCGTAATAACGCAACCATTTGTGAGATTGCTAATGAGGATCAAGTGCAAGTTATACTATCTATACATTTGGCCAGGACAAAACTACCTAATTCTAGGATATGAAGGCTGGATGGATTGAGATGTATATTATGAAGAGTGGTTACAAGCTGCTTGCTCGTGGAAATTCAAAAAATATAAACAGATTCATCTACTCCTATGTCTACCTTCGTACAAAATTTTTTCTCGATCTTATGGGCATTACAACTTCAATAGAAGAACAATATCATAATGTGGAAAGTATAAAATGATTTTATGCCTACATATGCAAATTTAAACAAACGACATATTCATACTATTGCTCTTTGTCCGTTATGTCATACAGATTTGGAATTTGTTGACCATTTGTTATGTTTTCGCCTAGTAACGAGGCAAGTTTTGGTTTCATTGCGTCTTAATGTGCCCCATATGTCAAAACATCTAGATTGTAAATCATGGTTAGTAGAGGCCTTTCAAACAACAGGTGACAGAAATAAAAAAATGGTGACTTTGTCTATTTGGTCCATTTGGTTTGCACGAAGCAAATTAATCCATTAGGGTACAAGGTAACCAATGAATGATTTGGTGGTGTTCGTTTTAGGTTACTTAACAGAAATTGAAGCTCTAAAATCAGTGAAATACCCTAAACGCTCCTCTATACTCCCAAAATCTCTCTCACTTGACTGAAATTGAAGCCCCAAGGTATGAGCCGCGTTATTTGCTTCTCTTTTAACATGCTGAAAAGTAATTTGCTCAAAGCAACCCAACTTACTTTTCCAAATCTCTCACTTTTCCAAATATAGTCATAAAAATAAGGGTAATCTACAAAAATAGTCACTTTTGTTTGCCTCAGGTTACATTTTAGTCACTTATGTTTAAAATGTTACGTTTTAGTCACTTATGTTATTATTTTGTTACGAAGTGATCATTCTACCGTTAAGTTCCGTTATCTCTCTAACGGTAATCCTACGTGGCTATCCAACTAGATTTTAGATGCCAACTTGGATTTCTAAATGGGATGAAAATAGATTTTTAATTAAAAAATTTAATTAATTAAAATTTTTAAACCTAAACTTTAACTAAAAAAACTTTTTCTTTAGTCTCTTCTTTTTTTTCAATGGTTTTTTTTTTCATTTGAGTGCTTCATAAAGATGGATTCAATGGAGGGTTCAGGTATGTCTTCTTTGCATTCCTCTATCTCTTTTATTCAATACTGAAAAACAAAATATTGAATTTTTTATTATTTAATGAAAACCCTAAATTAAAATTCTTGATATGAATATTAGCAACTAAAAGAATTTCAGATCAAAAAAAAGGAAAGGGATACGCACAAAGGCATTGTGAACAAACAAGCCGATTCAGATCAGAAAAAATCGGATTGAGAAACCAATTATTCAAGAACGTGAAGAATTGGAAAATACAATAATTAGGAACAAAAATGATTACCATCTTCTTATTTGTCGACAACCACTTCTTTTTAAGTCTTAGAACATAAATTTATCGATGAAGAAGACATATTCAGACCCTCTATTGAATCCTCTTTTGTTTTTGTACATGAATAAAAAATTGTGATAATAATAGCTTTTTTAGTCAATTAAAAATGAAAACTAAAAAAAGGGGAAGATGAACTGTTTTTTAAGTAAGATTTAAGGTTTAAAATATTTAATTAATTAAATTTATTTAATAAAAATCTATTCTCATCCCATTAGGAAATCCAAGTTGACAATTAAAATCTAGTTGGACTGCCACGTAGGATTACCGTTAGTGAGATAACAGAACTTAACAGAAGAGTGATCACTTCGTAACAAAATAATAACATAAGTGACTAAAATGTAACATTTCAAACATAAATGATTAAAATATAATCTGAAATAAACAAAAGTGACTACTTTTATAGTTTACCCTAAAAATAAATAAAAAAATCAATCACTTCCTCACGAAGTATTTAAAACCCTAAACCTAAGTTACTTTTATAAACCCTAAATCAATCCCCAAAAAATTCCATTTTACTTTTACAATCCTAAAAAAGGTTAATTTTTTTAATAATTCATTTTTAATTATAATTTATTTTATAATTAATTAATTTTTTAGGAAGTCTAAATTAATAGGACAATTGTACTACACCGACATGACAGGCCATTAGAAATCAAATTGATATGTAGTCTTTCATTTTTGGTTTCCGAGATGCCTTGTCCATTTTCGACGCACTTAATACATCGATTTCAACCTCAAATCATCAATTGCTTTACTGACTTGAGGTTTCATGCATCTCTCATATTATTTTGATAAAAAAACATATTATTTCAATAAATAATTTATTTTTTGTATTATTCCGTAAAGAAAGCAAAGGTATACTTATATTTATAAATACTGTACATGAAAACATTTAAAATATTAAATTATGACATCACATGGGTGAAAAATAATTATGTAGTAGTTATATTTATTAAAAATTATATAAAAACTAGTTAAAATGGTAAACTTATATAATTCATCATATTTGAATTATTATTAATTTTATGTAAAAAATATATAAAAAAAATCCTTTCTTGATAATATATTTTATTTCACATAATTTTAATTGTTTCTGGTGTCCATTGACATATAATGTGAATTCAATTTAGAAGCTTAAAATAAACATAATAATAAATTTAGCTCTCAATATTTATATTTTTTAACCAATTTGATCTTTAATATTTTTTAAACTAAATTAACTATTAATATTTCGAAAAGAGTTAAATTACTTTTTAACGAAGATGCTAATTGAAATATGAATTTTAATGATGATAGTGTAATAACCTGCGTGGTAGTTTATGTTTATTTCATGTTTACATGTCACTATTTTATATTTTATGTCATATTTACAAATAATTTAAGAATGGTAAAATATTCAAATAAAAATAAAAATATTATAAAAAAAAAAACTTAAAACATACATAAATTATCATGTGAGTTTTTATAGGTAAAAATTTAGTAATGGAATCTTGAAGAAAGCTGAATTTAACCATGCTTTAAATATTTTATAGATAAGTATTGTGGAAACAGTAGGCATATATATTATACCAATGAAAAATCCATTTCTTTAGATTTTGGCTTGGGCATCACGCTAATTGCGGTGTTTCCATTATCCAATTCAGCAACATCCACGATTGCAATGTCATCATATTAAATACGTAAAACTTGCAAAGAACCTTCCAGATATTAAGAAGCCCAGGAACTTTCCCGACCCTTGAGCTCCTATATAATCTCCCATGTATCTTCACCATCACCGATTGTTTTAGTTTGTTTGATCAAAGCTCTACTTCTCATTTACATTCGTCTTCAACAATGCCGACCCGATTTGGTGGAGCCGTGACTCAGGACTGGGAGCCTGTTGTGCTTCACAAGTCTAAACCCAAGGCTCAGGACCTACGCGATCCTAAGGCCGTGAACCAAGCGCTGCGGTCGGGTGCACCGGTTCAGACCATCAAGAAATTCGATGCTGGATCGAACAAGAAAACGGCGGGACCAGTGGTGAACGCTAGGAAGCTTGACGAAGGGACGGAACCGGCAGCTTTAGACCGGGTGCCTACGGATGTTAGGCAAGCCATACAAAAGGCCCGGCTGGAGAAGAAGTTGAGTCAGGCTGAGCTAGCTAAGCTGATAAACGAGCAGCTCAAGGTGGTTCAAGAGTACGAAAACGGGAAGGCAGTGCCTAACCAAGCTGTGTTGGCCAAGATGGAAAGGGTTCTCGGCGTAAAATTAAGAGGCAAGTCAGGGAAATGATCCCGTAACACCGTTATTGTAAAACAGGGTGCTGATGTTTTTAGTGTTGTTGAACATATGTGTTTGTGGTTGTTGTTTGGATCTCATGAAAGGAGCCGAATTGTACTGATTTGATATCATGAAAACGAAAAATTCTCCTTTGATTTGTGCTTTCATGGTGTTACAAAGTTGCAGCCCTTTCAAAAGATCTCAAATTTACTCCGATAAACAAGGATACTGTCTGTTCCAAAAATTTAAGCTTTAAATTGAGAAAACAATACATTACTATGAAATCGAATGGACATGGATTTGAAGACAACTATGCTGTTGTAATAACTATGTTTTGTTGGATAAGATCCGGTTACAGGTAATAGATGAATAGGGCCTAGTGCCACGGAGAATCATGAATGGGAGTTACGACAGACTTGATTTGAAGATACTGATTAAGGGCCTCCAGTCCAAAATCCCTTCCGAATCCACTCATCTTGTATCCACCGTAGGGGCAATCAACGTCAAATGCAGTGTAACAATTGATCCAAACCACGCCGGCACGGATCGATCTTGACACGGTGTTAGCCACGTTCAAGTTCTTTGTTATAATCCCAGATGCCAGGCCATAAGTTGTGGTGTTTGCTCTCTTGATTGCTTCTTCCATTGTTCTGAAAAACCCCATTTCAATGACCATACTTCATCATCAAGAAAGGGAAAAAAAAAACAAAACAAAAAAACAGAACAAAACATTATTGAAGTTTAGACACTACTTACTTGAATTTCATCAACGACATCACTGGGCCAAAAATTTCTTCTTTTGTTATGATCATGTCTTCCTGTTACAACAATACAAATCACTATGGTTTAGATATCTTAAACCAAACCTATTAAGACATGATATCTTTATGGTTGTCTTACATTAACATCAGTAAATATGGTAGGCTCGATGTAGTATCCCTTCTGGCCGACTTGCTTGCCCCCTGTTAGCAAAGTAGCTCCTTCTCTCTTTCCACGCTCAATATAAGATAGAATTTTCTCGAATTGCTTCTTATCAGTCTAAACACCAAACGTAATCCGTTAAATTATAAAATTCCAGGCATCAGAGGTAACTACATAAAAATTACGACTTGGCTTACTTGGGGTCCTTGATTTACTTGAGGGTCGAAAGGGTCCCCAACAACAGTTGCTTTTGCCTTCTCTACCAATTTCTTCACAAGTTTTTCATAAATACCTTCTTGAACATAAACACGAGAACTCGCCACACAAATTTCTCCCTACAAATTTACAAGATAGACAACAGTTGAGTACATGTAAGATTTGTTCAATTGTAAAGAGCAAAAATAAAAAATCACCTACTTTGTTGTAAAACATGCCTCTGAAAGCAATATCTGCAGCCTGGTCAATATCAGCATCATCAAATATTAAGAGAGGCGATTTGCCTCCCAACTCCAGTGACACTGGCTTTAGATTACTTGCTGCCGCTGCTGCCATTATCTTACGCCCAACTTCCGTAGACCCTGTGAAAGTCACTTTATCAATGTCCATATGAGCACCAATGGCAGCTCCAGCAGTCTCTCCGAACCCATTCACTACATTGAGCACTCCATCAGGGATACCAGCCAGCTTGGCAAGATGAGCATAATAAAGGGCTGACAGAGGAGTCTGCTCAGCAGGCTTGACGACCAAGGTGCAGCCAGTGGCTAATGCCGGGGCAGCCTTCATGAAGAACATGGTAGTGGGGAAATTCCAAGGGATTATACTTCCCACAACGCCAATAGGTTCTCTGAGAGTGTAGCCTTGAAGTCCCTTTGACATTTTTAACACTGTTCCATGAATTTTATCGGCTGCACCCGCATAGTAACGCAGAGTCCTTGCTGCTACTGGGATGTCGACCGCCTTGCAAAGAGTAAATAGCTTGCCCCCGTTTACGGCATCTAATGCCGCTATTTCTTCTACATTTTCTTCAATTAAGTCTGCCAACTTCATCATCATCCTTCCTCGCTCCTAACATCATATTTAAAAGGATGAATGAATACTGACATAGTACCAAATTCGCAGTTTCTTTACGGTACCAAATTATATTTCTTTTATATTTGTTGCACTTTGTTAATTACGATTTTGGAAACAGAGCTATTCGTCTTTATTGTTAAAGTTTCTTATGGAATTAGAATTGGCTTCATATATTTACCAGTTTATATTTAATCCAGAGTTAGTCTTGAGTAAAAATTTCCAAAGTTTTTAGAATTTAACGAGAATTTTTAATAAAAAAAATTTGAAAAGTTTAGGTATATACATTTTGACGGTACAGTAGAATTTTGTAAATAAATGAAGGAGCCAATTGCATCTGACTTCAATTATTCGGGGTAGTGCAATTTTGTCCACAGGTGGCGTCCATATATGAGCCAGATAATAGCACGTGAATTCTTGAAATACCAACACCACCCTGTATGTTTGTCCACTTCCCGTACTTTGAAAACGTCAAGCTATATTCGTTGAACACTAAATTTCAGTTTAAAGATTTAATATATATATATATTATGGCTTTTGTTAAGGGAGCTCCACTCCATGAAATAAAAAACAGTGTGGCTGGGAGCTGACAAATCTTTTAGAAAGTTATATTTGAAGGAGCGGTCAATTTACAACGAGAAAAGTGCTTTGTATGATATTTAAGAAAATGAATTTTAGTGACCAGGGCGCTTAAAATGGAAAAAATTTTAGTTAGGTTTTTTATATAATTTATAAAATTATAAATTAGCAATGGTAAAATTATATTTTGGTCCTTTAAAAAATAATAAAAATTTAATTTAATTATCTAAAAATCATTAAAAAAAATTAGTGAAAGGATGATTTTCATTCAATGAAGGACTTAAACTGAATTCTATGAGCAAATATTTTAATTTTTAAGTAATATTGGGTTTGAGTTTATAAATAGAAAAAATAAAGTAATTATAGAATATAAGTAGGAAGAAAAGAGGAACATACAGAGCCGGACATGCGAGGCCAGGGGCCATAATCGAAAGCATGACGTGCAGCCCTAACAGCCAAATCAACATCCTCCCTATCGCCTAGCGAAACTTTTGTTATCACCTCCCCTGTTCTTGGATCAATTGTATCAAACGTTTTCCCTGTTCATAATTATTCTTTCATTCCTTCATTAGCAATAATCCCAGACAACAAGAAACGCAAAAACAGAACACCCCACCCCCCCCCCCCAGGCAAGCAAATTCAATCATGTTAAATGGAAAGATACCTGAAATAGAATCCACAAAGTTGCCATTGATAAAGAGCTTGGTGAATTTTATCGGTGGAATCTTGACAGAAGACTCGCAGTGACTGCCCATTTTCTAACTTATCTCTGTTTCTCTCTGTCTCTGCTGTTCGAGTTTATTACGTAAAAGAAGGAAGAGGAGCCCCTTTTTATCCTAACATGTTGCCCCAAGCCCAAGGTCCTTCATCTTTATTTAATGCGGGAAAAGACAAGAACTTCACATCTCAATTAGAATAGATGGGATTTATGTGACTCCATTGTCTTGAAAAATAGAGTTAAAAACTCATATCCTTTAGTTATTATCTTAATAATAATTAAATATATTTCTATGCCGTCTGTATAGGTTTTATTTTATTTTATTTTTATGTCATTGGACAATGCATTTTTAAAGGTCCATGAATATTATTCAACTTTATTTGGAATAGTTTCACATTTTCAGCACCATATTATTCAAGTCATTAACATCCCCTTTTTAATATTCAACCCATCAATGTGCCATAAATACATTATTAACATGAAATTAAATAGACATAATGAATTTTAAAAAAAAAGTTTTTATACCATTTAATTTAATTTTTTTATATTTTTAGCTCTTAAACTTATGTTTTTTTTGAATCATTCTAAATTGAATGGAAAAGTTAATGTTTTTTTTTAATTTTGTTAGCGTTGCATACACGTGCATGACATGTCAACATTTAATTAATTTTTAAAAAATTCAAAAAGAATTATAAAAACTGTTTTCAAAAATTAAAAATATAAAAAATATTTTCTTAATACTTTTTAAAATTTTAAAGAATTAATTAAATATTGATGTGTCATCTATCTGGCACCTACATGTATGTCACGTTAACAAATATTAATTTTTTTATCTATTGTGGATTGATTTGATAAAAAAATAAATTAAAGATTAAAAAAGATAAAAACTTAAATGAAAGACTAAAATAGATTTTTTTTTTATAAATTTAAAGGAAAAAAAGTTCATTATACCGAAAAATTAAAGTCAAAGGATTGCAACGGTGGTAGTCCGGCCACGTTGAACTCCTTTGGCGATAAATACGATAAGTTTTAATATTTTGAATGAGAAATAAAATTATTTAAAATAGGGTAATAGAATAAATGAGATATTATTGATTTGTCAAAAAGAAGAAGTGAAATTGAATAGATTTCTTGATCTGAATTCCAACTTGGCTTCTATTTCCTAACTTCAAAATCTCTGATTCCAAATTTGACCAATTTTATTTTCTCTTTAGTTTTGGGTGTCGGCTGAAATTAAACATATTTAAATAATAAATTTCATAAAATCTCAAATAACCCTTTTTAACTCTTTAACGTCAACTCATAACATTTAACATAAATCAATTAGAGATAAAAATTCCTAAACATTTTAAAAAATCAGCCTTTTTTTTTTGTATTTTTTAAATGTAAAACATATATGTAATTTAAAAAACGCATGTTTAGAATGAATTTGGATAATTAGATGTTTAGATTTATTTGTATTAGTTAATTAGTTGGCAAAATTTCAAAAAAAATAAAAAAATTATATTAAAAGCATTTTTGTGAGAGAATATTTTAAAAAGTTATTGAATGTGAAAATAAAATTGAATGATGTTAGTGGATTACCTAAAAAATATCAACTATAAAGAATAAAATAGACCGTAACTCATATTAAAATGAACTAAGCCGCCAGCACGCCACGTCATAGGCAGCTTGGATCTGGACGTGCTCATTCCAAGAAAATTTTGTGGAAAAAAGTTTCCTTTGTTGGCTAAACACAAACATTTTGAAATTTTTTCATTTTTAGAAAAAAAAGGGAGATTTTTTTAAAATAAGTCAATGCGGGATTGGGTACTCAAAAACTTCTTATTTGCGCAAATTGAATAGTTGAATTAATGCACACATGGATTGACCAATTTGTACTGAGAAATAGTGATCAATTTTTTTATTCTCCTAAAAAATCACATTTTTAAAAAAACTATTTAGTTGAAAAACTAAAAATTGGCTTTCAAAATGATAATAAAAGGCCAAATTTAAGAATGTGCTAATTTTTTTTAAAAGAAATTAGAGTTTTGAGTAGATTTTTGTGATATTTAAAGAAATTAATTTATTTTGGAAAAAGAAACAAAAAAGTATCTTGTTAGATATGTTTTTAGTTGAAAATACTTCTTAAAGGATGCGTTTTTTTAAAATATATTAGCTCATTTAGTTGGATGGTTTAATCCTTGAGTCCTAAATTCAAATCCTCTCGTTTTCACATTTATATTTTTTATTTCATGTTATTTCAAGCTTTTATTTTAATTTTAATTAATGTTTTTAACACATTAACTAATATAGTTAGATGATTAAATGATAGTGGTTATCTTTAAATCCCATGTTTGATTCCTCTTCTAAGTACATTTATATTTTTTATTTCAAGTTTTTTTTTATTTTTAATTAATGTTTTTAATTAATAGATATAGTGTTTTCAAGTTTTTTACTTTTAATTAATCTTTTTAATTAATAACTCTTTTATTTATAAAATCAAATAATTATTTCAAATATCATTATTTTTGGTAAATATAATTTTTATAGGTGTAATATTTATTTTTCAATCCATATCATAAGTGTAATAAATTTTAGTGTTATATGTGTATTTAAAATATTTCACATGTAAACATAATGATATTTGAAATAATTAATTGAAATATTTCACATATAAAAATATTTGATATACCATACCCACAATGTAGATGAAAAACAATGATATTTAAAATATTTTACATATAAAAATAATTATTTGATTTTATAATATTAGAAATCACCATAACCACAATATATGTGAAGAAAATAAATTTTTGACATATAAATATTATATATAAAGAAAAATATATCACAAAAATTAGTTGATATTTAAAAAAAATAAAATACATTTAACATAATGATAAATATAAAATATATATTTATTATGTAATTGCTAATTTATATATATAAATAAAGGAGTTATTAATTTCAAATATTTTAACATAATGATATATATATATAATATTTTTATTATATAATTACATATTTATTATTTGATTTTATAAACAAAAGAGTTATTAATTAAAAAGATCAATTAAAAAAATTGAAAAACATGAAATAAAAAATACAGATGTGCTTAAAAGAAATTAAAAAAAAAATTGGGACTTTTTATTAAAATTAGGGCCAAAACCAGCTGAGTTGTACAAAAACTTTAAAAGAGCAGCAAACTAATCTAAACTCTAAAAAAAAAAATCCAGAAGCCTATTGTAACACCCCTAACCTGTATCCGTCATCGGGATAGGGTTTCGAGGCGTTACCGGAGTTTTATATAACATTTCCAGATAAATCGAGTCAAACACTATTCATTTTTCGAGATTAATCTTAACGTCCCTTGAATAGACCCTTGAGGCCCAAAATATGCATTAGAATCGATTCAGGACTAAATTGAGATCTTAGGGAATTTTCGCAAAATTTCAAAAATTTTCTCACTTATAAGAGTCACAAGCTCATGTAGTAAGGGACACGTCCGTGTGGTCAGGCCATGTGGATTCACACGCCCGTGACCCTAACCCGTGTAACTCTCTAACTTGCAACCCATGAAGAAATTTGGATCACAAGGCCAAGGCATACGCTCATGTTGCTAGGCCGTGTGGTTAATTTAATTTTTTGAAAATAGGTGCAGGTTTCACACGGCCAAGAGACATGTTCGTGTACCTCACACGGCTGAGACACACGCCCGTGTGCTCAATTCTGAGTATTCTTTTTCTCAACTTTTAGGATGCAGGGGACACACAGCCATGCTACACACCTATATATCAGCCCGTGTGTCACACATGGCCTAGACACACGCCCGTGTGTCTACCCGTGTGGACAAAATAAGGCTATTTTCCAAGCCTTATTTCTCACTCATTTTCATCCAACACCTGCACCAAACTTTACCAATAGCAACCAACCAATTCAAGCAAGGTTTACACGCCAAATTTCACTTTTAATTTAATACATATTCTTACAATCTTATTTTCATATCTTACCTTAATCTAGTTAACTCAGAACATACCAAACATACATGTATAACCATAATTACTTTATAAACATACCAAAATTAAGCCATCACTAGCCATTCCAATGGCTAGATTACATTTGTCAAATTCAATACCAATATAAATCATAATAGCTTATACATGCCATTATACCAACATAAAGTATCTTTGTATACCAAAATGACCTAGTAGACAGTGTGATAATATTCCAACTTATCTCCAACATTCTCGAGCTTCCGAGCACTATAAAACAGAGAAATAAAACCTAGTAAACACTTAATGCTTAGTAAGCTCATGTAACAAGAATTTAACTTACCATGTGTTTTCATGAATTTTAATCACATACATAAACATCCATACAAAGAATATTAACCTATCACACAACTTGAACAATTCAAGTTAGTCAAATAAATTCACATAATCTTATTAACGTGGATGAGCTCACCATGTCATGATTTCCATACACTTATAATTTCCACATCTCATGTTCATTTTCAAGAGAAATTTACTCAAGTTTCATTATCCACTACCAAATATTTGCCCGTTGAATTTGTCGGAATATTGATGGATACTCTCATGTAGTACACTTAAAGTGTATGAAACTCTCGAGCAACCTTTTCAAGTCATTCAGATAAATCATGTATCATGTATCACTAGGCTCATCTGCGTGAAACAAGTATGCTCATAAGAGCCACGTATCATGTATAGTTCACAAAGAACTTCTAACCGGGAAAGTCGTGTAATAGGAACACCGGATAGCCACATCTCATGTAGTTCATGCGATTCATATCTGAACACTCATACAGAGCCGCGTTTGTGTCTGTAACATATGCAAAATCATAATTGGGCAAATCGTATACCTTGATGCTTACACAGAGCTACGGTAGTCCATAACTTATGCGAAATTACTACCAATCACTATACTCGCAGAACTTTACCTCATAATGCTCGAGAGACTTATCAGGATTACTCGTCTGAGCTAAATCCTGTCTGTAACACATGCAGAATCACCTTTACACTAATCCATCGAATTTTCTTTATTCAACCGGGACTTATCCCATTTCTCAAGTAATATCAAACATATTAATACATTTTTATACATTTAGCATTTACATAACATTCATAACAATTATCATGTAATTCAAACTTTTCAATATTCATAATTAAGTTACACGAACTTACCTCGATACTTGTTCGTTTATAAAATCTACTAATCTGGTACTTTTTCCTTTCCTTGATCCAATTATGTATTTAGTCTTTCTGGATCTATATAAGTAAATTTAATCATAAATTTATCATATTTCATATTCATTTGGACTCAATTTACACTTTAGGCAAAATTACTATTTTGCCTCTAAACTTTTCATTAATTTCAATTTCGTCCCTAGGCTCGAAAAATAAAATTCATGAAATTCACTCCTCTTTTCAAGCTTAGCCAATTTTCATATATATCATTTACAGCACTTATATTTCACAAAAATCAGAATTTTTTCTTAAATTTCACAAGTTTACAATTTAGTCCCTAAATCATGTTTTCATCAAAATTTACTTTGTAAAAGTTGTTTATCTACTAACAACCTTTTGTTTGTACCATAAATTTTCAATTTTCAGCATGTTCATCCATGGCACAAATTTTATATTTTGATAACTTTTTAAATTAATCCCAAATTAGATAGATTTCACTATTCGATATCAAAAATATAAAAATTACTAAAAATGAGACCTGATTACTTGCCAATTTAGGCTTGCTTAGTTTTCTCCCTCTCTCCTAGGGTTTCCATCAAATTTGGGGAAGAAGATAATATAATATAATGATATTTTTCCACATAATCTAATTATCATCTTTTATTTTTCCTAATTTCCAATTAGTCATTGTGATTTTTTAATTTTTCCATGGATGATCCATAAATATCTATTAACTTTTAATTGATGGTCTAATTACCATATAAGGACATCAAGTTTTATATTTCATAGCTATTTGATCTTTCTAGCTTCTAGAATTCAACTTCTACATTTTATACCATTTGGTCCTTTTTTTTCCAATTAATCACTAAATCGATAAGATTTTCCTATCAGTATTTTCTTTCAACTTTCCTATCATAATATAGACCATGTCATAATATTAAAATAATCATTTTCTTTTAACTCGAATTTGTGGTCACGAAACCACTATTCTGATATAATTGAAATTGGGCCATTACACCCACATATACTTAGCCTAAGAAAATAAGAACGTCCTAAAAGCCCAACCAGGCCCCATTTCGATATCCCTAATGCCTACCCTCCAAAAGACGAGTCCCTTATTCATTAGATAATCTATCGTCCAATGCAGTTCCCAAGACCCATCTATTGATAATACTGTTTCTCTGTCAAAACATATTCTCGAACCTTCCCCCTCTTTCAAGCACTCATCTACCCCTATACCCCTTTTGATTTTCCTTCCAAATTAAATCTGAAAATAGGATTCACCTGTTGCCCCTCTTGAGGATGTGAATTTTTGCTCCCCATCCTTTACTCCACCACCCTGATCCTTCCCACCAATCCTGTTCCTAGGATCTCTCCCATCATCTTCCCTCAACCAAACACTAGTAGTTGTAATTGCCTTTTTCCCTAGCGCCTTCAAAGACAAATCCCAATCCAATTTTGTAACGACCTGATAGTCACAAGTACTGGAAAGTGTATTTTAAGGTTTTTGTTTTCGTAAAACGGATTCGAAATTTTTTAAATATTTACGAAGTTAGTTGTGTAGTTAATTAGGTTCTGGTTAGGTGAATTAGCTTGAATTAAGAGTAATTAGATATAAGGACTAAATTGCATAAATGGAAAAATTTTAATTACAGATTAAAGAAAAAGTAAAGGGACTAAATAAGTAATTAAACCATATTTAACAAGTGTATGGCAATAAATGATTACATGTGTAAAAATAATAAACATATGTATAAAATAATAAAATAAACTTACTTAATAATTAAGTATATATTTTATTATATTATATTATTATAATAACTAAAAGAAATAGAATAAATAAAAGAAAAGAAACAAAGAAACAACAAAGTTAAAAATGAAACAGAGAAGAAAAAGAACGAAAAGAAAAAGAGAAAGAAAAGGAGAAAAGCTAAGGATTTCAAAGTTCAAAGCTTAATTAGTAAGTCAATTTAGTCTATTTTCTTGAAATTTTTTATGTTTTTAGTGCAATACCCTAAAAATTACTAGAGTAAGAAAGTAAGATATTATCCTTGATATAGTTAAGTAAGGAAATAAAGTGACAAAAAGAGAAATTTTGAGTTATGTCAACATTGGGAAGCATATTATGATATATTACATTATTAATTTAAGAAAGGACTAAATTGTAAATTTTTGTAAGGACCTAAAACTTTAGTGCATCGAAAAAGTAAGTTGTAGGGCCTTTGTCTAGTAAATTGAGTCCTTAAATATTTATTAAAAATATTTAAGAAATTAGTTATGTGTTTAATTAGGCTTTGATTAGATGAATTTAGTCTAATTTAGAGAAATTAATAAAAAGGACTAAATCGAATAAGGGATGAAAGCCTAATTATAGATTAAAAGAAAGAAAAAGGGGCTAAAATGGAAATTAAGCCTAGTCTAATGAATGAGGCGGCAAAGCATAAAAATATTTGATTTTTGTGTATTGTTTAATTATAAAATATATTATTATTTTTATTATTCTATTATATTAAATTAAATTAATTATATTATTGTAGTAAAAAAAAATCAAGAAAACACATGTGTAAGGTAAAAATAAGATACAAGTGTATTAATTTAAATGAGTACATTTGTATTATTTATTATTAATTAGTAAAAGATATTTATTATATAAATAATTAAATTATGATATTTTTAATTGATAATAAATTAGATTTATGACAAATGGATGGTGTAGATAATGTACAAATGTAGAAATATGCATGTATACAATTGTAATACAAATATTTAGTTAGTAAATAGATATCTAGTATTTATTATTATTAAGTAAAAGGTATTTAATTAAATTATAAGATTTTTGTATGATAAACAAATTAGATAGTGACACCTATAATAATAATATTTATTCAATTGTAATATTTTGTTAAATTATTATTAAGTTAAATAGGTATTTATTAATTAAATTATTATTTTATAATATTTGATAAATAAATTAGATGTATGACAATTGTGTGGTATTGATGGTGTACATTTGTATGGATAATTTTTTTTTGAATAAAGGCTAATATTTTCATTAATGAGGAAAAAAAAAGGCGGTTACAGACCTTGAAAAAAGAAAATAACAGCTACCTATGTCAACCAAACGGTGCTTAGAAAACTCCAAAAGAATCAAAACAATAAAAAATAAAAATAAAGTGAAATTAAAAACGGAAACGTCAGAACAAATACAAGAAGCAAAGAACAAACAGATCTGAAACCTCTTCTTTTCTGTAAAATGAATCGAAAAGCACCATGAATCAGTCGTAAAAGACAATTTTTTTTTATCTAAGATCAAATTTTTGCCGAACCTTAGTCTCTTTCAAGATTTCGAGTTCTTCGGGCGATCAGGATCATTAAGACCGGACTCTTTCTTCCCCATGTAGCCGTCATCAACACCATTTCGTCTATCTTAATTCACTAGCTCTTCCACCACGTACGGTACCTCTTCAATCCAATATTGGGGAAACGCATATCTACATCCTTCATTTGCCATCGCATACACTACTTGGCTTCTCTCGATACGTATTGGAACCTCAGGCTTCTGAAAATGGAGTTTCTCCCATTAATCTCTTGAATTGGACTACTAACAGTTGATCTATCTTCCTCTATAGAATTCAACTTGCGTATTACTATTAGCGCGTCACCTTCAACACAGATTTTCCAAAAGCCCATTTCCTTAGCCGTGATGACATCTTGTAAACATGCCCTCGTTTCGGCCATGATTGATCTGCTACATTCTCCCAAGGAAAGGTACATGCAGCCATTACCAAACCTTCTCTATTACACGCAATGATTCTTGAAAAAAATTGCCTCATATTTTAGTTGAAAGACGCATCGAAATTAATTTTTATGGTATCATTATCTAGTGGCTTCCATATTGAAGAGTGCGTTTCATACTTATCTGTGGAGAACTCTCTCATAAAATTAACTTCGTCATAATAAGCTTTGATAAAGCCCACTACTCCATCTACTTGTTCTCGAACTCCTTCATGATAGATCTTATTGCGATTGAACCACACTGCCCAATACGCAATAACTCTAATTATGCATACTTCTTTGTTCTGACTATTAAGTTCTGCTTCTAACCATTTTCTCCAAATTGATTCTCTGTTGCATGTTGAATCTGGCACCCCTAATCTCCTCAACACCTGCTGTAACACCCCAAACCCAGCTCAGACGTTAGGGCCGAATCTAGTGTGTCACATTGAAGTATTTTATCGAAAACCTTATTTTCATTGAAAACCCTTCTAAAAGAAATTTCAAGTAAAATCCCAGTTTGTATTTGTTTCTAGAACGAGGTGTATTCAAAAGCTATTTCTTGGTTACGTGTTAATTGTTACTTTGGAAAAATTCACTTTAACTGCGGAAGCTTAATTTAAAAAAAAACAATAATTGATTTTAGAAAAACTTGAAAGGTGTTTGAAATAACTAAATCCATGTTCCATTTCAAATGTATATAAAGCTTAGTAAGCAATAATGAAATAATAACCAAAGGGAAGGCCTTATTACAATCCGGACTAAGATAATCAAAATACTTAGAGATTTCAAAAAAACAAGTCTAAATCGTCTTGCTAGTTGGCCACCTCTGAGTCCCTCCATCCGTCGAACTGCATATTGAGGTTCACCTGAGAAAAATAAAATAAAAGAGGGGGTGAGTTTTCGAAAACTCAGTGTGTACAACCCTCGGCAACAGAATATATATATCAAGCAATACAAGTCATCTTGGGCCTGAGCCCAATTCAATAATAGCACAAAATTAGAGCAATCAGATATGCAAAAATCCTACCCATCCATCCTTTATACAACATCTCCGTCCAATCGAAACACACCATGTTGGGATAACTATATCGACCCACCTGATAACGGCTCTCGCGATATTAAGTAATAAAATTTATAAAACTGATCACACCAAAACTAACTAATATCACGACCTTAAAGGCAAGCGCACCTGTCGAACAATAGTATAGTTTAGTGGCAAGACCGAGTTATCGTACCCAAGGGAACCAAAAGTACTAGTACTTACTTCCTTTCTATTATCTAGCCTAAAAATAAAGAGGGTTGATTTAAACTAATTCTAAAACTAACTAAAAGTGCACAAAAAGTAAATTGAGGAAAAACTTTCGAGAAAACTGATTGATATGAGCAATACTCAAGGGAGAATCCACCTAGACTTCACTTGTTATTGACTTCTTGAACTATATAATTGATTACTTGCCTTGATCCGTAGAGATCCCTAACTTATGCTAAACCCTCCGTCGAGGCATAGAGCAACTAGGCCTAAGTTATTAACTAAAGTTCCTTTATTAATTAACTCCTTAGGTTGCATTAATTCGATTTATGGATCCCCGTATTAGGTTTGACCCTAATCCGGCAGATTTATGTCGCCCTATGTCTAGGGTTGCATGCAACTCCGCTTAATTATGGTAGATCTACTCTTAAAACAGGGACTTTTACTCCTCTGCCTAAGCACATCAAGTTCTTGAAGTAATACCTAGGATTATTAAATCAAGAATGAAGAACACATAATTAAGAACAATTCAAGTATTTATCATTTGATTCAAGAATAAATAATAACAAGATCTGTCTTAGGTTTCATTCTCCTCAAGTATTTGAGGGGTTTAGTTCATAATAAAGAAAGAAAACATCTCAGAAATATTAAAATAACAAAACATAAAGAACCCCAAAAAACCCCTGAAGGAATTTAGGGAGATCCTCTGTCTTGATGTAGAATTCTGGCTTCTGGGATGAATCAATTGGCTTCCCTTGGAGTAATTCCTTGCTTCCACTCTTTGTGTTGGCAGAAAGATGGCGCTCCTTTTTGGGAGAAAAGAGTACACCCTTAGAGTTGCCTCCTAGGGTCTTTATATAGAGCTTTGGGGAGCCTTTCTTAGCCTGTAAGCATCTAAATCCGAGTGAAATTCCTCTTCCTTACGATTAGAACACACCCTTATGACTAGAACACGCCCGTGTGCCATGCCCATGTACTTCGACAAAAGGCCGTGTGAGATTCTGTCGATTGAGGCACGGCCGTGTGGCCTGGTCGTGCTTGTCGGGGCTGGACCGTGTGATCTTTGTATGGGACGGCCGTGTGCCACGACCGTGTGGTGACTTCTTAGGCTGTGCATTTTCACATTTTGGCCCATTTTCTCCGGTTTTCGGTCCATTTTCCGTTCTTTTTTCTTCCCTATGTTCTTCTGAGTATAAGATATGAAAAAGAAAGATTATGAGCACCAATTCTCACTAAATTGATAATAATTCATCCAAAATATAGGCTAAACATGAGGTAAAAATATGTATACAGCAGATGTCCACGTGTCATACGTAAATCTTTCATGTTTCACATAGGGGTAGTTTAGTCATTTTATCCTACAAGGGTGTTTTCGGTAATTCCTGCCCTACAGGGTATTTTGGTAATTTCTTACAGTATGGGTCTTAATTACGAACTTTGGCCCGTCAACAAGTTCTCATTGGCTAAAGTGAACAGACACTATGTATCAAGTAGGATTCCAGAGAAGAGGAGGTGGGTCATTAAGACCGCTTAAGTACCAAGCTCTCCCTAGATCCAATCCTAGACATGCATATGCCCATTGCCACACTCTAACCTCATGACTTATCCTCAGACGCACTTGATAAATTAATTAAGTTTTATGCTCGCTTAAGGATTCATTAGAAACTAGGCCTAAAAGTCCATTATAAAACCCTAGCAAGTCCACATGCTTTCATATATTCATATAGCGCATCAGGCCCAATCACATTTATATGGCCTATTAGGCCCAATCACAATTATACGACCCATCAGGCCCAATCCATTCCAAACCATTCAACAAACTTTATCAGCTCGTCACTTATTATCAACTTATCAATTTTTGCTGATTTGGACCCATGACCCTGTTGGGCCCATTTAGCCCATTCTGGCCCGGCTGGCTAAAACGTGACCCAAGTCTATGAGATCGCTCATGGGGCCTCTGATAACATATCGATTACCTTCATACGAGTGCTCGCACACTTGTACGACTACCGTAGCCAAACTTTCTGCTTTTCAGCATTTCAACTTTTCGGTATTTCGAGATTTGCCGATCTATTGTGTGTGTAGTGTATGTACACACCTGGTAAACGTGCTATGGTCTCCTTAGCCACGAACCTACAAACGATGTCACCCATCTATTAATCACACACTTATTGTAACGACCTAAATTCCACGGGCACCGGAACAATGAGTTTAGGGCCACCGTCTTAGGAAAACGAGTCCATAAATATTTATTAAAAATATTTATGAAGTTAATCATGAGTTGAATTAGATTTTTGATAAGTGAATTTAGTTTAATTAGAAATAATTAGTAGAAATGACTAAATTGAATAGAGCATAAAAGTTAAAGTATAGAATAGAGAAAGATTAAAGGGTTAATTTGGTAAATAAACCAAATTAGTGACATGTGTAAGATAGAGAATAAATACATGTGTATTTAAATTGTTAGTACAAATGTATATTAGATATATTTACTTATTTACTAAGTAAAATATATTTATTTATTTATTATAATTATTATTAATAATTTTGCAATATTATGTTTTATTAATTAATTGAAATAATGACAAATGTATGGTGCGGATTAATACATGTGTACATGTGTGTATGAATACACATGTAGTATTTTTATTTGTATTAATTAGATAGCTTATTATTAATTACTAATTTAGTAAATAAAAGAAATAATAAACAAAACATAAAAAAAAAGATGGAAAAGTTACAGGGGAAGTCACGAAAATTGTGGAAAGAAAGAAGAAAAGAAAAGAAAAAGGAGAAATTAGGGTTTGAAAGCTTGGAAGTTAAATTGGTAAGTCAATTAAGTCCCTTTCTTTGCGATTTTGATGTTTTTGGAGTCCTAGAGTAAAGTACTCTTGAATTTGTATGAAAATATTGAAAGTTGATAGACTTTTGAGTAGAGTTTTTGTTGAATAAATGATGAAATTAGGGATCAAATTGATAGAATTATTGATTAGAATTGAATAAAGGACTAATATGTAAATTACCCTATAAGTTTTGAATTGTAGGGCCTAAATTGGAAGAAATTCGAAATTATGGAAAAATGGTAAAAATTTGATAGTTATATTGAGGTTTTGATGGAAGTTGAATAAGGAAATGATGTGAATTGTTAAAAGGAAGAAGATGAATGTGGTTAGGACAAATTTGGTATTATGGTAAAAGTTGCATGGAAAGTTAGTAATTTATATAAAATATGTGTGTTATTAATTAATTGTAATTATGCTAATTTTTGTAGCGAACAAGGAAATCGAGACGTTGAATACGAAGGGAAAGGAATAAGTGATCGAGGAATAGCTCGAGAAAAATATCGGTTTGTATTATCATAATTCATGTTATTTATTATTATGTGTTTAATTTTATTATATATATATGTATGGAATTGAAATTGGGATAAATAGTGATATTTGATTTGAATGTGATTGGATATGATTAGTGAATATGTACATTTATATATGTGTGAAAATGTATGATGATGTGAATTGGAAACAATGTGTTTGAAATGAAAAAGATGTGAGAAATGTGACCAAAGTGTTAGTTGATGTGAATTTGATATTGAAAGAAAAATTACTGTGTGATTCCGATACCCTATTAACTAGTCGGGCTAGGGTGGATATAATTGGCATGCCATAGGATTGGAAGAGTTCAGGGATTCTTCGACCTCGAGTCGATGAGACACTTGGTGTTTCATAGATTTGCTTCGGATAGTTTCGATGAGGCATTGGTCGCCACTTTACTTCGGCTCAACCGATGAGACACTTGGTGTGTCATAGATGTACTTCGAACTATCCGATGAGGCGTTGGTCGCCACTATACTTCGGCTATGCCGAGGAGGCGTTGGTCGCCATTCTGGTGTGTTTGGTTGGATTCGTGTATCCGCCAAGGTCCGAGTCAAGTTAATAGGGAAAATTTGTGAAATGATAAATTTGAATAAATGTGGCTGAGTTATTGGAAGAGATGAGAAAGTGAATTTGTGAAATAAAGTATGAAATGAGAATTGTGATATGTGATTGAAGGCATGAACCAAAGGTTCATGAAATGTTCAAAGTTGAAATGTGATTTGAAATATCTTATGTGATTGAGAAATAATTTAAGGATTTATGAATTGATAGAAATCTTATTGATGAGATATTGAACCAAATATTGGAAATGATATATTGGAAATATGATAGCTTAGTATGAAATTATAATTATGATTTGTTATTATTTGTTTATGTTATGATATATTATTATTGTTATAATTAGAATTATGATAATACCACTGAGTATTTCCAATGCTCAGCGTACGGTTGTTTTCCGTGCGCAGGCTAGGTCAAGTTAAAGTCCGGCTCAACATCCGAATCAATCCCAACTTCAGCTCAATTTTTGGTGATGTATATATCTTTTGAAAATGTGGCATGTACTAGGTTTGGTTTTTGCCACTTGTAATTGCTTATGTTTTGAATGTAAATATGGTTTATAAACCTTAAGAAGTTTTTGGTATGGATGAATGAATATTTGCTAAGTTTGAAAATGAAACGAATGGTATTTGATTAAGATTTATAAGTCAATGATTTGAGCGTGAATTAGGTATGTTTAGTGGGTGAAAGTAGCTTAAAAATGATGAAAAATGTTGTTTTCACATGGCCAAGACGCATGGGCGTGTGCTCAGGCCGTGTGGCAAAGTCAGGCTTTCCCACCGGCTAGTTCACAGGCGTGTGTAGCAAGTCAGATCTACCCACGGCCTGGCCCCACGGCCATAGGAGCCCCACGGGTATGCCACACGGGCGTGTGCCCCTATTTTCAAAGAAAAGTTTCTAAAGTTCCCGGTTTAATTCCAAATCACTTCCTAAGCTTATTTTGGGCCCCGTAGGCCCATATTAAGAACTTTTTGATGGAAATTAGAAGGTTTTAGATTAAAACTCAGAATTATGACTCGGTTTTGTTTGGCTACTAGTGTATAAATCCAGTAATGCCTTGTAACCCTGTTTTAGCGACAGTTTGGGGTTAGAGGGTGTTACACTTATCAAATACTATCACCAAAAACCGTAGTCCCACATTTACCTTACCTTGGACGATAAGCCTTAACAGCCCTTCATTGATCACTAATCACGAGTATTTCTTAAATCTGCATCAATCTTAATCATTAAGAACTAAACAACAAGTGACTTGCAATCATTTTAAGTCATCTTTAAACCATTCATGACCATTTGGCCAACCTTAACCAATAAAAGAGGAATACTTACCCAAAACCCCAAAACGCTTAATGAGCAATTCGGCAGAGATTTGAAATTCGAGATTCGATACTAATCCCCTACCAAAATCGATTTAGAAAGAGTGAAGGAGAGATGGAATCGGTACTAGAAAGACCAACTAAAAGAAAGTAAAGTACTTACACAAGAACCGATCGGCCAACGTTGAAGAAAAAGTGGCGACACCACAGAATTTCGGCCAAAAGATATTCAACTTTAGGTAAACTAGAAGCAAGAAAGAAAAGAGTTTGATGAGAAAAAAAGGGAAGAAATCGGCACAAAATAAAAGAGAAAGAATAAGGGATTTTGGCTTTTAGTTATTTGGAGAGAAAAGTGTTTTCAGCAAAACAGAACGAAAGAATTTGGCATTAGCCTAGAATCCCCAAAATTAGCACCTATATATACTATAGTCGAATTAACTTGTCCCTAAATTCCCAATTCGGCTCCACTTCTCCACTCCTCAATCTCTTCCTAAGTTTTCTCTATTATCACTTCCTTGAATTTCTCTTCTGATCACCTCCTTCAGAGTCCACATACAACGCCACTACTAGCTTTTTAATGAGCAAAAATAAACCCTTCTTTTAAGCAAGGAGGGATTCGAACCCCAGTCCTTCTTGCCATGCCTGTGAGCCATCCCATGCTCCCTATGTGGCGCCACCTTGCCACTAGACCACAAGGTAATTTGTGTCCTATTTCTTCTCCATTTATTTAATAACCTAGTTACTCAAGATCAGGGTTCCTTTAATATTAAACTAAAACTTTCCCACTTTCAAGCTTGAACTTAGAACTTAACCAATGGCCTATTGACACATTAATACTTAACTAAAAATATCAAACACATACTCCACATCAAAACCGAAATAGGAAAGTTCAGGATTTTTAGGGCTTTACACCTGCTGTGTAAAAGAACAATCCCTAAAGAGGTGCTCCACCGATTCCTCATCAGCCTGGCACATTGGGTACAAAGAACTAACAGTCAAATGACGGATCTTAAGATTGTATGTAGTGGGAATGTAACCATTAGCGATTCTCCATATGAGTATCCAAATTTTGCTTGGCAGTTTAAGATCCCATAGCTTTGTATAGAAATTACATGTAATATCAGTGTGTATCCTATGATTCTCTTCTGTAGTTAGCCAACGATAGCCACTTCTAGCTGTACATACACCAGTATTATCGCCTCTCCATCCTAAAACATCCGGAGGTCTGCTGCCTGCCAAAGGGATTGAAAGAATGGTCTTCAGCTGCACTTCTCTAAATAACGCTCGAATAACACCTTGCTTCCAGGTACTTGTATCCCTGTCGATCAAATCTGAAACCTTAGTATATCTAATAACCATATTCTGACATTGAATTCTGCCACAGCTAGATCCTGGAAGCCATCAATCATTCCATATGTTGATAGAATTGCCGTCCCCAATTCGCCACCCAAGACCCTCTTCAAGAAAATGTTTGGCACCCCAAATGCTTCGCCAGGTAAACGAGGGGTAAGAACCTAACCTAGCATTCATAAACTCACCATTAGGAAAATACTTAGCTTTCATTACACGTGCAAACAAACTTTCTGGCTGCGTAATAATTTTCCACACCTGTTTCGCTAACAGGGCCAAATTAAACTTTGACAAATCTTTAAAGCCCAAACCTCCCTTCGCTTTGGGGATGCACAAATCCCTCCATTTGCACCAATAGATATCCTTATTTGTTTTGGAGTTACGCCACCAAAATTTACTCATAATGCTCACAAGCTCTTGACAAAATGTAACCGGTAGCTTAAAGCATTGCATATCATAGATCAGAATTGCTTGTAAAATGGATTTTATAAAAATCTCTTTTCCTCCGGTCGATAGAAGACGTGTACTCCAATTGTTTACTAGTTTAACACATTGTTCTTTAATAGCCATAAAAGCATGTTTCTTTTGACGTCCGATCATAGTTGGCAAACCCAAGTATTTCTCCAGATTATTTGATATTCTTACCCCCAGAATTCCTCCCACCTGTGCCTGAGTTTTTGTGTCAACATTAGCACTAAAGTAAATTAATGACTTATCGAAATTGACTAGTTGGCCAGATATCTTCTCATATTTTTGAATCACACTCCTCATATTACTAGCTCCTTCACTTGAAGCCTCGCCAAAAAGTACACTGTCATCCGCAAAGAACAAGTGCGAAATTAAAATAGTACTTCTGCCCACCCTCGTCCCTGAAATCCTACCCTCTCTTTTGGCTAAATCAATTAGCCTTGAGAATCCCTTAGCACAAATAAGGAACAAATACGGGCTTAATGGATCTCCTTGGCGTAATCCTCTATGGGGTCGAAGCTCTTCTCCATGTCTGTCATTAATCACCACAGAATGGACTACACTAGTTACACATCTAATTATAAGTGCAATCTAGTCTTCGTAAAAACCCATGCTGCATATCATCTTCTCTAAAAAACATCATTCAATCCTATCATATGCCTTGCTCATGTCAAGCTTTAAAGCAAAGCCTTCTTTGTACTCCCTCTTCTTTTTTTAAAAGCATGTAAAATTTCGTAAGCCACGAAGATATTCTCTGTGATCTGCCACCTAGGTATGAAAGCTTCCTGTGATTCATCAATGCAGTAATTAAGAACCTGACGAAAGCGATTAACAAGTACGTTTGAGATAATTTTGTAAATCACGTTGCAAAGACTGATAGGCCGAAATTGACTCATTAAATTTGGGAAATTCACCTTTGGAATAAGAATAATACTTGTTTTATTAATCTCCTCCACATTTCTTCTACCATTAAAACTTTCAAACAGTACCTGGCCACTTACTTCCCTACAATATGCCAAAAGTTTTGGCAAAAAATTGCAAGAAATCTATCTTTCCTTGGTGCCTTAAGAGGTGATATGGATTTAATTGCATCTACCACTTCCTTTTCTTCAAAGACCGCTATTAAGGCATTGTTATGCTCATCCGTGATGCATGGTGTAAAAGATTCAGTTACTCTACGATAGTCACTAATTTCTTGGGACAAGAAAAATTCTCACAAATAATCTGTAGCCATTCTCGTAATTTTTTCCATATCATTAGTTAAATTACTAGCCTCGTTTTGAAACCCCACAACCTTGTTTTTCTTCTTGCGAAAGATAGCATGCTTGTTGAAGAATGTTGTATTCCTATCTTCCATTCTTAGCCAGTTTGCTCTCGCTCGTTGTTCCCAAAAGAGTTCCTCCTTATCTGCTTCGAGATTCAACTCTAATCTGATTGAGGTGATTTCTTCTAAAGTTGCGTCGTTGATCATGCTGGCTCCTAACTCATATGTATAATTAATTATATAATAGATATTTAATGTTAATATATTATAATATATTAAGTTAATAAATAGAATAAGATTTTTATATAATAAGCAAATTAAATGATGACATTTGTAAAATAAATTTTGTTACTAAATAAATATCCATTATTAATTATTATTATTATAACTATTAACTAATATATATATATATATATATATATATATATATATATAAAACATAAGTAAAAGGGAGGAAACAGAAGAACAGAAGCTTAAACGGAAAAAGGAAGGGAGAAAAGGGAAAGAAAAAGAAAAAGGGGAAACTAGAATTTTGAAGCTTTAAGCTTTAATAGGTAAGTCAATCAAGTCATTTTATTTTAATTTTGATATCTTTGAAGCTTTAGAATAAGGTTTTGGTGAAACTAAGTTGACATATTGAAATGTTAGGGATGAAATTGATAAAATTTCAAGTTAGAATTGAGAAAAGGATTGAATTGTAAAACAAATTATAAGTTTTGAGTAATAGGGACTAAATTGACAAAATTTTTGAAATTTAATATTTTATGGTGAAATTAGAGAGTTAAGTTTAGTTTTAAGTGGAAATTGAATGAAAATAAATAATATATTGTGAAGAAAATGAAGTTAGTTTTGGTTAGGAATTAAAATGAAAATTGGGTAAAAGTTGAACATAAATTGAAATATTCAATGTGAAATTATGTGTATTGATAATTTTTAATTGTTTTAATTACCATAGCTAAAGTTGTGTCGGAGACCTCTGCTAAGAAAGGAAAAGACAAAGTCACCGAGGATTAGCTCGAAAACTATGGTTTGTATTTCTATAACCGAATTTAGTAATTTTAAATTGTTTTATTTTAAATTACTGTTTATGGTAAATAATTAAGGTGAATGTTGTTTGTTATTATTTTGATATTGAATTGAGATCGTATGAATTGTGATTGATGAAAATATTGATCGTTATTGAAATATGAAATTATTGAATATTGGTTGTATTTGAAAAGTGAATTGAAAACCCTATTTACTGTATCAGGCTGAGTCGAATATAGTTGGCATGCCATAGGATTGGAAGTGTTCAGGGATTACTTCGACCTTGACTCGATGAGGCACTGGGTGTCAAATTATTACTTCGGATAAATTCGATGAGGTACTGGGTACCAACTTACTTCGGCATGGCCAATGAGACACTGGGTGTCAACTTATTATTTCGAATTATACGATGAGACATTGGGTGCCAAACTGGTGTGTTTTGGTTGGATTCATGTATCTGTTCGAGTCCAAGTAGTGTTAATAGAGGTAAATAAATGAATTGACAATATGAATGATTTTGAATGATTTTGAGTATGAAATTAGAAAGGAATATGGAATTGAATTATCCAAATGGAAAGCATGAATCATAGATTCATAGAATGGATATTGATATTGAAAATGAATTGTGCATTATATTGTGAAAAGCTATTTGAATATCTAATATGATATTTGAAATAGTAAGTGATGAGAATTGAATATGTTATGAATGATGTGATTATGAAAATTGATTAATTAAATAATCATTGCTATGTGTGTATAGATATATAAATATTAGAACTTCTTGTATTAAAAGTATTCGGATTATAGAAATACTACTGAGTTTATACTCAGTGTACGGTTTATTTTCCGTGCGCAAGTTAAGGTCGAATTGCCAATTCAGCATCCAAAGCCAATCCCGAACTCGAAACGTGGTGACGTATGTTTTTTTTTGGTTATGGCATGTACCTATGATGTTTATGCTTGTCATTTTAGTAAAATGAATGTAAATGATAATATAAGATAATATAGGTTGCTTATATCATGAGTATATGTATGTTATGTTGAAATGGTATGTTTAAGTGAATATGTAAATGAAAATGAAATAGGCAAAAATTTGGGTTGAAATGACATGATAATAGATTTGCTTAAATGAAGCATAATTGAATTGTTTGATAAAAAACATGTGAAATATTTATATAGGCACGTTGATTAAACACTTAGATTATTTCTTTTGATATGGTTGAATGTGTTTGATTGTGTTTTGAAGTGGTTGAATGGTTGGTTTTTGAGTTGCTTGTTGTTTAAGTTTGCAGAGAAGGTAAACTTTATGTTAAAGGTTCATTTTGAGTCCATACGGCTAGACACACGACCGTGTGACTAGATCGTGTGAGACATATGGCTAATACATGGGTGTGTGACTTGGCTATGTGATGTAAGTCAAAAAGTTACACGAGGTAGGACACAGCCTGGAGCACGGCCATGTCATAGGGTCACACGGGCTTGTCCCTTAGCCACATAGGCGTGTGTGCCTTGCACCTAGGAGAAATTTTGAAATTTCGCGAAAAATTTTCAAAGAACCTGAACTAATCTCGATTGGTTTCTAATACATATTTAAGGTCTTTAGGGCCCATAAAAGAGACGATATGATTAATTTATGATGTGTATATTGATTGATTCGTTTAATGTTTGTATTTGATTTGAAAAGTCTGGTAATGCTCCATAACCCTATTCTAGCGACAGATAAGGGTTGTGGGTGTTACATTTAGTGGTGTTAGAGTTTGTAGGTTTAGCCGATTTTCGGACTAAATCGAGCTCGAAATTGAGTTTAGAGGTACATGCCATAATAGAGTCGAATTGAGTCAGGATTTGAATGCTGATATATATTGTTTATTTTTGTTTTATAGTTAATGATGTTAGATGAATATATTAATGATGTTGATGAAGAAACGTATACTGGAGATGAAGAGTCTCGTGAATTAGATGAAAATGAGTCGTCAACACCGTGTGTAAATCTAGTGGGTAATCAACCCACTAATGTTGAACGAGGTTATACTAGAGAAATGGATGACTTATAGTTACTTAGGGTTATAGCTGATGCCCTTTAACGAGTAGCAGGAACTGTATCTGCTACAACATGTGCTTCTACTAACCGGCGAGCCCTAATTAAAGAATTGTGTAAGTACGGTGTGACTGAATTTTTGGGTTTAAAAGGAGTTGATCCATCTACAACTAAAAATTAGATGGAAGCTATAAAAAGAATTTTGCAACAACTTGAGTGCACTCACCGAGAAAGTATATTATGTGCTCTTTCTTTACTGCAAGGAGAAGCATATGTTTGGTGGGAACCGGTAACACGACACGTACCGGCAGAACGGGTAAACTGGGATTTCTTTCAAAGAGAATTTCAGAAGGAAGATATGGGTGAGTTGTATATTGAAGACAAGAAGCAAGAGTTTTTAACATTAAAACAAGGTGAGATGTCGGTAGTTGATTATGAATGGGAATTCTCGCGGCTCAGTAGATATGCAGCTGAATTTGTGCCAACCAAAGCTGACAGTTGCAAGCGATTTTTACGAGGTCTACGTGATGAATTAATGGTACAACTAGTATCTCACAAACTCATTGAATTTGTAGATTTAGTTGAGAGGGCAAAGATGGTTGAAGAAGTTCTATGCCTTGACAAAAAGTTTGACAATCCTCGTTCGTTTGGAAAGCGTTCTGGAGCTACTAGTTCAAACCTACAACCCAAAAGATCAAAAGAATCTCATGGTAGTTAGAGATCGAATTTTAAATTAGACAGAAGTAATAGAAACTGTGAAAGACAGTTGATAGTCTTTATTGGTAGTGTACGAGGTCCATCTCGGGATACTGAAATTTTGAATTGTAAACATTGTGGGAAAAAGTATCGGGGTGAGTGTTGGAGATTGACTCAAGCCTGTTTCCATTTTAGATCTATAGAGCATTTTGTTAGAGATTGCTCGAAGAATGAAAATGCTACACCTGTTACATCTCAGAAATCTATGTCTACTTTTAGAGGTCGAGGATTAGGCAGAAGTGGTTCATTTTCCAAGGATGGTGCTAGAAGAGGAAGTGATGTTGCTGCTCAACAATCAGAAGCCAGAGTACCAGCTCAAGCATATGTTGTACGGACCCGTGATGAGGGTGATACAAATGATGTGGTGACAGGTATATTTTTATTGTATCCAAAACCTGTTTATGCTTTAATAGACCTGGGATATTCATATTTATATATTAATACAAAATTGGTTGAGTTGAGAAATTTAAAATCTGAGATGTCTAGAGCATCAATAGCGATGTCTAGTCCATTGGGGCAAACTGTGTTAGTGGATTAAGTATGTCAAATATGTCCGTTAATGATACAGAATAGAATCTTCTCTGTTAATTTGTTGATAATGTTGTTTGGTGATTTTGATATAATATTGGGAATAGGTTGGCTTTCTGAGCACAGGGTGATTTTATATTGTTTTAAAAAGAAATTTATTGTTCAGAGTGAAAATAGAGATATGATTGAGGTGAATAGTATTCGAATTAGTAGATCAACCCGTATTAGTTTAGCGATTCACGCTAATAAACTTCTTCATTAGGGTTGTGCTGCTTTTCTAGCTTATGTTATTAATTCAGATTCTGTTAAAAGTCAATGCAGTAAAATCTGGACTGTTTCTAATGTTTTTCCTGAAGAATTACTGGGATTACCACTAGATCGGGAGGTTGAATTTGCAATTGAAGTATATCCTGGTACAGCTGCAATATCAATACCCCCATACTGTATGTTACGTACAGAACTAAAAGAATTGAAAGTACAGTTGTAGGATTTACTGGATCGAGGATTTATATGTCATAGTACTTCAGCTTGGGGAGCTCTAGTGATGTCTGTTAAAAAAAGATGGTTCAACGTGGTTGTGTATTAATTATCGGTAATTGAATAAAGTGACGATAAAGACTCGATATACCCATTACCTCGTATTGATAATCTATTTGATCAGTTGAAAAGAGCTTCTGTCCTTTCAAAAATTGATTTAAGATTGGGTTATTACCAGTTGAAGGTGAAAGAAAGTGATGTACTGAAGATAGCATTTCATACACGGTATGGTCATTATGAAATCTTAGTATTCCCTTTTGGATTGACTAATGCTCCGGCAACATTTATGGATCTTATGAATCGTATTTTTTAATCGTACCTAGATCAGTTTGTGGTAGTTTTCATTGATGATATTCTGGTCTATTCAAAATCTAAATTTAAGCATGAGCAACATTTCAGAATTGTTTTGCAAGCATTACGGGAGAAACAGTTGTACGGGAAGCTTAGCAAATGTGAATTCTGGTTATCAAAGGTTGTATTTCTGGGACATGTTGTTTCAGCAGATGGGATTAGAGTTGATTCGAAGAAGATTGAAGCAATTGTTCAGTGGAAAACACAGAGAAATGTGTCATAAGTTCGTAGTTTCCTTAGATTGGCTGGTTATTACCGAAGATTTTTAAATGGATTTTCAAAGATAGTTTTACCTATGACAAAGTTGTTGCAAAAGAATGTTCCGTTTGTTTGGGATGATCAATGTCAGGTAAGTTTTCAGAAATTGAAGCAAATGTTGACTAAGACACCAATTTTAACATTACCTAAATCAGGAAGAGATTTTGTCATTTATAGTGATGCTTCCTTGAGTGGTCTGGATTGTGTATTGATGCAAGATAGAAAGGTAATAGCTTATACATCTTGTCAATTGAGACCGCATGAACGTAATTACCGACACATGATCTGGAACTAGCTGCTGTGATTTTTGCACTAAAAATCTAGAGACATTACTTGTATTGTGAGAAATGTTATATTTATACCGATCATAGAAGTCTTAAGTGTCTTTTATCTCAAAAGGAGTTAAATTTAAGACAACGTCGGTGGATAGAGCTTTTAAAATATTATGATTGTGTTATTGATTATCACCTAAGAAAAGCAAATGTTGTAGCTGATGCATTGAGTAGAAAAACAACAATTGAATTACACGAAATGTTTGCACAGCTTAGTATCAATGATGATGGAAGCTTATTGGCTGAGTTGAGAATCAAACCGGTGATGTTTGACTGAGTCAAGTTAGCACAGCCTGAAGACGACAAGTTAATGAAGAAAAGAGAAATGATTCAGAATGGCATGTTAGAAAACTTTAGTATTGATGAACATGATTGTTTGAGATTTCATAATCGGATTTGTGCTCCAGATGTTTCTGAACTAAAAGAGTTGATACTTCGAGAAACTCATGACAGTCTTTTCGCTTTGCACCTTGGAAGAACAAAAATGTATCGAATTTGTGAGAATTATATTAGTGGCCAGGAATGAAAAGAGATATAGTTGAGTATGTGGCTAAATGTTTAACTTGTCAACGAGTAAAGGCAGAGCATCAAGTTCCTACTAGATTACTTCAACCTATTAATATTCCTGAATGGAAATGGGATTGTATTGCAATGGATTTTCTAATGGGGTTACCATTGCCGGTAAGTAAGAAAAATGCTATTTGGGTGATTGTTGATCGGCTTACAAAAATAGCTTATTTTATAGTAGTTAGAACTGATTAGTCACTCTAGAAACTTGCTAAAGTTTATATTCGGGAAATTGTAAGATTGCATAGTGTTCCTATGTTGATAATCTCTGATAGGGATCTGCGGTTTACATCGAGATTTTAGAGATAGTTGCATGAATCTCTTGGTACTCGGCTCAATTTTAGCAAAGCTTTCCATCCACAGACTGACGGACAATCCAAGCGAGTTATTCAGATTTTAGAAGATATGCTTCGAGCTTGTGTAATTGATTTCGAATTAGGTTGGGAACGTTATTTACCTTTGGCCAAATTTGTATATAATAATAGTTTCCAATCAAGTATTCAAATGGCTCCGCATGACGCTTTATATGGTCGTAGATGTTGATCACTTGTTTGTTGGATGGAATTGAAGAAAGAAAAATGATTGGGTCGGAATTAATTCAAGAAACAGAAGACACTGTTACAAAGATTCGAGATAGATTGAAGTTAGCTTTCGACAAATAGAAGTCATATGTAGATTTAAAACGTTGGAATATTGAGAATTCTGTCGGCGATTGATAAACGATAAATTATACATATTTTTACCTTATGTTTATATACTTAGGAGAGCATAGGGAAGAGAAAAGAACGAAAAACGGACTAGAAACGAAGAAAATGGGCCAAAGTGTGAAAACGATACGGCCCAAGGAGTCACCACACGGCTGTGGCACACTGCCGTGGCACACAAGGTCTAACACGGCCCAGCCCCGACAAGCACGGCCAGGCTACACGGCCGTGCCACCTCAACAGGCCCGAACACAGCACTTATCGAAACCACATGGGCGTGGCACACGGGCATGGCACACTCGTGAGGAAGTGCAATTTCACTCGGATTTGGATACTTAGAAGCTAAGAAAGGCATCCCAAAGCTCTATATAAAGACCCTAGGAGGCAACTCTAAGGGGGAACTCTTTTCTTCCAAGAAGGAGCGCCATATTTCTACCAACACAAGTAGTGAAAGCAAGGATTACTCCAATGGAAGCCGATTGATTCATCCCAGAAGCCAGAATTCTACATCAAGACAGAGGATCTCCCTAAATTCCTTCAGGGTTTTTGGGTTCTTTATGTTTTGTTATCTTATTGCTATTGAGATGTTTTCTTTATTAATTATGAACTAAACCGCTCAAATACTTGAGGGGGATGAAACCTAAGACAGATCTTGTTATTATTTATTCTTGAATTATATGATAAATACTTGAATTGTTCTTAATTATGTGTTCTTCATTCTTGGATTAATAATCCTAGGTATTACTTCAAGAAACTGATGTGCTTAGGCAGGGGAGTAAAAGTCCCTGTTTTAAGAGTAGATCTACCATAATTAAGCAGAGTTGCATGCAACCCTAGACATAGGGGGACATAAATTTGCCGGATTAGGGTCAAACCTAATAGGGGGATCCATAGCTCGAATTAATGCAACCTAGGGGTGTTAATTAATAAAGAAACTTTAGTTAACCACCTAGGATTAGTTGTTCTTATCCTCGACGGAGGTATTAACATAGGTTAGGGATCTCTACAGATCAAGTCAAGTGAAGAAATCGTCTAGTTCAAGAAGCAAATAACAAGTGAAGTTTAGGTGGATTCTCCCTTGAGTATTGCTTATATCAATCAGCTTTTCCCAAAGAGTCTTTCCCCACTTTACTTTTTGTGCACTTTTAGTTAGTTTTAGAATTAGTTTCAAAGAACCCTATTTTATTTTTAGGCTAAATAATAAAAAAGAAGTAAGTATTAGTACTTTTGGTTCCCTTGGGTACGATAACTCGGTCTTACCGCTAAACTATACTACTGTTCGATAGGTGCGCTTGCCTTTAAAATCGTGATATTAGTTAGTTTTTGGTGTGATCAGTTTTTATAAATTTTATTACTTAATATCGGGAGTATCAAGTTTTTGGCGTCGTTGCCGGAGATCTAAAATATTAAGAAAACTCGATTTCTATTACTTTAGCTATTACTATATTTTTATTTCCAGTTTTTTGTTTATTTAATTTTAATTTTAATTTTTTATTTTTTATTTTCTTTCTCTCTATTTTTTTCCTTCTAGGTATTTCTAATTTATGACTAGAAACAACCAAGCAAGACCATTACTTTTTGACAAAGATTTAGAAGCGACAGTTTACAGAACTCGTAAAGAGATTAGAAGAAGCCGACATTATCCAGAATAAGGACAAGAACAAAGGCAAGAACCTACAGAAGAGATGGAAGCAAATCAAAACATTCCACCACCTCTCGCAATAGCCGTGCAACCAGTGAATCAAGATGAAGCGCCTCGTACTATGTATGATTATGCTAAACCTAGTTTGGCTGGTACTCAAACTAGCATTATTAGACCTGCTATTACTACTAATAATTTTGAATTAAAACCTAACACTATTCAGATGATACAACAATTGGTGCAGTTTGATGGTTTACAGGATGAAGATCCAAATTCACACATAGCCAACTTTTTGGAACTTTGTGATACCTTTAAAATTAATGGCGTTTCTGATGATGCCATTCGTCTACGGCTATTTCCATTCTCTTTGAGAAATAAAGCCAAACAGTGGTTAAACTCTTTACCACGAGGCTCAATCACTACATGGGAACAGATGACCAAAAATTTTTTACTTAAATACTTTCCTCCAACTAAAACAGCTAAATTACGAAACGATATCTCTTCTTTTGTGTAGATAGATTTAGAAACACTTTACAATGCCTGGGAGAGATACAAAGATCTTTTGAGAAGATGCCCTCATCATGGGTTACCTTTGTGGCTACAAGTTCAAACCTTTCACAACGGTTTAAATCTTTCAACAAGGTAAATGATCGATGCAGCCGCAGGAGGAACAATCAACAATAGAACACACGAAGCAGCTTATAAATTTATTGACGAGATGTCACAGAATAACTATCAGTAGTAAGTCATGAAAACAAAGCTGCAAAAGCTGCAGGAGTTTATAATATTGATGCTGTCACTATTCTTACTAACCAAGTAGAACTTTTAAATAAAAAGTTTGATCATTTTGTTGGTTCTACGCAGGCACAGCCAGTGATGCAGTGCGACGCAACCCCAGGAAATATGTTTAATCCGGACTATTCATCTTATGGACACAGCATAGAAACTGAGCAAGCCAACTATATGGGTAACAATTCTAGACCTCAACATAACCCTCACAGTAATACTTACAATGCAGGTTGGCGAAATCACCCCAATTTTTCATGGGGAGAAGAAGGAAATCAAAGACAACAGCACCCTCCGGGATTTCAGCAGCCACCGCCACAATAAGAGAAAAAGCCGAATCTTGAAGAGATGTTCACCAAATTTATAGTCGCATCGGAAACCCGTTTCCAAAACACTGAAACGGCACTAAAAAACCAACAAGCATCAATTCAAGAGCTTGAGAATCAAATCGGTCAACTTGCAAAATTAATTTCAGAAAGACCATAAGGTGGACTACTAAGTAATACTGAGCCAAATCCCAGAGAACATGTCAAAGCAATTACTCTAAGAGATAGGAAAGTACTAGCTGAACCAGAAAAAAAGTCTGTTCCAAATTCTTCAGGAGGCAAGGCAGAGGAACCCAAGGAAAACACTCCATTAACACTCAAGGAATACAAACCGCCTATTCTATACCAGGCAAAGTTAAAGAAAGACTGTACAGACACCCAATTCAGTAAATTTCTTGAACTTTTTAACAATTACACATTAACTTACCTTTGGTTGAAGCAAATTCACAGATGCCGAAGTACGCGAAGTTCCCTAAAGAACTTCTAACAAATAAAAGGAAGTTCAAAGAATTAGCCACAGTGGAACTCAACGAAGAATGCTCAGCTATTCTCCAAAATAAACTGCCGGCAAAACTGAAAGATCCAGGAAGTTTTACTATTCATTGTTTAATTGGTAGTTTACTTATTAATAAAGCCTTAGCTGATATAGGTGTTAGCATTAATCTCATGCCTTACAAAATGTTCAAGCAACTAGGTCTAGGGGAACCAAAGCCCACTAGGATGAGTATTCAACTAGCTGATAGATCTGTTAAATATCCTAGGGGAATCATCGAAGATGTGCTAGTCAAGGTAGATAAATTTATATTCCCTGTTGATTTTGTTGTGCTTGATATGGATGAGGATATTGAGGTACCTTTAATTTTGGGACATCCATTCGTAGCTACTACTAGAGCTGTTTTTGATGTAGGGGATGGTAAATTAGTACTTAGAGTTGGTGAGGCAGAAGTCGTTTTTAAAATCTATGATGCTATGAAATTTTCTAAAGAACAAGATGATTCCTGTTATTTTGTTGATATTATTGATTACTTTGTTCAAGATAATTTTCAGGAACTTTCTCTCGCAGACACGTTAGAACTGTGTCTTGTTCAAGGTGGGGGGAAGATGAAGTCACCACTGAAATTGAGGAAGTAAGAAATGAGTTAGATTCTAATGAAATTATCACGAGACACATAAGTTATGAAAGTATAAAGATGAATGATGAGTTAAGACAGAAACCTTCCATTGATGAACCCCCTAAATTAGAGTTAAAACAACTGCCAGATAATTTAGAATATGCCTTTTTGAGGGAAGATTCAACTTTACCAGTTATTGTCGCATCAGATTTAAGTATTGCAGAAAAAGAAGAACTACTCCATGTGTTAAGGAAGCACAAACAGGCTATAGCCTGGAAAATTTCAGATATTAAGGGAATTAATCCTTCTTTTTTCCCCCACAAAATTTTAATGGAAGATGAATATAAACCATCGGTGCAAGCTCAGAGACGATTGAATCCCAACATGAAGGAAGTCGTAAAAGCCAAGGTAATTAAACTTCTAGATGCAGGCATTATTTATCCTATTTTTGACAGTTCTTGGGTAAGTCCTGTACAGGTTGTTCCTAAAAAAGGAGGTTTGACCGTGGTGTCTAATGACAAAAAAGAATTAATACCTACAAGAACAGTCACTGGATGGAGAGTTTGCATTGATTATAGAAAGGTGAATGACGCAACTCGAAAAGATCATTTTCCCTTACCTTTTATTGATCAGATGTTGGAAAGATTATCAGGTCACATGTATTATTGTTTCCTAGATGGCCTCTCTGGTTACTTCCAAATCCTGATAGCTCCAGAAGATCAGGAGAAAACAACATTCACATGTCCATAAGGTACGTTTGCTTATCGTAGAATGCCTTTTAGTTTATGTAACGCTCCTGCTACTTTTCAGCGATGCATGCTAGCTATCTTCAATGAATTCGTGGAAGACATCATGGAGATATTTATGGATGACTTTTCGGTTTTCAGTAATTTTTTCCAACTTTGTCTTAATAATCTTAAACGTGTTTTGATGAGATGTGAAGAGATAAATTTAGTACTAAACTGGGAACAATGCCACTTTATGGTTCAAGAGGGTATTGCATTAGGACATAAAATTTCCAATAAAGGGATAGAGGTAGATAAAGCAAAAATTGAAACCATTGAAAAATTACCTCCCCCTAATTCAGTTAAGGCTATAAGAAGCTTTTTAGGACATACCGGTTTTTATCGCAGGTTTATTAAAGATTTTTCTAAAATAGCTAAGCCTTTAACAAAGTTGCTAGAAAAAGACGTGCTTTTCAACTTTGACCAAGAATGTTTAGAATCTTTTAACACTTTTAAGGAAAAGTTAGTCAATACCCCGATTATAATTTCACCTGATTGGAATCTACCTTTTGAACTAATGTGCGATGCAAGTGATTTTGTAGTAGGTGCAGTTTTGGGACAGCAAAGAGACAAGCACTTTCAACCGATCTATTATGCTAACAGAACTTTGACAGCTGCTCAAGCAAATTATACTACCATAGAAAAAGAATTGCTAGCCGTTATTTTTGCATTTGACAAATTCAGATCTTATTTGATTTTGTCAAAAGTCATTGTTTATACTGACCATTCTACTCTTTGCTACCTTTTAACTAAAACGGATGCAAAACCTCGATTAATACGATGGATTCTATTGTTACAAGAATTCGATTTAGAAATAAAGGATAAGAAATGAGCTGAAAACTTGGCAGCAGATCACCTTTCAAGATTAGAAAACACACAACCCAAGTACCTCGATAAAATAAACGACTTATTTCCTAAAGAGCAACTCCTAGCCTTAACAGATGCAGCAGTTCCTTGGTTTGCTAATTTTGCAAATTATTTAGCAGCTAATATAACCCCAAAAGGGCTGACCCATCAGCAAAAGAAGCGATTCTTCGCTGATGTGAAGAACTACTTTTGGGAGGATCCTTTTCTTTTTTGAATTTGTGCAGATCAGGTTATTCGAAGATACGTTACTGAAATAGAAGCATATCAGATTTTAAATCACTGCCATTCAGGACCCACAAGAGGACATCACAGTGGAGCTAGAACTACTCATAAGGTACTCGAATCAGGCTTTTACTGGCTTACACTTTTTAGGGATGCCAACAGGTATGTGACCTCTTGTGATAAATGCCAGAGAACAGGTAATATTTCTCAACATAATGAAATGCCTCAGAGCTATATACTTTCATGCGAAATATTTGATGTATGGGGTATTGATTTCATGGGTCCATTCCCTACTTCATTCGGGAATAAGTACATCCTAGTAGCGGTAGATTATATGTCAAAATGGGTGGAAGCCCAAGCTTTACCTACTAATGATGCTAGAATGGTAGTATGATTTTTGAAGAAACATTTCGCTCGATTTGGAACACCTAGGATAATTATTAGTGATAGGGGCACCCATTTTTGCAATGCCCAATTTGAAAAAGTTTTAAAAAGGTATGGGGTGTACCATAGAACAGCTACCCCTTATCATCCACAAACCAGTGGCCAAGCTGAAGTAACAAATAGGGAACTAAATCGCATCTTAGAGAAAACAATAGAAACAAATAGAAAAGATTGGTCAAGAAAGATAGACGATGCTTTATGGGTCTATAGAACTGCTTTTAAAACACCCATAGGTACATCTCCCTATAAACTTGTCTACGGAAAAAGTTGTCATCTACCATTTAAACTTGAACATAAAGCATTTTGGGCTATCAAATTTTTAAACCTTGATTTTAAGCTTGCAGGTGAGAAAATATTAATGCAGTTAAATGAACTAGATGAATGGAGTTGCAATGCCTACGAAAGCTCACGACTATATAAGGAAGCCATGAAGCGACGTCATGACAAACGACTGAAACAACCTAAGCAGTTCAAAACAGGTGATCTTGTCTTACTCTGCAACTCAAGGCTGTGACTATTTCCTGGAAAACTCAGGTCAAGGCGGTCAGGTCTATTCACTGTTCAAACTGTCTTTCCATACGGCACCATTGAGGTAACTCACCCCAACTACGGTACGTTCAAGGTAAACGGACATAGGCTTAAACACTATAGAGGTGAGAATTTTAAAAATTACAGGGAGGAGCTTCAGCTCCACGAAATCCCTTCGTGATACATCCAGGTAGAGTCGAGCTTAGACTCTAAATAAGCGCTTCTCGGGAGGCAACCCGAGCACTAACTTAGTAAATTTTCCTTTATTTTTTATTTTAGTATTTTTATGCATCAACTAACTGTAACGCCCTGATTTTCGGGATTTTTCGGGTTTTGTGAATTTTAGTGAAATTTTTAAAATTTTGGTGTTCTAATGGTTGATAATGTATGTACATGTGTAAATGGGTCTATAGAAGGTCCAAGCTTAAGTCAAAACCCGGTAAAATATTAAGTTGGATTTTCAAGTGAAAGGGGACTTGGTTAAGTGGGCTTTTAAGAAAAACCGTGTAAAAGATGTCACAAGTGAGCTCTTGGTAAAGTGGCAAGGTGGAGCCACTAAGCTCCTAAAAAAGTGGCGCCTAAATGAATGATCAAGGACAAGGGTTCGAGATGCAAGGTATGCGTGGAGTTCTTTTTAATTTTCAAGCATGAGCCTAACTTAGGTGAATTTCGGCAAGGGGCTTTAAGGACTTGGGCCGATTGCTTTAGAGAGAATGCTAGGGTTATATTATTTTCTTTTTGTTGTCATGACAATTAGGGTTAGCCACCTTAGGGTTTTTTTTTTCCTCTCTTCTACTGTCAGAAAAGCCAAGAGTTGCCTCCCTAGAAAGTTCATAGCCGATTTCTCCTTCCCCATCTCCACCATTGTTTTTTTTCATTTTTCTTCTTCCCTTTGATCTCTTCCCTAGCCGAATACCTATCTTGCATAGATCCACTCTTTCTTTTGCTTCCATTCTTCTTAAAATCAACCATAACCGATTGCTCAAAGTACCAGAAATCCGAAAAACTGCTTCTTTTCTTGCCGATTTCTTGTAAGCCGGATCACCTCTGTTTCTTTCACCTATTGTGGCCGATTACTACACTCCCTTTAATCACACCATTGTCGACACCATCACCCAAAAGCTACAGCCAAAACGCCATCTTCTTCTCTTATTAAAAAGCCGAAATCACCATAGTTGTAGGGAGATAGCCGAAATTACAAATCTCAGAGATAAGGTTTCTACTGACGTTTAAGGGTCAGATTTACATCAGATCTGCATAGGAACTGAAGAGAAATCGTTGGTAAGTGTTTAATCATTCAGATCTGTTCGATATTTCATGTTTGGAAAAGCCGAAAGTCCCTAAAGCTAATGGTTGTGTCGTTTTGGATTTTTGGTAAATAAAAGGCCGTTTTCTTTGTTCTTTTGTGTGTTAGTTGGATGAAAAGGTGATCAAGCAAGGGGTTGAAGACTTTGGAACATCAGATCTAGATCTAAAGGGATCTAAATCGTCAAGGTAAGAACAGTAAGGCCATTAAGGGTGTTGGCCGAATGTGTAAGTAAGGTTTTGGGTAAGTTTTCGATTCAGATTAAGTGTTGATATGGTCTAATCAGTTAAGTATTGGATTGTAGGGATTAACGCATAGGAGATCTCGTAGGAGAAACTGCAAAACAGGTGTGTGTTTCGAACACCTTTCCATGCACAAATCGGTAAAAGCCGAAAAGCCGAAATGCCGAAGTTTCGGTATTTCGAGAGCTTGCGAGCATGCGAATGCTCTCAAGTTGGAAGGAGAAGGTTAGTTTTGGAATCGGCACTGTTAGACGTGTTGACCGCTAAATTTTGAGCATTTTGGTAAGTTGGGCCTCGGTGGGCCAAACATGGGCCCAATGGGCGATTTGGGCCCATGTGAGTTAAACTGGATTTAAAAGTAATATTATGGACTGTAGATGTGAAAACAGTTAAAACAAGATAACCGAATGTGAAATCGGGACTAAATGGGCCTAATGGGCCAATCGGCGTAATGGGGCTCATTAGGGGTTTTAGGGCCTTAATGCTAAAACTGAAAAACTGAGGTAACTGAATTTCTGTATAGCTGTGTGATTAATAAATACTGTAATAAGCATAACATCTGTAACATGGGAGTAAAATTACTGAAATACCCTTAGGGTAAGAAATTACTGATTTGCCCCTAGGTAGGAAATTACCGTTATACCCCTAGGGCTATAATTGACTGTACTGTTTGACATAACTGTTACTGTTATTGCATGCCATGATATGTATCTAATGCATGGGTTGGGTTTTGATAATGGAGGAAGTGTGAGTGGCACAGCCACGTTACTGAAAAGGGGCTATGCCTCGTACTGTTTCTGAAAGGGGCTTTGCCTCGTATACTGTTTATCTGAGCAGCCATGCTGCGACTGTGGTGTGTGGGCTGGGTGGGTCGAGTTATTCCCCACATGGTGTGTTGGTTGGTACGGGTGGTGTGTAGCGGTTGGTGGGTTGAGTAGTCTCCCCAATTGGGTTTGCATTTATACTGCATTACTGTACTGTACTGTTATGGGCCTATGGGCCAATCCGTTATCTGAATAGGGCTTCGACCCAGTATCTGTTATAGGGCCTTGGCCCAGTTTACTGCTATTTGAATAGGGCTTTGGCCCAGTATCTGACTGAGACTGGTTAGGGTTTAGGCCCAGTGGGCTTGAGCCAATTTGGGCTTTGGATGGGTTCTGCACACACTGAGTTTTCCCAAACTCACCCCTCTCTTTCCATCCTCGCAGGTGAGCCCTAGATCGTGACTTGGTTGCTGGGAGGGATTCAGAGTGGCCACGAAGACCGAACTCGTATTTTAATTGGTTTATTAATTTAATTATTTTTACTATTGGTTTTATTTTGCTATGGGTTGTAATAAGGCCACTTTATCTGTTTTTACTTGGGACTTTCAACTATTCTATTTCATCCATAATTACGCACTGTTTTCGAAAATTAAACAAATGTTTTCTTAACCAACCTGTTATTACAAGAGACTAAGTAAGATAATAAGGTTAAAGTGAACCGCTTAACAAATGAAATAGAGATTAAGTTGAGTAGTTATTAAAACAGGGATTTTCAAAATAGAAAATCAAGCGTTGCTTTCCAAAACACACCATCGGACTTAGTAAATAAGGCGGCGTAGGATAGTATAGGTGATGTAGCCCACCGGACATGGCCATAACGTCTGGGCCGGGTTCGGGGTGTTACACTAACCATTTTAAATGTAGAAATTTGGGACCACACGGCCATGCCCACGGGCGTGTCCAAGACCGTGTGAACACTTAAAGTAGAGACACGGTCGTGCACCCAGGCCGTCTGTAAACAGAGCATAAATTTTCCAAAAACATGGGCCACCGGTAAATCGCCACGGCCGTGCGACATGGCCGTGGCAATCTTTCAACTTAGACATGGGCTTGCACAAAGCCACATGCCCGTGTCCCCAGACCGTGGCCAACACTGTCAATTTAGACACGACCGTGTGACAACCTCCACGATCGTGTGATTAACGAAGAACCGATCGCAAACGGCCGTGTGACCTCTAACGCTGACGTGTGGAAAGTGAACAAGATCGCAAATGGCCGTGCAAGATGGCCAACACGGGCGTGTACTTCGAACCAGGCACACCAGAACCACCGAATTTCGAATTACAAGGGCAAAACCTGAGTTACACGGGCGTGTTCCATACCCGTTTGACCCAAAAACTATAAATAAGGGATCACTATTCACTTTCTCCTTCACTCAAACCCTAAATCCTCTCATCGAAACTCTCCCCCAACCACCATAAACGCTGCCTCCGACCCTCAAAACACCACCACACTCGTAAAGGACTATCCACGCCCGTGCAAAGCACCCCACGACCATTTTGAACCTCCCCCACGACCGTGCACATCTCCTATTTGGTTCTATTTTCCTCATTTTTCTCTTTAATTTTTACTAATCCATTTTATTTATTTTTATCATAATTATATTTAGATTTAGAATTAATTCAAGCATGGAATTAGTTACACTAGGATGAATAATCTAGAATAGTATAGAACATTTCATAATTGCATGCCACTTAAAATCACATTTGATTTCCATTTATCTCATGCATTTAGTATAAATACATAATTATGTTGCCTATTTTTAATATCACATTAGGATGAATAATCTATATTATTTAGGTTAATCCTTATTTTATGTTTTAGGAACATCGTTATTTTAATCTTCCTTCTATTTCATTTATAGTCATTTTCAATTTAATTTTAGGACTAATACTTGTTATTTTATTTTTAGGCATCATGTCATCATCGCGCGATAAAAAAGCTGCCGTCCCCGCTTCAAAGAAACGCAAAGGACCTGGTGGTTCGTCCTCACGACCCATTACTGAAAACTGCCATCCTTTCCTTAGTTTTTCACAAGCTTCCTAGGAGGAGCGATATGAAATACTTCGAGCTCACACTATAACCACTGGCCGATGCATAGATTGGGCCGCTCTCGAGCAAATACACCTAGTAGACGAGGTCAGGGCCCTATTAATTACTGATCCATGGGAGCAGTTTTTCCAGATTGTGGAGCCTACATACTTAGAACTCACTCTCGAGTTCTGCTCCACATTCCATCTTCAGACCGTGATAAGCAGATACGATGATCCAGGAACAGTCTAGTTCCGTTTGGGAGGTCTCGTGCGACAGCTCAGTATCCTAGAATTCGGCATAGCCCTCGGTCTCTATACCGAGCAATTTATGGAAGAGGAGGACCTCTCCACGCTTCACTGCCACATTCATTTAGCACCATCTAGGTGTTGGGAGGCCCTAGTCCCTGCGTCATCAACATACGACCCTAGTCGCTCTAAAGCGACTAAGCTTATCCTGGCCTTAAGGTATCTACATTCTCTTTTTGCACACACACTAACCGGTAGGGGAGAGAGCACAGGGGTCGTCCGTACCCACGACGCCTACTTCCTATGGTGCATGGCAAACGCATATGTCATTGACTTAGCTTACTTCATCGCCCATGCAATCCAGCATCAGATAGAGAAGCACCGCAAGGGCACAGTTTTTATGGGCCCGTACATTACGAGATTAGGCCGCTATTTTGGCTTATTCAACATTGCAGCCCAGACATCCTCATATACTTTGGTGAGCCAGATGTCCCCACAGGGCATGCAGACCATGCTTCACATGAGGATGATCGAGCGGATGCCAAGAGGCAGCCCCTTCCAGTATTGCCTCATCTAGGAGGGCGAGGATCCTGAGGACATTCCTGATGATGTCCCACCACAGGAGGAGGATGCACCAGCCGAGTCGCCACCCCCTCGTCGCCCATCTCAGACAGCAGCTTCAGACGCTGACATATCTGAGCGCCTATCACGATTCAAGCAGCAATACTTCCAGCGCTCTGACCATATCAACGCCACACTACAGCAGATATGCCAGCACCTTCACATCACTTCCCCACCGCCACCGCGTGATCCACCTGAGGATTAGAGATTTCTATTCCTCCTAACTTTATTTTTATCTTAACTTTTATTTTAACACTAATCCCTATTTTTACCTTTTCCTTTCTTCTAACTTTCTTTTTATTTTTAATTTTATTTTTAGTTCATTTTATCTTTTTCATTATTTGAATATTAGTATTTTTAAAACTTAGTCTTTTATTTTTCTTTTATTTATTTTTCTATTTTTCATATCGGTTAATGCCTAACGAGTAATCTCTATTAATCCAAATTCCCCACGACTAATAAATACTTTCGCAGTTTCAAATGAGCCTTACAGCTCATATCTATGTGGAAATGGGAGCACCCTGCTACAACTACCGGCTCTTCCAATTCCAATATCCGTCTCACAAATTCATCCAAAATTCAGGGAGTTTCATGTCTTTCCCTATCTTATGATCTTGTGCTTTTATTGCTACTAATGTTATCTTTGTACATTGAGGGCAATGTACATCTTAAGTGTGGGAGGGGGAACCTATTTTCAAGTCTTTACACTCTCTTTGAAATCCCTGAACTTTTTCTTACTAACATTTTGCATTGTTCTCAAATTCTCACTTTTACTCTTTGCATTATCTTCAATCTCCTATTAGGAATATATTTTGATTAATTTATGATTTTTATTGATATGTGAGAATTAAGATAGAGGTGCTTGTACTTTGATTATTCAAACTTTAAAACATTAGAGAATCAAGCATGATAAGTTAAAATTTTTGAGAACCCCAATTTTTTTCATAAGTTATTTTCCTTAATTCTAAGTGCTATCTTGAGATTTGAAATTCACAGGATTGACATCAAAAGCCATAATTCTGGTGAGATTCTTGAGCTTTTTGAGCATACATTCTTTCGTGCTCACTTTTATTATTGCTTTGAGTGAGTCAATACTGATTTGTTATTCTAGAACTTGCTTTGATTATACATATCAAGACCACATCATTGATTTGATATACCGAAATTATAAAGGCACCTAGGATTTAACCCACTTACTCCACAAAAGCCTACCTCCATAAATTAACCACTAGTGAACTCCATTGAGCCTGACAACCTTTTTTTTGACTTACCTCTAATATTAACCTTTCACCCATTTTTTGTTGAATTCCATTAAATTATTTTGACCCCTATTTTTGTCGAGATTTGAGTTGAAATTTTCATCTAGCTTTATTCTCTTTTCCAGATTGTAAAGTTTTATTCGATTTGTTGTATTATACTTGAATTGTTCTTAAAAAAAACGTATGTACTAATTTAATTGTAATCTGTAATTGTTCAAATAGTTTTTGCATATTTCTATTTTAAGGCTACCAAGGCGGAAATGATGTTATCATAAGAATTAGCTCGAGAAATATGTTCCAGTGATAGAGATTTTTTTAGCTAGATAATTTTTCAGTTCAATCTCGATTCTAACCCTCTGTTGCAGCCTGTGACAACACCCCTAACCAAGCCCCATTACAACCATTGAAAGACCTTTTGATCGATGTATCATATCAATCTACAGTGGTGGAGATCTGATTATCTAGCAAGCCTATGGTAATAACTTTTCAGGTTGACGAGAGAGTATTAAATTCTTGAACCCTAAACACCTTGAGTGGATAGAGTGAATCTTTAGTGAGGATGTCAACTCTTGTTACTTAAGATGGAGAGATAATTACTTAGGAGAAGGGAGAAAACTTATGTTTCAATGATAAAATTCTCAACTTAGAGTAATTGAATCCTTAATGTTCTTCTGATTGAATTATCATTGTATGATTGCATGTAAATTTGTTTGAAACATTATTAATAATGATTGTAAGTTAAGAGGAATGATTCTTAATTAGGGATTGAGATTTTGCTTGAGGACAAGCAAAGGCTTAAGTGTGGGGGTATTTGATAAACGATAAATTATACATATTTTTACCTCATGTTTAGCCTAATTTCTAGATGAATTATTATTAATTTTGTGAGAATTGGTGCTCTTAACCTTTCTATTTCATGTTATATACTTAGGAGAGCATAGGGAAGAGAAAAGAACAAAAAAGGGACCAGAAACGAAGAAAATGGGTCAAAGTGTTAAAACGACATGGCCCAATGAGTCACCACACGGCCGTGGCACACGGCCGTGCCACACAAGGTCCAACACAACCCAGCTCCGACAAGCACGGCCAGGCTACACGGTCGTGCCACCGTGGCACACGGGCGTGGCACACGAGCGTGTCCCTATCGTGAGGAAGTGTAATTTCACTCGGATTTGGATACTTAGAGGCTAAGAAAGGCATCCCAAAGCTCTATATAAAGACCCTAGGAGGCAACTCTAAGGGGGAACTCTTTTCTTCCAAGAAGGAGTGCCATATTTCTACCAACACAAGTAGTGAAAGCAAGGATTACTCCAAGGGAAGCCGATTGATTCATCCCAGAAGCCAGAATTCTACATCAAGACAGAGGATCTCCCTAAATTCCTTCAAGGGTTTTTGGGTTCTTTATGTTTTGTTATCTTATTGCTTCTGAGATGTTTTCTTTATTAATTATGAACTAAACCTCTCAAATACTTGAGGGGGATGAAACCTAAGACAGATCTTGTTATTATTTATTCTTGAATTATATGATAAATACTTGAATTGTTCTTAATTATGTGTTCTTCATTCTTGGATTAATAATCCTAAGTATTACTTCAAGAAACTGATGTGCTTAGGCAGAGGAGTAAAAGTCCCTGTTTTAAGAGTAGATCTACTATAATTAAGCAGAGTTGCATGCAACCCTAGACATAGGGCGACATAAATCTGCCAGATTAGGGTCAAACCTAATAGGGGGATCCATAGCTCGAATTAATGCAACCTAGGGGTGTTAATTAATAAAGAAACTTTAGTTAACCACCTAGGATTAGTTGTTCTTATCCTCGATGGAGGTATTAACATAGGTTAGGAATCTCTACGGATTAAGTCAAGTGAAGAAATCGTCTAGTTCAAGAAGCAAATAACAAGTGAAGTCTAGGTGGATTCTCCCTTGAGTATTGCTTATATCAATCAGCTTTTCCCAAAGAATCTTTCCCCACTTTACTTTTTGTGCACTTTTAGTTAGTTTTAGAATTAGTTTCAAACAACCCTATTTTATTTTTAGGCTAAATAATAGAAAGGAAGTAAGTATTAGTACTTTTGGTTCCCTTGGGTACGATAACTCGGTCTTACTGCTAAACTATACTACTGTTCGATAGGTGCGCTTGCCTTTAAAATCGTGATATTAGTTAGTTTTTAGTGTGATCAGTTTTTATAAATTTTATTACTTAATATCGCGAGTATCAGCGATAAGGTATTCCTTAAGTTTCGCCTTGGAAGAAAGTTTTGAGATTTGGTCAAAAGGGAATATTGAGTCCTCATTTTTTTAGGCTGTATGAGAATGTGGAAAGAATTGGACCAGTTGCCTATCGTTTAGCCTTACCTCCGGAATTACAGAAAATTCATGATGTTTTTCAAGTTTCAATGCTCAGAAGATATAGATCAAACCCTTCTCATGTTATTTCGATTGAGGATATTGAAATCTGACCCGATTTATCATATGAAGAGGAACCGGTTGAATATTGGCACGAGAAGTAAAAAAGTTACGTAATAAACGGGTTCCCTTAGTAAAAGTATTGTGGCAAAGTCATATATTGAAGAAGCAACTTGGGAACCGGAAGAAACATTGAGATCTCAGTACCCCCACCTTTTTTAGGTAAATTTCGAGGATGAAATTTATTAAGGGGGAGAATTGTAATGACCTGATAGTCACGGGTGCCGAAAAGTGTATTTTTGGGTCTCCGTTCTCGTGAAACAAATTCGTAAATATTTAATGAAAATATTTACGAAGTTAGTTGTGTGGGTAATTAGGTTTTGGCTAGGTAAGTTAGCTTAAATTATGGATTATTACGTATAAGGACTAGATTGCAAATAGGGTAAGAGTTGAATTATATAATAGAGAAAAAGTAAAGGGACTAAATAAGTAATTAAACCATAGTCTAACAAGTGTATGGTAATAGTAAATTACATGTGTAAAAATATAATACATATGTATAAAATAATATATGTATACTTATTGATTAAGTAAATATTATATTATAATTAAAAAAATAAAAGAAAAAGAATAGAAAAAAACACAAAAGCAAGAAGTGAAACAAAGAAAGAAAGGGGAGAAAGAAAAAGAAAAAGAAAAATTAGGGTTGTAAGGTTCAAACTCAAATTAGTAAGTCAATTTAATCCCTTTTCTTGAAATTTTTATGTTTTTAGAATCCTAGAACAAAATACTACTTGATTTATGTTAAAACTTTAGAAGTTAGTAGATTTTTAAATGTTTTTCATATTGAATAAATTGGAGTATTAGGGATGAAATTGATAAAATTTTAAGTTAGAATTGAGAAAAGGATTGAATTGTAAAACAAATTATAAGTTTTAAGTAATAGGGACTAAATTGAAAGAATTTTCAAAATTTAGGGTTTTATGGTGAAATTAGAGAGTTAAGTTTAGTTTTAAGTAGATATTGAATGAAAATAAAGACTAAATTGTGAAGAAAATGAAGTTAGTTTTGGTGGCGATTAAAATGGAAATTGGGTAGAAGTTGAACATAAATTGAAATATTCAATGTGAAATTGTGTGCATTGATGATTTTAAGTTGTTTTAATTACCGTAGCTGAAGTTGTGCCGGAGACCTCGGCTAAGAAAGGAAAAGACAAAGTCAACGAGGATTAGCTCGGAAACTATGGTTTGCATTTCTATAATTCGAATTTAGTAATTTTAAATTGTTATATTTTAAATTACTATTTATGGTAAGTAAATAAGTTGAGTGTTGTTTGTTATTATTTTAATATTGAATTGAGATCATATGAATTGTGATTGATGAAAATATTGATTGTTATTGAAATATGAAAATATTGAATATTGGTTGTATTTGAAAAGTGAATTAAAAACCCTATTAACTATATCGGGCTAAGTCGGATATAGTTGGCATGCCATAGGATTGGGAGTGTTCAGGGATTACTTCGACCTTGAGTCGATGAGACAATGGATGTCAAATTATTACTTCGGATAAATTTGATGATGTAACGACCTAAAAAGTACGAGCATCAAAAAGTGAATTATCGGGTTTCCGTGTTAGTAAAACGGATTCGTAAATATTTATTAAAAATATTTAGGAAGTTATTTATGCGGTCAATTAGGTTTTAGTTAAGTGAATTTAGTTAAATTAATGTTAATTAAGTATTAGGACTAAATTGAATTAAGTATGAAAGTTTAATTATAGAATAGAGAAAAGTGAATGGAATAACTAAGTAATTAAACCAAATTGTTGACATGTGTGTGGTAAAAATAAAATACACGTGTATTAATTATACATACAGTTGTAATACATTTATATATTTACTTATAATTTAAGTAAAAGATATTTTATTAAAATATTATTATATCCTATTATATAATTATTATAATCATTAACTAAATAATAAAAGAAAAAAAAAAGATAGAATAGAAGAAGAGAATAGAAACGAAAGAGGGAAAGAAGAAAAAGAAAAGAAAAATAGAAAGAAAAAAGGGAGGAAATTAGGGATTCAAAATTCAAATTCAAATTGGTAAGTTAATTTAGTCCCCTTCCTTATAATTTTTGAGTTTTTGGAATTCTAGAACAAAATATTTCATAATTTATGTAGAAATTTTGTTAGTTGGTATAATTTTAGACATAGTTCATGTTGAGTAAGATGATAAATTAGGGGTTAAATTGATTAAATTCTAAGTTAGAAGTTAGCAAAAGATTGAATTGTGAACTAAAACATAAGTTTTGAATAGTAGGGACTAAATTGAAAGAATTTCGAAATTAGAGATTTATGGTGAAATTAAAGGGTTAAAATGAGTTTACAATAAACATTAAATAAAAATATGGAGTTAGTTTTGGAAAAATAAAACTAGTTTAGATTAGGGACTAAATTGAGAAATTAGATAAAAGTTGTATGTGAAATTGTATTTATTGATAAATTTTAATTGTTTTAATTTCGTAGCTAACGTCGTGCCAGAAACATCGGCCAAGAAGGTGAAGGAAAAAGTGGACGAAGAATAGATCGAGGAATTACGGTTTGTATTACCATAATTCGAATTTAATTATTATTATTATTTCTTGAATTTTAAGTTATTATGCATGGTAAGCAAATTGAGGTAAGTATTAGTATTGAATTGAATAAAATTAAATTGAGTTGTGAATATACGTGAGCAATTGAAATGTATATTAAATTGAGAAAGTGAAATTGAAATGTGATTATTGATTGGAAATTGAAGTGGTTTGAACTGAATTACTGAATTATTGTGGTATTGAATTGGAATATGAGAATTTTTGATTGATATGAATTTTATTGAAATTGAATTGCGAAATATGAATTGAATACCCTATTAACTCGTCGAGCTAAGTCGGATATAGTTGGCATGCCATAGGATTAAAGTGTTCAGGGATATTTGAACCTCAAGTCGATTAGGCACTATATGTGTCGTATTAGGCACTATGTGTGTCATATTATTGCTTTTGATAAATCTAATTAGGTACTGAGTACTGTTTGCTTTGGCAATGTTGATTAGGCACAATGTGCCGTACTGATGTGTTTGGTTGGATCCGTGTATCCGCCAAGGTACGATATATGTTAATGGGGGTAAAAGAACAAATTAGCAATAGAATTGATATTGAATGAAATGATAAATTGAATGATTTGTTTATGAAATGGAATGAGTTATTGGAATGAGATGTGGAAATCAAATGAAATTGAGATAGTGAAATAAAGTATGAATTCAATTAAATACAAGCTTTGAGATAATGATTATTATTATTATTAAACAAGTTGATTTAAGTATGAAATAATTATTGAATAATTGTAAGCATAAATTGAATATACATAATTTGTTGTATAATGTTACAAATTTGAATTATGGTAATACCACTAAGTAAACATACTCAACGTACAGTTTGTTTCTGTGCGCATGTTAGGTTAATTGAAGTCAAAGTTCTAGTTCAACATCCAAAGCAAATCCCGAGCTCAAAAACCTAGTGAAGTGTGTTTCTTTTTGACAAATGGCATGTACCTAGGATATATGTTTTGGTCATTTTGGGTTATTGATTGTAAATGGTGTTATAAATTGACTTTGAATGGTATATATATATATATATATATTAGAATTTAAGCTTATGAAATAACATGATCGTTACATAACCTAAAATGGATTAAATGTGGTAGTTTTGAATTGAATTGGATGTTATATGTGAAATGAGTATAAATGAGCATTGAATAGATTATAAGGTTACTGTTTATGTTATAGTTTAGGTATATTTAAATGTAATTTGACTTGGCTGAAAGATTGAAATTTGGATTGCTTGTGGTTTAAATATTGCAGGGTGGTAAACTTGAGATTTAAGGTTCATTTTGAGTCCATATGGGTTGGCACACGGGCGTGTGTCCAGACTGTGTGAGACACAAGGCTAGCACATGGGCGTGTGAACTGGCCATGTGTCCTCTGCATCTTAAATTTGAAAAAAAAATGCCCAGGTTTAGGCACATGAGCGGAGACACATGCGTGTGTCTCAGCTATGTGAGGTACATGGCCTAGCACATGGGCATGTGACTTGGCCGTGTGACAATGTGATTTAAAGAAAAACAAGTCAGAGAGTTACACGGGTAAGGAACACGAGCGTGGGCTGCCACACAACCTAGGACATGGGCGTGTCACTTGCTTACACGGCCTGACCACATGGGTGTGTCACATAGACACATGGGCGTGTCCCTGACTCACACGAGTGTGTGAGCCCTGCACTTAGGAAAAAATTTAGATTTTTACGAAAAATTCCCAGAGCACTTGAACAAGTCCCTATTTATTTCTAACGTATAATTTGGGTTTCGATAACCCATAAAAGGGACAATATGATTAATTTATACTATTTTTCATAATTGACTGTATAATGTTAGAAATTGATCAGGAACGACCGACAATACTCCGTAACCTTATTCCAGCTATGGTTTAGGGTTCGGGGGTGTTACAGATGAGGTACTGGGTACCAACTTACTTCGGTACGGCCGATAAGACACTGGGTGTCAACTTATTACTTCGAATTACACGATGAGGCACTGGGTCCCAAATTGGTGTATTTTGGTTGGATCCGTGTATCTGTCCGAGTCTGAGTCGTGTTAATAGGGGTAAATAAATGAATTGACAATATGAATGATTTTAAATTATTTTTAATATGAAATTGGAACGGGATATGGAATTGAATTATCCCAATGGAAAGCATGAATCATAGATTCATAGAATGGTATTGATATTGAAAATGAATTGTGTATTATATTGTGAAAAGCTATTTGAATAGCTAATATGATATTTGAAATAGTAAATGATGAGAATTGAATAGGTTATGAATGATGTGTTTATGAAAATTGATTAATTAAATAATCGTTGCTATGTGTGTATAGATATATAAATATTACACCTTCTTGTATTAAAAGTATTTGGATTATAGAAATACTACTGAGTTTATACTCAGCGTACGGTTTGTTTTCTGTGCACAGGTTAGGTTAAGATCGAATTGCTGATTCAGCATCTAAAGCCGAACCCGAACTCAAAACGTGGTGACGTATGCTTATTTTTGGTAATGGCATGTACCTAGGATGTTTATGCTTGTCATTTTGGGAAAATGAATGTAAATGATAATATAAGATTAATATATCTTACTTATATACATGAGTATATGTATGTCATGTTGAGGTTATAAAATGGTATGTTTAAGTGAATGTATAAATGAAAATGAAAGAGGCGAAAATTTGGGTTGAAATGACATGATAATAGATTTGCTTAAATGAAGCATAATTGAATTGTTTGATAAAAACATGTGAAATATTTATGTAGACACATTGATTAGACTCTTAGATTGTCTATTTTGATATGTTTGAGTGTGTTAGATTGTGTTTTGAAGTGGTTGAATGGTTGGTTTTTGAGTTTCTTGTTGTTGAAGTTTGCAGAGGAGGTAAACTTGATGTTAAAGGTTCATTTTGAGTTCACATGGCCAGACACACGGGCGTGTGATTGGACCGTGTGAGACACACAGCTAATACATGGGCATGTGACTTGGTTGTGTGATGTAAGTAAAAAAGTTGCACGAAGTAGGACACAGCCTAGAGCAGGGGCATGCCATAGGGTGACATGGGCGTGTCCCGTAGCTACACGGATGTGTGTGCCCTCCACTTAGGAAAAATTTAGAAATTTCACAAAAATTTTTCAAAGAACCTGAACTAGTCTCGATTGGTTTCTAATACATATTTAAGGTCTCTAGGGCCTATAAAAGGGACTATATGATTAATCTATAATGTGTATGTTGATTGATTCGTTTAATGTTTGTATTTGATCTAAAAAGTCCGGTAATGCTCCGTAACCCAGTTTTGGCGACAGATAAAGGTGAGTTAGGGGTGTTACAACCGTTGTGTCGGAGACCATGACTAGGAAAGGAAAAGATAAAGTCGATTAAGAGTAGCTCAATAGTTCTGGTTTGTATTTCTATAATTCAAATTTAAAAATATTAATTGTTGTATTTTTTATTTAATGTTTATGGTAAGTGAATAAGGTAAGTAATTAGCATTATAATATTGAATTGAATATATGTGAATTTATAATTAATGTGATATTTGAATATTGGATGATTGTGGCATTTGAAAAGTGAATTGAAACCTTATTAATTGTATCGGAATGAGTTGGATATAGATGGCATACCATAGGATTGGAAGAGTTTAGGGATTTCTTTGGCTTCAAGTCGATGAGACACCGGGTGTCAATCTATTAGTTCGGATTAATTCAATGAGGCACTGGGTGCCAATTTACTTCAGTTTAGCCGATGAGACATTGGTTGTCTACTTATTACTTCGAATTATCTGATGATGTACTGGTTACCAAACTGGTGTGTTTTGGTTGGATCCGTGTATTTGTCCGAGTCCAAGTCATGTTAATAGGGGTAAATGAATAATAAAGTGTTATAATTGATATTGAAATGGTTTGGTATGAGAAATGGAAGTGAAATAGTGAATTGAAAATAGAATGTGAAATATGTTGCAAATATATGGAATATATGATTTATATACTCATGAAATAACTATGGAATGGATATTGCAATTTCTTAATGAAATGTGAAATAAATTGTAAAAAGCTATTTCTATAGCAAGTATGAGAATTGAGATATTTGTGAAACAAATGAAATATAATATGGTTGTTGTAATAATTAAATATTAATATGTGTTTATATTTTAATTTTATATTTGTAATTTCTTATCTTTAAATATTTGGATTATGGAAATACTATTGAGTTCATATTCAGCGTACGATTTTTTTTTCCGTGTGCAGTTTAGGTACTTAAGTTGATCATCGACTCAGCATCCATCAACGATCCCGAACTCAAAACGTGGTGAAGTATATTTCTTTTTGTGTCGGCATGTACCTAAGGTCTCTAAACATCAAGTATTATATGGATTGATTGTAAATAAGATTTATAAGTTTATATTGGTTGGTTTTATACTTATGAGTATGTGTTATGTTAAAACTATAATATTGCATGTTTTATATTAGAGTATAAATGTTCATGAATAGGGTAAAATTTGATTGAAATTAGTATGCTTATAATTTGGATTAAATTTAAGTTTTGGTGATATGTTTTGATAATATGAATATGGAATTTATGGAGAAACATTAGATAGACATCTACGTTGAGTAATTTGACATGTTTTAAATGTATTTGACTATGTTTTGGATGGGTTGAATGAATGGTTTTTGAGTTGCTTGGTGTTCAAAATTTCAGCGTATGGTAAACTTGATACTTAAGGTTCATTTTGAGTCCACACGGCCAGACACAGGGGAGTGTGATTGGTCCGTGTGAGACACACGGCTAACACACTAGCGTGTGTCCCTTAATTCTATGAAAATTTTTGATGTTTTCGGAAGAATTTTCTGAATACCCAGTTTTGTCCCGATTTTTTTCTAGCACATATTTTGGGCTTCGAAGGCTTATAAAAGGGACAATATGATTTATTTACAATTTTTTTGTTAAATGGTATGAAATGTTCGTATATGATCTAAAAAGTCTGGTAATGCTCCGTAACCCTGTTTCGGCGACAGATAAGGGTTAAGGGGTGCTACATTTATTGGTATCATAGTTTTACAAGTTTAGCCTATTCTCAAACTAAATCAAGCTCATAATTGAGTCTAGAGGTACATGCCATAATTGAGTCAAAATTGAGTCGGGATTTGGATGCTGATATATATATATATACACATATATATATTTGTTTTTGTTTTATAATTGAAAATGTCAGATGATTATAATAATGGTTTTGATCAAGAAATGTATACTGGGGATGATGTCTCTAATGAGTTAGATGAGACCGAATCGACAACACCGAATGTTAACCTAGTTAGTGTAACAGCCCACTTTAGACCCTAGTCAGAACGGGTGGTTTCGGGACCACTTAACCGAGTCGAATTATTATTTTTATTTCTTTAATATGTTTTACAGCATGATAGAATTACAGTGTGAAAGTTTGGTTTAGAAATTTTATCGTTTGGCTGGTTAATTTGATAAAAAGGATTAAATCGCATAAAGCGATAAATTAGGGTTCTATCTGGTAAATGGCTTATTTGACCTTGGCTTTTTAAATAAGGGTCCTTAAATGGTTATTTTACCTTTTCTAAAGCTAGTGGACATTTATGTCCTTAATGAATTGTTTTTTTATGGTTTATGTTCAAAGGTTAAAATTGTCCTTTAATTATTATATGTTATATTAGATAAATAACACATGAAAATGCTTTGATTTTATTTCTCTTCCACCGATTTTGAACAAAAGAAAATAAGGGTTTAAGCTTCCTTGATATTCGGCTACTTCAAGCTTCAAATTGAGGTTCGTTTTTGTTCCGTTTTCGATAATTTTTACGTTTTTGAGATCGTTGCTTTGTATATTAACCGACCCGTACCTCAATTTCTGATTTTGTGAATATCCTTGAAAAATGCCATTGATGAATCCTTGATATATTGATAGATTTTGATGAATTATTGTATATTATGTGGAAATATACAAGAATTTTAAAGTGATTTTTGAAGAAAATGGGTTTTGAGGATTTGATTGTAAAAAGGTAGAATTTTTAAGGTTAAATTTGTGATTTATTGAAAGATATATGCTTGTATAAGTCCCTTGAATATTCAGCTATAGTGAATTAGTGGATTGATTGTGTAATTTGTCATTTTTGTGATGAGAGGACTAAATTGCAAAGTATTAAAAATATAGGGGCTAAATTGCAAATATGTCAAATTATATGTTTTTGGATTGAATTGAATATGTGAGTTAGTAAATAGCTGAATTTTGCATTAATTTAGATAAAGACAATCGAATCCCGGAACTTGATCGGGGAAAAAGGAAAATAGACGAATAGATACGGGATTACGAGGTAAGTTCGTATAACGAATTTAATGTATATATATATGTTCATACGTATTGTTATTTGAAAATATGAAATGCTAGATGATTAAATAGCCTAATGGAACGAGTATATATGAGATTGAAATAGAAATATTAAATTGTTACAAGTGATAAATTGAATACCGAGCCCCGTTAGAATCGTAGAAGTCGATAGGATACGAGTGACATGTCACTAGGGCTACAGGGTGGTTTGAGCTCCAGCATTTGTTGCAGACTCACCACGTGCTCATGAGCTACAGGTTTATCCTTCGGGATTACATGTTCAGCCTACGGGCTTACCGATTATCCTTCGGGATTATATGTTCAGCCTCCGGGCTTACCGTACAGACTCGAAAGAGCATATATGACGCATTGACAGATTACAGGTTAAATGTATATACACTGTGTGTGTATCACCCGAGTATCTTTCGATGTTCTTATAGGTTCAACGGGCAACTACCGATACATGTTACATGAAGATTGAATGATATATGTATTACATGTTATATGAGGCATGAGAATTTCATGGATTATATGGTATAAGTTATATGAAATACATGTACAAGTATTTGAGCAATGATATAATACATGAATGTTGTGGTTAGTACATGAATGAATTTATATGTTACATGGACTAACAAGTGTATACTTGTGAAATAGGCAACTTGAGTTTATGAATTGAATTGGCATTGTTGTTGTAATTATCGCATTGGTTCGGTAAGGTTTAATTTCTATATTATACGGACTTACTAAGCTTTAGAAGCTTACTCTGTTCATTTCTTTCACTGTCTTATAGATTCGGAAGCTAGCTCGATAATCGGACGAGTCGGAGATCGCCATCACACTATCTATCAAACTTTGGTACTTTTGAAACTTTTGTAAATAAAATGGTCATGGCATGTATAGGCTAGATGTTTAGTGAATATGGCATATTTTGGGAATGTTCAAGCTATGGGATGTGGCTTGAGTTATACATGTGTTTATAATTAAGTACTTGAGTTGTCCTTTAGCTATATGTGCTTATGGAAAGATATGTGATTTTGATGAGGTTATAAGCTTGCATAATTGATATGTATATATGTGTGGATGAGTGCATGGAAATGGTCATTTAGGTCTTTGAGTTGGTGTGCTTGATTTGTGAATAAATTGAGATGGTTTTTGGTCCATTTTGTGCTTGAATTGGTATGTTTTAGGTTGGTAGAATGGCATGAAATGCTGTTGGTTAATGACTAGTAGAAATGACCTATATTGGGTGGAAAATTGGCTTAAACCAAGCCTATATTTGTGCCACACGGCCAGGGAACACGGGCGTGCGCTTCGACCGTGTGTCCCCTGCACCTTGATGTTTTGGTCAGTTTTGGTACACGGCCTAGACACACGGGTGTGTCTGGTAACTTGTAGCCGTGTGAAATTTGGCAGTATAGTCACACGGTCTGCTCTGTTTTGTACACTGGCGTGTCTGGCAGCCGTGTGATATTTGACAGTTTCGACCACGGGGTAAGGGCAGGGACGTGCCTAGGCCGTGGGCGACACACGGCCTAACCCCATGGGCGTGTTGGACAGCCGTGTGGGATAAGTCAGATTCGACCACGGGCTGAAAGGTTTGGGCGTGTCTGGAGGGACACGGCCGTGTGTGAAGAACACGGGCAAGGGGCACAGCCGTGTGTCCCTAACTTAAAAAAAAAATTTCGCAAATTTTCCCTATCTTTTAGCATGTTTCCAGTTAGATTTCCAATAGTTATATGCATCATTTTATAATCAATTGAAGCATGCTCTGATGATTGATGATACGTGTTGGATCTTGATTAAAAAAAAGTTTAAAATTTTACTGTTCCGATATATGTTACAAGTCCGGTAATGCCCCTTACCTATTCCGGCGACGGTTACGGGATAGGGGTGTTACAGTTAGTCATCAACAACCTCATGTCAAACGAGGTAATATAGGGGAAAGAGATGATTCACAGTTACTTAGAGTTATTGTTGATGCTCTTCAACGGGTGGCGGGAGCCACATCCACTACGACATCTACCCCTACTGCTCATAAAGCTCCGATTAAAGAATTACGTAAGTATAGTGCAACTGAATTTTGGGGTTTAAAAGGAGTTGATCCTTCTACAGCCGAAATTTGGATGGAATCTATAAAAATAATTTTATAGCAACTTGAGTGTAATCCACAAGAAACTTTATTATGTGATATTTCTCTACTGCAAGGAGAAGCTTATACTTGGTGACAGTCAGTAACACGACATGTACTCGCAGAACAGGTAAATTGGGAATTTTTCCAAAAGGAATTTCTGAAGAAATATGTGGGTGAATTATATATCGAAGATAGAAGACAAGAGTTTTTTTATGCTGAAACAAGGTGAAATGTCTGTGGTTGATTATGAACGAGAGTTTTCGTGACCTAGTAGATATGTAGCTGAGTTTGTACCGACTGAAGTTGATAGTTGTAAGCTATTTCTGCGTGGTTTACGTGATGAATTACAAGTACAGTTGGTATCACATAAAATCACTAAATTTGTAGATCTAGTTGAAAGGGCAAGAATGGTAGAACAAGTTTTGGGTTTTAATAAAAAGACTGAGAATACCCGTACAGTTGGAAAGTGTCCTGGAGTTGCTAGTTCAAATCCACAACCGAAGAGACCAAAAGAATTCTTTCTGGAGATCAAATTTTAAATCAGACAGAGCTGATAGAAACCGTGATAGACAACAGATAGTGTCTACGAGTAGTGTACAAGGCCCATCCTAGGATATTGAAATTTCGAATTGTGAGCATTGTGGGAAAAAGCACCAAGATGAATGTTGGAAATTAACTCGAGGCTGTTTTTGCTGTGGATCTACAGAACATTTTTTTAGAGATTGTCCGAAAAATGAGAATGTTGCTCCTGTTATTTCTCAAAGATCTATGCCTGCTTCTAGAAGTCACGGGTCAGGTCGAACTGGTTCATTTTCGAGAGGTGGTGCTAGAAAGGGAAATGATGCTATTACTTAGCCGTCAGAGGTTAGAACACCAGCTCGAGCTTATGTTGTGCGGACTCGTGAAGATGGTGATGCAAATGTTGTTGTAACAAGTATATTTTTATTGTATTCAGAACTTGTTTATGCTTTGACAAATCCAGGATCTTCACATTTATATGTTAATACTAAATTGGTTGAGTCGGGAAGTTTAAAATTTGAGACGTCTAGAATATCAATAGTGGTGTCTAGTCTATTGGGGCAATCTGTGTTAGTGGATCGGGTGTGTAAGAGATGTCCGTTAATGATAAAGAATGTAACTTTCCCTGTTGATTTGTTGATAATGTCATTTGGTGATTATGATATGATTTTGGGTACGGATTGGCTTACGGAGCACGGGATGATTCTGGATTGTTGTAAAAAGAAGTATGAAAAATATTTTTTGTTAAATGGTATGAAATGTTCGTATATCATCTAAAAAGTCCGGTAATGCTCTCTAATCTTGTTCCGGCTACAGATAAGGGTTAATGGGGTGTTACAAATTTAATTTCTTGACCTTTAGTCGTCACACTCAAAAGGTAAAAACTATCTCCATGCCTAAGACGACTATACAAAAAATAGAAGAGAGTCAGTTTTTCAGACTGAAACCTAACATATAATTACTTACCGATCAATGTTATCAGTTTTTTCCTCCTTAATGGGACCTTCACATCCGTAAGAACTCATATTCTCATATAGTTTTGATAACCTTTGCTAATTTGCTCCACATTATATTCAACAAAAGGCCCAATAAATGCTCCAAATTGTTTAGCAACTGCTTCCGATATCATACCTGATGGTAAATCATGAATCTAAACCTAGAAAAATGAATATATCAAAGATACTTCCATTGGGTCCTCGTTTACCAATGGCCTATGAAAAACCAACATATGATTATTAAAAGTCCATAGAGCACCATTAATCACCCTATTGATATCCACCTCATTATAGAACTTGAACATGAACCTCTTCTCCCCCAAAATTGTAATTACCATTCCATCAATAGGATGCCATAAATTGGCCAAGGTATTCGTTATGGTTGAAAAGTGCACCATACTTGCTATCAAAACACCCCACCAAGCAAAAAGCCTGACGCGATTCCTCCTCCTTCAACCCCTCTTTCACCGCCCACGCCTTCTCCTCTCCATCATCAGTTTTCAAGCCCATTGTACCGTCTTCCATAATCAAACCAAAACTTTCGACCAACAAAAGCAATTTCTTGATCAATTTACTCTTTTTCTACCTATCAACATAATAGAATCAAGCACCAAACCTCTACGAAAATTAGAGTCCTACTTAAAACATGCCTCACTAGTAAACAAAATTTTAAAGAGAATGTGCCAGTATGGCAGACTTCTACAATTTTTAACTTAGCTATTAATCATCCTTGTACTTAAATTCCAATAAGTGAGTTTTTTATCAAACCATTTGAATATCTTAAAAGAAGAATTAAAATTGAGACTTAAGATGAAATCACTATTATTTAACCATCTAACCAAAAGAATTAATGCATTAAAATATTAATTAAAAATAAAACAAAAACTTGAAATAACATGAAATAAAAAATACAAATGTGAGTAGGAGAGGAATTGAACTTGAGGCTTAAGAATAAAACCACTAACATTTAATCATTTAACTAAAAGAGTTTGTGTAAAAAACTGCATTTAGTAAGTAGTTTTTCAAAAAACGTGTCTTATATGACACGCTTTTAGCTAAAAACATGTTCAGTAGGACGCATCTTCTGTTTCTCTCTCCAGAATTGGCCTATGTACCTAAATATCATAGAAATCAGCTGAAAACCCTAATTTTTTTAAACTGATATATTCTTAAAATTTTTGCCAAAATAAAACATGTGAGAATTTTTAAAAATTTTTTCATTAAAAAAGTGTTGCAAAATTAGAAAAAAGTTGTAAACAAATATTTTTAACTTTTAAGTTTAATTAATAAATTGACACTAAATCAAGTTTATACAAATGTAAACATAATATTTTTCAATAATTTTTAAATATAAAATACTACAAAATTTTATCATTTATCTTAACAAAACCTTTCCAGCGTCATTATTAACTCCTTAATCGTGCTTTCCTCGAGCAACCGACCTCCTGCTGATGGCAACTTTGCCTCCTTCCTCCTTGAGATCATCGCCATTCTCCTCTTTCCCTCCTCCAGTTTAATAGTATTCTTAGCCATTTTTTGGGGTAATTTGATATATCTAAGGAGCTTTTCGGACAATGACAGATCTAATAACTTCAGAAACCTTACCACCATCAAATATGGAGTTTTCAAGAGGGAACGACAGCTCCTATGGTGGCATGGTTCATCAACATCTAGTAGGGTTAATGAGGTAGCAAAAGATGGATTGGACCATGACATCAAACTTGTTGGGAGACATTACTCTAGGACTGGAAACAATGAGATTTCGAGAAAAAAATGAAAATTTAAATAAAAAAATTAATGGAAGGAAAATTAATATTAGAGATGAAATTCGATGAAAAGTATTTTGGGTGAGAAATATGGCAAAAAAGATTAAATGGTAAACTCAGAAAAGTTAGAGGACTAAAGTGTAAATTTGACTAAAAAGAGAAATATAATTTATTATTGATTTTTTTATATGAGAATAAAATTGTCATGTGTATTGGTGTGATAAAAACCACTTTTGGGATCATATTGAAAAATGTCTGAAAGTACGAGATTAAATCGTAAATTTTTATTTTTGCCAAGAAAAGGGAAAAGTATAATTTTTACTATTCAAGGATTTTTATTAAGATTTTGATGTGAATTATGAGATTTGAATTTGATAAGTACTTATTGTTAAAAAGTTTAACATACTAACAATGAATATTGATTTGATAAATGTTTACAATAGTGTAGGTTTGGGTATCCTGAAAATGAGAAGAGATTCAAAGACTATGTGCTTGTGACCATGTGACGTTTCGTATACAAGGGCTGGATAAAGCTATTTGCATGTGCATTGATTCAAATTTCCAACTTCATTATTATTTAGGTCATATAAACCTTTATTTTTCTTGCCGTCATTCTTTATTAATACGTTGCTTGGTAATGATTTTATTAGTGTTATATATGAGTTTACAATTTTCAAAGTTTGAATTTTATAGGTTATTTCAATTTTAGTTGTGAAATAATTTTTATTACAATATTTATTATAAATTTCTTTGATTCTATTAGATTTTTATTTTAATTTAATTACAACTAAATAATATTATTTTTAAATAAATAAATATATCTTTAATATTTTTGTTGCCTATTTTTTATTACCATTGGAATATATTTTATTGCAAAATAAAATTAAACAATTATAATGATATCGTTACGTATAAACTTTTGAAATCAAATATTATGGTTGTTAAAATTAACTTTATATAATGACTAAATGATGTTGTGTAACATAAAGCGTATCCAATTATTATGATGTTTCAAATTAATATTTTGAAGCTATATAAATATGGTTACATAAAAGTATTAACAACCATATTATTATAATATAAAGTATTTCACAACCACATTTTATGGTTGTTAAAATAAATTTTTGACAATGACATAGTCATTGCGTAATGTAATACACAATCAATTAAAATAGTGTTACAAAATAATATTTGTTAGCTAATAGTATTACTGTTACGTAAACAATATGGCAACCATATATTATAGTTGTTAAAACAATTTTTTGAAAAATGTCATTTAGTTGTTGCGTGATGTAATACACAATCAACTAAAATGTTGTTACAAAATAATATTTGATAACCATCATATTATAATCACGTAAAAGATTTAACATCTGAATTTATATTGTTAAAAATTCTATTTTGCTAATAGATTGTTGTTGCGTAATAATTTAAAATAATTTTATTGCAACTAAAATATTTTTTACACAAATAAATTAAAGCATTGCTTAAAAAAATATTACATCTGAAAATGGAAAAATTCATTGTAATACATACAATTATCGAAAGTATACGCAACGACCCTGAAATAACTTTTGGTGTTTACAATAATTTTAACAACAATAATACAGTCTTTATTAACTACTTTGAACATTGAAAATAACCATTTTTATTGTAGTGAGCACATTTGAAGGTAAACATGCTAAAGAAAGATAATAGTAATGCCAGTCCATTAAAACAACTTTTGCATTCTAATTAATGGCATCTTATATGAGTGTGAAAAGAGACAAATATTTACTCACATGAAAACATGGTCAACTAATAGCGGAATGCTTAATGCTGGCATACCACCCAAAAGTTTCACTAATATTTATTTTTACGAGTATTTACAAACCGAGTGATTTACCATTTGTGACTATATTTATATTGAATATAAAATATTACAAACCTAGTGCTTAATGCTGATTCGTAAATTTTAACAACAAAAGTTTGTCGTAGTTAACTACTACATACCTAGTCAATCAAAATGAGACAACCTTCGATAAGGAAGATGAATCTGGCCTTGAAGGCAGTTAGTGACAATGGTGCTGCAACGACCCGGAGGGGGGGGGGTTTGATTTCGAAGTGATCATGACTCATGAGGCCTTTGAGTTATCGATATTTAACACAGACGGGCCTTGTGAAATCCACGATTTTGGCCCATCACCCGTAAACGGACCTGAAAAAGTATTTTTTTTTCTCTGCTTTTTATTACTTCAATAGATATTTCCATTAGAAGTGAGCAAAATTTGATTCGACTCTAAAAAATTGAAAAAAATTCGAATTTTGAGTTAAACGAATTTAGTTATTCGAGTCAACTACATTTTTTTTCGAATTTTGAGTTCAAATCGAGTTGAATTTTCAAATTCAAATAATTCGAATAATTCGAATATCAAACTATAATATTTTACATTTTTATCCCAAACTCTCAAATATTTTTACTTTTTCCTCAAAACTTTTACTTCTTTCCACTCTCCCCCCAAAACTTTTACTCCCCTTCCATTTCAACCTCCCATCTACTCAAAATCCATTTTCCATCAAAATTTTACTTTTTCATTTACTTTTCCTCAAAATTTTACTCCCTAAAACCTTCAAACTTTTTATTTTGCCCCCAAATTTTTATTTCCTCCCACTTTCCCCCTAAAACTTTTACTCCCTTCCCATCCCACCCCATCTACCCCAAACCCATCCTCCCCCCAATTTTTTTTTTCATATTTTCCCTCCAAAATTTTACTCCCCCTATTTACTTTCCCTCAAACTTTTACTCCCCAAAACTTTTTATTTTCCCCCTAAACTTTTACTTCTCAACCTTTACTCCCAAATAAAAAGTCAAAATTATCCAAAAAAATCCCTAAACATAAATAGTAATAATTTTATTTATATATACTGTCGAAACTATTTTTTGAAAACGAGGATCGACTTTGAAAATTTGGAGTCGCCACCAATCCTTTTTTGAGGTGCAATTGGGCCACCTTATAAAACATTTTGGTCTACAAATTTTAAGAAAACGGGTTCGGGAGTCGGTTACGTTCGAGGAAGGATTAGCACCCTCGACATGCCCAAAATTGGTACTCAATTGATTAGTTAGTGTTTTAATGTCGAAAATTAAAGATTAGGACAGAGTTCAAAATATGATCCTCCTTTTATTGACTTTTAAAACATTTAGGTAAGTCAAATGTGTATTAAAGACCATCTCACCTCAAGGTAAAACGTTACATCTAGTACGTTAGGACACAACGTTTGATCCTCGAGTGTGAGCTTGCCTTTAAAACGTGTGCTTTAACCTGAAGAGGATATTCGAATATTCAAATCAAACAAAAAAACGAAACCCAGTACGTTAGGGCACGACTCTTTGAAATTTAAATACAGAATATTGCCTTTATTTTGAAAATTTTTTAGAGTGAACCGGTAAAAGGATATTCAAATATTTAGATTGAACAAAAACGAAACCCAGTACGTTAGGGCACGATTTTCTGAGTTTCTAAATACGAAAACATTGCCTTTTTATTTTAAAAACAATCACGGGTAATCTGTTGAATAAAGTAATCTAAAGAAATTTAAAATTAAAAACCATAATAATGATATACAACACAAAGAATAATAGTACAATAATAAGCTTAACAATATAGACTAATAATAAGAATTCTGTAGTAAAAGAGGTTTGATACTGAATAGTAAAATGGTAGTGATATCATGTTAATAATAGCAAATAGTAAAAATATAGTGAAATACTAATGAATAAAAATATTAGATCACTAATAATAATAGTAAATAAAAGCAACAGTAATAACTAGTAACAATAATGCAAAAAGAAAATAACATAATAAATGTAATAGCAATAATATATTTATCAAACTCAATAATGCGTAAATAAAAATAAAAATAACGAAAAGATTAAGAATACCAAAAATATAACAATGACGATGATCAAAACCCCCCAATATATATATATATATATATATATAGATAACACCTAAATTAAAAAGAATGTTAAATTAGTAATGTTGATGCACAAGCGAATATATAATAATATATAGGAATATATTAAATGACTAGTAAATAAAAACGGCAGTAGTCATTGGTAAAAACAGAAAAAATAGTGTAATGAATATAAGGAGTATAATAATAATAATCATATTTAATACTAACTAAAAAAATAAAATGAATATAAAATAGTAATAATTAGTGAAATAATAAAATGATTGTCCAAAACAATTAATTTTGAAAGCGAATAATAAGAGTACGAAAAGGGACCACAATGAGAGGCGCATAAAAGAACAAGGATTAAAAACGCAAATGTTCCAAATTACAAAACGCACTGCACAAACGCGGCAAATGTTCCAAATTACAAAACGCACTGCACAAACGCGAACTAAATTGAACTATCACGCAAACTTCGGGGAGAAATTGAAAGAAGCATAACAGGTTAGGTTAAAGGTAGTGCAAAATAGGAAGGACTGACCGTGCAAATTATCCATTTAAGGGAAAAAAACGCATGAACCAAGTCAAAACACGCGAATTGCTTTCATTCCCCCCCCCCCCAAAACGCTGTTTCAAAATTGAATGAACATGCTTTTATTTCTTTTTTTTTAAAACATTTAAAAAAACCCCTTTTTTTTTTTTAGAAAACCCAAAGCTTTCTCCTTTAACCTTTTAAAACAAAAACCCTACGGGTTTCAGCCTCCATCGCATCACCATTAAACCTGGTGGTCGGCCATGCATGAAGAGGGTCTCTAGCTCTGCTCTGGCCGCGCTCGAAGACTTAGTCGCTTTTCAAAATCAAGAGAACAAAGGGAGAAAACCCAAACTGAGACTCCAATCGATGAACCAAATGCCAGTTCCATTCTCCCCTTTTGTTGTTTTTCAAGCAGTAGATAAATTAAAGAAACAGCAGCAAAAACCGAAAGAAAAATGGGACTTAAAATCACCTTTAACAAATACTGCTGCTATTGATTTCTGTATGTGTTTAATCTTGTATCTATGTTCTCTCCTCCTCACTTTTACAATGTTTGAAATGGCTTTATATAGCTGAGGAAATAAAATAAAAAATCTCCTATTGCTGCTGTTGCTATTTGTTTGCTCTTCTGTTGCAGGTGTAACTGCGTGGGTTTCAGAGGCGTGATGGATGTGGGCACTGACGTGGCCTTGGTAGAGCGTAGCTTGCGGCGCTTGGAGGCTTTGCTAGTGGGAATGGCGGCCGAGCCCTTAGCATTAGGGTTCCTGTGTTGTTTTGGTATATTGGGCCAGGGAATTGGGCTGTTTTAATTTTCTTTGGGATGAGTTTTAGTGGTATTTTGGGCTTTTATAATTGCATCGGGCCCGGGCATAAATTGGGCTAAACATATACTATTTGTATTATTAAATTAAATTTCACATTTTATATTATTTATAATATTAGATTGTTTAGTTATATTGAATATTTATATTAAAATTGAATTATTTATTATGCAGTAAAATATTCGTGTTAAAATTTTATACTAGTATCAATTTCACATTTTATCTTTAAAATAACTTTTATTGAAAAATCACATTTTTACATTTAATATATTTTTTAATTTTAAAATACATAGTGACAGGAATATGAAAATAACTGAAATAACTAAACAAGCAAAGAAGCTAACTCATATATAAAAAAATAATAAATAAATTATGAGATGATAAAAGTTAATAAAAAAATTGATTAGGTGGACAAATTTTATTACGGTGAGTGACAGTGGTTACAAAGACCCAAAATTATTTTTTAAAATTTAACTCGAACAAATATATTCGATTCGATTCAAATTCCATTTCACTCGACTCGATTCGAGAAAATTTCAATGATAAAATATGATTTGTTAACTCCATTAACTCGAAATTTTTTCATTCGATTCAATTCGCTCGAACGCTCATTCCTAATTTCTACCAACATTTTAACAATTTTCTTTTTTGATCAAATTAATAATCTTCAACTGATCTGGAAAAAAAAAAGTAGAAAGGATTTGTTCTATGTAATGGGTGAGATGTGAGCTGAATTTGTTTGTAGGATAAGATTTACAATACATAGATGGAAAGAAAAAAATATACAAAAGGGGTGCAATTTCAGTGGCGGAATCCAAGGAGAAAAAAGAATAATTAAATGTGAAAGAAGAAGAACAAAAATCAATGGATGAGGTAGGTAAGAGCCAGGGCAAGTAGAAGGAGAATGTAAGCAATTCCTTGATCAATGGCAGTACCATCGCTGGAAGGGGCAGGTGCAGGCGAAGAACCCATGGTTTGGCCGTAACTGAGTTGCACAAGTGCAAATAACAGGAACCCGATGGCCGCTGGAACAACATGAAACTTCATTGAACCCATTTTTAAAATAAAGTTTTTTTTTTAATTGAAAGATACAAAAACAAGGGAGAGAGTTTTGTGGGTGTGTCGGTGAAATTTTGAGGAATTTGATGGTATTTATAGCGGGTGGGACGGCAATTTCCTGGAAAGCGAGAGGTGTAAAAAGTTTAAACTGATGGTGACCTTTCTGCGAACGCGTGGTAGACATCGGAAATTTTTGACTCAGGTTGGCTTGGTCTTGGCTGCTGCTACGTTAAAGAACAAAAGATTGACTAAACCTTCCACGGGTGGCGTGCCTTTGATGTTTCTAAAAATGTGTCTTTGGGCTAAGCCTAGCCCCATCACACTGCCCTTTTACATTTCTTTCATTGTTTTTCTAAACCAATTCTTACTGCAATTCATATTCTAATGCATAGTCAGTCTAACAATAATTATTATATTAATTAACACTTAATTTATATTTTATTATTTTTATTATTTTTATTTATACTATATAAACTCGACATTTATTTGATTAATAAAATTATTAAAAAAATTTAATTTTAATAAAGTATAAATATAAATATAATAATATTTTTTTACTAGTTTATATGAAATGTTTAATTAAAACAACTAAAATAAATAAATATATAAGGATTGAACTTAAATTTAATGAGAGTTTATTTATATATAGTTTACTATGCTATTAAATAATTTTTATAAATACATTTTTTAATATTAATTTTTTTTCATTAGGCAAAATCTAATTTTAAGAAAATTAAAATATTTATTATGCGTGTGATGAATTTTACAATAATTGTGAATCCCAAATCAAGCCACGACAAAAGGACACAATAGAGGGATAATTGTATTTTGTACTCTTTACTTAAAAAATGAGTAAATTAGTTATTATACGTTACATTAAAAAGTAAATTGGTCTTTTTGATAAAAAAATTATCTATATCTACCGTTTAAAATTAGTTCATGTATGTTAATATAAGGTACATATGACACGTCACATATTATCATTTAGTTATTTCATTAGCCACGTTAATTTTCAACATTACAAATAGATAAAAATTTTAACGTAAAGCCTAACATGTAAAAATTAATTTATTTACTTTTAATTAAAAAATATAATCTAATTCTTAATACATAATTTTCCTTCGTAAAAAATCACTCAACGTGTAAGTGGGACTTAGATACTCTTAAATGACAGGCCAATAATGCTGTCAAATCTCACTGATATCTTTTTTAAAGAAGAAAAAGAACTTTTGGAGTATCATCGTGTATTTATTTTTAAAGTTGTGTGTAAAATTCACCTAATTTATTCTCATTTAAATTCAAATTAATTATGTTTTTTATTAATCTGGTATGAAAAAAAAAACTGAAAACAGTAATAAATAACCTGAAGAGGCGCAATATTGATGGCAACAGATGTTTGTGGTGTGCAAATGTACTTGTTGACGAGGCTTTCATTTTACATTTCCACCCTGATCTCCCAACTCATGCCAATGTTCACAAAGCGTCTAATATAAGCTCTATACTCACTCATCACTTCAAACTTGCTTTTCATCTAAAACCCTAAAACATGTTTTTTTACAATTAAAATAGTTCCCGAATACTAAAACACACTTTTTCATAATTTAACTCCTTTATTTGTTCACATATCTTTACAATCTTATTATTTTAAGCCTATAGTTGTTCACATTTCAAAAAATTATTAAATATTTATTTTTTTAAATTTGAAAATAAATATTAAAATTATACATCCAAATAAAAAATGTGACATTTCTTTACACACCACTAACAAAGTTGCTAAATTGACACCATTTTAGAGTTATTTGCCAACAATTATATTTATCCGAGAATAACTAACTTTATTTTCTAAATATGTATAAATTTATAAATTTATCTACACTAGCCTTCCTGTTGGGAACTGAATGAAAGAGATGTTGATAGGCTTTAACATAAAAGGACGTGGCAGCACCTGATTATGAAGTGGAATCACGGTAGGGAAAGGATCGTTTAATTTGGTTTAGTGGGCGTATGATATGAGTCAGCTGATGCTTTTGGACCACTCTCTAACACTCGAAGAAGCTTTCAACGTAAAAGCAAAAGCTTTCTGGAATCTATCAAAACACTGCTTTATGCCCCAACCTTTACTTCCCCACCTCTCCTTATTCCTTCCTTTGCTTAATCGTTTCCCTCATATAAAAAACTCTCACACCCACACCCATGCTTTGCTTTACAATCTCTGTTCACACACCAACACCAACATCATCATAATAATACCCAGAGTGAAAGGCTCAAGGGAGAGAAACGAAACAAAAATGTGCCATGCAAACATTCCTTGTGGTGGCAAGCCGGCCTTGCTGGTGCAACGCAGCTGGTTCCTTTTGCAGGCATCTATGGTGGCTGCCGACCATCATTCACCCAGGGTGGCTAGAGACACTGGTGCATCCACTGGTTCCACGAAGTGGTGTATGTGTTCACCTACAAAACACCCGGGGTCTTTTCGATGTAGGCACCACCATGCAGATTATGTGTGGGGTGGTCGATTCATCACCAAGAAATGATTGCACCACTATTCCTAGAACTTGTGTGGGAGAGGGATGACTGGTAGTATATAATGTAACAAATGGTTCCAACTATTTCATCACATATACGGCTTCTCCTTCCTAGATATTTCCTTTTTGTTTTTTTTTCCTTGTGAAATCTGTTTCTTGCCCCACTATTGCTATTTCCCATGATACCTACGGTTTAACTCCCAACCCTTTTCTTGATATAAGAATTCAATGAAACGAAGGAAAACTGTAGAAATCTTTGTAATCTAATACCTTTCTGGTTTGATCTAACAATTATCACCCTTATCTTTGAACATCGTAGTAATTTCTTCTGGCTGTTGGTCTATCCAATTCAACAAAAATATTAAACAATTGATAACCTCCAAGCCTCTTCACATGAGAATTTATATTTAAAGAACTACAACTGCAAGACATCTATTATGTTCTTATTCAGCATGGAGGAAACCAACTACAGAATAGTATTAGCCTATCCGTGCAAGCTCAAATCCAAATTCTAAATTCAATTGCATCTCAATATTTATATAATCATAAGGTAAGCTGCAGAAAACTAAGCTAAATATACCATTTTCATCCAAGCATGCTTTTACAACTGCTAGTTATATGTACTTACTAGTGGAATGCACATAAGTGTACTTTGGGGCCTGAACTAAACTATGTTCATTTACATTACATGTACAGTATCATCAAAGAGGAACCAAATCACAGCAGAATCCGAATCTGTTTCCCACTTTTAGTACATCTATTGGAGCACTGTCCACCACATTACTGCAAACCACAAGCCATTATAGGATGATCAGTCAATGTATCTTTCATAGAAAAAGTAGGCATTCAGGTATTGAAGGAAGACTTTCCACATAGATCACAAGCAAACTAAAACTAGTCTTAGCAAGGTACATATGAAAAAGAAGGGTAAGAGGCCTTGTTATTCCATATTAGACAATTTTATTTCATACAAAAACTAAAAACCAAGGATCAACGCTGTTCCCTACCTCTTTTTCCCCTCTATGCAAACAGAAAAAAGAAAATGATTTGAAACTCTTTCTGCACCATGCTAATCTCTGAGCCAATGGTACAACAGCAAAACTTAATCCAGCTAATCAAGACAATATTGATTAGGACAACAGATTGTAGTTTATGTTGGCATTTAATGTCAAAGAGCAGGGAACTTCAAAATCAGAACGATGACATGTCTCACGGTACATTATTGCAAGGTTAGTTCATAAAAGTTTTCAAGCAGTACCATATATCCTTAGAGTTAGTATCTCCTAGCACTCTGGTTTACACCTCTAGGAGATTAATGCTACGTTTGGTGGGAGTATTATTTTTTCACCATATTTTAATGTATGAGTTAGCAATAAACTAACTTCAATTGGCAATTTCTAGTCACTCACATGACTTGTTTTTAGAAAAGAGGAAGAAATGTTTTTGCTTATTTTGAATGCCTTATTTTTTTTACAAAAGTTTTTATTCATCCTTTAATTTCAAGCTTAAAATTGTACTGACTATTCTTTATTGTATGTCTAATTATTGTAATATATTTGTATAAAATAAGCTTATTCCTCATGTCATTACACTAGTAACCAAACGAGAAATAATTGTAGTGCACAAGGAATAACAAAAAGTTGATTCCTCACCTCAGCATAGCAGTCTTGACGAACAATTGACTGGTTATTTCTATCCATGTACACCTCACATGACACTTTTGCCTGAAACATCATAGATTCAAAATCAAACATGGTTGAAGCACTGAGCATCCGCATTCATTGTGCAAAGTCAAGACTGAAGAATTCGTGAAAATAAGCAAACATTAACTATTGCGTGCAAAACTGCCAAACCGCAATCCTCAGAACAGCAAAAGGAAAAAATGAAGGGGGTTATGGACCATCTCCATTCACTACTAATAGTCATTTTTGGATGCTTACAAACTTTGTATTTGCAACTAAATACTCAAGGCATACTAAAGTTATATGTATAACACTCATGAAAAGATTTCCGATAAGAGTACCGGTCAGGATTGTGATATTATAAACATCAATTTATATATAGACTGATGCTAATGGGTCATAGAACAGACATCAATAATAAAGAAGAATCGGAAGCATGGAAGCGCTAATCCTTAGTGTTACTTCTGGACAATTTATCAACCAACTCGTTCACCATATCCTAGCAATGTGGGCCAAAATAGGCTTGCTTAGTGATTCTATAGCACCCAAAGTACTTATAGTCGTTAAATTATTGAACTTAGTTCCCATCTCAATCAGTTTCAATACCATCATGCATCAGCTAAGCATAGCTGTCTACAACAAGCCATCTCAATAACCCACCTACAGAGCCACTGCCTCCTACTAAAAGGAAGGAAAAAGCTTTTACTTCACAGAATTTCTGCTTGTTCCGTTGTTAAACAAAACATAAGTGCCTTTATATATTTATGCTTAAACTCAATCGAGTATGGGAATTGCAGAGGTCTCTTCACTATGGGAATTGCAGAGGTCTCTTCACTCTTTTTTACCACAAACAAGCATCAATCTATATAACCTAGATTTTATACACTCCATAATCATGCTTATACCTCTAGTGACATAGCTCTAACAACTACAACAACCATCCAATTCTTTTAATCTTTACTGACCAACTAAATTCATTAGGAAGATAATTTCTCTCTTGATGGTTACATGTACCTACTAATTTTACCACCCACCTACGCAATCCTGGCTTCAGCTTCTTGTAAAAAGTAATTACTGCTCTTTTCTAGAGATATTAGTTACAGTGAAACAACTTTATTGAGCTCAAAACAGCATATATCCATTCAAATCAAAGAAACAGCATCAAAACCAAGTCATTAGAAATGAAACGACAAAGTTGAAAACTCAACCCCATCCAAAGCGTAGTGCAGTAACACGCATTATCTTTTTCTCTAAACATCCATTAGTAAGATGTGACGGAATTCAGAACATGCCTGTAACTAAGAAACGATATGCCCATGATGCTGGTGGATCCACAAATAAGGTTATTAAACAACAATCATGTTCAATCTAATCATGAAACATTAGTTTATTTTTTTTTTAGGGATTTGCCCAGGGTTTCTTTAAAACAGCAATGCATCATTACCTAATAAACTCATTGACTAATTGATAAAGAAGAATAAAACCCAAACACTAGAAATGGGAAGAAAAGTTGAAATTACAAAATATACGCTCCAAACAAAATAAACCATCGAATTGATTGCAGAATCAAATTCAAGGGAGAAAAAGAGAGAGAAAGGGATGACCTTGAGGGGAATTTTGAAGAGAAAAAGACCAAGATCTCCATCAACCTTAGTATTAGTATCAAAGGGAATAACCCCTTTAGCCCAATCCGAAAGTAAATAAATCACATCATGAACAACTTCAAACCCATCCAAATCGAGTGTGGCGTTCACGTACGAGCTCCCTCTGGCTCGGACACGCCCACCTTCCGAACTCACCAGTCCCAGTTCCCTCCCTCTATACCCAACCGAAACGACAAGCTTATCATAGTCCAAAGAAAAAAAGTCCCTGTTACGGACCCTGATGGTCAAAGAAAATGAGAGGTCGAGTGTGAGTTTGGGCGACGTGTTGACTCCTACGTGGTTGAGTTGGAGTCGGGCGAGTTCGAGAGTTGGATCGGAAGGGTAAATCAAGAATAGGGCTGCGGAGAGGAGGAGGATGACGGAGGTGAAGGCGAGGCAGTGGCGGAGGCAACGGTAGTTATCGTTATGGCGGGGGTAATAGACGGGTAAAACGACGACGTTTTGATGGTTAGGGTTTGGAGAGAGACGGGAGTAGGTTACGGAGGAGTGTCGTAAATCCTGTTTCGACATTTTTGTTGTCCTCGTCGTCGGTGGTTTTGGTGGTGCTTTTGGCGGAGGTTGTCAATTAGAAGTGGGCAAAAGTAAGGAGTTGACCTGTTTTTGGTTTACCATATTGCCGTATGGTGTAATCGCTTCCTCATACTTTACCAAAATAAATATATCATGAGTAATGCTAGTGCAGTTGTACAAATTTAAGACTGAACCAATTTAAATATTGTAAAAATATAATTTTAGGATTACGATATATATATATATATATATATATATATATAAAACTTAAACAACAATATTTGGTGGACTAGGAAGGGTTACTAGTTTAAATAAAACTAAATAATTTTTTTATTATTTTATATTTTATAAAAAAAATTAAAAGGTGAATTTTTAAAATTTTGGGTTTTAAACTTTTAAAAGTTATTAATAAAGGCATATTCAACATTTAAACTTTTTTTTATGCTATTATAATATCCATTTATCTTAATTAAAAATATTATAATGATTAACATAATTAACTCTAATACCTTAATTAAGTGATAATTAAGATGTTTAGAATTTTATCTAAGTAATAACTCTATTCTACATCAATAAAATTCACCTAACTTTTTATCTAACTAATAATTATAATTTAAGTTATAATTCTCCCTATTTTTTCTCTATTCTATTCAAGTAATAATTCTATTTTAAAAGTAGCACATTTTGAATTAATAATTATAAATTAAATTGTAATATTTTTAAATGTGTAATAATTATTATAAATTCTATTAAATTATAAAATTATTTTAAATATATAATTATCGCAATTTTTATTTTACTTCAATTTTTAAATTTTAAAATGTAAGTTTAATAATATGATAGAATATATGCTTGTCAGTTGAAAAAATTTCAAACTCATATATATTATAAATAGGTAGATTATAGATAAGAACAAAAAGCATTAAATTATTAGAATAGATAATTAAAAAAATTAATTTTGAAAATATTTCAATAAAAATGGAAAAATATATTATAGTTATAACTATAAAATATTCGAACATATAAGTTGTCAATAAAATGACATTCATTGGTTTTTCTAATATAAAATAGAAGAATAATATATTAGGCTTGTAACCTCCAATCAAGCTCACATTGTTGAAAATACTCATCCACTGTCTTTATCAAGGCCCACTGCTTTTCTGGCATCAAACTTATTTTTCATTATCAATTATTATTTGAAAAGTTATAATTTTATTTTTTAGTTATTAATTAATTAATAGTGATAACTTTTAAAATTGGAATGATAGACTTCAATATTTATGCATTGTGTTAATTTAGTCTTGATGTTAAAAAATTTAACCCTCAACATTTACATATCGTGTACTTTAAATTTTTTTTTCAGTTTTACTTTTATAGTACTAAATTTAGTTTTGATTAGTTATAAACTACAAAAAAAAATTTAAATTACACATTGTATAAATGTTGAGAGTTAATTTTTTTTTAGAATTAAGACTAAATTGATATAATTTATAAAATTTGAAAGTTAAAATTGTTATTATCCCAATTGCTATTATGCCAATTTTAAAAGTTGTCACTTTTAATAAGATAGTGATAAAAAATGACAAAATTAAAAAGTTAAGTGATCATTTTTAAACAATATTTTTTTTACTAATAATTGAGTGACTACTAATATAATTTACCTTTATTATTATTAGAATGATGTTAAAAAACTGGCGTTATATAAGATTTTATTTAAAATAGTCATGTCATATTTTTTCAAAGAGCTTATATTGATATGTTAATCATATTAATTTTAACAATTATGTTTTTTAACTTTCGTGATTGGTAAGAGATGTTTATCATGACATTCACTCAAATTTAAGCATTTGAAGGAGCAAGTAGTAAGTCTTTATTTAAGCAAATCCTTTTTCACATAATGTGCAGGTATGTCCCTCGCTTATGTGTGAGTACTCTAACTGTAACATCCCTAATCCGTATCAGTTGTCGGAACAGGGTTTAGGAGTATTACTGGAGTTTACAGAATGAATACAATTAACTCATGTCATTTACTGTTCATATCATAAACTAATCATATCGTTCCTTGATTGGACCTTCGATGCCAATTTAAGTATTAGAAATAAGTTGGGATTAAGTCAGGAACTCAGGAAATTTTTTGTGAAATTTCAAAATTTTTCTTAGGTTAAGAGGTTACACGCCTGTGTGGTCAGGCCGTGTGGCTCACACGGCCAGGTGACATGCCCATGTCTCAGGCCGTGTGGCTTATAAGGTAGGGCACACGCCCATGTCCCTAACCCATGTAACTCTCTGACTTGCAATTTAATTAATTGCATGAGTCACACGGCCGTGTGCTAGGCCGTGTGGACAATTTAATTTTTGAAAATTAGGTGTAGGTTTCACACGACCAAGATACACACTCGTGTTCTAGGCCATGTGTTGCACACAGTTGAGACACACGCTCGTGTCTCTGCCCGTGTGCTCAATTCTGAGCATTCTGTTTCTCAACTTTTAAGATGCAGGGGATACACAGCCAAACCACACGCCCATGCGCGTGGCCGTGTGTCACACACGATTGAGACACACGCCTATGTGTCTGCACGTGTGGACAAAATAAGACTATTTTCCAAGCCTTATTTCTCACCCTTTTCACCTTGTACTTGCACCAACAATTATGCACATATACCAACCAATTTAAATCATCGTAACCAAGCCAATATTATCATCCATCATGATGTTTCATCTCATCCATTCAATGTAACACCCCTAACCCGTACCCATTGCCAAACTAGAGTTACAAGGCATTACTGATCAAACACATCAATATACAATCGCCTTACATTCTCGTATCATTTATCATCACATAATTGCCATACATAAACATAAAGTCCCTTTAGAAGGTCTACAAGACCTTAAACATGTATAAGGAATGAGTCGAGACTAAACCGATAACATTTGAAACATTTACGGAACTTATAAAAATTTTCCTTTAAACAGGGCACACGCCCGTGTGGCTAGGCTGTGTGTCCCACATGACCGTGCCCCACAACTCACCTTAGCTCGTGTGCAACACTGACTAGGATCATACGGTCACTAGACACACCCGTGTGCCACACTGTCTAACTTAGCTATAAAATAGAGGTTACATGGTTGAGTCACACGCCCGTGTGCTCAGGCCATGTGGCATGAAATAGGCTTGGTTTAAGTCACATTTCTCACCCAATTTGCCTTGTACCTACAATCATCAAATATGCAACATCTATAACTCAAAATCAGCCAATTTCATGCCCAAAACACACCATAAAGACCAATTCATTAACAACCAATTCACATACCAAATCCATATCAAAACATACTATATCACAAACCACATTCACATCCATACTGATAAACGCTAATTTATACATATTTTTACCTTATGTTTAGCCCATATTTCAGATGAATTATTATTAATTTAGTGAGAATTGGTGCTCTTAATCTTTCTTTTTCATATCTTATACTTAGGAGAGCATAGGGAAGAGAAAAGAACGAAAAATAGACTAAAAACTGGAGAAAATGGGCCAAAATGTGCAAACGCACAGCCCAGGAAGTTACCACACGGCCGTGGCATACAGCCGTGCCACACAAAGATCACATGATCCAGCCCCCGACAAGCACGGCCTGGCCACAAGGCCGTGCCACCCAAGCATTCCAAAACACAGCCTCTTGTCGAAATCACACGGGCATGGCACACGGACGTGTTCTAGTCGTGAGGAAGAGGAATTTCACTCGGATTTGGATGCTTAGAGGCTAAGAAAGGCTCCCCAAAGCTCTATATAAAGACCCTAGTGTAGAAGCCCAAATTCGCCCGGGCCCATGAAATACAAATTAAAATCCAAATGTCCAATTTTTCAAAGTCCAAAATTACAAAAGAAATAAAACCCCATTATCCAAGCCCTAAGGACCCAATTTACAGCAGCCCATTTACATCAAACAGTACCCTTTTACCCAATGGCTCAAATCTGTCAGCCCAGTTAATTGACCCAAAAACATCAATAACCCTAAACCCAAATCAGCTACCCGTTTACCCCTTAACCCAATTAACCACCTCAGCCCAGTGCACAAACCCGAACCCGAGTGGCCCAATATCTGGCCCAAGACCCTTAACCCATCAGACAACCTAGGGTTTCAGAAAGTCTGAAACCCTAGCCACCTAATTCCCTTTGCTGCCGCCGCTTTCACCTAGGTCAAGCTTCCTAGGCCTCCAGCGCCGCATGCCTAACCGGTCAACTCCACGTCCATCACTTCTCACAACACCTACAAACAGAGCCGAAAGCAGCAAGAAAACAGCAACCGCAGCAAAAACAAGAAGCAGAATAGAAAAAACAAATGTAATAGTTTTTCTTTCATATATATTCGGCTGGATAGACCGAAAAATGGGGGGGATTTCGAGATTTCAAGAGGGAAATTCGGATTTTCATCGATCTCATTTGGTTTAAACAGAGACCAAAAACCACTGTAAAAAAGGGGATCCGATTACCATCCTTGATATACAAAGAAATCGAAAGAACAAGAAAAAAGAAGGTCTTTTTATTTTCCTTTCTTCTTTCCTTTTCGTTTTTATTTTTATTTTATTATCTTTGTTGGCAATTTCATTTTAAATAATAAGTAATTAAAGAGAAAAGAAAGGAAGAGGCAAACCTCGTCTGAACCCCTCGGGTTCGTCGTCGGAGAGTCTTCTTCATCGTCGTGGTCGGACTCGAAGAAGGAACCAAGAGTCCTCATTCGGTTCTGTCGGGTCGAAAGCTTGACCATCAAGCTTGGCTTGAAACGGGGCCTAGAGCCCGTCATTGTGCCTTGCCCGACCACTGGTCTTACGGTGGCACGATAGACTGCCGTTGGATCCCACGAACGACGCTGGAAGGAGGTTAAGCCGAAACCTTAGTAGAGTAAAAGGGAAAGGAGTAAAAAGGGGTGGCTATGGTTCTGAAAAGAAAATAAGAGGGGAACGGGTAAGTGAAGAAAAGAAAAGGGGTATTAGGGTTTTGCCCTAACGCGTGAAACGGCACCGTTTTGGTGCCGACCCGTTTTCGACCCGACCTGCGACCCTTGGAGATCCGCGTGTCCCACCCTTTGGGTCTATTTATGCAGCAGGTCCCTCCGCTTTTGTGAGGTGTTTCAATGAACTCATATGTCTTTTTGTAATTTGGCCCCTAATTCTGCTTGCTTTTCAATTTAGTCCTCTCGTTGGAAAGATTCACACGTGAACGACACCGTTTAAGTAGGTTTGGAAAATTGCTCTTTCGACCCTTGTCTTTCATATGAGCGTTCAAATAGCCCCCATTATCTTGTTTTAAATTTAGCCTGTGAATTTTATTTTATTTATGACTTCGTCCTTTCGTTTTATTTATATTTATTTAAATCATATCTATATTATTACATATTATCATTCATTACCAGATTATATTTAGTGTCATGTTTTGAATCATGCTTCCATCATGATATTTATTTTCCATATTATAGCTTATTGTTTCGTTTTATATATTTTGCTATTATAGTACCATTATTATTTCCCGTATATATATTATGTACCTTTTTATATGCTAGTATGCACTTTAAATACTATTATTATTTACTAATATATATTCATATATTTTTACCTTGTTGTTGTATGTATTTTTTTTGTACAAAGGTGTACACATTCATGTAGTTTTATTAATAGTTGGTCTTTCAAAAATTTCATTATCATTTATCATATGAGTAAACCATGCACATCTTTATACATTATATCTTTTCATGTATATACATATTATCAATATTCTTTTTAATATTATGTTTTACTTACATCCTATGTAAATATTTTTATAATTTTCAACACTCACATGTGTATACATATTATTCACATACTTCTAGTATTATTTTCATGTATTTGCTTTTAAAACTCATATATATATTTGTATATACTTATAGTGGTTTTAATATTATTATTCCTAATGTAGGCACATATTTGAATATCATATTATATATATTACCTCTATTTATTATTTTCTCTTTTATTTATTTTAACCTTATTGTCATTATCGATATATTTATTCATTTTAAATGTATGGTTTTCTCATTATATTGCTATGTACATATTATGTTTTTATATACCATATTTTTAATAAACTTCTCGTCTATATTCTATTTTAATGTATTTACGTATATATACGTATATAAATATATAGCATATTTAATATTTTAATTTTTGGTCACTTTGTTCAATATCGTTATTACTATCATGTGTTTATATTTATTCATTTTCTTTCATGTTTAATACCATTGTCATACTTATTACTCGTTTCAGTATATCTTTATAACTATTTTTTTATTTATTTATTGTCCGTTCTATATCAATTCATTGTTTTAAAAATATATTTTTTCGTGTTTCATTAATTTCAAAATAAGGCAATGTACCAATTTAACATTAAGTCGTTGATTTCATCGCTATGTTGGGTGAAAGTCGACGGCTCATGTTAAAACGAGACATCCTTCTAAAAATAAAAAATTTGAAATTCTCGTATTTTGAACGGATCACGATTGAAGTTCACATTGAACTCGCATTTTCAAAAGTCAAAACAACACGTGTTTATTAAGATACCGATTTTGGGCGTCGCGGGGGTGCTAATACCTTCCCCGCACGTAACCGACTCCCGAACCCTACTATTTTTCTCTGGATTTCAAATGGAGACCTAAGCCTGATTTTCCTTTTTAAAATGAATTTATAGGTGTCCGATCACACCTAGGAAAAAGGATCGGTGGCGACTCTCTTTTAAAATCAAAATTCGATATTTTTCAAAGTTTTCAATAAATCGCCACAATTAGCGACCTGAAGCAAATTTTACGTCGCTACAGCTGGCGACTCCACTGGGGACAATTTTTTTGTGAGAGTCAAGTCTAGAAATGAACGTGTTGTCAAAATTTTCAAAATTCCTCGTTCAAGTGAATATTTAGTCGTGATCCTGAAATTTCGTTTTTGAAAAATCATGCACTTGCATCTATTGTAAATATTCTGTTGACATGTTTTATCTTTTTGTTTTAAGCTCTAAGTTTTACGATTCTAGTTTAGTTTTGAATAAAGCAAAAAGTTTCGTAGGTCTCTCCCCACACATTGTTCACGTGCATTTCTGCATAACATGAGCGCCATACCCGGGCTCTATCCATTTAAGTGAAAGTAAACGCTACGCCTTCGTGAGTTAACTCGTCCCTCCGCACAGGCTAGTGAATACTTTCGGGTTACATACGACTTATGCTTTCGTGAGTTAACTTGTCCCTCCGCATAAGCATAAGTAAATGTAACCCCTCGAATTGATCTCGTTAGCCTATGGTGGGCCATGACCGAGGCTCCGTACTAATCTTAGTAGATAACAGTACGGACAATTCGAGTACCCATCTAGAACCAAAACCACATGTAGTGAAACCTACGAACCGCCCGACTAGGGCCACGCCAAACCTCTGTCCGTTTAGCAAGTTACCAAAATAAGTACACGGGAGAAACGTCTTTTACCTTTTCTATTTTTACTTTCTATGCAAGGGAATCGGGTTTTTGGATGGCTTAATTTGTCAAATTTCCCGTTTTCCTTTTTACTTATGTTACTAACCATGATTTGTTGTTGTCTTATTTGTCATCATGCATTTTAGGCATCATATTAGGAAGTTGTTGACTAGAGACCAGTTGCCAAAAGACGGGTTTCTAATGGAGGAGTCGATTACACTAACAACCGAGAGGAATGTCACGGTTCGGGATTGGTCGCTGAAAACCCAAAGAGAAAGAGGGGATAGCTTAATGGAAGGATGTGTTGCCGATTTATCGGGGCACGTAACGGTGAATGTCCGCCAAAATAATCTGGAGGATTTGGTTCAGATTTGGAATCAATGGGACTCGGATACTAGGGAAATCTTCATTGAGAGGTATGGTGATATAGCTAACCTAGTCGCTGTCAAGGTAGACGAGCAGTTGATACAAGCTTTAGTCAAATTTTGGGATCCCGCCTATCAATGTTTCACTTTTAATGGAGAAGATATGACTCCCACTATCGAGGAATACGCGGCCTTACTTCGCATTGATAATGTACAGCCCTACAAGATCTATGTAAAAGAACCTAAACCGATGACCTTCAAAAAGAAAATAATGAGATTGACGGATATGACCGACACATGGGCCGAGAAATAAATAAAGAAGAAAAATGAAACTATTTGTATTCCGTGGTCCTCTATACGAGATTTGGTCTCGAGCCATCCTGACACCTTGAAGAGGGTAAATCTGTTTGCTTTGGCCGTCTACGGGTTGGTTGTCTTTCCGAAAGTCCTCGGGCACATTGAAGTCGCGGTGGTAGATTTCTTCGAAAGGTTAAAACAAGGAGTCAACCCTGTCCCGACAATCCTAGCCGAAACTTTCAGGTCCTTGAATAGTTGTCGGAAGAGAGGGGAAGGACGATTCATTGGATGTGCGCAATTGCTCAACGTTTGGATCATGAGTCACTTTTGGAAAGAGGAACGCACGCCGTATCACATGTTTTCAAAAATGTTTTCCCCTTTAGAAGCCTATTGTAAGAGGGAATGGCCTAAGGAAATTACTGAACAACATTGGGTCTCGGTTTTTCGGAATCTCCGTGCTAAGGATGTGACATGGAGGGCGCCATGGATACGCCCGTCCGTCTTATTGTATAAGGTCGGAGATCAAGATTGGGTGCCGCTACTAGGGTTATGGGGAGGAATCGGATATGCTCCGCTGTTAGTCCAAAGGCAATTCTCTTCACGACAATTCATACCAGTCACTGGAGGGTTAGCACAATCTGAGTTTGCTTTTGCGGGCGAGGGTTACATGAAGAAGGTTCGAGACACCGGTAAGTCTTGGAAAAGAATTCACCTAATGGAGTTGGCACTGTATGCCGACACTCTCACCCAAGACTATGATATGTGGAGAAAGCAACGGGTGAAAAGCCAGCAAATATCGTCGACAAGTCATGCTGCTCAGAACCCTTTCGTAGAGGAAGCACCATCCGAGCTTGAAATAGCTAGAGGAGAATTTGAACGCGAGAAATCCAAGATATTGCGGGATCTCAGCGTCCTTCAAGAAGAAAATTACCAATTAAAGATTGACGTTCAAATTGAAAGATCTAGGATTGAAAAAGTACAAAAAGAGGTCGAAATCGTGAGGAATGACTTAAGAGACCTTCACTTGGAAAATAAGAAGCTAAGAGCCACTATCAAGAATAGCGGACTAGGCAAGTCACCTGAAGAACGGAAGGAAGAATTGAGCAACGTAAAAGGCGGAATGGAATTTTGGAAAGGGAAGGCGAAGAAAGAGGAGGAAAAGACTGCTCGGGCCATGATAGAATTGAGAAAGAAAAATGCCGAATGTGAGACCGCGTCTAATGAACTGATGGCTAGCCGATCTGAATGTCAGGGGTTAAGAGAAAGAATAAGAGATTTGGAAAACGCGATGCAAGCTCGCCAACAACAATTGGACACTCTCTTAAAGGCCTTGGAGGAAAAAAATGATCAATACGATAGAGATATCCACGCTTATAAAACGGACCTCCAAGAAAGGGAAATGCAACTTGGCTTCTTGATTAATGAAATCCGTGGAGTAGCAATATACATGGTTCAATTATCAGATGAAGCAGAAGATCTCAGTTGTCGATTCCCACCAAGTCAACGATCGAGCATATCAGAATTCCTAGAGCGAGTAAAGAAATATAGTGATATAGCTAGAAAGTTCGTGCAAATAGCCAAATAAGATGGCAAAATGTTTTGTAACGAACTCTTTTGAATGAATGAAATGCCTAGATAGGGGCTATCTTGAAATCAACACCTAATTCTTGCATATGCATTCATGACTAACATTCATATAGCATTCATGCATCCATTCATTGCATACACATATCCCGTGATCATTCACTAAGGTTAGAATCGTACAATTCGCAGTTACAACAATACGAGGCTGGAATCACGACATCCGTATAGAACGAGACGACAAACTAGAGTAATGGAGGCAGAGTTTAATGAAAGAATCGAGAGAATGGAAAGAGTTCAACGGGAATTGCAAGAGCAACTGACCAAATCACAGCAAGAAACAAGGGATTTGATGGTGAGGTCCCGGGAGGAGTCACTGGAACAAAGAGAGCAGATGGCTAAAATGATGGAAATGATGTCAGCCCTGGTAAAAGGGAAGGGGCCCGTGCAGAATCCTGAGGTTGTTAACCTTGATCAAGATCCACTTTACCCACCGGGATTCACTCCACCTCATATGACACAAAGAGTACAAACTCAAGGGGAATCCGCTGGCTTAGAACAACGACATGTGTCGGCCACACATCTAGGACAGGGGATATTTGTGTCTGCTCCTACCAACCCGCCTGTCCCAGATCTAGATGATCCGGCGAAAATTGCTAGGTTGAGAGTGGAAGATCATGAGGTCCAAGAAAAGTACAAAAGTCTAGAAGAAAGACTAAAAGCGATAGAGGGCACTGAGGTCTTCTCTGCGCTAGGTGCTAAGGAGCTTAGTTTAGTACCTGGTTTGGTTTTACCGCCGAAGTTTAAAACACCTGATTTCGAGAAGTATGATGGGACAAGGTGTCCAAAGGCACACTTGGTCATGTATTGTCGAAAGATGACCGGATATGTAAATGAAGATAAACTGCTTATACATTGTTTCCAGGACAGCCTTGTTGGATCGGCTCTTCGCTGGTATAATCAGCTTAGCAGAGAGAAGATCCGAACATAAAAGGATCTAGCGTCAGCATTTTGTGAGCAGTATAAGCACGTGTCGGACATGGTACCTGATCGTATGACGTTACAGATGATGGAAAAGAAACCGTCGAAAACGTTCCGACAATACGCACAAAGATGGAGAGACATCTCGGCTCAAGTAGAACCTCCTTTGACAAAAACTGAGATAACGGTCCTCTTCATAAATACCTTGAAAACACCATTTTATGATAAACTGGTGGGTAGTGCCACAAAAGACTTTGCAGATATTGTCATATCTGGTGAACTTATTGAGAATGCTGTCAAAAGTGGTAGAATGGAGGGGCAAGAAAATTCCAGAAGAACAATACCCATAAAGAAAAAAGACCCAGAAACCCACATGGTAAGAGTAGGAAGCCGTTATGCCTCCAACCCGTATCCGAGCCAACCTCGACCACGAAACTACCCACCCCCAAATTTCTACTATCCGCCTCAGACCCCTTATTATCAAGTGCCACCTCCATACCCTTCTTACCCTGTTTATGCCACAAATAACCCAAGACCGACCACCACTTTCCCACAAAATGCAACACCCGTTCAAACCCAACCTAAAAACGAACCAAGGCCTGCGAGACCCAATCCGGAAAGACAACAATTCACCCCTGTCCCCGTGCCGTACGGAGAACTATATCAAAAACTCTTGGAAAACAGTTAATATCTCCACATTACATGGCACCCTTGAAGCCTCCGTACCTGAAATGGTACGATCCTAACGCCAGCTGCGCTTATCATGCTGGGAATCAGGGTCATTCTACGGAAAATTGCCTCGCCTTCAAAAGAAGAGTGCAAGGACTCATTGATGCAGGTATCTTGAGATTTGATGGTTCAGGCGGTGCAACCGGGAATCCATTCCCAAATCACGCTGAAGGGAATGTGAGTGTAGTTGAAGAAGAAAACAAACGGCAGGTCAGGAAATGGGTTTCTGAAGTGAGAACACCTCTGCAGAAAGTCTGGGAGGTATTGGCTAAAAAAGGGTTACTCTGCCATCCTAATGGAGTGTTTGAAGAAAGAATTGAAAGGGCGCAAATTTTTTGTGACTTCCATGATAGTACAGAGCACGATGTCCAGTCGTGTGAGGAGTTTAAGGAAATACTCCAAGATATGAAGGATAGTAAAGAAGTTGAAATCTTCAGCAAAGGTGGAGAGGCAGACGAAGGAGAGGTGTGTACCTCTGACGACCAATCTTCAGGTTTCTCCTATAGCGCCGATCGGCCATTAGTAATCTACTACGATGCCAAGAGAGAGCAGGGGAAACCGAAAATTATAATAGAAGTGCCATCTCCTTTTCCCTATAAAGATGATAAAGCTGTGCCGTGGAAATACGATATTAACATTGTTACGCCAGAGGGAGAGAAGGCGGAGGTCCCAAACAGAAATGTCGGAGAAGTGGGTCATTTTACCCGCAGTGGGAGATGCTATGCTAAAGAGATAGAACCAACAAAGAAGGCCAGTGATTCGAAACAAAAAGGGAAAGCGCCAATGCACGAAATAGAAGATGAACATGAAATTTTGCCTGAACCAGGAATTAAGAAGGCCGTGGATGAAGAGGAGGCGCAAGAATTTCTGAAGTTTATTAAGCACAGCGAGTACAACGTAGTGGAACAACTAAGCAAGCAGCCGGCAAAAATTTCGGTACTATCCCTACTACTAAATTCAGAGCCACACCAGAACGCATTGTTGAAAGTATTAAACCAAGCTTACGTAGCAAACAACATATCCGTAGAGAAGCTTGACCGATGGGTAAACAATTTGAATGCGGTCAATTTCATCTCTTTTAGTGATGATGAAATACCGCCCGGTGGTAGGGGCTTAGTGAAAGCGCTGCATATTACAACCCGCTGCAAGGGTTACATCGTACCTAATGTGCTCATTGATAATGGATCAGCACTCAATGTCATGCCATTGGCTACACTATCTCGAATCCCAATAGATTTGTCCTACCTAAGGCCCTGTCATTCCACGGTAAGGGCCTTCGATGGGACGAGGCGTGAAGTAATGGGAAAGATCGAGATCCCTTTAGAGGTAGGCCCCTACGTCTACGAGGTGGAATTTCAAGTCATGGATATCACACCATCGTACAACTGCCTCCTGGGAAGGCCCTGGATACATTCTGCGGGTGCGGTTCCATCGTCTCTTCACCAAAAAGTGAAATTCATCATGGACGGCTGTCTGGTTACAGTCGAGGGCGAAGAAGATATTGTCGCATCCATCTCCGCCGATGCACCTTATGTCGAAGTAAGCCAAGATGCATTAGAGTGCTCCTTCCGATCCCTTGAGTTCGTCAATGCCACATTTGTCGCGGAGGGAAATAGGATCCCCGTACCCAAGCTATCAAGGAACACAAAGATGGGGATTAAGTTGACGGTAGGAAAAGGAGCTAGAGCAAGGAAAGGTCTAGGGAAATTTCAGCAAGGAATAGTTAGGGCCCTAAAGCCAGTCCCTCACAAGGCTCGGTTTGGTCTGGGATTCCAACCGAAGGTGTGTCACTTAAAGAAACAATGGAAGAAGGACCAAGAAAGAAGGATCGCAAGAACCTTGGGTCGAGAACCAGAATGGGAGCCCATCCAGTATCCTCCTTTGTCAAGAACATTTACGTCTGCGGGAAAGATATACCCTGGACAAAATAGCTCGCGAAACATGCTGCTATCAATCGAAAAGGGTTTTCGAAATGTCAGCATAAATGTTATTGACAAAGGAGTTGATATGGCTACAGGCAAAGACGTCTCAAGAATACGCCCTTGCCCTCCTGGTTTCAAACTAAACAATTGGACCGCTGAAGATCTTCTTGTAGTTTTTAAGTCTTCAGAGTAATGCTCAACGTTAACCCTCTATTGTGTCCTTAGATATAATAGAATTCTTTTGTAAGAGCTTGCGTTTGCTCTTGATCTATTAAATGAATATTAACGAAGAAACATTTTGTCATAACCTTTTGCATTTGCATCTACTCCATAATTATTCTTTCATTTCATGGCCTGTTCTTGCACTTACCTCATACTATGCCATAATGTTTTGTTTGTTATTGCCAAAACTTGGATGTTCCTCTATAGCGTTCTCTTTCCCATTCAATTTTCAGGTGTTCAGATGCCAATGACATGAACGAACCCGTTACCAATCTTGAAATCGATTTTGAAAGGACCGTTTGTTTAGGAGAATTCGAGGATGAGGGAAATGCCGAAGACTATGTCTCGTCTCCTGACTTGCTAAGGTTGGTGGAACAAGAGGACAAACAGATTCTACCTCATCAAGAATCTGTTAAAACAATAAACCTGGGCACTAATGAAAATAAGCAAGAAGTGAAGATTGGGACCTCACTCTCAGAGGACACCAGGCATCATTTGATTGATTTGCTTCATGAGTACAAAGACGTGTTTGCATGGTCCTATCAGGATATGCCGGGATTGGATGGGGACATAATGGTTCATAAGCTCCCGCTGAGACCCGAATGTAAACCCATTCAAGAAAAATTAAGGCGGATGAGGCCCGAAATGCTGCTGAAAATAAAAGAGGAAGTCAAGAGGCAATTCAATGCAGGCTTCCTACAAGCTTCCAGATATCCAGAATGGGTGGCTAATATTGTCCCAGTGCCAAAGAAGGATGGTAAAGTGCGAATGTGCGTGGATTATCGTGACCTGAACTGCGCAAGTCCTAAGGATAATTTTCCCTTACCACATATCGACACATTGGTGGACAATACGGCGAAGCATTCATTATTTTCTTTCATGGATGGATTTTCGGGGTATAATCAGATCAAAATGGCTCCCGAGGATATGGAGAAAACCACCTTTATAACAATGTGGGGAACGTTTTGTTACAAGGTGATGCCATTCGGGCTCAAAAATGCCGGGGCCACATATCAGAGGGCCATGGTGACACTGTTCCATGATATGATGCACAAGGAGATAGAAGTCTATGTTGACGACATGATTGCTAAATCCCGAGGAGAAGAGGAACATATTGTGAACCTCAAAAAGTTATTTGAAAGACTGAGAAGGTTTCAGCTAAGGCTTAATCCGGTTAAATGTACATTCGGGGTTACCTCGAGAAAATTACTGGGCTTTATCGTCAGTAAAAAAGGCATAGAGGTAGATCCAGAAAAGATAAAAGCCATTCAAGAACTACCCCCGCCGCGCACTCAGAAAGAGGTCAGAGGATTCTTGGGAAGGCTAAACTACATTTCCCGATTTATTGCTCAACTCACCAATCAGTGTGACCCCATCTTTCGACTCCTTCGAAAGCACAACCCTGGGGCATGGGACAAAGAATGCCAGGAGGCCTTTGACAAAATAAAACAATATTTGTCTAGCCCCCCAGTGCTAGTGCCACCGACTCCAGGAAGGCCTTTGATTTTGTATTTAACGGTGTTTGAAAACTCAATGGGTTGTGTACTCGGGCAACATGATGAGTCGGGAAAGAAAGAAAGGGCGATATACTACCTTAGCAAAAAGTTTACAGAATACGAAGCAAGGTATTCATCAATCGAAAGATCCTGTTGTGCTTTGGTTTGGGCAGCTAGGAGGCTCAGGCAATACATGTTGTATCATACGACATGGTTAATCTCAAAGTTAGACCCGATAAAATATATGATGGAATCACCCGCACTCTCGGGGAGAATGGCCCGATGGCAGATCCTGTTATCAGAATATGATATCAGCTATGTGAACCAAAAATCGGTGAAAGGGAGTGCAATAGCTGATTTCTTGGCGGCTCGAACAACAGAAGAATATGAGCCCTTGAGATTTGATTTCCCGGATGAGGACTTAATGTGCATCACAGAGAAAGAATGTGAGTCATCAAAAGGGACGCCCTGGAAGATGAGCTTTGATGGTGCATCAAATGCCCTGGGGCACGGGATTGGGGCAGTCTTAGTATCACCGGAAGGAGATCATTATCCTTTCACTGCTAGACTCAATTTTTTCTGCACCAACAACATAGCAGAATACGAGGCTTGTATCATGGGACTACGGGCAGCCATTGAACGAAACATCGAGATCCTAGAGGTATACGGGGATTCAGCTTTAGTGATCTACCAAATCCGTGGAGATTGGGAAGTGAGAGACCCAAAGTTGATTAAGTACAGCTATCTGGTGGCTGAATTGATTAAAGATTTCAAAGAAATAACTTTTAATTACTTCCCGCGAGAAGATAACCAATTGGCTGACGCCTTGGCCACCCTAGCCTCAATGTTCAAAGCAAATAAAGAAGCAGAAATAATGCCCCTCAAGATGAGCATATACGAGGTCCCTGCACATTGTTATAGCATCGAGAAGGAGGCTGATGGACGACCATGGTACCATGATGTCTTGGAGTACATCAAGAATCAAATGTATCCTGAGCAAGCAAATGAGAATGACAAAAGAACAATCAGAAGAATGTCAGTGGGATTTGTTCTTGATGGGGACACCTTGTACAAGAAAGGTAAAGATCAGGTGCTTCTGAGATGCGTAGATACTACTGAGGCCAAGAAAATACTTGAAGAAGTTCACGAAGGAATATGTGGGACCCACTCCAACGGCTTCACTATGTCCAGAAAAATTATGAGACTCGGGTATTACTGGTCGACGATGGAAAGGGATTGCATTAGCTACGCAAGAAAGTGCCACAAATGTCAAATTTATGGCGACAAAATTCATGTAGCTCCTTCTCCCCTTCATGTTATGACGTCTCCATGGCCCTTTTCAATGTGGGGCATGGACGTTATAGGGCCGATTTCTCCCAAAGCTTCCAATGGGCACCGATTCATTTTCGTGGTCATCGACTATTTCACAAAATGGGTAGAGGCTGCTTCATTTGCTAATGTGACAAGGGCCGCTGTCTGTAGGTTCTTGAAAAAGGAAATCATTTGTCGATATGGTTTGCCTGAAAGAATCATCTCAGATAACGCTTTGAATTTGAACAATAAAATGATGACAGAGGTGTGCAAGCAATTTCAAATAAAGCATCATAATTCTTCGCCTTATCGACCGAAGATGAACGGAGCTGTAGAGGCAGCTAATAAGAACATAAAGAAGATCATCGGCAAAATGACGGAGACCTACAAGGACTGGCACGAAAAGCTGCCATTCGCTCTGTTCGCATATCGCACATCCGTACGTACATCTACAGGGGCAACTCCTTTCTCTCTAGTCTATGGGATGGAAGCCGTGCTACCTATTGAAGTTGAGATACCGTCCCTACGAGTCTTAATGGAATCGAAACTCGAGGAGGCAGAATGGGTCCAAGCTCGTTATGATCAGTTGAATCTCATCGAAGAAAAACGCTTGAAGGCAATCTGCCATGGACAGATGTACCAGAAACGGATGATCGCTGCCCATGACAAGAAGGTACGGCCAAGAGAATTCCACGAAGGAGAACTCGTTTTGAGAAAGATCCTCCCAATACAAAAAGATTTGCGAGGGAAATGGGCACCTAATTGGGAAGGACCGTATGTCGTGAAGAAGGCATTCTCTGGCGGGGCCTTGATCCTTACAGAAATGGATGGGAAGGAGTTACCAAATCCAGTAAACTCTGATGTTGTGAAGAAATACTACACTTAAAAAAAAAAAAGAAGAAAGAAAAAAGAAAAAAGAAAAAAGAAATAGGGAGATCAAGTTGAAAACCCGAAAAGGGCGCCTTGGTCAAACACAGAACATTAGGATGAAAACCCGAAAGGGCGTCCTAATAAAGCAAGTTTGGGCCCAAGGGGGCAGAAGCAATTTTGAACAGTGGGCCAAGTGACCAGGCTATAGTATGAAGCATTTCTGAACACTCGAGATCTTCTACACAAGAGACCTTGCTCAGAAAGATTCGTGATTGAGAAACGTGGCAGAGTTCATGCATTGAATATTTAGAACATTTGTATCCACTAATATGGTTCCTTTTCTTCTATGGCACTTTCAATTATCCTTGGTTGACTTTGTTTGTTACCTTCGAAAATTATGTGAAGTCTCTTTCTTGTACCTACCTGACCATTTACATGCATCTTATTATGTTTATTTAATTGATAAATAGTAATATGACATGCTCTGTACAAAAGGAAATGTTAAGCATTACCTGAATGAAAATTGATAAGCACAAGAACCTCAAAGCAATAACAAAAGTTCAACCAGGAGCAAAAGAGTGGTATTAGAGAAATGTAGATTGCTCAGATGACTTGAAGACGGGTGCAAAGCCTGAAGAGAATCAAGAGTCAAAACGCTAAGTACAGATCTTCAAAAATCATGACGAAAGGGCACATATGGCCAACGTACCTAAAGCGCATAACATAATCATATAGGCATGAATGCATTTAAGGCAAACAGGTGCATATCATGATAACATTATGCATAACATGTACAGGTATTTCAAGCAGAGCAAAAGGTTTTGGAGAAAGCTATCCAAATCAAAGAAAAAGACACTTGAATTCCACCATGTGAGAAATTTTGAGGTATTTTCAATTTATGTTTCAAAATCAGCTCATACTGCGAGAGGTGAGCTGAGCCTCAAGACACGTTGAGGTATTTTCAATTTCTTTTTCAAAAAAAAAAAAAAAATCAACTCATATTGCGAGAGGTGAGTTGAGCCTCAAGACACGTTGAGGTATTTTCAATTTCTTTTTCAAAAAAATCAACTCATATTGCGAGAGGTGAGTTGAGCCTCAAGACACGTTGAGGTATTTTCAATTTCTTTTTCAAAAAAATCAACTCATATTGCGAGAGGTGAGTTGAGCCTCAAGACACGTTGAGGTATTTTCAATTTCTTTTTCAAAAAAATCAACTCATATTGCGAGAGGTGAGTTGAGCCTCAAGACACGTTGAGGTATTTTCAATTTCTTTTTCAAAAACATCAACTCATATTGCGAGAGGTGAGTTGAGCCTCAAGACACGTTGAGGTATTTTCAATTTCTTTTTCAAAAAAATCAACTCATATTGCGAGAGGTGAGTTGAGCCTCAAGACATGTTGAGGTATTTTCAATTTCTTTTTCAAAAAAAAAAAAAAATCAACTCATATTGCGAGAGGTGAGTTGAGCCTCAAGACACGTTGAGGTATTTTCAATTTCTTTTTCAAAAAAATCAACTCATATTGCGAGAGGTGAGTTGAGCCTCAAGACACGTTGAGGTATTTTCAATTTCTTTTTCAAAAAAATCAACTCATATTGCGAGAGGTGAGTTGAGCCTCAAGACACGTTGAGGTATTTTCAATTTCTTTTTCAAAAAAATCAACTCATATTGCGAGAGGTGAGTTGAGCCTCAAGACACGTTGAGGTATTTTCAATTTCTTTTTCAAAAAAATCAACTCATATTGCGAGAGGTGAGTTGAGCCTCAAGACACATTGAGGTATTTTCAATTTCTTTTTCAAAAATAAACTCATATTGCGAGAGGTGAGTTGAGCCTCAAGACACGTTGAGGTATTTTCAATTTCTTTTTCAAAAGTCAACTCGTATTGCGAGAAACGAGTTGCGCCTCAGATCACACGCTGAGAAATTTTAAATTTATATTTTTAAAATTCATCTCATATTGCGAAAGGTGAGTTGATCTGTTCCAATTCCTGCTTTTCAATTTCTGCTTTCTAATTTCTGTTCATTTAACTCACATTGCGAGAGGTGAGTTGATCTTCTTCAATTTCTGCTTTTCAATTTCTGTTTGTTCAACTCGAATTGCGAGAGATGAGTTGTGCTTCTTCAATTTCTGTTTTTATTTTCTGCTTCTCAAAAGTCAATTCATGTTATAGAGATGAGTTGAGCTTTTCAATTTCTATCTTAATTTCTGTTTCTCAAAGGATAACTCATATCGCGAGGGGTGAGTTAAGCCTCGGACCTCATATCTAGATGTTTTCAAACTTTATTTTTTAAAAAGACAACTCATATCGTGAGAAGTGAGTTAAGCCTCAGTTTGCACACTGAGGTACTTGCAATTCGTGTTTCAAAAATTAACCCATATTACGAGAATGTGCAGGTCGAGCGATTTTTGATGTCGTCTCAATAAAGGATAAAGTTGCAAGAGAGCCAATTGAAGATGCAAAATTTGCCTCTTTGAAATTACAAGGGACCCAATCAAAGATATAGACCTTGCATCCCCAGTGAAGTCGCAGAGGCGCAGATTGAGGTTACAAGACATATCTCTGAAGTTGCGGTGAAGTGAACCAAGGTGACAAGATGCAGTAGACTGGAAAGAGAGCTAAACAAGAAGAGCGCCAAAAGAAGTCAAGACTCAGCGAGATCGGGCCAATTTGGTCTTCTTTGAAAGTCTTTGCTCTATTCCCGTTGCACGAAAACGAGCAAAGAGGGGCAGCTGTAGAAGCCCAAATTCGCCCGGGCCCATGAAATACAAATTAAAATCCAAATGTCCAATTTTTCAAAGTCCAAAATTACAAAAGAAATAAAACCCCATTATCCAAGCCCTAAGGACCCAATTTACAGCAGCCCATTTACATCAAACAGTACCCTTTTACCCAATGGCTCAAATCTGTCAGCCCAGTTAATTGACCCAAAAACATCAATAACCCTAAACCCAAATCAGCTACCCGTTTACCCCTTAACCCAATTAACCACCTCAGCCCAGTGCACAAACCCGAACCCGAGTGGCCCAATATCTGGCCCAAGACCCTTAACCCATCAGACAACCTAGGGTTTCAGAAAGTCTGAAACCCTAGCCACCTAATTCCCCTTGCTGCCGCCGCTTTCACCTAGGTCAAGCTTCCTAGGCCTCCAGCGCCGCATGCCTAACCGGTCAACTCCACGTCCATCACTTCTCACAACACCTACAAACAGAGCCGAAAGCAGCAAGAAAACAGCAACCGCAGCAAAAACAAGAAGCAGAATAGAAAAAACAAATGTAATAGTTTTTCTTTCATATATATTCGGCTGGATAGACCGAAAAATGGGGGGGATTTCGAGATTTCAAGAGGGAAATTCGGATTTTCATCGATCTCATTTGGTTTAAACAGAGACCAAAAACCACTGTAAAAAAGGGGATCCGATTACCATCCTTGATATACAAAGAAATCGAAAGAACAAGAAAAAAGAAGGTCTTTTTATTTTCCTTTCTTCTTTCCTTTTCGTTTTTATTTTTATTTTATTATCTTTGTTGGCAATTTCATTTTAAATAATAAGTAATTAAAGAGAAAAGAAAGGAAGAGGCAAACCTCGTCTGAACCCCTCGGGTTCGTCGTCGGAGAGTCTTCTTCATCGTCGTGGTCGGACTCGAAGAAGGAACCAAGAGTCCTCATTCGGTTCTGTCGGGTCGAAAGCTTGACCATCAAGCTTGGCTTGAAACGGGGCCTAGAGCCCGTCATTGTGCCTTGCCCGACCACTGGTCTTACGGTGGCACGATAGACTGCCGTTGGATCCCACGAACGGCGCTGGAAGGAGGTTAAGCCGAAACCTTAGTAGAGTAAAAGGGAAAGGAGTAAAAAGGGGTGGCTATGGTTCTAAAAAGAAAATAAGAGGGGAACGGGTAAGTGAAGAAAAGAAAAGGGGTATTAGGGTTTTGCCCTAACGCGTGAAACGGCACCGTTTTGGTGCCGACCCGTTTTCGACCCGACCTGCGACCCTTGGAGATCCGCGTGTCCCACCCTTTGGGTCTATTTATGCAGCAGGTCCCTCCGCTTTTGTGAGGTGTTTCAATGAACTCATATGTCTTTTTGTAATTTGGCCCCTAATTCTGCTTGCTTTTCAATTTAGTCCTCTCGTTGGAAAGATTCACACGTGAACGACACCGTTTAAGTAGGTTTGGAAAATTGCTCTTTCGACCCTTGTCTTTCATATGAGCGTTCAAATAGCCCCCATTATCTTGTTTTAAATTTAGCCTGTGAATTTTATTTTATTTATGACTTCGTCCTTTCATTTTATTTATATTTATTTAAATCATATCTATATTATTACATATTATCATTCATTACCAGATTATATTTAGTGTCATGTTTTGAATCATGCTTCCATCATGATATTTATTTTCCATATTATAGCTTATTGTTTCGTTTTATATATTTTGCTATTATAGTACCATTATTATTTCCCGTATATATATTATGTACCTTTTTATATGCTAGTATGCACTTTAAATACTATTATTATTTACTAATATATATTCATATATTTTTACCTTGTTGTTGTATGTATTTTTTTTGTACAAAGGTGTACACATTCATGTAGTTTTATTAATAGTTGGTCTTTCAAAAATTTCATTATCATTTATCATATGAGTAAACCATGCACATCTTTATACATTATATCTTTTCATGTATATACATATTATCAATATTCTTTTTAATATTATGTTTTACTTACATCCTATGTAAATATTTTTATAATTTTCAACACTCACATGTGTATACATATTATTCACATACTTCTAGTATTATTTTCATGTATTTGCTTTTAAAACTCATATATATATTTGTATATACTTATAGTGGTTTTAATATTATTATTCCTAATGTAGGCACATATTTGAATATCATATTATATATATTACCTCTATTTATTATTTTCTCTTTTATTTATTTTAACCTTATTGTCATTATCGATATATTTATTCATTTTAAATGTATGGTTTTCTCATTATATTGCTATGTAAATATTATGTTTTTATATACCATATTTTTAATAAACTTCTCGTCTATATTCTATTTTAATGTATTTACGTATATATACGTATATAAATATATAGCATATTTAATATTTTAATTTTTGGTCACTTTGTTCAATATCGTTATTACTATCATGTGTTTATATTTATTCATTTTCTTTCATGTTTAATACCATTGTCATACTTATTACTCGTTTCAGTATATCTTTATAACTATTTTTTTATTTATTTATTGTCCGTTCTATATCAATTCATTGTTTTAAAAATATATTTTTTCGTGTTTCATTAATTTCAAAATAAGGCAATGTACCAATTTAACATTAAGTCGTTGATTTCATCGCTATGTTGGGTGAAAGTCGACGGCTCATGTTAAAACGAGACATCCTTCTAAAAATAAAAAATTTGAAATTCTCGTATTTTGAACGGATCACGATTGAAGTTCACATTGAACTCGCATTTTCAAAAGTCAAAACAACACGTGTTTATTAAGATACCGATTTTGGGCGTCGCGGGGGTGCTAATACCTTCCCCGCACGTAACCGACTCCCGAACCCTACTATTTTTCTCTGGATTTCAAATGGAGACCTAAGCCTGATTTTCCTTTTTAAAATGAATTTTATAGGTGTCCGATCACACCTAGGAAAAAGGATCGGTGGCGACTCTCTTTTAAAATCAAAATTCGATATTTTTCAAAGTTTTCAATAAATCGCCACAATTAGCGACCTGAAGCAAATTTTACGTCGCTACACCTAGGAGGCAACTCTAAGGAGGTACTCTTTTTCTCCCAATAGGAGCTCTATCTTTCTGCCAACACGAGGAGTGAAAGCAAGGAATTACTCCAAGGGAAGCCGATTGATTCATCCCAGAAGCCAGAATCCTACATCAAGACAGAGGATCTCCCTAAATTCCTTCAAGGGTTTTCGGGTTCTTTATGTTTTGTTATTCTAATTCTTCTGAGATGTTTTCTTTCTTTGTTATGAACTAAACCCCTCAAATACTTGAGGGGGATGAAACCTAAGACGAATCTTGTTATTATTTATTCTTGAGTTATATGATAAATACTTGAGTTGTTCTTAATTATATATGCTTAATTCTTGTGTTAATAAGCCTAGGTATTAATTCAAGAAATGAATGTGCTTAAAGCAGAGGAGCAAAAGTCCCTGTGATAAGAGTAGATCTACCATAATTAAGCGGAGTTGCATGCAACCCTAGATATAGGGCGACATAAATCTGCCGGATTAGGGTCAAACCTAATATAGGGAACCATAGATTGAATTAATGCAACCTAGGGTGTTATTAATAAAGGAAATTTAGTCAACAACCTAGGCCTAGTTGCTATTCGCCTCGACGGAGGGTTTAGCATAAATTAGGGATCTCTACGGATCAAGTCAAGTGAATAAATCGTCTAGCTCAAGAACCAATAACAAGTGAAGTCTAGGTGGATTCTCCTTTGAGTATTGCTCATATCAATCAGTTTTCCCGAAAGATTTTCCTCAATTTACTTTTTGTGCACTTTTAGTTAGTTTTAGAATTAGTTTAAATCAACTCTCTTTATTTTTAGGCTAGATAATAGAAAGGAAGTAAGTAGTAGTACTTTTGGTTCCCTTGGGTATGATAACTCGGTCTTGCCACTAAACTATACTATTGTTCGACAGGTGCGCTTGCCTTTAAGGTCGTGATATTAGTTAGTTTTGGTGTGATCAGTTTTATAAATTTTATTACTTAATATTGCGAGCCGTTATCAAGTTTTTGGCGCCGTTGCCGGGGAACTGAAATATTAAGAAAACTCGATTTCTATTACTTTAGCCATTACTATATTTTCAGTTTTTATTTATTTTTATTTTTATTTTATTTTATTTTTATTTTATTATTTATTTTTATTTTATTCTATTTTTCTTTGTTTTTTTTCTTCTAGGTATTTCTAGTTTATGACTAGAAACAACCCAGCAGGACCATTGCTTTTTGACGAAGATTTAGAAGCGACAGTTCGCAGAACTCGCAGAGATCAGACAAAGCCTACATTATCCAGAACAAGGACAAGAACAAAGGCCAGAACCTACTAAAGAGATGGAAGCAAATCAGGATAATCAGCTACTTCCTGTAGTAGCCGCAAATCCTGTTAAGCAAAATCCTGCTCCGCGTACTATGTATGATTATGCTAGACATAATTTAGCAGGAACTGAATCTAGCATTGTTAGGCCTACTATTGCTGCTAATAATTTTGAATTAAAGCCTAACACTATTCAAATGATACAGCAATTGGTGCAGTTTGATGGTTTACAGGATGAAGATCCAAATTCACACATAGCCAATTTTTTGGAACTTTGCGATACGTTTAAAATAAATGGCGTTTCTGATGATGCCATTCGTCTAAGGCTATTTTCATTCTCTTTGAGAAACAAAGCCAAATAGTGGTTAAACTCTTTACCACGAGGCTCAATCACCACATGGGAACAGATAACCGAAAAATTTTTACTTAAATATTTTCCTCCAGCTAAAACAGCTAAATTGCGAAACGATATCTCTTCTTTTGTGCAGATGGATCTAGAGACACTTTACGATGCCTGGGAGAGATACAAAGATCTTTTGAGAAGGTGCCCTCACCATGGGTTGCCTTTGTGGTTACAAGTTCAAACCTTTTACAACGGTTTGAATCTATCAACAAGGCAGATGATCGATACGGCCGCCGGAGGAACAATTAACAATAAAACACCGAAGCAGCTTATGAGTTTATAGAAGAGATGTCACTGAATAACTATCAGTGGCAAGTCATGAAGACAAAGCTAACAAAAGCTGCAGGAGTTTATAATATTGATGCTGTCACCATGCTTACTAACCAAGTAGAACTTTTAAATAAAAAGTTTGATAATTTTGTTGGTTCTACGCAGGCACATCCAGTAATGCAGTGTGACGCAAACCAGGGAAATATGTTCAATCCAGATTACTCCTCTTATAGACATGGCATGGAAACTGAGCAAGCCAACTATATAGGTAACAATTCTAGACCTCAAAATAACCCTTATAGTAATACTTATAATGTAGGTTGGCGAAGTCACCCCAATTTTTCATGGGAAGGACAAGGAAATCAAAGACAACCTCCTCCTCCGGGATTTCAGCAGCCACCACCACAATAGGAGAAAAAGCCGAACTTGGAAGAGATGTTCACCAAATTTATGGCCATGTCAGAAACTCGTTTCCAAAATATCGAAACTGCACTAAGGAACTAGCAAGCATCTATTCAAGGACTTGAAACTCGAATAGGCCAGCTTGCCAAGCTAATCTCTGAAAGACCGCAAGGTGGGTTATCAAGCAATACTGAGACTAACCCCAAAGAGCAACTTAATACCGCCGATACGATAGATAATGAGGGGTTAACCAAAACCAACCCAGAGCTATGTAAGGAGCCTATGGTAAGTAAAGGAAAGAATGAAGTAAGTTACAAAGATGAAATTACTAAAGAATTTAAACCTCGTATCCCATACCCAAGAGCGATACAGAAAGACCGCACAGATGAACAATTCGGTAGGTTTCTTAAACTCTTAAAAAATTACACATTAACTTACCATTTGTTGAAACAATTTTGCAGATGCCAGACGCGGTTAAATTCTTAAAAGAACTCTTGACAAACAAGCAGAAGCTAGATGAGAAATCTCATGAGGAACTAAATGCAGTCTACTCAGCTATTCTACAAAATAGACTACCGACCAAACTAAAAGATCCAGGGAGTTTTACTATCCTTTGTTTACTTGGTAGCTTAGAGGGAAAAAATGCTTTAGCTGATTTAAGGGCAAGCATAAACGTCATACCTTATAACCTGTTTAAACAACTAGGTCTTGGAACCCCTAAGAAAACCAAGATGAGCATTCAACTAGCTGATAAAACTATTAAGGCACCTAAGGGAATAATTGAAGATGTGCTTGTCAAAATCGATAAATTTATATTCCCAGTTGACTTTGTTGTTTTAGACATTGACGAGGCTAGCAATGTACCCTTAATTTTAAGGCGACCCTTTTTAGCAACTGCTAGAACAAAAATTGATTTAGAAACAGGTGAACTCAAATTACGAGTAGGTGATGCTACAGTCACCATACGAGCTCACAACTCAGTTAAAACTACAGACGAAAATAGAGATTTGAGTTCCTGTAAAAACACTAAAATCACCACACAAATTCCTGTGCAGGACGCACTTCATATAAAGACAACGCAAACACTGGCAAATTTACCTATAGGAGATGAACCAGAAAAGCGAATGCCCCAGATCGAGGAACTAGATGAATGGCTGAACTTTCACAAAAGCCCAAAATATGCCATACCAAAATGGAGCATCACCAAGATGACCCTCAAGGACAACCAGATCAACTCAAAGTGGGAGGTAAGGTAATTTTAGGGGAAGACGATCATCGAATCTTGAATTCAAAAGAGCATACAAGTGATACACCTTACTTCACGGTAATGAAAATATTCTCCTATGGCACAGTAGAGATAAAACATGAGTCACTCAGCACTTTCAAGGTAAACCACACTCGACTCAAATCTTACATTGAAAATAAAGTTTTGAACAGGATAGAGGAGTATCAACTTTTCAAACTGCCGTGACCGACCAAGCTTAAGCATAGTCGAGCTTAGACTCTAAATAAGCGCTTCTCAGGAGGCAACCCGATCATTAACTTAGTAATTTTTCATCTATTTTGTTTTTAGTATTTTTCATGTATCACACTAACCCTTTTTAATGCAGAAATTTAGGACCACACGGCCAGTCCCACGGGCGTGTCCCAGGCTGTGTGAACCCTTTAAACAGAGACACGGTCGTGTACTGAGGCCGTGTATAAACAGAGAAAAAATTTTCCCAAAACACGGGCCACCGATAAAACCCCACGGCCGTGCGACATGGACATGACAATCTTCCGACTTCAACACGGGCTACCTATAATACCCCACGGCCGTGCGATATGGCCGTGGCAACCTTGCAGCATCAACACAGGCTTGCACAAATCCCCACGCCTGTGTCCTTAGCCCGTGGAAGACACTGTCAAATTTCACACATCCGTGGCACATATCACATGACCGTGTGAAACACGAACACGATCTGACCCGGCCGTGGAGACCATCACACGACCGTGTAAGTAACGAAGACCCGATCTTTCACGGCCATGTGAACCAACCACACGGGCGTGCACTTCGAACCAGGCGCGCCAAAACCACTGGATTTCGAAAGACACGGGCCAAACACGACTCACACGGGCGTGTGACATGCACGTGTGACCCAAAAACTATAAATAGGCTGCCACTATTCACTTTCTTTTTCACTTCAAACCCTAGAAAACACCCTCCCCAACCTCCATTAGCGCCGCCACAGTCCTCAAAACACCACCACCTTCAATTTCAGCCTACCCACGCCCGTGCAACTTCAACCCACGACCGTGCAACATCACTTTTGGTTCTATTCTCTCAATTTTTCTCTTTTATTTATTTATATTTCATGTTTATTATCTATATATTTAATGTTGCTTTCTTCTTGATGTTTAATCAAGCATGGAATTAGAAAAATTAGGATGAATACTCTAGAATTAAATAAAACACATCAGGATTGCATGCCACTTATTTTCATTTTTTGCTTACCACTTAGAATTCTTTTTCATTGCCATTTAAACCCATATTTGCATACATTTATTATATATACACACCCGTACTTCTTAGTTTTGTTACAAGTTCTAACATGATTAGATTCTACTATTTAAGTTAATCCCCATTTTTACATTGTCATTTTATTCTTCATTTCTTATTCTCTATCTAGTTTAATTTTTTAGGACTAATGCTTATGTTATTTTATTTTAGATACCATGTTATCTTCACGCACTAGAAAGGCTGCCGTCCTCGCCTCTAAGAAAAGAAAAGGGCCAGAGAGCTTTTCATCGAGGCCGACCTCCGAGGTCTGACACCCATTCATCATATTTTCTCAAGCCTCGCAGGAGGAACACTATCAACTCCTCCAAGCCCGCCCTATATCCACGGGCCGCTGCATAGACTGGGACGCCCTCGCGCAGATACAGTTAGTAGATGACGTCCGGGCCTTACTAATGACAGAGCCATGGGAGCAGTTCTTCCAGATCATAGAGCCGACATATTTAGAACTCACCCTCGAGTTCTGCTCCACATTTCACCTACAAATCGTGATGAATAGATTTGACGATCCAGGGACGGTCCAGTTCCGTTTGGGATGACTGGTGCGACACATCAGCGTGCCAGATTTCGGCATTGCACTCGGGCTCTACACCGAGCAGTTTATGGCGGACGAGGACTTCCCTAACCTTTCTCGCCCCATCCACGTCAGGCCCATCGACTACTGGCACGAGATCTCCCCTGGACAACAAGTTTATAACCTCAGCGTCAGCAAAGCGACCGCCCTCATCCCCTCTCTAAGGTATATCCATGCTTTCCTCGCTTACACTCTTATAGGTCAATGAGAGAGTACAGGCGTCGTCAACACACATGACGTCTACTTCTTCTGGTGCATGGCGAACGGACATGTCATTGACCTCGCATTCTTCATCGCACACGCCATGCAATACTAGACTGAAAGGCACCGCCGAGGCGTTCTATCCATGGGACCATACATCACGCGTCTGGCTCGTCACTTCGGGCTCCTTAACACCGTAGCCCAGACATCCTCCTACACGATGATAGGTCAGATGTCTCCCCAAGGCATCGCGACGATGTTACACATGAGGATGATCGAGCGGAGGCCAGGAGGTACCCCCTTCAGTTCTGACTCGTCCAGGAGGGAGATGACCCAAAGGACATCGCTGATGATGTCCCACCACCACCACAAGCGGAGGACGCACCCACAGAGCCACCACGCCCCAGACGACCCACCCAGGCGGCAGGCACACATGCTGACATATCCGAGCGTCTAGATCGTTTTGAGCAGCAGTGCTTCTAGCGCCTCGATTATATCGACGCCACCTTAGCGCAGATATGCCAGCACCTGAGCATCACACCACCGCCGCGTGATCCATCAGAGGATTAGACTTCTCTAGTCCTCTTAACTTTATTTTTTATTGTTTATCTTATTTTTATTTTACTTTATTCTAACTTTTGAACACTAATCTTTATTTTTCCCTTTTCTTCTAACTTTATTTTCCTTTTAACGTTTTATTTTATTTTCTTTCATTTCCTTTATTTGACTATTAGTATTTTTCATATTTTGTTTTGTTTTAATTATTTTTCCTAACGGCCTCACCCTAACAAGTAATTTCTATTGCCCTAAATTCCCCACGACTAATCAATTCCTTCACAGTTTCAAAGGAGCTTTACAGCTCAAATCTTTACGAAAAGGGGAACATCGTGCCACAACTGGCCGCTCTTCCAAGTCCAATATCTGTCTTTCAAATTCATCCGAATTTCAGGGAGTTTCATACCCTTCCCTACCTTATGATCTAATGCTTATATTGCTACTAATGTTATCTTTGTACATTGAGGGCAATGTACATCTTAAGTGTGGGGGGGAAACTTACTATCAGACATTACATTTTATTTGGAATCCCTGAAATTTTTCTAACTGGTTGCATTGTTCTCAATAGCATCTTCTTCAGTCTCCTATTAGGAATTAATTCTGATTGATTTATGACTTTTATTGATATGTTGAAAACAAAGATATAGGTGCTTGTACTTTGATTATTCAAACTTTAAAACATTAGGGAATCAAGCATGATAAGTTGAAATTTTTGAGAACTACAATTTTTGCATAAGTTCTTTTCCCTAATTCTAAGTGTTATCTTGAGATTTGAAATTCGCAGGATTGACATCAAAAGCCATAATTCTGGTGAGATTTTTGAGCCTTTTGAGCATACATTCTTTCGTGCTCACTTTTATTATTGCTTTGAGTGAGTCAATACTGATTTGTTATTCTAGAACTTGCTTTGATTATACATGCCGAGACCACATCATTGATTTGATATACCGAGATGATAAAGGCACCTAGGAATTAACCTACTTACTCCACAAAAGCCTACCTCCATAAATTAACCCCTAGTGAACCCCATTGAGCCTAACAACCTTTTCTTTAACTTACCCCTAATTATTAACCAATAACCCATTTTTTTGTTAAATCCCATTCAATTATTTTAACCCCTATTTTGTCGAGATTTGAGTTGAAAACTTTACCTAGCTCTTTTTTCTCCTTTCAGATTGTAAAGTTTTGTTCAAAGTATTGTATCATATTTGAATTGTTCTTAAAAAAAAATATGTATTCAGTTGTAATCTATAATAGTTCAAATAGTTTTTGCATATTTCTATTTTAAGGCTACCAAGGCAGAATTGATATTATCTTAAGGATTAGCTTGAGAAATATGTTCCAGTGATAGAGATTTTTCTAGCTAGATAATTTTTCAATTCGATCTCGATTCTAACCCTCTTTTGCAGCCTGTGACAACACCCTAACCAAGCCCCATTACAACCTTTAAAAGACCTTTTGATCGATGTATCATATCAATCTATAGTGGTGGAGACTTGATTTTCGAGCAAGCCTATGGTAATAACTTTTCAGGTTGACTAGAGAGTACTTAATTTTCAAACCCTAAACACTTCGAGTGGATAGAGTGAATCCTTAGTGAGGATGTCAACTTCTGTTAATTAAGATGGAGAGATAACTACTTAGGAGAAAGAAGAAAACTTATGTTTCAATGATAAAATTCTCAACTTAAAGTAATTGAGTCTTTAATGTTCTTTTGATTGAATTTTCATTGTATGCTTACCTGTGGATTAATTTGAAACATTATTGATAAAGACTGTGAGTTAAGAAGAATGATTCTTAATTAGGGATTGAGATTTTGCTTGAGGACAAGCAAAGGCTTAAGTGTGGGGGTATTTGATAAACGCTAATTTATACATATTTTTACCTCATGTTTAGCCTATATTTCGGATGAATTATTATCAATTTAGTGAGAATTGGTGCTCTTAATCTTTCTTTTTCATATCTTATACTCAAGAGAGCATAGGAAAGAGAAAAGAACGGAAAATGGACTAAAAACCGAAGAAAATGGGCCAAAATGTGCAAATGCACGGCCCAAGAAGTTACCACACGGTCGTGGCACACGGCCGTGCCACACAAAGATCACACGGTCCAGCCCCCGACAAGCACAGCCTGGCCACACGGTCGTGCCACCCAAGCATTCTAGAACACGGCCTCTTGTCAAAATCACACGGGCGTGGCACACGGGCATGTTCTAGTCGTGAGGAAGAGGAATTTCACTCGGATTTGGATGCTTAGAGGCTAAGAAAGGCTCCCCAAAGCTCTATATAAAGACCGTAGGAGGCAACTCTAAGGAGGTACTCTTTTTCTCCCAATAGGAGCACCATCTTTCTACCAACACGAGGAGTGAAAACAAGGAATTACTCCAAGGGAAGCCGATTGATTCATCCCAGAAGCCAGAATCCTACATCAAGACAGAGGATCTCCCTAAATTCCTTCAGGGGTTTTCGGGTTCTTTATGTTTTGTTATTTTAATTCTTCTGAGATGTTTTCTTTCTTTATTATGAACTAAACCCCTCAAATACTTGAGGGGGATGAAACCTAAGACGAATCTTGTTATTATTTATTCTTGAGTTATATGATAAATACTTGAGTTGTTTTTAATTATGTGTGCTTAATTCTTGTGTTAATAAGCCTAGGTATTAATTCAAGAAATGGATGTGCTTAAAGCAGAGGAGCAAAAGTCCCTATGATAAGAGTAGATCTATCATAATTAAGCGGAGTTGCATGCAACCCTAGACATAGGGTGACATAAATCTACCGGATTAGGGTCAAACCTAATATGGGAACCATAGATCGAATTAATGCAACCTAGGGTGTTAATTAATAAAGGAACTTTAGTCAACAATCTAGGCCTAGTTGCTCTTCGCCTCGACGGAGGGTTTAGCATAAATTAGGGATCTCTACGGATCAACTCAAGTGAATAAATTGTCTAGCTCAAGAACCAATAACAAGTGAAGTCTAGGTGGATTCTCCCTTGAGTATTGCTCATATCAATCAGTTTTCCCGAAAGATTTTCCTCAATTTACTTTTTGTGCACTTTTAGTTAGTTTTAGAATTAGTTTAAATCAACTCTCTTTATTTTTAGGCTAGATAATAGAAAGGAAGTAAGTAGTAGTACTTTTGGTTCCCTTGGGTACGATAACTCGGTCTTGCCACTAAACTATACTATTGTTCGACAGGTGCGCTTGCTTTTAAGGTCGTGATATTAGTTAGTTTTGGTGTGATCAGTTTTATAAATTTTATTACTTAATATCGCGAGCCGTTATCACATACCTATATTTCATAACTCATTCAATACTCATTTCAATTCATATCCAAAACTTACCAAAATCACTACTTGATTCATATCAAAATGACCCTTTCCAAATAGGCCATATATGCACAATATAACATATCATAAATGCATCATAAACCACATACCAAATCCAAGCATAATCACAAACTATTAGTTAGCCAAATCACTTGGCTTAACATATAGACAACTCAATATATTTATATTCAAAATACCCCTAGCCTAAACATGCCATACTTAACTATTTACAACCACAAAAGGTACCAAATTTAGTTCAGATAGTGCGATGAGGATCCTTGACGATTCCCTAGCCTTCAGTAGCTTCGATAATCTATAAAATAGGAATGAACACACCAAGTAAGCATTAAAGCTTAGTAAGTCATAAACAAGTAATTCAATATGCAAACTCAATCATAAATCAACCATTTGCTCAATTCCAACAGAAGCAAAATATCACAAACATTTATCCATGCCTTACAACATGGTTTATTCAATTACATAGACCTTTCTACCTTGATTCACATGAGTTCATCACATAGTTCCTCAAGTATAAATATAAACATCATACATACCTGCTCAATCCGTACAACCGTTTCTTATTTCACAATAATAGCTCATTCGTTGAACCATTCGAATTACGAGTCGAATATATGAACATTACATCTGATAAGTACCTATACCATGGCCCATAGCCAACTCAAGGTCGTTCCTTTACCATACCTATACCATGGTCTGTATCCAAATCAAGGTATTTCTCGTACCCGTAGTGTCGATATCATGGCTTGAAGCCAATTCACTACTTAATGACATGCCATTAACATTCCAAATATAATCCTACGATTTAATCGAGCTTTACCACAATTCATTTCCATATTAGCCCCTTTCATCATAGCACATTTACTAATCCCATCTCATTCGAGATTTCATTCATCACATTCCATTTGATATCAATGCATTTAATAGCATTTAAAATGAAATTACTACTTATGAATTTACCTAAGTGTGATTTGTCGAAAAGAGTCGATTACTCGTCGACTTTCGATTTCTCGCGATCCAAGTCCAGATTTCACTTTTCTTGATCTATACATATTAAAATTAACTCATTCAATCACACACTCAATCAATTCAATCCAATGACACACAATTAGGGTATTTTACAAAATAGCCCTCACATTTTCACATTTTTACACTTCAGTCCCTATTTCATAAAATCATCAAATACACATAATTTCTTTTTAATTTAGCATAGCTGAATTTCTCTCTAGTCTATTCAAGCCCACATATTTCACAAATTTCTCATTTTAGTTTTTCAAAATACCCTTTTTCTCAATTTAGCCCAAATTAGCTAATTTCATAAAAAAATCCAAGAACAAAACTTATTAATCTAACACATATCTTTCATTTAACACCAACTATTATCACAAAGCTCACCATTTCATCAATGGCACACCTCAAAAACATCATCAATTTTTTAAATTACAACATGGGCTTGCTAGTAGACTAAGCAACAATCTCAAAAACATAAAAATCATCAAAAATCGAAACCAAAACATACCTTACTTCTTGATTCCAAGTGCCGAATGAACAAAACACAAAAGCCTTTTTTCTTTTCTTTGATTTTCGGCTATTAGAACACATAATGGTTTTATTTTTTTAAGCTTTTGTTTTATTTAATCCACGATACAAACATGAATTACCAAAATGTCCATGATTTATAAACATATAAAACATTAATAACAAAGCCATTAATGTCCACCATCAAATAGAATGGTTTAATTACCCATTAAGGCCTTCCTATTTAAAAGCCAAATTCAATTCAGCATTAAAACACATAATTAGTCACTATTACTTTTTATGCAATTTAGCCCTTTTTACGAATTAAGCACACAAACAATCAAATTTTTATACGAAACTTTCACACATGCTAATTCACATATTTTAGGCATGAAAAATAATATTAAAATATTTTTTTGGCTAGGATATATGGTCCTGAAACCACTATTCCGACTAGGGTCTAAATCGGGCTGTTACATTCAAGTTTATTTTCTTATCCTTTATAAACATACTTGCTTAACCTAACTTAATTAATCCATACTAAACACATATATGTATTTATCATAATTTAACATAATAATTATATACCATGACAATATTAGCCATACCATTACGAGTCATTCCGTTGGCTAGATTACAACCAAAACATTTAAATTTTCCTACTTGTTATCATTAGCTTATATACGCCATTGTTCCAAAACAAGTTTGATATTATACCCAAAATGAGCTGAATGATAGTGTGATTTTGCTCCGACCCACGACCAAGCTTTACGAGCTTCTGAGCACTATAAAATAGAGAAAAGAAAACCGAGTAGGCACTTAGTGCTTAGTAAGTTCGTGTAACAGAAAATAAACTTACGATGCATTTAGTCATTAAGCAAACATACACATGCAATCTAAACAAATTTGGCCATAACATAAACCCACAATCTCATCTAACATGTTAGCTATTCATTTCATATAAATATCAATAACATAGATGAGCTCATCAAATTTCAAGTTCCATACATCTCATACATTTTTTAGACATTGATTTCATTTGATTTTCACTTATCTTCATGTCAGAATCACTCTCGTTGATTCATTTGAAATCTTGATGGATACAAGGATAATACACATAAAGTATACAAATTAGAAATCCATCAATACATGTCTAGGAGTACTCATTTGAGCACTTAAACAGAAAGCACACTCTTAGCCATATAACAGAATGCTCATGTGAGCATATAACGGGAAGCTTATCCAGGCTTGGCAACAGAAAGCTCATAAGAGCCATAATAAAAAAGCTTGTGTAACGAACAGCTCCGAAGAGCACTTTAATAGAAAGCACCAGATAGCCTTATATTATATTGTTCAAGCGAGAACTAACAGGAAGCTCCGGAGAGCCTTTAACAGAGAATTCACAAAGAACAATAGAACGCTCGTAAAACGTGGGTGTTTCTACAACAAATGCAGATCATGACCGATCAGAATATTCTAAAGAGTATAAACGGGAAGCTCACAGAAACATCATAACAGAAAGCTTGAGAGGGCTTGTAACGGAAAGCTCTTTTAAGCTGTGGTGTGTTCGCAACATATGCAGGAACACTTCCATTTTAGGAAACAGAATCCTGTATCCAATCGAGTTTCATTCATTTGGATGGGAATAAACATTTATAGGGCATTTTTCAGTTATGTGATCAGATTTTATATACATGGCCAATATATATAATTCACATACAATTCATTCCAATCAATTCAATCAAATAATTATATAGTTAGGTTACAAGAACTTACTTTGATGCTTGTTCGTGAATGAAATCTACTAATCCGAAACTTTTCCTTTCCTCAATCTAACTTTGAATTTGAGTTGTCCAGATCTATATAAATGAATTTAATCACCAATTTATTACATTTCATATCCATTCGGATTCAATTTACACTCTAGGTAAAATTACTATTTTGCCTCTAAATTTTTCATAAATTCTAATTTCGTCCCTAGGCTCGGAAAATGAAATTCATACAATTTATCCCTTATTCCAAGTCTAGCCGATTTTCATATATAACAATAACAGCCCATAAATTTCACAAAAATTAGAATTTTTCCTTAGATTTTACAACTTTACAATTTAGTCCATAAGTCACAATTTCATAAAAATTCTCTTTGCAAAAATTGTTTATCTAACAACAACCTTTCATTTTCTACCATAAACTTTAAATTTTCAGCATAATCATCCGTGACAACATTTCTATACTTTGATAACTTTTCAAATTAATCCCCAAAGTAGAAAGAATAAACTATCCCGATATCAAAAATATAAAAATTACTAAAAACGAGACTTAAATACTTACCCAATTAAGCTTGATTAGTTTCTTCTCTCTCTCCTAGGGTTTCCATAGAATTTGGGGATGAAGATGATAATAATATCATGATATTTCTCTTTAATTTCTTTATCATCCTTTAATTATTTTAGTTTCCAATTTAGTACTTGCCCTTTTCTAATTTTCCATGGATGAATCATCCATAAATATCTATTATCTTTCTCTTAATGGTCTAATTACTATATAAGGACCTTCAGTTTTAATTCCATAACTATTTGATACATATAGCTTCTAGAATTCAACTTTTGTATTCTATGCAATTTAATTCTTTCCACATTTAAATACATAATCGGTAAAATTTTCTTATCAATATTTTCATATAACATTTCTATCTAAATACAGACCATGCAATAATTTTAGAATAAATTTTATTTTCAACTCGGATTTGTGGTCTCGAAACCAATGTTCCAATTTCACTGAAAATGGGTTGTTACAACTCTCCCCCACTTAAGAATTTTTGTCCCCGAAAATCTTACCAGTAAAAAGGTTTGGATATTGCTTTCTCATTGTTTCCTCCGGTTCCCAAGTAGCTTCCTCTATTTCGTGTCGTTGCCAAAGAGTTTTTACTAGAGCTACCTTCTTATTTCTTAACTCTTTCGTCTCCCGTGCTAGAATTTTGATCGATTCCTCACTATAAGTCAAGTCAGGCTGAATCTCAACCTTTGTTGGAGATATAACATGTGAAGGATTTGACCAATATCACTATAGCATAGACACGTGAAAAACATTATGAAATCTCTCGAGTTTTGGTGGTAGTGCCAATCGGCATGTAGCAGGTCCAATTCTTTCTGTGATTTCATAAGGCTCGATAAACCGTGGACTCAGTTTTACTTTACGGCCAAACCGAAGAACTTTCTTCCAGGGTGATACTTTCAAGAATACCTTGTCGCTGACCTAAAATTTTATCTTTTTTCGTTTAAGATCAGCATAAGACTTTTGATGATCAGAGGCTGCTTTAAAACTATCTTGAATCACATTTACCTTTTTTTTGGTTTCTCGGATTAGGTTAACTCTATGTATCTTTTTCTCTTTAAGCTCTGTCCAATACAACGGAATTCTACATTTACAACCATACAGGGCTTCATACGGTGCCATCTTAATACTAGACTGGTAAATTATTATAAGCAAATTCAACTAAAGGTAGATACTTTTCCCAGTTACCTTCAAATTCCAGCACACAACACTGAAACATATATTTGAAAATCTATATAACACGTTAAGACTGGCTATCAATCTGAGGATGAAATACAACTATGTACCTAGAGTTTCTTACAGCTTGCTCCAGAATCAAGATATAAACCGGGGATCTCCATCAGAAATAATAGAAATTGGTACACCATGCAATTTGACAATCTTGGACATATACAATTCAGCCAACTTATCCAAAGAGAAATCCATACTTACCGAAATAAAGTGTGTAGACTTTGTTAACCAGTTGACAATTACCCAAATAACATCTTTTTTCTTTGGAGATAGGGTTAAACTTGATACAAAATCCACAGTAATTCTTTCCCACTTCTATTCCGGTATTGTGACTGGTTGTAACAAACCTGAAAGTACTTGATGTTCAGCTTGAACTTGCTGACATGTTAGACATTTAGATACAAATTTAGAAATGTCACGTTTCATTCTCGGCCACCAATACATCTTTTCAAGTCATTGTACATTTTGTTATTCCCCGGATGAATAGATATAATACTATTATGGGCTTCGTTTAAAATCTTCTGTACTTGCTTTGAATTCTTCGGTATGCATATTCTGTCTTTGAATAACAAACAACCATCTGACCTGATATGAAAATTTGAATCAGAAGTTGATTCACTCTGGATCCGTTTTGCTTGTAACTTACTATCATTTTTCTGAGCTTTGCAGATCTGCTATATAAACACTGGTTTAGCTTTTAATTCAACTATGATTGAACCATCATCAGACAATGAAAACTGGTTATTCATTGCTTGTAAAGCAAACAGTGACTTTCTGCTTAAAGCATCTACAACAACATTTGCTTTTCCCGGATGATAGTTGATAACCAGATCATAATCTTTTAGTAATTCAAGCCACCTGCGTTGTCTCAAGTTCAAGTCTTACCATGACATCAAATACTTCAAGCTCTTGTGATCAGTAAAGATGTGACATTTTTCACCAAACAGATAATGTCGCCATATTTTTAATGCAAAAACAATGGCTGTCAATTCAAGATCATGTATCGGGTAATTTCTTTCATGTGGCTTTAGCTGTCTTGAAGTATAGGCTACTACTTTACCTTTTTGCATCAAACACAACCTAAACCATTCTACGATACATCACTATATATTACAAATTCTTTACTCGATTCAGGCTGAACCAGCACTGGTGCTTGAGTCAACAGGGCTTTCAATCTGTTGAAGCTTTGTTGGCATTTTTTAAACCATTCAAACTTTACATCTTTTTGTAATAGACGAGTCATCGGATAAGCTATCATCGAAAACCCTTGTACAAATCTCTTATAGTAATTGACTAATCCAAGAAAACTTCTGACTTCTGATACATTCTTTGGTGGTTTCCAGTTAACAATTACTGAAATTTTACTTGAATCTACTCTAATACCTTCAGTAGAAACTATATGCCTGAGAAAACCAACTTCCCGTAGCTAAAATTCACATTTACTAAATTTGGCATATAGTTGCTTCTTACGCAAAGTTTGCAACACAGTTTTCGAATGATCAGCATGTTCATTTTCATCTCAGGAATAAACCAAAATATCATAAATAAAAACCACCACAAACCTATCTAAATACGGTCTGAAAATTCTATTCATCAAGTCCATAAATATTACAGGTGCATTAGCCAATTCGAATGACATCACAAGAAACTCATAGTGTCCATACCTGATCCTGAAAGCTATTTTTGGCACATCAGACTCTTTTACCCCGTAGCTGATAATAACTCGAATAGAGATCAATATTTGAGAACATTGTAACACCTTTTAATTGGTCAAATAAATCATCAATGAGAGGCAATGTATACTTTTTCTTTATTGTAACTTTGTTGAGCTACTGGTAGTCAATACACAATATTAAAGATCCGTCTTTCTTCTTTACAAACAAAATCGATGCACCTCAAGGTGAATGACTAAGTCGAGCAAAGCCCATATCTGTCAATTCTTGCAACTGTGCTTTCAACTCTTTCAACTCTGTTGGGGCCATTCTGTAGGGTGCTATAGATATTGGTGTTGTTCTTGAAACAAGATCTATAGAAAATTCAACTTCTCTATTTGGGGGTAAACCAAGTAATTCTTCCTGAAATACATCTGGAAACTCACAAACAACCGGTACTGACTGAATCTTCAACTTAGATACTTTAGCATCTAATACATATGCAAGATAAGCATCGTATCCTTTTTTGATATATTTCTGGGCTGATATTACTGAGATTATATTAATTAACACATCCAGTTTATCATATTCAAAATGAAATAAATCACTATTCTGGCACTTTAACACAATATATTTATGTTTACAATTTACCACTGCATCATGCTGATCAACAAATCCATACCCAGTATCACATCAAATTCATCAAATGGTAATAATATCAAATCAGCCAGGAAGCTATAACCTTTTACCATCAACAAACAATTTTTACAAATTTTATTCACCATAACATACTAACCCAGAGGGTTTGAAACTTTAATCACAAATTCAGTGAATTCAACAGGTAAATTTTTAACAGATACTAATTTTGTGTATATATATGACTATGTGGAATTAGGATCAATCAAAGCAGTTATATCAGTTTCAAGAAGAGAAAATGTACCAGTAATAACATCTAGTGCATAAGCATCCTCTATTGCACAAATGACATATGTCCTTGCTGGTGCTCTAATTTCAAATTTAACTGTTAAATCTTTTGTAACTCTTCGGCTACTACTAACATTACCGGAGTGTTGGGTGTCTGCCTCTTGAAGCTGGATTACTAGGCCTAGAGATCTGAACAGTATCTTTTACAGATCTTTCAGGCCAGTCTCTAAGATAGTGATCAAGAGAACTACATCTAAAACAGGCTCCACTTATCATACGACACTCACCAGGGTGAAACTTATTATAGCGTTTGCACCAAGATTTAAAGTTTCCAACACTGCTTTTACTCGCTACAAATGTGGCTCAAAATCTCGTATTAGAATGTTGAATACTTAGTCCCTCTCCGTATATCCCGCAGAAGTAATAGATCGGTCATAATTTCTCTTTAACTTCTTTGAAGTAGATGATCGTGACTTACTTATAAATCTTTTACCAGAATCCCGAGCTTCTCTTTTATCTTGTTTCTTTTCTTTACTCAATTCTTCGGCTTTGTGCACCTGATCAGCCAATACCATAAATTCCCTTAATTCAAGAATTCCAATCAACAGTTTGATGTCTTCATTTAATCCTTCCTTAAAACGTTTACACATATCGACTTCAGTCGGGACTCATTCTCTAGCATACTTACCCAGTCGAACAAATTCTCTTTCGTACTCAAACACAGTCATATGGCCCTGTTTAAGTTCTAGAATTCTTTTCTTTCCTGATCAAGTGATCTCTGACTAATATATTTCTTTTGAAACTCAGTTTGGAAGAATTCCCATCTAACTTGTTCTTTTGGCACAACAAAAATTAAGGTGTTCCACTACTAGTAAGCTGAATCCTTTAACAAAGATACATCATATTTCAGACATTCAGCCGGCGTGCAAGATAATTCATCTAAAACTCGGATAGTATTTTTTAACCAAAATTCACCCCTTTTCGGGTCATCATCAATGGTAGCTCGGAATTCTTCTGCCCCATATTTACAGATTTTATCTACCAGAGGCTTACCAGTTATAACAGATTCAGTACTTTGTGGTATTTCATGAATTAATTGAAGAGCAAGAGGGGGAGGTTGTTGTTGTACAGTTGGATTTATTCTTATAAATTCAATACCCATTCAGTTATCATTTAGAAGAAGGCTTCTTTTGCCTCTCTTCCACGAGGCTTCTTTTGCCTCTTTTCCACAACCCTCAGATACAAGCCTTTTACTACTAGATGTTTCTATTTGAATTGAAGTCGAAGCATGGCTCTCAGTTTCTTCATATTCAACTCAGTTGGACGACATTACTATATGAAAAACACATTTAAAATGGTCAAGAGATATCAAACTATCATTATTTATATAATGGCATGTATAGCTAATTTCGCACATACTACGTTGTCTGAGAATCGACAAAACTGTAGCTCTGATACCAATAAATGTAACACCCCTAACCCGTATTTGTCTTTGGAATAGGGTTTAAGAGTATTATCGGAGTTTACAAAATGAATACAATTAACTCATGTCATTTACTGTTCATATCCTAAACTAATCATATTGTTCCTTGATTGGACCCTCGATGCCCAATTTAAGCACTAGAAATAAGTCGGGACTAAGACGGGAACTCAGGAAATTTTTCATGAAATTTCAAATTTTTCCTAGGTTAAGAGGTCAGACGCCCGTGTGGTCAAGTCGTGTTGTCTCAAGCCATATGGCATACAAGGTAGGGCATACGTCCATGTCCCTAACCCATGTAACTCTCCGACTTGCAATTTAATTAATTGTATGAGTCACACGGCCAAGTCACACGCCCGTATGCTAGGCCGTGTAGGCAATTTAATTTTTGGAAATTAGATGCACGTTTCACACGACCAAGATACACACTCGTGTTCTAGGCCATGTGTTTCACACGACTGAGACACACGACTGAGACACACGCCCGTGTCTCTGCCCGTGTGCTTAATTCTGAGCATTCTGTTTCTCAACTTTTAAGATGTAGGGGACACACGGCCAAATCACACGCCCATGCGCATGGCCGTGTGTCACACACGGTTGAGATACACGCCTGTGTGTCTGCCTGTGTGGACAAAATAATACAATTTTCCAAGCCTTATTTCTCAACCTTTTCACCTTGTACTTGCACTAACACTTATACACATATACCAACCAATTCAAATCATCTTAACCAAGCCAATATTATCATCCATCATGATGTTTCATCTCATGCATTCAAGTTTATAATCTTATCCTTTATAAACATACATGTTTAACCTAACTTAATTAATCCATACTGAACACATATAAGTATTTATCATAATTTAACCTTATAATTACATACCATGACAATATTAGCCATACCATTACTAGCCATTCCATTGGCTAGATTACAACCAAAACATTTAAATTCTCCTACTTGTTATCATTAGCTTATACATGTCATTGTTCCAAAACAAGTTTGCTATTATACCCAAAATGAGCTGAATGATAGTGTGATGTTGTTCTGACCCACGACCAAACTTTACGAGCTTCCGAGCATAATAAAATAGAGAAAAAAAAACTGAGTAAGCACTTAGTGCTTAGTAACTTCGTATAACGGAAAATAAACTTACCATGCATTTAATCATTAAGCAAACATACACATGCAATCCAAGCAAATTTGGCCATAACTTAAGCACACAATCTCATCCAACATGTTAGCTATTCATGTAACACCTCTTACCTGTATCCGATATCGGGACAGGGTTAGTGTAACACCCTTAACCTGTATCCATCACCGAAATAGGGTTAAAGGCATTACCAAACAAATCAGAACTTTTGCAGACAATTTTTTTTCATCAAAATCAGATCATTATCAAACATACCCATTAAGTCCTTTATGAAGGTCTTCGAAACCTTAATCATATATTAGAAGAAGGTCGGGATTAAACCGAACACTTAGAAAATTTTTTGAAACTTAAACATTTTTCAAGGCTTTAGAGGTCACACGCCCGTGTGGTTAGGCCATGTGCCTCGCATGGGCATCAGATGCACCAATGTGTCCAAGCCGTGGCAAAACAGGGTATACATACTGACTTGTTCACATGACCACAAGACACGCCCGTGTGCTTGGCCGTGTAAAAATTAAGAAAGCTATTGACTTGTGCACATGATCAGTCACACGGCCATGTGACTAGCCCGTGTGTCACCCACAGCCACTAGACGGGCCTGTGTGTCTAGGCTATGTCAATCCTGTAGGGTATACTGACTTAATTCAATAGGGTACCCCAGGGGACACACGACTGTGTACTATGACCGTGTGTCACACACGGTTGAGACACACATACGTGTCTCTGGCCGTGTGGACAAAAATAGGCCATTCGAAAAGCCAAATTTTTTGCCACCCATTTTGGGTCAACCCTATAAACCAAAACTAAAACATATATACCAATATTTCTCAGCCAAAACACAACCAAAATACCCACATTTCATGCCATAAAAACTTCATTCTAAATCACGCTTAATGACTATACTAATTCAAACCAAATCACAAGCCAAATCTTATACATACCATATGTTCCATAACACAATCATACAACATTCCATTTCATAACAAAACTTACGATATTCACACCTCAAGCATATACCAAAATGACCATATTTCTATTGGCTTTATAAGCACCATAAAAACATACCAAAATCAAACATGAACAATTCTTAGTTAGCCATATCATATGGCATAACTTATATACATCATAAAACATATTCAAACTCATTTAGCTTATACATGCCATAATTCAACATTTATACTTTCAAAATGTACCAAAACAAGTTTAGATAGTGTGGTGATAATTCTCGATGATCCCCAAACTTTTAGTAGCTTCGATATCTATAAAACAAAGCAAACATACACAAAGTAAGCTACTAAGAGCTTAGTAAGCCATATACAAATACATTAATCAAATAACACATTCATATATCAATTTATTCAATTAGCTCATGGAAAAATACCATTATAGTCTACATTTCTCATATAGCTCATATGAATCACATATCTCAATTGCATTTAACACAATTATACTCATGTCACATATAAACATATCATAGGTTTAAAATTTAACATATACTACCTTTCAATCTCAAATATAGCACATCTTACATACGTACCGTAATTGGAAGCTTATTCATACTTTCATTCATTTCATCGGAATGCCCGTTGAACCATTCAGAATCAATAAAGATATATGGAATACTCAGAAAGATCGTACAATGCCAGACCCAGACGTGGTCTTACATGTAATCAGATATCGATGCCACTGTTTCAGACAGGGTCTTACACGAAGATAAATACGATGCCGATGTCCCAGACATGTCTTACACGTAAATCTCAGATCAATGCCAACGTCCCAGACGTGGTCTTACCCGTAAACAGATATCAGATCCTATGTCATGACATATGTATCCTAACTATTCCTAAGATTCAGATGGGACTTTTCGGACGTCATTACATACTCAAAACATTCTCGGATTTCACATATGCATCTCCCATAATCATTTATCACAATTCAATTATATATATATAATCATAAATAAATCAATTAATCACATTTATTTGTATATAGACTTACCTCGTATGGATTCAGACGGTAACGATCAACTATTCAACGACTTTTGACTTTCCCCGATCCAATTCTGTTTTCTTTGTTTCTTGATCTTAATTAGCCAAGATTAATGCCAAACCCTAAAGACTCATTTTTCTTTCTTTTTCCTTTGTATTTTCAGCAAAGATGAACATGAATGACAACTATTTCATGTTTTATGTTATTAATTCATCATTTAATTTACATTTTACCAAAATAGCCTTATTATTCATATTTAAAATCCACTAACCCTTAACATATATGTCCATTGATAAATTCAATGGTCCATTTACAACATAAGGAACTCACATTTAAAGAGACATATCAAATCGGCACTTTAATAAATAGAATGACACTTTTGCAATTTCTACGATTTAGTCATTTTTCATAATTAAGCACTCAAACAGACAAATTAATTCACAGAAATTTCACAGATGTCAATTCACATATCACAGACACAGAAAATAATATTAAAATATTTTTTGGACTCAGATATATGGTCCCGAAACTGCTATTCTGACTAGGGTCTAAATCAGATTGTTACAGTTCGAGGCATTACTGGACTTAGACACACTTAAACATATAAAACTGAGTCATAAAATTTGCGTCCAATTTATAACTTTTCAAACATATTCATAACGTCCCTATTACTGGCCTACAAGGCCCTAAACATACATTGGAGGTAGTTAGGGACTAAACTGAGAACTTTCAAAACTTTTACAACACTTAGAAAAAATTCATGTTTTGGAGAGTCACACGCCCGTATGGGCAGGCTGTGTGATCACACACGCTCGTATGGTACGAGACAGGCTCGTATCCTCAACCTATGTAACTCTTTGTTTATGATGTCATCAACAATTTAGGGGCACATGGCCAAGTCACATGCCTGTGTGCTAGGCCATGTGGCGAATTTCATTTTGGCATTTAAGGTGCAGACTTCACACGGCCTGGGCACACGCCCATGTCTTAAGGTCGTGTCCTTCACACGGCTAAGACACACGGCCATGTCTCTACTTGTGTGTTTACTACTTGACATTCTGTTTCTCAAAACTAAGGTGCAGGGGACACACGGCCTATCAACACGCCCATGAGGCTGACCGTGTGTCACACACGGCCTAGACACATGCCCGTGTGTCTACCCATGTAGACAATATATAGGTTATTTACCAAGCCAATTGCCACCCTAAAACACAAAAACACATATGTCCATCCAACAACACTTATCATGATATAAATTAAGCACTTAAACCTCTAGAATCGAGGCATCCACATACCTCAATCACCATGCATGACCGTTACACGATTATCAACTCAATCATGCATACAACCACATTCATGATAGGCATCATTACATGGTCATACCCAAAAATCAATATCTGCCACATGATTATTGCACCAATATAAGCCCACACATTAGGCCAAAATAACTATGACACATATACAAAATAATCAAGTCCCTATACATGCCCTATTTTCAAGATGCTAAAATTATCAATACTCAAAATAAAGCCTTGATAGTGTGATGTAATACTCTGATGATTCCCAATCCCCGAGCTAGCTTGGTAACACTATAAAATAAGAGAAAAAAGAGGGGTAAGCTATATTACTTAGTAAGTTTATATGCAAATAAGTAGCATCTTAACCATGCAAATTTATATAATGAGAGTTAACACATTTACCATTTAGCTCTCACATGCTAAACTTACTTAAACACAACTTACCACGGTATCCTCACTTATAATGTTCATACTACGAATTGCTCGTACAGATCTGTACCACATCATCATACAAACACACATATTTTCACATCTTTTGTTATTTTTCCCGTTGAACACTTAGAATACTAACGGATACATGGATAGTTTGCACATAAGTTCCACATATATGTAGCCAAAGCTACCACTTATTACATTTCACATATATGCTCATTCTCAAGCTAGTCACGGGTCTGCTCACACAAGCTGACGGTCGGGACGTAACTACTTAGTGCTACTCACACAAGCTGACAGGTATCTACAACATATGCAAGACTACCTAGCCACTGGTAGACGTACAAGACCAGCACCCGGAAATCACATAATTACATAATCACACACTTGAGTTCCTAGTGACATGTCACTCGTATCCTATTCTATTCGTAGAGTTCAACCGGGATTTTCCGTTCACATTTATCACTTATTGAAACTTCGTCAATTATATCACATAATGTCATTCACACATTTTATACAACATTAAAACATCAAAACGTAATAGGATGATGCCTTATTTACATACAAACTTACCTCGGTACAAAAATAGCAAATTTTGCTACTTAGTCCACAACTTTGCCCTTTCCTCGATCTACGTTAATTCCTCATCTTTCTTGATCTATAATGAAACATTTAGCTTGTTTATTACTCACATTATTCAATTAGGCCCTAAAATCATATTAAGGTAAAATTATATTTTTGCCTCTAACTTTTCATTTATTTACACTTTAGTCCCTAGGCTTGTAAAATGAAAAGTATTCATTTTTTTTCTCAAAACCCAAGCCTAGCTGAATTTTATTCATGCTTATAGCAGCCCCCAATTTTCATTTATTCACATATTCATACACACATTTTACAACTTTTGCAAATAGATCATTTTTGACCTTTTTACCGAAAATCACTTATTAAAAGTTATTTGTCTATCACTAAACTTTCATTTTCTACCATTAGAAATCAAAATACATGCATGTCACACATGGGTAAATTTTTAAACATAAACCCTACTTCAAAATAATGGTACAAATAGGTAAATCGGGTGATAACAACTTCAAAAACTTAAAGAGTATTAAAAACGGGGCTAGGATGCACTTACTATTAGGCTTGGAAAGTGAAGAAACCCTAGCTATGGCTCCCTTGTGAATTTCAGCTATAGTGGAGAAGATGGACAAAATTTTTGACTTTATTTTCCCTTTTTATTTTTTTATTAACCAAATAACCAAAATGGCCTTTCTTTGAAATTTTACCCTTCCATATCCATTTTTGTCCATCATGGTATATAATGGTCTAATTACTAAATAAGGATCTCTAATATACAAATTCATTTCAATTAAACCCCCAATGCTTCTAGAACACATATTTTTCACTTTTTGCAATTTAGTCCTACTAGTCAAATTGGACCCTTTATCGATAAAATTTCTTAATGATATTTTGACACGTGCATTCAATCAGACTATAAGCCTTAAAACTTTATTGCAATAAATTTTTCTATTTTGAATTTGTGGTCCCGAAACCACTATTCTGACTTGACCCTAAATCGGGCTGTTACAATTCATTTCATATAAATATCAATAACATAGATGAGCTCATCAAATTTCAAGTTCCATACATCTCATACATTTTTTAGATATTGATTTCATTTGATTTTCACTTATCTTCATGTCAGAATCACTCTCGTTAATTCATTTGAAATCTCGATGGATATAAGGATAGTACACATAAAGTATATAAATTAGAAATCCATCAATACATGTCCAGGAGTACTCATTTGAGCACTTAAACGGAGAGCACACTCTCAGCCATATAATAGAATGCTCATGTGAGCATATAACGGGAAGCTTATCCAGGCTTGGCAACAGAAAGCTTATAAGAGCCATAATCAGAAAACTTATGTAAGCTTGTAACGAGCATTAATGGGAAGCTCCGGAGAGCCTTTAACAGAAACTTCACAAAGAACTTATAAACAGAACACTCGTAGAGCGTGAGTGTGTCTACAACAAATGCAGATCACTTGAATATTCTGAAGAGTATAAAGGGGAAGCTCACAAAAAATCATAACAAAAAGCTTGAGAGGGATCCTAACGAAAAGCTCTTTTGAGTCATGGTGTGTCCACAACATATGCAGGAACACTTCCATTTCAGGAAACAGAATCTTGCATCCAATCGAGTTTCATTCCTTTGGATGGGATTAAACATTTATCGGGCATTTTTTAGTTACGTAATCAGATTTTAAGTACATGGCCAATATACATAATTCACATACAATTCATTCCAATCAATTCAATAAAATGATTATACAGTTAGGTTACACGAATTTACCTTGATGTTTGTTCGTGAACGAAATTTACTAATCCAAAACTTTTTCCTTTCCTCAAACTAACTTCGAATTTGAGTTGTCCGGATCTATATAAATGAATTTAATCATAAATTTACTACATTTCATATCCAATCGGATTCAATTTACACTCTAGGTAAAATTACCATTTTTCCCCTAAATTTTTCATAAATTCTAATATCGTCTTTAGGCCCAAAAATAAAATTCATACAATTTATCCCTTGTTCCAAGCCTATCCGATTTTCATATATAACAATAAAAGTCCATAAATTTCACAAAAATAAAATTTTTCATAGATTTTACAACTTTACAATTTAGTCCCTAAGTCACAATTTCATGAAAATTCTCTTTGTAAAAATTGTTTATCTAACAACAACCTTTCATTTTCTACCACAAACTTCAAATTTTCAGCATAATAATCCATGACAACATTTCTATACTTTGATATCTTTTCAAATTAATCTCCAAAGTAGAAAAAATAAAATATCCTGATCTCAAAAATATAAAAATTACTAAAAACGAGACTTGAATACTTACACAATTAAGCTTGATTAGTTTCTTCTCTCTCTCCTAGGGTTTCCATAGAATTTGAGGATGAAGATGATAATAATATCATGATATTTCTCTTTAATTTCTTTATCATCCTTTAATTATTTTAGTTTCCAATTTAGTCCTTGCCTTTTTCTAATTTCCCATGGATGAATCATCCATAAATATCTACTATCTTTCTCTTAATGGTCTAATTACCATATAAGGGCCTCCAATTTTTAATTCCATAGCTATTTGATACCTATAGCTTCTAGAATTCAACTTTTGCATTCTTTGCAGTTTAGTCCTTTCCACGTTTAAATACATAATCGGTAAAATTTTCTTATCATTATTTTTATATAACATTTCTATCTAAATACGGACGATGCAATAATTTTAGAATAAATTTTATTTTCAACTCGAATTTGTGGTCCCAAAACCACTGTTCCGATTTCACTGAAAATGGGCTGTTACACTAACCATTTATTTGTATAGTATTAGAAGAAAATCTTTTAAAATTAAGAACATTTCAAATTAATGAGAATACAAAATTGTCAAATTTAAACATAAATTTGTCAATTTTATTAAAAAAATGGTATAGTGATAAATTTAGGCCTTAATGTTTACATTTTTTTGTTAATTTGACTTTCATATTTTTTTGAGCTAATTTTGGCCATCGATCTTTTGAAAAGAGTCAAATTTGACCATTAAATTTTCAAAAATGGTCGACTTTTTTTTTAACGGAAATATTAAGTACAATATTACAATTTTAAACATGACAGCCACCTAATAATCCATATGTACTATATACTAATTTTAGTCCAAGATTTTTTTTTTAAATTCCACTATTTTTAAAAAATTAAAAGTCAAATTTAGCTAAATTTTATGATAATGCTAAAAATTATTCTATTTGCTTCTTGGTCCCTATTATTTTGATTTGAAGATTAAAATTTTAGTAAAAAAAAGAAATGAAACAAACAAATCCTCCCACTCACAAAACATGGTTAAGTAGAATTAACAATAGCACATTAAAACTATATCAATAAAGTGAAGAGGCAACTCCAGCCTTGATTCACTCAAGTAAAGCATTAAAAAAAAAAGATTAAAATATTTTATTTTAAGAAATTTTCATGTGTTTCTTGCTTAAAAATATTTATTTTTTATCTTTAATTTCCTAAAAAAAATAAAAAGAAGGAAGAAAATTTTTGATATTAATATATCTTTTACTTTTCTAAATAAATAAAAAAAATTAAAGTAATTCAATTAAAAATGCATGATATGGGTTAAAATTCTGATTATTATTTGAAGGTAAAAGATTTTGATATTCATGAGCAAACCAAAATTTAGATTGAATAAATTTAAATAGGATTCACATTGTGAATCAGATTATTATTATTGAATGAGTTTTTAAGATTATCTTATATGCTTTAATTTATTATTGTTGTTGTTGTTAAAATAATAAAAATACAAATGACAAAAACTCATTGCATTTCAGTCCAGGAAAAAAAAAAGAAATAAATAACAGAGTTTTATGTGGATCAAGATCATCACTTATCTTTTAAGGGAAGAAGAAAGAGTCAAAAGTAGATATTTATGAAATAATTTTAATTTCTTTAGAATGTTCCTCATCTGTTGCTGAAGTGATATTTTGCAATAAACAGCTGGAAACCATGAAAGGGTAGGCAAAGATCAGTAATCATATCACCTTTAATTTCATTTTTGAACATGTCAGTTTCTGGATAAAGGAGAGCCTTTTCTTCATCGAATCAGACTTAACAACAAAGTGTTGAATTTGTTTCAACTTGGAACATCGATTACATATATATATAAATGACATGTGTTGAATTAATAGTACGAAAATCGCAGTAGCCTGAAACAGAGAGAGCTTTACCAGAAAAAAAAAAAAAAAAAAGAAGGGAAGGAAAGCTCTTGGTGATAAGGTGTTTGATTTAAAGCAGTTGCAGATGTTTAGATAATCACATCCCAAGCAAATACAGAGACCCCAGCATACCTATATGCGCATATTATATAGTTCACATATAGAGGGGAGAGTGAGGATTTGGTGATATTTTTCAGGGATTACGTAGATTCAACAGACTTGCGAGAAAAAGAAGCGGTGGAAGAATTATTGGCAGGCATAGATTTGGACCGTTTCATCATCCAGGCTGATGACTTAGATCGATGAAACCTGCATCGAAAGGAGCCCTGGTGAGTTGTTGGTGAGCACAAACATTGCCCTCCTTTGCCCGAATTGGGTGCCACTTCTGCTTCTGATCCTTTGGGGGAGGTGCTTACTGTTATGTTTCCATGGGAGGCCATTGCAAAATGAGAGAAAATAATAATAAAGGAGAAAAAGCAGGTTGAAGGGGCAAACCTGAAGAAGCGATGAGGCCTTGGTTATATAGGACAAGATGGGTAAGGCATAACTCAAATGTTGTCACTCTTTGGATAGTGTACAAAGAAGCCAATGGATGGATAAACCAAGTGGGTCGTTCCCCTTTGTGTAATTTCACCTTTGTTTTTTTTTTTTTTAATCTTAACCATGGTACTGGAAAGATCTGGGGTTTAGTTACATCTATGATCAGTTATTCCATATTCACAACCAAATACGAAAGGGACATATCAATTGGTAAAATGATAGTAGCATAGAATTTTCAACAAGGTTGAAGCTTTGAGATGTTGAAGGTCTTGACTGGGATCTACCCCACGTAAATAAGCTTTTTGGATTGGCAAAGGGGATGAGGCAGTGCATGGGCTTGAGAGTGACTAAAAATCTCATCCTCATCTCTTTACTCTTGGAGAGCGTAACCATAATCTAAACAGAGAGGCAGGCACTGCAGTTGTTATCCAATTCCAACGTTGAAGCCTGAAAGCGATGTAGCGGGCAGTGGGGAGGGCGTTTGGTTGATAGTGTATAGCAGGACAATTTTGATGACTGGGTACTACTATAATAGGGATTTGTACGTAGCTGAAATCAATGAGCAGTGGCATCGACAGACAGGCTGATGGAATCTGGTGTTTTCCTTTGTTTCCTCTTACCTTTTCTGATTAGAATCATAAAATAATAACAATAATCAGTGGTTACACAGTGGGCATGTGAGGTGACGTTGCATTGGAGTTTGGATTGTAATAAGGCAACCACTTATTATAAATATACAATAATAAAGGCTTTATTGTGTTCTTTGGGTTTTGGAGAACCTAAAAGATTTTCGCTGGGCTAAGGTAGGGACCCCTTTTTTCCAGGTTAAGACACGAGTGACGCAACTTGAGGCTATCCCATCCCTTAAGGCCCGAATATAAGCATTTCATTAGATTTTATTAAAATAATATGGGTTGGACTTTTTTAAGACCCAATTCCGATTTGTTGGTGGTAATTTGGGCCTAGAAATTGTTGATGGGCCAGTCGGTAAGGGAGCAGGGGTACATAGGCCTTGGGGAGGCCCAACTAACCCTAATTAACAACCCCCCATCCTCAACCACTATATGAACCGCCAACCCTAAATCCCTTACACAACTCCTCACTCCACAAAAAAAAAAAAAAAAAAAAAAACTCTAAAAATTCTTTAAAAAAATACCAAAAATAATCCCAAAATTCTCAAAAAAAATTAAAAAATGCAAAATTCCTCTAAATTTGTTTTCTTTCCGAATTGAATTGAGAGAAAAGTATGAAATTTAGGTAAGCTCTCTTAATTTAGTCAAAATTAATTAAATATTTCTATTATTTTTATTAGCAATAATTAATTAATTAATTAATTAATTATTATTTAGTTTTTTTTAGGATTTTGTAATTCTCAAATTATACATGAATTATAAACTTGTTATATAATATGTGAAGTACAGTTAATAATTATTTTGTTAATATCTGCAGCATGTAATATAATAGTCATTGGAGTGTTAATATCTGCAGCATGTAATATTATAGTCATTGGAGTGTTATAGTTCTGAGGATTTCTTTATACTTTGATGTTGTTGGTTTTAGGTTTGCAGGGTCGATTTGGGGCTTCCATCTATATCCGAATTTACAAGCTGTGTTGGTTGAAAGGTGGAGACTTGAGACACATACATTTCACTTATCATGTGGTGAGTGTATAATGACTCTAGAAGATGTTGTCATACAACTTGATGTTCTACTGTCACGGACTTAGATTTTTCCCATGCAATCCGTATGGCCTTAGGCAATCTGTTCGTCCAAACTCGCCTAAGTCAGCCTTTCCTCAAGTGAGGATTCCTTAAGAATTCCTCCAAAGCATCAATTTGTATAGCGAAAGCAAACTATGCCAAAATAAGCCACAAAGAACAACAGAAAGCCACAAAAAAGAATGCACGAGAGGTGTTTAAGTAAATACTCTTAGAATTCTATTACTTTTAAGAATTCAGTTTATAATGGATAATTTACAAGTGAAGGGGAGGCTCTCTATTTACGGTTGAGCTCTCAAAAATCGACGGACAAGATTAAGTTACATCGACGAACGAGATTAACCATATCCTTTAATTTTAGGGATTTGCAAGATATGCCATATCAAATCTAATCTAATCTTTACAAGATATGATTCCTATCAATCTTCTAAGATTAGTTACCAAAATAGCCTAAGTTTCCATATCTTCATTATGGGGCCAACCAGACTTCAATCTGATAGGCTTCTCCAATAGTTCTTTAAATCGGGCCAGTTCACGTGGGCTAATGTTCCCTATCTTATTGATAAACCTCTATAGGGCGCATATTGTGCTGTGGTCACGGGCTTTGCACTTTGGCCCATGACATTCTCCCTCACCCATTCTCACAACGCCCTCGTTGCGACTTCCGAATGACATTGACTTGATTCACCTTTGAACTCTCTCAGCGTTATAACTCTTGCTTCGCCCATGGTTTCAACCAATCCGTGAGCTTCATTCTCGCTCAAATCAGAAATCTAGAGCATGAGTTCACTAAACTTCCGCACATACTCTCTAACCGTGCCCCGTTACCTAAGTTGCCGTAACTTTGCTTGAGCTTCATCCTCGACATACTCTGGGTGAAACTATGCTTTAAGTTCCTTTTGGAACTCCTTCTATGTCCCAATCTCGGTCCCACTGCGTCTCACATCTGTGGACCTATGTCGCCACCATAACAAAGTAACGTTAGTAAAATACATAACAACAGTATTTACCTTTGTGGTATCATCCTCGATGCTCATCGTACAGAAGTATTTCTCCATGGCCCAAAGAAAGTTGTCCACTTCACTTGTGGAACTTGCCCCCTTAAACGCTTTCAATTTGGGTACATCCATTGCTTGTTGCTTCGGCTTCAAAGCCAACATTCCATTACCCACGGCAGCCTTGAAAATCTTGAGCTCCCTTTTAAGCTCATTGATCTCTTTCTTCAAAGTTGTCACCATAGCCTCAAGAGCATCGTCCTTCCTAGCCAGCTTATTCTCCGAGGAACTGATAGTATCCCACATAAATTCCCTAAGCTGCTCCTTCATCGTTTGTAACCTATCAATGATTCTATCATTAACGTCCCCTATGGACTCTTCGAGAATGACGACTCGACCCACTAAAGTTGACTACAAGTCTTTTGATTGACTCGCTTTTCTGGCCCTTCCATGGGTCTCTATTGGCTCACTCTAACCGACGACTTCTTTCAACATCCTAAAGTTTGAACCAATAGCTCTGATACCATTTATCACGGAGTTAGATTTTTCCCACGCAATCCGTGCAGCCTTAGGTAATCCGTTCGTCCAAACTCGCCTAAGTCAGCCTTTAGTCAAGTGAGGATTCCTTAAGAACTCCTCCAGGGCACTAATTTGTATAGTGGAAGCAAACTATGTCAAAAGAAGCCACAAAGAACAACAAAAAGCCACAGAAAAGAATGCACGAGAGATGTTTAAGTAAATTCTCTCAGAATGCTATTGCTCTTAAGAATTCGATTTACAATGGATGATTTACAAGTGAGGAGAGGCTTTCTATTTATAGTTGAGCTATCTTAAAACTGACGAATAAGATTAAGTTACATCGATGGACGAGATTAACCATCTTTACAAGATATGATTCTTATCAATCTTCTAAGATTAGTTACCAAAATGGCCTAAGTTTCTATATCTTCATTATTGGGCTAACCAAGTTTCAATTTGATAGGATTCTCCAACAGTTCTTTGAATCAGGCCAGTTCGCGTGAGCTAAATGTTCCCCATCTTATCGATAGACCTCCATGGGGCGTATCTTGTGCCGTGGTCATGGGTTTTGCACTTTGGCCCGTGACACTAGTTGATAGATTCGCTATAATTAGAGAGACTAGATTGAATGTGATGCAAGTATACTAAGAGTTGCTCCCCTTGATAATAGAGTTAAAAGGAATTTCCTTTTGCACACTTGGCTTGATTCATTTCCTACGTTTCTACTGGTAAATGCGTCAGATGTTAAGGTTTTAATTGCAACTCAGTTTGTTATTATGTTTATTATCGGGACCTCCTCCTCATAGTCTCTTCCATGAAACCTTCTTTTTCACACTTGTGTTGATTCATTCCCTACGTTTCCTCTTGTGAGTGTGTTAGATGTTGAGATTTTAATTGCAACTCAGTCTGTTATTATGTTTATTATAAGGACTTCCTCCTCATAGTCTCTTCCATGAGACCCTCTCTAAACCTTGGAAACCAAAATCGGTTATTCAATTTCAAAACCTAGAACTGCACAATTAATTAAATCAATTTCAAATTGCTCAAATCTTCATACTAACAATTTCGATCGTTTTACGTTAAAGAATGAATATCTAAAATTTAATAATGCATCAATCAAAATTCACTTTCAATTTTAAATAACCTTAATTTGAAGTGTAATGTGGCATGAATATTAAATGAATATTTTAGAAAAACTTTATAAATGTAAAATAAGCAATAAGCTAAATCAAAATATTTAATTAACATTTAAAAATTTCATATTTTACATATCATAATATTGCAATTATGGCATGCTAATAAAAACCCTAAGTTTATACAGGATATTTGGGCTCGACATCCTTCATGCACGTTGGTATAGATTCTATAAAATCTTCTGAAATTCGTTAAAGACTAAATTTCTTGTCCAAAAAATTCTAAGAATTCTTGGAATTTCCCTTATGGTTTTGCAGATGTGGTTGCCTGTAAAAAGCTAGATAGTTCACTTGCACCATCTTCTGCAATACTTTTAACAAGATATTTAATCAACAATTTGTATCAATTTATCTTCTTATGATGCCTCTTACACGTAGCTATAAACTATCTAACCTAACTCGATACTCTACATAAATAAAACTTTATCTTAAAAAATATATTTCTATATATCTAGCATAATGTTAAGATAACACATCCAAAATAGTTTTTTGCATGATGTGATTTATAGCAATTATGTTTGTAACAATGCATGTGTTGTTAGGATTATTCTATAATTCCTTAATTGTGCCTCAAGGCTAGCCATCATTTCTCTTTTCTCTTGATTCTTAATTAGTCTTGGAGTTTGAAAAGCCCTAGCCATTTTTCACTATACCAATTATATCCGAAATTATTATTACCATTATCCCTTACGTATGCCATTTGCTTGACAATTATTAACTACAGTTACATTAAGTGTTTCACCATAATTATTAATATTTTTAATATCTTTAAATTTTTAAAAAATAATTAAATGTTGACATGTCATCCACATGACATTTCACATGTATGCTGCATCAGCAAAGTAAACAGATGTTAACTTTTTCATACATTTTGGAGTAATTTGGAAAAAATACAAATTCAAAAGCTAAAAGAAGTGAAAAGTTAAATGCATAGAGCTATTACAAATAGCAGAAACCCCCTGTTAAACCTTCTTTAACTAAGTAGTTTGTTGTTTCTTAACAACAACCCAAGAAAGCAACAAGGTCCAAGACAAAAGCTCACGAAGATGAATTTGATTCTCTTGTTACCATTTAAAAATATTACAATAATTAATAAATTTAAAAGTATTTTTTAAATAATCAAATGCTGACATGTCATCCACATGATAATCCACGTGTATACTGCATTAGCTAAGTAAACAAACGTTAACTTTTTCATTCATTTTAGAGAGATTTGACAAAAATACAAGTTTAAAGGCTAAAATAGACGAAAAATTAAATGCACAGAGCTATTACAGTGATGTGGTTGTTGAGAGCACCGAAAATATCCTATCCCTAATAAATAATGAAAAAGAATAGTGTAAGGGAAGTAGGGTCAAATTCTCAAGGGCCAGATTTGCACAAATACTTGTTCTTCAAAATCTCGGACAGAGTCGTGCCTAAGAAAATCTGTGTTCCTGAAAAAATAAAAAAAAGCAGAATTAAAAGTTTTGATATGGGAAAATAAAATAAAAACAGAATTAAAAGTTGATTTGAAATTGCGGAAATTGAAACTAAAACAGTAGAGATAAATAGAGTTGGGGAAAAAGAAATTCTTATGGAGAGATTCCAGCCTTCGATTGTCTCGATCCACCTTGGGTTCAATCCTTGGCTTTTAAGTGATCCTTCTCAAGCAGAATAAGCCAGTTATAGTGGAAGAGGATGCCTACAACCACTAGCTCCAAGATTTTAGACTTACGATTTGGCGAAACCTGACCTTAGCCAACAATCGCTTTTGTGGGACTATCTTATGCTAGACCATCACTTCCCAATGGCGAATACCACACCATTTTGTCTCTTGGGCTCACCAACCTTTGACGTAGTAAGCTAACGAACTGATTGTGGAATCTTCTCAAAATATACAAAGCGGTCATTCCTTGCACACGTTGAAAAGATCACCTTTTAAGGGACACGAACGAAAGCGCCAACCCCGTAATGCGAAGAAACGATGAATACTCGTTGATAAGGCTAAGTGCGGATTTTAAGCCTCATGAACCCTTTTTGGGTAATTTTGACAACCTTGAAATTTTATTGAATAAAGAAAAGAACAAAAGCTAGGCTTTTTGGGAAAGTGAGTGTTTACAGAAACATGATGTGAAATTTGAGTCACTCCATCCCCTATTTATAGTATTAGGAAACCTAGTCTAGTCCTACTTAAATTCTAAAAAATAAATATAGATAAATAAAGATAATTAAAGATAAATAAAGATAAATGGAGATAAAAGCTAAAATAAAATCTAAATAATAATCCTTAATAATTATCCTAATATAATTAAAAATAAAATAGAGTCTTGTGATATAAAATCTCTTCTTTGCCTTTTTGTCCTTGTGTCTTCCATGCTTGCATTTTTGGCACCACCTTTTTCCTGATGTCACATGTTGGCCCATTTTATCTTTAAATTCACTCTTTTTGCCCCTAAATTGCTTTTTGCCTCCAAGTCCCTACAAGATAAAATACCATAAATAGCACAATTTAGTAAGATCATACTCAAAATAAATATGCAATTAACACATAGAAATATGTCGTTCTAGAGTATTATCATACAGATAAAAATTTGAAATAAATACTCATATTGGAAAAGATGAAAATAGGTGCTAGATAAAGTCTGAGTTGAAAAGACACTAGCAGAAAAACATTAATGAAGAAAATAATAAACTAATATATTTGTCAGAGTTGTGTGATCCAAATTCTTATTAAAAAATAATACAGTGGTAAAACTAAGAGATTTATGAAGGGCTTCAGGTCGAGGGACCATGTGGCACAAGTAGAATTTGTATAGAATTACACTTCATCTATTTGACATTGATTAGAATAAAATTTTTCAACCTTTAAATAGATGCAGTTGCAACCCCTGTTATATTATTTGATTTTCAAAATTAGTGAATTTTGTTCTCTTTTGTCCGTGATTTTTTCACAAAAAAATTTTCATGTAAAATTAGTGTATTTTATTTTTTTTCTTATTACTTTACAATTGTTTTATATTACTATTATCGACGTTAAATTTTAATACTATTCCCAAGAAATAATGCATGAAGTAAAAGAAACTAAAAAGAAAGCTCAATTAAATTAAAAGAAGAAAGTTAGAAAGTCAATTTATTTGCTTTCCTTATATGCTAAAAAAGGTGAAAGCTTTTATGTTTTCTCTCTAAAATCATATTAAAAGCCTTACTCTTTATCTCATGAGATCTTCAATCTTTGCTTAAATCATATTTATCTTTTAGGGTACATTTGGCTCACTGTAATGAAATAATGTTGTAATTGAATAGAGCTGTAATGGAATAAAGTTGTAGTAGAATAGAGCTGTAATCAGTAATTCAATTGTTTGTTTGAATGAAATAGAATAAAGCTGTAATTGAATTCTTGTGTTTGGTTGAATGGGATAGAAGTTGTAATAGTATAAGAAAAAAGGCTTAAATGACCAAAGTACCTTTAACAAAATTTTTGTAGGTAGATGATTATTGTTATTAAATTTTAATAAGATTATTGTTAAATATATTTTAATAAAAATAAAAATAAACAATTTAATCATATTTTAACATAATTATTATTAAATACAATTTAATAAAATAATATATAATATAATAATATTCTTAATATAATTATTAATAATATTTAATAATAATTTTAATATAAAATTATTTATTAAGAATATTTCAATGCCTAATATACTTGCTTTAATCTAGCCTCTCACATGTTCTCTTAGGTCACAATCACCAATATAAAAATGAGTTTAACATAAGATATGATAATCCTCTAATAAGATTTTATTTTAATAGTCAATTTTAATAGAAAACATATTTTTTATATTTTATTTTATCGTTTATAATAACATGATAACAACAATTAATTATAAGGTATACTCTTTAATAAATTAATTATTTATAGCAATCTTTTGGTGAAATAAAAACCTTCAAATTTTACATAAAAATTACTAAATTTTAGTAACATTAGTTCTTTTCATATGTGAAATAAAAAATCAAAACTCATAGTCCTTGAAATAAAAAATTTTCAATTCAGTCCCTTTAGAAAGAATAAAATTACAAATTGATCTATGGTAAAATTACACTTTAGCCCCCTAAAATATTAAAAAAATATGTTTAGTACCTTCAAAAAGGATGAAATTATAAATTAATATATGATAAAATTACATTTTGATCTAAAAAATTAATATATGATAAAATTACATCTATTACACTGGTTGGGAGGCAGCCAATGATACTTCTCCATTAGAGTAAAGATAAAGATATGCTGTCATACTGGTCGGAACAACTATAGTCATCCATGTAGTGCACTGAAATGACAACAATCGTAGAGAGAGTGATTTTATTTAAGGAAAATTACCAAGCACTATTAGCAACAATTGTACCAGTAGACCATCAACCTTTATGTAGATATTTCAAGATAAAAAAGGAAAACTAAGAAAACAAAAGAAGAAAATGGAACAATTCCTTCAAAAATTCAATGTTATATCCCTAATACACATTTACAAAGCTTGAAGCTAAAGATAACATTATAAATGGATCCCTCAAAATAATACATCAGCTACACAAACTTCAAACATATTGAAACCACTAAAGAAAGTATAGGTTCTAGACCAGGACGAAATTCAATCAAGTATTAGAAATAAATTATAGCCATTGCCGGCTATATAGTATATCATTAGCTGAAGAACAAGACAAGAAACAAGGCAACCAACTATAGTTTATCCATATAGTATATCATAATGAGCCACCGGTACTTATTAGGCAACCTGATTAAAAGATCTGATTGGGAAATTCAATTACCTTCCATATTTCACTATGGGTGAGATGATTCTGATCGAGATAAAAAAATTTCTCATAATTGATATTAGACCGAGAAAAGACCAATAAATTGATTCCTCAAAGCCATACCATTGTATTCTTTGATATCAAAACAAGAAGAATAATCTTTTACAAGTCTTTAAACACACAACATAAAATTGCACTCATATTGAAAAAATTAGTATAACATAATTTTTTTATATATCATAAAATTTTAATTAACCATTAGAAGAAGAGGATTATAATACAAAAATGCCTCATATAGAAATAGGTCCCGTAAGTCTGCACTCATTCTCATTACAGATTGCCATCCAGTCTGCAATATTTTGGCATACATAATGAGAACATAAGCAACATAACTGAATCTTGTAGCCCTTTGTTAACCATTATTAACATAAAAAATGAACTGTATAGCTTGAAACAACTAAAATATAAAATAAGACTAACCTTCCCATATATGAAACCCCAGAGTAAGAACAATAGTACCTAGATATCTAAATAGATTAGGATTCTAGAAGGTTGAGAAATAACTAAAAGATACAAGTTACAACTGAGGAATTTATTTTTCTTTGAGTTTAACCACTTTATATTTATTAAAAGGAAGTAAATAGATAATAAACACACCAACAATATCATTGAAAACAAACCTTGAATCTCCATAATAATGTAGGCGAAGGCACAATTGCAGCAGTAACCAATGGTATACTTGCATTCTTCGATCCATTTATCTTAGGGATGCACGTAACTATTCTCCACACCATTTCCCAAATTCGGCACCTGACAATTATTCTACAATATATTAGATCTAAGCAGCAAAACTAAATCAACAAATAACCTTTAATTTCCAATGATAATGTTCAAATAGAGTTATTGTACCTAGATCAGTTATTGCATAAAAATTGCATCCAAAGGGCAGGATTTTGGTTACTAAGATAGAAAGTTACCTCATTTGAAAGTGTTCCTTTAGTTGAAAAGGCAAGAAAAACCAAAGCCTAAGACAACAAAGTTAAGAACAATATTGGGTTCATAACCTCTGCCTTCCATTAGTCTTAGAAACCTAACAGCTCTATCAGTATTGCCGGTCTTACACAACCTCTTAAGTACTGTATTATAAACAATCAAATCAGGTTGATTCCTTCTCTCAGTCATTTCATCGAACATACAAACGACCTCAGATATATTACTTTGATTACAAAGCCCATTTATCAAAGTTGAAAAAGTTACAGCACTAGGTTCAACACCTAACTTCAACATTTTCTCCAAAACAGACAACCTAAAATCAATTCAACCTAATTGACAAAAACAATTAATTAAGAGGCTCATAGAATAAACATTATGGGAAACTCCCAATAATTCGATCCGACTATACTTAAAAACAACAATGGCATAATGTTTCATCTTAACAATAGCTCCTAATAATTTATTAAATTCCACAATTGAAGGCTTTGGGTACTTTTCAATCATCTTACTGAACAAAATCAAGGTATTGTCAACATTATCGAAGTGGTGGTCTCTTTTTCCCTTTCCTCTAACAGGCATGGACATGGGTTTGTTATTTAAGGCTTCGATGTGGGTAGCAATGGTGTTAGAAGAAGAAAAAAAGTGGAAATTAGAAAGATGGCTACCACCATTAACAAGTGAACAAAGAATAAAAAAAAGGAAGCATACCCATATCTTGAAAGTAAACAAAGAGAGGTGAGGTTGAAAATGAAAGCAGAAATGGCAGCGGCAGTAGCAGAAGAAGTGTATTTTGAGTTGCGAAGTGGTGTTTAGGGGAGGGTAATTAGTGTTTCAGGTGAGAAAATAGGAGAGGACAAAGTGGGGATCATTTTTGTGGTGATGGTCTCCTTAAACACCGAATCAGTAATAGGTGGTGTGGAAACATAATAGAAATCAAGCAATTTCATTGCATAGGCCTGTAATGAAATAAGCTCGTAATAGGTCATTCTATTGAACCAAACAAGTGTTTGGTTAGGCCCACGGAATAGGGTTGTAATGGCTATCCCATTACATTAAACCAAATATGGTGTTAATGTTTTTCATGCTGTTTTTGTAACAAATACACGTCCATTACTCTTCCCAACAACATGCTCCATTTAATGGCATTTTAAATGCATTCCCCCTAAAATTCCAAAGCAATCACAACCAATTACCTTAACATTCTCTACTTTAGTTACCTTTCGATTTCCATTCGCTTCATAAACCATTTCTCTAGAAAAAGAAAATAATTCGATGGCTAAAAGAACCTCCATTGATATTGTTTCAACAACTTAATCTTTTCTTCAGAAGAAACTTCAAACCTAACCTCTTAATGTTAAGCCTATTGCTACAAAACTCATGGAATGAAATACTTCAAATAGCAAAAAAAAAAAAAATTCCTTGGTAAACCTTTTTCAACTTCAAATGGCAAATTGTTAAACCTTTTTTAAGTGGTTTGTTGTTCTTGAACAAGAACATGTCATTCACGTGGAAATTCACGTGTATGCTACATTAGCAAAGTAAATAAAAAAAAACAAGTTCAAAAACTAAAAAAGCAAAAAATTAAATAAATGACTAAAATAATTTTTTTAAAAAGTTAAAATATTAAATAAGTCATTATACCTATACCTATATATTTTTTTTAAATTTTAAAAAGAGATATTAAATATGATTGAGTATATAATAATATTTATATTTTAAAAATTACATTACACAAGTTTTATCGGTGGGGATAGTAATAATTAAAAAAAAAGAGTAATAATATAAGTTTTTGGCTAAATAAATGATAGAAAAAGATTTGGTAGCATGTTATACCCATATTGAAATGGAGTTTTTCCTACTCTACTAATGAATGTTTCATCAAACTTTCACAAGGAATCTAATAATAAAAAATAAAAACAGCTGGAGCCCCAAAGCTAAATCTAAAGCAACTGTAAACCAACTTACTAGTCAACTGACAAAACTACCAGTCCGCGCGGTCTTCCTTAGGAGACAGCATCTGCTATTTCCACTCCCTTTTTTCTGCCTTCCCGTCTTCCTACATTCACTGTTTGACATTTCCCTGGAGCTAGCCATTTTCTTATCGTTATTATTTCTAACTAATAAGCTTTTTCTCTGCTTCCGTTTTGCTTTTCAAACTAAAATTTCCTTTCTTTATCTCAATCCCCATTTCTCTTCTGAACTTCTCTGCAACTCCCTGTTTTCTGTTTGTTTCTAGGAATTCTGATCAAAGCGTTGATGGCAAAGACGAGAAACAAGAACATACAAGCCAAGCTGGTGGGTATGTCTTTCCCTTTTCTCTTTTGGTTTTGATTTAATGATTGCTTGTTGGGTTTAAAATAGTAAAGCTTTGGATTGAGAAAATGGTTTGGTTGGTGACTGGTTTCTTGCTTTCCATTTTCCCAGGTATTTCTTGGGGATATGGGAGCTGGGAAAACAAGCTTGGTATCGAGATTTGTCAGAGGCCAATTTTCCGATTTCCAGGTTACTTTTTTTTTTTTTTTTCTCTGTTTTCAGGCTTTGTAATATCAGCAAGGTAAATATCATTCATAAGTGTAAAAATAATGTAGGAATCGACAATCGGAGCAGCCTTCTTCACTCAGGTATTGTCACTAAATGAAGCCACCATAAAGTTAGATATATGGGATACCGCAGGTCAGGAGAGATACCACAGCTTGGCTCCTATGTACTACCGTGGCGCAGCCGCTGCTGTTGTGGTCTATGATTTGACTAGCTCGGTAATTATTTGACATGTTTGACATGTTCGTTCATTTATGCTTTGTATATTGGATGTCAATATGATCAAATGAGGGTTGGTCTTTCAGGAGTCATTTGAGCGTGCCAAAAAATGGGTTCAAGAACTGCAAAGACAAGGTAATTGACAAAAACATAAAAGATTAGCAATGGTGCTGTGAACTGATAAATTCAAGCATGTTTAGTATTTCTTAAAATGATGTTTGATCCATGTTAGGAAATCCAAATCTGATAAAGTTCTTGGTAGCAAACAAGGTTGACTTGGAAGAAAAGAGAAAAGTGGGAAATGAGGTACATGCAATCTGATATTGGATTCAATTATTTGTTTTTCCATTTGCCTAGAACAGTGAGGGGAAACATGTAAAATTGAAAAAGTTGAATCAGCCTTGTATATGTTGAAGCCGGTTTCAATGTTTTATGCAGGAAGGTGAGCTATATGCCAAAGAAAATGGCTTGAATTTCCTTGAAACATCTGCAAAGACTGCACACAACGTCAATGAGCTTTTCTATGAAATAGGTAAAATACAGTATTCTATATGCCGGTTTCTTTCATAACTTGACCAGTAATCATAAACCGTAAGACCAAATGGTTTCGAGCATGAATTTAACTTGTTTTTGGAGCAATTAGTTCCCTCAATCTGCATTAGCTTGTTTGTTGTTCTCACAGCAAAGAAGTTGGCAAAAGCTGCTCCGTCTCGGCCTACTGGAATGAAGTTGCATAGCAGACCGCAAGAAACGGGAAGAAGGTTCTTCTGTTGCTCCTGATCCGAGGCTAGCTGTATAACTTGTATGTAATTTGTGTCATTGACATCTGTGTTCTGAGACTGAGCATTCGGTTTTCATATGAATAAAACCTGGCTGTTATATTAAGTTAATTACTAAGATCTATGCAATTCCCTTTGATTACTAAGCTGCACCCTGGCCTAATTCACATTGATGAAAATCTGCTGTATGTTCAATGCTCAAACACAAAAGCTTTTATTGTCAATTTCAAATGCATTCCTTTTATGTAAGAGCTGATCATGGAACTCGAAATGAATAATGGGTTAATGCAAAGATACGAAATTGGTTACTGAATTGTTAGGCCGGCAGTGCAGTCTATATATCAAAAGTTTTATACAAGGAACCTTCTCTGCCTTCATTATTAAAATTATTTGCATGTATCAGACACTCAAGCCCAAACCTCAGTAACACCAGATTATTCCATTTACAAGTAAAATGGATTAAGATTAAACAAAGGTGAGTTAGAAGCAAAATTAGGAGGTATAACATTTATAATTATTGCTGGGAGTGGAGCCATTGTCCTGGAAATATATATTTCGGATGTTCATACAGAAATCGGTTTAGTGCTTCCAAAACTCCAACAAAGCACATCGCATAGGCTTGTCGATTTGTGCATACATATATTGAACATTATCAGATTCTTTGTCTGTCACGTATCTAGAGTGGATACGCAAGATAGATCCTAGTCATGAAAGAACATTTACCCGAGTGTCGGCCTTGGGACCTTTTTCCCTTCATCCATCATTTTGCTTCTAATAAATATAAATTCAAATATTAACATCCATAGGAGAGGGCAATGGTAATAAATCTGGATTTTGCATTTCCAAGGGGATCATGCAACTTATGTCCCACCCTTCCACACCAAAATCTGCAATGAACCCCTCCTGTTGTTCTACTTTAAATCAAATATTCTTGCCACTTTCCAAGTTTAATTGATATCCTCATTGCCACTAACTGATTCATACTGGTATATTTCAAGCATGGTTGAGGCTCCTAGGTTAAAATTTCCATCTTGGTCGGTCCCATTCCATTTATTATATGAGGTTGGACTGCTATATATTTTGGCCTAATAAATGGGTTTACATATAGATAGATATAGAGGTGTGCATGGGTCGGGCCGGGCCGGGCCGGGTTCGGGCCTGGCCTAACTAAAAAATTAGACCCGTTTGTTGGGCTCGGGCCTGGCCGGGCTAAAAAAATGGGCCTAAAATTTTGCCCAAGCTCAACCCAAATAAAAATGTTAAAACCAGGACCCGGCCCGGCCCGCCCATATTAATTTTTATATTATTTTTATATAATTTTAAAAAATATATAAATATTTCTCAACAAATTAAAAATAAATTTTAAAAAATATGTAAACTTAAATAACAATAAAATAGATGCAACTTAACAAGCAAATGCCTCTAAAATAATAACAAAATTAACAAATGTCTTTAAAATAATAACAAAATTAACAAAAAAATAAGTTTTATACAATATCTAAACAATAACAACAAAATAGTAGCAACATAATAGTAAAATGGTAACAAAATAAGGAGAAAATAATATTAAAAAAATATATATTTTTTTCTTTAGTGAATTCGGGTCGGGCCGGGCAAGGCTCGGGCCAAAAATGCCTTACCCGAGCCCGGCCCATTTTTTAAACGGGCCTTTTTTTTGTCCAAGCCCATTTTTCGGGCCTATATTTTTGCCCAAACCCTCCCACATTTCGTGCGGGCCTACGGTCCGGGCCGGGCTGCCCGCCCATGCACACCTCTAGATAGATATGTTGCTGCTCACTGGTATAATTTGTAAGACATAAGGATTGTTGTCGTTTTCATTTTAAGGCTAGAGTGCCTTACACACTAATCTATGATTAATAAATCCAGTCAGTCAGTTCAGACAACTGAAGCTTCTTACCCTATACATGGAGCTCATAAAAATTTAAAACTAAGTTCACCTCTCTTTTTATATTGTGGATAAAAACCCTTGCAGATGACGATTTTGTGTTTTGGCTTTTAATGCATTGAAATCACCATTCGAGGCCCCTAAAAAACAGAGATTTTCTTTTTTTTTCTTTTGGCTTTTTAGTTTCTACTGCATTTCTTTGTACTGTTTGTCTGTTTCCAATATCACATGCATTATTCAATTTCCCCGAAAAACCAAAACCAGAGCAGAAAGCTTTATTTTTGTGCTGTCAAACAACGTTGCAGAAACATCAAAGCACAGTCACAACAAGCAAATGAATCCAACAAAGTAAAAAACATAAACAAAAACCTAGGAATTCCAGTTAGCAATGGAGGGCGTGGCTTTGGTGGCTGAGCCATTGCCCACGCTTGCCAAAACATACGTTGTTAGAAACATTGGGAAACTATATTCACCAACAGTTAAAACGAAAAAAAGGGGGCATAAAGATTAAAATACTAAAGGTTTCACTGTTGCTTAGCTGGTATGGGTATCACCATGAAGGTGAGGTGCAAGGAGAACATGATGAAGATGATGAAAGACCATTATTACAATTGGATTCGCTACCCGAAGTGGCTAAAGACCCAACATCTCTAAGAGAGACAGAACATGCCTGTGCTGAGAGCTTCTTCATTGGACTCAATGGAGGTGTCATTGGGGGTGAATAAATTCTGAACTGACCCTTCTCATCATCCCCTGATGAACCACTTTTTTCTAAACGTGAAGGCGATGTATCTGGCGTCTCGAACGGAGTGTCCGGCTCCGGCCTGCTGCCTGCATCATTGTCGTAAATGGGATTCGATATATAAACTAAATGCCCTTTACAAGTTGCAGCACTCTCGGGGCTCACTTGAACTGAGATTTCCTCAACAAGGTTAGGGGAGGCCGCAAAGGATGTTGATGGAGATATTGCAGGCAATATTCCAAATTGGTCAGCCCTTGTGTTTAGTTCTCGGGAATGTATTTGAACGACATGATGGAGGAAAGTGACATGATTATCATTTTCAACCTTGTTAGGGAGTGCTGATGAGAAGAGTAAGTCCCTAGGTGCATGAAGAACTCCCTGTGCATAGAAGCTACTAAGGGGACTGGTTGATTCAGGGAAGGAAGAAGTAGTAACGGTGGGGGTGGTGGCAACCGTTGTTGTGTCAGTAACGGTGGAGCCAGAGGTGGGGGAGTGTTTGAGGTGACGGCAGCGGCGGCGGAGTAAGAGAGAGCAATAAAGCTCGGCTAGCAGCACTAGGATAAGAGCTAAAACAAAGGCAAGGGTGACCACCATTACTAGTGTTGCACCCATGATTACTTTGGATGCCCCCTTCATTGTTTGATTGCTTTTCACTCATTGTGTGGATGGAGGGAAAGAGGGACAGTAATTAAAGGGAGGACAAGAAAAACTTATTTTGGCGGGAAACAGAAGAGTCCTTTAACTCAGACAAGGAAAGTGGATTGGGGGGGGGGGGAGGAATCTTTGTGAGACACCTTGGGAATGTAAAGGAAGTTTTAGAGGGGTGTTGGTAAAAGTAACACAAAAACCCTCTCACATATTTTGAATTGTATTTTATTAAAAAATGAATAAATTAGATGATATATGTATTAGATAAGTGAGTAAACTAGCTCATGGATTAAAATTTAGTGTTTATATATAAAGTATAAGAATAAATTTAACTCTTAGCTTTTACACATCTATTCAATTTAACTCTTACTCTTTTTATGAAAAGTAAATTAATTTTTAAAAAATCAATTAAACCCCTTTAAATTCTAATTTTTTTAAAAATAATTATAAACAAAGTGTATTAAAAAAGTGCTTAAAAAATAATAAATCTAGCCTAATAAAAGAGTAAGGATCGAATTTTTAAAAAAATCTTATAACCATTAGATTTTAATAAATTAGTATTGTTATTTTTTTAATAAAAAATTTATAATTTTAAAATCTTTATAACTGATTTTTAAAATAACTAAATTGATTTTTATTTAAATTGCTATTAAGATTTTTTTGAACCAGAGAGTAGAGGTTACCATTATATGTTATATAAAAACTATTTTGGTCATTCAGTTGTAGTTTAACCAGCAGGGTTTGGGATGGTGATTTCAATAACTGCAACATGAGGTTGATGCATGATCATGATTTTCTCTGCCTAAAAAGTAAAAACAGTTACAATGCAGGTAGAGTATGATGGGCAATGGGCAATAGGCCATAGCAATGTCCTTTCTCAATTTTCAGCCATGGTGTAGATTAAGGGTGAGCATTCGATCAAATCGAATTGAATAAAAAATTTTCGAGTTAATCGAGTTTTTGAATTTTATTTTATCATTCAAATTTTATTTGAAATATTCTCGAATCGCGTCGAGTGAGATAGAATTGAATCGAATCGAATCGAATCGAATATATTTATTCGAGTTAAACTTTAAAAAATGATTTTGGGTTCTTGTAACCACTATCACTCATTGTAATAAAATTTTTCCACTATAATCAAATTTTTTATTAACTTTCTTTACCTCATAATTTATTTATTAATCTTTTATATACGGGTTAGCTTTTTTGTTTGCTTAGTTGTTTCAATTATCTTCAGATTCTTGTCACTATGTATTTTGGAATTAAAAAATATATTAAATGTAGTAATGTGACTTTTTAATAAAAGTTATTTTAAAGATAAAATGTGAAATTAATACCAATATAAAATTATAACACGAATAATTTATGGCATTATTAATAATTCAATTTTAATATAAATATTCAATATGAATAAACAATTCAATAATATAAATAATATAAAATGTGAAATTTAATTTAATAATATAAATAGCAGATATAAATAAAATTATTATTATTTATGTTTATGAGTTTTTTTTTGGATAATTTTAATTTTTTATTTGGGAGTAAATAGTGAGAAGTAAAAGTTTAGAGGGGAAATAAAAATTTTTGGCAGTAAAAGTTTAAGGGAAAGTAAATAGAGAGAGTAAAATTTTGGAGGGAAAATATTAAAAAAAATTAGGGAGATGCGTTTGGGGTAGATGGGGGTGGGATGAAAAGGGAGTAAAAGTTTTAAGGGAAAAGTGGGAGAGAGTAAAAATTTTGGAGGAAAATAAAAAGTTTTAAGGGGCTTTGAGAGTAAAATTTTGGTGGGAAATGAATTTTGGGTAGATGGAGGGTTGGGATGGGAGGGGAGTAAAAGTTTTGGGGAGAAAGTGGGAATGAGTAAAAGTTTTGAGGAAAAAGTAAAAAGGTTTGGAAGTTTGGGGTAAAAATGTAAAATATTATAGTTTGATATTCGAATTATTCGAATTATTTGAGTTATTTGAATTTAAAAACTCAACTCGATTAAAACTCAAAATTCGAAAAAAAATTCGAGTTGACTCGAATAACTTGAATAATTCGAATAACTCGACTCGTTTAACTTAAAATTCGATTTTTTTTGATTTTTTTGAGTCGAATCGAGTTTTACTCACCCCTAGTGTAAATGATTGAAATATTATATAAGAAAACAAAGTAAGAATGGTGCTTGTGATATATGAAAAAAAAAAAAAAAAAAAAAAAAAAAAAAAAAAAAAAAAACTGCTTATAACACTGAAAATTGAGTTATCTCCTCCCTTAGGAACATTGAATGTTGGAAAAAAATAGCAAAATTAACCATAAATGAAGTCAATGGTGGTGACGAGATAAAAGCGTGCATGTAGAACACAGAACGTGCTTTTTATTAACAAACTGTTTAAATTCACTTAATAGCTAAATGTCTGTTTTTATTTTTAATTCATGTGTTGTCTTTACTTTTAATTATGTAATTATATGTATAATGTCAAATATATTTTATTTTTTTAAAAAATCAACTAATTATTTTGATATTTTTTCTTTATTTTTTTTACTTTTTAAATCATGTTTTTAATTAATAACTTTTTATTTACATAGACAAAATAATAAATATGTAATTATATGATGAAAATATAATTTTTTTCAATATTAGCATTATGTTAAACATATTTTTTTTTTAAACATCAACTAATTATTTTAATAAATTTTCCTTATACATTTTTAACAATAATAAAATATATTTAACATTATATAAATAATTTATAATGAATTAAGAATAAAAACATGGTTTATATATTTTGCTATTTTTTCCTTATATAAATATACTTTTTACTATTTTATTAAATATATTTTATTTTAAAAATATTATAAGGAAAAATACATCAAAATAATTAGATGGTGTTTTTTAGAAAATAAAATATATTCATCTTAATGATATATATTGAGAAAATATATTTTCATTATCTAATTACATATTTATTATTTTGTCTTTGTAAATAAAAAGTTATTAATTAAAAACATAAATTAAAAAGTAAAAAAAGAAAGAAAGAATATAAATAATTAGTTGATTTTTTTAAAAATAAAATATATTTAACATTATAAATTAAAAAACATATTTTAAAATACTTCAATAAATATTTAAACCCAACCCACACAAATGAAATACCACATATTAGGCAACAAACCAAACACTTTATTAATAAAAAGAGTGTTTTGTAAAAAGTGTTTTTCAAAAAAAAAAAAAAATCATCGGCACACACTTATCTGTCGAAAGCCATTTTTTTTTTTAAATCAACTTTTATGGTCAATTTTACCTCATTGTTAGTTTGATTTTTCTAAATTTGACTCATTCCAAGATTGAACTCAAGTAATATTTTTGCCTGAGACTTTTCAAATTCAATTCATTCTAGAGCTAAATCGATTTAACTTTTTAAGCCTAATTTAATACTTCACTTACAAACTTGTATGCTTAGGTTTATACCCTTAATACCTAAAATGAAAAAGAATTTTTTTTTTGTCGAAATCAGGGTATTTACCATTGGTAACAGTGACTAATCTTGATGTTCACTAAACTAACTAATAAATTGACTAAGGCAAGTGCACCTATAAATTAATAATATAGCTATGATGATCACAATATCATTCCCTCGAGGACTACAATTACCAGTAATTATCACATTTCTATTATTTAACCTAATAGTTTAAAGGATTGATTAAAAATAAAATAAACTATCTAAATTAACTAATGAATGCACCAAAGAATAAAACACAAAAACAATTAGGTATCAATCAAGTGACAAAACAATACCTAGGTAAAAATCCACCTAAATTTCATTAATAATTCTAATCTAATTTATGCACTTTGATCCGTAGAAATCTCTAATTTATGCTAATATCTCTTTTAAGCATAAGAGCAACTAACTCTAGGTTGATTAATTGAAATTGCTTTCTAATTAAAACTCCTATTATTGCATTAATTCACTATATGGATACCCCTATTATATTTGACTATTATTTGGTAGATTTATATGTCCTATTTCTAAGATTGCATGCAAATCCATTCAATTATGCAAGATCTAATCACAAGAAGGGTCTATTCAACCTTAACTTGTAACACCTCAAGTCTAGTAGGTCTAAGGCTTTGGCGTATAGTAGTAAAATAGTCTGTTTGGAGAAGTGTAATCCGTTTAATTTCTTATTGTGGTGTATGCATGGGGCGTATAATAACTACCACATTTGTAGGTAATGATTTTGTTTCATGCTATTCTACTATATTAAGGAGAAGTCTGTGTAAGCGATAAAGGGTAAGTGTGGTATGAGTTGGCGCCAAATGTGTAATACGCCTTTTTGTTAAAAGTACTGTGCTAGTTAGATTATAAGTAATATGGTTAGAAATCAATTGGATAGCCTAGCCTGATAATTGTGAATGTAGGGTATTTTCTATGTTTCCCTCAGAAACCATAGACCAATAAGAGGGCAAATTTTGAAACGTGTGACACTTGTTGAATGACTGTAAGGGAGATTGGATTATATATATATATGAGATAAAGGTTTTGGGGGAAGTTTCTTTTGGATTCTAAATGTTAATTTATAACTCTTTTTTGGAACCGATTTCATTTCTTCTTCCTTGTACCAGAAACTTAGATTCTTGGTTAACCAGTGGTTATTCCACCTTTGTGTAAGTATTATAACTCTACATGTTAAATTCTGAAAGAGTAAGTTTGTAAGGAGTGTATGAACAGTAAGATGTAAGTATAAGACTTTTCATGTGGGTTGAAAGTGCTTGAAATGATGGTAAGTTGTATATGGATAAGTTTTTAATGGTGTTTCTATGTTTTATAAGCAGTGGTTGTTGTTGCTTTATGATGAATGTTTGGGTCTGAAGCTTTAAGCTATTGTGGGTGAGTTGAGGTGAGTCTCCACCCTAAATTTTTTTTATATGAACTATTCAAATAAGAAGTATATATATACACATTCGTAGATGGAATGAAGATGTCTACGAAAAATGGTAAAGGTATGGGTATAGTAAAGATGATAAATGTTCTTAATAATATGCAAAAAGTTCTGTTAAAAGAATAATGTTTGATAAGCATGCAGGTAAAGGTTTGGTATATAAGGAGTATGAGTTTGTAAGAAGGTGATAATCTGGGTAAGTAAATGCTGAGCTAACATTCTATTGTGAAGCTTTTGGTAGGGCAGTTATATTGCTAACCAGATTGGCATATCACAGATTGAAATTGAGTGTAAGACTATGAAGTAGAGGCCCCATGGCAGTTTGGTTTGATTTACAAACTTTCATGGTATAGCCTTTAGTGAGATGAAGACTGGATTGACAGAACATGATACATGAATGTATGTAAGACCATGTGGTGAAGACCCATGGCATGATATGTCTGTTTGAATATTCATGGTATAGCTTTCGGAATATGTAAATCAAATTGACTGATCACGATACATGGATTTATGTGAAAGTCCATTGGGACAGTAAACACGTGACTCTTTATGACGCTTATGTGGTGTACATTGTGTGAAGCTTTATGGCGTATTCTGTTTGGCCCTTGTGGTGTGTTTTTTCATATATGTCTAGTAAGATTTAGATATCTGTCCTTATGGTAAGTTATGGATAACTTCTATTAGTTTTGTATTATGTATGGCTAAGATCAGGTATTCATACGCTCAGAGTTAAGGGTTAAGTAATATCTATGAAATAAATGAATAAGTTTAAAGAGTGTTTATGAAAAGAACTGTGTATCTGGATGTTAATAAGGTAGTCGCCATGATGATACGATTGAATCAAAGTTATTTGGAATCTGTCATATCTGAGTTGTATAATGGCTTCGTCTGTAATCTTATGAAAACCGAATATTGATTATTTTGAACATTTGGAGTTCCGGAATAATGTAGTGACTGTCAACATATTGATCAATAAAGTACATCGTCAGTATAGGTCGTATGGTATTGAATCAGGGTATGATTTGCTTAATAATTTGATGGTACTTAGATCTACATAAGTAATCGCTATATGTGTATGTGTTCGCTTGTAAATAATGATAATGAATAGTTGTTTTAAGTAAAGTGCAAGTATTAGGAGATGGTTACATCAATTGGATTCTAAAGGTATGTTCTATTCAGAAATGTATATGTGAATGAGAGAATTAGGAAACGCCTGAAGAAATCTTTAGTTAATTAAATAAGAAATAACATGTATATGAAGAGTATATAATTGGAGTATAGTATGTATTACAACTATAGTTGTATCTACTTGGTATAAGTGATTCAGACAGATGATTGATGCAAAGATGTTCTTTCAAAAAATATAAAGTACCTGTCAAGGTATTTTAGGAATAAAACCTATTAAGTACTCTTGTATTTATTTATGCTGTGTTTATGTTTTAGGTTTTGATGTTAAGAGATTGTGCTTGAAGGGACAGTGCCAGGACTACGCCAAGGAAGAGGCGTATTGGGCTATTATACATATACAGCTGTTGGGGTGGTGTATTGTAGGATTTTTCTTTAATGAATTTGTAACTATCAGATTGTTGTTTTAAGAAAGATTTATTGTAATTTTGTAATATTTTATGCTTAAGTACCATATTTGTTTCTTGAGATTTAGTCGTTGATCGTGATTGTGATGAAGTAATAAAATTTTTATAATTGTACCTAGGGACTAACTATTATCACGATAAAAGGCAAGTGCACCTATCGAATAGTAGTAGAGTTAGTGGCAAGACTGGAATGTCGAATCCAAGGAACTAAAAGTACTAGTAATAAATTTCTTCCTATTATCTAGCCTAGAAATAAAGGGAGGTTGTTTGTAAAATAAAAATTCTAATTAACTAAAGATGCGACAAAAAGTAAATTGGGGAATTACTTTGGAAAAAAAAACAGAATGATAAAGACAATACCCAGTGAAGAATCCACCTAGACTTCACTTGCTATTTAACTCTGAATTAGATGATTTCTTCATTCGACTTGATCCGTAGAGATCCCTAAATTATGTTAATATCTTCGTCGAGAATAAGAACAATTAACCCTAAGTTGATTAATTGAAATCTCTTTCTAATTAAAACCCCTAGTTTTGCATTAACTCGATCTATGGATCCCCCTATTAGATTTGACTCTAATTTGGCAGATTTTCGTCGTCCTATGTCTAGGATTGCAATCAACTCCGCTTAATTGTGTTGGATCTACTATTAGACAGGGACTTTTGCTCCTCTGAATAAGCATATTCGACTTGAATTAATATTCTGAAATATCAACTCAAGAATTAAAAACAAAATTAAGAACAAAGCGAATATTTATCATATAATTCAGATAACAATAATAAGATTCGTCTTAGGTTTCATCCCCCTTAGGTATTTAGGGGTTTAGTTCATAATAAAAAAAGGAAAACATCTCAAAATAAAGAAGACAACAAAACAAAAAGGAAACCCAAAACTCCTGAAAGGATTGAAGGGAGATATTCAGTCTTGATGTAGATCCTTGTTTCTGAGATGGATCAGTCGGCTTTCCTTGAGTAATTCCTTACCTTCTACCCTATGTGTCGGGCTCCCCCCTTTAAGTCCTCTCCTAGGGTGTTTATATAGACTTCGGAATACCTTTCTTAGCCCCTAAGTAGCTTTTTCCACGTGAAATTGAAATTCATCACGATAGGGACACGCCCCTTGTGAATCGAGCCCAGGCCGTGTTTAAGTCTGCTAATGTGGCACGGGCGTGTGGTGCACCCGTTTGAGGAACTTCAGGCCGTGTTGATTTCTCACTTTGGCCCATTTTCTTTGTTTTTGGCCCGTTTCTCGTTCTTTTCACTCTCCTATGCTCACCTAAGTATAAAACATGAAATTAAAGGATTAGGAGCATCAAATTCCACAATTCAAGGGATAATTCATCCAAAATTATGCTAAGCATGGGGTAAAAACATGTATAAATTATGGTTTATCAAATACCCCCACACTTAAGCCTTTGCTTGTCCTCAAGCAAAATTCTCAACTCACAATTAAAAATTATTCTTCTCGATTTATAAATCTTATCAATAATGTTTCGAATCAATCCATGAGTAATCATACATCGAAAATTCAACAAAAGAAACCTTAAAGTCTCAACAGAAACATAGGTACTCTCTCCTTTTCTAAGTAATTACCTTGAATTCAAAATCAACAAGAGTTGGTATCCTCACTAAAGATTCACTCTATTCACTCGATGTATTTAGGGTTAAAAAATTAGGCACTCATTAGTCAACATGAAAAGTTATTACCATAAGCTTGCATGAAAATTGATAAACTATAAATTATACATATTTTTACCCCATGCTTAGCTTAATTTCTAGATGAATTATCATTAAATTTGTGGAAATTGGTGCTCTTAATCCTTCTATTTCATGTTTTATACTCAGGAGTGCACAAGGAAGAGAAAAGAACAAAAAACAGGTTGAAAACGGAGAAAATGGGCCAAAGTGTAAAAATAACACGACCCAAGGATTCATCACACGGTCGTGGCACACGGCCGTGCCACATAAGGTCCAACACGGTCCATCCCCGACAAGCACGGCCGGATCACACGGCCGTGCCACCATCAACAGTCTCACACACAGCCTCTTTTCGTGGCACACGGGCATGTTCCTGTCGTGAGGAAGTGTAATTTCACTCGGAAAAGGATACTTAGAGGCTAAGAAAGGCATTCTAAAGCTTTATATAAAGACCCTAGGAGGCAACTCGAAAGGTGTGCCTTTGCTCCCACAAGAGAGTGCCATATTTCTACCAACACAGAGAGTGAAAGTAAGGAATTACTCCAAGGGAAGTCGATTGATTCATCCTAGAAGCTGAATTCTACATCAAGACAAAGGATCTCCCTTCAATCCTTCAGGGGTTTTTGGGTTCTTTATGTTTTGTTATTTTTATTCTTTTGAGATGTTCTCTTTATTAAATATGAACTAAATCCCTCAAATACTTGAGGGGGATGACACCTAAGTTTTATCTTGAGTTATATGATAAATACTTGAATTGTTCTTAATTCTTGTTTTAATAATCCTAGTTATTAATTCAAGTATTGATGTGCTTATTCAGGGGAGCAAAAGTCCCTATTTAAGAGGTAGATCTAGCATAATTAAGCGGAGTTACATGCAACCCTAGACATAGGGTGGCATAAATCTACCGGATTAGGGTCAAATCTAATAAGGGGATCCATAGATCTAGTTAATGCAAGACTAGGGATTTTAACTAGAAAGAGATTTCAGTTAATCAACCTAGGATTAGTTGTTCTTATCCTCGACGGAGGTATTAACATAAGTTAGGGATCTCTACGGATCAAGTCAAGTGAATAAATCGTCTAGCTCAAGAATTGATAACAAGTGAAGTCTAGGTGGATTCTCCCTTGAGTATTGCCCAAATCAATCAGTTTTTCCTAAAGAGTTTTTCCCCAATTTACTTTTCGTGCATTCATAGTTTAGTTTTAGAATTAGTTTAGTTTCATAAAAACCCCTTTTATTTCTAGGTTAAATAATAAAAAAAAAAGTTAGTACTAGTACTTTTGGTTCCCTTGGGTACGATATCTCGGTCTTGCCACTAAGCTATACTACTATTTGATAGGTGCGCTTGCCTTAAAGTCGTGATAATAGTTAGTTTTTTGTGCGATCATTATTATAAATTTTATTACTTCATGTCACGCATATCAAGTTTTTAGCGCTGTTGCCGGGGAACTGAAATATTAAGAACGCTCGATTTCTATTACTTTAGCCATATTTATTTTTATTTATTTTCAGCTTATTTTTATTTTTATTTTACTAAAATTTTCTTTTCCTCTAGGTATCTCTAGTTTATGACTAGAAGGAACCCAGTAGGACCATTGCTTTTTGACGAGGATTTAGAAGCTACAGTTTGCAAAAATCGTAGGGAGATCAGAAGAAGCCTACATTATCTAGAACAAAGACAAGAACAAGAGCCAGGACCTACGGAAGAGATGGAAGCAAATCAGGACAATCTACCACCTCTCGCGATACCCGCGCAACCAGTGAACCAAGATGATGCTCCTCGTACTATGTATGATTATGCTAAACCTAATTTGGCTGGTACTCAATCTAGTATTATTAGACCTTCTATTGCTGCTAATAATTTTAAGTTAAAACCTAACACTATTCAGATGATACAATAATTTGTGCAGTTTGATGGTTTACAGGATGAAGATCAAATTTACACATAGCCAACTTTTTGGAACTTTGTGGTACTTTTAAAATTAATGGCGTTTCTGATGATGCCATTCGTCTAAGGCTATTCCTATTCTCTTTGAGAAATAAAGTCAAACAGTCATTAAATTCTTTACCACGAGGATCAATCAGTACATGGGAACAGATGACCGAAAAGTTCTTACTTAAATATTTTCCTCCAACTAAAACAGCTAATTGTGAAACGATATCTCTTCTTTTCAGCAGATGGATTTAGAGACCCTTTATGATGCCTGGGAGAGATAGAAAGATTTGTTGAGAAGGTGCCCTCACCATGGGTTACCTTTGTGGTTACAAGTTCAAACCTTTCACAATGGTTTGAATCCATCAACGAGGCAAATGATCGATGCAGCCGCCAGAGGAACAATCAACAACAAAAAACCCGAAGCAGCCTATGAGTTTATAGAAGAGATGTTACTGAATAACTATCAGTGGCAAGTCATGAGGACAAAGTCGACAAAAGCTGCATGAGTTTATAATATTGATGCTGTCACCGTGCTTACTAATCAGGTAGAACTTTTAAATAAAAAGTTTGATAATTTTGTTGGTTCTACGCAGGCACAACTAGTGATGCAGTGTGACACAACTCAAGGAAATATGTTCAATCCAGACTACTCTTTTTATGGACATGGCATGGAAACCGAGGAAGCCAACTATATGGGTAACAATTCTAGACCTCAAAATAATCCTTATAGTAATACTTACAATGCAGGTTGGCGAAATCACCCCAATTTTTCATGGGGAGGACAAGGAAATCAAAGACAACCGCCTCCTCTAGGATTTCAGCAGCCACCACCACAACAGGAGAAAAAGCCAAACCTTGAAGAAATGTTCACCAAATTTATGGCCGTATCAGAAACCCATTTCTAAAATACCGAAACAGCACTAAAGAACCAACAAGCATACATTTAAGGGCTTGAAAATCAGATTGGTCAACTTGCCAAATTAATATCAGAAAGACCACAAGGTGGACTACCAAGTAACACTGAGCCAAATCCCAGAGAACATGTCAAAGCAATTACTCTAAGAGATGGGAAAGTACTTGTTGAATTAGAAAAGAAGCCTGTTCAAGAATCCACAAAAGACAAGGTAGAGGAAAAAGAACCCAAGGAAAACACTCCACTAACACTTAAGGAATATAAACCACCCATATCATATCCGACAAAGTTGAAGAAAGACCGCACAGATGCTCAATTTGGTAAATTTCTTGAACTTTTTAAACAGTTACATATTAACTTACCTTTTATTGATGCAATTTCGCAGATGCCGAAGTATGTAAAGTTTCTTAAAGAACTCCTCACAAATAAAAGGAAGTTGGAAGAATTAGCCATAGTGGAACTCAACGAGGAATGCTCAACTATTCTCCAAAATAAACTACCGGCCAAACTAAAAGATCCACGGAGTTTTACTATTCCTTGCTTAATTGGTAGTTTAATTATTGAAAAAGCCTTAGCTGATCTAGGTGCTAGTATTAACCTAATGCCCTACAAAATGTTCAAGCAACTAGGTCTAGGGGCACCAAAACCTACTAGGATGAGTATTCAATTAGCTGACAGATCTGTTAAATAGCCTAGGGGAATCATTAAAGACGTGCTGCTAAAGGTAGATAAATTTATATTCTCGGTTGATTTTGTTGTGCTTGATATGGATGAGGATATTGAGGTGCCTTTAATTTTGGGACGCCCATTTTTAGCTACTGCTAGAGCCGTTATCGATGTAGGGGATGGTAAATTAGTGCTTAGAGTTGGTGAAGAAGAAATCATTTTTAAAATCTATGATGCTATGAGATTTTCTAGAGAACAAGATGATTCCTATTATTTTATTGATGCTATTGATGATTTTGTTCAAGATAAATTTCAGGAAATTTCTCTCGCAGACACGTTGGAACTGTGTCTTATTCAAGGTGGGGGGAAGATGAAGCCACCACTGAAGTTAGAGAAGTAATGAAGGAGTTAAACTCTAATGAACTTGTCACAAGGCACATAAGTTATGAAAGTATTAAGATGAATGACGAACTGAGACAAAAACCTTCGATTGATGAACCTCCTAAATTGGAATTAAAATAGTTGCCTGACCACTTAGAATATGCATTTTTAGGAGATGATTCAACATTACCAGTAATTATCACATCAGACTTAAGTACTGAAAAGAAAAATGAATTACTTCAAGTATTAAAAGAACACAAGAAGGCTATAGCTTGGAAGATTTTTGACATTAAAGGAATTAGTCCTTCTTTTTGCACCCACAAAATTCTAATGGAAGATGAATATAAATTATCGGTGCAAGCTTAGAGACGATTGAATCCCAACATGAATTTAGTCGTAAAAGCCAAGGTAATTAAACTTCTAGACGCAAGCATTATTTATCCTATTTCTGACAGTTCTTGGGTAAGTCCTGTGCAGGTTGTTCCTAAAAAATGAGGCATGACCGTGGTATCCAATGATAAAAAAAAGTCAATACCTACAAGAACAGTCACTGGATGGAGAGTTTGTTTTGATTATAGAAAGCTAAATGATGCAACTTAAAAAGATCATTTTCCCTTACCTTTTATCGATCAGATGTTGGAAAGATTATCAGGACATATGTATTACTGTTTCCTAAATGGCCTCTCTGGCTACTTCCAAATCCCGATAGCTCGAGAAGATCAGGAGAAAACAACATTCACATGTCCATACGGTACGTTTGCTTATCGTAGAATGTCTTTTGGATTATGTAATGCTCCTGCTACTTTTTAGCGATGCATGCTAGCCATCTTTGACGAACTCGTGGAAGACATCATAAAGGTATTTATGGATGATTTTTCAGTTTCCGATAACTCTTTTCAACTTTGTCTTAACAATTTAAAACGTGTTCTAATAAGATGTGAAGAGACAAATCTAGTGCTTAATTGGGAAAAATGCCACTTTATGGTTCAAGAAGGTATTGTACTAGGACATAAAATTCTAGTAAAGGGATAGAGGTAGACAAAGCAAAAATTGAAACCATCGAAAAATTACCACCCCCTAATTCAGTTAAGGCCATAAGAAGCTTTTTAGGACATGCTGGTTTTTATCACAGATTTATTAAAGACTTTTCTAAAATAGCTAAGCCTTTGATGAAATTACTAGAAAAAGATGTGCTTTTCAACTTTGACCAAGAATGTTTAGAATTTTTTAACACTCTCAAGGAAAAGTTAGTTAATGCCCCGAGTATGATTTCACCTGATTGGAATCTGCCTTTTGAACTAATGTGCGATGCGAGTGATTTTGCAATAGGTGCAGTTTTGAGACAGCAAAGAGACAAGCACTTTCAACCGATCTATTATGCTAGCAGAACTCTGACAGCCGCACAAGCAAATTATACAACCACAAAAAAAGAATTACTAGCTGTTATTTTTGATTTGATAAATTCAGATCTTATCTCATATTGTCAAAAGTCATCATTTATACTGATCATTCTGCTCTTCGTTATCTTCCAACTAAAATTGATGCAAAACCGTGATTGATAAGATGGATTCTATTGTTACAGGAATTCGACTTAGAAATAAAAGACAAGAAAGGAGCCAAAAATTTGGCAGCAGATCACCTTTCAAGATTAGAAGATCCATACCCCAAGTACCTCGATAAAATAAACGACTTGTTTCTTGAAGAACAACTCCTCAACATAGCAGACGCAACAGTTCCTTGGTTTACCAATTTTGCAAATTATTTAGCAGCTAACATAACCCCAAAAGAGTTGACCCATCAGCAAAAGAAGCAATTCTACTACTTTTGGGAAGACCCTTTTCTTTTTCGTATTTATGTAGATCAGGTTATCCGAAGATGCATTACTGAAACAGAAGCATACCAAATTTTAGATCACTGCCATTCGAGACCAACAGGAGGACACCACAGTGGAGCTAGAACTACTCACAAGGCACTCGAATCAGGTTTTTACTGGCTTACCCTTTTCAGAGATGCCAACAGGTATGTGACCTCTTGTGATAAATGCCAGAGAACAGGTAATATCTCTCAACATAATGAAATGCCTTAAAACTATATACTTGCATGTGAGATATTCGATGTATGGGGTATTGATTTCATGGGTCTGTTCCCTACTTTATTTGGAAATAAGTACATCCTAGTATAAGTAGATTACATGTCAAAATGGGTGGAAGCCCAAGCTTTACCTACTAATGATTCTAGAATGGTAGTACGCTTTCTAAAAAAACTTTTCTTTCGATTTGGAACACCTAGGATAATTATTAGTGATAGGGGTACTCATTTTTGTAATACTCAATTTGAAAAAGTTTTAAACAGATATGGAGTACACCACAGTACAACTACCCCTTATCATCCACAAACTAGTGGCCAAGTCGAAGGAACAAATAGAGAACTAAAATGCATCCTAGAAAAAACAGTAGAAACAAATAGGAAAGATTGGTCAAGAAAAGCAGATGATGCTCTATGGGCCTATAGAACTGCTTTTAAAACACCCATAGGTATATCTCCTTATAGACTTGTTTACGGAAAAAGTTGGCATCTGCCATTTGAACTCGAACATAAAGCATTTTGGGCTATTAAAATTTTAAATCTTAATTGTAAGCTTGTAGGTGAGAAACGACTAATGCAACTAAACGAGCTGGATGAATGGCGCTGCAATGCTTATGAAAACCCACGATTATACAAGGAAGCCACAAAGCAACGCCATGACAATCGGTTGAAACAACATAAGCAGTTCAAAATCGGTGATCTTATCTTACTTTACAATTCAAGGCTTAAACTATTTCCTGGAAAACTTAAATCAAGGTGGTCGGTCCATTCACTGTTCAAACTGTCTTTCCATATGGCGCAGTTGAGGTAACTCACCTAACCCACGGTACTTTCAAGGTAAACGGCCATCGGCTAAAACATTATAAAGGTGAGAATTTTAAGGATAATAGGGAGGAGCTTCAGCTCCACGAACTCCTTTCGTGATACATCCAGGTAGAGTCAAGCTTAGACTCTAAATAAGCACTTCTCGGGAGGCAACCTGAGCACTAACTTAGTAACTTTTTATTTCAGTCTTCTAATACATCAACTAACCCTTTGGAATGTAGGATTTTGAGACCACACGGCTATGCCCATGGGCGTACCCGAGGTCGTGTGGACATTATAAACAGAAACACAGTCGCGCACCCTGGCCGTGTACAAGCAGGGTAAAATTTTCCTAGCCACACGGGCTACGACAAAGTGCCAAGGCCGTGCGACGTGGCCGTGGCCAACAATGTTTATTGAAGCACGGGCTTAAACCATATGACACGGCCGTGCGATACAGCTGTGTGACCCAAACACGGGCATGTGACATGCCCGTGCCCCAGGACCGTGGTCGACACTGTCAATTCAGACTTGGGCGTGTGATATACTACATGGCCGTGGGAGAAGCGAACATCGATGGACACGGCCGTGTCCCTCAACACGCCCTAGGTATACGGGCGTGTGCCTCGAACCAGGCGCGCCAAAACCTCTAAATTTCGGACAACAAATGCAAAACCCAAGCCACACGGGCGTGTGCCATGCCCGTGTGACCCAAAATCTATATAAATGGGCCACTATTCATCATCTTCTTGCACTAAAACCCTAAAATTTCCTAAACCCTCCCTCCTAAAACCTATCCAAGCCTTCTCCAGCGCCGCCAACAGCCTTCCAAGGCATCCCCACGATCGTGCAACGCCTCCACGACCGTGCTCCTCCTCATCAATCACCCATTTGGTTCTATTTTCTTCATTTTCTCTTTAGTTTTTAATGCTCTTATCTATTTTTTTATGTTCATAATATGTCTTATTTCTTTTTTACACTAGTTTTAGGCAATGAAATTCATATATTTAGAATGAACCATCTAGAATATCATGATACCATGCCATCTAGACCCACATTTGCTTGCCACTTTTTCCTATTTAAACTAACATGTATTTAGCATAAAATCATACCCATGCTTCCATAACTTGATATTATACTTAGGACACGTATAATGTATTACTTAGGTTAGTAAATTAACACTATTCTTAATATGTTTCGTTTTGTTTAAAGCTTAAGAAATTTTACTGTCTTCTTTTTAATTCTAGTTTCAAATTCTATTAGGACTAATGTATATCATTTTACTTTTAGACCATGTCATCATCCCGCAGTAAGAAAACTGCCATATCCGTTTCAAAAAAACGTAAAGGGGCCGGTGGCTCATCTTCTAGACTTATGACGGAAGTCTGAGATCCATACCTCCAGTTTTCACAAGACTCCCAAGAGGAGTTATTTTAAATTTTAAGGGCGAGACCCCTCAGGGTAGGGAGATGTATCGACTGGCCCGCTTTAGAGCAAGTCCAACTAGCAGACGCGGTCTGGGCCCTTTTAACAACAAACCCATGGGAGCAATTCTTCCAAATTGGGGAGCCTACATACTTTGAAATCACCCTCGAGTTCTGCTCCACTTTCCACGTACAAATCGTGATGTCCTAATATGATGATCCAGGGACAGTTCAGTTCCGCCTCGGAGGCCTTGTTCGACAACTTAGCATCCCTGAGTTCAGCACTGTACTGAGGCTATACACAGAACAATTTTTGGAAGAAGAAGACCTCTCTGAGCTCCACCGCCATATCCACTATTACCCTCTGAGTGTTGGGAGGCCCTAGTCCCAACAGCATCAGCATACAACCCCAGTCACTCTAAGGCGACCGCCCTACCTCCATCATTGAGGTACCTTCATGCCCTTCTCGCACATACACTGATCGGAAGACGTGAGAGCACCAGCGTTGTCAACACTCACGATGCCTACTTTCTGTGGAGCATAGCACACGGCCATGTCTTCGACCTGGCTTACTCAGTAGCTCTCGCCATCCAACATCAGACGGAGAGGCATAGAAAGGGGGTGATCAGCATAGGCCCATACATCACACACTTGGCCTGCCACTTCGGGCTACTCAATACCGCGGCCCAGACATCCTCTTATACGCTGATCGGCCAGATGTCCCTTCAGGGCATCCAGACTATGCTCCACATGAGGATGATCTAGCGTAGACCAGGGGTCGACCCCCTACAGTACCGACTCATCCAAGGGGCCTAGAATTTAGAGGACATTACTGATGATGTCCCACCACCACCATCGGAGGAGAGCCCAGTTGAGCCACGACCACCTTGCCAACCAGTTCATGCGGCAGCTTCTCACGCTGACTTAGCTGAGCGCTTCAAACGATTTGAGCAACAATGTTTTCAAAGATTTGATCACATTGATGCCACTTTAGTGCAGATTTGTCAGCATCTTCATATCGCACCACCTTCCCCACCTGACGGACCATCTGAGGATTAGAGATTTCTATTCCTCTTATCTTTATTTTTATCTTAATTTATATTTTTACTCTGATCTCTATTTTCACCTTCTCTTTTCTTCTATTTTATTTTCCTTTTTACTTTTACTTTTATTTTTAGTTCACCTTATCTTTTTCAGTATTTGAATTCTAGTATTATTAGAACTTAATTTGTTTTCTTTCTTTATTATTAATTATTTCATATCGGCCAGCCTTTAACAAACATATTATATTAATCCAAATTTCCCACGACTGATAAATGCTTTCGCAGTTTCAAAGGAGCTCTACAGCTCATATCTATATGTAAATGGACAAACCTGCCACAACTGTCGGCTCTTCCAATTCAAATCTCCGTCTCACAAATTCATCCAAAATTTAGGGAGTTTTATGTCTTCCCCTATCTTATGATCTTGTGCTTCTATTGCTACTAATGTTATCTTTGTACATTGAGGACAATGTACATCTTAAATGTGAGGGGGAAACTTACTTTCAATCATTATATTTTCTTTAAAATCCCTGAAAATTTTTAAACTAACATTTTGCATTATTCTCAAAATTTTGAATTCTCACTTTCACTCTTTGCATTATCTTCAATCTCCTGTTAGGAATTAATTCTGATTGATTTATGATTTTTATTGATATGTTAAGAATTAAGACATAGGCGCTTGTACTTTGATTATTCAGAAGCATGATAAGTTGAAATTTTTAAGAATTTGAATTTTTTCTAGCTTATTTTCCCTAATTTTAAGCATTATCTTGAGATTTGAAATTCGTAGGATTGAGATCAAAAGCCATAATTCTGGTGAGATTTTTGAGCCTTTTGAGCATACATCCTTTTGTGCTCACTTTTATTGTTGCTTTGAGTGAGTCAATACTGAGTTGTTATTCTAGAACTTGTTTCGATTATACATGTCGAGACCACATCATTGATTTGATACACTGAGATGATAAAGGCACCTAGGATTTAACCCACGTACTCGATAAAAGCCTACCTCCACTAATTAACCCCTCGTGAACCTATTAAGCCTAACAACCCATTCTTTGATTTACCTCTACTATTAACCTATAACCTGTTTTTGTTGAATTACATTCAATTACTTTGATCCCTATTTTTATCGAGAGTTGAGTTGAATTATTACCTAGCTTTATTCTCTTTTCCAGATTGTAAAGTTTGTAAATAAATTGTGCCTGGATTGTGCTTAAAAAAAAAGGTTATTTACAGTTAATACAGTTGTAATTCATAGTTTAACATTTTTGCATATTTCTATTTTAAGGCTACCAAGGCTAGAATGATGTGATCATAAGACTTAGCTCTAGAAATGTGTTCCAGTGATAGAGATTTTTCTAGCTAGATAATTTTTCAGTTCAATCTCGATTCTAACCTTCTTCTTCAGCTTGTGACAATACCCCTAACCAAAGCCCCATTATAACCATTAAAAGACCTTTTGATCGATGTATCATATCAATCTATAGTGGTGGAGATTTGATTTTCTTTCAAGTCTATGGTAATAACTCTTCAGGTTGACTAGAGAGTACTTAATTCTTGAATCCTAAATACTTTGAGTGGATAGAGTGAATCCTTAGTGAGGATGTCAATTGTTGTTGATTTTGATTGAGAGATAATTACTTAGGAGAAAGGAGAAAACCTATGTTTCGATGATTAAATTCTCAACTTAGAGTAATTGAATCTTTAATGTTCTTCTGATTGAATTTTCATTGTATGAATACTTGTGAATCAGTTTGAAACATTATTGATAAAAATTGTGAGTTGAGAAGAATGATTCTTGATTGTGGGTTGAGATTTTGCTTGAGGACAAGCAAAGGCTTAAGTGTGGGGGTATTTGATAAACGATAAATTATACATATTTTTACCCCATGCTTAGCTTAATTTCTGGATGAATTATCATTGAATTTGTGGAAATTGGTGCTCTTCATCCTTCTATTTCATGTTTTATACTCAGGAGAGCACAGGGAAGAGAAAAGAACAAAAAACGGGCTGAAAATAGAGAAAATGGGCCAAAGTGTAAAAACAACATGGCCTAAGGATTCATCATACGGCCGTGCCACATAAGGTCCAACACGGCCCAGCCCCGACAAGTACGGCCGAATCACACGGCCGTGCCACCATTAACAGTCTCACACACGGCCTCTTGTCGTGGCACATGGGCGTGTCCTTATCGTGAGGAAGTGCAATTTCACTCGGAAAAGGATACTTAGAGGCTAAGAAAGGCATTCCAAAGCTCTATATAAAGACCCTAGGAGGCAACTCCAAAGGTGTGCCTTTTCTCCCACAAGAGAGTGCCGTATTTCTACCAATACAGAGAGTGAAAGCAAGGAATTACTCTAAGGGAAGTCGATTGATTCATCCCAGAAGCCGAATTCTACATCAAGACAAAGGATCTCCCTTCAATCCTTCAGGGGTTTTTGGGTTTTTTATGTTTTGTTTTTTTTTTATTCTTCTGAGATGTTCTCTTTATTAAATATGAACTAAATCCCCCAAATACTTGAGGGGGATGAAACCTAAGACAGATCTTGTTATTATTTCATCTTGAGTTATATGATAAATACTTGAATTGTTCTTGATTATGTGTTCTTAATTCTTGTTTTAATAATCCTAGGTATTAATTCAAGTATTGATGTGCTTAGTTAGAGGAGCAAAAGTCCCTGTTTAAGAGTAGATCTAGCAAAATTAAACGGAGTTGCATGCAACCCTAGACATAGGGTGACATAAATCTACCGGATTAAGGTCAAACCTAATAAGGGGATCCATAGATCAAGTTAATGCAAGACTAGGGGTTTTAACTAGAAAGAGATTTCAGTTAACCAACCTAGGATTAGTTATTCTTATCCTCGATGGAGGTATTAACATAAGTTAGGGATCTCTACAGATCAAGTCAAGTGAATAAATCATCTAGCTCAAGAATTGATAACAAGTGAAGTCTAGGTGGATTCTCCCTTGAGTATTGCCCAAATCAATCAGTTTTTCCTAAAGAGTTTTTCCCCAATTTACTTTTTATGCATTCATAGTTTAGTTTTAGAATTAGTTTAGTTTCATAAAAACCCCTTTTATTTCTAGGTTAAATAATAGAAAGAAAGTTAGTACTAGTGTTTTTGGTTCCCTTGGTACGATATCTCGGTCTTGCCACTAAACTATACTACTGTTCGATAGGTGCGCTTACCTTAAAGTCATGATAATAGTTAGTTTTTAGTGCGATCATTATTATAAATTTTATTACTTCATATCACGCATATCAAAAATCAAATCTCCACCACTTATAGATTGAGATGATACGTCGATCAAAAGGTCTTTAGAGGGTTGTAATGGGGCTTTGGTTAGAGGTGTGGTCAGAAGCTGAAAAAGAGGGTGAGAGTCGATATTGAACTGAAAAATCATCTAACTAGAAAAATCTCTATTACTGAAATATATTCCTAAATTTGAGCTCTTCCTCATGAATAACATTATTTAAGATCAATAGTACATAACTTCATGCTAACATTAAATTACAACTGGTTTTTTTTTAAGAACAAAACAAAAATTTTATGAACTTACAAACTGAAAAGGAGAACATAGCTAGATAATTATTCAATTCAAATCTTGACAGAAATAGGGACCAAAATAATTAGGGGGATTTCAATAATAATGAGTTATGGGTTTATATTGGGGGTGAATAAACAAAAAATAGTTCGTTAAGCTCAAGGAGGTTCACTAATGGTTAATTGTAAGGGTAGGCTTTTGTAAAGTGGGTTAAACCTAAGTGCCTTTATCATCTTGACATATCAAATCAATGGTGTAGTCTTGACATGCATAATCGAAGCAAGTTCTAGAATAACAAATCAATATTGACTCACTTAAAGTAACAATAAAAGTGAGCATGAAAGGATGTATGCTCAAAAGGCTCAAAAATCTCACTAGAATTATGACTTTTGATGTCAATCCTGTAAATTTTAAATTTCAAGATAATACCTAAATTTGGGGAAATAACCTAGAAAAATTTAAATTCTCAAAAAATTCAACTTATCATACTTGATTCTCTAATGTCTTAAAGTTTGAATAATCAAAGCATAAATACCTATGTCTTAATCCTAAACATATTAATAAAAATCATAAATCAATCAAAATTCATTCTAATAGTGATATGAGAAAGTGACTTGAGAGACAAGATAAAATTCAGGGATTTGAGAATAATGCAAAAAGTGAAAGTGAGTCCCCCCCACACTTACGATGTACATTGCCCTCAATGTAGAAAGGTAGATATATTTAAAATATAAGCAAAAAATCATAAGATAGGGAGAGAAGTGGAACTCCTTGAAAATTGGATGGTATCATTGAGTTGGAAGTGTGGAAACTTGATTTTGAGGCTAGAGCAAAGGTGAGGTTGGAGGAGGGTATTCCGAGTTTGTAGAGATTGCCTATCCATAATTGTTGTGTCAAAAACTTAGTGGCTAGTTGAGCAGGAGATGGCAGTTGTTGAGTAGTTTTCCCATTAGAGTTGGATTTGGCAAATTACTATTGAGCTTTTAGGCTCTGTGTAACTACGATATCATTACTGAGGCTTTAGGGAATATAAATTAGCATGGTTACTCGTTAAGAAATAGCCGATATAAAATATTCAAAATAAATTATGCTAAGTTTTTAGAATATTAAAGTTTAAATAAATAAAAAGATAAAGCTTAAGAAAAATAAAAGGAAAAATAAAAAGAAAGAAGAAAATAAAAAGGAAAATAAAGAAAAAGATAAGATGACTCGAAAGTCCTAATCCTCAGATGGTTCGTGAGGTGGTGGTAGTGGTGAGATGTGGAGATGCTGGCAAATCTGATAGATAGTAGCATCAATGTGATCAAGGTGCTGAAAACACTGTTGCTCGAATCGTGAAAGGCACTCAGATATGTCAGAGTGTGAAGCAGCCGCATGAACTGGACGGTGAATGGGTGGTGGTTGAGATGGTGGCTCCTCGTGAGATGGAGGGGCATAATCAGTAATGTCCTCTAGGTCCTCCTGCACGGTAGATCGAGCTAGATGGTACTGAGGAGGATTGGTCCCACGTCGGTGCTCGACCATCCTCATGTGTAGCATGCTTTGGATGCCTTGTGGGGACATCTGGCCTATAAGAGTGAGAGAGGATGATTGTACCGCGGTGTTGAGGAGACTGAAGTGTCTCGCGAGGCGTGTCACATATGGACCCATAGAAATTACCCCCTTCTAAGGTTGCTCTGTCTGATGTTGAATGGCGAGGGCGATGAAATAGGCAAGGTTGAACATGTACCCGTGCGCCATACTTCACAGAAAATAGGCGTCGTGGGTGTTGACGATGCCGGTGCTCTCTTGTCGACCCGTTAAGGTGTGTGTGAGGATGGCGTGTAGGTACCTTAGTGATGGGGAGAGAGCCGTCGCCTTAGAGCGACTAGGATCATAGGTGGCTGAAGCAGGGACCAGGGTCTGCCAACATTTGGAAGGGGAGTAGTGGATGTGGCGATGAAGCTCGGAGAGGTCTTCCTCTTTCATGAATCTGTCGGTATATAAGCCCAAAGCTACACCGAACTCAAGCATGCTTAGTTGGCGTACCAAACCACCGAGGCGAAACTGGACCGTTCCGGGATCGTCATATTGGGACATGACCGTCTGTAGGTGGAAGGTAGAACAGAGCTCCAAGGTGAGCTCGAGATATCTTGGCTCGATGATCTCAAAAAATTGATCCCACGGGTCAGTCATCCATAGGGCCCAAATTGAGTACGCGAGTTGGACCTGTTCTAAGGTGGCCCAATTGATACACCGCCCCACTCTAAGAGATCGTGCCCTGAGAATCTAGAATAGTTTCTCTTATGAATCTTGCGAGAACTGGAGGTATGGGTGTCGGATCTTAGTGGTGGTGCTAGACGAGGTAGCACCGGGTCCCTTACGCTTCTTCGAAGCAGGGACGGCTGTTTTCTTGCCACGTGAAGTTGACATTATGTTCCTGCAAAGTTAAAGGAGAAATTTAACAAATAGGCATTTGCTAAAAATTAAATCAAATAAACTAGGAAGGGATGTAGTGTAAAATCTGTGGGTATTTAGCAAAGACATTAGAAAGCTTATGTGAGTCAACTTAGAAAAGAATGTATAAATATAGCAATGGTCGCAGCTAATCCAAGAATTAATCAACCTAAAACTAAACACAATTCAACCAAAAGCAATATAATAGCAGCAAGGTTATTCATGTATTTCTTGTGGCATATTTAGTACTATCGGTACAAGATAAATGCAAGAAATGTGTCATAGATTCTGATAAGCATGAGAAATAAATGAAAAACAAGAAAATAATAAAGATAAATACAAGAAAATGAAATAAAGTAAAAATAAAAGTAATAATTAAATAAAGGGACGAGATGGGGGAAACCGATGGTAGCTGGAGGTGCGATGGTGCACGGGCGTGGGAAGGGTGCACGGGTCCTGAGTTGTTCGCTTCTCCTGCGCCCGTGTATGATGTCACACACCTGTGTTTAATTAGTAGGTTCGACCACGGGTCTCGAGCACCAGCTTGTCAAACACCCGTGCTAATTTCTTAGCTTTAAACATAGCCTGGGGACATGGGCGTGTTGTACGCCCGTGTTGATTTAGCAGGTTCGCCTACAGCCACATCGTATGGCCGTGGTGATTTGTTGAAAGCTGTGTCTTGAGAAGATTATTGCTCTTTTTTCATATGGCCGTGCGCATGGCTGTGTCTCCACCCATGGTGTGCCCACGGCCGTAAGCACGCCCGTGTGCTTGGCCGTGTGGTTTTGAAAAACCTGCATTCAAGGATTTAGTGAATGATTTAGATGTTAAAGGTTTGAAATTAGAGAGATTAACAACGTTAGTGTTCGGGTTGCTTCCCGAGAAGCGCTTATTTAGAGTCTAAGCTCGACTTTACCTTAATTTCACATGGTCACGGTGGTTCGAGAAGTTAGAAATCCTCTTTCCTACTGTCAATTTTATCACAATAAGGCTTGAGTCGAGTATAATTTACCTTAAAAGTGCCAAATGTCTTAGTATTATCTTGACTGTACCATAAGGGAAGGTTTTCATTACCATGAAGGGAAATACGTCATCTGTATGAAGCTTTGAATTCGACATTTGAGGGTCCTCCTTCTCTTATAATACCTTATCCCCTACCTTAAATGGATTCTTCTTTATCTTAGGGTCATCATGGTGATGCTTTGGTCCGGTATGGCATAGTTTCGTTTCCTTCTTGCCATAGTTTCGCCACTCGTCTAGTTCATCAATCCGTAACATTCGCTCTTCCTGAACTGCTCCCTTGTTGTAGCATGAACTCGAATATGGTTTAATTGTACTTTCGTTAAAAGTATCCTGCAAAGGGGGTTGAACAGTGAGATTATTCTTGTTACAAGAACTCGTAATAACATCTTTATCATTAAAAGTTCTATTAGAATTACGAGCTTGCAGGGTAATTGTGTCATCGCCTACACGATACATCAATGATAGTCCTAGCAGTTGCTAAAAAGGGTCGCCCTAAAATTAATGGCACATCGCTATCCTCATCTATGTCTAAAACAACGAAATCAACTGGGAATATAAATTTGTCAATTTTAACGAGCAAATCTTCAATTATACCCCTAGAAAATCTAATGGTTTTATCAGACAATTGGATGTTCATCCTAGTTTGCTTGGGTTTCCCAAGACATAGTTGTTTAAACACTTTATAAGGTATTACATTAATACTAGCCCTTAAATCAGCCAAAGCATTTTTAACATCTAAGCTACCAATTAGACAAGGAATCGTAAAACTCCCTGGATCTTTTAATTTGCTGGGTAGCTTGTTCTGCAAAATGGCTGAGCAAACTGCATTTAGCTCTACATGCGATGACTCATCTAGCTTCCGTTTGTTTGCTAAGAGCTCTTTTAAGAATTTAACCGCGTTCAGTATCTACAAAAGAGCTTCAATAAATAATAAGTTAATATGTAATTTCTTTAAAAGTTTAAAGAATTTACCGAATTATTCATCTGTGCGGTCTTTCCTTGTCACATTCGGGTATGAGACTCGAGGTTTATACTCCTTACTTACCGATTTTTCTGTACCATGATTTACCTCAATCTTACCATTACCTACCACATTTTCTTGTGTCTCTTCAGATTTACGCTTAGCTACCCCTTCTTTGTCGTGTACAGTGATGGCATAGAGTTACTCCATTGGGTTACTTTCTGTGTTGCCCGGCAAACCACCTTGTGGTTTTTCAGAGATCAGCTTAGTAAGCTGACCTATTTAGGTTTCGAGGCCCTAAATTGATGCTTACTAGTTTTAAGTGCCGTCTCGGTATTCTAAAAATGGGTCTCTAACACGGAGATAAATGTCGTAAACATCTCCTCGAGGTTCGACTTTTTCTTTTGCTGGTAAGGTAGTTGTTGGAAGCCTGGAGGAGGTGGTGGTCTCTGATTTCCTTGACCACCTCACGAGAAATTGGGATGGTTTCTCCAACCTGCATTATAAGTGTTACTATAAAGGTTGTTTTGAGATCTAGAATTATTACCCATGTAGCAGCCCACTTTAGACCCTAGTCGGAACGGGTGGTTTCGGGACCACTTAACCTAGTCGAATTATTATTTTTATTGCTTTAATATGTTTTACAGCATGATAGAATCACCGTGTGAAAGTTTCGTTTAGAAATTTTATTGTTTGACTGGTTAATTTGAGAAAAAAGATTAAATCGCATAAAGCGATAAATTAGAGTTCTATTTCATAAATGGCTTGTTTGGCAATGGCTTTTTAAATAGAAGGCCTTAAGTGGTTATTTCACCATTTTTAAGCTAGTGGACACTTATGCCCTTATTATTATGGTTTTATAAATAATGTTATAAAGGTTGGTTTTGGTTTTTAATAAATATATGTTATATGTTTAATAAAACATGAAATTTTTATTCATTTTATGTTCTTCTTCACCGATTCTCATAAACAAAATAAAGGTTTTTATGCTTTCAAATATTCGGCTACTTTAAGCTTCAAATTGAGGTTCGTTTTTGTTCTATTTTCGATAATTTTTACGTTTTTGAGATCGTTGCTTCGTATATTAACCGACCCGTACCTCAATTTCTGATTTTGATTATGTTTTTGAAAAATGCCATTGATGAATCTATGATATTTTAGAAGATTTTGATGAATTATGAAATATTATGTGGAAATATACAAGAATTTTAAAGTAATTTTTGAAGAAAATAGGTTTTGAGGATTTGATTGTAAAAAGGTAGAATTTTTAAGGTTTAATTGTGATTAATTGAAAGATATATGCTTGTATAAGTCCCTTGAATATTCGGCTATAGTGAATTGGGGGATTGATTGTGTAATTTGTCATTTTTGTGATGAGAGGATTAAATTGCAAATTATTGTAAATATAGGGGCTAAATTGCAAATATGTCAAATTACATGTTTTTGGATTGAATTGAATATGTGAGTTAGTAAATAGCTGAATTTTGCATTAATATAGATAAAGACGATCGAATCCTGGAACTTGATCGGGGAAAACAGAAAATAGACGAGTAGATACGGGATTACTAGGTAAGTTCGTATAATGAATTTAATGTATATATATGTGTGTTCATAAGTATTGTTATTTGAAAATATGAAATGCTAGATGATTAAATAGCCTAATGTAACGAGTATATATGAGATTGAAATAGAAATGTTAAATTGTTACAAGTGATAAATTGAATACCGAGCCCCGTTAGAACCGTAGAAGTCGATAGGATACAAGTGACATGGCATTAGGGCTACAGGGTGGTTCGAGCTCCTGCATTTGTTGCAGACTCACCACGTGCTCATGAGCTACACGTTTATCCTTCGGGATTACATGTTCAGCATACGAGCTTACCGATTATCCTTCGGGATTATATGTTCAGCCTCCGGGCTTACCGTACAGGCTCGAAAGAGCATATATGACGCATTGACGGATTACAGGTTATATGTATATACACTGTGTGTGTATCACCCGAGTATCTTTCGATGTTCTTATAGGTTTAACGGGCAATACCGATACATGTTACAGGAAAGGTTAATTGATATTTGAATATATGAGAGAGATGTTATGTGAATACATGAATGGTATAAGGTACATGTTATAAGAGTTATGTGTTATACATGAGACAATGAAGTATATGAAATACATGTCATATGATTTGTATGAATGGAATGATACTAGTTACATGATCAACATGTTATATGAGAAAGTGCAAAATGAAGGCATATTATGCCATATGATTTACAAGATTTGTATATGTTACTTGAAATGAAGTATTTGATAAGCTTTTATATATGATATGTTATGAAACTACATGAACTAATGAGTATGAGTTTGTGCAATAGGCTATAAGATCATATGTTTGTAATGGCCTTACTTATGGATATCTCATTGAAATGGTAAGTTTCATTTCATGTTATATGGACTTACTAAGCTTTAGAAGCTTATTCCGTTTATTTCTTTCACTGTCTTCTAGATTCGAAAGCTAGCTCGGATATCGGATGAGTCGGGGATCGCTATCACACTATCGATAAAGCTTCGGTACTTTTGAGTATTTTGCAAACGTTTGGTCATGGCATGTATAGGCTAGTACTTTAGTGAACATGATATATTTTGGTAAATGATCAAGCTATGAGATGTGGCTTGGGTCATATATGAATATAATCAAGTACTTGAGTTGTCCTTTAGCTATATATGCTTATGGAAAGATATGTGATTTTGATGAGATTATAAGCTTGCATAATTGATATGTATATATGTGTGGATGAGTGCATGGAAATGGTCATTTAGGCCTTTGAGTTGGTGTGCTTGATTTTTGAATGAATTGAGATGATTTTGGGTCCATTTTGTGCTTGAATTGGTATGTTTTAGGTTAGTAGAATGGCATGAAATGTTGTTAGTTAATGGCTAGTAGAAATGACCCATATTGGGTGGCAAATTGGCTTAAACCAAGCCTATATTTATGCTACACGGCCAGGGAACACGGGCGTGCTCTTCGACCGTGTGTCCCCTGCACCTTAATGTTTTGGTCAGTTTTGGTACACGGCCTAGACACACGGGCGTGTCTGGTAATTTGTAGCCGTGTGAAATTTGGCAGTATAGTCACACGGTCTGCTCTGTTTTGTACACGGGCGTGTCAGGTAACCGTGTGATATTTGACAGTTTCGACCATGGGGTAAGGGCACGGGCGTGCCTAGGCCGTGGGCGACACACGGCCTAACCCCATGGGCTGTTGGACAGCCGTGTGGGATAAGTCAGATTCGACCACGGGCTGAAAGGTTTGGGCGTGTCTGGAGGGACACGGCAGTGTGTGAAGAACACGGGCAAGGGGCACGGCCGTGTGTCCCTAACTTTGAAATTTTGCAAATGTTCTCCTATCTTTTAGCATGTTTCCAATTAGATTTCCAATAATTGTATACATCATTTTATGATCAATTGAAGCATGCTCTAATGACAGATGATACATGATGGTTCTTGATTAAAAAGTTTGAAATTTTACTGTTCTGATATATGTTACAAGTCCGGTAATGGCCCTTACCTATTCCGACGACAGTTACGGGAGAGGGGTGTTACATTTGGTTGGTATCAGAGCCACGATTTAGTCGATTCTAGGACTACCGTAGTGAGTATTAGTCTAGCTATACATGCCTTGTACATGAACTGTGATAGTGTGATATCTCCTGACATCCTTTGAAATCTGTTTTATATAGTAATGGATCCAAATCGAGCTTTAGCTGATGATGTTGAAAGTATTGCGCTAGCACCCGCTCAAGGGGCTGTGCCTTCTGAATCGGGCCCTGCTGTGGCCAATCAGGAAGAAATTAAACAAGCTTTCTTCCAAATGATGTCTGGATGGTTTAGTGAGTTTGTGCGAGCAAACCCAGCTGCTCCGCAGCCTCCACCCCCTCCCGTCCTACAACCTAACCCTGATAATGTACGAGTTGTGGATCCTCTGAGATTGAACAGACCTCCTATCGATAAGATACGGAAGTATAGTGCTGAGGAATTCCGAGCTTCAGCAAGTGATGATACTGAGAGGGCTGAATTTTGGCTTGAGAATACGATCGGAGTTTTTAATGAACTGGCTTGTACTCCTGATGAGTGCCTGAGATGTGCTATTTCTTTGCTTCGGGATTCAGCATATCAATGGTGGAATACATTGACCTCGGTTGTACCACGAGAACGAGTCGATTGGGATTTCTTCCAGACGGAATTCAGAAAGAAATACATCAGTCAATGATTCATCGATCAGAAAAGAAAAGAGTTTTTGGAACTGAAACAGGGTCGAATGTCTGTAACTGAATACGAGAGAGAGTTTGTACGACTCAGCAAATATGCTCGCGAATGTGTTTCTACCAAAGCAACAATGTGCAAAAGGTTCGAAGATGGGCTAAATAAAGAAATTCGACTATTAGTCGAAATACTTGAGCTGAGAGAGTTTGTAGTTCTTGTTGATCGGGCTTGTAAAGCCGAAGAGCTTGCTAAAGAAAAGAGAAAAGCTGATTCTGAATTCAGAGAAGCTAGAAAAAGGTTTGCGGGAAAACCGTATCAGTCTGGATCCAAAAGATCGAAGGATTTTCATCCTCGTCCTGCTGCTTCTATTGGCACATCTATCCGAGAGAAAAGTGTTAAGACTTCTCATTCGAGACCTCAGACGACTTCTGTAGCTAGTGCGGGTAGTGTGAGAATTCCCCGATCAGAGTGCAAGCATTGTAATAGAAGGCATTTTGGAGAGTGTCGACTGATAAGTGGGGTATGTTTTCGATGTGGATCATTAGATCATTACTTGCGTGATTGTTCTGAAAGATCTGTACCTGATAGAGAACAGTCGACTAAGACAAATAATGTTGCATCGAGAGGTAGACCGTCGCGAAGTGTTGGGAACCAAAGTGGAAATCGCAATGTGGCGAGAGATGCTAATGTGAAATCTGAGATGCGTACTCCTGCGAGAGCTTATGCAATACGTGCACGCGAGGAAGCCTTGTCGCCTGATGTTATTACCGGTACTTTTTCTCTCTATAACACTGATATTGTTGCGTTGATAGATCCTGGATCGACTCATTCATATATCTGTATGAAATTAGTGTATGAAAAGAATTTAAGTGTTGAATCTACGGAATATGTAGTTAAAGTATCGAATCCATTAGGAAACTCTGTGTTAGTTGATAAGATATGTAAGAAATGTCCGTTGATGACTTGGGGATATTGTTTTCCAGCTGATCTGATGCTCCTCCCTTTTGACGAATTCGATGTAATACTGGGCATGGACTGGCTAAATGCGCATGAGGCTATTGTGAATTGTCGAAGTAAGAATATAAAATTGAAATGTCAGAATGGTGAGATTCTTCGGATTGAATCAAATGATTCGAATGAATTACCGATAGTGATTTCTGCCATGAGGGCTCAAAAGTATGTCAGAAAAGGCTATGATGCGTATTTAGCGTATGTGATGAATTCTAGCAAGACAGAATTAAAAATTGAGTCTGTACCAGTTGTTTGTGAGTTTTCAGATGTTTTTCGGAAGAATTATCGGGTTTACCGCCGATTAGAGAAGTTGAATTCGGTATTGAATTGTTACCGGGCACTACTCCGATATCGATAGCTCCATACAGAATGGCACCGACGGAATTAAAAGAGTTGAAAGCACAGTTACAAGAATTGACGGATAGAGCTTTCGCGAGACCGAGCTTTTCACCTTGGGGTGCTCCCGTATTATTTGTGAAAAAGAAAGATGGAACGATAAGAATGTGTATTGATTACCGACAGTTGAACAAGGTAACAGTGAAGAATAAATACCCTCTTCCGCGGATTGATGATTTATTCGATCAGTTAAAAGGAGCTACTGTATTTTCAAAGATTGATTTGAGATCGGGTTATTACCAGTTACGAGTTAAAGATTCAGATATACCGAAAACTGCTTTCAGAACACGATACGGACATTATGAGTTTCTGGTCATGCCTTTCGGGTTGACAAATGCACCTGCAGTGTTCATGGACTTGATGAACCGTGTATTCAAACCGTATTTAGATAGATTCGTTGTCGTGTTCATTGATGACATTCTGATCTATTCACGTGATGAGGTAGAGCATACTGAGCATCTGAGAATTGTGTTACAAATCCTGAGAGATAAGCAGTTATTTGCCAAATTTAGCAAATGTGAATTTTGGCTTCAAGAAGTCAGATTTTTGGGTCATATTGTTTCTGCGGAAGGCATCGGAGTAGATCCGAGTAAAATATCTGTTATTATAGACTGGAAACCCCTGAGAAATGTATCTGAGATTAGAAGTTTTCTAGGATTAGCGGGATATTACCGAAGATTTGTTAAAGGATTCTCGATGATTACAGTGCCGTTGACTCGATTGTTGCAAAAAGATGTGAAATTCGAGTGGACTGATAAATGTCAGCAGAGTTTCAAACAGTTGAAAGCCCTGGTAACAGAAGCTCTGGTTTTAGTTCAACCCGAATTGGGGAAAGAATTTGTTATATACAGTGATGCATCTATTATCGGACTGGGCTGTGTATTGATGCAAGACGGGAAAGTCATAGCTTATGCCTCCCAACAGTTAAAGCCGTATGAGAAGAATTACCCGACGCATGATCTTGAGTTAGCTGCTATAGTATTTGCATTAAAGATTTGGCGGCATTACTTATATGGTGAGAAATGTAGAATTTTTACCGATCATAAAAGTCTGAAGTATCTGATGTCACAGAAAGATTTAAATATGCGACAGCGGAGATGGCTCGAACTACTAAAAGACTATGAATTTGTAATTGATTATCATCCAGGGAAAGCTAATGTTGTAGCTGATGCGCTAAGTCGAAAGTCTCTGTTTACTCTGCGAGCTTTGAATGCTCAAATGACGATATATGATGATGGATCTGTTTTAGCTGAGCTAAAGGCTAAACCGTTGATTCTGCAGCAAATTTTCGAAGCTCAAGGGACTGATCCCGATCTGTAAGCAAAACGACTTCACTGTAAGTCTAATTCTTATTCTGACTTTTCTATAAGAAACGATGATTGTTTAATGTTTCGAAATAGAATTTGCATACCGAAAAATAGTGAACTCATTCAGAAAGTTCTACACGAGGCACATGACAGTCGATTTTCAGTTCATCCGGGTAGCACTAAGATGTATAACGATTTGAAACAGCAATACTGGTGGTCAGGAATGAAACATGACATATCAGAATTCGTATCGAAATGTTTGATCTGTCAGCAAGTTAAAGCTGAACATCAGGTACCGTCAGGTTTATTACAGCCTATTATGATTCCGGAATGGAAATAGGACAGAGTCACTATGGATTTTGTATCTGGACTACCTCTGACTCTGAAGAAGAAAAATGCAATTTGGGTTATCGTTGAAAGATTGATGAAATCTGCACATTTTATACCGGTACGTACTGATTATTCTCTGGATAAATTAGTGGAACTATATGTATCTGAAATTGTGCGATTACATGGTATACCGTTATCCATGGTGTCTGATAGAGATCCGAGGTTTACCTCGAGATTCTAGAAGAAGTTTCAAGAGGCTTTGGGAACAAAATTGAGTTTCAGTACAGCATTTCATCCCCAGACCGACGGTCAGTCTGAAAGAGTTATTCAGATTCTGGAAGACATGTTACGGTGTTGCATTCTTGAATTCGAAAGTAATTGGGAGAAATACTTACCTCTGATAGAGTTTGCATACAATAACAGTTTTCAGACGAGTTTAAAGATGGCTCCATATGAAGCATTATATGGTCGTAAATGTCGAACACCGCTATACTGGATGGAATTGAGTGAGAGAAAGTTACACGGGGTTGATCTAATCCGAGATACAGAAGAAAAAGTAAAAGTAATACGCGATAATTTAAAAGCAGCTTCAGATAGACAGAAATCATACGCAGATTTGAAACGGAAAGAAATAGAGTTTCAGGTCGGAGACAGAGTATTTCTGAAAGTATCACCATGGAAGAAAATTCTTCGTTTTGGCAGAAAAGGAAAGTTAAGTCCTCGTTTTATCGGGCCGTATGAAATTGTGGAACGAATTGGACCTGTAGCTTACCGGGTATCATTACCGTCTGAGCTTGAAAAGATTCACGACGTATTTCACGTTTCAATGCTTCGACGATACCGATCTGATCTGTCTCATGTCATTTCTCCCATAGATGTGGAATTACAGTCTGATCTATCGTACAGCGAAGAACCGATTAGAATTCTGGCCCGAGAAATGAAAGAGTTGAGAAATAAGCGTATAGCACTTGAAAAAGTTCTCTGGTGTAAACACGGAATAGAAGAAGCTACGTGGGAACTCGAGGAAACTATGCGAAAACAATACCCTACCTTGTTCGCTGGTAAGATTTTCGAGGACGAAAATCCCTAAAGGGGGGAGAGTTGTAACAGCCCACTTTAGACCCTAGTTGAAACGGGTGGTTTGGGGACCACTTAACCGAGTCGAATTATTATTTTTATTGCTTTAATATGTTTTACAGCATGATAGAATCACCGTGTGAAAGTTTCGTTTAGAAATTTTATCGTTTGACTGGTTAATTTGAGAAAAAGGATTAAATCGCATAAAGCGATAAATTAGAGTTCTATTTCATAAATGGCTTGTTTGGCAATAGCTTTTTAAATAGAAGGCCTTAAGTGGTTATTTCACCATTTTTAAGCTAGCGGACACTTATGCCCTTATTATTATGGTTTTATAAATAATGTTATAAAGGTTAGTTTTGGTTTTTAATTAATATATGTTATATGTTTAATAAAACATGAAATTTTTATTCATTTTATGTTCTTCTTCACCGATTCTCATAAACAAAATAAAGGTTTTTATGCTTTCAAATATTCGGCTACTTCAAGCTTCAAATTGAGGTTCATTTTTGTTCCGTTTTCGATAATTTTTACATTTTTGAGATCGTTGCTTTGTATATTAACCGACTCGTACCTCAATTTCTAATTTTGATTATGTTTTTGAAAAATGCCATTGATGAATCTATGATATTTTAGAAGATTTTGATGAATTATGAAATATTATGTAGAAATATACAAGAATTTTAAAGTAATTTTTGAAGAAAATGAGTTTTGAGGATTTGATTGTAAAAAGGTAGAATTTTTAAGGTTAAATTGTGATTAATTGAAAGATATATGCTTGTATAAGTCCCTTAAATATTCGGCTGTAGTGAATTGGGGGATTGATTGTGTAATTTGTCATTTTTGTGATGAGAGGACTAAATTGCAAAGTATTGTAAATATAGGGGCTAAATTGTAAATATGTCAAATTATATGTTTTTGGCTTGAATTGAATATGTGAGTTAGTAAATAGCTGAATTTTGCATTAATATAGATAAAGACGATCGAATCCCGAAACTTGATCGGGGAAAACGGAAAATAGACGAGTAGATACGGGATTACTAGGTAAGTTCGTATAACGAATTTAATGTGTATATATATGTGTGTTCATACGTATTGTTATTTGAAAATATGAAATGCTAGATGATTAAATAGCCTAATGTAACGAGTATATATGAGATTGAAATAGAAATGTTAAATTGTTACAAGTGATAAATTGAATACCGAGCCCCGTTAGAACCATAGAAGTCGATAGGATACAAGTGACATGTCACTAGGCTACAGGGTGGTTCGAGCTCCTGCATTTGTTGCGGACTCACCACGTGCTCATGAGCTACAGGTTTATCCTTCGGGATTACATGTTCAGCCTACGGGCTTACCGATTATCCTTCGGGATTATATGTTCAGCCTCCGGGCTTACCGTACAGGCTCGAAAGAGCATATATGACGCATTGACGGATTACAGGTTATATGTATATACACTGTGTGTGTATCACCCGAGTATCTTTCGATGTTCTTATAGGTTCAACGGGCAATACCGATACATGTTACAGGAAAGGTTAATTGATATTTGAATATATGAGAGAGATGTTATGTGAATACATGAATGGTATAAGGTACATGTTACAAGAGTTATGTGCTATACATGAGACAATGAAGTATATGAAATACATGTCATATAATTTGTATGAATGGAATGATACTAGTTACATGATCAACATGTTATATGAGAAAGTGCAAAATGAAGGCATATTATGCCATATGATTTACAAGATTTGTATATGTTACTTGAAATGAAGTATTTGATAAGCTTTTATATATGATATGTTATGAAACTACATGAACTAATAAGTGTGAGTTTGTGCAATAGGCTATAAGATCATATGTTTGTAATGGCCTTACTTATGGATATCTCATTGAAATGGTAAGTTTCATTTCATGTTATATGGACTTACTAAGCTTTAGAAGCTTATTCCGTTTATTTCTTTCACTGTCTTCTAGATTCGGAAGCTAGCTCGGATATCGGACGAGTCGGGGATCGCTATCACACTATCGATAAAGCTTCGGTACTTTTGAGTATTTTGCAAACGTTTGGTCATGGCATGTATAGGCTAGTACTTTAGTGAACATGATATATTTTGGTAAATGATCAAGCTATGAGATGTGGCTTGGGTCATATATGAATATAATCAAGTACTTGAGTTGTCCTTTAGCTATATGTGCTTATGGAAAGATATGTGATTTTGATGAGATTATAAGCTTGCATAATTGATATGTATATATGTGTGGATGAGTGCATGAAAATGGTCATTTAGGCCTTTGAGTTGGTGTGCTTGATTTGTAAATGAATTGAGATGATTTTGGGTCTATTTTGTGCTTGAATTGGTATGTTTTAGGTTAGTAGAATTGCATGAAATGTTGTTAGTTAATGGCTAGTAGAAATGACCCATATTGGATGGCAAATTGGCTTAAACCAAGCCTATATTTATGCCACACGGCCAGGGAACACGGGCGTGAGCTTCGACCGTGTGTCCCTGCACCTTAATGTTTTGGTCAGTTTTGGTACACGGCCTAGACACACGGGCGTGTCTGGTAATTTGTACCCGTGTGAAATTTGGCAGTATAGTCACACGGTCTGCTCTGTTTTGTACACGGGCGTGTCAGGTAACCGTGTGATATTTGACAGTTTCGACCACGGGGTAAGGGCACGGGCGTGCCTAGGCCGTGGGTGACACACGGCCTAACCCCATGGGTGTCTTGGACAGCCGTGTGGGATAAGTAAGATTCGACCGCGGGCTGAAAGGTTTGGGCGTGTCTGGAAGGACACGGCCGTGTGTGAAGAACACGGGCAAAGGGCACGTCCGTGTGTCCCTAACTTTGAAATTTTGCAAATGTTCTCCTATCTTTTAGCATGTTTCCAATTAGATTTCCAATAATTATATACATCATTTTATGATCAATTGAAGCATGCTCTAATGACAGATGATACATGATGGTTCTCGATTAAAAAGTTTGAAATTTTACTGTTCCGATATATGTTACAAATCCGGTAATGCCCCTTACCTATTCCAGCGACGGTTACGGGATAGGGGTGTTACAACCCATATAGTTGGCTTGTTCGTCCTCTGTGCTAGGGTTGTGGGATGAATAATCCGTGTTGTACATTCCTCCTCCATTTGAATCGCACCTCATCACTAGATATACCTACGTAGAACCAACTAAACTGTCAATCTTTTTATTTAAGAGTTCTACCTTATTTGACAGCATTGTGATTGCGTCAACATTAAAAACACCGACATATTTTTGTGGCTTTGTCCTCATGACTTTCCACTGATAATTATTCAGTAACATCTTTTCTCTAAACTCATAAGCCTCCTCAGGTGTTTTGTTATTTATGGTTCCGTAGGCAGCTACATCAATCATCTTTTTTGTTGAGGGATTCAAACTGTTGTGGAAGGTTTGTACCTGTAGCCACAAAGGTAACCCATGGTGAGTGCACATTCTTAATAAATCCTTGTATCTCTCCCAAGCATCGTAGAGTGTCTCTAAATCCATCTACACAAAAGAAGAGATATCATTCCTCAACTCTGCCATTTTAGCCGGCGAAAAATATTTAAGTAAAAACTTTTCAGTCATTTGTTCCCAAGTAGTGATAGACCCTCATGGTAGAGAGTTCAACCACTATTTAGCTTTATTCCTCAAAGAAAAGGGAAATAACTGAAGGCGAATGGCGTCATCAGAAATACCATTGATTTTAAATGTGTCGCAGAATTCAAAAAAGTAAGCTAAGTGTGCGTTAGGATCTTAATCCTGCAAACCATCAAACTGAACAAACTGTTGAATCATTTGAATAGTGTTAGGTTTCAGTTCAAAATTATTTGCAGCAATAGCAGGCCTAACAATACTAGATTCAGTACCAGCTAAATTAGGCTTAGCATAATCGTACATAGTACGAGGAATAGGATTTTGATTCACAGGATCTGCGGCTACCATAGGATGTAGCTGATTATTTTGATTTGCTTCCATCTCTTCAGTAGATTCGGGTTCGTTCTCTTGTCCTTGTTCTGTGTACTGTAGGCTTCGCCTTATGTCTCTTCGGTTTCTACAAACTGTGGCTTCTAAATCGCTATCAAACAATAGTGGTCCTGACGGGTTTCTTCTAGTCATAAACTAGAGATACCTATCAGAGAAAAAGAAATTTAGTAAAACCTAAAAATAAAAATAGGAAATAAATTGCAATAAAAGTAAAAATGGCTAAAGTATTAGAAATAGAGTGTTCCTAATATCTTAGTTCCCCAGCAACGGCGCCAAAAACTTGATCGTGATTGTGATGAAGTAATAAAATTTTTATGATCATACCTAGGAACTAACTATTATCATGATAAAAGGCAAGTGCACCTATCGAATAGTAGTATAGTTAGTGGTAAGACTGGAATGTCGAATCCAAGGAGCTAAAAGTACTAGTAATAACTTTTTTCTTATTATCTAGCCTAGAAATAAAGGGAGGTTGTTTGTAAACTAAAAATTCTAATTAACTAAAGACGCGACAAAGAGTAAATTGGGGAATTACTTTGGGAAAAAAAACTGAATGATAAAGACAATACCCAAGGAAGAATCCACCTAGACTTCACTTGTTATTTAACTCTGAATTAGACAATTTCTTCATTTGACTTGATCCGTAGAGATCCCTAAGTTATGTTAAATATCTCTGTCGAGAATAAGAACAACTAACCCTAGGTTGATTAATTGAAATCTCTTTCTAATTAAAACCCCTAGTTTTGCATTAACTCGATCTATGGATCCCCCTATTAGATTTGACTCTAATCCGGTAGATTTTCGTCGTCCTATGTCTAGGATTGCAATCAACTCTGCTTAATTATGTTGGATCTACTCTTAGACAGGGACTTTTGCTCCTCTGAATAAGCACAGTCGACTTGAATTAATATCTTGAAATATCAACTCAAGAATTAAAAACACAATTAAGAACAAATCGAATATTTATCTTATAATTCAGATAATAATAACAAGATTCGTCTTAGGTTTCATTCCTCTCAGGTATTTAGGGGTTTAGTTCATAATAAAAAGGAAAACATCTTAAAATAAAGAAGACAACAAAACATAAAGAAAACCCAAAACTCCTGAAAGGATTGAAGGGAGATCTTTAGTCTTGACGTAGATCCTTACTTCTGAGATGGATCAATCGACTTTCCTTGAGTAATTCCTTGCCTTCTACTCTATGTGTCGGGCTCCCCCTTTTAAGTCCTCTCCTAGGGTGTTTGTATAGACTTCGGAATACCTTTCTTAGCCCCTAAGTAGCTTTTTCCACGTGAAATTGAAATTTGTCACGACAGGGACATGCCCGTGTGAATCGAGCCCAGGCCGTGTTCAAGTTTACTAATGTGGCACGGGTGTGTGGTGCACCTGTGTGAGGAACTCTAGACCGTGTTGATTTCTCACTCTGGCCCATTTTCTCTGTTTTTGGCCCGTTTCTCGTTCTTTTCACTCTCCTATGCTCACCTAAGTATAAAACATGAAATTAAAGGATTAGGATCATCAAATTCCATAATTGAAGGGATAATTTATCCAAAATTATGCTAAGCATGGGGTAAAAACATGTAAAAAATACGATTTATCAGTCTTTAAATGTAATTAAAAAGAGTATATTTTAATAAGAGGTTATCTGGTACAATTTTGTTAGTTTGACTAAGTATTATGAGTGATAACACCCATGATCTAGATTCGGATCTGGTGAATCGAGTTAGGAATTAGGATGTTACAAGACTTATGCATATCAAACATGGACTAAAACTTTAAAATTATCAACCCAAGAATAATTAAACATACATAATTGAAAACAAAGAAACTAAAGTTTTATTACATAAAACTAGAAATCAAACAATAGAATCCATCCTAGGGTTCATCTCTCCTAGGTATTAAGAGAATTAGTTTATAATTACAAGAACCAACACCAAAAATATAATATAAGCACTAAAATAAAAGAAATCCATGATAAATCCCTTAGACATTAGCTTGAACTCTTGAATCTTGATGGGCAACTGTTTGGAAATCGACTTTAATGGTGTTATTTAATGGTGCTATCTCTTGACAACTGCTTATTCCATCATTTATTTCCTTATTATGCCTTCTTAAAGTGCTAAAAAACCTAAAAATTGTAACTTTCAGTTATTAGCACATATGATTCCCGAGATTGACACGCAATGGACACATGCATACGTGGATTGCCCGTGGGAAAGTTTGTTGCATGTGTATAGCTTCCAGAATGCTCAAATGTTCTAATTTTCACCCGTTTTCACTCTTATTTCTCCCAAATGACATATTAATCATCAAAACATGAATATAAAAGATTAGAAATATATATTTCAAAATTAATGTCACATAATAACCTAAAAATACACTAAGAATGAAGCTAAAATATGTTACTTTGACACTTATCAAATATCCCCACACTTAAGTATTTTTTTCCTCAAGAAAATTCCTCAACTCACATTCAAATTAACTTTCCTTCACCCACTATTTTCACTAATCATGTCTTAGGATAATTTATAGATGATTATGTATTAGAAATTTAAACTAAAATGATAATAAATAGCAGAAGCAATCCAAACAAAGATGTTATTGCATAAAACATAAGAGTCTCCCTCACCTTAATAATTGCTTGAAATTCAAACTCAACAAGGTTTAACATCCTCGCTAAGATTCACTTAAAGCACTCAAAGTGTTTAAAGGCTAATTAAAATGCACTCAATAGACAAAACAAGGAATATTATTACCATAAGCTTGCTTAAGAATCAAATTTCCACCACTAAACATATGAGATGACACAAAGATAAAGAGGTCTTTACAAGGGTTGTAATGAGGCTTAGGTTAAGGGTATAAAAGGGTATGGAAGGGTATACATAGTGACTACAGTTAAGAGTTGAGCTAATGAGTTACTAGACAAAAAGAAAAGATCTAAATTGAAATGAATTAACATGAATAATTAATAACTAATTGAAGTGAGCCTTTTATATAATACATAATAGTGATTATTTAAGCTTGACCTACCATTAAATGTAGTGGTCAATTCGGGTCAATTCCACACTTAAGGAGCTTGTTTTCTAGGCAATTTATAATTTTATATTTCATTTTCAGTAATTAATTCTTAGGATGTAAAGTTAATAAAATAAGTGTTTTTTAACACATTTTGTAGGTGTTGTGACCCAATAGGCTAAGCGAGCCTTAGGTTATGCTAATTGGTTTAATTAAGTGTGTAGGATGGAGATATAAAGGCTCAATTGATGTGGAAGTAAGAGTCTAGTGATACACAAGCTTCTTGGGATGTCATAGCACAGAATAAATGACACAATGCAGAATTTAGGTGCCATGTTATGCCATGTAAGGGGTGTGGTGCGACATAAGGCTGACGTGCTACCCAAGTATTTTGGGATTATTTTCGTTCTCGCAATCAAACTTATACGAAGACCTAGGACGTGCAGAAGACCTAATTTGAGCTACCAGCACCTCTATAAAAAAGACATTAGGGGTTGAATGTAATCAAGTCGTCTTAAACACTTTTAAAAACCCTCGTAGTTTAGAATTAGTTTTAGTTTATTTTCTTTTTGGCTTTTTAAATACTTTCTTGTTTTTCTTCTTGAATCAATTTTGATTCAAGAACTTGTTTATTTAATTAAAGTATTCAATTTATATTTTCCTTTGCATTCATTTTATTTCTTTATTCCAATTGAGAGATTTACTACTCTGCTATTCATTCGATACCCAATCCACGATTATTCAAATCTCTTTTCTTCTCTAAATCAATTGTGTTTCTTTACATGATTTGTTTAATTGAAGTTGAGACTATGAATAACATGAGTGGCTAAATCTTTTAAGGAAGACTAACAAGTGGATGGGGATGTAATTAATGGAGGGTTTAGGGTTTTAGGAGAAGAATTAGTTGGTATAAATTATGTGTTCTTAAACTGTTAGGCTTGACAACCCTAATAAGTTATCATAGGCTAGACGAGGTCAAAAAATAAGTTGAAACGTGTAACACCCCTATCCCGTAACCGTCGCCGGAATAGGTAAGGGGCATTACTGGACTTGTAACATATATCGGAACAGTAAAATTTCAAACTTTTTAATCGAGAACCATCACGTATCATCTGTCATTAGAGTATGCTTCAATTGATCATAAAATGATGTATATAATTATTGGAAATCTAATTGGAAACATGCTAAAAGATAGGAGAACATTTGCAAAATTTCAAAGTTAGGGACACACGGCCGTGCCCCTTGCCCGTGTTCTTCACACACGGCCGTGTCCCTCCAGACACGCCCAAACCTTTCAGCCCGTGGTCGAATCTAACTTATCCCACACGGCTGTCCAACACGCCCATGGGGTTAGGCCGTGTGTCGCCCACGGCCTAGGCACGCCCGTGCCCTTACCCCGTGGTCGAAACTGTCAAATATCACACGGTTACCTGACATGCCCGTGTACAAAATAGAGCAGACTGTGTGACTATACTGCCAAATTTCACACGGCTACAAATTACCAGACACACCCGTGTGTCTAGGCCGTGTACCAAAACTGACCAAAATATTAAGGTGCAGGGGACACACGGTCGAAGCGCACGCCCGTGTTCCCTGGCTGTGTGGCACAAATATAGGCTTGGTTTAAGCCAATTTGCCACCCAATATGGGTCATTTCTACTAGCCATTAACTAACAACATTTCATGCCATTCTACCAACCTAAAACATACCAATTCAAGCACAAAATGGACCCAAAATCATCTCAATTCATTCACAAATCAAGCACACCAACTTAAAGGCCTAAATGACCATTTCCATGCACTCATCCACACATATATACATATCAATTATGCAAGCTTATAATCTCATCAAAATCACATATCTTTCCATAAGCACATATAGCTAAAGGACAACTCAAGTACTTGATTATATTCATATATGACCCAAGTCACATCTCATAGCTTGATCATTTACCAAAATATATCATGTTCACTAAAGTACTAGCCTATACATGCCATGACCAAACGTTTGCAAAATACTCAAAAGTACCGAAGCTTTATCGATAGTGTGATAGCGATCCCCGACTCATCTGATATCCGAGCTAGCTTCCGAATCTAGAAGACAGTGAAAGAAATAAACGGAATAAGCTTCTAAAGCTTAGTAAGTCCATATAACATGAAATGAAACTTACCATTTCAATGAGATATCCATAAGTAAGGCCATTACAAACATATGATCTTATAGCCTATTGCACAAACTCACACTCATTAGTTCATGTAGTTTCACAACATATCATATATAAAAGCTTATCAAATACTTCATTTCAAGTAACATATACAAATCTTGTAAATCATATGGCATAATATGCCTTCATTTTGCACTTTCTCATATAACATGTTGATCATGTAACTAGTTTCATTCCATTCATACAAATCATATGACATGTATTTCATATACTTCATTATCTCATGTATAGCACATAACTCTTATAACATGTACCTTATACCATACATGTATTCACATAACATCTCTCTCATATATTCAAATATCAATTAACCTTTCCTGTAACATGTATCGGTATTGCCCGTTGAACCTATAAGAACATCGAAAGATACTCAGGTGATACACACACAGTGTATATACATATAACCTATAATCCGTCAATGCATCATATATGCTCTTTCGAGCCTGTACGGTAAGCTCAGAGGCTGAACATATAATCCCAAAGGATAATCGGTAAGCCCGTAGGCTGAACATGTAATCCCAAAAGATAAACCTGTAGCTCATGAGCACGTGGTGAGTCCGCAACAAATGCAGGAGCTTGAACCACCCTGTAGCCCTAGTGACATGTCACTTGTATCCTATCGACTTCTACGGTTCTAACGGGGCTCGGTATTCAATTTATCACTTGTAACAATTTAACATTTCTATTTCAATCTCATATATACTCGTTACATTAGGCTATTTAATCATCTAGCATTTCATATTTTCAAATAACAATACATATGAACACACATATATATATACATTAAATTCGTTATACAAACTTACCTAGTAATCCCGTATCTACTCTTCTATTTTCTGTTTTCCCCGATCAAGTTCCGGGATTCGATCGTCTTTATCTATATTAATGCAAAATTCAGCTATTTACTAACTCACATATTCAATTCAATCCAAAAACATATAATTTGACATATTTGCAATTTAGCCCCTATATTTACAATACTTTGCAATTTAGTCCTCTCATCACAAAAATGACAAATTACACAATCAATCCCCCAATTCACTATAGCCGAATATTCAAGGGACTTATACAAGTATATACCTTTCAATTAATCACAATTTAACCTTAAAAATTCTACCTTTTTACAATCAAATCCTCAAAACCCATTTTCTTCAAAAATTACTTTAAAATTCTTGTATATTTCCACATAATATTTCATAATTCATCAAAATCTTCTAAAATATCATAGATTCATCAATTGCATTTTTCAAAAACATAATCAAAATCAGAAATTAAGGTACGGGTCGATTAATATACGAAGCAACGATCTCAAAAACGTAAAAATTATCGAAAACGGAACAAAAACGAACCTCAATTTGAAGCTTGAAGTAGCCGAATATTTGAAAGCATAAAAACCTTTATTTTGTTTATGAGAATCGGTGAAGAAGAACATAAAATGAATAAAAATTTCATGTTTTATTAAACATATAACATATATTAATTAAAAACCAAAACTAACCTTTATAACATTATTTATAAAACCATAATAATAAGGGCATAAGTGTCCACTAGCTTAAAAAATGGTGAAATAACCACTTAAGGCCTTCTATTTAAAAAGCCATTGCCAAACAAGCCATTTATGAAATAGAACTCTAATTTATCGCTTTAAGCGATTTAATCCTTTTTCTCAAATTAACCAGTCAAACGATAAAATTTCTAAACGAAACTTTCACACAGTGATTCTATGATGCTGTAAAACATATTAAAGCAATAAAAATAATAATTCGACTCGGTTAAGTGGTCCTGAAACCACCCGTTCTGACTAGGGTCTAAAGTGAGCTGTTACAAAATGAGTAAATTGTAATTTATCCGAGTTGAAAAAGTGAGGTCGGGAGATAAACAAGTATCAACCAATCGATTAGTTAATTATAAGCTGAGAGGTAATGATTAGTTAATCGATTACGTAGTAATCCACTCTAAAACTCTATTATGAAGTTAGTTACAAACCTTGAAGTGAGTTAATCTTCCTAATTGGTTTATCGATTTATTTCGTTTTTTTGTTTTTTCTTTATTTTTTTCTTTTTGTTGTTTATTTACTTTTATCTCTCAACCTATTTTATGATTGATTGTAATATAAGAATTAACTATTACTACTTAGACTTATTGTTGTATAAGTATTTTTATTATTTATTCCATCCTCCATTGGATACGATCCTCAAAATACTTTCGTTATTTTGTTGTACAACAATATTGCAATTTGACTCGTGCACTTACGGACATTGCCATTTTTAATTTCTTATATTTTTGATATTATATTTATTTTATAAACGATGGTTTGTTTATAAGCAGTTAAAGCTCAACAAATAATATAATGGGGCTATAACATGAATAATGATCTCACAACTGAATGAGATACCTCAAAATTTTTCTATTTTTTTTAAACTAAGAAAAATTCAGCAATATGAATGATTGAACATGGTTAGACAACTTATCAAAATTTAATCTCAATTAAAGGAAAGCAATAAATGAGTAATTCAAAGGTTAATAAGGTTTAAAGCGTTAAAATAAGTGGGTGATAAATGAACAAAAATGGACTAGGCTTAAAGGGGGTTACTAGTGGGCAATAAAGTGGGTAGACTATTTAAAGGTTAAATGGGTTAAATCCAAAGTGCCTCTATAATCTTAGCATATCAAATCATTAATGTGGTCTTAACATGCATAATAAAAGCAAGTTCTAGAACAATAAGTTTAGTTGACACACTCAAAACCAGAAATACCATGAGCATGAAAGGACAGATGCTTTAAAGGCTCAAAAGCTTACAAAAATATGGTTTCGATGTTAAAATTTGTAAAGTTATAATTCAAGACAATTATTAAATTCAAAGAGAAAACCTAAAATAAAATTTTCTGAAATAACTTATCATGCTTGACTCTCTCATGCATTAAAGTATAAATAAAAAATGCATAAAATCTACAAATTATCACAAAGTAGAATAAACAAAAACTCTAGATTTAGAAAATATAACTCATGCAAAAATTAAGAAATTTGTTTACGAAAACATGCAACAGTTTAAGGATTAAGTCGAATGAAAGTATAAAATCCTCCTTACACTTAAGATTACATTGCCCTTAATGTACGAACAAAGATAAACATAATAAGCAACACAAATTAATAAAATGAGGAGAGAACTAAAATAGCCCTAAATTAGGATGAATGTCTAGAGATAATGAAAGCCTGAGGCATCGGGGATTTGAAGTTAAGTACCGTAATCCTTGTAACAATCAAAAGAAGATAAAAAAAGACCAAGGAACTATTGGAAAAGTAGTCTAAGTAAAAGTGAAGTAGATCAAAAATATAAAACCCAAAAAAAAAAACTAAAATAAAAAGTCAAATATCAGCATCTCACTGAACATTAAGATCCAAAGACTCGAGAAGAGCAGTGCGAATTGGTGGTGAAATTTGGAAGTGTTGGCATATTTGAAAATGAAAATGGTGCATTTTGGAAAATAAGGGACTCAATCGTGTCTTTGGCCTATGTGCCTTTTAGGAACCATATGGTTCAATGTATATGACCTTCCAGTATGCACATGATTGTGTCCTCAGCTTGTGTGGGTCACATGACCATGTTGCTGACTTGTGTGTCTCTCTCTAAGATAAAATTATATTATTCACACGGCTATGTCGTTAGCCTATGTGGGTTACACGACCGTGTCTTTGGTCTGTGTGCCTTTCAAGAATCATGTAGTTCCATGTAATATCACATCCCAGTATTTACATGGTTGTGTCTTCAGCCTGTGTGGGTCACACAACCGTGCCTTTAGCTCGTGTGGTTCAAGTAAAATAAATTTTTTTTCATGACCTGAACTGAATTAATTAAAATAACTAAATTAGAACTTCAAAAACAAAAAACTGAAAATGAAGAAATAAAAAATCAACATAAAATTCAAATATGCAACAAATAAAATAATAAATAAAAAATGATAAACACTTGGGTTCCCTTCTGAGAAGCACTTATTTAAAGTCTAAAGCTTGACTTCCCTTTGTAACACATGATCGATCAGGATCTTGGAGTTGGAACTCTTCTTTCCTATTATCAACATCACTACCAAGATAGAGTTTGAGAGGATGACTATTTACCTTAAATGTGGCATATTCAGGATGTGTTACCTCAATTTTTCCATATCGAAATATGTGTTTTTATCACAAATGGACCTGACCGTTTTGGATTAAGCTTTCAAGGGAACCTTCATAGCCCTGAATTGTATAACAACACTTTATCTCCAATGATGAATTACTTTGTTCTCTTTAAATGAGCATCATGACGTTACTTTGTTACTTCCTTATACATTATTGAGTTTTCATAAGAATTTTCTCACCAACATTCTCTTCACTTGTCTTTTGGCATCTATCACCTTGAACAAGACACAATTCTGATGTGTCTTTATAAGTAATTTCCTATAAAGAATGTTGAACTACATGATCAATAGAATCAACAGAATAACAAGTATCATCTTGCTGACTAGAAACTCGCATAACATCACGTGTTTGAAAAGTAACCTCTTTATCACCTTCCTCAGGATAAGTTTACCATTACCAACATTAATAACAACTCTAGCAGTGGCTAAAAACGGCCAGCCTAAAAGCAAAGGTACCTCAACATTTTCATCCATGGCAAGTATCACAAAATCAATAGGGAATAGAAATTTATCTACTTTAATAATCACATCCCCAATAATACCCCCAGGATACTTAATTGATCTATCAGCTAGTTGAATACTCATCCTAGTAGGTTTTGGTTCCCCTAGACCAAGTTGCTTAAACAATTTATAAGACGTTAAATTGATGTTAGCACATAAATCAGCTAAAGTTTTCTCAACAAATAAACTATCAATAAAATAAGGGATAGTAAAACTCTTTGGACCCTTAAGCTTGGTAGGTAGTTTGTTTTGGAGGATGACTGAACATTCCTCATTGAGCTTCATAGTGGACAACTACTCTAACTTTCTTTTATTTGTCAAAGGATCCTTTAAGAGTTTTGCATACTTGGGCATATGCGAAAGAGCTTCAACAAAAGTTAAGTTAATATGCAATTGTTTAAAAAGTTCAAGATCAAATTGTTCATCCATGCAGTCTTTCTTCAACTTTGTTGGGTATGAGATTGGTGGTATGTATTATCTAAAAACTAGTTTTTGCTCTTTTTTTTACTATCCTCAACCCCATTATCTTTCTCAACAACTTCTTTTCAAGCTCGGTTAACACCTTTACACTTCTCAAAGTAGCTACATTAACTTGCTTTTTTGGGTTGGTTTTAGTGATACCAGGTAAACTACCTTAGAGTCTCTTTGAAACCAATGTAGCAAATTGACCAGTCTAATTCTCGAGACCCTAAATAGATACCTATTGATTCCTCAAATTTTCTTCAGTGTTCTAAATTTAGTTTTAGAAATTGAAATGAATTTAACCAAGATCTAACTTCTTCTTTTGCTGGTGAAGTTGCTAAAAGCCTGGGGGGATTGTGATATTTGATTCCCTTGACCACCCTAGGAGAAGCTTGGATAATTCCTCTATATTAGGTTATAGGTATTGTTATAAGGGTTATTCTAAGGTTTAGAATTATTACTTATAAACTTCAAACGTAAGCATTCTTGACTAATCATACCCACTCCAGTCATATCATATTGCATCATAAGAGTCACCTGCTTCCCTAAACTCAAACCATCTATTTTTCTACCAAGAGCTTTAACCTGACTTGCCAACATAGTAATTACATCTACATCATAAACACTAGTTGCCTTGGTAACCTTTGCTCTTGTGATTTCCCATTGATAATTATTCAGTGCTATCTCTTTAATAAACTCTTGAGATGCTTCAGGTGTTTTGATATTTAATGTTCCTTTAGCTACTGCATCAATTATTTGCCTAATTGATGGATTTAAACAATTATAAAATGTTTGAACTTGTAGCAAAAAAAGTAAACCATGATGAGGGTGTCTTTTTAAAAGATCCTTAAATCTCTCATGCGTTATAAAGTGTCTCAAGATCAAATTGGGCAAAAGAAGAGATATCATTCCTCAACTTGTTTATCTTGGCTGGTGGAAAATACTTTAACAAGAACTTCTCTGTCATCTGAATCCAAGTAGTGATAGAACCTCGTGAAAGTGAATTCAACCACTGCTTTGCTCTATTCCTTAAAGAAAATGGGAACAACCTTAGACGTATGGCATCATCAAAAGCACCATTGATCTTGAAAGTATCACATATCTTTAATTAATTTGCTAGATGAGCATTTGGATCTTCATATTGAAACCTATCAAATTGGACATACTGTTGCACCATCTAAATTGTATTCGGTTTGATTTCAAAGTTATTTGTAGCAATATTCAATCTAATGATACTAGATTTAGCCCTAGTCAAAGTTGGCATGGTGTAGTCATACACAGTCAATAGAGGATCGACCATTTCTTCAATAATGTCTTCTTCCTCTTGATTGTCTATAAGTCCGATGTTGATCTTGTCTTGCTTCTCTAAGTTATTTTTGATTTCTACAAGTAGTTCTTTCAATCACATTATAAAAAATTATTAGTTCTAATGGGTTGCCTCTAGTTATAAAATAAAAGAACCTTTCACAATCCAAATGAAAGCGAATTAATATATCAAAATTAAATTAAAAATAAAATAACATAAAATAAAATAAAAATGGTTAAATTAACATAACTAAGATTCTTCTAATATCCTAGCTCCCCAGCAATGACGCCAACAACTTGATGTCCACTAAACTAACTAATAAATTAACTAAAGCAAGTACACTTATCAATTAATAGTATACCTATGGTGAGCATAAATATCGTTCCCTCGAGGACTACAATTACTAGTAATTCTCACATTTCTATTATTTAACCTAATAATTCAAAGAATAATTCAAAGAATTGATTAAAAATAAAATAAACTATCTAAATTAACTAATTAATGCATCAGAGAATAAAACACAAAAACAATCAAGTATCAACTAAGTGACAAAATAATACCTAAATAAGAATCCACCTAAATTTCATCTATAATTCTCAATCTAATTTATGCAATTTCTTTTTTTTTTTAGCTCTTTGATCTATAGAAATCGCTAATTTATGCTAATATTCCTTTCGAGCATAAGAGCAACTAACTTTAGGTTTATTAATTGAATTTTCTTTCTAATTAAAACCCCTATTATTGCATTAATTCACTATATGGACCTCTTATTAGATTTAACTTTAATCCGGTAGAATTATGTCGTCTTATTTCTAGGATTGCATGCAACTCCGTTGAATTATGCAAGATCTAATCATAAGCAGGGTCTATTCAACCTCAGACTTATGCACTTCAAACATGGATTAACACTCTAGAATTATCAACTCAAGAATAATTAAGCATTCATAATTGAAAACAACGAAACTAAGGTTTTATTGCATAAAACTAGAAATTAAACAATAGAATTCATCCCGGGGTTCATAATTGATTTTGTTTACCTGTTCATGGATTTCCAATTGGAATAATTCTTCTTTCAGAAGTCGTTATTTGTTAAGGATAATTTTGTGATTTTTTTTTTTATTTTTCTATTCCATGTAATAGAATAGCCAATTCTAAAAGATAAGAATACTCTATTGAATTGACATTTGGTGTTGTCACTAATAACGTTTTAATGATGACTTCGTCAAATGGCCAACCTAACAAACCAAACGCATAAATTACTATGACACGACAAACCCATACCACTGAACCAAACAGGTAGTAAGTTTTTAAGTGTAGACTTACATGTAAAAAAAAAAGAAGCTTTTAAAAATCAATTAAATTAAGAAGCTTTTAAAAATCAATTAAGTTATTTTCAATAATTAAAATAATCAATTAAATTTCAGCTTTTAAAAATCAATTAAGTTATTGTCAATAATTAAAATAATCAATTAAATTTCTCTGTTAATGGGTTCCATCATTAACTACATTGACTTGTTAAAATATATTAACGACTCAATCAGATGGTAACACATGACAACTTATGGTTTAATCTAATATTTTTTTCATAAAAATATTTTAAAAATATATGAAATTATAAGGAATTAGAAAAATTTTGAAAATTTGAAAAAATATAAAAATTATTATATCTTAAAAATATGAAAATTGATATAAAATTATAAAAAAATTATAATATTATAAAATATAAAAATCTAATAAATTATTAATAAAACATATTTAAAATTTTATAAAACCTATTTAAAAACTATACAAATCTTAAAAATTATAAAAAATATTAAAAGTATGAAAATTGATATAAATTTATAAAAATTATTAAAAAAACATTAAGATCTTGAATTAGATTAGATCAATCGATTAGACTAATTAGATTGAAATCATTAAGGGTATAGGTCCAAAGAAAAACATTAGACCGGTTGACCTAGGAATAAGAGGGTTCAAGCGATTTTTTTATGTATTATTTAATTGAACGAGATGAATTAGTCAAACAAGCAAACCGATGGCCTGATTGATTCACCTATCAATCCAGTGCTAAAAACATTGATTAGAATATTTCATTCTAACCTATGCTAATAATTGGATAATAAAATTTTGGTTTGATAAAAATATTAAAAAAATAAAAAAATTGGTTCAATTGTTTAGATCCCAGGTCAACTGGTCTGATGGTTTTCCCCATATCAGTACCTTTGCCTATTTCGAGCCAATCGGTTCTATTCAAAATTTTAAAATTTTTTAATAATTTTTACAAGTTTATATAAATTTTAATATTTTAATATTCTTTTTACAATTTTTTAATTATTTTAAAGAACTCTAATAAGTATTTTTTAAAATTTTAAATATTTTAAATAAGTTTTACTAATTATATATCAATAACTTTTTTTAGATTTTTATAATACTTATAAATTTTTATAATTTTAATAAGTTTATATCAATTTTAATATTTAATATTTAGTTTTTTTATCATTTTTATGAAAAATATTAGATTAAATAAAAAATTATCAGATATCACTGTTAGAATGATCCGTCAATTTATTTTAAAAGTCAATATAATCAATCATAAAAACCGTTAAAGAGAATAACTTAATTGATTATTTTAATTAATGGTCATAATTTAATTGATTGCAAATTTTTATTTATTTATTTTTTGCGTTTTCTTAAGTATATTCTTTAGGTGTCGATCGAGCTAAATTTTTACTCCGTAAGCAAGACATGATTTTTAGGTAATTGAACCTAAAAATCCCTGAAAACGAGAATCGTGTACTCACTTTAAAAGTAAACCTCAATGGAACTCGAGTCATGCAGCATGAGCCCACAATTACCACCTTAATCATGTAAAATAAAAAGAATCAGCAAGTATATAAATGCTAGTTACAGCCGTTGGTCATAGAAGTAGTAATAAAAGTGCTATAAACACATAAGAAAATATACTCAAACTACCAAGCAATAGCAATGGCAAGCGATGGACCAACAATATGCAGGCAGGGGTAGTAGAAGACAGCAGCAGCGCCAACTCAGCTAAGCAAATAAATGGAAGTTTTAAGATGGAAGCAACGCAATAGTGATTGAAGAAAAAAATGACACAGTAAGGTCCAAAGCTTTATCTCCCTTTCATTGCTGCGAAGTGAGCGGCCAAATCATCATAATCTGGTAACTTTGGATGCACATGCTGGGCTGCACTCGACCTATCAGACTCGAATGAGCTAGCACGAGCATAAACTTTGGTTCCTTTTGATTCAGCTGTTTGTGCAGGAGGGAGAGATATTGATCGGGCTGGACGGGAAATGGTCTCGGACATATCATCGGATGTATCCCTACTTGATTTCTGAGGAGCTTCACCGACATCACTTCCCATATGATTTGCATGACGACTTTTAGACTTTCTTCTTATCTTTCCCTCTTCACCAGATGGCGGTTTCTTACTGTAATGTATCAACAGCTTGTCAATTATCCTTTCCTCCTCATCATCTTTATGCTGCTCATCATCGAATAAAATTTGCAGACCTCGTCTTGAGTCATCTCTTCTCCTGCTTCTGTGTTTTCTCCTTGCAGATTCAGTATCTTCAGCATTATCAACTTCAGTAAGACCAGAAGTTGATTTCGAATGTCGCCTTCTCGATGATCTTCGTCTTGGTACAGGGGCATCACTTGCATCATGATTATAGTAATAATCTTTCTCACGATCACGATCATGACTATTCACTCTAACAGGCAGAATTATCTGCTCTTCTTTACCAGGATGATCTAACCCTTCCTTGTACTTATCTGTCCTATTAACCACATATGCCCTGTCATGTGTTGAATGATCATCGGACACCCCATTGCTGTCAAAACCATCAAGTGAAGATCCCACATTGGCATCATGCTTGTGATCCTTTGGTTTGGTACTTGGTTTAACATAAGGAGGAGGGATACCACTCTTAAAGTGGGACTTCCACTTCGGTTCATCTTCTTCATCAGTTTTTCTTGTAGCATTTGGAAAACCATACTGGTGACCAGAGTTATCAGCAGCGAATTCCTCACCCTTTGACCATGAAGCTGCATAACTAGGACTTAGATCATGCTTTCTCTCAAGTAGAACATCTTGGTTATATATTCTAGGCGTACCATTCTGCCTACCATCTTGTAGTTTGGCTCCATCATCAGCTCTTTCCATTATTTTTCCATGAGAAGAACTGCTCAATCTTGCTGTTTTGAAGGCAACATCATCCTTCCCATTCCAAAATTCAATCTTACCAGCAGAGACTTCCTGTTTTTGCCATGATGGAATGTTGAGGTCATTCTTCCTTGCAGAAGCTTGCTCCCTGCCATGATGTGGCTGGTACCCTTCAACAGCAAATTCCTGTTTAGGTGGAAAGATGATCTCATCACTTTTTGAGACATTATCCTCCTTGCAGTTGCCCCGTCTACGCTCACCCTTACCTACTTCGTGTTTTTCTTCAGACAAAACTTTAACTTTATCGTCTTGTGAACCAGCACTTCTTCCATCTTTTGATTTATGATTATGACCATTGACATGGGAAGACCCATAACTTTTAGGTTGGTCCTATGGAACAATTACAGAGATCACAAGATTTCCACTGTGAGGACACGGTATGGATAACCTCAAGAAGAATACTTAAAAAGTAAAGATCAAACAAATGAAGCATACCTGTGGAATCACGGTAGGTTTAGACATTCTTCGCTGAAAAGCTTCAGAGTCCCATTTTATGGAAAACTCTGATGCTATATCATGCATTACCTTGACTTTCTTCTCCATTGTGAAAGAATTTGAAGCTGAATTCTCGACAAGCTATCATCAAATTTTATAATGTTGGTCATAGAAAGCAGTGATGGGACCATAGATTAATCTCTTTTATAGCAGATTATCAGAAATTACCTGCTTATTGACAAATAATTCCAGGGAATTTCCATATCTTTCATGAAATATTTGCCTAAGATCGCGTAACTCTGGCAAATCAGAGAATCTTGCAGCTGCAAACATCAGAGATGAAACAGCTTCCCTGCAATCTTCGGGGCAGTCACTGTGCATTGATTGACAAGAATAAGCAACTGTTTTTATCTGCTTATTAATGATAATTTCAAGGAAAAAAGTTCACAGTCCCTCCGCCATCTGTGCTAATATGCTCATATGTCTTCTCTTCCCCAGCATAAACTTAAAATTCTATAATTTTACCATTGCCTATAAAACCTAGTTCCTTGCTACAACCCATCATCTTATGTCCCCTGAAAGCTGAAAAACCTTTAATGCTGAAGCATAGTTCGAATATACTACCTGGCATATGCTAATATGCTCATATGTCTTCCCCAGCATAAACTTAAAATTTTATAATTTAGCCATTAGATGATAAAACCTAGTTCCTTGCGACTCTTCTGTATTTTGCAGCGTAGTTGAATGCTAATCTTATTCAGACTTCCTTTTCAATTTCACCCGCATTCATTACAGAGACAATGTAAACATAAAGTCTACCAAAGTGAAATAAATAATACAGCCACATATACCTCAGTTTTTGCATAAGTGACACATGCTTCGACACGAACTCGCAGCATTTCTCAACAAAATCGTAGCAAGAGGAAAGGACCAATTCAGCTATATATCCTTCCACCTGTTGCACCACCTCGCAAAAATTTAACACAAAATTCATTTTAATTTCAAGTCCATAAATATTCATTTTATTAAAAAAAAAAAAAAAACTAACATTTTGAAATATTCAAACAAGTCAGTCAATATATACAAATTTCAAACCTTCGTCTTCCGCTATTAAACATTCTAAAAATTAAAGGAAAAAAAATACATTTAAGTCGGTTTTTTGAATTTGACCTCTTTTCCTATAATTTCAACACCGAATAAAAGGATTAAAAATAGGAATAATAATTTTTAAAAGAAATTACCCTGCCATAAGCATTAATATCAAGACCATTAGCGAGCAGATCAGCTATGTCTTTCTTCAAAAACTTAAGCGTCGCACTCCTCTTCCTCCTTATTACATCGATCCGACTCTTTATCAGTTTTATCAATGACTTACTGCAAGAAAAACGAGAGGAAAAAATTTATCGTCAATTTATTTTTTTATAAAAAAAGGAAAAAAGAGAACAAGAATAATGCATCTATTGTAATAGAAAATATAAACCATTTGGAGGCAAAACCACGGCCTAAGATTCCGTCCAGCATCTCTGATGACTTCCTAAATCAACTCAGCAGAACAATTAAACTCAGTTAAGTCACAAACGAGGCCGTAAACTCAAAATGCAAATCAAGAAAACGAAAGATCTGCCATTAACGAAGAAGAGAAAAGGCTATTTGCTTAAAGCTTCTTCACTGCCGTTTCTCGGACACCCTTGATTTTATTTTTTTTCCTTGAGAAGCACTAATTTGCAGGTTTTTTCCAGCAGTGAACTAAAAACACGGGCACCATGTTGATTTACGATCATAGCCTTACTGTTTCCATTGAATGAATGGAACTCTCAACCGGTCGATCATTTAAACGTTAGAAGGGTAATTTAGTAAAGTAGAAAAGCTATTGATTTGGTACGGATAAAGCGGTGGGTAGGATTGATCTTGACCGTTAGATGAGGGTAGTGGGTGGCGAAAATGGACGGTGTGATGGGAGTGTTATCTTTTTCTCTTAGGTTAGGGGAATCGTGATTGGAGGGAATCTGATGAGCTGGATCGCATAATTAAGGTTATTAATAAAATGCTTAAAACTCATTAATTAATGTTTTATGATGACGAGTGACTTTTGGACAAATTTTCGGGGGTCTTCGTTTGTGTCCAAGGAGAATCAAACGGACGTTATTAACTGTTTTAACTGGAAGTATTTTATAATTCAATAAATATTAATATGTGGTTATTAACAATTTTTTTATGAATTAAAAAAAAGAAAGATAAAGTTCTAATTATATCGCGACTAACGTAATTCGAGTGGTGAATACCCGACTCATTAGGTTAATATACGGAACTCATGTGCTGATTAACATTGTTAAGCTCATGTTTATAAAATTAAATATTTTATCACGATGTATAAAAGCATAGTTTTTAACCTACCTTTATCAATTGAATTCATATAAATATGTTTGTAAAAATGTTTTATTATAAACATCATTATTATATTATCATAAAAATTTAAAAAGTATAATGAAGTTTTAGCTTGTTGCCGGCTCAAATCCGCTGTGATTGACAATAATGATGGGGTAGATATATTATTACAACTAATTTAATTATTTTCTTACCCAACGAATCAACCTGCCAAATGTTGTTTGTAGAATATGAATTAGTGTTGCAAAACTGAACGAGAAAATTGTTATTTATTTATTTGTTTATTTATAGGGAATTGATTAAGAATTGTAATTCATGGATATTAGTTGAACGAGTGGCTTATACCATTACTATTTAAAGAAATGTAATTCTTTTTTATTCTTATTTTTTTATGAAATAAAAATAAAAGATTAATAAAATATTTGGTGGTTGAATTTAATTTTAACAGTTCAATTTTTATTCTAATTTAAAACTTGAATTTAATTTTAATGTTTAATTTTTTTCAATTAAATATCTATTTTTTACAAAAATACATGTGTTAGATATTTATCCATTATAATTATTTTTAATATTAAATTAAACGTTAAAATTAAATTTAAATATTAAATAACATAATAACTCAAAATAAAATAAAATATTTGTTTTCTTTTTCAAAGCAAGAAAAGACTTAGCGTCAAGTTCATAAAAAAAGAAAAAGAAAAGCTTAGCATCAAGCATGGTATATTTTTAAAAATAAAATATTAAGAAGGGAGTTTTATTTTCAATGGGAGGGAGAAGAGGGGTTAGTCAAATTAGCCCATGTTATTAACAACGACTTTAACATGTTGGGATTAGTTAATAAGTCAGAGATTCTATCACCAACAGCTTTACGCGATACCCAAATATTATCATGATTGTAAAGGAACTAAGAAAGTTAAAAAGTGAATTTAGATTGTCATTTTCAATGATTTTTTTTCTAAATTAAAAGAAAATCAATAGATTGAAGGTAAGATTGGATGGACGGTAGGATGCGATATGGTGTGCTTAGTTTATTTTTATCTTACGTTACAGTATTGTTATAACATTTAATTTCACTGCCACCGTTGTTTTTAAACTAACCGTAGATAAACGCACCATCTATCTAAACCCAAGCTGAATCTTTTTTTTTTTAACATAAATAAAGCATAAATTTTGAAAAGTGAATTGAGTTTTAGTTTGATTGACATAAACACTATTTTCAATACAAAAATATGTGAGTCCGAGTGTATTGAAGTGCATTATTCTTCTATTTATGAGGGAGAAAGAGACTATGAACAATTTTAAACATTGTGTAAAAAAAAAGATATAATTAGAAATTAAAGATGCGAGAAAATGTTTCGCATTTAAAATCCAAACATTTTGAGTAAATATAAATTTGTGTGTAAAATAAAATAATGTAAAAAAAAAAGAGTATTAGTGACATGTAATTAATTTTATAGGTATTATTTTGATACAAGCGATGTGTGGGTTGTTGTTAGTCAACATGAGAAATTATCATTTAAATTACACGATTATAATCGACCAAACGACTAAAATCATCATGCGAGACACATAAAGCTTCCTACACTAAGAATATGCTATTTACAAATCAACCACAAAAGAAATAATACAAACATTAGGTTGAGCAAAGGTATAAGGTTTTGGATACTGCTAGAGTCTCATAATCTAATCAAAATCTATTTAATACATATGTATGAAAACAAATTCATTTGTATGCTGAGCAAGGAAAGCTTAGTGATGCTAACATAATTTGATTTCAAAACATAAAAGCATTAAGTGGAGAAGTATATACTATAAAGTATTAGAACACATAATTAAACCAAATTCCATACTATTCGACAATGGATACATAGTATCATTGTTGGAATGCCAGTACACCTTGTGACATAGTAGAAAAATAATTTCAGCAATCACAACTCATGAATCTATGTACAAGGAACGAATCCAGTTTGAGAAAATGTTAAAAGTATACCTTTAACGATATGTGAAAACAACACTGCTGCGTAGTTGATTCCTTTGTCAATGCTGCAAACCTTGTCGTAATGAAAACGTCCCAGCCTCTACATGATCCACCCGACAAAACAATTGAAAATTTTCTCAAAAACCTTTTTGAAGAGTTTTTGCTTAAAAATCGAAATCACACACTACTAGTTGTGTATCTATTCGGATAAGTAATAAGGTGGACTTAAGGATTGGCATTCTTTCTATTTTTGTTCAAAATGTTTTGAATGCAGGATTAAATTATTGATTTCCTTTCCTTTTATTCAAAAACGTGTTTTGAATGCACATAATCACACAAAAATTATTAAGAGATTTCCATAAAATTATATTCATTCTAAAAAAAGTATCAGTATTTTAGAATTCCTTAAAATAATCCTGAATTGAAAATCCCTAATTATCTAATTAGCAATTTCGTTAATATGATTTACCCAATTTAAAAATATGTGAAGCCCAATTCATACTACTTAAATTGAGTTGTCTATGTGTGTATATCAAGCATGTACATTCATTGTGTTTTGATATTTGACTTTATCGAATTAAATTAATTATGTGAACATTTTTATAATTAATATTATTTGATAATCAAGTTAAATATAACTACGTCTTTCTACATATTTCAATTGTTTTAACCATAATATGTGATCCTGTAGGATCTTGCAATGTTGGCAATGATATTAGAATATTTCTAATGTTACAAATAATGAAAGACATTTAGCAATGCTTCATTGCTATCCAAGTTACAAGAAGTCGTGGTTCGACATAACCTTTCTGTGACAATGTCATTATGTAGTATATCACTTTGTCTTTGATATCTAGATTGAATACAAGTCATGGAACAATTACATTTGTATAGCTTAATCTCTTGTTTCTTGGTTTCCAGAGTAAACTAAGATAAACAAATTAGTATGGTATCTCATATCAACTCATTAGAGCATGGTCATGTGTTTCAAGTCTCATGCAATCAAGAAGCTTGATATATCACTCCCATTATGTAGAAGATACAAATCTTATCTTGATCATTCACATCTCACTACACAAATTATGACACACCCAACATCAATCTTTATAGTACAACCATTTACAAAAGACATTTGACCGTGTTAAAGTATATGACTTATGATGTTGGAACAATGATTATCTCAAGTCTAAGGATCATACTTACAATTATCACGATAAGGAAATGTCGTGACTATTACACAATAATCTGAGAAGCATTCTCATGGTGGGTCAATCTAATATATTGTTCTTTAACATATACTTATGTGCTAACTTGACATATCCATAACAACACTTGTTCGAACATCCCTAACCCACATTCGTCGTCGGATTAGGGTCACGGGCATTGCTAACTAATCAGAACATTTAATGTAACCTCCCAAATCCGGCCTATACGTTATGGCTAGATTGAGAAGGCTACATTAGCCATCGAAAAGGCTAAGCTAACTTACGCTATTTTTTAAGACTTTAAATAAACTCATTTTAGAGAAAAATGTAGTTCTACTTTGAGTTAGCTTAAAAGCATTCATTCATTAGGTCGTGTATGCTTAGGATTCATTTTATTGTTGATAGTGTTCTTTTAGAAAAACCGTTTGCTTGTTGCTCTTCTTTAAAAAAAACTCGAAGTTAAACTAATGCAGCGGAAAAACCATTCTTCAAGTAATTTTGGAAAAATAGTTGCCTTATCGATTTGTTTTGCAAAAATAGTTCCTTTGCAATGTTGTAACACCCTTAACCCGTATCCATCATCAGAATAGGGTTACGAAGCATTACCAAAATAAACAGATCAAATACAGACATATCTTATTATTTAGCATTCATGTCAAATATTTTTCATAAAGTCCTTTATATGAGCCCTTGAGGCCCAAAACATGCGATAGAAATAAGTTAGGACTAAACCGGGAACCCAGGGAATTTTTTGTGAAATTTTAAAATTTTTTTTAGGTGCAGGGTACACACGCCAATGTGGTCAAGCTGTGGCTCATACGGCCAAGTGACACCTCCGTGTCTCAGGCCGTGTGGGCATTCAAAATAGGGTATACAGCCGTGTCCTAGCACGTGTTTGTACCTGTGTAACTCTCTGACTTGGGTCACACAGCCAAGTCACACGCTCGTGTGCTAGGCTGTGTGTACGTACAGAGGTTACACGACCAAGCCACACGCCCGTGTACCAGGCCTTGTGTAAATACCTGAGCATTCTGTTTTGAATTTTATTAATGCAGGAGACACACGGCCAAATCACACGCCTATGTGCTAGGCCATGTGTCACACACGGTTGAGACACACAAAAGTGTCTCTGCCCGTGTGGACAAAGAAGACTATTTCCTAGCAATATTTCACACCCAAACTTGTCTTTCACCTATATCAACACTTTAACACTTTCACAGGCCAATATAAAACATTCAAATTGTGCCAAACTAACCTATATACATGACATATCAACTCATATGTTTAATTATCCAAACTTACCAAAATAACCATACATAAATATAGGCATATTTACCAAATTTATACTATCACAAAATAATTATCAACATGCTTATAAAATTTCCATCATTTATCCATTTCAATCACACATCAACATATTAAGGCCACTTTTACTTATCAAAACATACCAATTACAAGCCATACCAAATGGCTAATTCCAACCAAACACATACTGTGACAGCCCTAATTTGACCCTAGTCGGAATGTGGTTTCGGGACCACAAAACCGAGTTGAAAAATTTTCTAAATGCTTATTTCTATGTCTATTATATGTGTTAAGTCATGTGTGAAAGTTTTGATGTTTTGATGTAGTCATTTGATGCGGATTTGTGAAAAAGGACTCAAGTGATAAAATTTAAAGATGTGATAGATGGATTTTAAAGGGCCGAATAATACATGCATTAAAAGTAAGGGACTTGCATGTCAAATTTCCCTAATTTTAGTAAGTGGCCGGCCATGACATGATTTCTTCCACTAAATTATGTTTTCTTGCTATATTAAAATGAAAATGGATTTAAAATAATTAAATAAAATATATTAAACAACGAAAAGATGAATAAAACCAAATATATGAGAAAAATGTTCATCTTTTCTCATTGTTAGCCAAAAGTTTAAGAAAGAAAACTAAGAAGTTGAAGCTAGGTCATTTGGTAAATTGAAGGTCTAAAATCCAAGGTAAAACTTGTTAATTTGATTTTATTTTGATGTATTTGAGGTCCTATCTTAGTTCTATCCTAAACCCATGAATTGAAATTTTGTAATTTGGTGCTTTGGATATTCGGTTATGAGTTGGAAGAATATGAATCTTGAATGTGATGTTAGAAATTGATGAATGAGGGTTAGATGGACTTTGTAATGGAAAAATTTATGTGTTTATGAGCTTGTAAGTTAAAGTGTGAATTTTTGTGCATTGTGGTTTAATTGTTAAGGATCATTCGGCTAGGACTATTAAGCATGGAGGATTTATGTTTGATAAATTTATTTATAAGATGACTAGAAGTTGAGTTTAAGCTTAATAAATTGTGTTAAAAAAATGAATATAAAAGCTTGAAGCATTCGGTCAATAGGTATAAGTGCTAAAAGATGAGATTTTGGTTTTATATATATATATATATATATATATATATATTCGGCCATGATAAAAATGTATTGCTTGGTTGGTGTTTTAATGTTTTGAATTATTAATGGATGAGTTGAGTTTATGCATATGAGTATGTATGTAATTGTATATGCGGCATTAGTGGTTAATGGCCATTGGTAATATGGTAAATGTTTAATACTTTGACATTTGGACTTAGCTATATGTCATGAAGCTATAGTATAATTTGAGAAATAAATAGAAGTATATGGTATTAAAGTATGCATTATATGCATTATATGTATATATATGCCTTACGTATGTATCTCGTGATTATACAGACATTAAGTTACATAGTTTAAGTTATGTTTAAGAAAGCTTGATAAGCTATGTGAATCTTTGCTTGAGTATGCGAACTAGATGTAGAGTAAATAAGTGTGAAATTGAGTCATGTCATATTTATATAAAATATGATACATATTGATTTTAAAAGGGTGATTGCCGAATATGAAAACTTTAATGTTGATTTGTATAAATGGAAATCTCTTCGGTTAAATGAATGACATGGTGATTATATGTTATATGCCAATGTGTTATTTGATATTCAGCTAATGAAAGTTATTAATAAGATTATAAGTTTAGGTGTTATAAGATAATGCTTAGAAATAAATATGATTAATCAGTAAATCATTTTGGTTAATTAATTAAACGAACATATTTGTGTTTTTAAGCTCAAGAGCAAAGAGATTTGAAGTTGGATAGGGGAAAAAGAAAGTAATTGAGTAGCCGTTTCGCAACCGTTCAGATATACAGAGGTAAGTTTTGAGTAGTTAAACTTAGCACATACTTGAAGATGACATATATATTTAGATTAGAGGCATTATGACTATTTGATCTCATTTGAATAAAACTATTTGTGAAATGAAATGGTATAAGATTTGTAGCCGTATGGTTATTAGGAAATGAAAGTAAAGAGAGTGATATGTGCATACGGGATTGATGTGTTTACTTACATTAAACCGAATGTGTAGGGAAGGATATATGTATGTGTTTGGGCCGATGGTTATTCATGAAGTAATGTCAAAATATGTATGATGTGCATATGTCGAAATAAGCAAGTGAAGTACAAATATGATATGCTATGTGAAACATATTAGAATGTGAATAAATATGCATGAAATTCGGTGATATGTATTCGGGCCTTCGTGCCTAGCAGGCTTCGTGCCGGTGATGTGTATTCGGGCCTTCGTGCCTAGCAGGCTTCGTGCCGGTGATATATTCGGGCCTTCATGCCTAGTAGGCTTCGTGCCGGTGATGTGTATTCAGGCCTTCGTGCCTAGCAAGCTATAAGCCGGTGATATATTCGGGCTTCATGCCTAGCAGGCTTAATGCCGGTGATTCGAGTAAAGTTTCAGACTATGAGAATTTGCGATATAACTTCAATTGAATATGCTCAAATTATTAAGTTGGCCAGGTATGTATCATGTACTCATGTATGAATTTAATATAGATTGAATCATAAGTATTAAGATTGATGAATATGTGAATAAATGTTATATTTACGTATGAAATGGTGATACATTCGGCCAATGTAAGATGCTATATGAAAATATGAGATTTAGCCACATTATATGAGTTTGAATTTAATAGAAAGCATGTGCCAAATTTTTCCTTATGTATAGATGTGTATTCGGCTAAGTGGTTAGGTAATTATAAAATGAGTTTGGAGATATGGTATATTAGTATGAATATAAGTTTTAAATTGTTTGTATTGCTCAAAGCTTACTAAGCTTATGGAAGCTTATCCGTTGTTATGTTTTCTTATGTTTTTATAGATCTCGTTTTGAAGCTTAAGTCATCCACACTATCGTTGTTGTTTCGGTACTTTCAATAGTTACTTCGTTTTGAAACAATGGCATGTATAGGCTAAGCTTTCTATTTTGGAATTTAAATTCATTTTGACCTTGTAAATATTCGAGCCATGCGAAAATGGCTTAATAGTTCTTAAATATGAATGAATTGCTGGATGAGGTTATGTGAATGGTTATTTTGTGCTATTGCCAAATAGGGAAAAAGGCATATAGATTTATGTTATCCACATATGTTTAGGTGGAATAGCAAGAGTATTCGTTGTAATTAATGGGAAAATTAACAAAGAAATGTGTTACATTGCTATTAAGTAGGTTCGGCTATACTCATTTAGGTGGAATCACTTTATGAATTATTGCTCATTTGGTAAACTTTAGAGTTTTGTATATTGACATGGATGGAATGGCAATGTGAATTGAAACATGTTTTGGTTGTACTCGCATTGAAGTTGCTTACTTTCGGTGGTGTGTAAATACAAATATGAAATCTATGTTTGGTATGTATTCATAAGTTTCTGTAGTCATGTTAGTTAAAATGCCTTGTAACCCTATCCGGCGACGGATTTGGGATAGGGGTGTTGCACATACATACCATCCATGACCACTTTTAGCCTATACATGCCATTATAACCAAAATGTAATTTGTAACAGCCTGTTTTCAGTGAAATCAAAACAGTGGTTGTAGGACCACAAATCTAAAGTTAAAATATTTATTTTAATATTATTTTGAGGTCTACAGTATGATAGTATGATTGCATGAAAATTTCATTAAGAAATTTTACCGTTTGAGTGCTTAATTTGTGAAAAAAGACTAAATCGCGTAAAATGTAAAAGTTGCATTCTATAAGCTAAAAGTGTCATATAGCTATAGAACTTTAAAATGGAGGTCCTTATAAGGTAATTAGACCATTGACATGCTGAGTGGACAAAGATGGACATAATTTAGATGATTTTAAATGTTATAACCAAGGTTAATTAAGTAAAGTGTTAAATAAATTAAGTAAAAATAAAATAAAACATGGTTATCATCTTTCTTCATCTTCTTCAACTGAAATTATGCTTAAGAAAAGCCATTGTTGAAGCTTTAACATTCAGCCATCTCTCTCCTTGTGCATGTAAGTGAAATTTGTCCCATTTTTAATGATTTTTATGTTTTTAAGGTTGTTGTAGCTTAATCTAGCTAGCCCAAGACTAATTTGCAAAGTTGCTAAAGTATTTGAGATTTTCCATTGATGAATGTGTGAGTATTTTGATGTTTGATGATAGAAAATGCATTCTTGTTGTTAGTTAAACAACTTTTTTTAATTGATTTTTGATAAATTTGTCAAATAGGGATTAAATTGATAAAAGTGAATATTATGTGGTAAAATGAGTGAATAAATGAAATATATGGGTTGCTATGGTCTTAGGTGAAATTCGGCTAGCATGGGTATATATTAAATTGCATGAATTTGTATTATTACGAGCTAAGGACTAAATTGTAAAGAAGTTAAATGTTTAGAGGTAAAACGATAATTTTACCAAAATATGAACTTTGGATTGAATTGAGTAGAATGATGCTTAAAATAGTTAAATTTGATTATATAGATCAAGAAAAGCAACATTCGGATCTAAATCGAAGAAAAGAAAAAGTTATCGACTAGACGATCGTTTTCATTCATACCATATCGAGGTAAGTTTGTATGTTTAATAAGTATTAAATTATATGTTTTTAAATGCTTAATTGATATAATTGTGATAATACGACACTACGGAGATTCTCGATGAGTTATTTGCTATACATGGATCCTGGTTGAACCTTAGGAATAGATCGGATACAAATAACATGTCATTAGAGATTACCGTGTTTTGGGTGCTGGTCTTGTACGTTCTACCAGTGGCTGAGTTTTTTGGCATGTGTTGTGGTTACTCGATAGCTTGTGTGAGCAGCATCATGTAGTTATGACTTGACCGATAGCTTGTGTGAGCAGACCCAGTGATGGCTTGGCAGTGAGCATCTATATGAGATATGAGATAGAGGTGGTTTAACCACGTATATGACACTTAGTGTGCGAGATTCCCGAGTATCCGATAGTATTCAAAATGGTTCAACGGGTAAAGATGATGGTACAAGGTTATAAGAGATGATATGGATCAATTTAGGTATTCATGAGAAGTATGACAAGTAAGTTGTAGTGATGTATTCATATATGATGAACATGGTTGTGATTATGTGCTAATCTTTGGATTGAATGAAATTTACCTATGCTTACTTATGCTTCTTTAAATTGTAAATGAATTGTAAGTTATACTTATTAGCCATACGAGCTTACTAAACTTAATAGCTTACTCTGTTTACTTTTTCGTGTTTTATAGTGACTCGGAAGCTCGGTCAGATTCGAAGTCATCGGAGATCTCATCACACTATCCAACAGTTGTTGTGATACTTTTGGACTTAATGTATTTTGGTTATATGGCATGTATAGGTCATTTTGGCTAATGAAAGCCTATATGTTATGGTTATGTATTGGCCATTAAATGTGGTTTGAATTACTTTGTGTTGGTATGTATATATAAGTGGTTGACCTTATTTTTGTATTATGTGTGGATGCCATAGAATTTGCCTCAATTGTGAATTAGTAGTTGGCACTTAATATGTTAAAATTAGGCATGATTGTGCATACATGAGAATGACCATTTAGGTAACCTTTGAATCATGTTTGGTATGTGTTAAAGTGGGCTAATGTATGTGCTCATGGATATCATGTTGTGTACATGGATATTGTATGTTTTAGGCTTGATTTTGGTTGGTTTGAATGCCTATTTATGTTGTGGTTATATGCTATTGAAGTGTGTAGGTTGGTACCAAAGTTGGGTGAGAAATATGGCTAATAAAATATGTAACGCCCCGAAATTGGGCCTAAAAGAATGGGCCATGTGGGCCCAATGAGCTTGTGGACCCCACATGGGTTACGTAATGGGCCCTGGGCTCATGTACGCTGAGTGGCATGTTGGTGTGTTGGCTAAGAGATTTTGGAGTGATTGGGAGTGTTGGAGAAGTCCTAGGTTCAAACCTGGACCTTAGCAAAAATTTAATTTTTGGCTTAGTGGAACCCTAATCTCAGGTATTAGGCCTCTGAAACAAATTAAGGGGAAAATAGGGCACAGTTGGGCCTGTGGCTCAGTGGCAAGGTGGCGTTGCATGGGGAGTTATAAGGTGGTGTTACAAGCAGTGAAATGGGTCCAAGGTTCGAGGCTTAAGAGTGGTGAATTTAGGACTTTATTTTTTTTGCTCATGGAAGGAAGGTAGTGGCGCTAGAGTGGACTCTGAAAAGGAGTGTTCAGGAGAGAAATTTAAGGTAAGGATAAAGGAGAGAAAATAGGAGATTGAGAGAGGGGAAGTGATGGTGCCGAATGGGACTTTAGGGGAGGCTAGAATCGGCTTGTGGTCTATTCAAGAGTGTGCCGAATTCTCTTGAGGTTTCTTTGGTTTTGCCGAATTCATTCCATTGCCAACCTCTCTTCTCCCTTTTATTCTTTTATCATAATTCCATTAAGTTTCTTTTTCTCTCAAAAGCCGAATATCATCCTTAATCTCTTAAAAGCCGAATACCCATATCCCTTTTGCCGATTTCTTTTGCTTGCCTCCATCACAAACTTGTTTTTGTTATTTGCTACCCTTAATCAAGTTTTTAAAAGCCGATTGCACACTCAGTAGATATCTAAGCTGCAAGATTAGAGACTAGTTTCGGTAAGTACTTAGTTAACCATCTTTTAGTGCGTTTTGGTAAAAGCCGAAGGGCTATCTAATCTTTTTCTTGTCGTTAACCCTGTATTAACAAGGGGTAGGGTTCAAAGATTTCAAGCGTGGTAAGGATCTCTAGTAAGTGGTAAGTGTACTTATTCCCAATTTCAGATTCGTAGATGGCCGATTTTAAGTATGGTTTATAGGGGTGACTCGTGTGGAATATGAGTCACTTGATATTGATAGTATGTGTGTTGATGCAGATCTAAGGATATTCAGGAATAATAGCTAAGGAGGGGCTATTAGAACTGGTGGCACACGGTAAGGTTATGGTAAGGCTTCGGGATTTAGTAAAGTTGTAGTTAAGTATGGAATTGATTCAAGGTTGGTATTGATTGTAGGTTGAGGTTGAGGATAGTGTAGTGTGGGTCATCATCCAGGTGTGTAAATACATTGCACACACGACCAATCGGCAAAAGCCAAAATCCCGAAATACCGGAATGCCGAAAAGCTGAAAAGCCGAAAAGATGGCGCCAGTAATCACACGAGTGTGTGAACACTCGGGTAGAGATACCGATATGGTTACCGAGGCCTAGAGAGCGATCTCATGGTCTCGGGCCATTGTTTGGCCAACCGGGCCAGACTGGGCTAAATGGGCCTGCCGAGCTTGTGGGCCCAAATTGGCAAATTTGTTATGTGAAATTGTATGATGGATTGATATGGATGATTGTATGATTTAATTTTGATCGGGCCTAATGGGCTACATAAGCATGATTGGGCTTAATAGGCTTTATGAACATGACTGGGCTTAGTGGGCCTTATGGGATTGTAGAAATGCATGCTAGGGTTTTAATGGACTTTAGGCCTAGCTCTGATGAATTCTCAAATTGCATAAAACTTAGTTAAATAATCAAACATATCTGTGGACAAGTCGCTAGGCTAAGTTGTGGCAATGGATGTGTGCATGTCTAGGATTGGATCTAGGAAGAGCTTGGTACTTAAGCGGTCCGAGTGACCCACCTCCTTTTCTCTTGAATCCTACTTGATGCATAGTGTCCGTTCACTTTAGCCTCGAGGACTTGTTGATGGGCCAAAATCCATAATTAAAACCCATACCATTAAGAAATTACTAAAATGCCCCTGTAGGGTAGAAATTACAGAAATACCACTCTAGGGTAGAAATTACGGAATTAACCCTCTAGGGTTGAATTACTAAAATGCCCCTGTAGGGTAGAACTACTAAAATGCCTCCGTAGGGTAGAATTACCGAAACACCCTTGTAGGGTAGAAATTACCAAAATACACCTGGATAGTGAAATGACTAAAATACCCCTAAATGCTTAATGTGTGGAAAATTTTGTATGTTGCATTCATGAAATGTATGTTGCATTTGGGTGGGATTAATGGTACGGAAGAAGATATGTGAGGATCACACAGTCGCTTGATGGCTGTGGATCCACCGGTGGTTTTAAGCCCAATATATGAATAACAGCTTTGCTGCAACGTTGAGTAGTGCCGCTGTTGGTGCTACCTTTGGAGTGTAGGGATGGGTGGGTTGATATTTATATCCCCATAGGAGTGTAGGGTTGGAAGGGAAATGGAGTGCAGGGTTGGATTTGGGATGGGAGCATAGCATTCATGTGATTCTGATATGATATGAGGTCAATGTGGGCAAGGGCCCAAGACCACTGATATTGTTAGGGCTTAGGCCCAATGTGATATTTGTATATTGATTTGATTTGATTGCCAAGGGTCGTACAGACTAAGTTTCCAAACTCACACCCTTTAATTTAATGTTTTAGGTGACCCTCAGTAGACGGCTCGATGTGGGAGAGGACTCGGAGATGGCCACACTGCAAGCTACTTAAAAGTTTTAAATAGTTTTCGAATTACTTTATTTTAATACTTGTTTTTTTCAATGGGTTGTAATAAGGCCTCGCATCTCCTATTTGACTTTTCATTTGGGTTTATTATTGTTACAAATGTTGGATTATCAAACTTAAATAATTTTTTTAAAGTTAATCATGGTTTTCTAAGTAACCTTAACATGTGAACGTTTTCTTAAAACATGGGCTTCATTATAACTTAACAAGTTACAAGGATTTTGATTTTCTAAGTCAGAAATTTAAGTTTTTAACCAAGTAACTTTTTCCACTGAACATAATTTTAATTAAACAAAGTCGTTTTGGAAATAATCCCTTCAATGTGACATCGCCGAATTCAGCCATAATGTCTGGGCCAGGTCTGCAGTGTCACAAAATAGCCAATTTTCGTCCACACGGGCATAGACACGAGCGTGTGTCTCAGCCTTGTATGACACATGGCCAGGTGGCACGGTCGTGTGTCCCTTGATACCTTAGAAAACAAGTCAGTGAGTTACACTGGCTAGTCACACAGGCGTGTGGTTGATCGTGTGACCCAAGTCAGTGAGTTACACGGGGTCAGACACGGGCTGGGACACAGCCATGTGATCCCATTTCGAATGTTCACATGGCCTGTGATGCAGGCGTCTTTCTTAGCCATGTGAGACACACGGCCTGGCCACACGAGCGTGTGTCCCCGGTAATTTGAAATTTTCTTTTTTTTCTCAAAATTTTCATAAGTTCATGTTTAAGTCCAGAATTGTTTTAAAGGCTTGTTTTGGGCCTCTATGGCTAGTGTAAGGGACTATATGATTGAAATTGAATGATTGGTGTTTGAATATGAGTATTGAATATGAAATGTATATTTGTTTATTTGATAAGTCCAGTAATGCTCTATAACCCTATATCAACGATGGATATGGGTTAGGGGTGTTACATTTGATTGGTATTAGAGCTACGTTTAGTCGATTCTAGGACTAACGTAGCATATGTGAGTCTAGCTATACATGCCATATTTAACCTGTGATAGTGTGATATCCCCTAACAGTCTGTAAATCGTGTTTTTACATAGTAAATGGATTCCAACTGAGTTGACTCCGAGATGTAGAAAGTAATGCGCCAGTCTCCGTTCACAAAGTAGCGCCATCTGGATTGAGACTTGTATCTGAGGATCGTGGAGGAGAGGCCAAAGAAGCCTTCTTCCAGATAATGAATGAGTGGTTCTTTGAGTATGTCCGAATGAATTCGACTGCTCAACAACCTCCACCCCTACCTATTCTCTAATCAGTTCCTGTAATTCCTCAAGGTTTGGATCCTTTGCATATGAGTAAGTTGCCTGTTAATGAAATTTGAAAGTATGGGGCTAAAGAGTTTAGAGCTACAGTTGATAATAATCCTGAGAGAGTCGAGTTTTGGCTTGAGAATACAATTTGAGTCTTTGATGAATTGTCTTGTACGCCAGCAAAATGTGTGAAATGCGCTATATCTCTTTTGACAGATGCTGCATACCAGTGGTGGAGCACTTTAATATCTGTAGTGCCAAGAGAACAGATTACATGGGAATTCTTTCAGGCCGAATTCTTAGAATTGAAACAAGGTCGTTTGATCGTATTTGAGTATGAAATAGAATTTGTTAGACTAAGTATGCCCGAGAATGCATACCAACTGAAGAGATTATGTGCAAATATTTTGAAGACAAGTTGAATGAAGACATTAAGCTTTTAGTTGGTATTCTTGAACTGAAAGAGTTTGTTGTGTTAGTTGATAGAGCACACAAAGCCGAAGAGCTTAGCAAAGAAAAGAGAAGAGCCGACTCTGAGGCTTAGGATTCGAGAAAAGGGTCAACGGGTAAATTATATTATTCGTCGTCAAAGAAATTAAGGGATTCCTACAACCGTTCAACTACTTCAAGGGAGTATTCAAATAGAGATTGTGGGAAGCAACACACGAGTCTAAAGGATCAAGCCACTTCAGTATCGAGCGTTGGTAGTGTCAAAGCCAAAAAACCTGAGTGTCAACAGTGTGGTAGACAACATTTTAGAGAATGCTAGACGAATACCAAAGCCTGTTTCAGATGTGGCTCACATGAGCATTTCATTCGTAATTGTCCTGAGTTATCTGAAAAAGACAAATTTCTAGCTATAAGGCCGAGTAATATAGTTTCCAGAGAGAGACCACCTCGAAATATTGGAAATGTAACATTCCGAATTAGAGCCTAGTCGGAACAGTGGTTTCGGGACCATAAATTTGATGAGAAAAAATTATTTTTATTATATTTTTCTGATCTACAATTTCACGGAAAGATTTCGCAAAAATTTCGTTTGAAAATTTCGACGTTTGGGCACTTAATTTAGTCAAAAGGACTAAATTGTAAATAATGCAAAAGTTGAGTTCTACATGTTAGAAGTATCTAATTCATATGAAGTTTTAAATTGAAGGTCCTTAAATGGTAATTAGACCATTATACTTTGATTTGGACAAAAATGGGCATGAGTAGAAAAAAATCTCAAGAAAGGACAAAAGGGCATTTTTATGATTTGTTAATTAAAAGAATTAAAAAGCTAAAATCAAGCAAAAAATGTTGTCATCTTCTTCATATGTTGGCTGAATATACCATGAACTCCATGGCTAGGGTTTGTTCAAGCTTTCCAAGCTCAATAGTAAGTGATTCCTAGCCCCGTTTTTAATGTTCATCGTATTTTTGAAATCCTCGTAACTTGCTTTAGCTATTTCTACCATTATTTTGAGCTAGGGTTTCCGTTTAAAAATTTTCCCATGGTGAATAATTTTGTATTTTGATGATTAATGGTAGATTATGCTTGTCTATGATGAGAGGAACGAGTTTTACTAAGTGATTTTCGACGAAAATGTCTAAAAGGACCGAATTGTAAAAGTTGTAAAATTGGTCATAAGTGTATGAATTAGTGAGAAATGGGGACTTCTATAGTTATGAAAATGGTTCGGCTAAGTCCAAAATACAAGAAAATTGAATAAAAATCATTTTACAAGCCTTGGGGCAAAAGTGTAAATATGTGAAAGTTTAGGGGCAAAAATGTAAATTTGCCATAATATGATTTTTGGATCACGTTGAGTAATGTGATTAATAATTGAGCTAAATGTGATATTATAGATCATGGAAAATGAGGTTCGGGCTTTGATTGGGAAATAACAAAGTTATGACCAAATCAAGAAAATTAGCTACTTTCGTGTCCGAGGTAAGTTGGTGTGATAATAATAATACAAAATTGTTATAGTTTATGTTTAAAGCTTAAATTGGTGTATTAGTTCGATTATGTCAAATTAAATGTTAAAGTACTATGTATATGAATTGAGTTAAGAATATTGTCTATGACTTGATGACATTATAATAAATCGAAATTCATGTTATTTTCCATGAGATATATTGAGATGATTTCTATAGAGAAATGATAAAGTTATTATCGAGAAATCCCGAATATATATTAAATAATATGAAGGATATCGTAGTCATGACATGAGTATTTATAGGTCTCGTTTAAGACCATGTTTGGGACATGGCATCGGCACCGAACTGAGATCCCATGTAAGACCATGTCTAGGACATGGCATTGGCATCGATATGTGGTCCTATATAAGACCATGTCTGGGACATGGTGTCGGCACCGAGATGAGACTTAGATCGCCTGTAAGACCATGTCTAGGACATGGCATGGGCATCTAAGCGAGAGATCCCGTATAAGACCATGTTTGGGATATGACATCGGCATCATTTTATGATCCCGTATAAGACCATGTTTGGGACATGGCATCGGCATCAGCCTTCGATCTTGTGTAAGACCATGTCTAGGACATGGCATCGACATCAATATGAGATCCCGTATAAGACTATATCTAGGATATGGCTTCAGCATCGACTTGAGATCCCATGTAAGACCATATCTAGGATATGGCTTTGGCATCTTATCATGAGAATGACATTTCTCATATCCTTCGGTGTTCTAAGTAAGTTAACGGGAAAAGTATTCAAGTTGATGAATTTAACTAGAAAGGCAAAAGTTCTGTAATTGATATAAATACATGATGGTCCATCGGTAAGGTGGTGAATGAGTATATGTGAATACGAAGTGTTATGAAATAGTACATGTATGTACTCAAACTTATGAGTAATGTGTTCGGTATGTGAATAAATTCTAGTGAGAATACAAATGAGTAAGTAATGCATATGAAGATGATCTTATGATGACCATGTGATTATAGGTTAATACCCATGATGTATAAGAATGTGATAAATTTGATTGATGATATGTATGTCTAAAAAGAAGTTAAACCATGAAATCATGAAAGAGTGAAATTAGCTGTCAAACAGTATTAGATAGCAGCAGTTATGTGATTTTGAAAAATCACCAAAAATAGTGTAAATTGAATTAGAGAATGAATAACATACGAAATGAAAGCTTATTGAGTATATTTTCTTATAAAAGAAACAGAGTAAGCAAAAGAGTTTTATATTATGAGATATTTAAAGTTTTGTGAGATAAGGTTAGAATGATTTCGGAAATCCCCTATTCTGAATTTGGAAAATCACCAAAAATTGTATAAAAATTTTTATGGTGTATAATTTATATGATTAAACTCCTCAATGAGTCTACTTTCAATAGAAACAAACAAAAATGTTATCTGAATTTTGTATAATGAGATAATCAATTTGTAGTGAAGAGAGGTCAAAAGTGTTGGATAGAAAAATAGGGGAGATTTTAAAGAATAAACTGTACTTACTTGCAAAATAAAAAACTCTGCAAATTTTAGCGTAAGAAGAAATGTAAGTCTAGTTTTAGGGAAAATTTACAAAACTTAATTTTGAGTTCCGTACCTTAAGATATAATTAATTTAGCGATTGTGACTCAGGAAGAAACCTAAGTTGAATATTAGTAAAAAGTGGAAACTTGTAAAATAATTATTCTTTTTTTTAAGAACACATTATGAGGATTGGATAGATCAAGTTAATAAATTGCTTATTATTATATGCCAACTTACTAAGCTATAATACTTACTCCTTCCTTTCCATTTCTCTTAGTATTGTCAGGTTGGCTCGGGGTTAGAGATTGTCAGAGACTGTATCATACTATCAAATAATAAGTTTTGGGTAATGTCAAACCTTAGGTGTTTACGAGTGAATGGCATGTATAGAGACTCAGATATTGGTAATATGTATTCTTAAGATTTGGCCAAAGATATTGGCTTATATTGCCTCATTGTATAAGGCCATGAGATGTGGCTCATATTGACCATGAATATGTAAATTTATTTATGCATTCGTGTGTTAAGATCTCGTGTGATATAATTATATTTGTTTGTCATGAATGGTTAGCAATATATTATATGTATTTGAATGTGTGAATGTGAAAATAAATAAAGGTAACAAAAGGGCTTGGAAAATAGCCTAAGTGTTAGCCACACGGGCAGAGACGAGACTGTGCGTCTCAGCCGTGTGGAGGACACGGCTTAGCACACGGACGTGTGACTTGGCCGTGTTCCTCTAAATGTTTGATGATGTCATAAACAAAAAGTTACACGGGTGGAGGACATGGGCGTGCCCTGAGCCACACGGGCGTGTGAGACCACACGGCCTGCCCACACGGGCGTGTGACTCTCCAAAATTTGGAAATTATATTTGTGTCTCAAAAGTTTCAAAAGTTATCGGTTTAGTCCCAAACTAGTACCAGTGTATGTTTTAGGCCTCGTAGGTTCGTATATGAGACATTAAGATGGAAATTGAAAGTTTTTAAATTTAACAAGAATTTATGGCCCGGTTTAATAAGTTTAAGTATATTCAAGTCCGATAACGCCTCGAACCCTGTCCCGGCGTCAGATACGGGTAAGAGGTGTTACAGGAAATGTGAATAATAACAAAGGTGTAACAAAGGATTCTACTGTGAGATCTGAAGCTCGAGCGCTAGCCATAGCTTATGCTATTCGAGCTCACAAGAATGCATCAGCACTAAATGTTATCACCGGTACTTTTTCTCTATATGACACTAATGTAACTGCTTTGATTGATCCTGGATCAACCCATTCATAGTCTGTATGAATCTAGTATCTAGTAAGAATTTACTTGTTGAGTCCATTGAATTTGTGGTTAAAGTATCGAACCTCTTAGGTCAATATGTTCTAGTTGATAAAGTTTGCAAGAATTGTCCTTTGATAACTCGGAGTTATTGTTTTCAGGCTGATTTGATGCTTTTACCATTTGATGAATTTGATGTGATTTTGGGTATGGACTGGTTGACTCTGCATGATACTGTTGTAAATTGTAGACGAAAGACTATTAAGTTGAAATGTCAGAATGATGAAATTCTTCGTATAGAATCTGATGATTCGAGTGGATTGCCTATTGTGAAATCGTCTATGCTAGCTCAGAAGTATGTGAGATAGGGTTGTGATGCTTATCTTACTTATATACTGGATACAAAAGTGTCTAAATCGAAGATTGAATTGGTGCCAGTGGTTTGTGAATATCCAGATGTGTTTCTAGAAGAGTTACCTGGGTTGGAACCAGTCAGAGAGGTTGAGTTTGCTATTGAATTAATGCCAGAAACCTCACCGATATCGATAGCTCTGTATAGAATGGCTCCTACAGAGTTGAAAGAGTTGAAAGCTTAGCTACAAGAGTTAACAGATAGAGGTTTTGTGCGACCTAGTTTCTCGCACTAGGGTTCGCCAGTTTTATTTGTAAAGAAGAAAGATGGATCAATGAGATTATGTTGACTATCGATAACTCAACAAGGTTACGATTAAGAATAAGTATCAGTTGCAAATAATTGATAATTTATTTGATCAACTGAAAGGAGCAACATTATTTTCAAAGATTGATTTGCTATTTGGTTATTATCAGTTACGGGTTAAAGATTCGGATATGCCGAAAACTACATTCAGAACCAAGTACGAACATTATGAATTTCTTATTATGCCATTTGGGTTAACTAATGCTTCTATAGTCTTTATGGAGTTGATGAATAGAATTTTTAGACCGTATTTAGACAGATTTGTTGTTGTATTTATTGATGACATTCTGATCTATTCCCAAGATGAGTCAGAGCATGCTAAGTATTTGAGGATTATGTTATGAACATTGAGAGATAAGCAATTGTAAGCTAAATTCAGTAAATGCAAGTTTTGGCCCAGAGAAGTTGAATTTCTAGGACACATTGTATCAGCTGATGGCATCAAAGTTGACTCGAGTAAGATTTCAGAAATTATTGATTAGAAACCACTAAGAAACATATCTGAAGTTAGAAGTTTTCTGGGATTAGCTAGCTATTACTGAAGATTTGTAAAATTGTTCTCAATGATAGCTACACCAATAACTCATTTATTGCAAAAAGATGTGAAATTTGAATGGTCTGAGAAATGTCAATAGAGTTTTGATCAGTTGAAAGCATTGTTAACTGAAGCACTGTTAACTTAAGCACCAGTTTTGGTTCAACCTGAGTCAGGTAAAGAATTTGTGATTTTTAGTTATGCATCATTGAACAATTTAGGATGTGTTTTAATGTAAAAAGGCAAAGTGATAGTTTATGCTTCCAGACAGTTAAAGGTTCATGAAAAGAATTATCCGACGCACGACTAAGAATTTGCCGCTATTGTGTTTGCATTAGAAATCTGGCGATATTATTTGTTTGGTGAAAAATGCCACATATTTACCGATCATAAAAGATTGAAGTATTTGATGTCACAAAAAGATCTAAATTTGAGACAGTGAAGATGGCTCGAATTGTAACACCCCTTACCCGAGATCGTCGCCAGAGTCGAGCACGAGGCGTTACTAGACTTATCTTACTAGTTCGGGGCATAAAAATTTACCTTTAAAATTAATTCGATTACATTCATCCAATATATCTCTAAAAAGGGCCCTCGAGGCCCTAAAACATGCAATTGAAACGGTTCGAGACCAAACCGAAAACATTAAAAAATTTTCCGATTACTTACATAAATCAAAACAATTTATTTCACTATTCATAATAAAACTGTCCACCTGCATAATAGTCTCTAAATTAATTATAACTCGAGTTACAAAACTTGAAATTTAAATCCGTAAATTTTTGCTGAAACTAGAATCATATATGTTCTTACCATAATTTTTTTCAGAATTTTTGTTGTGACCAATTAGTACAGTTTATTAGTTAAAGTCTCTCCTGTTTCACTGTCCAGTGGACCTGCCTCTCTTCACTAAAAACCAGATATCTCTTTATACAGAATTCAGATAATGTTTCTGTTTATTTCTAATGAAAATAGACTCACCAAAGAATCTAGAAATATGAATTATGACTCATAATTCTTTTTGTACAATTTTTAGTGAAATTCTAAAATCGTAAGAGGGGATCACAAATTCACCCTGAACCAGTCTCACAAAAATTTAAATATCTCAGAATACAGACTTCCTGTCTTACTTTGTTTCTTTCCTATGAAAATAGACTCAATAAGCTTTAATTTTATATCTTATTCACCATTTAATTCCATTCATATAATTTTTAGTGATTTTTCAAAATCATGTCACCGCTACTGTCCCAAAACTGTTCCATGGCCAACTTTTACTCTTTCATAATTTCTTTGCATTAAACGTCATTTAGGCATACATAACACCAAAACATGTTATTAATTAGCCATTTCAATAGCTAATCATTATCAAGTATTCACATGCCATTCTTTAGCCATATCATAAGGACATACACACAAAATGACCAGGTCCCTATACATGCCATAACTTAAAACATTTCGAATCACAAAATACCAAGATAGCCCTTTGATAGTGTGAAATGATCTCTGATGTCCTTATGATCCCCAAGTTGGCTTAGTGATACTATAAAAAAGAGAGAAAAGAAAGGGAGTAAGCATAAATCTTATTAAGTTTGCATGTAAATAAATAACAACATTCTAAATGAATTATCAAGATAACTTTAACCTTCAAGCTCAATATGCATAAGTCTTGAATTTCCTTACCTGAATCTTTTGACCATGGACTTATCTTACCTTTCATTGAGTATACTCTTTAAATTTCCTGTTGAACCACTTGGAATACTAAGGATACACGGACACCTTTCCTTTTTAAACTTACCAGTGCCATGTCTTGACATGGTCTTACGTAGTATCCTTGCCTTATGAACTCACCATTGCCATGCCTTGGCATGGTCTTACATGGGATCTTTACCTTATAGTAACTTATCAATGCCATGTCTTGACATGGTCTTACATGATTTCCTTGCCTTGTAAAACTTACGAATGTCATGACATTTGTATCCTACCCATTCTTAAGGTTCAACTGGGACTTTTAAGTATCATTTCTCCGTCAATTCTTGCTTAAATCATTAAGGAGTAAATTTACAAAATAAACATATTAGATACTGAGAATTAACATCATTAATTATAAACAATGAAGCATTGCATTTATTTACCGCAAACTTACCTCGATACAAAATACGATCAAATATTTTGATCTAGTCCTCAACCTTTTTCTTTCCCCGGTCTAACCCTAAATTTCATTCTTCTTGATCTATAATAGCAAATTTAGCTTATTTAATACTCACATTTATCAAAACAGTCCTGAACTCTAATTTTGGTAAAATTATGATTTTACCCCTAAACTTTTGCATATTTACACTTTTTCCCAAAGCTCGGAAATTAAACTTTATCCCTAATTATTATGTTTTAGGACATGCTGATCATTGTTTTCCTTCTATGGCCATCAAATTCTCACTCTAACATGTACTTATGAACATTAGGTATTTTTACCGATTATGTCGTTTTACTTGTTTTCGGTTAAAATTGCTTAGCGCAAGTTGTTTAACATAATTTCAAGCTTCATATTATACCATAAAACATCAAACTAGACATATTTCACCTATGGGTATTTTTCCAAATATGAACCCTAGGTTAAATTATTGCTAGAATAAGCTAAATCAAGTTACCGGGACTCCAAAAACGTAAAGAACATTAAAAACGGGGTTTGGATGCACTTAATATGAGCTTGAGAAGTTGAAGAAACCCTAGCTATGGTATCCCCTTGTAGTTTCGGCCTAATGAAGAAGATGGACAACATTTTGCCATCTTTTTCTTTTTTTAATCTTTTAATTACCAAATGACTAAAATGCCCTTTATTAAAACTTTAGTTGTTTTTATCTATGTATGTCCATTTTTGTCCATGAAAACCTAATGGTCTAATTACCATTTAAGGACCTCTACTTCAATTATGCTCTTCAATTTAATACTTTACTATCTAGAACTCATATTTATTAACTTTTTCAAACAAGCCCTAACAGGCAAATTAAATATGTAATTCATAAAATTTTCTATCGATACTCTAACACATGCATCTAATAACTCAGTAAATTATAAAAATTAATCGAAATAAATTTTTCTATCTTGGATTCGTGGTTTCGCAAGACCATTCTGTTTAGGCCCTATTTCGGGATGTTACATGAATTGTTAAAAGATTATGAGTTAGTCATTGACTATCATCCGGGGAAAGCGAACGTAGTTGCGGATGCTTTGAGTAGAAAATCCTTGTTTACTTTGAGAGCCATGAATACATGATTGACTTTGACTGATGATGGCTTGATTTTAGTTGAGTTAAAAGCTAAACCAGTGTTTTTCTAGCAAATCTGCAAAGCTCAGAAATGTGACAGTGAATTGAAAGCTAAGCGAGTATAGTGTGAGTCGACTTCTGATTCTGAATTTTAGATTGGAACCGATGGTTGTTTGTTGTTCCGAGGTAGAATTTGTGTACTGAGAAATCCAGAACTTATATAGAAAATTTTACATGAAGCACATAGTTGTAGTTTATCTGTTCGTCCAGGAAGTAACAAGATGTACAATGATTTGAAATAGTTGTACTGGTGGTCGGGTATGAAAGGCGACATTTCTGACTTTGTGTCTAGATGTTTGATTTGTCAGCAAGTTAAAGTTGAGCATCAGGTACAGTCGGGACTATTACAACCAGTGATGATACTTGAGTGGAAGTGGGATAGAGTGTCGATGGATTTTGTATCGGGATTATCCCTATCACTGAAAAAGAAAGATGCTATCTGGGTTGTTGTTGATTAGTTGATGAAGTCCACACAGTTTATTCCAGTGTGTACATATTTTTCACTTGATAGATTAACTAAATTATACATTTTAAAGATTGTCAGATTGCACGGAGTACCAGTCTTTATTATTTCGAATAGGAATCCAAGGTTTACATCACGATTTTCAAAGAAATTGCAAGAGGCTTTGGGTACGCAGTTGCATTTTAGTACCGCATTTCATCCCCAAACTGATGGTCAGTTTAAGAGAGTGATTCAAATTCTCAAAGATATGCTTCGTTGCTATGTTCTAGAGTTTGAAGGCATCTGGAAAAAATATTTACCGTTGGTTAAGTTTGCCTATAATAATAGTTATCAGTCAAGCATTAAGATGGCATCGTATGAAGCTTTATATGGTCGTAAATGCCGAACTCCATTGTACTAGACTGAACTTAGTGAGAAAAAGATTCATGGGGTTGATTTGATTAGAGAGACTGAAGAAAAAGTGAAAGTAATTCGTAATAGTTTGAAAGTAGCTTCAGATCGATAGAAATCGTATGTGGATTTAAAACGTAAAGATATTGAGTTTCAGACCAGTGACAGAGTGTTTCTAGAAGTATCACCGTGGAAAAGATTCTTCGATTTGGTCGCAAAGGAAAATTGAGTCCGCAGTTCATTGGGCCGTATGAGATTATCGAGGAGAATAGGGCTAGTAGCATATCGTCTAGCCTTACCGTCAGAACTTGAAAAGATTCACAATGTGTTTCATGTATCTATGCTACAACGGTACCAATCAGACCCTTCACATATAAATTCGCCAGCAGAAGTTAAGATCCAGCCAGACATGTCGTATAATGAAGAATAGATCAGAATATTAGTTCGAGGGATCAAAGAATTGGGAAAAAAAGCATAACTTTAGTGAAGGTTCTTTGGGAACGTCATTGAAGAGGCTACGTGGGAACCCGAGGAAGTAGAAGTCCTTATAAGGTAATTATAAGGTCCGTATAAGCTATAAAACTTTAAAGTAGAGGTCCTTATAAGGTAATTAGAGCATTGACATGTTGAGTGGACAAAGATGGGCATAATTTAGGTTATTTTAAATGTTATAACCAAGGTTAATTAAGTAAATTGTTAAATAAATAAAGTAAAAATAAAATAAAACATGGTTATCATCTTTCTTCATCTTCTTCAACCAAAATTAGGCTTAAGAAAAGCCATTGTTGAAGCTTTAACATTTGACCATCCCTCTCCTTGTGCATGTAAGTGAAATTTGTCCTGTTTTTAATGATTTTTATGTTTTTGAGGTTGTTGTAGCTTAATCTAGCTAGCCCAGGGACTAATTTACAAAACTACTAAAGTATTTTAGTTTTGCCATTGATGAATGTGTGAGTACCTTGATGTTTGATGATAGAAAATACGTTCTTGTTTTTAGTTAAATAACTTTTGTTAAGTGATTTTTGATAACTTTGTCAAATACGGATTAAATTAATAAAAGTGAAAATTATGTTGTAAAATGAGTGAACAAATGAAATATATGGGCTGCTATGGACTTAGGTGAAATTCGGCTAGCATGGGTATATATTAAATTGCATGAATTTTTATTGTTATGAGCTAAGGACTAAATTGTACAGAAGATAAATGTTTAGGGGTAAAATGGTAATTTTATCAAAATATGAAATTTGGATTGAATTGAATAGAATGATGCTTAAAATAGTTAAATTTGATTATATAGATCAAGAAAAGCAACCTTTGGATCTAAATCGAAAAAGACAGTTATCTACTAGACGATCGTTTTCATTCTTATCATATCGAGGTAAGTTCGTACGTTTAATAAGTATTAAATTATACATGTTTAAATGCTTAATTGATATAATTGTGATAATACGACACTGCAGAGATTCTCGATGAGTTATTGACTATACATGGATCCTGGTTGAACCTTAGGAATAGATGGGATACAAATGACATGTCATTAGGGATTACCGTGTTTTGGGTGCTGGTCCTGTACGTTCTACCTATGGCTGAGTTTTTTGGCATGTGTTGTGATTACTCGACAACTTATGTGAGCAGCACCATATAGTTAGGACTTGACCGACAGCTTGTGTGAACAGACCCAGTGATGGCTCGAGAGTGAGCATTTATATGAGATATGAGATTGAGGTGGTTTAATCACGTATATGGAGCTTAGTGTGTGAGATTCCCAGTATCCGATAGTATTCCAAATGGTTCAACGGGTAAAGATGATGGCACAAGGTTCTAAGAGATGATATGGATCAGTTCAGATATTCGTGAGAAGTATGACAAGTAAGTTGTAGTTGATGTATTCATATTTGATGAACATGGTTGTGATTATGTGCTAATCTTTGGATTGAATGAAATTTACCTATGTTTTCTTATGCTTCTTTAAATTGTGAATGAATTGTAAGTTATACTTATTAGCCATACCAGCTTACTAAACTTAATAGCTTACTCTGTTTACTTTTTCGTGTTTTATAGTGACTCGAAAGCCCGCTCGGATTGGAAGTCATCGGAGATCTCATTGATAAATGCTAATTTATACATATTTTTACCTCATGCTTAGCCTATATTTTAGATGAATTATTATCAATTTAGTGAGAATTGGTGCTCTTAATCCTTCTTTTTCATATCTTATACTCAGGAGAGCATAGGGAAGAGAAAAGAATAGGAAATGGACTGAAAATGAGGAAAATGGGCCAAAAATGACATAACACACGGCCCAAGGAATCACCACACGGCCGTGCCACACGGCCGTGCCACATGAAGATCACACGGTCCAGCTCTCGACAAGCACGGGCAGGCCACACGGCCGTGCCAAATCACACGGCCTTTGTCGAAGTCACACGGGCGTGGCACACGGGCGTGTTCTAGTCGTGAGGAAGAGGAATTTCACTCGAATTGGGATACTTGGAGGCTAAGAAAGGCTCTCCAAAACTATATATAAAGACCCTAGGAGGCAACTCTAAGGGTGTGCTTATTTCCCCCCAAAAGGGAAGTATTCTTTGCTACCAACATAGAGAGTGGAAGTAGGGATTACTCACAGGGAAGCTGATTGATTCATCCCAGAAGCCGGAATTCTGCAGCAATATAGAGGATCTCCCTAAATTCCTTCAGGGGTTTTCGGGTTCTTTTATGTTTTGTTATTTTATATCTTCTGAGATGTTTTCTTTCTTTATTATGAACTAAACCCCTCAAATACTTGAGGAGGATGAAACCTAAGATGAATCTTGCTATTATTTATTCATGAGTTATATGATAAATACTTGAGTTGTTCTTAATTATGTGTGCTTAATTCTTGTGTTAATAAACCTAGGTATTAATTCAAGAAATAGATGTGCTTAGAGCAGAGGAGCAAAAGTCCCTGTGATAAGAGTAGATCTACCATAATTAAGCGGAGTTGCATGCAACCCTAGACATAGGGCGACATAAATCTGCCGGATTAGGGTCAAACCTAATATGGGGAACCATAGATCGAATTAATGCAACCTAAGGAGTTAATTAATAAAGGAATTTTAATTAACAACTTAGGCCTAGTTGCTCTACGCCTCGACGGAGGGTTTAGCATAGATTAGGGATCTCTACGGATCAAGTCAAGTGAATAAATCGTCTAGCTCAAGAACCAATAACAAATGAAGTCTAGGTGGATCCCCCCTTAAGTATTGTCCTTATCAATTAGCTTTTCCCTAAAAAGTCTTCCCAATTTACTCTTTTTGCTTCTCTTAGTTTAGTTTTAGAATTAGTTAAACAAAACCCCTCTTTAATTTTTAGGTTAAATAATAGAAAGGAAGTGAGTAATAGTACTTTCGGTTCCTTTGGGTACGATACTCGATCTTATCACTAGACTATACTACTGTCGACAGGTGCGCTTGCCTTAAAGCGTCGCGATATTAGTTACTTTTGGTGTGATCAAGTTCTTTATAAATTTTATTACTTAGGTATCGCGAACGCATACATCAAGTTTTTGGCGCCGTTGCCGGGGATTTAATTGAAATATTACGAAAGCTCGATTTCTATTACTTTAGCCATTAATATATTTATTTATTTATTTATTTTTATTTTTATTTTTATTTTTATTTTTTATTTTTTATTTTTCTTTTCTTCTTTTTTTTTTTTAGTTTTTCCTAAGTTTATTTTTTTATTTTATTTTATTTTATTTTTTTATTTTATTTTCGTTTTTTTTAATTATTTTTCTAGGTTTTTCTAGTCTATGAGTAGAAACAACCCAACAGGACCACTAATTTTTGACGAAGATTTAGAAGATACAGTTCGCAGAAATCGCAGAGAAATTAGACGAAGCCTAGATTATCCAGAGCACGAGCCAGAACCTACAGAAGAGATGGAAGCAAATCAAAACATTCCACCACATCTAGCGCTACCAGCAGAACCAGTAAACGAGGATGAAGCTCCTCGAACTATGTATGATTATGCTAAACCTAGTTTGATTGGTACTCAAACTAGCATTGTTAGACCTGCTATTGCTGCTAATAATTTTGAACTAAAACCTAACACTATTCAGATGATTCAGCAGTTTGTGCAGTTTGATGGTTTACAGGATGAAGATCCCAACGCTCATTTAGCAAACTTTTTGGAATTGTGCGATACTTTTAAAATTAATGGCGTTTTTGATGATGCTATTCGACTAAGGCTATTTCCATTCTCTCTGAGAAACAAAGCCAAACAGTGGTTAAATTCTCTACCACGAGGCTCAATCACCACATGGGAACAGATGACAGAAAAATTTTTACTTAAATATTTTCCTCCTGCTAAAACAGCTAAATTACGAAACGATATTTCTTCCTTTGTGCAGATGGATTTAGAAACACTCTACGATGCCTGGGAGAGATACAAGGATCTTTTGAGAAGATGTCCTCATCATGGACTACCTTTATGGCTACAAGTTCAAACCTTCCACAACGGTTTGAATCCATCCACACGACAAATGGTTGATGCAGCCGCAGGAGGAACGATTAATAATAAAACGCCAGAAGCAGCTTATGAATTTATTGAAGAAATGTTATTGAATAATTATCAGTGGCAAATCATGAGGACAAAGCCGACAAAAGTTGCAGGAGTTTATAATATTGATGCTGTTACTATGCTTACTAATCAGGTAGAACTTTTAAATAAAAAGTTTGATAATTTTGTTGGTTCTACGCAGGTACAACCAATTATGCAATGCGACGCAACTCCAGGAAATATGTTCAATCCAGATTACTCCTCTTACGGACATGGCATGGAAACTCAGCAAGTCAACTATATGGGTAACAATTCTAGACTTCAAAATAACCCTTATAGTAATACTTATAATGCAGGTTGGCAGAATCACCCTAATTTTTCATGGGAAGGACAAGGAAATCAAAGACAACCGCCCCTTCTAGGATTTCAACAGCCACTATTCCAACAAGAGAAAAAGCCGAATCTTGAAGAAATATTTACCAAATTTATGGCCATGTCAGAAACCCATTTCCAAAATACCGAAACAGTACTAAGGAACCAGCAAGCATCTATTCAAGGACTTGAAACTCAAATAAGCCAGCTCGCCAAGCTAATCTCTGAAAGACCGCAAGGTGGGTTACTAAGCAACATTGAGACTAACCCTAAGGAGCAACTCAATGCCGTGGATACGATAGATGATGAGGGGTTAACCAAAACCAACCTAAAGCCATGCAAGGAGCCTGTGGTAAGTAAAGGAAAGGATGAGGTAAGTCCCAAAGATGAAATTGTCAAAGAATTTAAACCTCGTATCCCATACCCAAACGCTTTAAAGAAGGACCGCACAGATCAGCAATTCGGTAAGTTTCTTAAACTGTTAAAGAAATTACATATTAACTTACCTTTTGTTGAAGCAATTATGTAGATGCCAGAGTATGCAAAATTTTTAAAGGAACTTCTCACAAATAAAAGGAAGTTGGAAGAATTGTCCACAGTGGAACTCAACGAGGAATGCTCAGCTATTCTCCAAAATAAGCTGCCAACCAAACTGAAAGATCCAGGGAGTTTTACTATTCCTTGTTTATTTGGTAGCCTAGACACCAAAAATGCTTTAGCAAACTTAGGGGCTAGTATAAATGTCATGCCTTATAAACTGTTTAAACAACTAGGTCTTGGAAAACCTAAGCAAACTAAGATGAGTATTCAACTGGCTGATAAAACTATTAGGTCTCCTAAGGGAATAATTGAAGATGTGCTCGTCAAAATTGATAAATTTATATTCCCAGTTGACTTTGTTGTTTTAGACATTGATGAGGATAGTGATATACCATTAATTCTAGGGCGACCCTTTTTAGCAACTGCCAGAACAATAATTGACTTAGGAACAGGTGAACTTACACTACATGTAGGTAATGACAAAGTTACTTTACAAGCTCAAAAAGCGATTAAAATTGTTGATAATAATATAGTCACAAGTCCTTATAAAAACTCTGAACTCATAACCCAACCTTCTGTGCAGGATACACTTCACATAAAGGTAACCCAATCACAGACAAGTCCATCCAATGGAGATGCACCTGAAAAGCGAACGCTTCAGATTGAGGAACTAGATGAGTGGCTGAGCTATCATGAAAAACCCAAAACATGTCACACTAACCCAGAGCATCACCAAGATGACCCTCAGGTAAAAACGTGTCAAATCAAGGTAGGGGATAAGGTACTTCTAGGGGAAGACGACCCTCGAATCTTGAATTCGAAAGAACATACAAGTGACATACCATACTTCACGGTAGTGAAAATCTTCCCTTATGGTACAATAGAAATAAAACATGAGTCACTCGACACTTTCAAGGTAAACCATACTCAACTCAATATGTTAATAATAAAATTGCAAGTAGGATAGAAGAGTATCAACTCTTCAAACCACCGTGAATGAACAAGCTTAAGAAAAGTCGAGCTTAGACTATAAACAAGCGCTTCTCGGGAGGCAACCCAAGCAATAACTTAGTAACTTTTCTTTGTTTAAAATTTTTTCTAGTATTTTTATGCAGCGACTAACATTTTTTATGCGAAAATTTAGGCCACACGGCCAGACACACGGGCGTGTCTAAAGCCGTGTGACATCTTAAAACAGAGACACGGTCATACACCCAGACCGTGTACAAACAGAGCAGAAGTTTCCCAAAAGCACGGGAGGTCGACAAATCACCACAGCCGTGTGATATGGCCGTGGCAACTTTACGAATTCCACACGGGCTATCAACAATTTCCCACGGTCGTGCGACATGGCCGTGGCAACCCTGCAGTATCAACACGGGCTCACACAACGCCACACGCCCGTGTCCCCAAGCCGTGGCCAACACTGTCAAATTAGACATGGCCGTGTGACTACCTACACGGCCGTGTAATGTGGCCAACACGGGCTAACCCCGAGCCACACGGGCGTGTGCCTCTATTCTCTCATTCGGTTTTATTTTTTCTCATTTTTTTCCTTTATTAGTTTCCTTTTTATTTCAAAATTTATTTTTATGTTTAATCCTTTTAATCATTACAGTATTAGTATTTTTTAGAACTTAGTTTATTATTTTTCTGTTATTTAATTGTCTATCTTTAATATCGGCCAATCCCTAACGAGTAATCTCTATTAATCCAAAATTTCCACGACTAATTAAATATTTTCGCAGTCTCAAAAAGGAGCTCTACAGCTCATATTCAAAACGGAAAAGGGAACACCCTGCCACAAACTACCGACTCTTCCTCACAAATTCATCCTAAATTCAGGAAGTTTCAATTCTCTCCTTATCTTATGATATTATACTTCTCTTGCTATTTATGTATCTTTGTACATTGAGGGCAATGTACATCTTAAGTGTGGGGGGGAAGCTTACTTTAAATTTCTACATTATCTGAAAAATCCCTGAATTTTTTTTCCTTATGCTTTGTTCTCAAATAATTCTCAGTCTCTTATTAGGAATTAATTCTAATTGATTTATGATTTTTATTGATATGTTGAGAATTAAGATATAGGTACTTGTACTTTGATTATTCAAACTTTAAAACATTAGGGAATCAAGCATGATAAGTTGAAATTTTTGAGAACCCCTAATTTTTGCATAAGTTATTTTCCCTAATTTTAAGTATTATCTTGAGATTTGAAATTCGCAGGATTGACATCAAAAGCCATAATTCTGGTGAGATTTTTGAGCCTTTTTTAGCATACATTTTCTTCGTGCTCACTTTTATTATTGCTTTGAGTGAGTCAATACTGAATTGTTATTCTAGAACTTGCTTTGATTATACATGTCGAGACCACATCATTGATTTGATATACTGAAATGATAAAGGCACCTAGGATTTAACCCACTTACTCCACAAAAAGCCTACCTCCATAAATCTAACCCCTAGTAAACCCCGTTGAGCCTAACAACCCATTCTTTGACTCACCTTCTAATTATTAACCAAAAACCCATTTTTCGTTGAAACCCATTCAATTACTTTAACCCCTATTTTTGTCGAGATTTGAAGTGAATTTTTATCTAGCTTTACTCTCCTCTCTAGTTTTAAAATTGTAAAGTTCCAAGTTACCATATTTGATTTAATCGTTCCAAAAAAAAAAAAAAGAAAAAAAAGAAAGAAAAAAAGAAAAAAAATGAATAAGTAAGTCAAATTCAATTGTAACTTGTAATAGTTGAACAAGTTTTTGCATATTTCTATTTTAAGGCTACCAAGGCAGAAATGATAGTATCACAAGAATTAGCTGAGAAATATGTTCCAGTGATAGTGATTTTTCTAGCTAGATAATTTTTCAGTTCAATCTCGATTCTAACCTTCTTTTTGAAACTTGTAACAACACCCCTAACCAAGCCCCGTTACAACCATTAAAAGACCTTTTGATCAATGTATCATATCAAACTATAGTGGTGGAGATTTGATTTTCTTGCAAGCTTATGGTAATAACTTTTCAGGTTAACTAAAGAGTGCTTAAATTTTGAACCCTAAACACTTCGAGTGGATAGAGTGAACCTTTAGTGAGGATGTCAACTCCTGTTAATTAAGATGGAGAGATAACTACTTAGAAGGAAGGAAGAGACTTATGTTTTCAATGATAAAATTCTCAACTTAGAGTGATTGAGTCTTTAATGTTCTTCTGATTGAATTACTCATTGTATGATTACCTGTGGACTAGTTTGAAACATTATTGATAAAGATTGTAGGTTGAGAGGAATAATTCTTATTTAGGGATTGAGATTTTGCTTGAGGACAAGCAAAGGCTTGAGTGTGGGGGTATTTGATAAACGCTAATTTATACATATTTTTACCTCATGCTTAGCCTATATTTTAGATGAATTATTATCAATTTAGTGAGAATTGGTGCTCTTAATCCTTCTTTTTCTTATCTTATACTCAGGAGAGCATAGGGAAGAGAAAAGAATAGGAAATGGACTGAAAATGAGGAAAATGGGCCAAAAATGACATAACACACGGCCCAAGGAATCACCACACGGCCGTGCCACACGGTCGTGCTACATGAAGATCACACGGTCCAGCTCTCGACAAGCACGGGCAGGCCACACGGCCGTGCCAAATCACACGGCCTTTGTCGAAGTCACACGGGCGTAGCACACGGGCGTGTTCTAGTCGTGAGGAAGAGGAATTTCACTCGAATTGGGATACTTGGAGGCTAAGAAAGGCTCCCCAAAGCTCTATATAAAGACCCTAGGAGGCAACTCTAAGGGTGTGCTTATTTCCCCCCAAAAGGGAAGTATTCTTTGCTGCCAACATAGAGAGTAGAAGTAGGGATTACTCGCAGGGAAGCTGATTGATTCATCCCAGAAGCCGGAATTCTGCAGCAATATAGAGGATCTCCCTAAATTCCTTCAGGGGTTTTCGGGTTCGTTTATGTTTTGTTATTTTATATCTTCTGAGATGTTTTCTTTCTTTATTATGAACTAAACCCCTCAAATACTTTAGGGGGATGAAACCTAAGATGAATCTTGCTATTATTTATTCTTGAGTTATATGATAAATACTTGAGTTGTTCTTAATTATGTGTGCTTAATTTTTGTGTTAATAAACCTAGGTATTAATTCAAGAAATAGATGTGCTTAGAGCAGAGGAGTAAAAGTCCCTGTGATAAGAGTAGATCTACCATAATTAAGCGGAGTTGCATGCAACCCTAGACATAGGGCGACATAAATCTACCGGATTAGGGTCAAACCTAATATAGGGAACCATAGATCGAATTAATGCAACCTAAGGAGTTAATTAATAAAGGAACTTTAATTAACAACTTAGGCCTAGTTGCTCTATGCCTCGACGGAGGGTTTAGCATAGATTAGGGATCTCTACGGATCAAGTCAAGTGAATAAATCGTCTAGCTCAAGAACCAATAACAAGTGAAGTCTAAGTGGATCCCCCTTAAGTATTGTCCTTATCAATTAGCTTTTCCTTAAAAAGTCTTCCCAATTTACTCTTTTTGCTTCTCTTAGTTTAGTTTTAGAATTAGTTAAACAAAACCCCTCTTTAATTTTTAGGTTAAATAATAGAAAGGAAGTGAGTAATAGTACTTTCGGTTCCCTTGGGTACGATACTCGATCTTATCACTAGACTATACTACTGTCGACAAGTGCGCTTGCCTTAAAGCGTCGCGATATTAGTTACTTTTGGTGTGATCAAGTTCTTTATAAATTTTATTACTTAGGTATCGCGAACGCATACATCACTCATCACACTATTCAACAGTTGTTTTGGTACTTTTGGACTTAATGTATTTTGGTTATATGGCATGTATAGGTCATTTTGGCTAATGAAAGCCTGTATGTTATGGTTGTGTATTGGCCATTAAATATGGTTTGAATTGCTATGTGTTGGTATGTATATATGAGTTGTTGGCCTTATTTTTGTATTATACATGGATGCCATAGAATTTGCCTCAATTATGAATTGGTAGTTGGCACCTAATAGGTGAATTTGATAAGTAATAAGTATGTTAAAGTTAGGCAAGATTGTGCATACATGAGAATGACCATTTAGTAACCTTTGAATCATGTTTGGTATGTGTTAAAGTGGGCTAATGTATATGCTCATCAATATCATGTCGTGTACATGGATATTGCATGTTTTAGGCTTGATTTTGGTTGGTTTGAATGCTTATTTATGTTGTGGTTATATGCTATTGAAGTGTGTAGGTTGGTACCAAAGTTGGGTGAGAAATGTGGCTAATAAAATAGCCTATTTTCGTCTACAGGGGCAAAGACACGTGTGTGTGTCTTAGCCGTATGTGACACATGATCAGGTGGCACGGTCGTGTGTCCCCTGATACCTCTTTAGAAAACAAGTTAGTGAGTTACATGGGCTAGTCACACGGGAGTGTGGTTGGCCGTGTGACCCAAGTTAGTGAGTTACACGGGGTCGGACCCGGGCTGGGACTCGACCATGTGATCCCATTTCGAATGTCCACATGGCCTGTGACACGGGCGTGTCTCTTGGTTGTGTGAGACACATGGCCTGGCCACACGGGCATGTGTCCCCTGTACTTTGAAATTTTCTTTTTTTCTCAAAATTTTCATAAGTTCACGTTTAAGTCCCGAATTGTTTTAAAGGCTTGTTTTGGGCGTCGATGGCTCGTATTAGGGACTATAATTGAAATTGAATGATTGGTGTTTGAATATGGGTAGTGAATATGAAATGTAGGTTTATTTATGTGATAAGTCTGGTAATGCTCTGTAACCCTATTTCGGTGACGTATACAGGTTAGAGGTATTACATAATTGCTATATATACTGAAATGAGTTGATGGATAGCGTGATGATATATTTGCCAAGCCTCCAACCCAATAAGCTTCCGAAGTACTATAAAACAGGAAATAAAACAGAGTAAGCATTTAATGTTTTGTAAGTTCATATAACAGGAATTTAACTTACCAATTAGTCATGTAATTTACATAAATACCAAGAAACATGAATGAACTCATTCATATTCAATTTCCACATACATGTATTTATCATTTTAAGTGTCCATGAACATGTACATATCATAACTTTGTATTTCAAGTATTTCTCATAGTAATTCATCTTGAATTCACATTATTGTATATAAGAACTTTACTCGTTGAATCATTTAAAATATCTACACATGAAGTGTACATAACTGTAACCCATCAACTCATATTTGGAGGTGCTCATTAGAGTACATAATCAGGAAGCCCTTTCTCGAGCCATATAATAGGAAGCTCATGTGAGCTGTGTAACGGGAAGCTCCAGAGAGCCATTAACGGGAAGCTTATCCAGGCTGTGTAATAGGAAGCTCATAAGAGCAATAATCAGGAAGCTCATGCGAGCCAATAACAGGTACTCCAAAGAACCATTAATCAAGAAGCTCTAGATAGCCATATATCGATAAGTTCAAGCGAGCCATATTGGGAAGCTCACGAAGAGCCATTAATAGGGAAGCTCACGAAGAGCCATGTAATGGGAAGCTCATAAAAGCTGTGGTGTGTCTACAACATATGCAGAGTGACAACCAAATCGGGATGCTTCGAAGAGATATTAACAGGAAGCTCGCAAGAACCATATAATAGGAAGCTTGAGAAGGCCAAATATCAAGATGCTCATAAGTGCTAATAACGGGATGCTTGATATCGCGTGATATGTAGTAATAAAATTTATAAAAACTGATCACACCAAAAACTAACTAATATCACGATTTTAAGGAAAGCGCACCTATCGAAAAGTAGTATAGTTTAGCGGCAAGACGGAGTTATCGTACCCAAGGGAACCAAAAGTACTAGTACTTACTTCCTTTCTATTATCTAGCCTAAAAAAAAAAGAGGTTTGTATGAAACTAATTCTAAAACTAACTAAAAGTGCACAAAAAGTAAAGTGGGTAAAAACTCTTTGGGAAAAGCTGATTGATATAAGCAATACTTAAGGGAGAATCCACCTAGACTTCACTTGTTATTAGCTTCTTGAACTAGACGATTTCTTCACTTGACTTGATCCGTAGAGATCCCTAACCTATGTTATTACCTCCGTTGAGGAGAAGAACAACTAATCCTAGGTGGTTAACTAAAGTTTCTTTATTAATTAACACCTCTAGGTTGCATTAATTCGATCTATGGATCCCCCTATTAGGTTTGATCCTAATCCGGCAGATTTATGTCACCGTATGTCTAGGGTAGCGTGCAACTCTGCTTAATTATGGTAGATCTACTCTTAAAACAGGGACTTTTGCTCCTCTGCCTAAGCACATCAGTTTCTTGACTTAATACCTAGGATTATTAAACCAAGAATTAAGAACACATAATTAAGAACAATTCAAGTATTTATCATATAATTCAAGAATGAAAAATAACAAGATCTGTCTTAGGTTTCATCCCCCTCAAGTATTTGAGGGGTTTAGTTCATAATTAATAAAGAAAACATCTCAGAAGAAATAAGATAACAAAACAAAAAGAACCAAAAAACCCCTGAAGGAATTTAGGGAGATCCTCTGTCTTGATGTAGAATTCTGGCTTCTGGGATGAACCAATTGGCTTCCCTTGGAGTAATTCCTTGCTTTCACTCCTTGCGTTGGCAGAAATATGGCGTTCCTTTTGGGAGAAAAGAGTACACCCTTAGAGTTGCCTCCTAGGGTCATTATATAGAGCTTTGGAATGCCTTTCTTAGCCTCTAAGTATCCAAATCCGAGTGAAATTGCACCTCCTCACGACAGGGAGACGCCCGTGTGCCACGCCCGTGTGGATCAACAAGAGGCCGTGTGTAGGCCTGTTGAGGGTGGCACGGCCGTGTTGGACCTTATGTGGCACGGCTGTGTGCCACGATCGTGTGGTGATCGGGCCGTGTTGTTTTCACACTTTGGCCCATTTTTTTCGCTTTCGGTCTATTTTTCAATCTTTTCTCTTCCCTATGCTCTCATGAGTATACAACATGAAATAGAAAGGTTAAGAGCACCAATTCTCACAAAATTAATAATAATTCATCCAGAAATTAGGCTAAACATGAGGTAAAAATATGTATAATTTATCGTTTATCAAATACCCTTACACTTAAGCCTTTCCTTGTCCTCAAGCAAAATCTCAATCCCTAGTTAATAATCATTCCTCTCAACTTACAATCTTTATCAATAATGTTTCAAACTAATTCACAAGTAGTCATACAATGAAAATTCAATCAGAAGAACATTAAAGATTCAATTACTTTAAGTTGAGAATTTTTATCATCGAAACATAAGTTTTCTTTCCTGCTCCTAAGTACTCATCTTTCAATTAAAGTCAACAAGATTTGACATCCTCACTAAAGATTCACTCTATCCACTCAAGGTGTTTAGGGTTCAAGAATTAAGTACTCTCTAGTCAACCTGAAAAGTTATTACCATAGGCTTGCAAGAAGATCAAATCTCCACCACTATAGTTTGATATGATACATCAATCAAAAGGTCTTTTAATGGTTTTAATGGGGCTTGGTTAAGGGTGTTGTCACAAGCTGAAAAAGAAAAGTTAGAATCGAGATTAAACTGAAAAATCATCTAGCTAGAAAAATCTCTATAATTGGAACATATTTCTCAAGCTAATTCTTATGTTAACATCATTTCCGCCTTGGTAGCCTTAAAATAGAAATATGCAAAAACTATTTGAACTATTACAGATTACAACTGAATTAATACATATGTTTTTTTAAGAACAATTCAAGTACAATACAATAAATTGAATATTTACAACTTTACAATCTGGAAAAGAGAATAAAGCTAGATGAAAATTTCAACTCAAATCTCGATAAAAATAGGGATCAAAATAATTGAATGGAATTCAACAAAAAAATGGGTGAAAGGTTAATATTAGAGGTAAGTCAAAGAAAAGGTTGTTAGACTCAATGGGGTTTACTGGGGGTTAATTTATGGAGGTAGGCTTTTGTGGAGTAAGTGGGTTAAACCCTAGGTGCCTTTATCATTTCAGTATATCAAATCAATGATGTGGTCTTGACGTGTATAATCAAAGCAAGTTCTAAAATAACAAATCAACATTGACTCACTCAAAGCAATAATAAAAGTGAGCATGAAAGAATGTATGCTCAAAAGGCTCAAAATCTCACCAGAATTACGGCTTTTGATGTCAATCCTGTGAATTTCAAATCTCAAGATAATACTTAAAATTAAGGAAAATAACTTATGAAAAAAAATGAGGTTCTAAAAAATTTCAACTTATCATGCTTGATTCCCTAATGTTTTAAAGTTTGAATAATCAAAGTACAAGCACCTATGTCTTAATTCTCAACATATTAATAGAAGTTATAAATCAATCAGAATTCATTCCTAACAGGAGACTAAAGATAATGCAGATTTGAGAACAATGCGAAATGTTAGTAGAAAAAAGTTCAGGGATTTCAAAGAGAGTGTAAAGACTAAAAGTAAATTCCCCCCCACACTTAAGATGTAAATTGCCCTCAATGTACAAAGAATCATTATTAGCAATAGAAGTACAAGATCATAAGTTAGGGGAAGACATGAAACTCCTTGAATTTTGGATGAATTTGTGAGAAAGATATTGGAAGAGTCGGCAATTGTGGCAGGATGTTCCCATTTCCATATGGATTTGAGCTGTAGAACTCTTTTGAAACTGCGAATGTATTTATTAGTCGTGGGGAATTTGGATCAAGAGAGATTACTTGTTAGGGGTTGGCCGATATGAAAAAGAAATAAAATAAAATAAAATAAAGTTCTAAAAATACTAATATTCAAATAATGAAAAAGATAAAATGAAAGAAAATAAAAGTAAAAGTAAAAGTAAAAAGGAAAATAAAGTTAGAAGAAAAGAAAAGGTAAAAATAGGGATCAGTGTTTAAGTAAAAATTAAGATAAAAATAAAGTTAAGAGGAATAGAAATTTCTAATCGTCAGATGGATCACGCGGTGGCGGTGGTGAACTGATGTGAAGGTGCTAGCATATCTGCTGTAATGTCGCATCGATTTGATCGAAGCACTGGAAGCATTGCTGCTCAAATCGGGATAGGCGCTTAGATATGTCAGCATAGGTGGCTGCTGCATGAGATGGGGATCGAGGGGGTGATGGCTCTATAGGTGCATCCTCCTCTGGTGGTGGGACATCATCAGGAATGTCCTCTGGATCCTCGGCCTCTTGGATGAGGCGGTACTGAAAAGGGTCACCTTCTGGCCTTCGCTGTATCATCCTTATATGGTGCATAATCTGGATACCCTGAGGGGACATCTGGCCGATGAGTGTGTAGGAGGATGTCTGGGCCACTGTGTTGAGGAGCCCGAATGACAGGCTAAGCGTGTAATGTATGGGCCCATGGATATGACGCCCCTGCGATAACGCTCGGTCTGGTGTTGCATGGCGTGTGCGATAAAGTAGGTGAGGTCAATGGGGTACACGTTCGCCATGCTCCATAAAAAATAGGCGTCATGGGTGTTGACGACGACTGTGCTCTCCCGTCTACCTGTCAAAGTATGTGCGAGAAGAGCATGAAGGTACCTCAATGATGGGGGGAGAGCAGTCGCCTTTGTGCGACTAGGGTAGTAGGAGGGAAAACCAGGGGCGATGTTGCGCCAACAGTCTACGGGTTTAAGGTGGATGCATCGGGAAAGCGTAGGGAAGTCTTCCTCTAAGGTGGCGTACACGACCTCCGCAAAATTAGAGCGTGCCGGGGTCATCGAACTGGCTCATGATGGTCTGTAGATGGAAAGGGGAGCAGAACTCTAGAGTGAGTTCAAGGTATGTGGGCTCTATGATCCGGAAGAACTGCTCCCAAGGATCTGTCATTAGTAGGGCACGGACTGAATCAGCATGGTTGACTTACTCTAGCGCATCCCAATCAACGCATCGACCGGCACTCAAGGTGTGTTCCCGTAAAATCTGAAACAAATCCTCTTGAGAGGTCTGGGTGAATGTTATGAACGGATGGCGAGCTTCGGAGTTGGGCCTCGATGATGGACTACCGGGCCCCTTTCATTTTTTGGAAGGTTGGGTAGCAGCTCTTTTGCCGCGTGATGATGACATGATATCTAAAAATGAAATAACAGACATTAGTCCTGAAATTGAAATGAAATTTGCTCAAAAACTCGTGAAACTAAATTGATTCAAAAACTATGTATGGAATAAAATGGAAATTACAATGACAATGTTCCTAAAAACATAAAATGGGGACTAACCTATAATTTATCCATGATATCAAAAATAAGCAACATGAGAATATATTTATACTAAATGCCTGAGAAAAATGGCAATCACATGTGATTTTAAGTGGCATGCAATCATGAAGTGTTCTATACTATTCTAGATTATTCATCCTAGTGTAACTAATTTCATGCTTGAATCAATTCTAAATTTAATTAAAGAATAAATAAAATAGATTAGTGAAAATTAGAGAGAAAATTGAGAAAATAGAACCAAATGGGAGAGGTGCACGGTCGTGGGAGAGGATTGAACGGTCGTGGGGCGCTTTGAACGGGCGTAGGATAGTCCTATACGAGCGTGGTGGTGTTTTGAGGATCGACGGTGGCGTTTATAGTGGTTGGGGGAGAAAACTTTTAGGGTTTGAGTGAGGGAGAGGATGAATAGTGGCCCCTATTTATAGTTTTTGGGTCACACAGGCATGGCACACACCCGTGTGACTTAGGTTTTGCCCGTGTGATTTGAAATTTGGTGGTTTTGGCGCGCCTGGTTCGAAGTACACGCCCGTATTGGCCATCTCGCACGGCCGTTTGTGTTCTCGTTCGCTTTTCACATAGTCGTGTGATAGGTCACACGGCCGCTTGCGATGAGGTTTTTGTTATTCACACGATCGTGTAGGTGGTTACACGGCCGTGTCTAAATCGACAGTGTTGGCCACAGTCTGGGGACACGAGCGTGTGGCTTTGTGTAAGCCCGTGTCTAAGTTGAAAGGTTGCCACGGCCATGTCGCACGGTTGTGTCGATTTGTCGGTAGCCCATGTTTTTGGGAAAATTGTGCTCTGTTTACACACGGCCTGGGTGTACAACCGTGTCTTTACTTTAAGTGGTCACACGGCCTTGGACACGCCCGTGGGCATGGCCGTGTGGTCCTAAAATTCTGCATTTAAAAAGGGTTAGTTGATGCATAAAAATACTAAAATTAAAATTAAAAAGAAAAGTTACTAAGTTAGTGCTCGGGTTGCCTCCCGAGAAGCACTTATTTAGAGTCTAAGCTCGACTCTACCTGGATGTATCACGAAGGGATTTCGTGGAGCTGAAGCCCCTCCCTGTTATCTTTAAAATTCTCACCTCTATAGTGTTTAAGCCTATGGCCGTTTACCTTGAACGTACCGTGGTTAGGGTGAGTTACCTCAATTGTGCCGTATGGAAAGATAGTTTGAACAGTGAATGGACCTAACCACCTTGACTTGAGTTTTCTAGGAAATAGTTTCAGGCTTGAGTTGTAGAGTAAGACAAGATCACCTATTTTGAACTGCTTAGGTTGTTTCAATCGTTTGTCATGACGTCGCTTCATGGCTTCCTTATATAGTCATGAGCTCTTGTAGGCATTGCAACGCCATTCATCTAGCTCATTTAACTGCATTAATCTTTTCTCACCTGCAAGCATAAAATCAAGGTTTAAAAATTTAATAGCCCAGAATGCTTTATGTTCAAGTTCAAATGGCAGATGACAACTTTTTCCGTAGACAAGTTTATAGGAAGATGTACCTATGGGTGTTTTAAAAGCAGTTCTATAGGCCCATAAAGCATCATCTATCTTTCTTGACTAATATTTTCTATTTGTTTCTATTATTTTCTCTAAGATGCGTTTTAGTTCCCTATTTGTCACTTCGACTTGGCCACTGGTTTGTGGATGATAAGGGGTAGCTATTTTATGGTGTACTCCATGCCTTTTTAAAACTTTTTCAAATTGGGCATTGCAAAAATGGGTGCCCCTATCACTATTAATTATCCTAGGTGTTCCAAATCGAGAGAAAAGTTTCTTCAAAAATCGTACTACCATTCTAGCATCATTAGTAGGTAAGGCTTGGGCTTCCACCCATTTTGACATATAATCTACTGCTACTAGGATGTACTTATTCCCAAATGAAGTAGGGAATGGACCCATGAAGTCAATACCCCATACATCAAATATTTCGCATGAAAGTATATAGCTCTGAGGCATTTCATTATGTTGAGAAATGTTACCTATTCTTTGGCATTTATCACAAGAGGTCACATACCTATTGGCATCCCTGAAAAGTGTAGGCCAGTAAAAGCCTGATTCGAGTACCTTTTGAGCAGTTCTTGCTCCACTGTGATGTCCTCCTGTGAGTCCTGAATAGCAATGATTTAAAATCTGGTATGCTTCTATTTTAGCAATGCATTTTCGAATAACCTGATCTGCACAAATTCGAAAAAGAAAAGGATTTTCCCAAAAATAATTTTTCACATTAGCGAAGAATCGCTTCTTCTACTGATGGGTCAACCCTTTTGGGGTTATGTTAGCTGCTGAATAATTTGCAAAATCAGCAAACCAAGGAACTGCTGCATCTGCTAGGAGTTGTTCTTCAGGAAATAAGTCTTTTATTTTATCGAGGTACTTGGGTTGTGTGTTTTCTAGTCTTGAAAGGTGATCTGCTGCCAAGTTTTCAACTCCTTTCTTGTCCTTTATTTCTAAATTGAATTCCTGTAACAATAGAATCCATCTTATTAATCGAGGTTTTGCATAAGTTTTAGTTAAAAGGTAGCGAAGAGCAGAATGGTCAGTATAAACAATGACTTTTGACAAGATCAAATAAGATCTGAATTTGTCAAATGCAAAAATAACAGCTAGCAATTATTTTTCTGTGGTAGTATAATTTGCTTGAGTGGTTGTCAAAGTTCTACTAGCATAATAAATCGGTTGAAAGTGCTTGTCTCTTCGCTGTCCCAAAACTGCACCAACTGCAAAATCACTTGCATCGCACATTAGTTCAAAAGGTAGATTCCAATCAGGTGAAATCATAATCGAGGCATTGACTAACTTTTCCTTAAGAGTGTTAAAAGATTCTAAACATTCTTGGTCGAAATTGAAAAGCACGTCTTTTTCTAGTAATTTTGTTAAAGGCTTAGCTATTTTAAAAAAAATCTTTAATAAATCTGCGATAAATATCGGCATGTCCTAAAAAGCTTCTTATAGCCTTAACTGAATTAGGGGGTAATTTTTCAATGGTTTCAATTTTTGCTTTATCTACCTCTATCCCTTTACTAGAAATTTTATGTCCTAATACAATACCTTCTTGAACCATAAAGTGGCTTTTTTCCCAGTTTAGCACTAAATTTGTCTCTTCACATCTTATCAAAACATGTTTTAAATTATTAAGACAGAGTTAAAAGGAATTATCGAAAACTGAAAAATCATCCATAAATACCTCCATGATATCTTCCACGAATTCGTTGAAGATAGCTAGCATGCATAGCTGAAAAGTAGCAGGAGTGTTACATAAACCAAAAGGCATTCTACGATAAGCAAACGTACCGTATAGACATGTGAATGTCATTTTCTCCTGATCTTTTAGAGCTATCAGGATTTGGAAGTAACCAGAGAGGCCATCTAGGAAACAATAATACATGTGACCTGATAATCTTTCCAACATCTGATCAATAAACGGTAAGGGAAAATGATCTTTTCGAGTTGTGTCATTCAGCTTTCTATAATCAATGCAAACTCTCCATCCAGTGACTGTTCTTGTAGGTATGGACTCTTTTTTGTCATTAGCCACTACGGCCATGCCTCCCTTTTTAGGAACAACCTGCACAGGACTTACCCAAGAACTGTAAAAAATAGGATAAATAATGCCTGCATCTAGAAGTTTAATTACCTCGGCTTTTACGACTTCCTTCATTTTGGGATTCAATCGTCTTTGAGCTTGCACCGATGGTTTATATTCATCTTCCATTAAAATTTTGTGGGTGCAAAAAGAAGGATTAATTCCCTTAATATTTGAAATTTTCCAGGGTATAGCTTGCTTGTGCTCCCTTAACACATGGAGTAGTTCCCTTTTTTCTGCAATGCTCAAATCTGATGCGATAATAACTGGTAAAGTTGAATCTTCCCCTAAAAAGGCATATTTTAAATGATCTGACAGTTGCTTTAACTATAATTTAGGGGGTTCATCAATGGAAGGTTTCTGTCTTAACTCATCATTCATCTTTATACTTTCATAACTTATGTGTCTCGTGATAATTTCATTAGAATCTAACTCCTTTCTTACTTCTTCAATTTCAGTGGTGGCTGCATCTTCCCCCCACCTTGAATAAGACATAGTTCCAACGTGTCTGCGAGAGAGAGTTCCTGAAAATTATCTTGAACAAAGTAATGGCATCATAGATTTTAAAAACGACTTCTTCCTCACCAACTCTAAGTACTAATTTACCATCCCCTACATCGATAACAGTTCTAGCAGTAACTAAGAATGGACGTCCTAAAATTAAAGGCACCTCAATATCCTCATCCATGTCAAGCACAAAAAAATCAACAGGGAATATAAATTTATCTACCTTTACAAGCACATATTCGATGATTCCCCTAGGATATTTAACAGATCTATCAGCTAGTTGAATACTCATCCTAGTGGGCTTTGGTTCCCCTAGACCTAGTTGCTTGAACATTTTGTAAGGTATTAGATTAATGCTAGCACCTAAATCAGCTAAGGCTTTATTAATAATTAAACTACCAATTAGACAAGGAATAATAAAACTCCCTGGATCTTTCAGTTTTGTCGGCAATTTATTTTGGAGAATAGCTGAGCATTCCTCGTTGAGTTCCACTATGGCTAATTCTTCCAACTTCCTTTTATTTGTTAGAAGTTCTTTAAGGAACTTCGTGTACTTCGGCATCTGTGAAATTGCTTCAACAAAAGGTAAGTTAATGTGTAATTGTTTAAAAAGTTCAAGAAATTTACCAAATTGAGCGTCTGTACGGTCTTTCTTCAACTTTACCGGATATGAAATAGGCGGTTTGTATTCCTTGAGTGTTGGTGGAGTATTTTCCTTGGGTTCCTCTACCTTGTCTCCTGGAGATTCTTGAAGAGACTTCTTTTCTGGTTCAGCTAGTACTTTCCCATCTCTTAAAGAAATTGCTTTGACATGTTCTCTAGGATTTGGCTGAGTGTTACTTGGTAGTCCACCTTGTGGTCTTTCTGAAATTAATTTCGCAAGTTGACCGATTTGATTCTCAAGCCCCTGAATTGATGCTTGTTGGTTTTTTAGTGCCATTTCAGTGTTTTGAAAACGGGTTTCTAATGCGGCCATAAATTTGGTGAACATCTCTTCAAGATTCAACTTTTTCTCTTGTTGTGGTGGTGGCTACTGAAATCCTGGAGGAGGCTGTTGTCTTTGATTTCCCTATCCTCCCCATGAAAAATTGGGGTGATTTCTCCAACCTGCATTGTAAGTATTACTATAAGGGTTATTTTGAGGTTTAGAATTGTTACCCATATAGTTGGCTTGCTCAGTTTCTATGCTGTGTCCATAAGATGAGTACTCTGGATTGAACATATTTCTTTGGGTTGTGTTGCACTGCATTACTGGCTGTGCCTGCGTAGAACCAACAAAATTACCAAACTTTTTATTTCGAAGTTCTACTTGGTTAGTAAGCATAGTGACAGCATCAATATTATAAACTCTTGCAGCTTTTGTTGGCTTTGTCCTTATGACTTGCCACTAATAGTTATTCAGTGACATCTCTTCAATAAATTCATAAGCTGCTTCGGGTGTTTTATTATTGATTGTTCCTCCTGCGGCTGCATTGATCATTTGCCTAGTTGAAGGATTCAAACCATTGTGAACGGTTTGAACTTGTAGCCTTAAAGGTAATCTATGATGAGGGCACCTTCTCAAAAGATCTTTGTATCTCTCCCAGGCATCGTAAAGTGTTTCTAAATCCATCTACACAAAAGAAGAGATATCGTTTTGTAATTTAGCTGTTTTAGCTGGAGGAAAATATTTAAGTAAAAATTTTTCGGTCATCTGTTCCCATGTAGTGATTGAGCCTCATGGTAAAGAATTTAACCACTGTTTGGCTTTATTTCTCAAAGAGAATGGGAATAGCCTTAGACGAATGGCATCATCAGAAATGCCATTAATTTTAAAACTATCACAAAGTTCCAAAAAATTGGCTATGTGTGAATTTGGATCTTCATCCTATAAATCATCAAACTGCACAAATTGCTGAATCATCTAAATAGTGTTAGGTTTTAATTCAAAATTATTAGCAGCAATGGCAGGTCTAATAATGCTAGTTTGAATACTAGCCAAACTAGGTTTAGCATAATCATACTTAGTATGAGGAGCTTCATCTTGTTCTACGGGTAGTGCTGGAGGTGGTTGAATGTTTTGATTTGCTTCCATCTCTTCTGTAGGTTCTGGCTCTTGTTCTTGATCTCGTTTTGGATAATGTAGGCTTCGTCTGATCTCTCTGCGAGTTCTGCGAACTGTTGCTTCTAAATCTTCGTCAAAAAGTAATGGCCCTGCCGGGTTGTTTCTAGTCATAAACTAGAAATACCTAGAAGGAAAAAGCAAAGAAAATTAAATTAAATAAAATAAAAAATAAATAAAAAATAAAAATAAAGGCTGAAAATAAATAAAAATAATAATGGCTAAAGTAATAGAAATCGAGTTTTCATAATATTTTAGTTCCCCGGTAACGGCACCAAAAACTTGATATCGCGTGATATGTAGTAATAAAATTTATAAAAACTGATTACACTAAAAACTAACTAATATCACGATTTTAAGGCAAGCGTACCTATCGAAAAGTAGTATAGTTTAGCAGTAAGACCGAGTTATCGTACCCAAGGGAACCAAAAGTACTAGTACTTACTTCCTTTCTATTATCTAGCCTAAAAAAAAAGAGGTTTGTATGAAACTAATTCTAAAACTAACTAAAAGTGCACAAAAAGTAAAGTGGGTAAAAACTCTTTGGGAAAAGCTAATTGATATAAGCAATACTCAAGGGAGAATCCACCTAGACTTTACTTGTTATTGGCTTCTTGAACTAGACGATTTCTTCACTTGACTTGATCCGTAGAGATCCCTAACTTATGTTATTACCTCCGTCGAGGATAAGAACAACTAATCCTAGGTGGTTAACTAAAGTTTCTTTATTAATTAACACCCCTAGGTTGCATTAATTTGATCTATGGATCCCCCTATTAGGTTTGACCCTAATCTGGCAGATTTATGTCGCCCTATGTCTAAGGTTGCGTGCAACCCCGCTTAATTATGGTAGATCTACTCTTAAAACAGAGACTTTTGCTCCTCTGCCTAAGCACATAAGTTTCTTGACTTAATACCTAGGATTATTAAACCAAGAATTAAGAACACATAATTAAGAACAATTCAAGTATTTATCATATAATTCAAGAATGAATGATAACAAGACCTGTTTTAAGTTTCATCCCCCTCAAGTATTTGAGGGATTTAGTTCATAATTAATAAAGAAAACATCTCAGAAGAAATAAGATAACAAAACATAAAGAACCCAAAAACCCCTGAAGGAATTTAGGGAGATCCTTTGTCTTGATGTAGAATTCTGGCTTCTGGGATGAACCAATCGGTTTCCCTTGGAGTAATTCCTTGCTTTCACACCTTGCGTTGGCAGAAATATGGCGCTCCTTTTGGGAGAAAAGAGTACACCCTTAGAGTTGCCTCCTAGGGTCATTATATAGAGCTTTGGAATGCATTTCTTAGCCTCTAAGTATCCAAATCCGAGTGAAATTGCACCTCCTCACGACAGGGAGACGCCCGTATGCCACGCCCATGTGGATTGACAAGAGGCTGTGTGTGGGCCTGTTGAGGGTGGCACGGCAGTGTGGCCTGGCTGTGCTTGTCGGGGCTGGGCCGTGTTGGACCTTATGTGGCACGGCCATGTGCCACGACCGTGTGGTGACTCCTCGGGCCGTGTTGTTTTCACACTTTGGCCCATTTTCTTCGTTTTCGGTCCGTTTTTCATTCTTTTCTCTTCCCTATGCTCTCCTGAGTATACAACATGAAATAGAAAGGTTAAGAGCACCAATTCTCACAAAATTAATAATAGTTCATCCAGAAATTAGGCTAAACATGAGGTAAAAATATGTATAATTTATCGTTTATCAACGCTCTTTCGAGCTGTGATGTGTCCGTAACATATGTAGGACCACAATCAATTCAGAAACTTTGTAACCATTGAATTTCATATATTCAAACGGGACTTAATATTTATCGGTCATTGCCGGATATGTAATCAATTCCATATAAATAGCAATTTCACAATTCACATATACAACATTCAATTCAAACATATAAAAATACACAATTTAGTTACATGAACTTACTTAGACAATTGTACGTAAATTCGTAGGCTACTAATTCGATACTTTTTCTTTTCCTCGATCCAATTCCATATTTAGTCTATCCGGATCTATATATGTAACACCCCTAACCCGTATTTAACGTCGAAATGGGTTATGAGGTATTACTGAATAAATCACAACTCAGGACAGTCATTTATTACTATTCATATGTAAGATAATATAAACTCAATTATACAAATCATATGCACATCTCATCTATTTCATTTGAATAATTAGACTATAACATAGCTTAGTGCATTATTAATTTCATGTGCATACGTTAATATATACACTAAGTTATAACATATAATTATAGCATTGCAAAATTCGATTAAAAATCATTAGGCCAAACCAAAACAATAATTAAATACCAATCATGAATCACAATTATTACATATTTAAAATGTTAACCAATTTAATTCAATTACCAAACCAAACATTCAATCAAACAAACATACTTCAAAACAATGTGGCCATTAAATTCATTAACTTATCAAACCCTGACTAGCATCATAACATGATTTTATTGTATAATTAACTTTATTAAAATATGTACAAGTCACTATCAAAAACAATAGCTATCATACACACCTAAGCCGAATTAGCTATATTAACATTATAGACTAAACATCACATCCAAAATTTAAACACACTTAGCAACTTTATTTCTGGCCTATTCGGCTATTAAAGTTAACTATATAGGTAATACAAATTATGCCATTTAAATCATAAACTAAAATATGTCATTTCCTAATCATGACAAGAATTGATCAAAGGCATACGTTTATGAAACATATCTAATACTTACAAATAAAAACATGCATTTTAATTTACTTAATAACCATTCATAACTAATACAACATGCTTCTAATATAATCATGAAATCAAGCCACTTCAATCCATTATAAAAACATGGCCGAAAATAACTAAGCTTGAATTTCATTCATATCCATTTTGTATGTTACTTCTCATGTTCGATAAACCTTATTTATCATATTTCATGAGCATAAATATCGAATTACAGCTAGTTAACATCCATCACTTATATTTTATCACCTAACCAATTTCAAATATATTTACTCAAACATAAAATAGATATCACACATATTACTCATTCATGACACATAACATGATAACCAAGATAGACTTAAGCCATAATCAAACGAAACCGAATTCAAATGATGAAGTTAGGCCATTTTCGCATGGCTTAAATTATACAAAACCATAATCCGACATTTCGAACTATAATCTAGCCTATACATGCCATAGGTTCGAGAATTCAGCTAATAAAATACCAAGATAGTCGATAGTGTGATAAGCTTCTCTGACGATTCCTGAGCTCGTAACTTGAATTCAAAATCTATAAAACAGAGTAACCATAAATACACGGAGTAAGCTATTATAGCTTAGTAAGTCATAAGCAAATAAACAACTCAATAATATTACCAACTTAATTAAACTGAACCGAATTATATTATTATAACACATTTAGATCGAAAAACATATAAGCTTATATTTTAAATATATTATTCATTCATAAACATCACCTTGGTCGAATGCCCATAAAGCCAAATTAACATATTATTACTTAATTTCCAAAATCAAATAGTCATTTTAAATCAAATTCACATACACACAAGATACTTAAGCTCATGAGTCACATTATAATTTCACATACTTATATTAGCTATGTGACCGAATATGTGATATGCATGATATGAATTAATAAAATTTATAAAAAACTTGATCACACCAAAGCTAACTAATATCACGACGTTGAGGCAAGCGCACCCGTCGAACAGTAGTATAACTTAGTGGCAAGACTGAGTTATCGTACCCAAGGGAACCAAAAGTACTAGTACTTACTTCCTTTCTATTATCTAGCCTAAAAATAAAAGAGGGTTGTTTAAACTTATTCTAAAACTAACTAAGAAAGTGTAAAGAGTAAATTGGGAAAACTTTTAGGGAAAAGTTGATTGATATGGGTAATACTCAAGGGAGAATCCACCTAGACTTCACTTGTTATTACTTTCTTAAACTATATGATTTCTTTACTTGACTTGATTCTTAGAGATCCCTAACTTATGCTAAACCCTCCGTCGAGGCGTAGAGCATCTAGGCCTAAGTTTTAAATTAAAGTTCCCTTATTAATTAACTCCCTAGGTTGCATTAATTCAATCTATGGCTCCCTATATTAGGTTTGACCCTAATCCGGCAGATTTATGTCGCCCTATGTCTAGGGTTGCATGCAGCTCCACTTAATTATGGTAGATCTACTCTTATCACAGGGACTTTTGCTCCTCTGCTCTAAGCACATCTAATTCTTGAAGTAATGCCTAGGATTATTAAATCAAGAATGAAGAACGCATAATTAAGAACAATTCAAGTATTTATCAAATAAATCAAGAATAAATAACAAGATCTGTCTTAGGTTTCATCCCCCTCAAGTATTTGAGAGGTTTAGTTCATGATAAAGAAAAGAAACATCACGGAAGATATAAAATAATAAAACATAAAAGAAACCAACCCCTGAAGGAATTTAGGGAGATCCTCTATGTTGTTGCAGAATTCCAACTTCTGAGATGAATCAATCGGCTTTCTCCTTTGGAGTAATCCCTTGCTTCTATTCGTATCTCAAAAGTATCTTTTAGGTTGTGTTCTCTGGGTCTTTATATAGAGCTTTTGGGGGGCCTTTCTTAGCCTCTAAGCATCCAATTTGAGTGAAATTCCCCTTCCTCACGACTAGAACACGCCCGTGTGCCACGCCCGTGTGACTTCGACAGAGGCCGTGTGATTTTCTCAGTGGAGGCACGGCCGTGTGGCCTAGCCATGCTTGTCGGGGCTTTGACCGTGTGATCTTCATGTGGCACGCCCGTGTGGCACGGCCTTGTGGCATGTCTTGGGCCGTGTTGTTTGCACATTTTGGCCTATTTTTCACCGTTTTTAGCCTGTTTTTCGTTCTTTTTTCTTCCCTATGCTCTCCTGAGTATAAGATATGAAAAAGGAAGATTAACAGCATCGATTCGCACAAAATTGATCATAATTCATCCAAAATATAGGCTAAACATGGGGTAAAAATATGTATAATTTAACGTTTATCAAATACCCCCACACTTAAGCCTTTGCTTGTCCTCAAGCAAAATCTCAATCTCTAAAAAGAATTATTCTTCTCAACCTACAGTCTTTATCAATAATGTTTCAAACTAATCCACAGGTAATCATACAATGAAACATTCAATCAGAAGAACATTAAAGATTCAATTACTCTAAGTTGAAAATTTTATCATTGAAAACATAGGTTTCTTCCTTCCTTTTGAGTAGTTATCTCTCCATCTTAATTAACAGGAGTTGACATCCTCACTAAAGGTTCACTCTATCCACTCAAAGTGTTTAGGGTTCAAATTTAAGCACTCTCTAGTCAACCTAAAAAGTTATTACCATAAGCTTGCAAGAAAATCAAATCTCCACCACTATAATTTGATATGATGCATCGATCAAAAGGTCTTTTAATGGTTGTAATGGGGCTTGGTTAGGGGTGTTGTCACAGGCTGCAAAAGAGGGTTAGAATCGAGATTGAATTGAAAAAATTATCTAGCTAGAAAAATCTCTATCACTGAAACATATTTCTCAAGCTAATTCTTATAATAATATCAACTTTGCCTTGGTAGCTTTAAAGTAGAAATATGCAAAAACTTGATTGAACTATATATTACAATTGAATTTCATTGTATATAAACATTTTTTTAAGAACAATTCAAGTAATTCAATGAATTGAATAAAGATTTACATACTGGAAAAGAGAATAAAGCTTAGATAATAAATTCAACTAAAAAAAAAGGGATCAAAAGTAATTGAATGGAAAATTCAACAAAAATAGGTTAATGGTTAATAATCAGTGGGTAAGTCAAAGAATGGGTTGTTAGGCTCAACGGGGTTTACTAAGGGTTAATTGATGGAGGTAGGCTTTTTGTGGAGTAAGTGGGTTAAATCCTAGGTGCCTTTATCATTTTGGTATATCAAATCAATGATATGGTCTCGACATGTATAATCAAGCAAGTTCTAGAATAACAATTCAGTATTGACTCACTCAAAGCAATAATAAAAGTGAGCACAAAAGAATGTATGCTCAAAAGGCTCAAAGTCTCACCAGAATTATGGCTTTTGATGTCAATCCTGCGAATTTCAAATCTCAAGATAATACTTAAAATTAGGGAAGATAACTTATGCAAAAATTGGAGTTCTCAAAAATTTCAACTTATCATTCTTGATTCCTTAATGTTTTTAAGTTTGAATATTTAAAGTACAATCACCTATTTCTTAATTCTCAACATATCAATAAAATTATAAATCAGTCAGAAATAATTCCTCATAGGAAACTGAAAATGATGCTATTAAGGGCAGTGCAATTAGTTAGAACAAATTCAGGGATTTCAAAGAGAGTGAAATAAAATTTTAAGGTACGTTCCCCCCACACTTAAGACGTACATTGCCCTCAATGTACAAAGATAACATTAGCAATATAAGCACAAGAACATAAGATAGGGAAAGGTATGAAACTCCCTGAAAGTAGGATGAAGTTATGGGCTGGAAGAGCTGATCGGTGTGGCACCGTGCTCCTATTTCCGTAGAGATTTGAGCTATAAGGCTCCTTTGAAACTGTGAATGGGTTTATTAGTCGTGGGAGGTTAAGATGAAGAGGGATTACTTTGTTAGGAGATAGCTAAAGAAAATAAAATAAGCAAAATATAAAAAGATGAATATTTAAATAAAGAAAAAGCTGAAATAAAAGAAAATAAAAGTAAACCTAAAAAGGAAAATAAAGTTAGAAGAAAATGTAAAAATAAATATTAGTGTTTAAGAGTTAGAATAAAGTAAAATAGAAGATAAAAGATAAATAAAAATATAAATATAAATATAAAAAGAAAGATAAAAGAGGATCTAGTCCTCTGATGGATCTCGTGGCGGTGGGGTGATGCCAAGGTGCTGACATATGTGCGCTAAGGTGGCGTCGATATAATCGAGGCGCTGCTCAAAGCGATCTAAGCGCTCGTGTATGTCAGCATGTGGGGCTACTATCTGGATGGGTCATCTGGGGCGTGGTGGCTCAGTGGTTGCATCCTCCTCAAGTGGTGGCGGTGGGATATCATCAGCAACGTCCTCTGGGTCCTCGCCTTCCTGGACAAGGTGGAAGTGAAAGTGGCCGCCACCTGGCCATCGCTCTACCATCCTCATATTTAGCATGCTCTGGATGCCCTGGGAGGACATCTGGCCAAGTAGGGTATAAGAGGATGTCTGGGCTGCGGTGTTGAATAGGCCGAAGTAGCGGCCTAGTTTCGTGATGTACGGGCCCATGGAAATGACGCCTCTCCGGTGCCTCTTAGTCTAGTGTTGCATGGCCAACGCTATAAAGTATGCGAGGTTGATGGTGTGTCCATTAGCCATGCACCAGAAGAAATAGACATCGTGAGTGTTGACGACCCTGTACTCTCCCGTCCACCTGTCAAGGTGTGAGCAAGGAGGGTGTGAATGTACCTGAGAGAAGGAGGGAGGGCGGACACTTTGCTCATACTAGGTTGTAGATTTGGCACCCCAGAGCGATCTCGCGCCAGCAGTCAACTGGCCGGATATAGATGTACCTAGAAAGGGTGGGGAAGTCAGCCTCTGCCATGAATTGCATGGTATAGAGACCGAGAGCCGTGCCGAACTCTGGGACACTCAGCTGTCACACAAGACCTCCTAATCAAAATTGGATCGTGCCGGGATCATCGAATCTATTCATGACGGTCTGGAGGTGGAATATGGAGCAGAATTCGAGGGTGAGTTCTAAATAGGTGGGTTCCACAATCCGGAAGAACTAGTCCCATGGGTCGGTGGTCAACAAGGCTCAGACTTCGTCCACCAATTGTATTTGCTCTAGGGCCTCCCAATCGATGCATCAACCCATAAAAATAGTGCGGGCCCGGAGTAACTGATAGCGTTCCTCCTAGGAGTCCTACGGGAATGTGAGGAACGAGTGGCGTGTCTCAGAGGTGGGTCTTGCTGAGGAACTTCCCGGCCCCTTACGTTTCTTGGAGACGGGGACAGTAGTCTTTCTAGCGCGCGAGGAGGACATGGTATTAATTATGATGTTGCACGGTCATAAGGGCTGTTACACGAGCGTGTGAAGGATGAAATCGTGTACGGTAGCGTTTGGAGGGTTGTGGCGGCGTTTGTGGTGGCTTAGGGGGAAGTTTGGGTGAGAAATGTTAGGGTTTGAGTGAAAAGGGAAAGTGAAAAATGCCTCATATTTATACATTTTGGGTCACGCGGGCATGTCACACGCCCGTGTGAGTCGTATTCAGCCCATGTTTTTTAAAAATCGGAGGTTTTAGCGCGCCATGTTCCGATGAGCTCGCCCGTGTGGTTGGTTCACATGGCCGTGGGAGGTCAGGTCTTCGTTACTCACAGGATCATGTGATGGTATACACGGTCGTGTGCGATCGTGTTCGTGTTTCACATGGTCGTGTGTTATGTGCCACGAGCGTGTAAATTTTGATAGTGTCTTCCACGGGCTAAGGACACAGGTGTAAGGATTTGTACAAGCCCGTGTTGGTACTGCAGGGTTGCCATGGCCATGTCGCACGGCCGTGGGCCATTATTTATAGCCCGTGTGGAATTCCTAAGGTTGCCACGGCCATATCGCACGGCCGTGGGGATTTATCGATGGCCCATGTTTTGGGAAAATTTTGCTCTGTTTGTACATGTTTTAGGTGCACGACCGTGCCTCTTTTTGAAGTGTGCGCACGGCCTAAGGCACGCCCGTGTGCCTGGCCGTATGGTCCTAAATTTCTGCATTCAAAGAGTTAGTTTATGCATGAAAAATACTAAAAAATTTTAAAGAAAAGAAAGTTACTAAGTTAGTGCTCGGGTTGCCTCCCGAGAAGCACTTATTTAGAGTCTAAGCTCGACTCTACCTAGATGTGTCAAGAAGGGGTGTGGTGGAGCCGAAGCTCCTCCCTGTTTTCTGCAAAATTCCCACCTCTATAATGTTTAAGCCTATGGCCATTTACCTTGAACGTACCGTGGTTAGGGTGAGTTACCTTAATGGTGCTGTATGGAAAGACATTTAGAACAGTGAATGGTCCTGACCACCTTAACTTGAGTTTTCCAGGGAATAGTTTCAGCCTTGAGTTGTAAAGTAAGACGAGATCACCTGTTTTGAACTGCTTAGGTTGTTTCAGCCTTTTGTCATGACATCGCTTCATGGCTTCCTTATATAGTCGTGAGTTCTCGTAAGCATTATAGCGCCATTCATCAAGTTCATTCAACTACATTAATCTCTTCTCTCCTGCACTTTTAAGGTCAAGGTTTAAAAATTTTATAGCCCAGAATGCTTTATGTTCAAGTTCAAATAGTAGATGGCAGTTTTTTCCATAAACAAGTCTACAGGGGGATGTTCCTATGGGTGTTTTAAAAGCAGTTCTATAAACCTATAATACATCATCTAACTTTCTTGACCAGTCTTTCCTATTTGTTTCTATGGTTTTCTCTAGAATGCATTTTAGCTCCCTATTGGTCACTTCGACTTGACCACTGGTTTGTGGATGATAAGGGGTGGCTGTTCGATGATGTACTCCATACCTTTTCAAGACCTTTTCAAATTGGGTATTGCAAAAATGTGTGCCCCTATCACTAATGATTATCCTAGGTGTTCCAAATCAAGAGAAAAGTTTTTTCAAAAAACGTACTACCATTAAAATTCGTAGGTAAAGCTTGGGCTTCTACCCATTTTGACATGTAATCTACTGCTACTAATATGTATTTATTCCCAAATGAATTAGGGAATGGACCCATGAAATCGATACCCCATACATCAAATATTTCACATGAAAGGATATAGTTCTGAGGCATTTCATTATGCTGAGAGATATTACCTGTTCGTTGGCATTTATCACAAGAGGTCACATACCTGTTGGTATCTCTGAAAAGTGTAGGCGAGTAAAAGCCTAATTCGAGTACCTTATGAGCAGTTCTAGTTCCACTGTGATGTCCTCCTGTGGGCCCTGAGTGGCAATGATTCAAAATTTGATGTGCTTTTGTGTCATTAATGCATTTTCGTATAACCTGATCTGCACAAATTCGAAAAAGAAAAGGATCTTCCCAAAAGTAGTTCTTTACATTAGCAAAGAATCTTTTTTTTTACTGATAGGCTAGCCCTTTTGGGGTGATGTGAGCTGCTAAATAATTTGCAAAATCAGCAAACCAAGGAGCTGTCGTACCTGCTAAGGCTAGGAGTTGCTTCTCAGTGAATAGATCGTTTATCTTGTCAAGGTACTTGGGCTGTGTGTTTTCTAGTCTTGAGAGGTGATCTGCCGCCAAGTTTTCAGCTCTTTTCTTGTCCTTCATTTCCAAGTTGAATTCCTGTAACAATAGAATCCATTTTATTAATCGAGGTTTTGCATCAGTTTTAGGTAAGAGGTAGCGAAGAGCTGAATGATCAATATAAACAATGACTTTTGAGAAAATTAAGTAAGTTCTAAATTTGTCAAATGCAAAAATAACAGCTAGCAATTCTTTCTCTGTGGTAGTGTAATTTGCTTGAGCGGCTATCAAAGTTCTACTATCGTAATAGATCGGCTGGAAGTGCTTGTACCTTCGCTGTCCTAAAACTGCACCTACTACAAAATCACTTGCATCACACATTAGTTCAAAAGGTAGATTCCAATCAGGTGAGATCATAATCGGGGTGTTGACTAACTTTTCCTTAAGGGTCTTGAAGGATTCTAGACATTCTTGGTCAAAGTTGAAGGGTACATCTTTTTCTAGTAATTTAGTTAAAGGCTTAGCTATTTTAGAAAAGTCTTTAATGAATCTACGATAAAAACCGGCATGACCTAAAAAGCTTCTTATAGCCTTAACTGAACTAGGAGAAGGTAGTTTTTCAATAGTTTCTATCTTTGCTTTGTCTACCTCTATTCCTTTACTTGAGATTTTATGTCCTAATACAATACCTTATTGGACCATAAAATGACATTTTTCCTAATTAAGCACTAGATTTGTCTCTTCACATCTTATCAGAACATGCTTTAAATTGTTTAGACAGTGTTGGAAAGAATTACCGAAAACGGAGAAATCATCCATAAATACCTCCATGATGTCTTCCACAAATTCATTGAAGATAGCTAGCATGTATTACTGAAAAGTAGCAGGAGCGTTACATAAACCAAAAGGTATTCTACGATAAGCAAACGTACCATATAGGCATGTGAACGTCGTTTTCTCTTGATCTTCTGAAGCTCTCAGGATTTGGAAGTAACCAGAGAGGCCATCTAGGAAGCAATAATACATGTGACCTGATAGTCTTTCTAACATCTGATCAATAAAAGGTAAAGGAAAATGGTCTTTTCGAGTGGTGTCATTCAATTTCCTGTAATCAATGCAAACTCTCTATCCTGTAACTGTTCTTGTAGGTATCAACTCTTCTTTGTCATTAGTCCCCACGGTCAATTCACCTTTCTTAGGAACAACCTGCACAGGGCTTACCCAAGAACTGTCAGAAATAGGATAAATAATACCTGCATCTAGATGTTTAATTACCTTGGCTTTCACAACTTCTTTCATGTTAGGATTCAACCGTCTTTGGGCTTGCACTGATGGTTTGAATTCTTCCTCCATTAAAATTTTGTGGGTACAGAAGGAAGGATTAATTCCCTTGATATCTGAAATTTTCCAAGCTATAGCACGTCTGTGTTCTCTTAACACATGGAGTAGTTCCTCTTTCTTTGCAATGCTTAAATCGGATGCGATAATGACTGGTAAAGTTGATTCTTCCCCTGAAAAGGCATATTCTAAATGATCTGGCAGTTGTTTTAGTTCTAATTTAGGGGGTTCAGTAATGAAAGGTTTTTGTCTCAATTTATCACTCATCTTTAAATTTTCATAACTTATGTGCCTAACGATGATTTCATTAGAATCCAATTCTTTCCTTACTTCATTGATTTCGGGGGTGGTTTTATCTTTCCCCCACCTTGAACAAGACACAGTTCCAACGTGTCTGTGAGAGAAAGTTCCTAAAAATTGTCTTGAACAAAGTGATCAATCATATCAACAAAATAACAAGAATCATCTTGTTCTTTAGAAAATTTCATGGCATCATAGATTTTAAAGACAACTTCTTCCTCACCAACTCTAAGTACTAATTTACCATCCCCTACATCAATAACAACTCTAGCAGTGGCTAAAAATGGGCGTCCTAAACTTCGATGTCCTCATCCATGTCAAGCACAACAAAATCAACAGGGAATATGAACTTATCTACCTTTACTAACACATCTTCAATGATTCCCCTAGGATATTTAACAGATCTATCGGCTAATTGAATACTCATCCTAGTGGGTTTAGGTTCCCCTAGACCTAGTTGCTTGAACATTTTATAAGGCATGAGATTAATGCTCGCACCTAAATCAGCTAATGCTTTATTAATAATTAGACTACCAATCAAACAAGGAATAGTAAAACTCCCTGGATCTTTTAGTATTGCCTGCAGTTTATTTTGGAGAATAGCTGAGCATTCCTCGTTGAGTTCTACTGTGGCCAATTCTTCCAGCTTCCTTTTATTTGTCAGAAGTTCTTTAAAGAACTTCGCATACTTCGACATCTGTTAAATTGCTTCAACAAAAGGTAAGTTAATGTGTAACTGTTTTAACAGTTCAAGGAACTTATCGAATTGAGCGTCTGTATGGTCTTTCTTCAATTTTGCCGGATATGGGATGCGAAATTTGTATTATTTGAGTGGTGGTGGAGTGTTGTCCTTGGGTTCCTCTGTCTTTTCTTCTGAAAGTTCTGGAATAGTCTTCTTTTCTGGCTTGGCTAGGACCTTTCCATCTCTTAAAGTAATCGCTTTGACATGTTCTCTAGGATTTGGCTCAGTGTTACTTGGTAATCCTCCTTGTGGTCTTTCTGAAATTAATTTTGCAAGTTGACCAATTTGGTTTTCAAGCCCTTGAATTGATGCTTGCTGATTTTTCAGTGCCGTTTCAGTGCTTTGAAAACGGGTCTCTGATGCAGCCATAAATTTGGTAAACAGCTCTTCCAAATTCAGTTTCTTCTTATGTTGCAGTGGCGGCTACTGAAATCCTGGAGGAGGCTGTTGTCTTTGATTTCCTTGTCCTCCCCATGAAAAATTTTGGTGATTTCTCCAACCTGCATTATAAGTATTACTATAAGGGTTATTTTGAGGTCTAGAATTATTACCCATATAGTTGGCTTGTTCAGTTTCCATGCTGTGTCCATAGGATGTGAAATCTGGATTGAACATGTTTCCTTGAGTCGCGTCGCATTGCATCACTGGTTGTGCCTTTGTAGAACTAACAAAATTATCAAACTTTTTATTTAAAAGTTCTACTTGGTTAGTAAGCATGGCGACAGCATAAATATTATAAACTCCTACAGCTTTTGTTGGCTTTGTCCTCATGACTTGCCACTGATAATTATTCAATGACATCTCTTCAATAAATTCATAAGCTACTTCAGGTGTTTTATTATTGATCGTCCTTCTTACGGCTGCATCGATCATTTGTCTGGTTGACGAGTTTAAACCGTTGTGGAAGGTTTGAACTTGTAGCCACAAAGGTAGACCATGATGAGGGCACCTTCTCAAAAGATCTTTGTATCTCTCCCATGCATCGTATAATGTTTCTAAATCCATCTACACAAAAGAAGCAATATCGTTTCGTAATTTGGCTGTTTTAGCTGGAGGAAAATATTTGAGTAAAAATTTTTCGGTCATTTGCTCCCATGTGGTAATTGAGCCTCGTGGTAAAGAATTTAACCACTGTTTGGCTTTATTTCTCAAAGAGAATGGAAATAGCCTCAATCAAATGGCATCATCAGAAACGCCATTTATTTTGAAGGTATCACAAAGTTCCAAGAAATTGGCTATGTGTGAGTTTGGATCTTCGTCCTGTAAACCATCAAACTGCACCAATTGCTGTATCATCTTAATAGTGTTAGGCTTTAACTCAAAATTATTAGCAACAATAGTAGGTCTAAGAATGCTAGTTTGGGTACCAGCCAAACTAGGTTTAGCATAATCATACATAGTGCAAGGAGCTTCTTCTTAATTTGCTGGGGGCGCGACTATTGCGGGAGGTGGTGGAACGTTTTGATTTGCTTCCATCTCTTCTGTAGGTTCTAGCTCTTGATCAGGTTCTTGTTCAGGATAATGTAGACTGCGTCTAATTTCTCTGCGATTTCTGCGAACTGTCGCTTCTAGATCTTCGTCAAAAAGTAGTAGTCCTGTTGGGTTGTTTCTAGTCATAAACCAAAAATTCCTGAAAAGAAAAAGCAAAGAAAAACTCAAGAAAATAAATAAAAACTGAAAATAAAAAAATAAAAAATAAAAGAAAAATAAATAAATAAATAAATATATATAGTAATGGCTAAAGTAATAGAAATCGAGCTTTCGTAATATTTTAGTTCCCCGGCAACAACGCCAAAAACTTGATATGCGTGATATGAAGTAATAAAATTTATAAAGAACTTGATCACACCAAAACTAACTAATATCACAATGTTGAGGCAAGCGCACCTGTCGAACAGTAGTATAGCTTAGTGGCAAGACCGAGTTATCATACCCAAGGGAACCAAAAGTACTAGTACTTACTTCCTTTCTATTATCTAGCCTAAAAATAAAAGAGGGTTGTTTATACTAATTCTAAAACTAACTAAGAAAGTGTAAAGAGTAAATTGGGAAAACTTTTAGGGAAAAGCTGATTGATATGGGCAATACTCAAGGGAGAATCCACCTAGACTTCACTTTTTATTATTTTCTTGAACTATATGATTTCTTTACTTGACTTGATCCGTAGAGATCCCTAACTTATGCTAAACCCTCCGTCGAGGCGTAGAGCATCTAGGCCTAAGTTGTTAATTAAAGTTCCCTTATTAATTAACTCCCTAGGTTGCATTAATTCGATCTATGGCTCCCCATATTAGGTTTGACCCTAATCCGACAGATTTACGTTGCCCTATGTCTAGGGTTGCATGCAACTCCGCTTAATTATGGTAGATCTACTCTTATCACAGGGACTTTTGCTCCTCTGCTCTAAGCACATCTAATTCTTGAAGTAATGCCTAGGATTATTAAATCAAGAATAAAGAACGCATAATTAAGAACAATTCAAGTATTTATCAAATAAATCAAGAATAAATAACAAGATCTGTCTTAGGTTTCATCCCCCTCAAGTATTTGAGAGGTTTAGTTCATGATAAAGAAAAGAAACATCACAGAAGATATAAAATAATAAAACATAAAAGAAACCAAAAACCCCTGAAGGAATTTATGGAGATCCTCTATGTTGCTGCAGAATTCCAACTTCTGAGATGAATCAATCGGCTTTCTCATTTGGAGTAATCCCTTGCTTCTATTTGTATCTCAAAAGTATCTTTTAGGTTGTGTTCTCTGGGTCTTTATATAGAGCTTTTGGGGGCCTTTCTTAGCCTCTAAGCATCCCAATTTGAGTGAAATTCCCCTTCTTCACGACTAGAACATGCCCGTGTACCACGCCCGTGTGACTTCGACAGAGGCCGTGTGATTTTCTAGGTGGAAGCACGGCCGTGTGGCCTAGCCGTGCTTGTCGGGGCTTTGACCGTGTGATCTTCATGTGGCATGCCCGTGTGGCACAACCGTGTGGCATGTCTTGGGCCGTGTTGTTCGCACATTTTGGCCCATTTTTCACCGTTTTTAGCCTGTTTCCCGTTCTTTTCTCTTCCCTATGCTCTCCTGAGTATAAGATATGAAAAAGGAATATTAAGAGCGTCGATTCGCACAAAATTGATCATAATTCATCCAAAATATAGGCTAAACATGGGGTAAAAATATGTATAATTTAATGTTTATCAATATGCATAATGACACATGCATAATTAAGACTCACTCAATAGTATTCACAAGGCCGAATACCCACATAGGCACTTTAGCATATTATTAGTCAACTTCCAAAACCAATTAGATATAAAAGAACTTAGTCTATATACACTCGAGTGCATAAGCTCATATATCAAAATGATACTTCATGTACATATGCTAATTATATAACCGAATATACCTGATCGTATATGCGCATATTTAAGGATTGTTCATGATACACAAGTTATTCATTCCCAAAGCCACATACGAATATTACATACATATGTATATTCTATTTTACAAATTTTTCATTCAAATTTCAAAGCTAGATAACATTATACATTCAAATATACTTCCACTTGTTTACATAAGCTCACAAAATAAGATTTAAGTTCATATGCCTACATCACTTATTTGGTCGAATACACAAGATCATATATAACATCACATATGTATATTACCTATATGGCCGAATATACTTGGTCACACATATGCACATCGTTAAGAATCATTTCATTGATTTTCAAATTATTATATCACAGGCTGAATACACATACCAATCTCACATATATTTTTCATTTCTATCATACAAGATTTTAAAAAAATATTCAAAGTACTTACTTACCTTAACTCATATAAGTAACAAGTGAATTCAGACCTGGTATACTCGTTTTCTACATTCGAACATGATTTACCTTTGCCCATTGAACCATTAGGAATTGGATAGGACACTCGGATAATTACACATAGTATAATGCCAACGTCCCAGAGGTGGTCTTACATGTAGCCACATATCAATGCCACTGTCCCAGACAGGGTCTTACTCACACACATATATCGGAGTCACATATCAATGCCATGGTCTTACTCGTACACATAACTCAGAATCCTATGTCTTGACATATGTATCCTAACTATTCCTAAGGTTGATAGGGACTTTCGGACGTCGTAACTCGATTGAAACGAATTCAAAAATATAGTAGCCAAGCTTATTCATATTCAGCCATAGCATATATAAATTCAAATATTTCATTACAACATATATATTTAGCATTTAATTAAAATTTAGTATGTCTATTTGCTTATAAACTTACCTCGGACGATGAAAAATGAAACGGGATGACTAGTCGACAACTTTCGTTTTCCCCTGGTCTAAATCCGTTTTCTTCGATTCTTGATCTTGAATCGAGCTTGGAAGGTGGCCAAACCTTTGAAACCTTATTCTTTTCTTTCTTATTTTGATATTCAGTCATGGAAGAAAAATATAAGTGTGATAGCCTGAATTAGGGCCTAAACGGAATTGTGGTTTTGAAACCACAATTGCGAAGTAAAAAAATTTATTTCGATTAATTTTTATAATTTATCGAGTGATTAGATACATGTGTTAGAATATCGATAGAAAATTTCATGAATTGCATGTCTAATTTGCCTATTAGGACTTAATTGCAAAAGTTGATAAAGATGAGTTCTAGATGTTAAAGGATTTAATTGAAGAGCATAATTGAAGTATAGGTCCTTAAATGGAAATTATACCATTAGGTTTGCATGGACAAAAATGGACATACATAGGTAGAAATAACCAAAGTTTTTAATGAAGGGTATTTTAGTCATTTGGTAATTAAAAGATTAAAAAAGGAAAAAAGATGGCAAAATATGTCCATCTTCTTCATTAGGACGAAATTTCAAGGGTTCTCCATAGCTAGGGTTTGTTTCAAGCTTTCAAGCTCCATAGTAAGTGATTCCAAGCCTCGTTTTTAATGTTCTTTACATTTTTGGAGTCCCAGTAACTCGATTTAGCTTATGCTAGCAATAATTTAACCTAGGGTTTATATTTGGAAAAATATCCATAGGTGAAATATATTTATTTTGATGTTTTATGATAGAATATGAGGTTTTAAATTATGCTAAACAACTTGTGCTACTCGGTTTTAAGTGAAAACAAGTAAAATGGCTTAATCGGTAAAAATACCTATTGTTCATAAGTACATGTTAGAGTAGGAATTTGATGTTGTCGTTGGCAAATAAATGATTAGAATGTTCTAAAACATACGAATTAGGGAAAAAGTTTAATTTCCAAGCTTTGGGGCAAAAGTGTAAATATGCAAAAGTTTAGGGGAAAAATCGTAATTTTTCTAAAGTTAGAGTTAAGGACTGTTTTGATAAATGTGAGTATTAAACAAGCTAAACGTGTGATTTTAGATCAAGAAAGACGTGGAATCGACCTTGATCGGGGAAAGGAAAAGATTGTGGACTAAATTGCAAAATTTCTTTATTTTGCACCAAGGTAAGTTTATATGTAAATAATGTATTGTTTTATTATGTTATAATATTTTATTTTGTGAAATGTGAAATAAGTTTTAGTATTGTTCAATTAATGGACATAAACGGGGATTTGTGGTTGATGAATTGAGATTAAATGAGGAAATCTCGGTTGAACCTTCGGAATGGAAAAACGTGGTGCTAAGTGGATATACCACGGTTATACGTGTAACGTGGTGCTAAGTGGATATGCCACGATTGCACATATTGATACATGTAACGTGGTGCTAAGTGGATATGCCATGGTTACATATATTGATTCATTAACGTGGTGCTAAGTGGATCTACCATGGTTAAACATGTAACGTGGTGCTAAGTGGATATGCGACGATTATACATGTTAATTTGAAAAGTGGTGCTAAGCGCGTATGCCACAATTACATGTTAGCCGAATAGTGTGGTGCTATGTACATACACCACTAAGTTGGGCATTAATTACAGAAGGTGGAGCTATGTGCTAAAACCACCGGATATTGTTACTTTCCAAAGTGTTCACCGAGAGAAACAAGTTTGCTAAATGAAATTTAACGTGAAAAATGTGGGATAAATACCGGAATATGAATATATGAGTTTTGAATTGTGAGTTAGATATGTGATTAAATTTTGATAAGATGAATATGGATAAGTATTATCTTGAAAGTTGATAATAAGAAATTTTAGTTAAGGAATGAAATTTGGGATAAACAGTCTAAAACAGCAGCAGGGGAGTGACTTTGAAAAATCACTAGAAATGGTAGAAGTTGAACTAGAAGTGGAATCAGATATGTAATTAAATCTTATTGAGTATATTTTCATATAAAGGAAACAGAGAAAAAAAAAGGAATTCTTTATTTTGAGATATATATATTTTTGTAAGACTAGTTTAGACTAATTTCGTGATCCCCTATTCTGAATTGTAAAAATCATTAAAACTTGTAAAAAAAATAGTTAAGGAACATAATTTATATGGTTGGATTCCTTATTGAGTCTATTTTTAGAAGAAATAAATGAGAACCTCATTTGAATTTGGTAACAAAAGATAAATAAATTTTAGTGAAGAGTGGTCAGAGCTGCTGAACCGCAAAATAGGGGAGACTTCAATGAATAAACTATATTAATTGGCCCAACGAAAAATGCTGAAATTTTTATGGTCAGAAGACATATGAGTCTAGTTTCTAGGAAAATTTAAGATCTTAAATTGGAGTTCTGTAGCTTCGGATAAAAATAATTTAGTGACTAGGACTCGAATGGATAGCTTGTACTGAACTGAAATAAATGATAAATGCATATGAGAAAAAGGTTGTGTAATTATGGATACATATTTTGGGATCTATAAATGCCATTATTAGTTTGTTATCTTTATTATTTACATATTACTTACTAAGCTTTTAGCTTACTTTGCTTCCTCTTCCTTTCTTGTTTTATTTTATAGTGAAATCAAGTTTGCTCGTGATTCGGGGAAAAGTTGTCGGAAGCTCACCAACGCTATCTATCCTTCCTTTAGGTATTTTGTAAACACATTTTGGACATATGGCATGTATAGAAGGCTTTAGTATTTTGTTATAAGTTTTAGTAATATTACTTTAAAAGTTGAATTCTAACATTAGATATTTCACTCGTATTTTGTTATTGGTATGATCTAATGTTAGTTACATTATAAGTTTATGATATATGTGAATTTAATTTTTAAAAGATGAGTGATCAATTGACGGATTTAAATTTAGATAATCATTTTATGTCTTGATTTGCTATAATTATACGTATGTTGTTCTAGTAATACTCGTATCCTGTTCTAGTATTGAACACGGGTACGGGGTGTTATAATAAGCTATGGCTTTTAAATTTTATGTTTTATATTAACATAATTTATTAACCAAATTACATATATAACCTTTATAATAAAATATAAAACCATTGCAATTCATGGTTTTTACCGTCTATCACTTATTCAATGGCATAATTGCAACATAAATGCTTCAAATTATAAAGACACATTCAATTTGGTCATCACACATTAAACCATCAAATTTTCATTTTACGTGATTAAGTCCTTTCATTTAATCGGACACCCAAACAATAAAATTAAATCACGAAAATTTTATAGATATAAGTTCACACAAAATAAACACAAAAAATAATTTTAAAATATTTTTCTGATTCAGATTCGTGGTCTCGAAACCACCGTTCCGATTAGGGCTTAAATCGGGCTGTTACAATATAAATGAATCTAGCATCAATTCATATTCATTTCATTTCAATTCACATCTTTGGAAAAATTACCATTTTGCCCCTATACTTTTAATTAATAACGATTTTGTCCCTAGGCTCGGAAAATAAAATTCATACAATTTAACCCTTATTCCAAGCCTAACCAGTTTTCATATATCATAATAACAGCCCATGTATTTCACAAAAAATGAGAATTTTTCCTTGAATTTTACATATTTACAATTTAGTCCCTAAATCACAATTTCATCAAAATTCCTTTACAAAAGTTGTTTATCTATCAACAACCTTTCATTTTTTACCATAAAACTTCATAATTCATGCATACTCATCCTTGGTAAGATTTTAATACTTTGATAACTTTACAACTTAATTCCCGAGATAGCTAGATTAAGCTATTACGATCTCGAAAATATAAAAATTACTAAAAAGGGGACAAGAAAATATACCCAATTAAGCCAAGTAAGCTTGCTTGAAATCTTTTCTCTTAGCTAGGGTTTCCATGTGAATAATTTGGGAAACATGATGAAAATGATGATATTTTGTCGTTTAAGTAAAATATCATCTTTACTATTCATCTTTCCAATTTAGTCCTTTTCTTTATTTAATTTCCATGGATGACTAACTAAGCATACTTATCTACTAACTCCTCTTATTGGTCTATTTTCCATTTAAGGACCTCAAATTTTGAATTCCATAGCTATTTAGCTACTAGAATTCAACTTTTGCATTTTATGTAATTTGGTCATTTTACCAATTAAGCATATAATCATTAAAATGTTTTTAATGAAATTTTCATACGATATTCCTATCATAATGCAGATCATGAAATAATATTAACATAATTTTCCTTCCGGACTTGAATTTGTGGTCTTGAAACTACTTTTCCGATTTTATTGAAAATGGGCTGTAACAACTCTCCCCCTTAAAAATTTTCGTCCTCGAAAATCTTACCTGTAAAGAGGTTCAGATATTGCTTTCCATTGTTTCCTTTGGTTCCCAGGTAGCTTCTTCTAATCCATGTTGTTGTTAGAGAACTTTTACTAGAGCTACCTTTTTATTTCTTAGTTCTTTTGTCTCACGTGCCAGAATATTGATCAGTTCCTCACTGTATGTCATGTCAGGTTGAATTTCAACATATGTCAGAGAGATAACATGTGAAGGATCTGATAGATATTGTTGTAACATAGACACGTGAAAGACATTATAAATCTTTTCTAGTTCCTGTGGTAAAGCCAATCAGTACGTAACATGTTCTATTCTTTCAGTAATTCTATATGGCCCAATAAATCGTGGATTCAATTTGCCTTTACGGCCAAACCAAAGAACTTTCTTCCAAAATGAAACTTTTAGAAATACTTTGTCATCAACTTGAAATTCTATTTCTTTTTGCTTAAGATCCGCATAGGATTTCTAACGATCAGAAGCTGCTTTCAAACTGTCTCGGATCATTTTCACATTTTCTTCAGTTTCTCAAATCAAATCCACTCCATATATCTTTTTCTCACTGAGCTCAGTCCAATACAACGGAGTTCTACATTTACGACCATATAAAGCTTCATACGATGCCATCTTTATACTTGACTGATAACTATTATTGCACGTGAATTTGACTAATAGCAAATATTTTTCCCAATTGCCTTTGAATTTTAATATATAACACCGAAGCATATCTTCAAGAATCTGAATCACACGTTCGGATTGACCATCTATCTGAGGATGGAATGCAGTTTTAAAATGTAACTGCGTACCCAGGGCTTTTTGTAACTTATTCTAGAATCAAGATGTAAACTACGGATCTCTATCAGAAATAATAGAGACTGGCACTCCATAAAATCTGATAGTTTCTAAAACATATAATTCTACTAATCTATCCAGGGAAAAATCCATATGTATTAGAATAAAGTGTGCAAACTTTGTCAAACGGTCGACGATTACACAAACGGCATCTTTCTTTTTTAGAGATAAGGGTAATCCCGACACAAAATCCATGGTAACTCTATCCCATTTCCATTCCGGTATCGTAATTGGTTGTAATAATCTCGAAGGTACATGATGTTCAGCTTTAACTTGCTGACATATCAAACATCTAGATACAAAAAAATATCACGTTTCATTCTTGACCACCAATACATCTTTTTTAGATTGTTGTACATTTTATTACTCCCTGAATGCACGGACATAATACCATTACGAGCTTCATGCAAAATTTTCTGTATAAGCTCCAAATTTTTCGGTACACAAACTTTGCCTTTGAATAATAGGCAATCATCAGACCCAATATGAAATTCTAAATCGAAAGTTAATTCACATTGTACCTGTTTTGCTTGCAACTCATTATTACTTTTCTGAGCTTTGAAAATCTACTATAGAAACATTGGTTTAGCTTTTAGCTTAGCTAAAATTGAACCATCATCAGACATTGACAATTAGGTATTCATTGCTCGTAAAGAAAACAGAGACTTTTTACTTAGAGCATCTGCCACCACATTTGCCTTTCCTGGATGATAGTCGATAAGCAACTCATCATCTTTTAGCAATTCAAGCCACCTGTGTCATCTCAGATTCAAGTCTTTTTGTGACATTAGATACCTCAAACTTTTATGATTGGTGACTATATGACATTTTTCACCAAACTAGTAATGTCGCCAAATTTTCAACGCAAAAACAATAGCTACTAATTGTAAATCATGTATCGGGTAATTCTTTTCATGTGGCTTATGCTGTCTTGTAACACCCCTTACCCGAGACCATCGCTGAAGTTGAGCACGAGGCGTTACCAGACTTATCCTACTAGTTCGGGGCATAAAAATTTACTTCTAAAATTAATTCGCTCACATTCATCCAATATATCCCTAAAAAGGGCCCTCGAGGCCCTAAAACATGGAACTGAAACTGTTTGGGACCAAACCGAGAGCATTAAAAATTTTCCAATTACTTACACAAATCAAAACAATTTATTTCACTATTCATAATAAAATTGTCCACCTGCATAATAGTCATTAAATTAATTATAACTCGAGTTTCAAAACTTAAAATTTAAATCCATAAATTTTCTCTGAAACTAGACTCATATATCTTCTCACCATAATTTTTCCAGAATTTTTTGGTGTGGAAAATTAGTATAGTTTATTAGTTAAAGTCTCCCCTATTTTGCAGTCTAGCGAACCTGGCCTCTCTTCACTAAAAATCAATTATCTCATTTTACAAAATTCAGATAATGTTTCTATTTGTTTCTAATGAAAATAGACTCATTAAGAAATCTAGAAATATAAATTATGACTCATAATTCCTTTTTTACAATTTTTAGTGAAATTCTAAAATCAGAATAGGGGATCACGAAGTCACCCTGAACCAGTCTCACAAAAATTTAAATATCTCAAAATAAAAATTTCCTTTACTTGCTTTGTTTCTTTCCTACGAAAATAGACTCAATAAGATTTAATTCTATGTCTCATTCACCATTTAATTCCATTCCTACAATTTTTAGTGATTTTTCAAAATCACATCACTGCTGCTGTCCCAAAACTGTTTCATGGCCAACTTTTAGTCTTTTATAATTTCTTTGCATTAAACATCATTTAAGCATACATACCATCAAAACATGTTCTTAATTATCCATTTCAATAGCTAATCATTATCAAGTATTCACATGCCATTATTAAATCACATCATAAGGACATATACACAAAATGGCCAAGTCCCTATACATGCCTTAACTTAAAACGTTTTGAATCACAAAAATACCAAAATAGCCCTTGATAGTGTGAAGCGGTCTCCAACGTCCTTACGATCCTCGAGTTGGCTTGGTGATACTATAAAAAGAGAGAAAAGAAAGGGAGTAAATATAAAGCTTAGTAAGTTTGCATGTAAATAAATAACAACATTCTAAATGAATTATCTCATTCTTATCTTATCAAAACCACTATAACCTTTAAACTCAAAATGCATAAGTCTTGAATCTTTACCTGAACCTTTCATACATGAACTTATCTTACCTTTCATTTAGTATACTCTTTGAATTTCCCATTGAACCACTTGGAATACTAAGGATACGCGGGTACCTTTCCTTCTTAAACTTACCATTGCCATGTCTTGACATGGTCTTACGTGGTATCCTTGCCTTATGAATTCACCATTGTCATGCCTTGGCATGGTCTTACATGAGATCTTTGCTTTATAGTAACTTATCAATGCCATGTCTTGACATGGTCTTACATGATTTCCTTGCCTTGTAAAACTTACCAATGCCATGCCTTGGCATTGTCTTACTTGGTATCCTTAAGCCTTAATGTCATGACAATTGTATCCTACACATTCCTAAGGTTCAACCGAGACTTTTAAGAATAATTTCACCATCAATTCTTACTTGAGTCATCAATGAGTAAATTGGAAAAATAAACATATAGATGCTGAAAAATTAACATTATTAATTATAAATAATGAAACATTGCATTTATTTACCGCAAACTTACCTCGATACAAAATATGATCAAATATTTTGATCTAGTCCTCAAACTTTTTTTCCCCCGGTCTAACCCTGAATTTCATTCTTCTTGACCTATAATAGAAAATTTAGGTTATTTAATACTCACATTTATCAAAACAGTCCTTGACTCCAACTTTGGCAAAATTACAATTTTGCCCCTAAACTTTTGCATATTTACACTTTTGCCCCAAAGCTGTGAAATTAAACTTTATCCCTAATTCTTATGTTTTAGGACATGATGATCATTATTTTCCTTCTATGGCCATCAAATTATCACTCTAAGATGTACTTATGAACATTAGGTATTTTTACTGATTATGTTGTTTTACTCGTTTTCACTTAAAATCGCTTAGCTCAAGTCATTTAACATAATTTAAAGCTTCATATTCTACCATAAGACATCAAAATAAACACATTTCACCTATGGGTATTTTTCCAAATATGAACCCTAGGTTAAATTATTGCTAGAATAATCTAAATCAAGTTATCGGGACTCCAAAAACGTAAAGAACATTAAAAATGGGGCTTGGATGTACTGACTATGAGCTTGAGAAGTTGAAGAAACCCTAGCTATGGTGTCCCCTTGTAGTTTTGGCCTAATGGAGAAGATGGACAACATTTTGCCATCTTTTTCCCTTTTTAATCTTTTAATTACCAAATGACTAAAATGCCTTTCATTAAAACTTTAGTGATTTTTATCTATGTATGTCCATTTTTGTCCATGAAAACCTAATGGTCCAATTACCATTTAAGGACCTCTACTTCAATTATGCTCTCCAATTTAATCCTTTCCTACCTAGAACTCATTTATCAACTTTTTTAAACAAGCCCTAGTAGGCAAATTAAACATGTAATTCATAAAATTTTCTATCGACACTCTAACACATGCATCTAATCACTCGATAAATTATAAAAATTAATCGGAATAAATTTTGCTATCTCAGATTTATGGTTTCGCAACCATTGTTCCATTTAGGCCCTATTTCGGGACGTTACATGTCTAGAAGCATAGGCTATTACTTTACTTTCTTGCATCAAAACACAGCCTAAGCGTTTCAATGATGCATCACTATAAATAAAAAATTCCTTACCTAATTCTGGTTGAATTAGAATTGGTGCTTCGGTCAACAAGGCTTTCAACTGATCAAAGCTTTGCTGGCATTTATCAGACTATTAAAATTTCACATGTAATGCCCCAAAAGTTTTATTTATGTTTCTATTTAATTATGACACAACTGTCTGTTTGCTTTAGTGGATAAGTATTCTGGGTGTATGTGAGAGGTCCCAAGTTTAAGCCCTGTCTTAGGAAAATTTTGGTATTTTTCTGAATAAAGCCTTAAACCTTGATAAGTAGGCTTAAGTTTATTAGTTACTATTTGTTATCAGAATGGGCCTGCTGGTCTGGTGGTTAAGTGGAGTGTTAGTTTGCTGGAGGTCCTGTGTTCAAGTCCATATGCAAGCACGTGTGTGTTTTTTTTTGCTCGAAGGTGCACCAGAATTTTGATGGAGCTAGAAGTCTGAGTAGTTGTGTTTGAGGGGTTAGTGGGAGAGGAAATTTAGGGATATGTTATCATATCCGATTTGTATTTTGGTTATTTTCTCAAAATTTGGCTGCTTCTCTCTCTTTTCCCCAACATACTATTGTTTTCTCCTCTGCTCTCTATCAAAATCATTTTCTGAACTCTTCCCTCCCTTTTGCTTTTGTTTCTTTTCTATTTAATTCCTTCTTGTTCATCGATTAAACGCGCTCGATCGTTAAGTAGCTGTTTTGCTTATTTCACAATGTTTCGTGATGAGTTGTCTGAAAGGGGGAAATATTTTTTGTCCTTGTGGATTAGGTGAAGGGCAAGAATTGGTAGGAACTTTTGTTGAGAATTGAGTGTTAACTATTTTGATTTGTTGACGATAAGGTTTTTGATGGTTTATTGATTATCGTTCTCGTTTGGTTTACGATTAAATGTTGATTTAAGTGTTTAATTGGGTGATATATTGGTCAATTATAGGTTCTGGAGTGCTCGAGGATCGTTTTAGCATCAATCGATACCAGGTGTGTACCTAAAAATGCAGAAAATAAGGTTTTACCGAAAGTAAAAAATCCCACTGTCGACACCACACGGGCGTGTGGTAGCCCGTGTTGTAACAACCCAGTTTAGAGCCCTGACAGAATAGTGGTTTTGGAAACAACAAATCTGAGGTCAGAAAAATATTTTTATATTATTTTTAGTGTTTACAGTATGTGAATAAGCATGGGTGAAAGTTTCGTGTGAAAATTTTATCGTTCGTGTACTCAATTTGATAAAAAGGACCTAATCACATAAAATGCAAAAGTTGCATTTTAATTGGTAAATGTGTTTAATTATTATGGCTTATTAAATGAAAGGTCCTTATGTTGTTATTAGACCATGTGGTTAATGGATGGACAAAATAGGCTTATACTAGTGGAATTTTAATGTGATTATTAAGGCTAAAATATCAAATAGTAAGTGACTTAACTAAAATAAAGAGAACAAGCATGTATGATCTTTTATTTCTCAGTTTTCAATCGAAATTAAAGAGGAAGAAGAACATATCTAGGTTTGAAGCATTCGGCTACTACTAAGCTCAATAGTCAAGAACGAAAGAAAACATAATTAGATCGGGGAAAGTCGAAAGTGGTCGAATAGTCGATTCAATCCGTTTGTTAAGTTTCAAATAGTCAAAAGTGGTCACACGGGCTAGTGACCTCAGTAACTTAGAAAAATTGTTAAGTTTCGAAAAATTTTATACAAGACCGGTTTAGTCTCAAACCTTATCTAAAGCATGTTTAAGGTCATGTAGACCTTCTAAAGGGACTATATGTGTGTGAATTGCTATGAATTGATGATGTATAAGTTATGTTTGTGAAATGATTGTAAAATGTTCTGAAATATCCGGTGATAGCTCTTAACCCTAGTCCGGCCACGGATATAGGTTAGGGGTGTTACATTTGGTTGGTATTAGAGCTACGATTTAGTCAATTTTAGGACTAACGTAGTATGTATGAGTCTAGCTAAACATGCCATATATATGAACCGTGATAATGAGATGAATCTTGATAGCTAAAATGTGTTTTTCGTATAGTAATGGATCCCAAACGAGTCGTAGCTGACAATGTTGAGAGCAATGTGCCCGCTCCTGCTCAAGGGGTAACGCTGGCTGATTCTCAGCCGATTTCTAGTGACCATAATGGAGAGGCAAATGATGAACGAGTGGTCCACGAAATTCGTTCGAATAAATCCGACTACTCAACAACCTCCACCCTCGCTTAACCTTGCACAAGTCCATATTGTGCCACAAATGGTAAGTCTGATTTCATTGAATAAGCCTCCGGTTGATAAAATCAAAAAATAAAGGGCTGAAGAGTTCCGAGCCACTACTGATGATGATGGTGAGAGAGCTAAGTTTTGGCTCGAGAATATAATTAGAGTATTTGAAGAATTATCTTGTACTCTGGAAAAATGTGTTAAATGTACTGTTTCATTATTGAGAGATACAGCATATCAGTGGTGGAGAATTTTGACATCTGTAGTTTCGAGAAAATGAGTTACCTGGGATTTCTTTCAAACCAAGTTCTAATAGCAATATATCAGTCAAAGATTCATAGATAAAAAATGTAAAGAGTTTCTTGAGCTGAAACAGGGTCGTATGTCCGTTACGGAATACGAGCGAGAATTTGTAAGACTGAGCCAGTATGCACGGGAATGTGTATCGACAGAAGCAATTATGCGTAAAAGATTTGAAGATGGATTGAATGAAGACAATCGCTTGTTAGTCAGGATTCTGGAAATAAAAGAATTCGTTTTGCTTGTCGACTGAGCGTGTAAAGCTAAAGAACTCGGGAAAGAGAAAAGAAAAGCTGATTCAGAAGCTAGAGATGCAAGAAAAAGATCATCTAGTAAATGATTTCAGTTTGCATCAAAGAAATTCTGAGATGATTATAGTTGATCAAAGGCTAATATGGGACATTCGAGTAGAGATCATGCAAGGTCACTACTTCGATTGCTAGTGTTGGAAATGTCAGATATGATCGACCCGAGAGTAGACATTGTGGTAAAAGACATTTCGACAATTGTAGACTGAATGATCGAGCTTGTTTTAAATGTGGATCTTTAGATCACTTTATCCGAGACTGCCCTGAGTTAGTTTAGCCAGACGTTGTACAGAATCCATGGCCAAGTAGCACTCTAGCTAGGGGTAGACCTCTAAGAAACATGAGAAATATGAGTGGTAGCCAAAGAACAACTAAAGATACAGCTGTGCGATCTGAAGCAAGAGCACATGCTAGAGCCTACACTATTCGCGCTCGCAAAGAAGCTTCATCTCCGAATGTCATTACTGGTACTTTTACACTTTATGATACTTCTGTATTGCATTGATAGATCTAGGATCAACACATTCGTACATATGCATGAACTTAGTATCTTGTAAGACTTTGCTTGTAGAGTCTACTGAATTTTTGATTAGAGTATCAAACCCCTTAGGTAAGTTTGTCCTGGTTGACAAAGTGTGCAAAAACTGTCCGTTGATGTTTTGAGATATTTGTTTTTCAGCTGATCTAATGTTATTACCCTTCGATGAATTCGATATAATTCTGGGTATGGATTGGCTAACATTGCATGATGCTGTTGTGAACTGCAAACGAAAAACTACAGATCTGAGATGTCAGAATGATAAGATAATCGAGATTGAATCTAATGATTTGAATGGGTTACTGGCTGTGATTTCGTCAATGAAAGCTTTGAACTATGTGAAAGAGGGTTGCGAAGCTTATTTCTCTTATGTGATCGACACGAAAGTGACAGAAAAGAAGATTGGATCAGTGCCTCTTGTTTGTAAGTATCCAGACGTGTTCCCTGAAGAACTACTGGGATTACCACCAATCTGAGAGGTTGAGTTTGACATTGAGTTAGTTCTGGGAACAACTTTGATTCCATAGCTCCGTGTAGAATGGCTCTGATAGAGTTGAAAGCATTGCAATCTCAGTTGCAGGAATTAACAGATAGAGGATTTGCACGACCGGGTTTCTCACCTTGGGTTGTTCCCGTACTATTTGTGAAAAAGAAAGATGTTACGATGAGAATGTGTATCGACTATAGGCAGCTTAATAAAGTGACAATCAAGAACAAATATCCTCTGCCCAGAAGTGGCGATTTGTTCGATCAGTTGAAAGGGGCTACTATGTTTTCAAAGATAGGTTTGAGATAGGGATATTATCAGTTGCGAGTAAAAGATTCAGACATTCTTAAAACTTCTTTTCAAACGAGGTACGGGCACTATGAATTTTTAATTATGCCTTTAAGACTAACGAATGCTCTTGCTGGTTTTATGGACTTGATGAACAGAATTTTTAGAACATATTTAGATCGATTTGTTATCGTATTCATTGACAACATATTGATTTATTCACGTGATGAAACTGGGCATGCCGAGTATTTGAGAATTGTGTTACAAACCCTGTGTGATAAGCAACTTTTTGCAAATTTTAGTAGATGTAAATTCTAGTTACGTGAATTTAGTTTTCTAGGACATATTGTATCAACATCTGGTATACGAGTTGATCCAAGCAAGATTTCAGCAATTTTAGATGGTTTGTAAAAGGCTTTTCTATGATTGCGACATCGTTGACAAGATTGCTTTAGAAAGACGTAAAGTTCGAATGTTTCTAGAAGTGTCAGAAAAGTTTTGATCAGTTGAAAGCCCTATTGATTGAAGCTTCAGTGTTGTACAACTAGAATCGGGTAAAGAGTTCGTAATATATAGTGATGCTTTGTTGAATGGTCTAGGATGTGTTTTGATGCAAGAAGGCAAGGTTATAGCCTATGCCTGGAAACCATTGAAGCCACATGAAAAGAATTATCCGATGCATGATTTAGAGTTGGCAGCCATTGTGTTTGCATTAAAGATTTGACGCCACTATCTGTTCGGTGAAAGGTGTCACGTGTATTCAGATTACAAGAGTTTGAAATATTTGATGACTCAAAAAGATTTGAATTTATGACAGAGAAGATGGTTAGAGTTGTTAAAAGACTATAAGCTAGTTATTAATTATCATCCAGGAAAAGAAAATGTTGTTGCTGATGCTTTGAGTCGTAAATCTTTTTTTGCTCTACGTGCGATGAATGTTCAGTTGGATCTATCTGATGATGGTTCGGTTTTAGCTGAGTTGAAAGCTAGACCGTTGTTTTTGCAATAGATTTGTGATGCTCAAAAAGTTGATAATGAAATGTTGATGAAACGAGCTCAATGTGATTTGAATCCTGATTCAGAATTTTGAGTTGATGATGATGATTGCTTGAGATTCTGAGACAGAATTTGTATTCCGAGAAATCCAAAGTTGATTCAGATGATTTTGAGCAAAGCTTATAGCAGTTGCTTATCTGTTCACCCGGGAAGTACAAAAATGTATAGCGACTTGAAACAGTTTTACTGGTGGCCGGGTATGAAAAGAGAAATCTCAGATTTCATTTTGAAATATTTGGTATGTTACCAAGTTAAAGCTGAGCATCAGGTGCCATTAGGTTTGTTACAGCTTATTATGATTCCCGAGTGGAAATGTGATAGAGTGACGATGCAATCTGATGCAATCTCTGAGAAAGAAAGATGCAATCTGGGTTATAATTGATAGATTAACGAAATTAGACCATTGTATTCCAGTACAAATAGATTATTCGCTTGATAAATTGGCTAAGTTATATGTTTCAGAGATTGTAAGATTGCATGAGGTGCCACTATCTATTGTGTCGGATAGAGATCCGAGGTTTATTTTGCGATTTTGGTAGAAACTGCAAGAGGCTTTAGCTACGAAATTGCATTTTAGTACTGCTTTTCACTCGCAGACGGATGGTCAGTCTGAGCGGATTATTCAGATACTCGAGGATATATTGAGATGCTGCATTCTTGAGTTTGAAGGTACGTGGGAGCAGTACTTGCCATTAATTGAATTACTCCAAGGGAAGCCGATTGATTCATCCCAGAAGCTGAAGTCTGCCTCAAGACTGAAGATTCCTTTCAATCCTTCAAGGGTTTTTGGGTTCTTTATGTTTTGTGATCTTTATTCTTCTGAGATGTTTTCTTTTATAATTATGAACTAAATCCCCCAAATACTTGAGGGAGATAAAACCTAAGACAGATCGTGTTATTATTTTCTCTTGAATTACATGATAAATATTTGATTTGTTCTTAATTGTGTTTTTTAACTCTTAAATTGATATTTTCGAGATATTGATTTAAGTCAAATGTGCTTATGTAGAGGAGCAAAAGTCCCTGCATAGGAGTAGATCCAACACAATTAAGCGGAGTTGCATGCAACCCTAGACATAGGGCGATATAAATCTGCTGGATTAGGGTCAAACCTAATAAGGGGATCCATAGATCGAGTTAATGCAAGACGAGGGGTTTTAACTAGAAAGAGATTTCAGTTAATCAACCTAGGATTAGTTGCTCTTATCCTCGACAGAGGTATTAACATAAATTAGGGATTTCTATGAATCAAGTCAAGTGAATAAATCGTCTAGTTCAAGAGTTGATAACAAGTGAAGTCTAGGTGGATTCTCCCTTGAGTATTGGCCAAATCATTCAGTTTTCCTAAGAGTTTTTCCCTAATTTACTTTTTGTGCATTCTTAGCTTAGTCCAATAGTTAGTTTAGTTTAATAAAATTCCCTTTTATTTTTAGGTTAAATAATAGAAAGAAAGTTAGTACTAGTACTTTTGGTTCCCTTGGGTACGATATCTCGGTCTTGCCACTAAGCTATACTACTATTCGATAGGTGCGCTTGCCTTAAAATCGTGATAATAGTTAGTTTCTGGTGTGATCATTATTATAAATTTTATTACTTCATATCGCATATATCAAGTTTTTGGCACCGTTTTCGGGGAACTAAGATATTACGAACACTCGATTTGTATTACTTTAGCCATTACTAATCTATTTATTTTCAGCCTTTATTTTTATTTTTATTTATTTACTAAAATTTTCTTTGTTCCTTTTCCCTTTCTATGTATCTCTATTTGGTGACTAGGAGAAACCCAGCAGGACCACTACTTTTTGACGAAGATTTAGAAGCCATAGTTCGCCGAAATCGCAGAGAAATCAGACGAAGCCTACAATATCTAGAGGAAGAACAAGAACCAACTGAAGAGATGGAAGCAAATCAAGACAATCTACCACCTCCCGCAATAGCCGCAAAACCAGTGAACCAAAACGATGCTCCTCGTACTATGTATGATTATGCTAAACCTAATTTGGCTGGTACTTAATCTAGTATTATTAGACCTGCAATTGCTGCAAACAATTTTGAATTAAAGCCTAACACTATTCAGATGATTCAGCAGTTTATGCAGTTTGATGGTTTACAGGATGAGGATCCCAATTCACATTTAGCCAATTTTTTTGAATTCTGTGATACCTTTAAAATCACTGGTGTTTCTGATGATGCCATTCGCCTTCGACTATTTCCTTTTTCCTTAAGGAATAAAGCTAAACAATGGTTAAATTCTTTACCATGAGGCTCAATCACTACATGGGAACAGATGACCGAAAAATTTTTACTTAAGTATTTCTGATAAACGCTAATTTATACATATTTTTACCTCATGTTTAGCCTATATTTTGGATGAATTATTATCAATTTAGTGAGAATTGGTGCTCTTAATCCTTATTTTTCATATCTTATACTCAGGAGAGCATAGGGAAGAGAAAGGAATAGGAAATGGACTGAAAATGAGGAAAATGGGCCAAAAATGACATAACACACGGCCCAAGGAATTACCACACGGCCGTGCCACACGACCGTGCTACATGAAGATCACACGGTCCAGCTCTCGACAAGCACGGGCAGGCCACACGGCCGTGCCAAATCACACGGCCTTTGTCAAAGTCACACTAGCGTGGCACACGGGCGTGTTCTAGTCGTGAGGAAGAGGAATTTTACTCGAATTAGGATACTTGGAGGCTAAGAAAGGCTTCCCAAAGCTCTATATAAAGACCCTAGGAGGCAACTTTTAGGGTGTGCTTATTTCCCCACAAAGGGAAGTATTCTTTGCTGCCAACACAGAGAGTGGAAGTAGGGATTACTCACAAGGAAGCTGATTGATTCATCCCAGAAGCCGAAATTCTGCAGCAATATAGAGGATCTCCCTAAATTCCTTCAGGGGTTTTCGGGTTCTTTTATGTTTTGTTATTTTATTTCTTCTGAGATGTTTTCTTTCTTTATTATGAACTAAACCCCTCAAATACTTGAGGGGGATGAAACCTAAGACAGATCTTGTTATTATTTATTCTTGAGTTATATGATAAATACTTGAGTTGTTCTTAATTATGTGTTCTTCATTCTTGATTTAATAAACCTAGGTATTACTTCAAGAATTAGATGTGCTTAGAGCAGAGGAGCAAAAGTCCCTGTGATAAGAGTAGATCTACCATAATTAAGCGGAGTTGCATGCAACCCTAGACATAGGGCGACATAAATCTGCCGGATTAGGGTCAAACCTAATATGGGGAACCATTGATCGAATTAATGCAACCTAAGAAGTTAATTGATAAAGGAACTTTAATTAACAACTTAGGCCTAGTTGCTCTTCACCTCGACGGAGGGTTTAGCATAAATTAGGGATCTCTACGGATCAAGTCAAGTGAATAAATCGTCTAGCTCAAGAACCAGTACAAGTGAAGTCTAGGTGGATTCTCCCTTAAGTATTGTCCATATCAATCAGCTTTTCTCCTAAAAGTTTTCTCAATTTACTCTTTGTGTCTTCTTAGTTTAGTTTTAGAATTAGTTTAAACAAACCCCTCTTTTATTCTTAGGCTAGATAATAGAAAGAAAGTAAGTAATAGTACTTTTGGTTCCCTTTGGGTACGATAACTCGGTCTTGCCACTAAGCTATACTACTGTTCAATAGGTGCGCTTGCCTTAAAGCGTCGCGATATTAGTTAGTTTTGGTGTGATCAAGTTCTTTATAAATTTTATTACTTAGTATCGCGAACGCGGATATCAAGTTTTTGGCGCCGTTGCCGGGGAACTAAAATATTACGAAAGCTCGATTTCTATTACTTTAGCCATATATTTATATTTATTTATTTTTCTTTTATTTTTATTTTCAATTTAATTTATTTTTATTTTTCTTTTCTTTTAAATTTTTGAGTTTTCTTTGCTTTTTCTTTTTAGGTATTTTTAGTTTATGACTAGAAACAATCCAACAGGACCACTACTTTTCGACGAAGATCTAGAAGCAACAGTTCGCAGAAATCGTAGAGAAATTAGACGCAGTCTACATTATCCTGAACAAGAACCTGATCTAGAGCCAGAACCTACAGAAGAGATGGAAGCAAATCAAGATGTTCTACCACCTCCCGCAATAGTCGCGCCACCAGTAATTCAAGAAGAAGCTCCGCGCACTATGTATGATTATGCTAAACCTAGTTTGGCTGGTACCCAAACTAGCATTCTTAGACCAACTATTGCTGCTAATAATTTTGAGTTAAAACCTAGCACCATTCAGGTGATACAGTAATTGGTACAGTTTGATGGTTTACAGGATGAAGATCCAAACTCACACATAACCAATTTTTTAGAACTTTGTGATACCTTCAAAATAAATGGCGTTTCTGATGATGCCATTCGATTGAGGCTATTTCCATTCTCTTTGAGAAATAAAGCCAAACAGTGGTTAAATTCTCTACCATGAGGCTCAATTACCACATGGGAGCAGATGACCGAAAAATTTTTACTCAAATATTTTCCTCCAGCTAAAACAGCCAAATTACGAAACGATATTTCTTCTTTTGTGCAGATGGATTTAGAAACACTTTACGATGCATGGGAGAGATACAAGATCTTTTGAGAAGGTATCCTCATCATGGATTACCTTTGTGGCTACAAGTTCAAACCTTCCACAACGGTTTAAATCCGTCAACCAGACAAATGATCGATGCAGCCGCAGGCAGAACTGTCAATAATAAAACACCTGACGCAGCTTACGAATTTATTGAGGAGATATCATTGAATAACTATCAGTGGCAAGTCATGAGGACAAAGCCGACGAAAGCCGCAGGAGTTTATAATATTGATGCTGTTACTATGCTCACTAACCAAGTAGAACTTTTAAATAAGAAATTTGATAATTTTGTTGGTTCTACGCAGGCTCAACCAGTGATGCAATGTGATGCAGATCCAGGAAATACGTTTAATTCAGACCATCTACACAACATAGAAGCCGAACATGCCAATTATATGGGTAATAATTCTCGACCTCAAAATAATCCTTATAGTAACACTTATAATGCAGGTTGGAGAAATCACCCAAATTTTTCATGGGGAGGACAAGGAAATCAAAGACAACAGCCTCCGGTATTTCAGCAGCCACCACCACAATAGGAGAAAAAGCCGAACTTGGAAGAGATGTTCACCAAATTTATTGCCATATTAGAAACTCGTTTCCAAAATACTGAAACAGCACTAAGGAACCAGCAAGCATCTATTCAAGGACTTGAAACTCAAATAGGCCAGCTTGCTAAGCTAATTTCAGAAAGACCACAAGGTGGATTTCCAAGCAACACTGAGACCAATCCAAAAGAACAAATTCATGCCGTGAGCACAATAGATGAGGAGGTTTTAATCAAAGACAACTCAAACAAGGAGCTTGAGGTGAATAAAGGTAAAGTAGAGGTAAGCAGGAACAAGCCAGACATCAACGAACACAAGCCTCGTATCCCATACCCAAGAGCGCTTCAGAAAGACCGCACAGATGAACAATTCGGTAAGTTTCTTAAACTCTTAAAAAAATTACATATTAACTTACCATTTGTTGAAGCAATTTTGCAGATGCCAGACGCGGTTAAATTCTTAAAAGAACTCTTGACAAACAAGCGGAAGCTAGAGGAGAAATCTCATATGGAATTAAATGCAATTTGCTCAGCTATTCTTCAAAATAAACTACCAACCAAACTGAAAGATCCAAGGAGTTTTACTATTCCTTTTTTATTTGGTAGCCTAGACACAAAAAATGCTTTAGCTGATTTAGGGGCTAGTATAAATGTCATGCCTTATACACTGTTTAAACAACTAGGTCTTGGAAAACCTAAGCAAACTAAGATGAGCATTCAACTGGCTGATAAAACTATTAGGTCTCCTAAAGGAATAGTTGAAGATGTGCTCGTCAAAATTGATAAATTTATATTCCCAGTTGACTTTGTTGTTTTAGACATTGTTGCAGATAGCAATGTACCCTTAATTCTAGGGCGACCCTTTTTAGCAACTGCAAGAACAATAATTGATTTAGGAACAGGTAAACTTACACTACGTGTGGGTGATGACCAAGTTACCTTACAAGCTCGAAACTCAATTACGATTGTTGATAATAATATAGTTACGAGTCCTTGTAAAAAGAATAATCTCACCACCCAACCTTCTGTGCAGGATACACTCTACATAAAGGCAACCCAATCACAAACAAGTCCATCCAAGGGAGATGCAACTGAAAAGTGAACGCTTTAGATCGAGGAACTAGATGAGTGGCTGAACTATCATGAAAAACCCAAAACAGGTCACACCAACCCAGAGCATCACCAAGACGACCCCCAGGTACAAACGAATCAACTCAAGGTAGGGGATAAGGTAATCTTAGGGGAAGACGATCCTCGAATCTTGAATTCAAAAGAGCATACAAGTGACACACCTTACTTCACGGTAATGAAAATCTTTCCCTATGGTACAGTTGAGATAAAACATGAGTCACTCGGCACTTTTAAGGTAAATCACACTCGACTCAAATCTTACGTTGATAATGAAATTGTAAGCAGGATAGAAGAGTATCAACTCTTCAAACCACCATGAACGTACAAGCTCGAGCAAAGTCGAGCTTAGACTATAAATAAGCGCTTCTCGGGAGGCAACCCGAGCACTAACATAGTAACTTTTCTTCTATTTTGTTTTCAGTCTTTTTATACAGCAACTAACACCTTTAATGCAGGAAATTAGGACCACACGGCCTGGAACACGGGCGTGCCTAAGGCCGTGTGACATCTTAAAACAGAGACACGGTCGTGCACTCAGACCGTGTACAAACAGAGTAAATTTTCCCCAAAAGCACGGGAGGTCGACAAATCCCCACAGTCGTGCAACATGGCCATGGCAGCCATGCAGTATCAACATGGGCTCGCACAACGCCACACGCCCGTGTCCCCAAGCCGTGGCCAACACTGTCAAATCAGACACGGCCGTGTGACTACCTACACGACCGTGCGAAAAAGCAAACAAGTTCTCCACGGCTGTGCAATATGGCCAACACGGGTTAACCCCGAGCCACACGGGCGTGTGCCTCTATTCTCCCATACGTTTCAAAAAGGAGCTCTACAGCTCATATTCAAACGGAAATGGGGACACCCTGCCACAATTGCTGACTCTTCCTCATAAATTCATCCTAAATTCAGGAAGTTTCAATTCTCTCCCTATCTTATGATATTATACTTCTCTTGCTATTTATGTATCTTTGTACATTGAGGGCAATGTACATCTTAAGTGTGGGGGGGAAGCTTACTTTAAATTTCTACATTATCTGAAAAATCCCTGAATTTTTTTTCCTTATGCTTTGTTCTCAAATAATTCTCAGTCTCTTATTAGGAATTAATTCTGATTGATTTATGATTTCTATTGATATGTTGAGAATTAAGATATAGGTACTTGTACTTTGATTATTCAAACTTTAAAACATTATGGAATCAAGCATGATAAGTTGAAATTTTTGAGAACCCCTAATTTTTGCATAAGTTATTTTCCCTAATTCTAAGTATTATCTTGAGATTTGAAATTCACAGGATCGACATCAAAAGCCATAATTCTGGTGAGATCTTGAGCCCTTTTTGAGCATACATTCTTTCGTGCTCACTTTTATTATTGCTTTGAGTGAGTCAATACTGAATTGTTATTCTAGAACTTGTTCGATTATACATGTCGAGACCACATCATTGATTTGATATACCGAAATGATAAAGGCACTTAGGATTTAACCCACTTACTCCACAAAAAGCCTACCTCCATGAATTAACCCCTAGTAAACCCCATTGAGCCTAAACAACCTTTTCCTTGACTTACCCTCTAATTATTAACCAATAACCCATTTTTGTTGAATTTTATTCAATTATTTTGACCCCTATTTTTGTCGAGATTCGAAGTGATTTTTTATCTAGCTTTACTCTCTTCTCCATTTTTAAATTTTCAAGTTATTTAGTTTGAATTGTTCCTAAAAAAAAAACAAAAAAAAAGAAAAGAAAAGAGTACATACAGTAAAATTCGATTGTAAATTGTAAATAGTTCGATAAATTTTTGCATATTTCTATTTTAAGGCTACCAAGGCAGAAATGATAGTATCATAAGAATTAGCTGAGAAATATGTTCCATTGATAGAGATTTTTTCTAGCTAGATAATTTTTCAGTTCAATCTCGATTCTAACCTTCTTTTTGCAGCCTGTGACAACACCCCTAACCAAGCCCCGTTACAACCATTAAAAGACCTTTTGATCAATGTATCATATCAAACTATAGTGGTGGAGATTTGATTTTCTTGCAAGCTTATGGTAATAACTTTTCATGTTGATTAAGGAGTGCTTAAATTTTGAACCCTAAACACTTCGAGTGGATAGAGTGAACCTTTAGTGAGGATGTTAACTCCTGTTAATTAAGATGGAGAGAAAACTACTTAAAAGGAAGGAAGAGACTTATGTTTTCAATGATAAAATTCTCAACTTAGAGTGATTGAGTCTTTAATGTTCTTCTGATTGAATTACTCATTGTATGATTACCTGTGGACTAGTTTGAAACATTATTGATAAAGATTGTAGGTTGAGAGGAATAATTCTTATTTAGGGATTGAGATTTTGCTTGAGGACAAGCAAAGGTTTAAGTGTGGGGGTATTTGATAAACGCTAATTTATACATATTTTTACCTCATGTTTAGCCTATATTTTGGATGAATTATTGTCAATTTAGTGAGAATTGGTGCTCTTAATCCTTATTTTTCATATCTTATACTCAGGAGAGCATAGGGAAGAGAAAAGAATAGGAAATGGACTGAAAATGAGGAAAATGGGCCAAAAATGACATAACACACGGCCCAAGGAATTACCACACGGCTGTGCCACGGCCGTGCCACATGAAGATCACACGGTCCAGCTCTCGACAAGCACGGGCAGGCCACACGGCCGTGCCAAATCACACGGCCTTTGTCGAAGTCACACGGGCATGGCACACGGGCGTGTTCTAGTCGTGAGGAAGAGGAATTTCACTCGAATTGGGATACTTGGAGGCTAAGAAAGGCTCCCCAAAGCTCTATATAAAGACCCTAGGAGGCAACTCTTAGGGTGTGCTTATTTCCCCACAAAGGGAAGTATTCTTTGCTGCCAACACAGAGAGTAGAAGTAGGGATTACTCGCAGGGAAGCTGATTGATTCATCCCAGAAGCCGAAATTCTGCAGCAATATAGAGGATCTCCCTAAATTCCTTCAGGGGTTTTCGGGTTCTTTTATGTTTTGTTATTTTATTTCTTCTGAGATGTTTTCTTTCTTTATTATGAACTAAACCCCTCAAATACTTGAGGGGGATGAAACCTAAGACAGATCTTGTTATTATTTATTCTTGAGTTATATGATAAATACTTGAGTTGTTCTTAATTATGTATTCTTCATTCTTGATTTAATAAACCTAGGTATTACTTCAAGAATTAGATGTGCTTAGAGCAGAAGAGCAAAAGTCCCTGTGATAAGAGTAGATCTACCATAATTAAGCGGAGTTGCATGCAACCCTAGACATAGGGCGACATAAATCTGCCGGATTAGGGTCAAACCTAATATGGGGAACCATTGATCGAATTAATGCAACCTAAGAAGTTAATTGATAAAGGAACTTTAATTAACAACTTAGGCCTAGTTGCTCTTCACATCGACGGAGGGTTTAGCATAAATTAGGGATCTCTACGGATCAAGTCAAGTGAATAAATCGTCTAGCTTAAGAGCCAGTACAAGGGAAGTCTAGGTGGATTCTCCCTTAAGTATTGTCCATATCAATCAGCTTTTCTCCTAAAAGTTTTCTCAATTTACTCTTTGTGTCTTCTTAGTTTAGTTTTAGAATTAGTTTAAACAAACCCCTCTTTTATTCTTAGGCTAGATAATAGAAAGAAAGTAAGTAATAGTACTTTTGGTTCCCTTGGGTACGATAACTCGGTCTTGCCACTAAGCTATACTACTGTTCAATAGGTGCGCTTGCCTTAAAGCGTCGTAATATTAGTTAGTTTTGGTGTGATCAAGTTCTTTATAAATTTTATTACTTAGTATCGCGAACGCGGATATCAATTTCCCTAAAGCTAAAACAACTAAATTACGGAATGATATCTCTTCTTTTGTGCAGATTGATTTAGAGACACTTTATGATGCCTGGGAGAGATACAAAGATCTTTTGAGAAGGTGCCCTCACCATGGTTTGCCTTTGTGGTTACAAGTTCAAACCTTTCACAACGGTTTGAACCCTTCAACATGGCAAATGATCGATGCAGCCGCCGGAGGAACAATCAACAATAAAACACCCAAAGCAGCCTATGAGTTTATAGAAGAGATGTCACTGAATAACTATCAATGGCAAGTCATGAGGACAAAGCCGACAAAAGCAGCATGAGTTTTTAACATTGATGCCGTCACCATGCTTTCTAATCAGGTAGAACTTTTAAATAAAAAGATTGATAATTTTGTTGGTTCTACGCAGGCACACCTAGTGATTTAGTGTGACGCAATTCAGGGAAACATGTACAATCCAGATTACTCCTCCTATGGACACAGCATGGAAACTGAGCAAGCCAACTATATGGGTAACAATTCTAGATCTTAAAATAATCCTTACAGTAATACTTACAATGCAGGTTGGTGGAACCACCCCAATTTTTCATGGGGAGGATAGGGAAATCAAAGACAACCACCTCCTCTGGGATTTCAACAGCCACCTCCATAACAAGAGAAAAAGCCAAACCTTGAAGAGATGTTCACCAAATTTATGGCCGCGTCGGAGACTCACTTTCAAAACACCAAAATAGCACTAAAGAACCGAAAAGCATCCATTCAAGGGCTCAAGAATCAAATTGGTCAACTTGCCAAGTTAATATCAGAAAGACCACAAGGTGGTCTACCAAGTAACACTGAGCAAAATCCTAGAGAACATGTCAAAGTAATTACTCTAAGGGATGGGAAAGTACTGGCTGAACTAGAAAAGAAGCCTGTTCAAGAATCTAAAAAACGACATGGTAGAGGAAGAAGAACCCAAGGAAAACACTCCACCAGCACTTAAAGAATATAAACCGCCCATACCATATCCAACAAAGTTAAAGAAAGACCGCACGGATGCTTAATTCGGTAAATTTCTTGAACTTTTTAAACAACTACATATTAACTTACCTTTTGTTGAAGGAATTTCGTAGATGCCGAAGTGCACAAAGTTTTTAAAGGAACTTCTCAAAAATAAAAGAAAATTGGAAGAACTAGCCACAGTGGAACTCAATGAGAAATGCTTAGCTATCCTCCAAAATAAACTGCCAACCAAACTGAAAGATCCAGGGAGTTTTACTATTCCTTGCTTAATTGGTAGTTTAATCATTGAAAAAGCCCTAGCTGATCTAGGTGCTAGTATTAACCTAATGCCCAACAAAATGTTCAAGCAACTAGGTCTAGGGGAACCAAAACCCACTAGGATGAGTATTCAATTAGCTGATAGATCTGTTAAAAATCCTAGGGGAATCATTGAAGATGTGTTAGTAAAAGTAGATAATTTCATATTCCCTGTTGATTTTGTTGTGTTTGACATGGATGAAGATATTGAGGTACCTTTAATTTTGGGACGCCCATTCTTAGCTACTGCTAGAGCTATCATCGACGTAGGGGATGGTAAATTAGTGTTTAGGGTTGTTGAAGAAGAAGTTGTCTTTAAAATGTATGATGCTATGCGATTTTTTAGAGAACAAGATTATTCCTATTATTTTATTGATGTTACTGATTATTTTGTTCAAGACAATTTACAGGAAATCACTCTTGAAGACATGTTGCAACTGTGTCTTATTCAAGGTGGGGAGGAAGATGAAGCCACTACTGAAGTAAAAGAAGTAATGAAGGAGTTGAACTCTCATGAACTTGTCACAAGGTAGATAAGTTATAAAGGTCTTAAGTTAAATGATGAACTGAGACAAAAACCCTCGATTGATGAACCTCCTAAATTAGAGCTAAAACAATTGCCTGACCACTTAGAATATGCGTTTTTGGGGGATGATTCTACATTACCAGTGATTATCGCATCAGATTTAAGCGCTGAAGAGAAAGAGGAATTACTTCAAGTATTAAGGAAACACAAAAAGGCTATAGCTTGGAAGATTTCTGATATTAAAGGAATTAGCCCTCCTTTTTGCACCGACAAAATTTTAATGGAATATGAGTATAAGCCATCGGTGCAAACTCAGAGACGATTGAATCCCAACATGAAGGAAGTCGTAAAAGCCGAGGTTGTCCCTAAAAAGGGAGGCATAACTGTGGTGTCTAATGACAAAAAGGAGTTAATACCTACAAGAAAAGTCACTGGATGGAGAGTTTGTGTCGATTATAGAAAGCTGAATGATGCAACTTGAAAAGATCATTTTCCCTTACCCTTCATCGATCAAATGTTGGAAAGACTGTTAGGACACATGTATTACTGTTTCTTGGATGGCCTCTCTGGTTACTTCCAAATCCTGATAGCTCCAGAAGATCAAGAAAAGACAACATTCACATGTCTATACGGTACGTTTGCTTATCGTAGAATGCCTTTTAGATTATGTAATGCTCCTGCTACTTTTCAGCGATGCATGTTAGCTATCTTTGACAAACTCGTGGAAAACATCATGGTGGTTTTTATGGATGATTTTTTGGTTTTCGGTAATTCTTTTCAACTCTATCTTAATAATTTAAAAAGTGTTCTGACAAGGTGTGAAGAGACCAATCTAGTGCTAAATTGGGAAAATTGTCACTTTATGGTTCAAGAAGGTATTGTATTAGGACATTAAATTTATAGTAAAGGGATAGAGGTAGATAAAGCAAAAATTGAAACCATCGAAAAATTACCTCTCCCTAATTCAGTTAAGGCTATAAGAAGCTTTTTAGGACATGCCGGTTTTTATCGCAGATTTATTAAAGATTTTTCTAAAATAGCTAAGCTTTTAACAAAATTACTAGAAAAAGATGTGCTTTTCAATTTTGACCAAGAATGTTTACAATCTTTTAACACTCTCAAGGAAAAGTTAGTTAATGCCCCCATTATAATTTCACCTGATTGGAATCTACCTTTTGAACTAATGTGTGATGCAAGTGATTTTACAGTAGGTGCAGTTTTGGGACAACGAAGAGACAAGCACTTTCAACTGATTTATTATGCTAGCAAAACTTTGACAGCCGCACAAGCAGATTATACTACCACAGAAAAAGAATTGCTAGCTATTATTTTTGCATTTGATAAATTCAGATCATATTTGATATCGTTGAAAGTCATCGTTTATACTGATCATTCTGCTCTTCGTTATCTTTTAACTAAAACTTATGCAAAACCTCGATTAATAAGATGGATTCTATTGTTACAAGAATTCGACTTAGAAATAAAGACAAGAAATGAGCTAAAAATTTGGCAACAGATCACCTTTCAAGATTGGAAAATCCACACCTTAGGGATCTCGATAAAATAAACGACTTGTTTTCTGAAGAACAACTACTAGCCATAGCAGAAACTACTGTTCCTTAGTTTGCTGATTTTGCATATTATTTAGCAGCTAACATAATCCCAAAAGGGTTAACCTATCAGCAAAAGAAGTAATTCTTCGCTGATGTGAAAAATTACTTTTGGGAAGATCCTTTCCTTTTTTGTATTTGTGCAGATCAAGTCATTCGAAGATACATTACTGAAACAAAAGCATATAAAATTTTGGACCACTGCCATTTGGGACCAACAGGAGGACACCTTAGTGGAGCTAGAACTGCTCACAAAGTACTCGAATCAGGTTTTTACTGGCCCACTCTTTTCAAAGATGCCAACAGGTATGTGACCTCTTGTGATAAATGCCAGAGAACAGGTAATATCTTTCAGGATAATGAAATGCCTCAAAACTATATATTCTCATGTGAAATATTTGATGTATGGGATATTGATTTCATGGGTCCTTTCCCTACTTCGTTTGGGAATAAGTACATACTAGTAGTAGTAGATTACATGTCAAACTGGGTGGAAGCCCAAGCCTTACCTACTAGTGATGCAAGAATGGTAGTACGTTTTCTTAAAAAACTTTTCTCTCGATTCGGAACACCTAGGATAATTATCAGTGATAGGGGTACTCATTTTTGCAGTGCCCAATTTGATAAATTTTTAAAAAGATATGGAGTGCACCATAGAATAGCTACCCCCTATCATACATAAACCAGTGGTCAAGTTGAAGTGACAAATAGAGAATTAAAACGCATTCTAGAAAAAACAGTAAAATCAAATAGCAGAGATTGGTCAAGGAAAGTAGATGACGCCTTATGGACTTATAGAACTGCATTTAAAACTCCCATAGGAACATCTCCTTATAGACTTGTTTACGGAAAAAGTTGTCATCTGCCATTTGAACTCGAACATAAAGCATTTTAGGCTATTAAATTTTTAAATCTTGATTTTAAGCTCGCAGGTGAGAAATGTCTAATGCAACTAAATGAGCTGGATGAATGGCGCTGCAATGCCTACGAAAACTCACGATTATATAAGGAAGCAACAAAGCAACTCCATGACAATCATTTGAGACAACCTAAGCAGTTCAAAATCGGTGATCTTGTCTTGCTATACAACTCAAGGCTTAAACTATTCCTTGGAAAACTTAAATCAAGATGGTCAGGCCCGTTCACTATTCAAACTGTCTTTCCATGTTGCACAATCGAGGTAACTCATCCAAACCACGACACTTTTAAGGTAAACGGCCATCGGCTTAAACATTATAGAGGTGAGAATTTCAAGAATAATAGGGAGGAGCTTTAGCTCCACGAACTCTCATCGTGATACATACAAGCAAAGTCAAGCTTAGACTCTAAATAAGCGCTTCTCGGGAGGCAACCCGAGCACTAACGTAGTAAATCCTTTTATTTCAGCTTTCTAGCACATCGACTGACACTTTTTAATGCAGGTTTTTCGAGCCACACGGCCATGCCCACGGGCATGCCTAAGGCCGTGTGGACACTACGAGTAGAGACACGGCCGTGTAATATGGCCATGTACAAGCAGGGTAAAAATTCTTCTTACACAAGGGCTTCGACAAAATTGCCACGGCCGTGTTATGTGGCCGTGGTCGAACCTGTTGAATCACACACGGGCTGCAACAAATTGCCACGGCCGTGCGACATGGCAGTGGCCGACACTATCAATTCCAACACAGGTGTGCAACACGCCCGTGCCTCAATGCCGTGGTCGACACTGTCAATCCAGACATGGGCGTGTAACCTACTACACGGCCGTGGGAGAAGCGAACATCAAAGGACACGGCCATGTGCCTTAACATGGCCTAGGTACATGGGCGTATGCCTCGAACCAGGGGCGCCAAAATTATAACACCCCTATCCCGTAACCATCGCCGGAACAGGAAAGGAGCGTTACCAAACATGTACTCAGACTGAATCAGTAAAATTTTGAACTTTCTTAATCATTAACCATCATGTATAATCAATCATCAAAGCATACTTCAAATGATCATAAACTAATGCATATAACTATGGAGGATCTAGTTGTAAACTTGCTAAGAAATGGGAGAACGATTGCAAAATTTCCAAATTAGGGACACACGGCCGTGCCCCTAGCCCGTGCTCTAACACACGGTCGTGGCTCTTCAACACACCCAAGTCACATAACCCGTGGTCGAATTTAACTTACCTCACACGGCTACCAGACACGCCCGTGTGTCTAAGCCGTGGTCGAAACTGTCCAAGCCACATGGCTACCAAACACACCCGTGTGTCTAGGCCGTGTGCAAGACTGTCCAAATACATTTTAGGTGCAGGGGACACACGTTCGAAGTACACGCCCGTGTCCCCTGTCCGCATGGCACAAATATAGGCTTGGTTTAAGCCAATTTGTCACGCAAAATGGGTCATTCCCTACAAGTCAATAACCATGTAAATTCATACCTCAATGGCAACCAAAACACACAAGTTCAAGCATAACATGGACCTATAAGCATCATGAAATTCTTGCATCAACTAAGCATTTTAATTCAATGGCTAAATAACCACATTAATGAACTCATTCATCAACATTTCATTTCTTACCATTTTAGCTCATATACCCATCTTGATCATATAGTTTATCATATGCACATATAATCAAAAGCAATTATCAAAATACCTAATTACGTATGTATAAGCCAAGCCACATCTCATGGCTTGGTCTTCCATCCAAACATACCGTATTCATTAACAACTAGCCTATACATGCCATGACCATTTCATTTACAAAAGATTCAAAAGTACCAAAGCTTGATAGATAGTGTGATGGCGATCTCTGACTCGTCCGATTATCGAGCTAGGTTCCGAATCTATAAGACATTGAAAGAAATAAACGAAGTAAGCTTCTAAAGAATAGTAAGCTCGTAAAACTTAGAGTTTAACTTACCAATTCATTAAGGTAATCACTACATATACAAGTAAGGCCAATTCTATTCATATGCTCTTGTAGCCTATTTCACAAGCTCACACAAGTTAGTCCATATGACTTCACATACCATCTTATACAAGAGTTTAACATATAATCCATATCCATTAGCACATAGAAACATCATAATTCATATGACATATAATGTATTCACTTTCATGTATCTCATGTAACATATAAATCCTATGTATTGGATCATACCTTTCATGTAATTCAGATAACATGTATTATATATATATATACACCTATCCTTATCATCTTATAATTCATGTAACTCATACCATGTCATCCGTGTACATTTCATATAACATGAAACACATTTACCATTTAATTATCATATAATATGTATCTGTATTCGCCCGTTGAACCTATAAGAACATCGAGGATACCCGGGTGATACACACATAGTGTATATACACATAACCTGAAATCCGTCAATACATCATGTATGCTCTTACGAGCCTGTACAGTAAGCCTGGAGGCTGATCATGTAATCCCGAAGGATGAACGGCAAGCCCGTGGGCTGAACGGTGAGTCCGAAGACTAAACATGTGATCCCAAAGGATGAACGTGTAGCTCATGAGCACGTGGTGAGTCCGCAACAAATGCAGGAGCTTGGATCACCCTATAGCCCTAGTGACATGTCAGTTGTATCCTTACGACTTCTACGGTTCTAACGGGGGCTCAGTATCCATGTATCACTTGTAACATTTAACATTTCCATTCCAAATCACATGTATATACTCAATAGGCAATCCCATTCAGCAACTTTATACACCCACATGATCATTAAACAACATTTATAAGCATTTATAAGGTAAATTCCAAATTCTACGAACCTACCTCGGTTTAGTCGATATCTACTCGTCTACTTTCCTTTTTCCCCGATCAAGTTCCGATATTCGATCGTCTTTATCTATATTAATGCAAATTTAGCTACTTACTAACTCACTTATTCAATTCAATCCAAAAACATATAATTTGACATATTTGCAATTTAACCCTCTATTTTCAGCATTTTTCAATTTAGTCCTTTTATCACAAAATGACAAATTACACATTAAAGACCTCAATATGCCTAGCTGAATATCCTTATAGTCCTTATAAATACATATCTTCCATTTCATCACAATTTAACCACCAAAATTCTACCTTATTATAATCAAATCCTCAAAACTCATTTTCATCAAAACTTACTTTAAAATTCTTGTATATTTCCATATAATATTCTATAATTTATCAAAATCCATCTAAATAACATGAATTCATCAATGGCATTTTTCAAAACATAACCAATTTCAGAAATTGAGGTAAGGGTCAGCGAGTACACGAAGCAACGATCACAAAAACATAAAAATCACTCAAAACCGAACTCAAAACATACCTCAGTTGAGCTTGGATATAGCCGAATATCAAGGAAGCTTAAACCCTTATTTTCTTTTGTTCAAAATTGGTGGAAGAGAAATAAAATCAAAGCATTTTCATGTTTTATTTATCTAATATAACATATAATAATTAAAGGACAATTTTAACCTTTGAACATAAACCATTTAAAAACAATTCATTAAGGACATAATTGTCCACTACCAACCACTCACACTAAAAATGGTACAATTACCATGCAAGTACCTTGTTTTATAAGGCCATGCTCAAATAGGCCATTTATAAAATAGAACTTTAATTTATCGCTTTATGCGATTTAGTCCTTTTTCTCAAATTAACCATTCAAACGATAAATTTTCTTAACGAAACTTTCACACTGTAATTCTATCATGCTGTAAAACATATTAAAGTAATAAAAACAATATTTTGACTCGGTTAAGTGGTCCCAAAACCACCCGTTCCGACTAGGGTATAAAGTGGGCTGTTACAACTCTCCCCCCTTTAGAGATTTTCGTCCCCGAAAATCTTACCAGTAAACAGGTGAGGGTATTGCTTTCGCATAGTTTCCTCGAGTTCCCACGTAGCTTCCTCTATTCCTGTTTACACCAGAGAACTTTTACAAGTGCTATACGTTTATTTCTCACCTCTTTGATCTCTTGAGCCAGAATTCTAATTGGTTCTTCACTGTACGATAAGTCAGACTGTATCTCTACATCAGTGGGAGAAATGACATGAGACGTATCAGATCCGTATCGATGAAGTATTGAAACGTGAAATACATTATGAATTTTTTCAAGTTCAGACGGTAATGAGAATCGATAAGCTACAGGTCCAATTCTTTCAACAATTTCATATGGCCCGATAAAATGAGGACTCAGCTTTCCTTTTCTGCCGAAACGAAGAATTTTCTTCCATGGTGATACTTTCAGAAATACTCTATCTCTGACCTGGAACTCTATTTCTTTCCGTTTTAAATCAACATATGGTTTCTGTCTGTCTGAAGCTGCTTTCAAACTGTCGCGTATCACTTTCACTTTTTCTTCTGTATCTCGGATTAAATCAACCCCATGTAACTTTCTCTCACTCAATTCTATCCAATACAGTGGTATTCGACATTTACGACCGTATAATGCTTCGTATGGAGCCATTTTTAAACTCGTCTGGAAACTGTTATTGTATGCAAACTCTATCAAAGGTAAGTATTTCTCCCAATTACTTTCAAATTCAAGAATACAACATCGTAACATGTCTTCCAGAATCTGAATAACTCTTTCAGACTGACCGTCGGTCTGGGGATGAAATGCTGTACTGAAACTCAATTTCGTTCCCAAAGCCTCTTGAAACTTCTTTCAGAATCTCGAGGTAAACCTCAGATCTCTATCAGACACAATGGATAATGGTATACCATGCAATCGCACAATTTCAGATAAATATAATTCCGCTAATCTATGCAAAGAATAATCAGTACGAACCGGTATAAAATGTGCAGACTTCATCAATCTATCAACGGTAACCCAGATTGCATTTTCCTTCTTCAGAGACAGAGGTAGTCCAGATACAAAATCCATAGTGACTCTGTCCCATTTCCACTCCGGAATCATAATAGGCTATAATAAACCTGACGGTACCTGATGTTAAGCTTTAACTTGTTGACAGATCAAACATTTCGATACGAATTCTGATATGTCACGTTTCATTCCTGACCACCAGTATTGCTGTTTCAAATCGTTATACATCTTAGTGCTACCCGGATGAACTAAAAATTGACTGTTATAGGCCTCGTGCAAAACTTTTTGAATGAGTTCACTATTTTTCGGTATACATATTCTATTTCGGAACATTAAACAATCGTCATTCCTTATAGAAAAGTCAGAATCAGAGTTAGACTCACAGTGAAGTCGTTTAGCTTGTACATCGGAATCAGTCCTTTGAGCTTCACAGATTTGCTGCAGAATCAATGGTTTAGCCTTTAGTTCAGCTAAAACTGATCCATCATCAGATAACGTCATTTGAGCATTCAAAGCTCACAGAGCAAATAGAGACTTTCGACTTAATGCATCAGCTACAACATTAGCTTTCCCTGGATGATAATCAATTACAAATTCATAGTCTTTTAGTAGTTCGAGCCATCTCTGCTATCGCATATTCAAATCTTTCTATGACATCAGATACTTCAGACTTTTATGATCGGTAAAAATTCAATATTTCTCACCATATAAGTAATGCCGCCAAATCTTTAATGCAAAGACTATAGCAGCTAATTCAAGATCATTCGTCGGGTAACTCTTCTCGTGCGGTTTTAACTGTCGGGAGGCATAAGCTATGACTTTTCCATCTTGCATTAATACACAACCCAGTCCGATAATAGATGCATCACTGTATGCAACAAATTCTTTACCCGATTCAGGTTGAACTAAAACCGGAGCTTCTATTAACAGGGCTTTCAACTGTTCGAAACTCTGCTGATATTTATCAGTCCACTCGAATTTCACATCTTTTTGTAGCATTCGAGTCAACGGTACTGCAATCATCGAGAATCCTTTAACAAATCTCCGGTAATATCCCGCTAATCCCAGAAAACTTCTAATCTCAGATACATTTCTCGGAGGTTTCCAGTCTACAATAGCAGATATTTTACTCGGATCTACTCTAATGCCTTCCACAGAAACAATGTGACCTAAAAATCTGACTTCTCGAAGCCAGAATTCACATTTGCTGAATTTGGCAAACAACTGTTTATCTCTTAGAATCTGTAACACAATTCTCAGATGTTCAGTATGCTCTACCTCATCACGTGAATAGATCAGAATGTCGTCAATGAATACAACAACAAATCTATCTAAATATAGTCTAAAAACACGGTTCATCAAGTCCATAAACACTGCCGGGGCATTTGTTAAACCGAAAGGCATGACCAGAAACTCATAATATCCATATCGTGTTCTGAAAGCAGTTTTCAGTATATCTGAATCCTTAACTCGCAACTGGTAATAACCTGATCTCAAATCAATCTTTGAAAATACAGTAGCTCCTTTCAACTGATCAAATAAATCATCAATCCGCGGAAGAGGGTATTTATTCTTCACTGTCACCTTGTTTAACTGTCGGTAATCAATACACATTCTAATTTATCTGTCTTTCTTTTTCACAAATAATACGGGAGCATCCCAAGGTGAAAAGCTCGGTCTCATAAAACCTCTATCTGTCAATTCTTGTAACTGTGCTTTCAACTCTTTTAATTCAGTCGGTGCCATTCTGTACGGGGCTATCGATATCGGAATAGTGTCCGGTAACAATTCAATACCGAATTCAACTTCTCTAATCGGTGGTAAACCCGGTAATTCTTCCGGAAAGACATCTGAAAACTCACAAACAACTGGTACAGACTTAATTTTTAATTCTGACTTGTTAGAATTCATCACATACGCTAGATACGCATCACAGCCTTTTCTAACATACTTCTGAGCTCTCATAGCAGAAATCACTATCGGTAATTCATTCGAATCATTTGATTCAATCCAAAGAATCTCACCATTCTGACATTTCAATTCTAACTCTTACTTCGACAATTCACAATAGCCTCATGTGCATTTATCCAATCCATGCCCAGTATTACATCGAACTCGTCAAAAGGGAAGAGCATCAGATCAGCCATAAAGCAATATCCTCGAGTCATTAATGGACATTTCTTACATATTTTATCAACTAACACAGACTTTCCTAACAGATTCGATACTTTAACTACATATTCAGTAGACTTAACATGTAAATTCTTTTCAAACACTAATTCCATACAGATATATGGATTAGTTGATCTAGGGTCTATCAACGCAACAATATTAGTGTTATAGAGAGAAAAAGTACCGGTAATAACATCAGGTGACGAGGCTTCCTCGCGTGCGCTATTGCATATGCTCTCGCAGGAGTATGCATCTCAGATCTCACATTAGCATCTCTCGCTACATTGCGATTTCACTTTGATTCCCAACATTTTGAGGCGGTCTACCTCTCGATGCAACATTATTTGTCTTAGTCGATTGTTCTTTATCAGGTACAGATCTTTCAGGACAATCACGCAAGTAGTGATCTAATGATCCACATCGAAAACATGCCCCGCTTATCAATCGACACTCTCCAAAATGCCTTCTGTTACAATGCTTGCACTCTAGTCCGGGAGTTCTCACACTACCCTCACTAACTACAGAAGTTGTTTGAGGTCTCGAATGAGAAGACTTAACACTTTTCTCTCGGATAGATATGCTCGTAGAAGCAGCAGAACGAGGATGTAAATCCTTTGATCTTTTGGATCCAGACTGATACGATTTACCCGCAAACATCTTTCTAGCCTCTCTGAATTCGGCATCCGCTTTTCTCTTTTCTTTAGCAAGCTCTTCGGCTTTACAGGCCCGGTCTACGAGAACTACAAACTCTTTCAGTTCGAGTATTCCAACTAATAGTCAAATCTCTTCATTTAGCCCATCCTCGAACCTTTTACACATTATGGCTTTGGTAGATACACATTCACGAGCATATTTGCTGAGTCGAACTCTCTCTCTTTCGTATTCAGTTACAGATATTCGACCCTATTTTAGCTCTAGAAACTCTTTTCTTTTCTGATCGATAAATCGTTGACTAATGTATTTCTTCCTGAATTCTGTCTGGAAGAAATTCCAATCAACTCGTTCTTGTGGTACAACCGAGGTCAATGTATTCCACCATTGATATGTTGAATCCTGAAGCAAAGAAATAGCACATCTCAAACACTCATCAGGAGTACAGGCCAGTTCATTAAAAACTTTGATCGTATTCTCAAGCCAGAATTCGGCCTTCTCAGCATCATCACTTGCTGAAGCTCTAAACTCTTCAACACCATATTTCCTTATCTTGTCAACAGGAGGTCTGTTCAATCTTAGAGGATCCATAATTCTCACATTTTCAAGGTTTAGTTGAGGGACTTGAGGGGGTGGAGGTTGTGGAGCAGCCGGGTTTGCTCGCACAAACTCACTAAACCATCCAGACATCATTTGGAAGAAAGCTTGTTTAATTTCTTCCTGAAGGGCCGCAGCAGGGCCCGATTCAGAAGGCACAGCCCCTTGAGCGGGTGCTAGCGCAAAACTTTCAACATCATCAGCTAAAGCTCAATTCGGATCCATTACTATATAAAACAAATTTCAGAGGATGTCAGGAGATATCACACTATCACATTTCATGTACATGGCATGTATAGCTAGACATAAACCACTACGGTAGTCCTAGAATCGACTAAACCGTAGCTCTGATACCAACCAAATGTAACACCCCTATCCCATAACCATCGCCGGAACAGGAAAGGAGCGTTACCAAACATGTACTCAGACTGAATCAGTAAAATTTTGAACTTTCTTAATCATTAACCATCATGTATAATCAATCATCAAAGCATACTTCAAATGATCATAAAATAATGCATATAACTATGGAGGATCTAGTTGTAAACTTGCTAAGAGATGGGAGAACGATTGCAAAATTTCCAAATTAGGGACACACGGCTGTGCCCCTAGCCCGTGCTCTAACACACGGTCGTGGCTCTTCAACACGCCCAAGTCACATAACCCGTGGTCAAATCTGACTTACCTCACACGGCAACTAGACACGCCCGTGTGTCTAAGCCGTGGTCGAAACTGTCCAAGCCACACGGCTACCAAACACGCCCGTGTGTATAAGCCGTGTGCAAGACTGTCCAAATACATTTTAGGTGCAGGGGACACACGGTCGAAGTACACGCCCGTGTCCCCTATCCGCATGGCACAAATATAGGCTTGGTTTAAGCCAATTTGTCACCCAAAATGGGTCATTCCCTACAAGTCAATAACCATGTCAATTCATACCTCAATGGCAACCAAAACACACAAGTTCAAGCATAACATGGACCCATAAGCATCATGAAATTCTTGCATCAACTAAGCATTTTAATTCAATGGCTAAATAACCACATTAATGAACTCATTCATCAACATTTCATTTCTTACCATTTTAGCTCATATACCCATCTTGATCATATAGTTTATCATATGCACATATAATCAAAAGCAATTATCAAAATACCTAATTACGTATGTATAAGCCAAGCCACATCTCATGGCTTGGTCTTCCATCCAAACATACCGTATTCATTAACAACTAGCCTATACATGCCATGACCATTTCATTCACAAAAGATTCAAAAGCACCAAAGCTTGATAGATAGTGTGATGGCGATCTCCGACTCGTTCGATTATCGAGCTAGCTTCTGAATTTATAAGACATTGAAAGAAATAAACGAAGTAAGCTTCTAAAGAATAGTAAGCTCGTAAAACTTAGAGTTTAACTTACCAATTCATTAAGGTAATCACTACATATACAAGTAAGGCCAATTCTATTCATATGCTCTTGTAGCCTATTTCACAAGCTCACACAAGTTAGTCCATATGACTTCACATACCATCTTATACAAGAGTTTAACATATAATTCATATCCATTAGCACATAGAAACATCATAATTCATATGACATATAATGCATTCACTTTCATGTATCTCATGTAACATATAAATCCTATGTATTGGATCATACCTTTCATGTAATTCATATAAAATGTATTATATATATATATACACCTATCCTTATCATCTTATAATTCATGTAACTCATACCATGTCATCCGTGTACATTTCATATAACATGAAACACATTTACCGTTTAATTATCATATAATACGTATCTGTATTCGCCCGTTGAACCTATAAGAACATCGAGGATACCCGGGTGATACACACATAGTGTATATAGACATAACATGAAATTCATCAATACGTCATGTATGCTCTTACGAGCCTGTACAGTAAGCCCGGAGGCTAAACATGTAATCCCGAAGGATGAACGGTAAGCCCGTAGGCTGAACGGTGAGTCTGAAGACTAAACATGTGATCTCGAAGGATGAACATGTAGCTCATGAGCACAGATCCCGAAGGATGAACGTGTAGCTCATGAGCACATGGTGAGTCTGCAACAAATGCAGGACCTCGAACCACCCTATAGCCCTAGTGACATGTCACTTGTATCCTTACGACTTCTACAGTTCTAACGGGGGCTCGGTATCCATGTATCACTTGTAACATTTAACATTTCCATTCCAAATCACATGTATATACTCAATAGGCAATCCCATTCAGCAACTTTATACACTCACATGATCATTAAACAGCATTTATAAGCATTTATAAGGTAAATTCCATATTCTATGAACTTACCTCTATTTAGTCGATATCTACTCGTCTACTTTCCTTTTTCCCTAATCAAGTTCCGGGATTCGATTGTCTTTATCTATATTAATGCAAATTTAGCTACTTACTAACTATTTATTCAATTCAATCCAAAAACATATAATTTGACATATTTGCAATTTAACCCCTCTATTTTTAGCATTTTCAATTTAGTCCTTTTATCACAAAATGACAAATTACACATCAAAGACCTCAATATGCCTAGCCGAATATCCTTATAGTCCTTATAAATACATATCTTCCATTTAATCACAATTTAACCACCAAAATTCTACCTTATTATAATCAAATCCTCAAAACTCATTTTCATCAAAACTTACTTTAAAATTCTTGTACATTTCCACATAATATTCTAAAATTCATCAAAATCCATCTAAATAACATGAATTCATCAATGGCATTTTTCAAAAACACAACCAATTTCAGAAATTGAGGTACGGGTCAGCGAGTACACGAAGCAACGATCACAAAAACGTAAAAATCACTCAAAACCGAAATCAAAACATACCTCAATTGAGCTTGGATATAGCTGAATATCAAGGAAGCTTAAACCCTTATTTTCTTTTGTTCAAAATCGGTGGAAGAGAAATAAAATCAAAGCATTTTCATGTTTTATTTATCTAATATAACATATAATAATTAAAGGACAATTTTAACCTTTGAACATAAACCATTTAAAAACAATTCATTAAGGACATAATTGTCCACTACCAACCACTCACACTAAAAATGGTACAATTACCATGCAGGTACCTCGTTTTATAAAGCCATGCTCAAATAAGCCATTTATAAAATAGAACTCTAATTTATCACTTTATGCAATTTAGTCCTTTTTCTCAAATTAACCATTCAAACGATAAAATTTCTAAACGAAACTTTCACACTGTAATTCTATCATGCTGTAAAACATATTAAAGCAGTAAAAACAATACTTTGACTCGGTTAAGTGGTCTCAAAACCACCCGTTCCGACTAGGGTATAAAGTAGGCTGTTACAAAAATCCCTGATTTTCAAACCACATAGGCAAAACTTGAGCCACACGGGCGTGTGACATGCCCATGTGACCCAAAAACCTATATAAACAGGCCACTGTTCATCTTCTTCTTCAATTGAAACCCTAAAATCCTCCTACCTAAAACCCACACCAAGCCTTCCTAGCGTCACTGCCAGCCTCTAAATCTCCTCCACGACCGTGCCGCCCATACCACGACTGTGTTCCACCCCATTAATCACCTATTCGGTTCTTTTTTCTTATTTTTTTCTTTAATTTCTAATTTTTTTATCTATTTTATGAAGTAACATGTTTTATTTAGTTATTACATTATCTTAGAGAATGAAATTCATTGATTTGGCATGAACAATCTAAAATACTATAGAGAATTTCATAATGCCATTTAGACTCTCATTTGCTTGCCACTTTTTCTTATCTAGAGTAATATTCACTTAGTATAAATTGCTACCCATGCCTCCATAATTTGATATCATGTTTAAGACAAGTAGAATATATTACTTAGGTTAGTGAATCACCCTCTCAATACTATTCCCAATATCTTGTGTTTTGTTTAAGCATAAGAACTTAATAATATTCATAGTATCTTTTTAATTTAGTTTCAAAATTTAGGACTAATGCATATTGTTTTCCATTTTATTTTAGGAATTATGTCTTCGTCGCATGGAAAGAAAGTTGCCGTCCCCGTCTCAAAGAAACGAAAGGGGTCCAGTGGTTCATCCTCTAGACCCACAGCCGAAACCCACCATCCATTCATTCAATGCCCACAGAACTCCTAAGAGGAGTTATTTCAGATCCTACGAGCACGACCGCTAGGAGTCGAATGATGCATTGACTGGGCCGCTCTAGAGTAAGTCCAACTTGCTGATACTGTTCGGGCCTTACTATCCACCGATCCGTGAGAGCAATTCTTTAATATCATCGAGCCCACCTACCTTGAGCTAACATTAGAGTTTTTCTCTACTTTTCATTTACAGGTAGCGATGACAAACCACGATGACCCAGGCACCATTCAATTTCGCCTCGGTGGATTAGTGCGCCAGTTGAACGTTCCCGAATTTGGTATTGCACTAGGGCTCTACACAGATGAGTTCATTGCTGACGAAGACTTTCCCACACTCCACCGCCGCATCCACGTCTCCCTAGTCAACTGCTGGCATGACATCATCCCTGAGCAGCCCATATATGACCCTAGTCGCTCCAAGGCGACCGCCCTCGCCCAATCCTTAAGGTACCTTCACGCTCTCCTCGCACACACCTTGACGGGCAGACGCAAGAGCACCTGAGTCGTCAGCACACACGGCGCCTACTCCTTTTGGAGCATGGTGAACGTGCATACCATCGACCTCGCCTTGTTCATCACCCATGCCATCCAACACCAGACTGAGAGGCATCGTAGGGGCGTTATATCTATGGGCCTATACATCACACGGTTAGCCCGCCACTTCGGGCTGCTCAACACCACGGCCCAGACATCCTCCTACACTTTAATCGGCCAGATGTCTCCACACAGCATCCAGACTATGCTACACATGAGGATGATCCAGCATAAGCTTAGGACTGACCCTCTACAGTATCGTGTACTCCGAGAGGCCAAGGATCCAGAGGACATTACTGATGATGTCCCGCCACCACCGGAAGAGGCCCCAACTGAGCCACCACCCCCTCGTTGCCAAGTTCATGCGGCATCTTCATACGCTAACATATCTGAGCGCCTCACACGATTCGAGCAGCAGTGCTTCCAATGCTTCGATCATATAGATGCTACTCTTCAGCAAATATGCCAACACCTTCACATCTCCTCACCGCCCCACCTTGCGACCCATTTGAGGATTAGGACTTTCGAACCCTCTTTTCTTATCCTTTATTTCCTTTTTATTTTTCTTTTTATTTTATTTCATCTTATCTTTTTCATTATTTGAATTTTAGTATTTTTAGAACTTAAATTACCTTATTCCTTTATTTTAATTATTTCATATCGGCTATCCCCTAACAAACATATTCTTTTAATCTAAATTCCCTAAAACTGATAAATGCTTTCGCAGTTTCAAAGGAGCTCTATAGCTCAAATCTAAAACCTAATGGGAACCTTGCCACCACTTCACCGAGTTAACATTGCTAAAGCATACACACCCAGCATGAGCACTATGGACAAACAAACACTACCACCACCGGAGTATCCACCTCCGCACCTTCCTTTGTCCCAGACACTCTGTAGCCACAACCACCTCACTAATCATCCAAATTAGGGAGTTTTATGCCTTTCCCTATCTTATGATCTTATACTTCTATTGCTACTAATGTATCTTTGTACATTGAGGGTAATGTACATCTTAAGTGTGGGGGGAACTTACTTTCAGTCATTACATTATCTTTGAAAACCCTGAAAATTTTTAAAACTAACATTTTGCATTGTTCTCAAAATTTCGAATTCTCACTTTCACTCTTTGCATTATCTTCAATCTACTATTAGGATGAATTCTGATTGATTTATGATTTTTATTGATATGTTGAGAATTAAGACATAGGTGCTTATGCTTTGATTATTCAAACTTTAAAACACTAGGGAATCAAGCATGATAAGTTGAAATTTTTGAGAATTTAAAGTTTTTCTAGGTTATTTTCCCTAATTTTAAGTGTTATCTTGAGATTTGAAATTCGCAAGATTGACATCGAAAGCCATAATTCTGGTGAGATTTTTGAGCCTTTTGAGCATACATTCTTTCGTGCTCACTTTTATTATTGCTTTGAGTGAGTCAATACTGATTTGTTATTCTAGAACTTGCTTCGATTATACATGTCGAGACCATACCATTGATTTGATACACTGAGATGATAAAGACACACAGGATTTAACCCACTTACTTCATAAAAGCCTACCTCCACAAATTAACCCCTAGTGAACCCCATTGAGCCTAATAACCCGTTCTTTGACTTACCTCTAATATCAACCTATAACCTATTTTTGTTGAATTCCATTCAATTATTTTGATCCCTATTTTTGTTAAGATTTGAGTTGAATTATTATCTAGCTTTATTCTCTTTTTCAGTTTATAAAGTTGGTAAATATTCAAGGTATTATATTTGATTTGTTCTTAAAAAATGTATATACAGTAAATTTAGTGTAATTCATATTTCAGTTTTAGTTTAACATTTTTGCATATTTCTATTATAAGCTATCAAATCCAGAACGATGTCATCATAAGGCTTAGCTCCAGAAATATGTTCCAGTGATAGAGATTTTCTAGCTAGATGATTTTTCAATTCAATCTCGATTCTAACCCTCTCTTTTTCAGCTTGCGACAACACCGCTAACCATAGCCCCATTACAACTATTGAAAGACCTTTTGATCGATGTGTCATATCAAATCTATAGTGGTGGAGATTTGATTTTGTTGCAAGCCTATGGTAATAAATTTTCAGGATTGACTAAAGACTGCTTAATTCTTGAACCCTAAACACTTTGAGTGGATAGAGTGAATCTTTAGTGAGGATGTCAATTCTTGTTAATTTTGATTGAGAGGTAATTACTTAGGAGAAGGGAAAAAACCTATGTTTCTGTGATAAAATTCTCAACTTAGAGTATTTGAATCTTTAATGTTCTTCTGGTTGAATTCTCATTATATGATTACTTGTGGATTAGTTTGAAACATTATTGATAAAGGTTATACATTTAGAAGAATGATTCTTAATTATGAGTTAAGATTTTACTTGAGGACAAGCAAAGGTTTAAGTGTGGGGGTATTTGATAAATGATAAATTATACATGTTTTTACCTCATGCTTAGCTTAATTTCTGGATGAATTATCATTGAATTTGTGGAAATTGGTGCTCTTAATCCTTCTATTTCATGTTTAATGCCCAAGTGAGCTTAAGGAAGAGAAAAGAGCAAGAAATGGGCCAAAACGGAGGAAATGGGCCAAAGAATGAAAACAACACAGCCTGAGAGTTCGCCACATGGCCGGTAACTCGGCCGTACCACCTTAAAAGCTCAAACACAGCCCAACCCCAACTCACATAGTGTGCCACACCAAACAGACTTGAACACGACCTATTGTCGAAGTCACACGACTGTGGCACACGGGCGTGTCCCTATCGTTAGGAAGTGTAATTCTACTCGAAAAAAGCTGCTTAGGGGCTAAGAAAGGCAGTCCAAAGCTCTATATAAAGACCCTAGGGGGCAACTACTAAGGGAACCTTTCCTTTCCTAAAAAGAGTGATTTTTCTTCCACAAAAGAGTGTCTTATTTCTGCCAACACAGATAGTAGAAGCAAGGAATTACTCCAAGGGAAGCCGATTGATTCATCCCAGAAGCTGAAGTCTGCCTTAAGACTAAAATCTCCCTTCAATCCTTTAGGGGTTTTTGGGTTCTTCATGTTTTGTTATCTTTATTCTTCTGAGATATTTTCTTTTATAATTATGAACTAAATCCCCCAAATACTTGAGGGGGATGAAACCTAAGATAGATCTTGTTATTCTCTTGAATTATATGATAAATATTTGATTTGTTCTTAATTGTGTTTTTTAACTCTTAAATTGATAGCAAAAGTCCCTACATAAGAGTAGATCCAACACAATTAAGCGGAGTTGCATGCAACCCTAAACATAGGGTGACATAAATTTGCTGGATTATGGTCAAACCTAATAAGGGGATCCATAGATCGAGTTAATGCAAGACTAGGGGTTTTAACTAAAAAGAGATTTCAGTTAATCAACCTAGGATTAGTTGTTCTTATCCTCGACGGAGGTATTAACATAAATTAGGGATTTCTACGAATCAAGTCAAGTGAATAAATTGTCTAGTTTAAGAGTTGATAACAAGTGAAGTCTAGGTGGATTATCCCTTGAGTATTGGCCAAATCATTCAGTTTTCCTAAGAGTTTTTCCCCAATTTACTTTTTGTGCATTCTTAGCTTAGTCCAATAGTTAGTTTAGTTTAATAAAATTCCCTTTTATTTTTAGGTTAAATAATAGAAAGAAAGTTAGAACTAGTACTTTTGGTTCCCTTGGGTATGATATCTCGGTCTTGCCACTAAGCTATACTACTATTCGATAGGTGCGCTTGCCTTAAAATCGTGATAATAGGTAGTTTCTGGTGTGATCATTATTATAAATTTTATTACTTCATATCACGTATATCAAGGCACACGGCCTGTTTACACGGGTGTATGACCTCTGTAAAATAGAAAAAGTGTTAAGTTTCAAAAAATTTTATACGAGATCGATTTAGTCTCGATCCTTATCTAAAGTATGTTTCAGGTCATGTAGACCTTCTAAAGGGACTATATGTGTGTGAATTGCTATGAATTGATGATGTATAAGTTATGTTTATGAAATGATTGTGAAATGTTTTGAAATGTCCGGTAATACCTTTTAACCCTAGTCCAGCGATGGATATGGGTTAGGGGTGTAACATGTGTGGTAGGCCGTGTGCCATAACACAGGCATGTGATCGATGAGGCCAGGCCGTGCGCGAAGGACACGGCCTTGTGATGGCCAAGTGGCCATGTAAGACACACGGGCTAGACTAATTTGGGCCGTGTGGGCCACATGTGCATATGAGTCTAAATGGGTAGTCCACATGGGCGTGTAGGAGTCTGGGCCAGGCCGTGTGGTTGGGCCGTGTTGGCCTTACGGGCGTGTGAGCCTATACGGGCAGGCCACTTGGGCGTATGCGTCCATTTAACTGAAATGTTTTCCTAGGTTGCACGGGTCGCCCAAGTCAACTATGAACCTACTGTAGGGTCAGTAAGCACTACTTAGACCCTTAAATGTGTGAACTGAGTGTATAATATATGTACTGAGCATGATAATTATTTGCATGTATACTGAACTGTATGTGTAATTGGTAACCATGTGATAGCATGTCATTTATTGTATGTTTGCATTGCATTAGGTTGGGATGATGATGTTTGGAAGAATTGTTTTGAAAGGCTTTAAGCCTATTGATTGGCAGCTCAGCTGTAGTATATATACTGAAAGGCTCTTAAGCCTATTGACTGGCAGCTCAGCCGCATTATATTGATATGTGCCACGTTTGGTAAAGCTTGGAATGTATGGCTGGGTTGGTGTTTTAAACCCCATAGAAAGTGTAGGGATGGTCGGAGATGGTATATTAGAGGCTGGAGGGTAGGATTCTATTTCCTGATAACTGTGTGCATTACTGTTACTGTGATGGGTTAAGGCCCTAATGCATATTTGCTACTTTAACTGAAATGGGCTAAGGGCCGAACTGCTACTGTAACTATAATGGGCTTAGGCCTCAGACTGCATTTGACTGTTTACTATGTTTTATTGTATGTTTGTTTTCTGTGGGGGATTACACACTGAGTTTAAGTAAACTCACCCCTTCTGTTTAATGTTTACATGTAATCCCCAAACTTAGATGGATTGGTGCGGCGGAAGACTCAGCAGTGGCCACACAGTTATTGGACAATTTTATTTACATTTATGGTTTTTAATTTAATTTGGTTAATTTTTATTGTAATTTGGGACTTTTGGACTGTTTGCCTAAATTTGAGATTTATACGGTGTTTTGTAGATTCTCAACTGCTAGATGTGGTAAACTCAGTTTTAAAAAAGCAAGTGTTTTCCCTAAACACATGGTTTACTTAAAATGATTTTTAAAGCTTTCGCAACGAACTATGTTTTAAAACAATCGATTAATGAGTAAGCGATTTTGGAAGTAATAAGAGATAAAGAAAAGTAATTAAATGGGAATGGTTTTAGCGTGACGACTTAGTTTTTAAACAACCTATCATGTGACATTAGCAGATTCAGTCATAACGTCTAAGCCGAGTTTGAGGTGTTACATTTAATGGTATCAGAGCCAGGTTGCAAAACTCGACTATGGATTTTGGGTTTAAAATTTGATTTTTAAAGGACTAATTTTTGAAAGATTGAAATGATTTTATTGAGTACGTGGTACACTGAGTCTCCAACGCTGATCCAGTTAGTATTCTGAAACTGTGATAAGTTTAAATCTGAAAATACTGTAGATAGTATATTCTGAAACTACTGTAGATAGTATATTATGAAAACACTCTAGTTAGTGTACACTGAAACTATAGCAAAACTGATAGAGATTGCGACATATGAAAACAAACTCTTAATTACTGAAACTATTTACATAAAACATCTGCTAATAAATATTGAATTGTAACCGATTCATAAAATTCTTAATACAGATAAATTTGATTAGATATGAGCACACGTAATATCCGTAGATGTGGTACTCGAGGCCGTGGTAGAGGCCGTAAGGGAGCTCGAGCTGAGTCTTCCTCTTCTCGGGGTAGTATACCGAATCTGGACAGTAGTGAGACACCAGTGTCACCTGCTACTGAAACGGGGTCACGTGATCACATGGCTGGCGACGATGCATTGTCTTAGGCTATGCTAAGGATATTGGAAAGGGTCGCTGGGCCCAATACTGGTTCTAGGGGGTCAAGGGTCAGTTACGGAACGACTCCATTCCAATGGAGCTAAACTTTTGAGGGTCGTCACTAGAGTCACCCCTAATGTGGCCTAGTATTGGATAGAGGCCACTGAACGGATTATGGATGATCTAGATTGCACCCTTAAGTAGAACATAAAAGGTGCGGTTTCGCTACTTTGCGTTGAGGCGTACCAGTGGTGGTTGACCGTTAAGGAAGGCACTCAGGCCGAACATCTGACTTAGGAGTTCTTTAAGACTGCTTTCCAAAGGAAATATGTCGAAGCTAGTTACATCGATGCTCGTAGGGGAGTTTCTGAACCTTACTTATGAAGACCGATCTGTGGCCGAGTATGAGGCTGAATTCTTAGGACTAAGCTGCTATGCATAAGGTACGGTGGCATCTGAGTATGAGAGGTGTGTTCGCTTTGAAGATGGCCTTAGAGATAATTTGAGGGTGCTGATAGCTCCACATAGGGGGTAAGAGTTCTCGGTTCTGGTAGAAAAGGCGTAGATCGCCGAAATGGTTAAGCGCACTGAGCGCAAAAATAGAGATCGAGAGAGAGGTAAGAACAAGAGGGATTCAGAGCCCTCGAGTTCTGTACAGAGGCCTAAGAAAAAGGCCAGATCTAATGGGTCAGTTAGAGCTGGGCCCTCTACTATTGCTACTGGACTTCAACTGTGTGGAGTTTGTGGTAGATACCATCATGGAGAGTATTGGAGGAGGACTGGGGCTTGTTTGAGGTGTGGGTCACTAAAGCACTGCATTCGAGAATGTCTGCTGAGGCCCGATTAGATGCAAGCTCCAGGTACTGGTATTACACAGCCACAGAGGGTAATTCAGCAGCCACCGAGAGGCCGTGGTCAGGCTAGGGGTGGTAATGGTGTGGGCTGTGGACAGAGAGCATCGGACAGAGGTGTTGGACAGACTAAGGTGATGCAGCCTGTTCTTGTATATGCTGCACATCATATAGAGGACAAAGATGCTTTAGACGTCATTACGAGTACGTTTCTTATTTTTGATGTACCATATTTTGCTTTGATAGGCATAGGGTCTACTCACTCATACATAGCTAGCAATATATTTGGAAACTTAGGGATTTCAGTTGAAAGCACTATGAGTGAGGTTACTATACTGAGTTCGTTGGGGCAGTTTATCAGGGTTAATAAGTTATTCAAAGATGTATCGTTAGAGGTTCAAGGGGTGATCTTTTTGGCCAATTTAATGGAGCTTCCATTTGGGGAGTTCGATTTGATTCTGGGATAGACTGGTTGGTTAAGCACCGTGTTAGCTATTTGTATAATGAGGTAGTTGTGATTAGAGAACGTTAAAACTATTTGTATAATGTGATCCCTGCACTGTTGGCTGAGAGACTGGTTCATAAGGGATGAGAGGCATGCTTAGCCTATGTTAGTGTTTCCGTTTTAAGGGACTCTACTATTAAGGACATCAGAACTGTAAGGGATTTTTCGGATGTCTTTCCTGAGGAGCTATCGGGTTTACCTCGAAATTAGGAAGTGGAATTTGGGATTGAGCTTCTTCCTGGTACTGCTCCGGTGTCTATCACTCCCTATCGAATGACACCGAAGGAGCTTATAGAGCTTAAGGCTCAAATTTAAGAGTTGTTAGATCATGGGTTCATCCGCCCTAGTGTGTCTCAGTAGGGAGCACCAGTACTTTTTGTTAAGAATGATGTATCCATGAGGATCTACATTGACTACCGGCAACTGAACAAGTTGACTATTAAGAACAAGTATCTGTTACTGAGGATTGATGACCTGTTTGACCAATTTTGAGGAGCTTCAGTATTCTCTAAGATTGATCTCTAATCTGGGTACCATCAGGTGAGGGTTAAGGAGGCTAACGTACATAAGACAACATTTAGGACTCGTTATGGTCACTACGAGTTCCTAGTGATGCCTTTTGGACTGACTAATACACCAGCAGCTTTCATGGATCTGATGAACCGAGTGTTTCAACCCTATTTGGATCGGTTTGTGGTGGTGTTTATCGATAACATACTGGTTTATTCGAGGACTGAGGATAAGCATTACCAGCACCTTAGAGTTGTTCTTCAGACTCTGAGGGAATGGCAGCTCTATGCTAAGCTCAGCAAGTGCGAGTTTTGGTTACGTGAGATAACATTTCTAGGTCATGTGGTTTTTACTAAAGGGATTTGAGTCGATCCTTGAAAGATTGAGGCTGTATTAGATTGGAAGTAGCCTAAGACTGTGTTTGAGATCCACAGTTTTCTAGGACTGGTAGGTTATTATCGGTGGTTTGCGGAAGGCTTCTGACTGATTACAGCACCTTTAACTAAGCTACTACATAAGGGTGTACTATTTGACTGGACTGATGCGCAACAAAAGAGCTTCGAGAAGCTCAAGACTGTACTGGCTGAGGCTTTCGTTCTGATATAGCCTGAACCTGGAAAGTAGTTTACGGTTTATAGTGATACATCACATGTCAGTTTGGGATGTGTGTTGATGCATGATGGTAAGGTGGTAGCATATGCGTCTCGTCAGCTTAAGACTCATGAGACGAACTATCCGATACATGATTTGGAGTTGGTCACCGTAGTATTTACTCTAAAAATCTAGAGGCATTATCTGTATGGTGAGTAGTGTATTATCTACACTAATCACAAAAGCCTCAAGTACCTCCTTATGCGGAAGGAGTTAAATCTTAGGCAGTGTAGATGGGTTGTGCTACTTAAGGATTATGACTGTACTCTTGAGTACCATCCTGGCAAGGCCAATGTGGTGGCTGATGCACTGAGCCGTAGAGCTATGACTGATCTGAGGGCAATGTTTGCTCGCTTTAGCTTATTTGATGATGGTAGCTTATTAGCCGAGCTTCAGGTTAAACTGACTTGGATTGAGCAGATTAGGGGTAAGCAGTTGGAGGACGAGTCTTTGGGTCTTTGATTCCGATAGATTGAGAGTGGTAGCACTACGGATTTGGGTTGAACTCTGAGGGTGTGTTCTATTTCTAAAGACGGATTTGTGTTCTGAATGATAATGATTTGATACAGTCTATACTGAGGGAGGCACATAGTAGCCCTTATGCTATGCATCCTGGTGGGAATAAGATGTACTGAGATCTTTATGAGTTGTATTGGTGGCCAGGATTGAAACGAGAGGTTATTGATTTTGTGGCTAGATGCCTAACATGCCAACAAGTTAAGGCTGAGCATCAGTTACCTTCGGGTTTGCTGCAACCGGTTAAGATTCCTCTATGGAAATGAGAGCGAGTGACTATGGACTTTGTTAGTGGGTTGCCCCTAACACCCACTAACAAAGATTCGGTTTGTGTCATCGTGGATCGATTGACCAAGTCTGTGCACTTCATACTAGTTAGGACAGATTATTCTCTGCAGAAGCTGGCGAAGCTTTATATTTTTAAGATAGTGAGACTGCATGGGGTACCTTTTTGATCATCTCTGATAGGGATCCTTGCATCACGTCTCGGTTTTGGAAAGAGTTACATGAGGCTCTAGGTTCGAGGTTGGACTTTAGTACTGTGTTCTATCCTTAGACCGATGGTTAATCTTAGAGGGTGATTCAGATATTGGAGGATATGTTGAGGAGTTGTGTTATTGATTTTCGAGGCAATTAGGAGGATTATATGCCGCTTGTAGAGTTCGCTTATAATAATAGTTATCGGTCTAGCATTCAGATGGCACCTTACGAGGCTTTGTATGGTCGTAAGTGTCGCACCCCCTTATGTTGGACTGAGTTGGGTGAATGACCTGTTCTAGGTCGTAAGTTAGTTTCTGAGACTGAGGACAAGGTTAGATTGATTCGGGATCAACTGAAAGCGGCTTCTGATAGGCAAAAATCTTATACAGATCTAAAGAGAAAGGATATTGAGTATTCCGGGGAGACTTTGTGTTCCTTAAAGTGTCACCATGGAAAGAGGTTTTGAGGTTTGGTTGAACGGGAAAGCTTAGACCGTATTCATGATGTGTTCCACATCTCGATGTTAAGGCACTACCGCTCTGATCCTTCTCACATTGTCCCTATTGAAGAGATTGAGGTTAGGCTAGATTTGATCTTTGAGGAGGAACCAATTCAGATTCTGGATCATGACGTCAAGGTTCTGAGGAGGAAGTTTATTCCACTAATGAAAGTTCTGTTGCGAAATCATAGCACTGAGGAGGCCACATTGGAACCTGAGGATACGATGCGTCAGCAGTATCCTTATTTGTTCTGATCAGGTAAATTTCGAGGACGAAATTTTCTTTTAAGGGGTAGAATTGTAATGCACCAAAAGTTTTATTTATGTTTGCATTTAATTATGACACAACTGTCTATTTACATTAGTAGATAAGTGTTCTGGGTGTGTGTGTGAGGTCCCAAGTTCAAGCCTTATCTTGGGAATATTTTGGTATTTTTCTGAATAAAGCCTTAAACCATGATCAGTAGTGTAACACCCTTAACTTGTATCCGTTACCGGACTAGGGTTAAGAGGCATTACCGGACATTTCATAACATAATCAAAACTTTTCACATACATTATGCATAAACATCATAATATTATTGTAATTCATACATAACGAGTCCATTTAGAAGGTCTACATGACCTTAAACATGCTTTATAGAAGGTTCGGGACTAAACCCATCTCGTATAAATTTTTTCAAAACTTAACAATTTTTCTAAGTTACAAAGGTCATACGCCCGTGTGAACAGGCCGTGTGCCTCACATGGCATTAGACACGCCCGTGTGTCTAGGCCATGGTAAAACAGGGCATACATACTGACTTGTCCACCCGGCCACTAGACACGCCCGTGTGCCAGGTCATGCGAAAATTAGGGAGGTTACTAACTTGCTCACACGGCCAGTCACATGCTCGTGTGTCCAGCTTGTGTGGCTATTCGAAATGGCCTCACACACCCCTATTTGGATCGTGTGCTCGGCCGCGTCAAAACTTGTAGGGTATATTGACTTGACCACACAGCCTACCACACGCCCGTGTGTGAGGTCGAGTAGAGCGCCCAAGCTCTATTCGAATTGGCCTTCGAGCAACACAGCAGAGACACACGCCCATGTCCTTGCCCGTTTGGGCAAAAATAGGCCATTTGCAAGGCCAAATTTAATACCCTTTAAGGGTCATCCCTACAAGTACAAATGACACATAATTCACAACCAAAATACAATCAAAACTTTACCAAATCAAGCACCATTCATGTCCCAAAATCATCTTTAATTTCCACATACACATCCAACTCAAAAATACCAATTCCATGCACCAAATTCATACAAAAAACATATAATTCAAATCTCATTTCAATCCATTTCAAATCATGCCATTTACTCAACATCTCAACTACCATATCCTAAAATCAATTTCATATCAAACTTACCCAAAATGACTATTTCACTAAGCCATATATCAACACACTATAACACCATAATTCATCACATAACTTATGCCAAAATCAACCCATAATCTAAACCATGATCTAGCTATATCACATGGAAAGATTTTCACATCTCAAAACATCCCACAACATAACTAGCCTATACATGCCATACATTATTATTTACAACATCAAAGTACCAAAATATCGGTTGATAGTGTGATGATGATCCTCAACGATCCCCGAGCTCACGGTAGCTTCAATAATTTATAAAGCAAGTGAAAACACACAAAGAAATCTTTCAAAGCTTAGTAAGCCATATACAAATAAACTTAGCACATAAGACAAATATAAGCCAATTTATCCATGGAATTCATAGTGAAAGACATATACAAATTTCATAATTCACATCTAACTCAACTGTTCATAGTTCACTTGCATATAATCATCATTCTTTCTCATGTAGTTCACATATCGTCATTTATATTCACACTCACCTTTCATCCTCAAATTTGATATGTCATTCATACGTACCTGAATTGGATACTCATTCACATATTCATTCATTTCTCGATATTGCCCGTTGAACCGTTCAAAATTGACAATGATACTCGGTTAGCTCGTAAAACTCATACAATTCCATATCCCAAATATGGTCTTACATGTTATCAAATATCGATGCCTCTATCCCGAAAAGGGTCTTACACGAAATCATATACGATGCCGATGTCCCAAACACGGTCTTACACGATATCACATATAGGAATCCTAATGTCATAACATTCGTATCCTATACTTACCTTGTATCCTTATGTCCCAGACACAGTCATATGGGGCTTACGAATGTCCTAATTTTGTCGATACTTACCTTGTATTCGGTATAAACGGATTGAATCGACTATTCGTCAACTTTCGATTTTCCCCGATCTAAATCTGTTTTCTTTCGTTCTTGATCTATATACAATCAAAACTAACCCTTTTATTCATAAACACATTCAATTTAGTCCACTAATTCATATTTGGGCATTTTTGCACTTTAACCCCTAAAGTTACACATTTATTCAATTTAGTCCCTATTTCATAAATACACAAAATTACATAATTTCTTTCAAAAACATGCTAGTCGTATTTTCCTAGTGCATATATTATCCCATATTTATCATTTATTTCATAATTTAACTCTACAGTTAACACATTTTACAATTTAATCCTCACTATGCATTTTCACCAAAATTCACTTAACAAAATATGTTAATCTATCATTACATGCTTATTTTGTATCATCGAACTTCACAAAGCTCAAACTATCATCAATGGCATCTCATGAAATCATCAACAATTTCATAAATTCAAGCATGTACTAGCTAAAACGCTAAGCAACAATTACAAAAACATAGAAATCATCAAAAACGGATCAAAAACAAACCTTAATCAAGCTTGTACAAGAGCCGAATGCTTCAACACTCTTAAAACCTTTTCTTTTACTATGTTTCAGTGGTGGATGGAAAAAAATGATGAAAGAAATGATTTATTTTATGTTTTAATCAACATAATATCACATTTACTAAATTACCCTTGATTAATAAACATAATAATCACTTAATGGTTGTCCATAAATGTCCACTCATTACAACCATGGTCTAATTGCAACATAAAGACTTCATATTTAATTTATCATGAAAAATAAGCACTTAAACAATTAATAGGTAACTTTTACATTTTACGCGATTTAGTCCTTTCGCCAAATTAAGCACTCAAACGCTAAAATTATTTCATGAAATTTTCACACATACATATTCACATGCTGTAAACACCAAAAATAATATTAAAATATTTCTTGATCTTGGATTTGTGGCTCTAAAATCACTATTCTGAGTAAGGTCTAAATCGGGCTGTTACAAGCAGGCTTAAGTTTATTTGTTACTATTTTCTATCAGGATGGGTCTTTTGGTTTGGTGGTTAAGTGGAGTGTTAGTTTGCTAGAGGTGCTGTGTTCAAGTCCCTGTGCAAGCATGGGAGTTTATTTTTGCTCGAAGGTGCACCAGAATTTCAATGGAGTTAGAAGTCTAAGTAGTTGTGTTTGAGGGGATAGTGGGAGAGGAAATTTAGGGATATGTCATAATATCCGATTTTTATTTTGGTTATTTTCTCAAAATTTGGCCCCTTCTTTCTCTTTTCCCAAACATTCTGTCGTTTTCTCCTCCTCTCTCTATCGAAATCATTTTCTCAACAATTCCTTCCCTTTTGCTTTTGTTTCTTTTTTGTTTAATTCCTTCTTGTTCATAGATTAAACGCGCTTGATCGGTAAGTAGCTGTTTTGCTTCTTTCACAATATTCCGTGATGAGTTGTCTAAAAGAGGAAATGTTTTTGGTCCTCGTGGATTAGGTGAAGGGTAAGAATTGGTGGGCACTTCTGCTGAGAATTGAGTGCTAACGATTTCGGTTTGTTGACGGTAAGGTTTTCAATAGGTTTTTGATTATCGACCTCATTTGGTTTACGATAGGATGTCGATTTAAGTGTTTAATTGGGTAATATATTGGTCAATTATAGGTTTTGGAGTGCTCAGGGATCATTTTAGCATCAATCGGTACCAAGTGTGTACCTAAAAATGCAGAAAATAGGGTTTCAACGAAAGCTAAAAACCTCACTGTCGATGCCACATGGAAGTGTGGTAGCCCGTGTGGTAGGCTGTGTGCCAGAACACGGGCATGTGATCAACGAGGCCAGACTGTGCGTATAGCACACAGCCGTGTGATGGCCAAGAAGGCCGTGAGGGACATAAGGGCTAGACTGATTTGGGCCTGTGGGCCACACTGGCGTGTGGGTACACACGGGTAGTCTACACGAGCGTGGGGGATTCTAGGCTAGGCCGTCTGATCCACACGGCCAAGGCTAAATTGGGGTGTATGGGCCACATGAATGTGTGGGCCCACACGAGTAGGCGACATGGGCGTGTGAGCCCATTTAATTGAAATGTTTTCCAAGGTTCCACGTGTAACACCCCTTACCTGAGTCCAATGCCGGGATCATTATCATACTTATTCATGCTTAAACATGAAAACTCGGGCTATAAAATTTTATTCCAATTTAAAAAATTTTCATTCATTCTCTTCATAACCTCATCATAGGCCTACGAGGCCCGAAACATGCATCGGTTGCATTTTAGAGTAAAACCGAGAACTTTCGGGCACTTAGAAAATTTTTACCTAAAATAGGGCCACACGCCCGTGTGGAGTGGAACACGCCTGTGTCCCAATCTCGTGCTGAATTTATTTTATTTTCAACCTACAGGGGTTTTGACACAGCTTGGGCGCAAGCCCGTGTCTATGGCCCGTGTCCCTTACACGGCTTAGACACGTCCGTGTCAACACCCCGTGGAGCATTCTGACTCAAACACTATAATCATCAGGGGTGCACACGGCCAAGGCACACGCCCATGTGCTCAGCCCGTGTTTAAAACTGACTTAACTGAATTCGATGTAGGGGACACACGGCCTATTAACATGCCCATAGGGGCTGACCGTGTGTCACATACGGTCTAAGTACACGCCTGTGTGCCCAACCATGTGGAAAACTATAGGCTATTTTCCAAGCCTTTTTGCCACTTTGAAACTGAACCAGAACAATACTAACTATAAACTCACAGTCAATATATCAACGTATACTAAAACATCCATCTTTGTGGCACTCAAATATCAACATGCATAATATGAATTTCATCTTCATTTCATAATTACCACTTAGGCAATATTAGCCAATTTATATGGCTATCACCGAATGACACTTAACAACACAATTCATCACTCAAGCAAATATCATAAATTTCACGTAGTTTCTTACTCTTTCTCATGGATTACTTAATCATATACTTACTCATGCTTCCCATGTTGTAACTATCATAACTATGTACTTTCAATTACATGTACTTACTCGAATATAAACCTGCAACACTTAACATGAAACTTTAGCCTTTCTCTTGAAAGTTATCATCTTGAATACTTTTCTCATTTAAGTTTCTTGTAGAAACTCCGAAGGATACCCGTAAGTCAATCTTAGGAGATGATGCCAACGCCATGTCCCAAACATGGTCTTACATGGGATCACACATCAATGTCAGTGCCATGTCCTAGACATGGTCTTACTTGAGATCGTACTGTGATGCCGATGCCATGTCCCAGACATGTTCTTACAGGGGATCTCATATCGGATGCCCATGCCATATCCTAGATATGGTCTTACAGGGGTCCTTATCTCATCTCAGTGCCGAAACCATGTCTCAGACATGGTCTTATACAAGACCTCATCTCAGTTGCCCATGCCATGTCCTAGACATGGTCTTATATAGGACCTCATCTTTGTTGCCCATGCAATGTCCCAGACATGGTCTTACATGGGATCTTGGTTCGGTGCCAATGCCATGTCCCAGACATGGTCTTATACGGGACCGACAACTACTCAAGATATGTTTATGGTATCCTTCGGATTCTTACCATCTTATGTGTAATATCACTTTTATGTTTCGTCATTTTTCAATAGAAATTGACATCATTATTCTCATGGAACTCACACATTATCTCAATAGTTAATATCATGAATCTTATTCATAACTCAAAAGGTCATTTTCATGGCATCATGGGATATCAAATTTCATAGAAAATCATTGTAATGAAATTTTCATAACATATAAGCTAAATTATCACATACAAGTTACCTCGGGTCTAAAATGTCGGTGGATGCTTGGTTTAGTCGACAACTTTACTTTTTCTTCAGTTCAGTCTGGGCTTCGTGTCTCTTGATCTAAAATGGTAAATTTAACTTACTTAGCACCCATATTGACCAAATAGCTCGTAATTGACTCTTGAGCAAAATTTACAATTTTGCCCCTAAACTTTTACTTTTTTACAAAATAGTCCCTAGGCTCGTATAATGAAATGTACCTATTCTTTTGGCTACCCAAGCCTAGCCGACACTCACTAGTGTCCATAAAAGCTCACATTGCTCATAATTTCATCTTTTTACTACACATTTTCATACTTTATAGTTTGGTCCTTATTAGGGACCTTCATGCAAATTCACCTAGGGAAAGGTGTTTACTACACTTTAACCTTTCATTTTCAACTACTATACATCAAATTACTTGCATGTCATGCAAGGGTATATTTCTGAACATGAACCCTAGCTTAAATTAGTGTAGAAATAGTTAGATTAAGCTATGAGGATTTCAAAAATATAAAGAGCTTGAAACACGGGGCTTGGAGTCACTTACTTGGAGCTCGAAATTGAAGAAAACCCTAGCTATAGAGTCACTTAAAATTTTGGCACACTAGGAGGAAGATGATACCATTTTTGCTTTCTTTTTTTTCCTTTTTTATTACTTAACTTTACTAAATGACCAAAATGCCCTTAGGTCCTTTCTTTGATATTTTTCTCTTCCATGGGTATTTTTGTCCATCATGCCTAAAATGGGTCTAATTGACAAATAAGGACTCCTAATAATTTTCCTAATGCTACATCATTCTTAAGGCTTCTAGAAACTCAATTTTGCAATTTTTTCAATTTAATCCTAAAGGACAAATTAATCACTTGTTCATAAAATTTCCTTCATGAAATTTTCTCAATATCCTGTAAGCATACCATAAACTCAAAAATAATCATGAAATAAAATTTTCTACCTCATATTCATGGTCTCGAAACCACCATTTTGACTAAGCCCTAATTTGGGCTGTTACAATTCCCCCTTAGGGATTTTTGTCCCTAAAAATCTTACCAGTGAAGAAGTTGGGATATTGGTTCCTCATGGTTTCCTGAAGTTCCCATGTTGCCTCATCTACCCCCTGTCTTTGCCATAGCACTTTCACAAGGACTATACTTTTATTTCTTAGCTGCTTGACCTCTCAAGCTAAAATCTTAACCGGTTCTTCCTCATAAATCATGTCCGGTTGTATCTTGATTTCTGCCACCGTAATCACATATGAAGGGTCCGATCAATAATTTCATAGCATGGAAACATGGAATACATCAAGAATCTTTTCCAATTCAAGCAGTAAAGCTAGCCGATAGGTTGCTGGCCCTATCCTCTCGGTAATCTCATAGGGTTCGATAAAGCGCGGACTCAATTTGCCCTTTTGGCCAAACCTTAGAACTTTTCTCCATAGGGAGACTTTCAAGAACACTTTGTCACCGATTGATAACTCTATCTCCTTTCATTTAAAATCGGCATACGACTTTTGTCTATCACAAGCAGCTTTCAAGCAGTCGTGAATCACTTTTACTTTCTCTTCTATTGCCTTGACTAGATCAACCCTGTAAATCTGATTTTCCTCAAGTTCTGTCCAATACAAAGGCATTCTACACTTACACACGTATAAAGCCTCATAAGGTGCCATTTTCAAACTTGACTGAAAATTGTTGTTGTATGCAAATTCGGCCAAAAGTAAGTACTTTTCCCAACTCTTTGGAAATTCCAACACGCAACATCTAAGCATGTCCTCAAGCACCTGTATCACTCTTTCTGATTGGCCATCAGTCTGTGGGTGAAAAGCGGTACTGAAATTTAACTTGTTGCCCAAAGTATCTTGTAGCTTCCTCTAAAATCGTGACGTAAATCTCGGATATCTAAAATGATCGACAATGGTACCCCGTGTAATCTTACAATCTCTGAAATATACAAGTCGGCTAACTTATCGAGTGAATAATCCATACGCACTAGTATAAAATGGGCCAACTTTGTAAGCTTATCAATGACAACCAAAACAGAGTCTTTCTTCTTTGGAGTTGTCGGTAAACTTGTTACGAAGTCTATGGTAGCACGGTCCCATTTCTACTCGGGAACCATGATAGGCTGTAATAAATCGGAGGGCACTTGGTGCTCCGCCTTTACTTGTTGACAAATCAGGCATTTCGCTACATACTCGGAGATATCTCTTTTCATGTTCGGCCACCAATACCATTTCTTCAAATCGTTATACATCTTAATACAACCGGGGTGAACAGACATACTGTAATATCCCGAAAATTTCTATCCTTGATATAGTAAAATAAAGAAATAAAGAAATAAAGAAATAGAAAGAGAAATTTTGAGCTATATGAACAAAATCTATGTAGGAAGTGATTATGATGTATTAATCCAAGAAAGAACTAAATCGTAAAAGTGAGAAAAGTTTTGTGGCCCAAGAGTAAATACTTAAAATTTAATGGGTTAAAGTGTAAATATGGAAAAGTTGAAGGACCAATAGTGCAAATATTTTAAGGATTGAATAATCTAGAAAGTAAGGAAAATGGATGAATTAGGACCAAATTGAATAGGAGAAAGAATTATGAGGGACTAAATCGTAATTTTACCAAATTAAGTGATGACTCATGGATAGAATTTTAAAAGATCATGAAGTGCAAAATGGTCAATTAGAAGGAGAGAGAAATCTAAAAGGTAATGATGGTGTGATGATATTTTATAATTATTTAATAAGATAAATATTACTTTATTAATATTTTAATAAGATATTTTATTATTTTATTATTTTATTTAGTATATATATATGTGTGTGTGTGTGGAAAAAAAGAGAGAAGAAACCACCACCTATCCATGCATAAACGTGAGAAGAGTAGAGAAAGAAAGGAAGTTTTGCTTTCTTTACAATTTGGTCCTTCCACCAAAAATTCACCATTTTCACCTAGAAATCAAAAGAATTTTCATAGCTACCAAAGGAGAAAAATGTTAAGGAGACTATGAGCAGTTAGAATATCAAGTTGGATTCAAGAAATAGAAGCTGGAGGAGAGAGAAAATGAAGTTAAAGTTTGGAAACAATAAAACAAGGTAAGAACATCAAGATTTCCATGTATTTTTAAGTTTAATATTATTGAAAAAGCATGTAACTGATGTTAATATAGAGTTTTCTTATATATGATTCTATGTTCTTGATATGGTAGTGAAGAGAAAATAAGATAAAGTGATGGGAAATGGTGTAGAGAAAGAAAATAAGGGTGATATAAACTTAGTAATTAATATCTTGCACTAAAACAGTTTTGGACAGCAGCAGTAAGCTAAATTTGAAAAATCACCAAAAATAGTAGAAACTGAATTAGGAGTTGAGTGAGATATGGAATTAAATCTTGTTGAGTCTATTTTCATATAAAAGAAACAGACCAAGTAAATGAATTCTGTATTCTGAGATATTTATATTTTTGTGAGACTGGTTTAGAATGATTTCGGGATCCTCTGTTCTGACTTGGAAAACTCATTAAAAATTGTATAAAACTAATTATGGGACATAATTTATATGGTTATATTCTTTAATGAGTCTATTTTCAAGATAAACAAACAAAAATATCATCCAAATCCTGTATGAAGAGATAATTAATTTTTAGTGAAGAAGGGTCAGAACTGTCAGATAGTAGAACAGGGGTGAATTTAAAGAATAAACTGTACTAATTGGCTAAACCAAAAATTATGAAATTTTTATGGTAAGAAGATATATGAGTCTAGTTTCATGAAAAATTGACGGAACTTAATTTGGAGTTCTATAGCTCAAGATAAAAAAAATTTTGTGACTATGACATAGGTGGACAGCTTGAATATTCACATATAAGTAAATAGTGAAATTATTGATGATGTTACTTATAAGCATGTTATATAAATAAAGGATGTGGAATGGAGAGGAGGAGGAGGAAAATATGTATGAATATTCAGTTAGCATGGCTAATTTGTATGTTTTAGGCTCAGGGACTAAATTGAATAAAAGTAAAACTTTATGGGTAATTTTGTAAAAAATGTTAGAAATGATCAAATTATATGAAATGGATTATTATATTATTTAAATTGAAAATTTAAATGAAAACTGTTAATTTAGTTCGAGATCGAAGGAAAACATGTTTTAAGGATTAAATTGAAAAGTGTTGAAATTATGGAAAATTTTGATATTTTATAGAATTTATGGAATGTTATTAATATGTATGATGATAACGGCTGGAAATAAGGATTAAATTGCAAGAATTTATTTTTCTGAGCATAAGGGTAAAATTGTCATTAATTAAAAGTTTAGGGGTAAAATGGTAATTTTGCCTAGAGCACTAATTGAATGTATTAAAATATGGAATAAATGAAAACAATGATCAAATTTATTTATAAAGACCCAAACAACTCAAATGTGAGACTCGAACGTGGAAAAGAAAATGTATTGGATTAATGAATTTATAAACACGAACAAGCAACGAGGTAAGTTTGTGTAACTTGAATTATATTCTTAAATGCTTGAAATGTATGTTATTGATGTGAATATGAATTGAATGTTCATTATATGAAAATTGATGAAACATTGATATATTTGATAAAAAGGGGAAGAAATCCCAGTCGAATGAAAGGAAAATTTGATGGATCTCTGAAAAGGAATTGACGGTAAAAAGGGATCTAGCCCGGATGGGTGATCCTATCCTGATATAGCCCTCCCGAAGAATACAAGAAAAAGGATTAAGCCCGAAAGGGTAATCCTAATATCAGCCCTCCCGAAGAGTATATGGGAAATGAGGTTCGCGGGAGTGTGCTGGTAGCTCTCCCGAAGAATATATGTGTATAGGCCCTTCTGAAGAATACATGGGAGCTGAGGTTCACGGAAGTGTGCCAAGAATTGAGGTTCGCGGGAGAGTGAGGTTCGCGGGAGTGTGCTCACTGAAATGAAATATGTAAGACCATGGTTGAAAGATACCATGGCAACATATTAAGAAAACGAATAAGACCATGGTTGAAAGATACCATGGCAACACATGCATATGAATTGACGGACCCGGAATTGTACACTAAAAGTGTACTTCTGTATGAATTGACGGTTAATGAGATTGTACACCAGGAGTGTACTATCAGAAATCCATTGAAATTCTGAGAAATTCAACGGGATAAATATAGAAGATGGTAAACACATAGCTAAAAAGGGTAAATGTGAATTGATGGATTACGGATTTGCATATTTTAAGTATACTATATGATTTTAACTATCGATATTCCAATAAATTCAGTTGGTAAGAATCCTGACCATAAAAGGAAATATGTATATAAAAAGATTTGTACATATATTCCTGAAGTACATGAAAAAAATGACAGTGATACTGGATATATGGAAATATAAGATGATGATATTTGTACATGGAATTTATTGATGAATATATGCATCCATGATTATAGATTCGTATACTTTAATAATATTAATTGTATGACGATGAAATTTTGAATGACTTAATGAATAAAGCCCTGACATGGAAATAATTTGAGCACGAAACAACAATCATGAAATTGAACTTGAAATACACGAAAACGATATTTATTCGATATTTTAAAAATATGACATGGAAAATACATGAATATGAAACTTACCTGATAATTATGCATGTTCAAGATTATGAATTGTCCCGGAATAAATATATACAAAATTCATGAAAACAATGATACATGAAATTTTGGTATAATGAATGATTTATGTTTTTGAAGAAATGGCAAGAGAATAATATGTATCATATTATATGAATGTGGCTATCTTTAATATGCTGATACATGGAAATTGGGTAAGCTGTAATAAGTAATAATATCAAGTATGATATGTTGATACAATGAGTTTATCGATTCTAAAATTATATGAAATATATTCAAGTATACTAATGACTATTGTTGTTGACGCTTAGACAAGTGCCAAGCTATTGGTTAAATGGTAATATGTTTATTATTTGATACGTTGAAAGGGTAAATGATTAAATGAAAATATACATGTGTTTATGGAAGAGTGGTAAAATTTAAGTTGTACAATTACTTATAAAATAAGTTATCATGTGAGAAAAAAAAAGTTCTATAAACTCTGGTAATACCTCGTGACCCTATTCCAATGATGGATACGGGTTGGGGTGTTACACATACGGCTATTGTGTGCCTTGCATACAATTCTCCGAACAAGCTTATTATGCCTTGGTACACAAAGTCGATCTCGGAACTTAAAATAACCATCTAAATCAATCCGGAAGTCTGAATCAGTATTTGACTTGCATTGAGCTTTCTTGGCTTGCAACTCTTTGTCTGTTAACTGTGCTTCACCAATTTCTTGGATGAACATTGGTCTAGCTCTCATCTCTGCCAAAATCGTACCATCATCAATTAGGGAAAACTACATGTTCATGGCCCTCAAAGCAAAAAGGGACTTTTGACTTAAAGCGTCCGCAACAACATTTGCTTTCCCTAGATGATAGTCAATGACCAACTCATAATCCATTAGTAACTCGAGCCATCGTCATTGCCATAAATTCAAGTCTTTTTGCATCATCAAGTACTTAAGACTCTTCTGGTCTGTGAACATTCGACACTCCTCACTATACAAATGGTGCCTCCATATCTTTAGTGCAAACACTATAGCAGCCAACTCCAAATCATGAGTCGGATAATTCTTTTCGTGGGTTTCAATTGTCTTGAGGCATAGGCAATCACTTTGCCTTCTTGCATAAGCACACAACCTAACCCGTTTAGCGAAGCATCGCTGTAGACCACCTAGTTCGGGCTGCATTAAAATAGGAGCTTCGGTCAATAACGTGTTTAACCTCTCAAAACTTTGTTGGCACTTTTCGTCCCACTCAAACTTAACATCTTTTTGTAGCAATCTCGTCATAGGAGTGGTGATCATAGAAAATTCCTTAACAAATCTCCGGTAGTAACCAGCCAGACCCAAGAAGCTTTTGACTTCAGATATGTTCCTCGGCGGTTTCCAATCAACAATCGTAGAAATTTTACTTGGATATACTCTTACGCCATCACCCGAAATGATGTGGCCTAAAAATTTGACTTCCTTGAGCCAAAATTCACTTTTACTGAACTTGGCATAAAGCTGTTTATCTCACAAAGTCTGCAATACTGTCCTTGATATCGCGTCATATGAAGTATAAAATTTATAAAGAACTTGATCACACCAAAACTAACTAATATCACGACATTGAGGCAAGCGCACCTATCGAACAGTAGTATAGCTTAGTGGCAAGACCGAGTTATCGTACCCAAGGGAACCAAAAGTACTAGTACTCACTTTCCTTCTATTATCTAGCCTAAAAGTAAAGAGAGTTGGATTAAACTAATTCTAAAACTAGCTAAAAGTGCACAAAGAGTAAATTAAGAAAAACTTTCGGGAAAACTGATTGATATAAGCAATACTTAAGGGAGAATCCACCTAGACTTCACTTGTTATTGGTCCTTGAGCTAGACGATTTATTCACTTGATTTGATCTGTAGAGATCCCTAATTTATGCTAAACCCTCTGTCGAGGTGAAGAGCAACTAGGCCTAAGTTGTTAATTAAAGTTCCTTTATTAATTAACTCCCTAGGTTGCATTAATTCGAACTATGGTTCCCCATATTAGGTTTGACCCTAATCCGGCAGATTTATGTCGCCCTATGTCTAGGGTTGCATGCAACTCCGCTTAATTATGGTAGATCTACTCTTATCGTAGGGACTTCTGCTCCTCTGCTCTAAGCACATCCGTTTCTTGAATTAATAACTAGGCTTATTAACACAAGAATTAAGCACACATAATTAAGAACAACTCAAGTATTTATCATATAACTCAAGAATAAATAATAACAAGATTCATCTTAGGTTTCATCCTCCTCAAGTATTTGAGGGGTTTAGTTCATAATAAAGAAAGAAAACATCTCAGAAGATATAAAATAACAAAACATAAAAGAAACCAAAAACCCCTGAAGGAATTTAAGGAGATCCTTTATGTTGCTGCAGAATTTCAGCTTCTGGGATGAATCAATCGGCTTCCCTTTAAGTAATTCCTGGCTTTCACTCTTCGTGGCGGTAGAGAGACGACTTCCCACTTTAGGGAAAAGATTATCCTTGGCAGGGGGAAATCAAGTACCCCCCATAGAGTTGCCTCCTAGGGTCTTTATATAGAGTTTTGAGGAGCCTTTCTTAGCCTCTAAGCATCCCAATTCGAGTGAAATTCCTCTTCCTCACGACTAGAACACACCCGTGTGCCACACCCTTGTACTTCGATAAGAGGCCGTGTGAGATTCTGTCAGTTGGGGCACGGCCGTGTGGCCTGGTCGTGCTTGTCAGGGCTGGACCGTGTGACCCTTGTGTGGCACGGCCGTGTGCCATGGCCTTGTGGTGTCTCCTTGGGCTGTGTGTTATGTCATCTTTGGCCCATTTTCTCCTGTTTCGGTTCATTTTTCGTTCTTTCCTCTTCCCTATGCTCTCCTGAGTATAAGATATGAAAAAGAAAGATTAAGAGCACCAATTCTCACTAAATCATTAATAATTCATCCAAAATATAGGTTAAACATGGGGTAAAAATATGTATAATTTAGCGTTTATCAAATACCCCCACACTTAAACCTTTGCTTGTCCTCAAGCAAAATCTCAATCCCTAGAAGGAATCATTCTTCTCAACCTATAATCTTTATCAATAATGTTTCAAACTAATCCACAAGTGATCATACAATGAAATATTCAATCAAAATAACATTAAAGACTAAATCACTTTAAGCTGAGAATTTTATCATTGAAACATAAGTTTTCTCCTTCCTCCTGAGTAATTATCTCTTCATCTTAATTAACAGAAGTTGACATCCTCACTAAAGGTTCACTCTATCCACTCGAAGTGTTTAGGGTTCAAGAATTAAGCACTCTCTAGTCAACCTGAGAAGTTATTACCATAGGCTTACAAGAAAATCACATCTCCACCACTATATATTGACATGACATATCGATCAAAAGGTCTTATAAGGGTTGTAACGGGGCTTGGTTAGGGGTGTTGTCACAGGCTGCAAAAGAAGGGTTAGAATCGAGATCGAATTGAAAAATTATCTAGCTAGAAAAATCTCTATCACTGGAACATATTTCTCGAGCTAATTTTTATTGTTCATGCCTGGGTAGCTTTAAAATAGAAATATGCAAAAACTTTTGAACTATTACATATGACAACTGAATTTAACTGTAACCGTTTTTTTTTTAGGAACAATTCATAATAATCTTGAATATTTACAATTTTACATGCTGGAAAAAAGAATAAAGCGAGATAATAATTTCAACTCAAATCTCGACAAAAATAGGGGTCAAAGTAATTGAATAAGATTCATCAAAAAATGGGTTATTGGTTAATAATTAGGGGGTGAGTCAAAGAATGGGGTGTTAGGCTCAACGGGGTTTACTAGGGGTTAATTTATGGAGGTAGGCTTTTTGTGGAGTAAGTAGGTTAAATCCTAAGTGCCTTTATCATTTCAGTATATCAAATCAATGATGTGGTCTTGATGCGTATAATCAAAGTAAGTTCTAGAATAACAAATCAGTGTTGACTCACTCAAAGCAATAATAAAAGTGAGCACGAAAGAAGGTATGCTCAAAAGGCTCAAAATCTCACCAGAATTATGGCTTTTTGATGTCAATCCTGTGAATTTCAAATTTCAAGATAATACTTAAAATTAAAGAAATAACTTATGCAAAAATTGGGGTTATCAAAAATTTCAACTTATCATGCTTGATTCCTTAATGTTTTAAAGTTTGAATAATCAGAGTACAGGCACCTATATCTTAATTCTCAACATATCAATAAAATCATAAATCAATCAGAATTAATTCCTAATAGGAGACTGAGAATTATTTGAGAATAAAGCATGAAAAATTTCAGGGATTTCATAGATAATTATAGATTTAAAGTAACTTCCCCCCACACTTAAGATGTACATTGCCCTCAATGTACAAAGATATAGATAGCAAGAGAAGTATAATATCATAAGATGGGGAGAGGATTGAAACTCCCTAAATTTAGGATGAACTTGTGAAGAAGAGTCGGCAATTGTGGTAGGGTGTTCCTATTTTCGGTTGAATATGAGCAGTAGAGCTCCTCTTTGAAACTGCGAAAATATTAATTAGTCATGGGACTTTAGGATTAATAGAGATTACTCGTTAGAGATTGGCTGATATGAAAGATAGAAAATTAAATAACAGAAAAATAATAAACTAAGTTCTAAGAATACTAATACTGTAATGATTAAAAGGATTAAACATAAAAATAAAATTTAAAATAAAAAAGGAAACTAATAAAAGAAAAATAAAAATGAAAAATGAGAAAAATAGAACCAAATGGGAGATTAGAGGCACACGCCTGTGTGGCTCGGGTTTAGCCCGTGTTGGCCATATTGCATGGCCGTGTACGATCTTGTTCATACTTCACACGGTCGTGTAGGATGTACCACAGCTGTGTGCGATGAGGCTTCACTACTCCCACGGTCGTGTGGAAGGGCACACGGCTGTGTTTAATTTGGCAGTGTTGGCCATGATCTGGAGACACGGGTGTGTGGAGATTTGTGCGAGCCCGTGTTGATAGTGCAAGGTTGCCACGGCCATGTTGCACAGCTGTGGGGATTTATCGGTAGCCCGTGTTGAAGTCGAAAGGGTGCCACGGCCATGTCGCATAGCTGTGGGGATTTGTCGACCTCCCGTGCTTTTGGAAAACTTCTGCTCTGTTCCTACACGGCCTCAGTACACGACCGTGTCTCTGCTTGGAGTGTTCACACGGCCTTGGACAAGCCCGTAGGCATGGCCGTGTGGTCCTAAATTCCTGCATAAAAAGGTTAGTTACTGTATAAAAAGACTAAAAATTAAAATAGAAGAAAAGTGATTAAGTTAGTGCTCGGGTTGCCTCCCGAGAAGAGCTTATTTATAGTCTAAGCTCGACTTTGCTCAAGCTTGTACGTTCACGGTGGTTTGAAGAGTTGATACTCTTCTATCCTGCTTACAATTTCATTATCAACGTAAGATTTGAGTCGAGTGTGATTTACCTTGAAAGTGCCGAGTGACTCATGTTTTATCTCGACTGTACCATAGGGAAAGATTTTCATTATCGTAAAGTAAGGTGTATCATTGTATGCTCTTTTGAATTCAAGATTCGAGGATCGTCTTCCCCTAAGATTACCTTATCCCCTACCTTGAGTTGATTCGTTTGTACCTGATGGTCGTCTTGGTGATGCTCTGGGTTGGTTTGGCATACTTTGGGCTTTTCATGATAGTTCAACCACTCATCTAGTTCCTCGATCTGAACCATTCGCTTTCCAAGTGCGTCTCCCTTGGATGGATTTGTCTGTGATTGAGTTGCCTTTATATGGAGTGTATCCTGCACAGAAAGTTGGATGGTGAGATTATTCTTTTTACAAGGACTCGTAACGATATTATTATCAACAATCTTAATCGAGTTTCGTGGTCATCACCTACATGTAGTGTAAGTTCACCTGTTCCTAAATCAATTATTGTTCTGGCAGTTGCTAAAAAGGGTCGCCCTAGAATAAAGGGTACATTGCTATCTTCATCAATGTCTAAAACAACAAAGTCAACTGGGAATATAAATTTATCAATTTTGACGAGCACATCTTCAACTATTCCCTTAGGAGACCTAATAGTTTTATCAGCCAGTTGAATGCTCATATTAGTTTGCTTAGGTTTTCCAAGACTTAGTTGTTTAAACAATGTATAAGGCATGACATTTATACTAGCCCCTAAATCAGCTAAAGCATTTTTTGTGTCTAGGCTACCAAATAAACAAGGAATAGTAAAACTCCCTGGATCTTTCAGTTTGGTTGGTAGTCCATTTTGAAGAATAGCTGAGCAGACTGCATTTAATTCCACATGAGATTTCTCCTCTAGCTTCTGCTTGTTTGTCAAGAGTTCTTTTAAAAATTTAACCGCGTCTGGCATCTGCAAAATTGCTTCAACAAATGGTAAGTTAATATGTAATTTTTTTAAGAGTTTAAGAAACTTACCGAATTGTTCATTTGTATGGTCTTTTTAAAGCGCTCTTGGGTATGGGATACGAGGATTGTGTTCGTTGATGTCTGGCTTGTTTCTGCTTACCTCTACCTTACCTTTATTCACCTCAGGCTCCTCGTTTAGGTTGTCTTTGATTAAAACCTCCTCATCTATTGTGCTTACGGCATGAATTTGCTCTTTTGGATTGGTCTCAGTGTTACTTGGAAGTCTACCTTGTGGTCTTTCCGAGATTAGCTTGGCAAGCTAGCCTATTTGAGTTTCAAGTCCTTGAATAGATGCTTGCTGGTTCCTTAGTGCCGTTTCGGTATTTTGGAAACGAGTTTCTGACATGGCCATAAATTTGGTGAACATCTCTTCCAAGTTCGGCTTTTTCTCCTGTTGTGGTGGTGGCTGCTGAAATCCCAGAGGAGGCTGTTGTCTTTGATTCCCTTGTCCTCCCCATGAAAAATTGGTGTGATTCCTCCAACCTGCATTGTAAGTATTACTATAAGGGTTATTCTGAGGTCTAGAATTGTTACCCATATAGTTGGCTTGTTCAGTTTCTATGCTGTGTCCATAGGATGAGAAATCAGGATTGAACATGTTTACTGGAGTCGTGTCAAACTGCATTACCGGCTGTACCTGCGTAGAACCAACAAAATTATCAAACTTTTTATTCAAAAGTTCTACTTGGTTAGTAAGCATGGCTACAGCATCAATATTGTAAACTCCTGCGGCTTTTGTTGGCTTTGTCCTCATGACTTGCCACTGATAATTATTCAATGACATCTCTTCAATAAATTCATAAGCAGCTTTAAGTGTTTTATTATTGATTGTCCCTCCTGTGGCTGCATCGATCATTTGTCTAGTTGACGGGTTTAAACCGTTGTGGAAGGTTTGAACTTGTAGCCACAAAGGTAGACCATGATGAAGGCACCTTCTCAAAAGATCTTCGTATCTCTCCCATGCATCGTATAGTGTTTCTAAATTCATCTACTCAAAAGAAGAAATATCGTTTTGTAATTTAGCTGTTTTAGCTGGAGGAAAATATTTGAGTAAAAATTTTTCGATCATCTGCTCCCATGTGGTAATTGAGCCTCGTGGTAAAGAATTTAACCACTATTTGGCTTTATTTCTCAAAGAGAATGGAAATACCCTCAATCAAATGGCATCATCAAAAACACCATTTATTTTGATGGTATCATAAAATTCCAAAAAATTGGCTATGTGTGAGTTTGGATCTTCGTCCTGTAAACCATCAAACTGCACCAATTGTTGTATCATCTGAATAGTGTTAGGTTTTAACTCAAAATTATTAGCAGCAATACTAGGTCTAAGAATGCTAGTTTGGGTACCAGCCAAACTAGGTTTAGCATAATCATACATAGTGCGAGGAGCTTCTTCTTGATTTGCTGGTGGCGCAACTATTGCGGGAGGTGGTGGAACATTTTGATTTGCTTCCATCTCTTCTGTAGGTTCTAGCTCTTGATCAGGTTCTTGTTCAGGATAATGTAGACTACGTCTAATTTCTCTGCGATTTTTGTGAGCTGTCGCTTCTAGATCGTCGTCAAAAAGTAGTGGTCCTATTGAGTTGTTTCTAGTCATAGACTAAAAATACCTAAAAAGAGAAAGCAAAGAAAACTCAAAAATTTAAAAGAAAATAAAAATAAAAATAAAAATAAAATTAAATAAAAACTGAAAATAAAAATAAAAGAAAAATAAATAAATAAATATATTAATGGTTAAAGTAATACAAATCGAGCTTTCGTAATATTTTAGTTCCCCGGCAACGGCTCTAAAAACTTGATATCGCGTGATATGAAGTAATAAAATTTATAAAGAACTTGATCACACCAAAACTAACTAATATCACGACGTTGAGGCAAGCGGACCTGTCGAACAGTAGCATAGCTTAGTGGCAAGATCGAGTTATCGTACCTAAGGGAACCAAAAGTACTAGTACTCACTTTCTTTCTATTATCTAGCCTAAAAGTAAAGAGAGTTGAATTAAACTAATTCTAAAACTAGCTAAAAGTGCACAAAGAGTAAATTAAGAAAAACTTTCGGGAAAACTGAGATATATAAGCAATACTTAAGGGAGAATCCACCTAGACTTCACTTGTTATTGGTCCTTGAGCTAGACGATTTATTCACTTGATTTGATCCATAGAGATCCCTAATTTATGCTAAACCCTCTGTCGAGGTGAAGAGCAACTAGGCCTAAGTTGTTAATTAAAGTTCCTTTATTATTTAACTCCCTAGGTTGCATTAATTCGAACTATGGTTCCCCATATTAGGTTTGACCCTAATCCGGCAGATTTATGTCGCCCTATGTCTAGGGTTGCATGCAACTCCACTTAATTATGGTAGATCTACTCTTATTGCAGGGACTTTTGCTCCTTTGCTCTAAGCACATCCGTTTCTTGAATTAATACCTAGGCTTATTAACACAAGAATTAAGCACACATAATTAAGAACAACTCAAGTATTTATCATATAACTCAAGAATAAATCATAACAAGATTCATCTTAGGTTTCATCCCCCTCAAGTATTTGAGGGGTTTAGTTCATAATAAAGAAAGAAAACATCTCAGAAGATATAAAATAACAAAACATAAAAGAAACCAAAAACCCCTAAAGGAATTTAGAGAGATCCTCTATGTTGCTGTAGAATTCTGGCTTCTGGGATGAATCAATCGGCTTCCCTTGGAGTAATTCCTGGCTTTCACTCTTCGTGTTGGCAGAGAGATGACTCCCCACTTTAGGGAAATGATTACCCTTGGCAGGGGGAAATCAAGTACCCCCCATAGAGTTGCCTCCTAGGGTCTTTATATAGAGTTTTGGGGAGCCTTTCTTAGCCTCTAAGCATCCCAATTCGAGTGAAATTCCTCTTCCTCACGACTAGAACACGCCCGTGTGCCACACCCGTGTACTTCGACAAGAGGCCATATGAGATTCTGTCAGTTGGGGCACGGCCGTGTGGCCTAGCCGTGCTTGTCGGGGCTGGACCGTGTGACCCTTGTATGGCACAGCCGTGTGCCACGGCCGTGTGGTGTCTTCTTAGGCCGTGTGTTATGTCATTTTTGGCCCATTTTCTCCAGTTTCGGTCTATTTTTTGTTCTTTCCTCTTCCCTATGCTCTCCTGAGTATAAGATATGAAAAAGAAAGATTAAGAGCACTAATTCTCACAAATCATTAATAATTCATCCAAAATAGAGGTTAAACATGGGGTAAAAATATGTATAATTTAGCGTTTATCAGTCCTCAAATACTTGGCATGCTCGTCCTCATTACAAGAATAAACTAGGATATCATCAGTAAAAACCACCACAAACTTATCTAGGTATGGTCAAAAAATACGGTTCATTAGGTCCATAGATACTGTCAGGGCATTGGTCAAACCAAACGACATGACAAGAAACTTGTAGTGACCATACCTTGTGCGAAAAGCAGTATTAGGCACATCAACCTCCTTAACTCTTAATTGGTAGTACTCAGACCTTAAATCTATCTTGGAGAACAGTGTGGCTCCTCTCAACTGATCAAATAAATCATCGATCCTTGGCAAAGGATATTTTTTCTTCATGGTTACCTTATTAAGCTTTCAGTAATTGATACATAATCTCATCGAACCATCTTTCTTTTTCACAAATAATACGAGAGCACCCTATGGAGAATGACTGGGTCTTGCAAAGCCTTTGTCTGTCAACTCTTGTAACTGAGTCTTTAGTTCCTTTAACTCAGTTGGAGCCATTCTATAAGGAGCAATAGAAATGGCTGTAGTGTTGGGAACCAACTCTATACCAAACTCTACCTCTCTAACTGGAGGTAATCCGAGCAACTCTTTCGGAAATACATCTTGATACTCACAAACTATGGGTATTGATTCCATTCTCAATTCTAACTCTTTCGTATTCATCACAAAAGCGAGATAAGCTTCATACCCTTTCTTTAAACATTCTCAAGCAGCTAAGGAAGAAATTACTGGTGTAACTCCCCAAAATTGGCCTAGAAGTTTTGGGCTGAAATGAGCCGTGTGGGCCCAATGGGCTTGTGGGCCCTACACGACTGTTTTTCATTAGACTTGCGGGAATTAATGGTTTGGCTGTCATACGCATGGTTTTGGTTAAATCTGGCTTAGCGGGCCATACAAGGACGTGGCCCCCACTTAGGCTACATAATGGGCCTTGGGCCCATATGCACTGAATTGCATGTTGGAGTGATGGCTAAGAGGTTTGGGTATGTTTAGGAGTGTTGGAGAAGTCCTAGAATCAAACCTGGGCTTTAGTAAAATTTTTGGTTTTAAATGATTAAAACCCTGAGTGCTTGAAGGTAGACCTTATAATTAATTGAGGGAAAAATGTGACACAAAGAGAGTTTGTAGTCTAGTGGAAAGGTGACGTGATGTGTAACTGTGAGGTTTAGGGTTCAAGTCTTGGTTTTTGCAAATTTTTAGTTTTACTTTTAAATGAACCTGGACATTGGCATGTAGGCTTGATAAAATATTGAGGATAAGTTATGACATAAGGAGCCTATTGGCTTGATGGTAAAGTGGCATGAGGAGTGGTGCATGAGGTCTGAGGTTCGAATCCCTGCTTGAGTAAATGGAGATTATTTTTACTGGTGGCCATAGGAGGAGGTTGTGTTTGACCGAAACACCAAGGGTTTGAACAGATTTGAATGAGGTTGTTGTTAGTCGAATTTAAAGAGATAGATGGAAGGAAATTAAGGAGAAAACCAAGCAAGTTTGAATGGGGAGAAGAGTCTTACTGGATTTGAACTCTGGCACTTAGTGTTTCAGTTGTGTAGGGATGTTGGAGGAGATGTTTAGTGTGTGGAAGGCTGAACAAAATTGGGGAGTTCTTTTAGGTTGTGGCATTGTCGAATTTGCTTTCCTATTCAATTTTGGCATTTTGGCTTTTTTTCCTTGGATTGTAGTGGCCGAATATTGCATTTCTTTTTCAAAATATTGTTCTCTGTCTCTTTTTGGTATAAGTCGATTTCTTCTCTCAAATAGTTCTCCTTTTAGGTCAATCGTTCTTTTCTTTTTCTTTCTGAGACTAGACCGAGTTTATTCTCTTAATTACTCTTCTTCACTGATGAAATTTCTGTTTCTCTTCCCCTCTGTTCCCTACTTCTACTGCTCTCAATAGTCCTTTCTAGTTCTAAAGATTTAGCTTTGGTTTAAGGGATTCTCTGCTCCTACTTGCTATACTCTCTCTATTTTTGTTTTCAATTTGGCTAATAATCTCTGTTAACCGGTAACTCTCTCGGCTCAATTCTGTTTTCTCTTATACTGTTTAAGCCAAATGGTTTGGTCCCTTATTACCGATTCTTCTCCTTTCTCTTATGTGTATGTTCTTTTGGGTTTTAGAACTTTTGATGAGGGAAGAGGCTTCTAGTAATAAAGTAATGGCAGTGGTGTCGACTGAGAATGATCTCGTATTCCCTGCCCCCAAGTTTAAACAGCATAGGGTGTCGGCAGTTCGGGACTTTCCACCAGGGTGTGGCAGGGTGGCTACACCAAACTCTGGATCAAGTAAGCAAATCACGGTCGACCGATCTAGTCAAAGCAAGTGGTAGTCGATCTTTCGGATAAGTGTTTGGTTAGGGTTTTTCTAACTTTATTGATAGGGGATTAACTGTATGTTATGTGTGAATATAGGTTTTAGCGCTCGTGGATTTTTAGTAATCTACATAATCAGGTGTGCATTTTTACCCTGTACCTGATAGTCAACTGAAAAACTAGAAGAGTGTGTACGCACACACTGAATAGACTGTAGATCGGCAAAAGCTGAAAAGCTGGGAAATTGGCGATTGATGCCACACGAGCAAACTGACCGTAATACCCTTGTAAGGTGAAATGACCGTTATACCCTTGTAGGGCAGAATGACCGTAGTACCCTTGTAGGGCAGAATGACCGAATTACCACTAGAGTGTAAAATGACAAATTACCCTTAGAGTGTAAAATGACCGAATTACCCCTGTAAGGTAAAAATGACTGATTTGTTCTATGATATGAATGTTGTATGATTGATTAAGCATGCCATTGATTTATTTACGTGTTTTGTATACATGCACTACATACTGCATGGGGATGGGATCATTGATTGGAGGAAGTAATTGATTTGTTAGGGTCGCACGGGTCGCACGAGACGACTGTGGACCCACTGATAGCTTAAAGCCGATTATGTGATTGGCAGCTCTGCTACGATATTGGTTAGTGCTGCAACCAATGCTACATTAGGAGTGTAGGGATGGGTGGGTCGATTTAATCCCCACAGGAGTGTAGGGTTAGACAGGAGAGGAAGTGCAGGGTTGGTTGGGTATACATATGCATTGCATATTCTAATTTGGATATTGATATGGGCTAAGTCCCAACCGAGGCTGTTATGGGCTTAGGCCCAATTGCCACCATTACTATTATGGGCTGAGGCCAACTGTTACTGTATTGGGCTTAGGCCCACATATGATCTACTTCTTATTCTGCTACTCGGCTAAAGCCCATCTGATACTGTCTGCTGTAATGGGCTCAGGCCTAGACTGTTTCTGTATTCTGAATATGTGACTGATTATTTTTATATCAGGGGATTTCACACTGAGTTTTTGTAAACTCACTTCACTTTTAGCTATATAGGTAATCCCCAGTCGTAGGTGGGTCGGTGTTGCGAGGGACACGATGGAGGTAGCCACACGATTGCTTCTGCTTTATATGTGATATTATTTACTATTAATTTTGATTTGGGTATTTATTTTTGTAATAAGGCCTCTTGGATTTTATTTTTACTTTTGGCATTTTAATTTGCTTTGATATAAACTGCTAAATGTAGGAAAAAGATGTGTTTTCAAAAGATAACTGTTTTCAAAACATTACGTTTCTGCAACATGATTTTTTTAAGCTTCTGCAACGAACCATGTTTTAAAAGTAATAACGCATTAAATTAGTTAACAAATGACAAAGACTATTGAGATTTTAGCGAAGAGGTTGTCACTTTCTAAACGACTTTATCAATTGTACGTTTTGATTGAAAAAAAAGGTTTTCAAAAAGGCACTCCAAAGTGACACCGCCAGATTTGAGCCTAACGTCTAGGCCAGGTTTGGGGTGTTACAACTGGAGGCAAGTTCCCGGATCCATCTGATTCAACTCGAAGGTTATTACCATTCCCACATGTCAGTTCAATGTATTTTCTACCACAGTTCACTACCACATCATGAGTGGTTAACCAATCCATGCCAAGAATTATATCAAATTCATCGAATGGCAAAAGCATGAGGTTAGCTGGGAAGCAATGACCCTTAATCATCAAAGGGCAATCTCTACATATTTTGTTTACTAATACACTTGCTTAGAGGATTAGATACTTTTATCACAATTTCTATGGATTCTACGAGCATACTCATGCTAGGATCTAATTTCATGCAAATATACAAGTGGGTAGATCCAGGGTCTATCAAAGCAGTAACAAAAGTTTCATGAAGAGAAAATGTAACCGTTATAACATCGAGCGATGACGCCTCTTTGCAAGCACGAGTGGCGCATGTCCTTGCAGGGGCTCTACCCTTAGGTTTCACAGTCTGTTCCTTTGGTGTGCTCTTACTAGTTGCTCATATTCCTGGGTTTCTCTGAGGTCTACCTCTGGAAGGAGCATTACCCGACCTTGCACTCTGATCCTTGTCTTTTTTTGCAATCTCGGGGCACTCTCTAATGAAGTGATCTGGAGAGCCACACTTGAAACAAACCCTCTCGTGAGCTCGACATTTGCCGAGGTGACGTCTACCGTACTGAGGGTACTCAGGTTTATTTGGTCGAGTGTTACCCACACTTGCAACGGAGGTGGTCTGAGCTTTAGAAGCTGAATACTGTTTGCTCTTGCCTTTATTGGAAAACCTTGCTGAAGTAGTTAATTGTGTAGAAAATTCCTTTGATTTCTTGGAAGAGGACTAAAACGAATTGCTAAGCGGTCTCTTCCTCGAGTCATGAGACTCCATCTCAACTTTCCTCTTTTCTTTGGCCAACTCCTCGGCTTTACAAGCCTTATCCACTAGCACCACAAACTCTTTTATCTCAAGAATACTAACAAACATCTTGATGTCCTTATTTAATCTATCCTCAAACCTTTTGCACATGATGGCTTCAGTAGGCACATATTCTTGAGCGTACTTGTTGAGTCTTACAAACTCTCGCTCATACTCGGTTACAGTCATCCGACCTTGCTTCAACTTTAGAAATTCTTTACGCTTCTGGTCAATAAACCGGGGACTGATATACTTCTTGCAGAACTCCTCTTAGAAGAATTCCCAATTAACTTTTTCCCTTGGTACAACCGACATAAGGGTGTTCCACCATTGATAGGCGGAATCTCGTAGAAGAGATACCACACACTTCATGCACTCTTCAGGGGTGCACAATAACTTATCAAATACCTTGATGGTATTTTCTAGCCAAAACTCAGCTCTTTCTGGGTCATCATCCTTAGTAGCCCGAAACTCTTCTGCCCCTTGTTTCCTGATTCTATCAACTAGAGGCTTTTCTCGCCTCACTACCTCTACTATCTGAGGAGCTACTGGGGTAGATTGAGGGAATTGAATGGGTGGAGCTTGGTGTTGAGTGGCCGAGTTCGTTCGAATGAACTTAGTGAACCACTCGTTCATCATTTGAAAGAAGGCTTCCCGAGCCTGTCCTCCCTGACTCATAGTAGCTAACCTATGCTCAATTAACGCCCTAATTTTTAGGATTTTTAAGAACTTGCGTGAATTTAATTTTTGATTGTCTAGATGTATTAATTTATGTTTGAAGTGTGTTAGTAGGCCTTTAAAAGGTTCAAGTTTAAGTTAAAACCTGGTAGAATTTTAAAATTTTGGACTTAAGGGAGAAGGGGCTCTGACTAAGTGGGCTTTTAAGAATATGTTGGTAAATTAAGACACAATTAAGCTTGTGTTAAAGTGTTAAGGTGGCGCCACTTAAGACACAAGGGAGTGGCGTGTGGAGGCTATGCAAGAGCTAAGGTTCAAGTCTCATGGTAAGCAATGTGGTGTTTTATTTTTAATGCATGTGCAAGGTAAGTGGTGGACTTGAAGTCAAATTCTGAAGGTGAGAGTTTGATGTGCTCATGGAATATGATTGAGGAGTGATAAGGGTAGTGATAAGTGGAGAAAATTTAGGAATTTTGAAAGGGAGGAGGTGTTGGCCGATTGTAGGAGTGTAGAGGGATGCATATTCGACTAGGGTCCCTAGTGTGGAATAGGGGTTGTTTATCGAAGAGTATTGAAAGCTAGGACCGTGGGAGCAAACTAGATCTAGATCTAGTTGAGGAATCGGCAGAGATAAGTAGTTAAGGTTTTTAATGGAGTTGGCCGAATATGGTGATATTTGTGATATCGTTTACATTGAGTATCATTGGATCATAGCCTAATATCATAGTGGACTGTTGTAGGTTAGTCGTGTGGGGAATCTCGTCGTAGTATATCACAAATCAGGTGTGTAATCGACACCCACTAGTAAACTAGATCGGCAAAAGCCAAAAAGCCGAAATGCTGAAATTTTGGCATTTTGTGGGCTTGCGAGCGTGCGAACACTCGTAGGTCGAATTAAATCGGTAAAATTTGTATTCACAAACGGTAAGAATGATGTGTGTGTGATTTTGTGCACGTTGGTAGTTTTGGGCCTCGAAGGGCCAAATTTGGGCCCAATGGGCTTACGGGCCCATATGGGTGAAAACGAGCGGTAAGTGTATTCTGATAATCTGAGTGTTAAAACTGCTAAAACGGAAGTGAAATTTGGGCTTAGTGGGCTGTAATAGCTACTGGACACTGTAGAGCCCATTAGGGGTTTTAGGGCCCGATGACTCTGTAGTAATAAAATGGGCTAAATAAGTTATCTGGATTCCATTAAGACTGTTAACAAACCGTAATGAGATTGAAACCTTAAAACTAGCAAATTTACTGAAATACCCCTTAAGGGTGGAAAATTACTGTTTTACCCCTAGGTGCCAAAAGACCATTTTACCCCTATGCTAAGTTGACTGAATTGCATGCTAAATTATATCTGCTCACTGTATGCCATGTCATAATACACTGTTGCATGGGATTGGGTTTGATGGAGGAAGTGCTAAGTGGCAGTGCCACATTTACTGTTAGCGGCTTTGCCTCGTTTTACTGTTAGTGGCTTGGCCACGTTATTTGATTGAGCAACTAAGCTGCGACTGTGGTGTACAGGGCTGGGTGGGTTGAGTTATTCCCCACATGGTGTGTAGGGCTGGTACGGGTGGTGTGTAGGGCTAGATTGGGCTGGGTTTTGCATTCATGCATAAACACTATTCTATTACTGTAATGGACCTAAAGGCCATACTGATTTCTGAATAGGGCTAAGGCCTAGTAATTATTATTTATTGAATAGGGATAAGGCCCAGTTAATACTGTATCTAAATAGGGCTAAGGCCCAGTTAATACTGAATCTGGATAGGGCTTAGGCCCAGTTAGGCTTGTACTGATCAGGACTCTGGTTGGGTTTAGCTTACACACTGAGTTTCCCAAACTCACCCATTCCTTCTATCTATGCAGGGGAGCCCCAACCTTAGAGGACTTGGAGCTGGAGGGATTCGGAGTGGCCATGTAATCTGCCTTCGATTATATCTTTCTTTAATTTATTTATTTCAGTATTACGTAGTTATTTGGGTTTAAATTTGTAATAAGGCCGCTCATTGGTTATTTTTAATTTTATGTTGGTTTTTAATTATTTAAGTATTACTCGTTTAAAATTGATATAATTAGGTTATGCGGGTTTTTATTTAAAATTAATCAATGTTTTCAAAACACATCGTACGCTACAACTGGATCATCTAATAATAAGATAAGACCTTCTAAAGAAATAAACGCCAATTGATAGTGGATAGGACTTTCACTAAATAACCTGTTATTTTCCTCAATACTCTTAAAATGATTTTGCTAAACTTGTTATTAAAAGAACAAGGTGTCATTCATCATCCATGTGACACACTAAATTTGGCCATAATGTATGGGCTGGGTTTGGGGTGTTACACCTTCTATGAGAGCTAGCGCATTGCTTTCTACATCATCTACCGTAGCTCGTTTGGGATCCATATACTATAATAAAACACAGTGAGAATGTCAAGAGTCATCACACTATCATTTCCCATAAATACATATGTATGGCATGTATAGTTAGACTCGTACATGTGCTAGGTTAGTCCTAGAATCAACTAAACACTAGCTCTGATACCACTAAATGTAACACCTCTTACCTGAGTCCGACGTTGGGACGGAGTACGAGGCATTATCGTACTTATTCATGCGTAAACATGAAAAATTGGGCTATAAAATTTCATTCCAATTTAAAAACTTGTCATTCATTCTCTTCATAACCTTATCAAAGGCCTACAAGGCCCAAAACATGAATCAGCTGCATTTCAGAGTCAAATTGAGAACTTTCAGGCACTTAGAAAATTTTTACCTAAAATAGAGCCACATGCCCGTGTGGAGTGGAACATGCCCGTGTCCCAAGCCCGTGCTGAATTTATTTTATTTTCAACCTACAGGGGTTTTGACATGGCTTGGGCACACACCCGTCTCTATGGCCAGTGTCCCTCACACGGCCTAGACACGCCCGTGTCAACATCCCAGACACGCCCGTGTCAACATCCCGTGGAGCATTCTGACTCAAACACTATAATCATCAGGGGTGCACACGGCTAAGGCACATGCCCGTGTGCTCAGTCCGTGTTCAAAACTAACTTAACTAAATTGGATGGAGGGGACACACGGCCTATTAACATGCCCATAGGGGCTGACCGTGTGTCACACACGGCTTAGGCACACGCACGTGTGCCCAACTGTGTGGACAACTATAGGCTATTTTCTAGGCCTTTTTGCCACCCTGGAACTGAACCAGGACAACACCAACTATAAACACGCAATCAATATATCAATGCACACTAAAACATCCATCTTTGTGGCACCCATATACCAAAATGCATAATATGAATTTCATCTTCATTTCATAATTATCATTTAGGCAATATTAGCCAATTTATATGGCTATCACCGAATGACACTTAATAACACAATTTATCATTCTATACTTGCCATATGACAAAAGACCAATTTCAATATACCAAAATGAATTCTTTGATAGTGTGATTTCGAGCTCCAACTTCGAGTAATCCCCGAGCTAATTCCAGTAAATCTACAAGGATAGGGAAAATGAGAGAGAGTAAGCACATAAAATGCTTAGTAAATTGCATGAGTAAAATAGCAAAAAATCATGAATCATCACTCAAGCAAATATCATAAATTTCACATAGTTTCTTACTCCTTCTCATGGCTTACTCAATCATATACTTGCTCATGCTTCTCATGCTATAACTATCATAACTATGTACTTTCAATTACCCGTACTTACTCGAATATAAACCTGCAAACTTAACATGAAAATTTAGCCTTTCCTTTGAAACTTATCATCTTGAATACTTTTCTTATATAAGTTTCTGTTAGAAATTTCGAAGGATACCCGTAAGTCAATCTTACGAGATGATGCCAATGCCATGTCCCAAACATGGTCTTACACAAGATCGTACTGTGATGCCAATGCCATGTCCCAAACATGGTCTTACATGGGATCTCATATCGGATGCTCATGCCATATCCCAGATATGGTCCTGCAGGGGTCCATATTCCATCTCGGTGCCGAAGCCATGTCCCAGACATGGTCTTATACGGGACCTCATCTCAGATGCCCATGCTATGTCCCAGGCATGGTCTTACATGGGGTCACATCTTGATGCCAATAACATGTCCCAGACATGGTCTTACATGGGATCTTGGCTCGGTGCCGATGCCATGTCCCAGACATGGTCTTATACTGGACCTACAACTGCTCAAGATATGTTTACGCTATCCTTCGTATTCTTACCATATTATGTGGAATATCACTTTTATGTTTCATTATTTTTCAATAGAATTTGACATCATTATTCTCATGGAACTCACACATTATCTCAATAGTTAATATCATGAATCTTATTCATAATTCACAAGGTCATTTTCATGGCATCATGGGATATCAAATTGCATAGAAAATCATTGTAATTGAAATTTGCATAACATATAAGCTAAATTATCACATACAACTTACCTCGGGTCCAAAATGTCGGTAGATGCTTGGTTTAGTCGACAACTTTACTTTTTCCCTGGTTTCAGTCTAGGCTCTGTGTCTCTTGATCTAAAATGGTAAATTTAACTTACTTAGCACCCACATTGACCAAATAGCTCATAATTGAAACATGGGCAAAATTTACAATTTTACCCCTAAACTTTTACATATTTGCAAAAGAGTCCCTAGGCTCGTATAATGAAATATATCTATTCTTTTGGCTACCCAAGCCTAGCTGACACTCACTAGTGTTTGTAAAAGCTTACATTGCTCATAATTTCATATTTTTACTACACATTTTCATACTTTACTGTTTGGTCCATATTAGGGACCTTCATGCAAAATCACCTAGAGAAAGGTGTTTACTACACTTTAACCCTTCGTTTTCAGCTGCTAGAGATCAAATTACTTACATGTCATGCATGGGTATATTTTTGAATATGAACCCTAGCTTAAATCAGTGGTAGAAATAGTTAGATTAAGCTACGAGGATTTCAAAAATACGAAGAGTTAAAAAACGGGGCCTGGAGTCACTTACTTGGAGCTTGAAATTGAAGGAAACCCTAGCTATGGAGTCCCTTGAAATTTCAGCTCACTAGGAGGAAGATGATACCATTTTTGCTTTCTTTTGTTTCCCCTTTTTCTTACTTAACTTCACTAAATGACCAAAATACCCTTAGGTCCTTTCTTTGATATTTTTCCCTTTCATGGGTAGTTTTTTCCATCATGCCTAAAATGGGTTTAATTGCCAAGTAAGGACTCCTAATAATTTTCCTAATGCTACGTCATGCTTAAAGCTTCTAGAAACTCAATTTTGCAATTTTTGCAATTTAGTCCTAAAGGACAAATTAATCACTTTTTCATAAAATTTCCTTCATGAAATTTTCTCAATATCATGTAAGCATACCATAAACTCAAAAATAATCATGAAATAATATTTTTTACCTTGGATTCATGGTCTCAAAACCACCATTTCGACTAGGCCCTAATTCGGGCTGTTATAGCACGGGTTGTCCAAGTCCAGTGTGAAACTATGGTAAGGTCGGTAAGCACTACTTAGACCCTTAAATGTGTGAACTGAGTGTATGATATATGTACTGAGCATGATGATTATATACATGTATACTGAGTTGTATATGTAACTATAACCATGTGATAGCATGTCATTTACTGTATGTTTGCATTGCATTGGGTTGGGATGATGATATTTGGAGGAAGTGTACTGAAAGGCTTTAAACTTATTGATTGGCAGCTCAGTTGCAATTTATATACTGAAAAGCTCTTAAGTCTGTCGACTAGCAACTCAGCTGCATTATACTGATATGTGTCGCGTTTGGTACAGCTTGGAGTGTAGGGCTAGGTGGGTGTTTTAAACCCCACAGGAAGTGTAGGGATGGTCAGAGATGGTGTAATAGAGGATGGCGAGTAGGATTCTATTTCCTGATAACTGCATGCATTACTGTTACTATGATGGGTTAAGGCCCTAATGCAAATTTGATGCTGTAATTGAAATGGGCTAAGGCCCGAACTGCTACTGTAACTGTAACAGGCTTAGGCTCCAGACTGCATTTGACTGTTTACTGTGTGTTATTACATGTTTGTTTTTTGTGGGGATTACACACTGAGTTTACGTAAACTCACCCCTTCTGTTTAATGTGTACAGGTAATCCCCTGACTTAGATGGATCGGTGCGGTGGAGGACTCAGTGGTGGCCATACGGTTATTGGACTATTTTATTTACATTTATGGTTTCTAATTTAATTTGGATAATTTTTATTGTAATTTGGAACTTTTGGACTGTTTACCTAGATTTGGGATTTATACGGTGTTTTTTGGATTTTCAACTGCTAGATATGGTAAACTCGATGTTGGAAAAGCAAGAGTTTTCCCTAAACACACGGTTTACTTAAAATAGTTTTTAAAGCTTACGCAATGAACTATGCTTTAAAATAATCAATTAATGAGTAAGCAATTTTGGAAGTAATAAGAGATAAAGAAAAGTAATTAAACGGGAATGGTTTTATTGTGACGACTTAGTTTTTAAACAACCTACCATGTGACATTACCAGATTCGACCATAACGTCTAGGCTAGGTTTAGGGTGTTACATCACATCTTTCTGCAACAACCGTGTCATCGAAGAAGCTATCATTGAAAACCCTTTTACAAATCTTTGATAGTAACTGGCTAATCCCAGAAAACTTCTGTCCTCAGACACATTTTTTAGTGGTTTCTATATAATAATTGTTGAAATTTATTTGGATCAACTTTAATACCTTTGGCCGAAACTATATGTCTAAGAAAACTAACTTCCCAAAGCCAAAATTCACATTTGCTAAATTTAGCAAACGATTTTTTATCATGCAAAGTTTACAAAACAATTCTCAAATAATTAGCATATTTATTTTCAACTCGAGAATATACGTGAATATCATCAATAAATACCACCACAAATCTATCCAGATACGGTCTGGAAATTCTATTCATCAAGTCCATATATACTACAGGTGCATTTGTTAAGCCAAACGACATCATAAGAAATTCGTAATGTTCATACCTGGTTCTGAAGGCTATTTTTGGTACATCTAACTCTTTCACCCATAGTTGATAATAACTAGAACGAAGATCAATCTTCGAAAACACGATGGCACCTTTTAATTGGTCAAACAGGTCATCAGTACGAGGTAGTGGATACTTATTCTTAATTGTGACTTTGTTGAGTTGTCGATAATCAATGCATAATGGTAGGGACCCATCTTTTTTCTTAATAAATAGAACTGGTGCATCACAAGGTGAAGAACTAGGTTGAACAAAACCTCTATCATTCTATTCTTGCAACTATGCTTTTAGCTCCTTTAATTCTGTCCGAGCCATTTTGTAGGGTGCTATAGATATCGGTGTTGTCTTCGAAACAAGGTCTATAGAAAATTCCACTTCTCTGACCGGTGGTAATCCGGGTAAATCTTCCAAAAACACATCAGGGTATTCATATACTACTGGCACTGATTTAATCTTGGATTCAAAAACTTCAATATCCAACACATAAGCAAGATAAGCATCATAACCCTTCCTGATATATTTCATTGTTGACATGGCTGATATCACATTAGACAACCCATCCATTTTATCAGATTCAATACAGAGCATTTCACCATTCTGCATTTCAATACAATATGCTGAGTTAACCAGTCCATACCCAGAATCACATCAAATTCATCAAATGGCAATAACATAAAATCATCTGGAAAATAGAAACCCTGTATCATTAATGGACAATTCTTGCAAATTTTATCAGCCATCACATACTTGCCCAAGGGTTCGATACTTTAACCACAAATTCAGTGGACTCAACTAGTAAATTTTTACTAAACACTAATTTCTTGCAGATATACGAATGAGTTGAACCGGGATCAATTAAAGCAATTATATCAGTATCAAATAAAGAAAAAGTACCAATAATAAAATCAGGTACAGAAGCATCTTCACATGTACGAATAGCATATGTTCTGGCTGGTGCTCGTGCTTCAAATCTAACGGTTGAACCTTTTGTCATACCTCGACGACCATTGACATTGCCAGGGTTACAAGGTGGTCCACCTCTGGTAGTTATATTGCTCGGCTTTGAAGTTTGAACAATATCTCATTCAACTTTCTCCAGGCAATCTCTAAGATAATGGCCATAGGATTCATATGGCACTCTCCAAAATACAATTTATTACAGTGCTTGCATTTGGGTTTGGGATTTTCAACACTGCCTGCACTTGCTATAAATGTGCCCTGAGATCTTGGATTGGAGTGTTGCAACCTCTATCTCTTCCAGAATACCCTGCGAAGGTAGTAGTACGGTCATGGTACTTCTTTGTTTTCTTCGAGGTTGACTGGTATGACTTTCTAGTAAATCTTTTACTTGAAGTTCTAGCTTCCATCTTAGCTTATCTTTTCTCTTTACTAAGCTCTTCGGCTTTGTATGCCTGGTCAACAAGTACAACAAATTTTTTTATTTTATGAAGTCCAACTAGCAATTTTATATCTTCATTTAAACCCTTTTCAAACTGTTTACACATGGTGATTTCGGTCAAGATACACTCTTTGGCATATTTGCTTAATCGAACAAATTCCTGTCCATATTCAAATACGGTCATGCTGCCCTATTTAAGTTCCAAAAATTCTTTACATTTCTGATCAAGAAACCTCTTGCTGATATATTTCTTTTGGAACTCAATTTGAAAGAATTCCCAAGTAACTCTCTCTTTAGGCACAACAGAAATCAATGTATTCCACCATTGGTAAGCTGAATCTTTTAACAGTGATACATCACATTTTAGACACTCAGTTGGTGTACAAGACAATTTATCCAAAACCTTGTTAGTGTTTTCTAACTAGAACTCAGCTCTTTCAAGATCATCTTCGACTGTAGCTCTGAATTCTTCTGCCCTATATTTATGGATTTTATCAACAGAAGGCTTACCAATTCTAACAAGTTCTGTACCTTGTGACATATCAGGAATCGGTTAAGAACCAAGAGGGGGTGGAGGTTGTTCTATAGCCAAATTTGTTCTTACATATTCAGTGAACCATTCATTCATCATTTGGAAGAAGGTTTCTTTTGCCTCTCCTTCTCGGACCTCAGATACAGGCCTTCTACTACTAGATGTTGCTCTTTATATTGAAGGTTGAGCATTGCTCTCAGCTTTTTCAGATTTAGCTCGGTTGGATGCCATTATTATATGAAAAACATGTTTATAATGGTCATAAGATATCATACTATCACAGGTTATATAATGACATGTATAACTAGACTCATACTTGCTACATTAGTCCGTGAATCGGTTAAACCGTAGCTCTAATACCACCAAACGTAACACCTCTAACCCGTAGCCATTGTCAGAATAGGGTTTCGGAGCATTACCAGAATAAACAGATCAAATACAAGCATATCTTATTATTTAGCATTCATTTCAAATATTTTTCATAAGGTCCCTTATATGAGTCCTTGAGGCACAAAACATGCAATAGAAATAAGTTAGGACTAAACCGGGAACCTGGGGAATTTTTTACGAAATTTCAAAATTTCTTGGGTGCAGGTACACATGCTCGTGCGGTCAGGTTGTGTGGCTTACAAGGCCAAGTGACATGCCCGTGTCTCAGGCTGTGTGGGCATTTAAAATGAGGAACACGATCGTGTTTCAGCCCATTAACTCTCTAACTTGGGTCAACGGCCAAATCACACGCCTGTGTGCTAGGCCGTGTGTAGGTGCAGAAGTTACGTGGGCAAGCCACACACCCGTGTGCCAGGCCATGTATAAATACCTGAGCATTTTGTTTTGAATTTTAATGATGCAAGGGACACACAGGCAGATCATAGGCCTATTTGCTAGGTCGTGTGTCAAACACGACTGAGACACACGCCCGTGTGGACAAAATAAGGCCATTCTCTAGCCATATTTCTCACCCAAACTTCTCTTTCACCTACATCAACACTTTAACACTTTCACAAATCAATATAAAACATTCAAATCATGCCAAACTAAGTTTTATACGTGACATATCAACTTATATGTTCAATTATCCAAACTTACCAAAACAACCATATATACATATGGGCATATTTACCAAATTTATACTATCACAAAACAATTATCAACATGCCTAAACAATTTCCATCATTTATCCATTTCAAACACACATCAACATATTAAGGTCACTTTTACTTATCAAAACATACCAATTACAAGCCATACCAAATGGCTAATTTCAACCAAACACATACATACCATCTATGACCACTTTTAGCCTATACATGCCATTATAAACAAAATGTAATTACTATATATATTGAAATGAGTTGATCGATAGTGTGATGATATCTCCTCCAAACCTCTAACCCAACGAGCTTCCGAAGTACTATAAAATAAAGGAAATAAAATAGAGTAACCATTTAATGCTTAGTAAGTTCGTATAATAGGAATTTAACTTACCAATTAATTCACATTGAAGATAAGCAAATAAAAGTGCTCAAACCAATTTAGCCAATTGCCTAACACATATCCTCATCAAGCATGTTAGTCATGTAATTCATATAAATACCAAGAAACATGAATAAGCTCATTAATATTCAATTTCCACGTACATGTATTTGTCACTTGAAGTGTCCATGAACATGTACATATCATAACTTTGTATTTCAAGTATTTCTCATAATAATTCATCTTGAATTCACATCATCTCATATCAGAACTTTACTCGTTGAATCAATTAAAATATCGATGGATACAAAGGTAGTACACATAAAGTGTACATAACTATAATCCGACAACTCATATTCGGGGGCGCTCATTAGAGCACATAATCAAGAAGCCCTCTCTCAATCCATATAATGGGAAACTCGTGTGAGCTATGTAACGAAAAGCTCTAGAGAACCATTAACGGGAAGCTTATCCGGGTTGTGTAATGGGAAGCTCATAAGAGCCATAATCAGGAAGCTCATGTAAGCCAATAACAGGTAGCTCTGAAGAGCCATTAATCGAGAAGCTCTGGATAGCCATATATCGGGAAGTTCAAGCGAGCCATATTAGGATGCTCAAAAAGAACCTTTAATCGGGAAGCTCACGAAGAGCCATATAACAGGACGCTCATAAGAGCTGTGGCGTGTCAACAACACATGCAGAGTCACAACCAAATTGGGATGCTCCGAAGAGCTATTAATAAAAGCTCGCAAGAACTGTATAACAGGAAGCTCGAGAGGGCCAAATATCCTGATGCTCATAAAAGCTAAGAACGGGATGCTCTTTCGAGCTATGGTGTGTCCGTGACATATGTAGGACCACAACCAATTTGGGAACTTTATAACCATCAAATTTTATTTATACAAACGAGACTTAATATTTATCGGGCTTTGTTAGATATGTAATCAATTTCATATAAATAGCAATTTCAAAATTCACATATATAACATTCAATTCAAACATATAAATATACACAATTTAATTAAACTAACTTACCTCGACAATTGTACGTAAATTCATAGGCTATTAATCTGATACTTTTTCTTTCCCTCGATCCAATTCCGTATTTGGTCTATCCGAATCTATATAAATGAATTTAGCATCAATTCATATTCATTTCATTTCAATTCACATCTTTGAAAAAATTACCATTTTTCCCAATACTTTTTATTAATGACGATTTTGTCCCTAGGCTCGGAAAATGAAATTCATTCAATTTAATCCTTATTCCAAGCCTAACCAATTTCATATATCACAATAGCAGCCCATGTATTTCACAAAAATTTAAAATTTTTCCATGAATTTTACATCTTTACAATTTAGTCTCTAAATCACAATTTCCTTTACAAGAGTTGTTTATCTATCAACAACCTTTCATTTTCTACTATAAAACTTCATAATTCATGCATACTCATCCATGGTAAACCTTTAATACTTTGATAACTTTACAAATTAATCCCTGAGATAGCCAGATCAAGCTATTACGATCTCGAAAATATAAAAAATTATTAAAAACGGGACAAGAAAACATACCCAATTAAGCCAAGTAAGCTTGCTTGAATTCTTTTCTCTTAACTAGGGTTTCCATGTGAATAATTTGGGAAAGATGATGAAAATGATGATATTTTGTTATTTAATTAAAATATCATCTTTTACTATTCATCTTTCCAATTTAGTCCTTTTCTTTATATAATTTTCCATGGATGACTAAGCATACTTATCTAGTAACTCCTCTTACCAATTTTGAATTCCATAGCTATTTGATCCTTTTAGCTTCTAGATTCAACTTTTACGTTTTATGCAATTTGGTCCTTTTACCAATTAAGCATATAATCGTTAAAATTTTCTTAACAAAATTTTCATACGATATTTCTATCATAATGCAGATAATGAAATAATATTAACATAATTTTACTTCTGGACTCGAATTTGTGGTCCCAAAACCACTATTCTAATTTTAATGAAAATGGGTTGTTACAAATGTAGTGGAAACTAGGGAACAGTATCAAAATTTACTTAAGCCTGATATCATGCATTATCCAGTTATTATGCTTGAGTAATTCATGCATGCAAAAATCCCCAAAAGAAAAGTTACCAAGCCACAAACAAACAATAATTAAAAATTACAAGCCAAAACCATTAAAGACTTAACAATACTTAATTAAAAATAATAATAATCCAAGGTTCAAGTTGATTCTTTCAATGTCGAGTCTGGTCTTAATTTTGAGGTTTACCTAAATAGCTAAACACTACTGGGGGTGAGCTTATGAAAAGCTTAGTGTGAGTCGAATAATTATTTAAACAGGCAAAAACATCAAATACAGTGAAACATATTAGCATTAACTGAAGAAAACAGAACCATCATAGGAATTTCATGTCATTATATAGACATTATCAAATTGATGTCAAACGGTGTATAAGTATAGGTCATCATTCACTTGAGTAACAATAATTAATTTCGATACCATTCAATACAAAAAAAAAAATACAATGCGTAGCATAAATGAATAACATTCGAATATGTCATGCATATGATGCAATGCAAAAAGGTTCCTACCCATACCATCCACTACACACCACGAGTTCCCCAGAATCCGTCTGCCAAACTCCAAAACATTATGAGCATAGCTCGATGTGGTAAAACCATCGAACAATCAATAATGCAAAAATCTACTAGATATCAAATAGTGCGATACAATCGTCAATAACATATAATATGCGATAAAATCACCAATCCATTCTGTATTACAAGTGCAGTGCACTGACTACGAATAATGCGAACTTAATAGGCCACCGGTACTCCACGAAACTCCTTCGTCAACCACAAAATCCCAACCCAATGCATATGTAATATGTCACACAATCTTATACATAATCATATCTCAATACTTTTTACATTATTTGACATGCTCAGCATGTCCTCAATAATCACATACTTTCAGTAAATGGAAACAGTGTTCCAATATTTCAAATTACCATTGTGTTGGTACCAATCAATATCGTTCAATTTCACATACTTTATGGATTTTCATTGTGCATAAATAGCACCCTTTTCAGTACACAATATAATGAATATCTCATGCGTTTAAATCATACATAAGCTTAATATCTCAACACATTATATCATTCAGTCAAACATTCTCATATCTCATAACTCAAATATGTAATTACAAACTCAATCAAACATCCATACTATCAAACTAGGGTTTTTGCCAACATGTCAATCTTTTAAGGCTCGGAACATACCTGATTCAGCCAGTCACAAAATCAATAATTTGACTATTAATTCAATCCAATCAGCAAACTAATTTTTCAAATATAACATGATATTTAATATTTTCAAACAATTTTATGAGTTTAGGACCTACACCTTATTTTTTATTTTCTTGAAGCACACTAACAAATCTTTCAATTTTCCTTAACAATTCCTTAAACGAACCTAAACCAAAATTCAGTATAAATTCAATCAATTTACCATTAAACTATCCCCTACACACCCACTTATAAGTTCAAACCAATCACTGAAGTTATAACTATTTCAATAATCCAAACTAGTTAGATTCTTTAAATTGTATCGATGCAAATGGTACGTACAATCGTTCTTCACATTTACGGATGATTTGAGGCATTTGGGTTAGCACCTAATTCAATAATATACTGGAAATTAGTAGCTAATTATGATTAAATTCCTTCATTTAATCAATTCATAACCTTTACCCAACAACTATGTCGAAATAACAAATTAGTTACCCTTAATTCCACTGCTTCACGATTTATGGGATCCGAATGGCCAATCGATCAAGAACTTTTTCCCTAATTGAAATGGGTTTAAAATCTGATTAGGAGGGCTCAAGAACTCAAATTAATTCTGAAAAAATATAGGTAAGAACCAAGAAACAAAAAACCCTCTTTCTTGCACATAGGTGCATGCACCACAACCCATGATGGCCAAAATTGGGGCTGAAATTTAAAATGGTTTGAGATCTCATTAAATTCTGGAAAATACCTTTGAAATAATTTAATATCCATCAAATTTCAGATCTGGAAATTTTGTTTTTAATTGACAAGATTAATCAAGAAATTGAACAGAAAAGAGATCTTACCCAAGCTAGTTAAGAGAAATGACAATGACACTTTCTTGGCAATGTTCGGGATCGATCTTGGGGTTCAAGATTTCAGATTTAGGGATGATTTAGATGTGAATATATGAAAACAAAAGAGTAAAGGAGATGGTGCACAATCTTGATGCAAAAAGAAGAAAGAGATGGTAAAATGGATTCGAACTTGAGACTTCATTTAATTTCCATGTTTTCTCACATTTCTTTTAACCATTAGGATTTTTCTTCATTCTTGAAATAATTTTGAAATATTTATTTTAAAAAACAAGGTTTGTCACATACTAGTGTTTAAGGCAAAATTTACAAAACAATAAAACTGATGCGAGAAAAGGGATTTGAACTTGGTTTCAAGAAATGCTACACTATCACTTAACCAACAAACCAATACCTCATTTATTTCCTAAAAATGCATAGATAATTTAAAAAATTAAGGCATGATCACTCTCTCCCGATTTGCAAACCTGATTCTACTAACCCCTGATTTTTGGGATGTTACATTAAATTTCAACATAATCAAAGGTGCAAGCTAACTATTAACATTCATATTATACAGAGAGTAGAACATGCTAATCTAATACTTTCATATTATTATCTTTTACAATAGAGTAATGACATATGCTATGCAATGCTAAACTTAGTCTTCCACAATTTACATTCTGATCACTATTTATCCTCTCTTGAAAACTAGAAGTTACATACCTAACAAGACTATTCCAATTATTAGCATCAGAATATTGGATTATACTCTAACCATATACATCCGATGATATTAGTAGAATGACCTACGTCACCCAGTTAAGGTTCACTACTTCATTTAAAATTTGTGTAAAAATACTCTTACAGTCCTTAATATGAATTTACGGGGCCCTAAAATTAATTAAAAACAAATAGGGACTAATTTGAAACAATTTAAAGGGGTTTGGGGAAAATTTCAAAAATTTTAGAAATAGGGTCACACGGCTATGTGATATGCCCCAGGTCATATGGCTTTCGAAGTTGGGACACACGGCCGTGTCTCAGCCTATGTCTCTACCCGTATAACTTACTGACTTGAAACACACGGTCGTGTCCCACCCCGTGTCTTTGCCCGTGTAACTTATGAACTTGGGTTACATGGCCGTGTCGTAGGCCGTGTGAAACCTGTACTAAAATTCACAAGACACACGGCCGTGTGGCAAACCGTGTCTCAAGCCGTGTGTACTTAACTGTACCTTAAAACTCAAGTTTACCAAATCATGCTTACTTGGACACTAAGCAACCCAATTCCTAACCATTAATAAGACATCAATCATCAAAACATTTATTCATACCAAATGACCATAATTGAACTAATGTTTTAGCTATTTAGGCTACCAAGCTTAAAACTAAAACACATGCAAAACACTAAGCTTGACTAACATACCAAAACATAGAGTAAGCCTCAACTTTATGAACAAATAAATACCATTACATATAGGACTCCTAAATTCATCACATTACATAAAAACTATCATTCAAAAGATCACTAATGACAACTAAAACTAACTATGATCACGATAAAGGTAAGCATACCTATAGAACAGTAGTATAGTCATCGTGAGTCCGTGATATCGTACCCACAAGGAATAAAAGTACTAGTAGTAGTGATCTTTCTATTATTTAGCCTAATAATTAAAGGGGTTGTTTTTTTTTTTTTAATTTAAAACTAACTAAACTAATTAACTATGAACGCGATAGAGAGTGAAGTAAATTATCGAATAAACCAATGACAAAGACAATACCCAAGAAGAATCCACGTAGACTTCTCTTATTATTCTGACTTTGAATTAAACGATTTATTTTCTAGTCTTCATATGTAGAAATCCCTAAATTATGTTAATATCTCTTTCGAGACTAAGAACAACTGACTCTAGGTTGATTAATTGAAATCTCTTTCTAATTAAAACACCTATCGTCGCATTAACTCGATTTATGGATTCCCTTATTAGATTTGACTCTAATGTAGCAGATTTATGTCGTCCTATTTCTAGGGTTGCACTCAACTCCGCTTAATTATCCTAGATCTACTCTTAAATAGGGATTTTTGATCTACTGAATAAGCACATCAACTTGAATTAATATCCTAAAAATATTAAAGCAAGAATTAAGAACACATAATTAAGAACAAGAACAAGTATTTATCATGTAATTCAAAAAATTAAATAATAAGATCCATCATAGGTTTCATCCTCCCTAGGTATTTAGGGAGTTTAGTTCATAATGTAAAAGGAAAACATCTCAAATTTAGAATAATAACAAGACATAAAAAACCCAAATAAATTTTGAGAGAAATTTGAATAGAGAATATTCAATCTTGAAGTGGATCTCCTTCTGAGACGATTCCAACGGCGTTCTTCAAGTAATTTCTACTTTCTACTCTGTGTATTTTTAGGTCTTCCTCTTGTTTGTTTATATAGACTTTAAAGTGCTTAGATTCCCTAAAATTTGGCTTTTTCCGCGTGAAAACAAAGTTGGGATCAAAATCGACACGGTCGTGGCTAACTCGTATGGGTCACACGGGCGTGTGCCCAGGCTGTGTGAAAGTAATTAGGCCGTGTGGCTCTTGAAAATGGCCCGTTTTGTCTGATTTATGCCCCGTTTTTGCTCTTTTCGCTACCCTATGCTCAACTAAGTATAGAAACATGAAATTAAAGGATTAGGAGCATCAAATTCACTAAATTATATAACAAATCATCCAAAACATGCCAAGCATGGGATTAAAACATGTTACTTTTGTGGTTTGTCAATCACCTAGGTACATGCCATTACAAATAAAACATCACCACACTTGAGTCCGAGATCGTTGATGGATGTTGAATTGGCGATAAGTTGAAAAGTACATAACATGCGTATGGGAAACAAAAACGTATGCTGAATATAACTCAATGGTATTTCTATAATCCAGATATTAAAGCAAGCTATAAATACATGACATTCTCCAACTAAAATTCACTATGAATTTAAATCATGCAATTTTCCTGGCAATACTACTTTACTTTACACATTTTGAAACATTAGTACATGGCATTTTCAATTATACAATTACCCAATTTCCATTTTAGGTTCTAGTATGCATTTGATTTCTCAACTCTTGTTATATCAATAGCCTCCCATATATCATTTGATATTTAATCATGAAACGACACCATCAAATCCACATTATTGATCTATATTCCATTTGAATATAGTCAATCTATATTCATGGCTCAATCCAGAATCTTATACCATTCCAATCCATTTTGTAACACCCTCAACCCATATTCATCGTTAGACTAGGGTTAAGAGGCATTATCGAACAATTCACAACATTTAACTAACAACTCACAACTCAATAAATATTCATTATTGAATAACATTCATTCACATATACAATGTCCCTTAAATAGGTCTACGAGAATTTAAACATGCTTTAGAGAAAGTTCGGGACTAAATCGATCTCGTATAAAATTTTTCAAAACTTTAAAATTTTTCTAAGTTACAGAGGTTACACGATCGTGTGAACAGGCCGTGTGCCTCACATGGCATTAGACACGCCCGTGTGTCTAGGCCGTGGGAAAACAGGGCATTCATACTCACTTGTCCACACGGACACTAGACACACCCGTGTGGTAGGCTGTGTGAAAATTAGGGAGCTTACTGACTTGGTCACACGGCTAGTCACACGCCTGTGTGTCCAGCCCGTGTGCCTCTTAGAAATGGCCTCACACACTCGTTCCAACGGCGTTCTTCGAGTAATTTCTGCTTTCTACTTTGCTTGTTCTTTTTTAGGTCTTCCTCTTATGTATTTATATAGACTTTAGAGTGCTCAGAGTCCCTAAAATTTGGCTTTTTCTGCGTGAAAACAAAGCAGGGATCGAAATCGACACGGTCATGGCACATAGACGTGTGGCCAGCCCATGTGGGTCACACGGGCGTGTACCCAGGCCGTGTGGAAGTATTTAAGCTGTGTGGCTCCTAAAAATGACTCGTTTTGTTTGATTTTGGCCCCTTTTTTGCTCCTTTCGCTTCCCTATGCTCAACTAAGTATAGAAACATGAAATTAAAGGATTAGGAGCATCAAATTCACTAAATTATATAATAAATCATCCAAAAACATGCCAAGCATGGTATTAAAACATGTTACTTTTATGGTTTATCAAATATCCCTACACTTTAGCATTTGCTTATCCTCAAGCAAAATCCTCAACTCACAATTAAAATTAATTCTTGTCAACTTATAATCCTCATAGATAATGTTTCAAAATAATTCACAAGTAATCATACATTGAGAATTCAACTAAAAGAACACTAGAGTTTCAAACAATCCAAGTTGAGTAGTTTAACATGAAAACATAGGTATTTCCCTTCATCTAAGTAATTACCTTTAATTGAAAACTAACAAGAGTTGACATCTTTACTCAAGATTCACTCAAATCACTCAAAGTGTTTAAGGTTCAAAAATAAGTACTCAAAAATTAATAAAGAAAAGTCATTACCATAAGCTTGCATAAAAATCAAATTTTCACCACTAAAAGTTGAGACGATACACAAATGAAAAGGTCTTTAGGGGGTTGTAATGGGGCTTAGGTTAAGGGTGTGGATATAGACTGAAAAAAAAGGTTAGAATCGAGATTGAATTGACAAATTATCGAACTAGAAAAATAGACTAATGCTGAAAAATCACATTAATGGATAAAAACGAGCTTCTCCTCAAAGATTAAACTATTCAAGCTCAAGCATCATAGAACTAAGTAGAAGACAATATACTAAGTGTGTATTCTTTTTTAAGATCAAGAGCAATAGAAATAATTTAACAACTGAAATCGTTATGCATATGCATTTTTTTTTTATTTGAGAACTACAAGAAAAATTTTAACAACTGGAGCAAATGAACATAGTTGGGTAAAAACCCCCATGACACGAGCTTAGTTGGGTAAAACCCCCTATGACACGGGCTATAAATCTCGCAATAAACACGGACTGGAGATCGACCACACGAGCATGTGACACGGCCGTGTGTCCTAACACGGGCCATAACACGACCGTGTCACCTATTAAAACCCCTAGCCCTCTTTTCTCTCTTCTTTTGTCTTCTTCCCAAACTCTCCAAACCCTAGCTGCTGCCACCACCATAGTCCAACTGTTCTCGCAACCCTCTTAACTCCATCTCCGACCACCACCGCACCTCCCACGACCCGACCCGACCCGACCGATCCTCCCCCTCACCTTTCTTTCCCTTCCCCTCACTCTAGCCCAACCCCCTTTCTTCTTTCCATTCCTTTGTTTGCCCTCACGACCCAGCCTTCACTGTATGGCTATTGTGCGCACGACCCAGCCCCAACCAAACCTAACCCGTCGCTGTCCTCATTGCCATCGACCTCTGCGCCTACCCCTCTAAGACCCATTCCTATCCTCCATCATCACTGTCGGTCTTGTCTATTTTATTTATTTATTTATTTTATTATTTTATTTTATATACTAATTTTTTGAGTATTTATTCATTATCTTTACTAATTTTACCTGTTACTAATTCTTTATTTTATTGAATGCTGATCTGATTTATTCTTCATATAGTTCTAGGCATGTTGATTATTTTGTTTTTTTTTATTATTCTCCTTCAAACAGCAGTACACCTTTATTTTGATGATTGTTGGTCTTCATTATTCATTGACCAATTTGAGTTCCTTTTTTTTTATTGGTACTAGATTTTTGTTTGGTTGTTGGCATTTTTGTTATTAGTGTTATTATATGAGAGACCAATTTCTTTATTAATCCATTTGTTGTGATGCACTCAGATCTTGGTTCCCTATTGGTATTTATCTATCTTGTTGATTCATCCATATTCAGTTATTTTGATTACTTTCTTGCAGGTACATTATGACGAACACACGAGGCAAATCCAAGGTCGCCGTACCCGCTTCAAAAAAGTGAAAGGGTCTTGGCACGACCTCCTCGAGCGCCTCTACAGAAGTTCGCCATCCTTACCCCAGCTTTCCTGTAGACCCCCCGGAGGACTTATTCCAGCTCCTTCACATGCGACCACTAGTTTTGGGCCGATGCATTAACTGGGCCGCGTTGGATCAGGTCCGACTAGCTGATGAGGTTCACGCTTTCATTACTACAGCCCCTTGGGACCGTTTCTTCGATATCGTCAAGCCCGCATATATGAAGCTTACGTTAGAGTTTTGGTTGACATTTTACCTTCATCACATGATGTCATCGCACGACGAGCACGGTACTATTACATTTCGACTTGGTGTTTTGGTGCAACATATGAGCGTCTCTAAGTTTGGCGTAGCTTTGGGCATCTACACTGATGAGTTTATGGGTATCGATAACTTCCCTCACCTCTACCGTCACATCCATTGCTTACCTTCATGCTGTTACACTGATCTCACAGTGAGTCAAATCCCTTATGATGCAAGTCACTCAAAGGCGATGTCTCTCTCTCCAACTCTACAATACATTCATGCAATTTTGGCTCACACTTTAACTGGTCGGAGAGAGAGCACAGGAGTCATGACCACTACCGACGCTTGCTATCTCTAGAGCATGGCAACCAGGCATACCTTCGACTTGGCTTATTTCATCGCCCTAGTTTTCTTCATCAGACTGACTGCCACAAGAAGGGCCCTATCTGTTTAAGTCCTTACGTGACTCACCTCACTCGATACTTTGGCCTCCTAGACACTCCGGAGCAATCCTCCATACTCACCCTTGTAGGCTAGATGTCCCCACAGTGCATCTCAACCATGATATATATGAGAATGATCGAGCGACGACGTGGTGTGGATCCCTCACAATACCATTTAGTTCATTCTGATCCTCCAAATGATCCAGAGGACTTTACTGATAAGGTCCCACTACATCACGAGGATCCACCTCAGCCACCACCTTCGAGTCATAGATCTGTTCCTTCTGCTGCTAGCTTCCAAGGAGTATCCACCGAGGAGCTCACTAGTTTCCATCAGTACTATGATTAGCGATTCGACAGCATTGATGCGACATTACAGCAGATTTGTCAGTATTTTCATATTTCTCCTCCAGCGCCGACGGCTCACGACACCGATGTGTCTGATGATGAGGACCTTTGAGTTCCTTTACTTTATCTTTATATTTCTTTTCCTTTTCCTTCTTATTTTTATTGTCTTTATTTTTTATGTTTCTTAATTATCTTTTAAAGACTTGTCTTTTATATTTTGCACTATATTTATTTTCATGGTTGTTATCAAGTAACCCTTTAATCTTCTTCCACAGTTGTGTTTATTTTCCTAATAGTTGCTCAGAATCATGCACCTCATTTAGCTTTCTCTACAATTCCACTATTCACTATCTTGGGAACATCATCCACTATCCAGGGAAGTTTCAATTTTGTCCCTTTCTTATGATACCTATTTCTACTGTGATTATCTATTTTTATACATTGAGGACAATGTACATCTTAAGTGTGCGGAGGTTATTTATATGATTATTAGAAAATCCCTGAATTATGTCTTATCTTAAGTAATTTTCTCATATTACTATTAGAATTAATTTTTATTGACCTATGATTTTTATTGATGTGTTTTGGATTAATTTATAGGTAATTGTGCATTGATGGTTTAAACTTTAAAACATTAGAGAATTAAGCTTGATAAGTCAAATTTTTCAAAATTAAAAAAATTTCTAGCTTATTTCCCTAAATTGAGGTGTTATCTTGAAGTTTGAAATTTACAGGATTGACATCAAACCATAATTTTTTGTGAGATTTTGAGCCGTTAGAGCATACATTTTTCTTACTCACTTCTATTATTGGTTATGAGTGTGTTAATATTGATTTGTTATTCTAGAACTTGCTTTGACTATACATATCGAGACCACACCTTTGAGTTGATATACTAAGATGATAAAGGCACTTAGGTTTTAACCCACTTAAACCACAAAAAGCCTACCTTCATAATTAACCCTTAGTAAACCCCTTTGAGCCTAAAACACCATTCTTGATTTACCCTTAATATTAATCCATAACTCATTCTTTTTGATTAAATTGAGAATTTTTCCTATTTTATTAACTCTCTTTTTATCGAGATTTGATTTGGTTAGTTACCCAACTATGTTCATTTGCTCCAGTTGTTAAAGTTTTTCCTGTAGTTCTCAAATAAAATAATAAAAAAATAAATAAAATAGACAAGACCGATAGTTATAGAGGATAGGAATGGGTCTCGGAGGGGTACGACGCAAAGGTCGACAGCAACGGGGGCAGTGGCAGCGGGTCAGGTTTGTTGGGGCTGGGTCGTGCACACAATGGCCGTGCAGTAAGGGCTGGGTCGTGGGGGAAACAATGGAAGGGAAAGAAGAAAGGGGGTCGGGCTAGGGTGAAGGGAAGGGAAAGAAAGTTGAGGGGGAGGATCGGTTGGGTTGGGTCGTAGGAGGTACGATGGTGGTCAGAGATGGAGTTGGGAGGGCTGCGGCGATGGTTGGAGTATGGTGGCAGTGGAGGCTAGGGCTTGGAGAGTTTGGGAAGAAGACAAAAAAAGAAAAAAAAGAAGGCAAGGGCATTTTAGTAGGTGACACGGTCGTGTAGCAACCCGTGTTGGGACAGACAGCTGTGTCACACGCCCGTGTGGTCAATGTCCAGCCCATGTTAGTCGCTAGATTTATAACCCATTTGTCACACGGCCCTGGACACACCCATGTGTAAAGGCCGTGTGGTACACACAGCCGTGCCGCTCGACCATGTGCAATCACCTTCGCTTTTCCCATGCCCGTGTGGCCCCTCACACACCTGTGTGGCTAGGCCATATCTCGTACACGGCTGTGTGCCTTGCCCGTGTAACTCTCTAACTTGGTTAAATTCAAAAAACTTAAACTTCAGGTTTCACACGGTCTAGGACACGCCCGTGTGTCCAGGTCGAGTTGTATGCACGGCCGTGTGGCTTTATCATAGGCCGTGTCTCTGTCGATTTTGAGGAATTTTCAACCCTGTTTCCACACGACCAAGGACATGCCCGTGTGTCCAGGCCGTGTGGGTCAAAAATCTACACTTAAAACATGAAAAATAGATAAAAATAAACTAGTTAGTGGTGTTAGTGCTCGAGCTGCCTTCCGAGAAGCACTTATTTAGAGTCTAAACTTGACTTACCCCTTATTTGCATAGTCACAGTTGTTCGAGGAGTTGGAACTCCTCTCTTCTCCTATCAATCTTAATATCAAAGTAAGGTTTAAGGGGAGTGCTATTTACCTTAAAAGTGTCGAGTTTAGTATTTGTTACCTCGATTGTACCGTATGGGAAGGCATTTAGTACTGTGAAGGGAGTTGCTCTGTTTGCATTGGACTTTGAAGTGACAACTCGAGGATCTGCTTTGTCCAACAGTACCTTGTCCCCAACCTTAAATTGATCTATTCCATCCTTAAGCTCATCAAGGGGTCGCTTTGGTTCTGCAACATGTAGTTTTGGGTTCCCCTTGCGATGTGTCCACCATTTGTCTAGTTCATCGATCTGAAGCATTTTTTCTTCATAGACTATTCTAATGTTGTTGTATGAACTAGAACGTGGCTCATCTGTGCTCTTCAAATGTGTTTCCTACAAAGCATGTTGAACCACATGATTAGTCTTATTATCAGTATTTAGAAAATCACCTTTATCACTCGATGTCTTAACTAAATCATGAGCCTGAAGAGTGATTGTTTCATCACCTACACGAAGCGTTAGTTCACCCATACCAACATCTATGATAGTTCTAGCAGTTGCAAAAAAAGGTCTACTTAGAATTAAAGGTACGTCACTATCTTTACCCATGTCTAAGACAACAAAATCGACTGGGAATATGAATTTACCAATTTTTATAGGCACGTCCTCAATAATGCCCCTAGGAAATCTAATAGTTTTATCTGCCAATTGGATACTCATCCTAGTTTGTTTGGGCTTCCTAAGACCTAGTTGTTTAAACATTTTATAGGGCATGACGTTAATGCTTGCCCCTAAATCAACTAAGGCATTATTAACATTTAAACTACCAATTAAATAAGGAATAGTAAAACTCCCTGGATCTTTCAATTTGTAGGGTAGCTTGTTTTGCAAAATAGCTGAGCACCCTGCATTTAGCTCAACGTATGACGAATCATCTAACTTTTGCTTATTTGCTAAAAGCTCCTTTAGAAATTTTATGAAATTTGGCATCTGTGAAAGAGCTTCAATAAACGGTAAGTTAATATGTAACTTTCTCAAAAGTTTAAGGAATTTACCGAATTGTTCATTTGCGTGGTCTTTCCTAGTCACATTTGGATATGACACACAAGGTTTATACTCCTTACCTACCACTTTTTGTTTGTTGTGGCTTACTTCAACCTTACCCTTGCTTACTATAGTTTCTTGCCATGGTTCAAATTTAGATTCAATTAACTCTTCTTCGTCACACACAGTGATGGCATGGAGTTTCTCCATTGGGTTAGTTTCAGTGTTACTCGGCAAGCTACCTTGTGGTCATTCAGAAATCATCTTGGCAAGTTGACCAATTTGATTCACGAGTCCTTGAATTGACGCTTCCTGATTTTTAAGTGTTGTTTCCATATTCTAAAAATAGGTTTCTGACATCGAGATGAATTTTGTTAGCATCTCTTCAAGGTTTGATTTCTTTTCTTACTGGTAAGGTGGTTAAAAGCCTAAAGGGGGTTGTTGCCTTTGGTTTCCTTGACCACCCCACGAGAAATTGGGATGGTTTCTCCAACTTGCATTATAAGTGTTACTATATGGAATATTCTGGGGTTTAGCATTGTTACCCATATAATGGACTTGTTTATTTTCTGCGCTAAGGTTGTAGGATGGATATTCTATGTTGTTCATTCCACATCCAGTTGCGTCGCATTGCATCACTAGATGTACCTGCGTAGAACCATACAAACCATCAATTTTCTTATTTAAAAGCTCTACTTGGTTAGATAGCATAGTGACCTCATCAAGGTTGAAAACACCAGCTGCTTTATTAGGCTTTGTACTCATGACTTGCCACTAATAGTTATTCAGTGACATCTCTTCAATAAATTCATAAGCCTCCTTAGGTGTTTTGTTATTCAGGGTCCCACCATCGGCTGCATCGATTAGTTGTCTAGTTGAGGGGTTCAAACCATTGTAGAAAGTCTAAACCTGTAGCCATAGAGGTAGCCCATGGCGAGGGCACCTTCTCAATAAGTCCTTATACCTCTCCCATGCATCGTAAAGAGTTTCTAAATCCATCTGCACAAAAAAAAGAGATATCATTCCTCAACTTTACCATTTTAGCCGGTGGACAATACTTTAATAAAAACTTTTCAGTCATTTGTTCCCATGTAGTGATAGAACCTCGTAGTAACGAGTTCAACCACTGTTTAGCTTTGTTCCTCAATAAAAAGGAAAATAATCGTAAGCGAATGGCATCATCAGAAACGGCATTTATCTTAAAAGTGTCGCAGAATTCCAAGAAATTAGCCAAATGAGTATTTCGATCTTCATCTTACAAATTGTCAAACTGAACAAACTGTTGGATCATCTGTATGGTATTAGGCTTCAGTTCGAAGTTATTCACAGCTATGACAGGTCTCACAATACTCGATTCAACCCCAGCAAAGTTGGGATTGGCATAGTCGTACATAGTACGAGGAGTAGGATTCTAATTTACAGGATTTGCAACAACCACAGGAGGTAGCGGATTATTCTGATTTTCAGCCATCTACTCGTTAATATTGGTATCGTCCTCTTGGTCTTCTTCTATATATTGTAAACTTCACCTCGCTTCTCTACGATTTCTGCGAGCTGTGCTCTCAATTTCTCTGTCAAAAAGCAACGGTCCTGATGGGTTTCTTCTAGTCATGAACTAAAAAAAACTTGCCAGAAGCAATTAAAAGAAAACTTAGAAAATAAAAATTTAAACTAAAAACAAAAATAAATTGCAATAAAAATATAAAAATGGCTAAAGTAATAAAAATTAAGCGTTCCTAATATCTTAATCCTCGATAACGATGCCAAAAACTTGATGGAATCACTAACTAACTATGATTTCGACAAAGGCAAGCGCACCTATCAAACAATGGTATAGTTATGGTGAGTCCGTGATATCGTATCAACAAGAACTAAAAGTACTAGTAGTAGCTATCTTTCTATTATTTAGCCTAATAATTAAAGGGGTTGTTTTTTTTTAATTTAAAACTAACTAAACTAATTAACTATGTACGCGATAGCGAGTGAAGGAAATTATCGAATAAACCAATGACAAAGACAATACCCAAGGAAGAATCCACCTAGACTTCACTTATTATTCTGACTCTGAATTAAACGATTTATTTTCTTGTCTTGATCTGTTTAAATCCCTAAATTATGTTAATATCTCTTTTGAGACTAAGAACAACTGACTCTAGGTTGATTAATTGAAATCTCTTTCTAATTAAAACACCTATTGTCGCATTAACTCGATTTATGGATTCCCTTATTAGATTAGACTCTAATCTGGTAGATTTATGTCGTCCTATTTCTAGGGTTGTAATCAACTCCACTTAATTATGCTAGATCTACTCTTAAACAGGGACCTTTGATCCACTGATTAAGCACATCAACTTGAATTAATATCCTAAAAAAATTAAAGCACGAATTAAGAACACATAATTAAGAACAAGAACAAGTATTTATGTAACGCCCCTAACCCGAATCCAACACCGGATTAGAGTTACGGAACATTACTGGAGTTACTGATTGATTTATCAAATATTTTATTTCATCTAACATTTATATTTCGAACCACTTAAAATTAGACATATTTTCCCCCAAACATATTTATTTTTCTCGACATATTTTATTTGGATTTATTATTCGTCTCAAAGGTAATCACATATTTACATGTCATGATAAATGTCATTTTTCTTTCCATATTCTAGTCTTGTATTTGAGTCATCCGGATTTTTATAAATAAATTTGGTCATCGTTTTCATTTATTCTATATTCTAATACATTCAATTAATGATCTAGGAAAAATTACCATTTTGCCCCTAAATCTTTAATTAATGACGATTTTACCCTTAGGCTCAGAAAAATAAATTCTTCCAATTTAATCCTTATTTCCAGCCATTACCACCATACATATTAATAACAGCCCATAAATTCTATAAAATATCAAAATTTTACATAATTTCAACACTTTTCAATTTAATCCTTAAAACATGTTTTTCCCCGATCTTAAACTAAATTAGTAATTTCATTTGAATTTTGAAATTTAAATAATAAAATAATCCATTTCATGTAATTTGATCATTTCTAACATTTTTACAAAATTACCCATAAAGTTTTACTTTTATTCAATTTAGTCCCTGAGCCTAAAACATGCAAATTAGCCATGCTAGCTGAATATTCATACATATTTTCCTCCTCCTCCTCTCCATTCCACATCCTTAATTTACGTAACATGCTTGTAAGTAACATTATCATTAATTTCACTATTTACTTATGTGTATATTCAAAGCTGTCCATTTGAGTCATATTAACTAAGTTATTTATATCTTGAGCTACAGAACTCCAAATTAAGATCCGCTAATTTTTCCTGAAACTAGACTCACATATCTTCTTAACATAAAATTTCCAGAATTTTTGGTTTATCCAATTAATACAGTTTACTCATTAAAGTCTCCCCTGTTACACAGACTGACAGCTCTAACCTCTCTTCACTAAAAATCAATTATCTCATAGTAAAATTTTCATATAGTGTTTTTGATTGTTTCTAATGAAAATAGACTCACTAAGGAATCTAACCATATAAATTATGTCCCATAAATATTTTTTTAAAATTTTTTAATGATTTTTACAAGTCAAAACAGAGGATCCCGAAATCATTCTGAATCAGTCTCACAAAAATATAAATATCTCAGAATACAGAATTTATCTACTTGTTCTGTTTCTTTTATATGAAAATAGACTCAACATGATTTAATTTCATATCTCACTCAACTCCTAATTTAGTTTCTACCATTTTTGGTGATTTTTCAAATTTAGCTTACTGCTGCTGTCCAAAACTGTTTTAGTGCAAGATATTAATTACTAAGTTTATATCACCCTTATTTTCTTTCTCTACACCATTTCCCATCACTTTATCTTACTTTCTCTTCACTAACATATCAAGAACATAAATCTATATATAAGAAATCTCTACATTAACATCATTTCCATGCTTTTTCTATAATATCAAACTTAAAAATATATTGAAATCTTGATGTACTTACCTTGTCCCATTGACTTCAATCTTTAGCTTGATTTTCTCTCTCCTTCAGCCTCTATTTCTTGAGTCTAACTTGCCATTCTAACTCCCCATAGTCTCCTTAACATTTTTCTCTTTCGGTAGCTATGGAAATTCTTTTGATTTCTAGGTGAAATTGGTGAATTTTTGGTAGAAGGGCCAAATTGTAAAGAAAGTAAAACTTTCTTTCTCCCCTCTTCTCTCCTAACGTGAATTGCATGAGAAAGGGGTGGTGGTTTCTTTTCTTTCTTTTTTTTTCCACACACATTCATATATATAGACTAAATAAAATAATAAAATATCTTATTAAAATATTAATAAAATAAAAATTATTTAATTATATAATTATAAAATATCATCAATGTAATCATTACTTTCTAGATTTCTCTCTCTTCCAATTGACCATTTTACCCTTTATGATCTTTTAAAATCCCATCATTGAGTCATCACTTAATTTGGTAAAATTTCAATTTAGTCCCTCATAATTCTCCACCTATTCAATTTAGTCCTAATTCATCAATTTTCCTTAGTTTCTATATACCATATATATAAATTTTCTAAAGTACCCACTAAGCAATCGATAGTGTGACGATGATTCTTGACGATCCCCGAGCTCGAGCTAGCTTCGATTATCTATAAAACAAGGAAAACACATACAAAGTAAGCTTTCAAAAAGCTTAGTAAGCCATATACAAATAAAATCAAATGAGCCAACACAATGTCAATGCATCAAAGCTAAGCATAGCTAGTAACATACATACTTACTACCCTTTTTCTCATGAAATTCACATCACTACTTTTAAGTTCATACTTACCTTTCCTTATTGATATTCATATACATTTCATACATACCTGAATCGATTGTCTCATTTAAATATTCATTTACATCTCTTATTTGCCCATTGGACCGTTCAAAATTGTTAAGGATACTCGGATAGCACGTAAAGCTCGTACAATGCCATATCCTAGATATGGTCTTACATGTTATCACATATCGATTCCACTATCCCAGACAAGGTCTTATACAAAATTATATACGATGCCAATGTCCCCGACATGTTCTTACATGTAATATCAAATCGATGCCAATGTCCCAGACATGGTCTTACATGAAATCACACCTCGGTAATCCTAATGTCATGACATTTGTATCCTATACTATCCCTAAGGATCGCATAGGGCTTTCACATGTAGTAATTCTGTCGATTCTTCCTCAAACATAATCATTTATCACATAATTCAATTCAACAAAATATAAACATGTATAATTCAAATATAGACATTTATTTGCATATGAACTTACCTTAAAAATGAAATGAACAGGTCGAAGTGACTACTCAATAACTTTCAATTTGCCGCGATCTAAATCCGATTTCTTTCTTTCTTGATCTAAATAAATTCAAATTCAACTCATTCAATCAACTATTCATTCAATTTATTCTAAGAACACACATTTGGGAATTTTTCACATTAGCCCCTAAACTTTCACATTTTTGTCAATTTAGTCCTTATTGCATAAAATCACAAATTCACAAGATTTCTTGGCAACCCATGCTAGCCGAATTTATAACATGCTACTAGCAACCCATAATTTCAAATTTATTTCACATTTTAACCACAAAGTTTCCACATTTCTTAATTTAATCCATAAATTGGATTTTTACACAAAATCACTTTATAAAACATTATAATCTATCAACAATTATTCATTTTCCATCATCAACATTCAAAAACATGAAGTTAACATCAATGGAAACTCACAAATTCATCAACCAATTCAAAAATTAAAACATGGGCTAGCTAGCACTCAAAGCAATGATCATAAAAACATAGAAGTCATCAAAAATCGAGCTTAAAACATACCTCAATCAATCCTTGTGTGTGTCAAACCCTAGAATGCACTTAATCTTTCTTTTTCCTTTTACTTTCGGTGAAGAGGATGACAAAATGATGATATAAATTTGATTTGTTTTATTAATATTAACTTAATAACCAAATTACAATTTTAACCTTAATGAAAAACCATTTAAAGCATCCATTATAAGGCCATTTATGGCCAATCCAATATCCATGGTCTAATAGCAACATAAGGACCTTTAATGTAATAAATCATAACATTTAGGCACTTCAAATAATTCACATGCAAGTTTTGCATTTTACGCAATTTGGTCCTTTTGCCAAATTAATCAACCAAACGCTAAATTTATTTCACGAAACTTTCACACATGCATAATCTCATACTGTAAACACATAAAATAATATTAAAATAATTTTCCAACATCAGATTTGTGTCGATTTAGCTAGATCCGAGCTATTACAACTCTCCCCCTTAGAGATTTTCATCCCCAAAAATCTTACTAGTGAACAGGTTCGGGTATTGCTCTCTCATAGCATCCTCGAGTTCTCACGTAGCTTCTTCAACCCTGTGTCGATGCCACAAGACTTTTACTAACGCTATTCTTTTATCTCTCAACTCTTTGATCTCACGAGCTAAGATCCGAATCGGTCCTTCGTTATATGATAAATCAGATTGAATCTCAACCTTGATAGGAGTAATATAGGTCCTTCGTTATATGATAAATCGGTCCTTCGTCATATCACGGATATCACCCTTGTATTGGACAAAGCTTAGTGAGAATAAGATCCGTTTTCTGTTCTTTCATCTTCCCTATGCTCTCCTGAGTATAAGATATGAAAAAGAGGGGTTAAGAGCACCAGTTCTCACAAAATTGATAGTAATTCATCCAGAATATAGGCTAAACATGAGGTAAAAATATGTATAAATTAGCGTTTATCAAAGGGTGTTCAATATTTGCAACTGTATAAAGCTTCATACAGTGTCATTTTAATACTTGATTGAAAAGTATTATTATAGGCAAATTCAATCAATGATAAGTACTTTTCTCACCTACATTCAAACTCAAGAATGCAACATCATATATCCTCAAGCATCTGAATGATTTGCTCGGATTGACCATCCATTTACGGATGAAATGCCGTACTGAAGTGTAGCCTCGTACCAAAGCATTTTGTAGTTTCTTCCAAAATCGCAATGCAAACCTCAAATCTCTATCCGATACTATAGAAATAGGCACCCGGTGTAATCTGACAACCTCGAAGATATACAATTCAGCTAACTTATCAAATAAATAGTTTGTTCTTATCGGAATAAAATGAGCTGATTTCGTCAATCTGTCAACTATCACCCAGATTACATCTTTCTTTCTCAGAGATAGGGGTAATCCCGACACAAAGTTCATCGTGATTCTCTCCCATTTCCACACAAGAATCATAATAGGCTGTAATAAACCTGACGGCACTTGATGCTCAGTTTTAACTTGTTGACAAATTAAACATTTAGAAATGAACTCTGAGATGTCACGTTTCATACCAGGCCACTAGTAAATTTGTTTCAGACCGTTATACATTTTCATACTTCCTAGATGAATAGACAAATAACTGTTGTGTGCTTCGTTCAAAATCATCTGAAGCAACTCTGGATTTCTCGGACCATATATTGAACCTCTGAATCTCAAACAATCATTACTATCAACTTGAAATTCTGAATCAGGGTTCAACTCACACTGAACTCGTTTTGCTAACACTTCATTACCAACTTTTTGAGCTTCGCAAACCTGTTGTATAAATAACAGTCTCACTTTCAACTCAGCCACAATCAAACCATCATTACACAAAGCTATCTGTGTGTTCATCGTACATAGAGCTAATAGGGACTTTCTGTTCAAAGCATCAACAACAACATTTACTTTTCCCGGGTGATTGTAACAGCCCATTTTAGACCCTAATCGGAACGAGTGGTTTCGAGATGACTTAACCAAGTTGAAATATTATTTTAACTACTTTTATATTTTTTACAGCATGATAGATTCATTGTGTGAAAGTTTCGTATAAAAATTTTATTGTTTGATTGGCGAATTTGATAAAAAGGATTAAATCACATAAAGTGATAAATAGGAGTTCTATTTCATAAATGACTTATTTGATCATGGCTTTATAAATGACAGTCCTTGCATGATAAATTTTCCATTTCTAAATTGAGTGGACATCCATGTCCATATATTTATGGCTTTTAAATGATTTTTATCAAAGGTTAAAATTGTCATTTGGTTTTATAATATGTTTTAATTAAATAAAACATGAAAATAGCTTCATCATTCTTCTTCTCCACCGATTCTTCAAGAAAAAATAAGGGTTTTTAAGCTTTGTTCCATTTGGCTATCATTTTTGTTTAATTAAGGTATGGTTTTGTCTCGATTTTTAGTAATTTTTACGATTTTGAGATCATTGCTTCGTATACTAGCTAACCCGTACCTCAATTTCTAAATTTGTTTATGTTTTTGAAAAATGTCATTGATGAATCCATGTTGTTTTAATAGTTTTTGGTGAATTATTGTAGGTTGTTTTGAAATATACAAGTTTTACAAAGTAGTTTTTGATGAAAATGAGTTTTATGGAATTAATTCAAAAGAAATAGAAATCGTGTGGTTGGAAATGTGATTAAATACAAGATATGTGCTTGTATAGGGTTTAGAAATATTCGACTTTGATAATTTGAAGGTCTTATTGTGCAATTTGCTATGTTGTGTTAAAAGGACTAAATTGCAAGGTGTTGAAAATATAGGGTCTAAATTGCAAATATGTCAAAATATATGTTTTTGGATTAAATTGAATATGTTAGTGATTAAATAGCTAAATTTGCATTAATATAGATAAAGATAATTGAATCCTAGAACTTGATCGGGGAACAAGAAAAGTAGACGAATAGACTCGAGATTCGACTAAACCGAGGTAAGTTCGTATAATTGAATTTGTAAATGTTTAAATTGAACGTATTAATGCTAAATGAATGAATAAAACATCATAGAATATGGTTACTTATTAGATATATGTATAAGGATTGATGTGGGATTGTTTGAAGATTTCAAGTACGATATGATTACCGAGTCCCGTTTGAACCGTAGAGAGTCGTAGGATACGAGTGACATGTCACTAGGGCTATAGGGTGGTTTGAGCTCCTGCATTTGTTGCGGACTCACCACAGCTCATGAGCTATATGTTCATCCTTAAGGATTACATGTTCAGTCTTTGGACTTACCGTTCAGCCTATGGGCTTACCGATCATCCTTCGGGATTACATGTTCAGCCTTCAGGCTTACCGTTTTAGGCTTACATGAGCTATGTATTGCTTGTAGGAATTGACCCATTTTGGGTGGCAAGAATGGCTTAAACCAAGCCTAACTTGTGCCACACGGGCAGGGCACACGGGCGTGTGACTCAGCCTTGTAACCCCTGCACCTTAAATGTTTTAGGTAATTTTGCACATGGCCTAGACACGAGTGTGTCCAGTAGCCATATGGTAATTGACAGTGTTGGCCACGGACTGGACACATGGGCATGTCTAGTGACCATGTGGGGTTAGACAGGTTCAACCACGGGCTGAGTGCATGGGGCGTGTCTAGTAGGGTACGACCGTGTTGGTGTACACGGACTAGGGACACGGCTGTGTGTCCCTAACTTGAGAATTTTCTCAATGTTCTCCCTATCTTTCACATGTTTTCAATCTAATCCTAAATGAATGTGTGTATGGTTATATGAGCTTTAAAGCATGATTGGATGAATGATTATAGAACTATATTGTGTTTGTAAAGTTTAAAATTTTACTGATCTGATCTGAGTTACAAGTCCGGTAATGCCCTTTACCTATTCCGGTGACGGTTTCGGGATAGAGGTGTTACATTCTATTGGTATCAGAGCTACGATTTAGTCGATTCTGGGACTACCGTAGTAGGTACGAGTCTAGCCATACATGCCATGTTTATGAAATGTGATAGTGTCATATCTCCTGACATCTTCTGAAATCTATTTTATATAGTAATGGACCTAAATCGAGCAATAGCCGACGGTGTTGAAAGTATTATGCCAGCACCTGCTCAAGGGGCTGTGCCTTCTGAATCGAGCCCTGCTACAGGCAATCAGGGAGAAGCTAAGTAAGCTTTCTTCCAAATGATGTCTGAATGGTTTAGCGAGTTTGTGCGAGCAAATCCGGCTGCTCCACAACCTTCACCCCCTCAAGTCCCTCAACCTAACCTTGAAAATATACGAGTTATAGATCCTCTAAGACTGTGTAGGCCTCCGGTTGATAAGATACGAAAGTATGGGGCTGAAGAATTCAGATCTTCAGGGAGTAATGATGCTGAGAGGGCCGAGTTCTGGCTTGAGAATACAATCTGAGTTTTTAATGAATTAGCTTGCACACCTGATGAATGTTTGAGATGTGCTATTTCTTTGCTACGGGATTCTGCATACCAGTGGTGGAATACCTTAATATCGGTTGTACCGCGAGAATGAGTTAACTAGGATTTCTTTCAGACAGAATTCAAAAAGAAGTACATTAGTCAACGATTCATCGATCAGAAAAGAAAAGAGTTTTTAGAACTGAAATAGGGTCGAATGTCCGTGACTAAGTACGAGAGAGAGTTTGTATGACTCAGTAAATATGCTCGTGAATGTGTCTCTACTGAAGCGATAATGTGTAAACGGTTCGAAGATGGGCTAAATGAAGAAATTCGATTGTTAGTCGGGATACTTGAGTTGAAAGAGTTTGTAGTTCTAGTTGATTGGGCTTGTAAAGCAGAAGAACTTGCTAAAGAAAAACGGAAAGCTGATTTAGAGTCCAGAGAGTTCAGAAAAAGAATTGCAAGTAAGTCACACCAGTCCGGGTCCAATAGATCAAAATACTTTCATCCTCGTTCTACTGCTTCTACAGGCATATCCATCAGATAAAGAAATGTTAGATGTTCTCATTCGAGACCTCAGACAACTTCTGTGGCTAGCGCGAGTAGTGTGAGAACTCCCAGGCCTGATTGTAAGCACTATAACCAAAAGCATTTTAGAGAATGCCGATTGAAAAGTGGAGCTTGTTTCAGATGTAGATCGTTGGAACACTATTTGCGAGATTGTCCTAAAAGATTTGTTCCTGATAAAGAACAATCAACTAAGGTGACTAATGCTATGACTAGAGGTAGACCGTCCCGAAATACCGGGAATCAAAGTGGAAATCGCAATGCTTCATGAGATACTAATGTGAGATCTGAGACACGTACTCCTGCTAGAGCCTATGCAATACGTGTACATGAGGAAACCTCGTCGCCTGATGTTATTACTGGTACTTTTTCTCTTTATCACACTAATATAATTGCGTTGATAGATCCTGGGTCAACTCATTCATATATCTGTATGGAATTAGTGTTTAAAAAGAGTCTACATGTTGAGTCTACAGAATTTGTAGTTAAAGTATCGAATCCGTTAGGCAGGTTAGTGTTAGTTGATAAAATATGTAAGAATTGTCCATTGATGACTCGAGGATATTGTTTTCTGGCTGACTTGATGCTCCTCCCATTTGATGAGTTTGATGTGATATTGGGTATGGATTGGTTAAATGTACATGAGGCAGTTACGAATTGTAGATGAAAGAGTATAGAGTTGAAATGTTAGAATGGTGAAATTTTTTAGATTCAGCCAAATGATTTGAATGAATTGCTGATAGTTATATCTTATATAAGAGGTCAGAAATATGTTAGAAAGGGTTGTGATGCTTATTTAGCGTATGTGTTGGATACTAAAGTGTCCGAATCGAAAATTGAGTCTGTACTAGTTGTTTGTGAGTTTCCAGATGTTTTTCCAGAGGAGTTACCAGGTTTACCGCCAATCAGAAAGGTTGAATTTGGCATTGAGCTATTACCGATACTACACCAATATTGATAGCTCCGTACAGAATGGCACCGACTGAATTGAAAGAGTTGAAAGCACAGTTACAAGAATTAATTGATAGAGGCTTTGCGAGACTGAGTTTTTCACCTTGGGGTGCTCCAGTATTGTTTGTGAAAAAGAAAGACGGATCAATGAGAATGTGTATTGATTATCGACAACTTAATAAAGTAACCGTGAAAAATAAATACCCTCTTCCGCGAATTGATGATTTGTTTGATCAGTTAAAAGGGGCTACTATATTTTCAAAGATTGAGCTGATATCGAGTTATTATCAATTGTGAGTTAAAGACTCAGACATACCAAAGACTGCTTTCAGCATGCAGTACGGTCATTATGAGTTTTTAGTTATGCCTTTTGGGTTAACCAACGCCCCAGCAGTGTTTATGGATTTGATGAACCGTATTTTCAGACCGTATCTAGACAGATTTGTTGTTGTATTTATTGACGATATTCTGATCTATTAACGTGATGAGTTAGAGCATATAGAACATTTGAGAATCATGTTACAGACTTTGAGAGATAAATAATTATTTGCCAATTTCAGCAAATGTGAATTCTGGTTGCGAGAAATTGGATTTCTGGGTCACATTATTTCTGCGAAAGGCATCAGAGTTGATCCGAGCAAAATATCTGCAATTATAGAATGGAAACCATCAAGAAATGTGTCTGAGATTAGAAGTTTCCTAGGATTAGCGGGTTATTACCGAAGATTTGCAAAAGGATTTTCGATGATTGTAGTGCTGTTGACTCGAATGTTACAAAAAGATGTGAAGTTTGAGTGGATGGATAAATGTCAACAGAGTTTTGAACAGTTGAAGGCTTTATTAACAGATGCATCGGTATTGGTTCAACCTGAATGGGGAAAAGAGTTTGTGATTTATAGTGACGTATTGATAGTTGGACTGGGTTGTGTATTAATGCAAGACGGAAAAGTTATAGCTTATGCTTCCCGACAGTTGAAACCACACGAGAAGAATTATTCGACGCATGATCTTGAATTAGCTACTATAGTCTTTGCATTAAAGATTTGGCGACATTAAATGTCGAATCTTTATCGATCATAAAAGTCTGAAGTATCTGATGTCTCAAAAAGACTTGAACATGCGACAATGAAGATGGCTCAAATTACTAAAAGACTATGAATTTGTTATTGATTATCATCCCAGAAAAGCTAATGTTGTAGCTGATGCTTTGAGTCAGAAATCTTTATTTGCTTTGCGGGCTTTGAATACTCAGATGATGTTATGTGATGACGGATCTATTATAGCCGAGCTAAAGGTCAAACCAATGATTCTGCAACAAATCTGCGAGGCTCAGAAGAATGATCATGAACTGCAAGCTAAGCGGCTTCACTGTGGGTTAAATTTAGATTCTAAATTTTCTATTGGGACTGATGATTGTGTAATGTTCCGAAATAGAATTTGCATACCAAAAGTTCAGAAAGTTCTACAAGAAGCACATGACAGTCGTTTTTCAGTTCATCCGGGTAGCACTAAGATGTATAACAATTTAAAGCAAGTATACTGATGGCCGGGAATGAAACGAGATAGATCTGAATTTGTATCAAGATGTCTAATTTGTCAACAAGTTAAGGCCAAACATCAAGTACCGTCAGGTTTACTACAGCCTATTCTGATTCCGGAATGGAAATAGGACAGAGTTACAATGGATTTTGTATCAGGGTTACCCCTAACTCCTTAGAAGAAAAATGCAATCTGGGTCATTATTGATAGACTAACGAAATCAGCTCATTTTATACCGGTACGTACAAACTATTCTCTAGATAGGTTAGCTGAATTGTATTTATCAGAGATTGTACGACTACATGGTGTACCGTTGTCTATTATTTCTGATCGAGACCCGAGATTTACTTCGAGATTCTAGAAGAAATTGCAAGAAGCTTTGGGAATAAAATTGAATTCCAGTAACGCATTTCATTCACAGACCGACGGTCAGTCTAAAAAAGTTATACAGATTTTAGAAGATATGTTGCGATGTAGTATTCTTGAATTTGAAAGTGGCTGGGAGAAATATTTACCTCTGATTGACTTTGCGTATAACAACAGTTTCCAGACGAGTTTGAAAATGGCTCCGTACGAAGCATTATACGGTCGTAAATGTCGAACACCGTTATACTGGACTGAATTGAGTGAGAAAAAGTTACGCAGGGTTGATTTCATCCGAGAAACTGAAGAAAAAGTAAAAGTAATTCGTGACAACTTGAAAGTAGCATCTGATAGACAGAAATCATATGCAGATTTGAAATGAAAAGAAATAGAGTTTCAGGTCAGAGACCGAGTATTTTTGAAAGTATCACCGTGGAAGAAAATTCTTCGTTTTGGTCGGAAAGGAAAGTTAAGTCCTTGGTTTATCAGGCTGTATGAAATTGTGGAAAGAATTGGACCTGTAGCTTATCGACTATCGGTACCAATTGAACTCGAGAAGATTCATAATGTATTTCACGTTTTGATGCTTCATCGATACAGATCTGATCCATCTCATGTCATATCTCCTACCGATGTAGAAATACAGTCATATACTGAAGAACCGATAAGAATTCTGGCTCGAGAAATCAAAGAATTGAGGAATAAATGTCTAGCATTTGTAAAGGTTCTTTGGTGTAAACACGGGATAGAGGAAGCTACATTGGAAACCGAAGAAGCTATGCAAAAACAATACCCTAACCTGTTTACCGGTAAGATTTTCGGGGACAAAAATCCCTAAAGGGGGAGAGTTGTAACAGCCCATTTTAGGCCCTAATCGGAACGAGTGGTTTCGAGATGACTTAACCGAGAAGAAATATTGTTTTAACTACATTTATATGTTTTACAGCATGATAGATTCATTGTGTGAAAGTTTCGTATAGAAATTTTATTGTTTGATTGGCTAATTTGATAAAAAGGATTAAATCGCATAAAGTGATAAATAGGAGTTCTATTTCATAAATGACTTATTTGATCATGGCTTTATAAATGACAGTCCTTGCATGATAAATTTTCCATTTCTAAATTGAGTGGACATCCATGTCCATATCTTTATGGCTTTTAAATGATTTTTATCAAAGGTTAAAATAGTCATTTGGTTTTATAATATGTTTTAATTAAATAAAACATGAAAATAGCTTCATAATTCTTCTTCTCCACCGATTCTTCAAGCAAAAATAAGGGTTTTTAAGCTTTGTTCCATTCGGATATCATTTTTGTTTAATTAAGGTATGGTTTTGTCTTGGTTTTTAGTAATTTTTACGTTTTTGAGATCGTTGCTTCGTATACTAGCTAACCCGTACCTCAATTTCTGAATTTGTTCACGTTTTTGAAAATTTTCATTGATAAATCCATGTTGTTTTAATAGTTTTTGGTGAATTATTGAAGGTTGTTTTGAAATATACAAGTTTTACAAAGTAGTTTTTGATGAAAATGAGTTTTATGGAATTAATTCAAAAGAAATAGAAATTATGTGGTTGGAAATGTGATTAAATACAAGACATGTGCTTGCATGGGGTTTAGAAATATTTGGCTTTCATAATTTGAAGGTCTTATTGTGCAATTTGCTATGTTGTGTTAAAAGGACTAAATTGCAAGGTGTTGAAAATATAGGGGCTAAATTGCAAATATATCAAAATATATGTTTTTGGATTAAATTGAATATGTTAGTGATTAAATAGCTAAATTTGCATTAATATAGATCAAGATAATCGAATCCCAGAACTTGATCGAGGAAAGAGAAAAGTAGACAAATAGACTCGAGATTTGACTAAACTGAGGTAAGTTCGTATAATTGAATTTGTAAATGTTTAAATTGAATGTATTAAAGCTAAATGAATGAATAAAACATCATAGAATGTGGTTACTTATTAGATATATGTATAAGGATTGATGTGGAATTGTTTGAAGATTTCAAGTACGATATAATTACCGAGTCCCGTTTGAACCGTAGAGAGTCGTAGGATACGAGTGACATGTCACTAGGGCTACAGGGTGGTTCGAGCTCCTGCATTTGTTACGGACTCACCACAGCTCATGAGCTATATGTTCATCCTTCGAGATTACATGTTCAGTCTTCGAACTTACCGTTCAGCCTACGGGCTTACTGATCATCCTTCGGGATTACATGTTCAGCCTTCAGGCTTACCGTTTCAAGCTCAAAAGAGCATATATGATGCATTGACGGATTACAAGTTATACGTATATACACTGTGTGTGTATCACCCGAGTATCCCTCGATGTTCTTAAAGGTTCAACGGGCAATTACCGATACAAGTTACATGAAGTTCTAGAGATATATGTATTACATGTTATATGAGATTTACATGGATTATATGAATTGATTTACATGAATTACATGTTATAAGTATTGAAGTTATGCTTATGATACATGAATGTTGTATCTTATACATGAATGGTTTATGAAATTACATAGACTAACAAGTGTATGCTTATGAAATAGGCAACATAGGTATATGAATTGAATTGGCATTGTTTATGTGTCTATCTAATTGATTGGGTAAGTTTAATTTCTATGCTGTATGGGCTTACTAAGCTTTTGAAGCTTACTTCATTTATTTATTCCTCTATTTTATAGATTCGGAAGCTAGCTTGACTTTTGGACATGTCGGAGATCACCATCACACTATCCACATAGCTTTTTGGTACTTTTGGATCTTTGTTTTGAAAGGGTCATGGCATGTATAGGCTAGTTACTAAGTTTATGTCTATGGTTAGCTTGTTAATGAATATGGTATGTTTTGATACTAATTCAAGCTATGAGATATGGCTTGCTTTGTAAATGTTTAATCCATTTTGAATGTTTTATATGAAGTGTTTATATGGTAAGATATGTGATGAATATGAGAAGTAGTGATGTTGATTAATTAGCTATGGAGTTGTGGAATGTTTTGGTATAAAATGGTATGTATTTGAGCATGAAATGTTGTGGCTAGTATGGCTATGTATTGCTTGTAGGAATTGACCCATTTTGGGTGGCAAGAATGGCTTAAACCAAGCCTAACTTGTGCCACACGGGCAGGGCACACGGGCGTGTGACTCAGCCTTGTAACCCCTGCACCTTAAATGTTTTAGGTAATTTTGCACACGGCCTAGACACGGGCGTGTCCAGTAGCCGTATGGTAATTGACAGTGTTGGCCACGGACTGGACACATGGGCATGTCTAGTGACCGTGTGGGGTTAGACAGGTTCAACCACGGGCTGAGTGCGTGGGGTGTGTCTAGTAGGGCACGACCGTGTTGGTGTACACGGACTAGGGACAAGGCTGTGTGTCCCTAACTTGAAAATTTTCTCAATGTTCTCCCTATCTTTCACATGTTTTCAATCTAATCCTAAATGAATGTGTGTATGGTTATATGAGCTTTAAAGCATGATTGGATGAATTATTATAGAACTGTATTGTGTTTGTAAAGTTCAAAATTTTACTGATCTGATCTGAGTTACAAGTCCGGTAATGCCCCTTACCTATTCCAGCGACGGTTTCAGGATAAGGGTGTTACAGTGATAATCAATTACTAACTTATAGTGTTTTAGCAAACTCTAACCATCTTCGCTATTGCAGATTCAGATCTTTCTGAGTCTTCAAATATTTCAAACTTTTGTGATTAGAATAAACATGACATTTTTCACCGAACAAATAATGGTGCCAAATCTTCAATGCGAACACAATGGTTGTTAACTTTAAATCATGTGTTGGGCAATTCTTTTCATGCAGCTTCAATTGTCTCGAGGCATAAGCTATGACTTTGCCTTTCTGTATTAATACACAACGCAAGCCATTCAATGATGCATCACTATATATCACAAATCCTTTACCCGATTCTAGCTGAACTATTACTGGAGCTTCAGTCAATAAAGTTTTCAACTGATCGAAACTTTTGTGGCACTTATCTGACTATTCGAACTTAACATCTTTCTGAAGTAATCTCGTCATCAGAGTTGCAATCATTGAGAAACCTTTTACAAATTGTCTGTAATAACCAGCGAGTCCTAGAAAGCTACGAACTTCAAACACATTTCTTTGAGGCTTCCAATCTATAATTGTTGAAATCTTGCTCTGATCTACTCGAATTCCCAATGTTGACACAATATGCCCCTGAAAACCAACTTTGCACAACCAGAATTCACATTTACTAAACTTTGCAAACAACTACTTATCATGCAGAGTCTGTAATACAATTCTCAAATGCTCGGTACGCTCAGATTTATCACGCGAATAAATCAAAATGTCATCAATCAATACAAAGACAAATTGATTTAAGTACGGCCTGAAAATTAGGTTCATCAAATCTATAAAAACTGCAGGATCATTCGTTAGTCTAAAAGGAATAACTAAAAATTTGTAATGTGCATACCTCGTTCAGAAAGCAGTTTTTGACACATTAGAGTCTTTTACTTACAACTAACAATAACCCGATCTCAGATCTATCTTCAAAAACACTGTTGCCACTTTTAGCTAGTCAAACAAATCATCGATATGCGGTAAAGGATATTTATTCTTGATTGTTACTTTGTTAAGCTGACAGTGGTCTATACACATTCTCATCGTTCCATCTTTCTTTTTCACAAATAAAACAGGTGCACCTTAGGGAGAAATACTCGGTTGTGCAAAACATTTGTCTATTAACTCTTGTAACTGTGCTTTCAATTCTCTCAATTTTGTCGGAGCCATTCTGTACGGAGCTATCGAAATAGGAGTGGTCCCTGGTACTAATTCAATACCAAATTCAACTTTTCGAATGGGTGGTAATCCTGGTAATTCTCCAGGAAATACATCCAGTTATGCACAAACAACTGGCACTGATTCTGTTTTCTTTTTGGTCACTTTCGTTTCAAGCACATAAGCAAAGTAAGTTTCACAACCCTTTCTCACATATTTCTGAGCTGACATCAATGAAATCACAGCTGGTAACCCATTCAAGTCATTAGATTCAATCTAGATTATCTCATTATTTTGACATCTCAAATCAATAGTCTTCCGTTTACAGTTTACTATAGCATCATGTAGTGTTAGCCAATCCATACCTAGAATTATATCAAATTCATCAAATGGCAATAACATCAAATCGGCCGGAAAATAGAAATCTCGAATCATTAACGGACAGTTCTTGCATCCTTTATCAACCAAGACACATTTGCCTAAGGGGTTCGATACTCTAATCAGGAATTTAGTTGACTCTATAGGCAAAGTCTTACTGGATACTAAGTTCATGCATATATAAGAATGAGTCGATCCAGGATTAATCAATGCAATAACAGTAGTATCATAAAGAGTGAAAGTACTGGTAATAACATTTGGAGGCAAAGCTTCTTCATGAGCGCGAAAAGCATAGGCTCTAGCAGGTGCTCTCGCCTCAGATCTCACAGTTGAATCTTTCGCCCCTTTCTAGCTACCACTCACATTACCCGTATTTTTAGGTGGTCTACCTCTAGCTACTGTGTTACTCGGCCTCGTATTCTACACAATCTCTTGCTCGGCTAACTCAAGACAATCACAAATGAAATGATCTAAAGATCCACATTTAAAACAAGCTTGATCATTCAATCTACAATTGCCGGGGTGTCGTTTACCATAATGTTTGCACTCAGTTCAATTAGGTCTCACACTTCCAACACTAGCTATCGAAGTAGCTGGAGCTTTAAAGCTCGAATGTTGCCTTACTCGATCTCTACTCGAATGACCCATAGTAGCCTTTGAACGGCTTTAATTATCTTGGAACTTCTTTGATGCTGACTGAAATGACTTACTCAAGGATCTTTTTCTTACATCTCTAGCTTCCAAATCGACTTTTCTTTTCTCTTTCCTAAGTTTTCAGCTTTACACGCTCGATCAACAAGCACAACAAATTCTTTTATTTCCAGAATCTCGATTAACAAGCAGATGTCTTCATTCAAACCATCTTCAAATCTCTTGCACATTATTGCTTCGGTCGAGACACATTCTCGTGCATATCGACTTAATCTCACAAATTCTCGCTCGTATTCCGTAACAGACATACGACCCTGTTTTAGCTCAAGAAACTCTTTGCGTTTCGGATCTATGAATCTTTGGCTAATGTATTTCTTTCTAAACTCAGTCTGAAAGAACTCTCAGGTAACTCGTTCTTTGGAACCACAGATATCAACATTTTCCACCATTGATACGCCGTATCTCTTAGGAGTGAAACAACACATTTAAGACATTCATAAGGAGTACATGACATTTTATTAAACACTCGAATCGTATTCTCGAGCCAAAACTCAGCTCTCTTAGCATCATCATCAGTAGTAGCCCGAAATTCTTCAACCCCATACTTTCTAATTTTATCAACTGAAGGCTTACTCAATAAAATCGGATTTACCACTTATGGCACGACAGGGACTTGTGGTCACTTGTAATCAGCCTAGAATCAACCAGTACTGCCCATTGAGTAGGAGTGAGTGCATTGTTCTCAACATCGTCAGCTTTAGCTCGATCGAGATCCATTTACTATATGAAAACACATTTTAACTTTCAGGAATCATCAAACTATCACAATTTATATATATGGCATGTATAGCTAGACTCTCACACGCTACCTTAGTCCTAGAATCGACTAAACCGTAGCTCTGATACCAATAAAATGTAACACCCCTAACCCATATACGTCGCCGGACTAGGGTTAAGAGGCATTACCAAACAATTCACAACATTTAACTAACAACTCATAACTCAATAAACATTCATTATTGAATAACATTCATTCACATACACAATGTCCCTTAAATAGGTCTACGAGACCTTAACCATGCTTTAGAAAAGGTTTGGGACTAAACTGATCACATATAAAAATTTTTGAAACTTTTACATTTTTCTAAGTTACAAAGGTCACATGCCCGTGTGAATAGGTCGTGTGCCTCACATGGTATTAGACACACTCGTGTGTCTAGGCCGTGGGAAAACAGGGCATACATATTGACTTGTCCACACAGCCACCAAACACCCCTATATGCCAGGTCTTGTGAAAATTAGGGAGCTTACTGACTTGAGCACACGGCCAGTCACACGCCCGTGTGTCCAGCCCCTGTACCTATTTGAAATGGCACATGCTCATGTCAAACTTGTAGGGTATACTGACTTGGCCATACGACTTGCCACACGTTCGTGTGTGAGGCCGTTTGGAGTGCCCAGGCTTAATTCGAATTGAACCTTCGAGCAACATGGTAGAGACACACGCCCATGTCCCTGCCCGTGTGGGAAAAAATAGGCCATTTACAAGGCCAATTTGCCACCCTTAAAGGGCCCACCCTACAAACATCAATCCAAGCACAAATCATGACCAAATGATAGGCAAAACTATACCAAATCATTCATAATTCATCCATAATCACATCATCCCATTTAACACTCATTCATTCACCTAGTCTCAATATAACACAATTTCCACATTCATTCAACCACATTCAACATCCAAACCTTTTACCAAATCATGTCATTTCTCCTTCATTATATACTAATATTAACCATCAATTAACTTATCCATTTTTCAAATAAAGCAACAATACCAAAATGACCAAAACCATAAGGCTAACTATGTACACATTACATTTACAAAATTTCATCATCAAGCATAAATTAAAACAAGTTCATCATTCTTAAGCCACATCACATGGCAAGATTCACCACACAAAACATACCATATCATCACTAGCCTACACATGCCATATACCATTATACAAATTTTCTAAAGTACCCACTAAGCAATCGATAGTGTGACGATGATTCTTGACGATCCCCGAGCTCGAGCTAGCTTCGATTATCTATAAAACAAGGAAAACACACACAAAGTAAGCTTTCCAAAAGATTAGCAAGCCATATACAAAGCCATATACAAATAAAACCAAATGAGCCAACACAATGTCAATGCATCAAAGCTAAGCATAGCTAGTAACATACATACTTACTACCCTTTTCTCATGAAATTCACATCACTACTTTTAAGTTCATATGTAACATCCCGAAATAGGGCCTAAATGGAACAGTGGTTGCGAAACCACGAATCCGAGATAGAAAAATTTATTTCAGTTAATTTTTATAATTTACCGAGTGATTAGGTGCATATGTTAGAGTATCGATAGAAAATTTTATGAATTATATGTTTAATTTGCCTATTGGGGCTTGTTTGAAAAAGTTGATAAATATGAGTTCTAGATAGGAAAGGATTAGATTGAAGAGCATAATTGAAGTAGAGGTCCTTAAATGGTAATTAGACCATTAGGTTTTCAAGGACAAAAATGGACATACATAGATAAAAATAACTAAAGTTTTAATGAAGGGCATTTTAGTCATTTGGTAATTAAAGGATTAAAAAGGGAAAAAGATGGCAAAATGTTGTCCATCTTCTCCAAGTTGGCCGAAACTTCAAGGGACATCATAGTTAGGGTTTCTTCAACTTCTCCAGCTCATAGTAAGTGCATCTAAGCCCCGTTTTTAATGTTCTTTACGTTTTTGGAGTCCTGGTAACTTGATTTAGCTTATTCTAGCAATAATTTAACCTAGGGTTCATATTTAGAAAGATACCCATAGGTGAAATATGTTTATTTTGATATTTTATGGTAGAATATGAAGCTTGAAATTATGTTAAACGACTTGAGCTAAGCAATTTTAAGTGAAAACGAGTAAAACGACATAATCGGTAAAAATACCTAATGTTCATAAGTACATGTTAGAGTGAGAATTTGATGTTGCCGTAGGTAAATAAATGATCAACATGTCATAAAACATAAGAATTAGGGATAAATTTTAATTTCCCAGCTTTAGGGCAAAAGTGTAAATATGCAAAAGTTTAGGGGCAAAATCATAATTTTTCCAAAGTTAGAGTCAAAGACTGTTTTGATAAATGTGAGTATTAAATAAGCTAAATTTGCTATTATAGATCAAGAAGAAAAAAAATTTAGGGTTAGACCGGGGAAAGAAAAAGGTTAAGGACTAGATCAAAATATTTGATCGTATTTTGTATTGAGGTAAGTTTGCGGTAAATAAATGCAATGTTTTATTATTTATAATTAATGATGTTATTTTTCAGCACCTATATGTTTATTTTGCGAATTTACTTACTGATGACTCAAGTAAGAATTGATGGTGAAATGATACTTAAAAGTCCCGGTTGAACCTTAGGAATGTGTAGGATACAAATGTCATGACATTAGGGTTTAAAGATACCAAGTAAGACCATGCTAAGGCATGGCATTGGTAAGTTTTACATGGCAAGGAAATCATGTAAGGCCATGTCAAGACATGGCATTGGCAAGTTTCTATAAGGCAAAGATCTCATGTAAGACCATGCCAAGGCATGGCAATAGTGAGTTCATAAGGCAAGGATTCCACGTAAGACCATGTCAAGACATGGCAATGGTAAGTTTAAGAAGGAAAGGTACCTTTGTATCCTTAGTATTCCAAGTGGCTCAACGGGAAATTCAAAAAGTATCCCGAAGGATAGGTAAGATAGGTTCATGTCTGAAAGGTTCAAGTAAAGATTCAAGACTTATGCATTTTGAGTTTAAAGGTTATAGTGGTTTTGATAAGATAAGAATGAGATAATTCATTTAGAATGTTGTTATTTATTTACAAGCAAACTTAATAAGCTTTATGTTTGCTCCCTTTCTTTTCTCTCTTTTTATAGTATCACCAAGCCAACTCGAGGATCGTAAGGACGTTGGAGATCACTTCACACTATCAAGGGCTATTTTGGTATTTTTGTGATTCGAAACGTTTTAAGTTATGGCATGTATAGGGACTTGGCCATTTTGTGTGTATGTCCTTATGATATGATTTAAGAATGGCATGTGAATACTTGATAATTATTAGCTATTGAAATGGCTAATTCAGAACATGTTTTGATGGTATGTATGCCTAAATGAGGTTTAATGCAAAGAAATTATGAAAGAGTAAAAGTTGGCTATGGAACAGTTTTGGGACAGCAACAGTGACGTGATTTTGAAAAATCACTAAAAATTGTATAAATGAAATTAAATGGTAAATGAGATATATAATTAAATATTATTGAGTTTATTTTCATAAGAATGAATTAGAGCAAGCAAAGGAAGTCTGTATTCTGAGATATTTAAATTCTTATGAGACTGGTTCAGAATGACTTCGTAATCCTCTGTTCTAAATTTAGAAATTTACTAAAAATTTTAAAAAAATAATTATGAGTCATAATTTATATTTATAGATTCATTAGTGAGTCTATGTTCATTAGAAACAAATAGAAACATTATCCAAAAACTGTACTATGAGATAATTGATTTTAAGTGAAGAGAGGTCAGGTCTATTGGAGTGTGAAATAGGGGACATTTTAATGAATAAACTATATTAATTTGTCAAACCAAAAATTCTGGAAAAATTATGGTAAAAAGATCTATGAGTCTAGTTTCAGGGAAAATTTACAAATTTAAATTTTGAGTTTTGTAACTCAAGTTATAATTAATTTAGTGACTATTACGCAGGTGAACAGTTTTATTATGAATAGTAAAATAAATTGTTTTGATTTGTGTAAGTAATCAAAAGTTTTTAATGTTCTCAGTTTGGTCCCGAACTGTTTCAATTACATTTTTTAGGGCCTTGAGGGCCCTTTTATGGATATAATGGACAAATGTGAGCGAATTAATTTTAAAAGTAAATTTTTATGCCTCGAACTAGTTAGATAAGTCTGGTAACGCCTCGTGCTCGACTCCGGTGACGGTCTCGGGAAAGGGGTGTTACATCATACTTACCTTTCCTTCTTGATATTCATATACATTTCATACGTGCCTAAATCAATTGGCTCATTTACATCTTTTATTTGCTCGTTGACCTGTTTGGAATTGTTAAGGATACTCAGATAGCACATAAAGCTCGTACAATGCCATATCCCAGATATGGTCTTACATGTTATCAGATATCGATGCCACTGTCCCAGACAGTGTCTTATATGAAATTATATACAATGCCGATGTCCCAGACATGGTCTTACACGTAATCTCAGATTGATGCTAATGTCCCAGACATGGTCTTACACGAAATCACACCTTGGTAATCCTAATGTCAAGACAGAATTACGAAATTATATACGGTGCTTTCACATGTCGTAATTCTGTCGATTCTTGCTCAAACATAATCATTTATCATACAATTCAATTCAATAACATATAAACATGCATAATTCAAATGTAGACATTTATTTGCATATGAACTCACCTTAAAAACGGAATGAACGGATCGGAGCGACTATTCAATAACTTTCGATTTTCCCCTATCTAAATCTGATTTCTTTCTTTCTTGATCTATATAAATTCAAATTCAACTTATTCAATCAACTATTCATTCAATTTAATCCAAGAACACAAATTTGGGTATTTTTCACATTAGCCCTTAAACTTTCACATTTTTATCAATTTAGTCCTCATTGCATAAAATCACAAATTCACAAGATTTCTTAGCAACCCATGCTAGTCAAATTTATAACATGCTATTAGCAACCCATAATTTCAATTTATTTCACATTTTAACCACAAAGTTTCCACATTTCTCAATTTAATCCCTAAATTAGATTTTTACACAATTATTTTACAAAACATTTTAATCTATCAACAATTATTCATTTTCCATCATCAACATTCAAAAACATCAAGCGAACATCAATGGCAACTCACAAATTCATCAACCAATTCAAAAATTAAAACATGGGCTAGCTAGCACTCAAAGCAATGATCACAAAAAACATAAAATTTATCAAAAACCGAGCTCAAAACATACCTTAATCAATCATTGTGTGTGTCGAACCCTAGAATGCCCTTAATCTTTCTTTTTCCTTTTATTTTCGATGAAGAGGATGACAAAATGATGATATAAAATTGATTTGTTTTATTAATATTAACTTAATAACCAAATTACAATTTTAACCTTAATGAAAAACCATTTAAAACATCCATTATAAGGTCATTTATGACCAATCCCAATATCAATGGTCTAATAGCAACATAAGGACCTTTAATGTAATAAATCATAACATTTAGACACTTCAAAAAATTTACATGCAACTTTTGCATTTTACGCGATTTGGTCTTTTTGCCAAATTCACCAACCAAACGCTAAAATTATTTCACGAAACTTTCACACATGCATAATCTCATGTTATAAACACATAAAATAATATTAAAATAATTTTTTGACATCAGATTTTTCGTTCCGAAACCACTGTTTCGATTGAGCTAAAATCGGGTTGTTACACATTTCACATATTACATTTTCATGTCACATATTTAAATTTCATAATTCATATTTATTTCCCTATTAACATGACTCAGGCTCAAACTCAGATGGATATGCAGATCCAACCAACACACAGATTTGGCACCCAATGCCTCATCGACTTGAAGTCGAAGTAATCCCTGAACTCTTCCTATCTTAAGGCATGCCATATATATCTCACTTAGCCCGAAAAAGTTAATAGGGTTTTTATTTCCGCTTCAATTTCAGCCAATGTATCAAATTCACATTTATACTATATATAATTATATATATATATATATATATATATATTTCCAACTCACACATATATAAAAATACACATACTTTTCAATTTTGTATCATTTTCTTTCATAGGCAACAATCGATTCTAATAACCCAATCAAATCACAAATCTCACCTTAATGCTTACCATGAAAATTATATCAATATACAAAAAATTATAGTTTAGTTTGGATTATAGAAATACAAGTCGTATATTCCGAGCTACTCGATGCCAACCTTACATTTCCCCTTCTTACTTAAGGATTATAGAACGATGTTCGCTACGAAATACAATAATTAAAATAGATTAATAATACACAACTCAATTCTCATCAAATTTCAAATTTTATACCACATTTTGCTTAATCTTTAATTTAATCCTTAAATAGAGACTAATTAAATCTTCACATTTAACCTCGAACTTTTATACTAATTTCACTCTAACCCAAATTTAGCTCCTTATTTTCAATTTTACCCCTAAATTTAGAATTTTTTACAATTTAGTCCTTATGATCAAAATCAATAATTAATTTTACTATTTAGTCCTTTTTCACTTCTAACTTTAAAATCTATCAAATAAATCCTTAATGCTAACTACTCAACAATGGCAACATCATCAATCTTGAACAATACTAAAAATTATAACATGGGTCTGCTAGCTCTAAGTACCGAGATTTCAAAAACGTAAAAATTACAAGAAAATGGACTAAATTCACTAACTAATTGAAGCTTGAATACTTAAAAACCCTTATAGCCGTCCAAGCTTTCTTTCTTCTCCCTATGGTTTCGAAATGCACACAAAAGAGAATTGAAACATTCTCTTTAATGCCACTTTCCTTTATATTTCTTTCATTTTGTTTTCTTCTTATTTATTATAACATATATTTATTAAGTTAACATATATATATAATATACATCATTAATGACCGTCCACTACAACATAAAATAAATGTATATTTACTATTTTAGTCCTTTTAATTTATTTTAATCTATAATTCAACTTTTGACTCTAACGCGATTTAGTCCTTGTACCTCAATAACTCTTAATTTCATGAAAATTACTTATCCAAAATTTAGTTCACCTCTATTATAACTCCATAAATATTTTATGAAAATATTCACTGGCATGATTTATGGAAATAGAGTCTCAAAACTACACTTTTCATCACCCCTAACTATCTGGTTGTTACACTTGTCATCAATCAAGCAGATATTAGTCTCAATGTCCAAGCCCACAATAATACTTTACTAGAAATGTAATATCCCAAAATAGGGCCTAATCAGAATAGTGGTTTCGTGCCACAAATTTGAGATAGAAATAATTATTTTATTATTATGATGATGTTGCATGATGGTGTGAAAATTTCGTGAAGAAATTCTATGCATAAAGTGCTTAATTTGAAATTAGGGACTAAATCGAATAAGTTGCAAAATTTGCATTCTAGAAGTTTTTAGTATGAAATTGCTTTGGAATATTAATTAGGAGGTTTTAAATAGCAATTTGACCAATTTCTAAGTTTATGGAAAAAATTTGGACATGGGTGGAATTTTTGAAAGTTTTGTAAGGAAAGGCATTATAGTCATTTGGTTATTAACATGAATTAAAAAGGAAAAAGATGACAAAATTGTATCATCTTCTTCATTGCCTTGGCTGAATATCACCTCTCTCCATAGCTAGGGTTTCTTCAACTTTCAAGCTCCATAGTAAGTGATTCCAAGCCCCGTTTTTAATGTTCTTTACATTTTCAGAATCCCGGTAGCTCGATAAAGCTTATGCTAGCAATAATTTAAGTTAGGGTTCATATTTGGAAAAATACCCATAGGTTAAATTTGTGTATTTTGATGTTTTATGATAGAATATGAGGTTTTAGATTATGTTAGACAACTTGTGCTACTCGGTTTTAGGTAAAAACGAGTAAAAGGGCTTAATAGGTAAAAATACCTATTATACATAAGTGTATGTTATAGTAGGAATTTGAAGATGTTGTTGGTAAATAAATGATCAGCATGTCTTAAAATACAAGAATTTGTGATAAATTTTGATTTCCGAGCCTTGGGGCAAAAGTGTAAATATGTAAAAGTTTAGGGGTAAAAATGTAATTTTACCAAAGTTTGAGTAAAGGACTGTTTTGATAAATGTGAATATTAAATAAGTTAAATTTGCTATTATAGATCAAGAAGAACGAAATTCGGGAGTAGATCGGGGAAAGGAAAAAGTAAAGGACTAAATTGTAAAGTTTAGTCACATTTTGTATCGAGGTAAGTTTACGGTAAATAAATGCAATATTCCTTTATTTTACATTAATATTGCCAATTTCCAGCATTTATATATTTATTTTATGAAAATATTTAAAGTTGAATTAAAGGCGATGTGACCGAGAAAAAGCATTAGAAAGCCCCGTTTGAACCTTAGGAATGTTAGGATACGAAATGTCATGACATTTGGGGTTAACAGGACAGGACATGAAGGAATGAGCCATGTAAGTCCATATCAGATATATGGCTTTGGAGACAGGAATGAGCCATGTAAGCCCATATTAGATATATGGCATTGGAGACAGGAATAATTCATGTAAGTCCATGTCAAGGACATGGCATTGGCAGGATATTGTTAGACAGGAAAGACCCTAGTATCCTTAGTATTCCGAGTGGTTCAACGGGCCATTGTACAAGATAAATTACAGTGGATTATCAGCAAAGGAAAGGTAGATTGTATTTATGAATAATGAAAGGTCGGGTAAGAAAGAAGGTAAGTGAATAAAGAAGAAGGTAGAAAATGAGATGTAAAGAAAGTTTATGATGCTAGGTGACATTATGCATAATTATTCATTGTGTTGAATGTTGTGATTTATTTGCTTGTAAACTTACTAAGCCTAGTGCTTTACTCTCTTTATTTCCTTCTTCTTATAGTTCTTGCCAAGCCACTCGGGGATCGAAGGAAACGTCGGAGATCCGATCACACTATCGAAGGAATCACTTTGGTATAGTTAGACGTTTCGTTTCGTGTATGGCATGTATAGGAACTTGGCTTCTTTTGATATGATATGATTAATGAATGATGTGTAAATACTTGCTAGTGATTAGCTAATAGAATTGCTGATGATATATATATGTTTAATAGTATGTATGATTGAGTGGTAACTATTACATGGAAATTAAGGAAAATGTGAAAGTAGCTTAGAAACAGATTCAAGCAGTAGAAATGACGTGACTTTGAAAAATCACTAAAAATAGTGGAAACATGGTTGGATGATGAATAATATATGAAATTAAAGCTTATTGTGTCTATTTTCATATGGAATAGCAAAGCAGGTAAATGTATTGTATTTTATGAGATATCTGAGTTTTAGTGAAACACGGCTAGAGCGATTTCTGGATCCCTTGTTCCAACTTTGGAAATTCACCATAAATCGTACAAAAACAATTAGGTGGTGTCCTTTATATGTTGAGAGTCCTTATTGAGTCTAGTTTTAATAGAAATAAATGGCATAGTCATATGAATTTTGTATAGGAAGAAAAGTGGTTCGTAGTAAGTAGAGTTCAGTGCAGTCGAGTTATGAAATAGGGGTAACTTTAACTAATAAACTGTATTAATTGGCCCGGTCAAAAATTCTAGAAAAAGCTTAGTAGATATATAAATGAATCTAGTTTTAGTGAAAATTTATGGATCTTAATTTTGAGTTTCGGAACTCGAGATATGAATTTTTAAGCGACTATGACGCAGAATGGCAGCAAATTTCGAGAAGCTTAAATAAACGATTTAAGGTTGCTTAAGTGATAAATTAAGTTTAGTAGCGCCTCGTGCTCGATTCTGGCAAAGGTCTCGAGTAAGGGGTGTTACATTTATTGGTATCAGAGCATGTTTAGTCGGTTCTCGGAACAGTTAGTGTGAGTAAGAGTCTAACTATACATGCCATACTTGTATTTTGATAATGTGACGACTTCTGACAATTTTTAAATATTTTGTTTTATAGTAATGGATCCTGTAACGCCCTCTTACCCGAGACCGTCACCAGAGTCGAGCTTGAGGTGTTGCTAAACTTAATTTACCATTTAAACAACTTTAAACCATTTATTTTAACTTTCGAAATAAGTTGTCTTTCTGCGTCATCGTCGCTCAAAAAATCATATCTCAAGTTACGAAACTCAAAATTAAGATCCATAAATTTTTCCTGAAACTAGACTCATATATCTATCTACTAATGTTTTTCTAGAATTTTTAGTTGGGCCAATTAGTACAGTTTATTAGTTAAAGTTTCCTCTGTTTTAGTGTTTGACTGCTCTGACCTATGTTCACTACAAACCACTTTTGTCTCTATACAGAATTCAAAAGGCTATGCTATTTATTTATCTTAAAACTAGAGTTAATAAGGAATCTGTACATATATAGCATGACTCCTAATTATTTTTGTACAATTTGTAGTGAATTTCCAAATTTGGAACAGGGGATCCAGAAATCGCTCTGGCCCTATTTCACTGAAACTCAAATATCTCATAACATATAACTCCTTTACCTGTTTTGCTTCTTCCATATGAAAGTAAACACATTAAGCTTCAATTTCATATTTAATTCATCACCTAATTCGGTTCCTACTATTTTTAGTGATTTTTCAAACTCACGTCACTGCCGTTACAACATTCTGTTTTATGACAAATTTTCACTTTTCTATGAAAATTCATGAACTATTAACACTTTGAACATACATGGTCTCATACATGATCTAAATTAACCATTCCAAGGACTAATCATTTTCAGGCATTTTCTCAACCAAACCACAACCATATCGCAAGATTAATTACACAAAACAAGTATATTGCTATACATGCCATATTTGAGTTATACAAGCCATTTTACCAAACTAGTTCTTCGGATAGTGTGAACGAGCCTTCGACCTATCCCGATTCCCAAGTCGGCTTGTCCAAAACACATTATTGTTGTTGTATCAAGTTTCAACCCGAGGGTTAAGTACATACCTCAGTACAAAATATAGAAATTTTGCAATTTAGTCCACAATCTTTTCTTTTCCTCGATCAAGGTCGATTCCACGTCTTTCTTGATTATTGAGCTTGGAAGCTTGAAACAAACCCTAGCTATGGAGAACTCTTGAAATTTCGTGGTAATGAAGAAGATGGACATATTTTTCCATCTTTTTCCCTTTTTTAATCTTTTAATTAGCAAATGACCAAAATACCCTTAATGCCTTTCTTTGAAATTTTTCATGTACAAGCCCATTTTTGTCCAAAATTTTAGATATTGGTCAAATTGCTATTTAAGACCTCCTAATTAATATTCCAAAGCAATTTCATACTAAAAGCTTCTAGAATGCAAGTTTTGCAACTTATTCAATTTAGTCCCTAATTTCAACTTAAGCACTTTATGCATAAAATTTCTTCACGAAATTTTCACACCATCATGCAATCACATCATAAACATCAAAATAATAATAAAATAATTATTTCCATATCGGATTTGTGGTCTCGAAACCACTGTTCTGATTAGGCCCTAATTCAGAATATTACAACTCTCCCCCCTTTAAGGATTTTCGTCCTCAAAAATCTTATCGGTAAATAGATGTGGGTATTGTTTTCTCATAGTTTCCTCGGGTTCCCATGTAGCCTCTTCTACTCCATGTTTTTGCCACAACACTTTCACAAGGGCAATACTTTTATTCCTTAGTTGTTTGACCTCTTGAGCTAAAATCTTAATCGGTTCTTCTTCGTAGGTCATGCCTGGTTGTAGTTCAATTTCTGTCGGTGAAATCACATGTGAAGGATCCGAACGATACCGACATAACATAGACACATGGAACACATCATGAATCTTTTTCAATTTAGATGGCAATGCTAACCGATAGGCTACTGATCCAACTCTTTCAATTATTTCATACGGCCCGATAAAACATGGACTCAACTTACCTTTCCGTCCAAATCTAAGAACTTTCTTCCAAGGAGACACCTTTAAAAATACCTTATCACCAACTTGAAACTCAATTTCTTTTTGTTTCAAGTCTGCATAAGATTTCTGTCTATCTGAAGCAGCTTTTAAACAATCTCGGATCACTTTCACTTTTTCTTCAGTTTCTTTTATTAGATCAACTCCATAGATTTGATTTTCCTTGAGTTCAGTCCAATACAACGACGTCTGAAACTTACGACCGTATAATGCTTCATAAGGTGCCATCTTCAAGCTCGTCTGATAATTGTTATTGTAAGCAAATTCTACCAATGGTAAATATCTTTCCCAGCTTCCTTGAAATTCCAATACACAACATCTGAGCATACCTTCAAGAATCTGAATTACTCTCTCTGATTGTCCATCAGTTTGTGGATGAAAAGCAGTACTAAAATTCAACTTCGTACCTAACACTTATTGTAACTTTTGCCAAAATCGCGAGGTAAATCTCGGATCTCTATCCGAAATGATTGACAATGGTATTCCGTGTAGTCTAACAATTTCTCTAACATACAGTTCAGCCAACTTGTTAAGAGAATAATTTGTACGTACTGGAATAAAATGAGCCGACTTAGTTAATCTGTCAGCTATTACCCAGATGGCATCTTTTTTTTTCCTGGAGTCAATGGTAACCCTGAAACAAAATCCATAGTAATTCGATCCCATTTCCATTCAGGAACCATAATAGGCTGAAGTAATCCCGAAGGCACTTAGTGTTCAGCTTTCACTTGTTGATAAATTAAGCATTTGGATACAAACTCTGATATATCTCTTTTCATTCCATTCCACCAATACATTTTCTTTAAATCATTATACATTTTCGTACTGCCTGGATGAATCGACAAACAACTATTATGTGCTTCCTGCAAGATCTTTTGAATCAAGCCCTCATTCTTCGGTCCACAAATCCGATCTTTAAACATCAAGCACCCATCAGAACCGATTCTGAAATCTGACTCTGTATCAACCTCACATTGCTTTCTTTTGGCTTGCAAGCCTTCATCGCTTTTCTGAGCTTCACAAATTTCTTATAAAAACATCGATCTTGCTTTCAACTCGGCTAGAATCGAACCATCATCTGACATTTCCAACTGAGTGTTCATAACTCTCAAAGCAAACAACAACTTTCTGCTCAAGGCATCGGTAACTACATTTGCTTTTCCTGGATGGTAGTCAATCACAAACTCGTAATCTTTCAACAATTCTAACCATCTTCGCTGTCTCAAATTCAATTCTTTTTGTGACATCAAATATTTAAGACTTTTGTGATCGGTATATACTCGACACTTTTCACCATACAAATAATGTCGCCAAATCTTCAAAGCAAACACCACCGCAGCTAATTCCAAATCATGAGTTAGATAATTCCTCTCATGAGGTTTTAACTACCTCGAAGCATAAGCCACAACCTTTCCTTCTTGCATCAGTACACATCCCAAACCATTTAGAGAAGCATCACTATATACCACAAATTCTTTACCTGACTCGGGCTGCACTAACACTGGTGCCTCTGTTAATAACTTTTTCAATTCTTCGAAACTCCGTTGACATTCTTCCGTCCACTCAAATTTAACATCCTTTCGGAGTAATCTAGTTATAGGAGCAGTAATCATAGAAAATCCATTCATAAACCGTCGATAATACCCAGCTAACCCCAAGAAACTTCTAACTTCGGTTACATTCTTCAGTGGTTTCCAATGAACAATAGTTGAAATTTTACTGGGATCAACCTGTATACCATCACCTGAAACAATATGACCCAAAAATCCAACTTCCCGAAGCCAAAATTCACTTTTACTAAACTTGGCATATAACTGCTTATCTCTCAAAGTCTGCAAAACTATTTTCAAATGCTCGGCATGCTCGGTCTCATCTTTTGAATAGATTAAAATATCATCTATGAATACCATAACAAACTTATCCAAGTATGGCCGAAATATACGGTTCATCAAATCCATAAACACAGTAGGAGCATTTGTTAACCCAAACGACATAACTAAAAATTCATAATGACCATACCTTGTCTTAAAAGCAGTTTTAGGCACATCTGACTCTTTTACCCTCAGCTGATAGTACCCAGATCTTAAGTCAATCTTTGAAAACCACGTTGCTCCTTTCAGTTGATCAAACAAATCATCAATTCTCGGCAATGGATACTTGTTCTTGATTGTCACCTTGTTTAACTGCTGGTAGTCTACACACAGTCTCATTGAACCATTTTTCTTTTTCACAAACAATACAGGAGCATCCCAAGGCGAAAAACTCGGTCTCACAAAGCCTTTGTTGGTCAACTCTTGCAACTGCGACTTTAATTCTTTCAACTCCGATGGTGCCATTCTGTACGGAGCAATCGAGATCAGAGCTGTTCCCGGCATCAACTTTATACCAAATTCTACTTCTCTGACTGGAGGTAAACCCAGCCATTCCTCTGGAAATACATCTGCAAACTCACACACAATCGGCACTGATTCCACTTTCTTTTCAATTTCTTTTGTATTCAACACATATGCTAAATAAGCTTCATAACCATTTCTCAAATATCTCTGAGCCGACATTGAAGAAATCACACTAGACAATGCCTCTGATTTATCTGATTCAACCCGCAGAGTTTTACCATTTTCACACTTTAATTCAATAACTTTTTGTTTACAATTTACTATAGCATCATGCAATGTCAACCAATCCATGCCCAAAATAACATCAAACTCATCAAACGACAACAACATCAAGTCAGCCGAAAAGTAATAACCCCGAATCATTAAAGGACATTTCTTGCATACTTTATCAACTATAACACATTTGCCTAACGGATTTGACACTTTAATCATAAATTCTGTGTTCTCAACAGATATATTCATGCTAGACACCAATTTTATGCACACATATGAATGATTAGAACCGCGATCAATTAAAGTAGTAACATTAACATCATAAAGAGAAAATATACCGGTGATCACGTTAGGTGAGGAAGCATCTTCACGTGCTTTAATGGCATAAGTTCTAGTCGGAGCCCTTCCTTCAGATTTAACTGCTGAATCTCTGACCACATTCTTGCTGCTTGCTTCACTCCCAGCTTTTCTTGAATACCTTCCTCTCGAATCTGTACCACCAGTTTTCACGCTTTGAAATCTTTCTTTTTCAACTTTCTCTGGGTAGTCTCTAATAAAATGATCCAGAGAACCACATCAAAAACATTCATTTGCTCTGTACAGACCAAAATGATTTCTACCACACCGCTGGCACTCGGGCTTAGCAAATCTTGAATTCCCCACACTAGCTGCCGAAGTAGTTTGAGATTTAGAACCCACATTTTGCTTCTTAGAACTCCCATATGATTGTCCAGCTGAAACTTGGGAACGAGGATTCATATTTCTTGATTTTACAGGTTGCTGTAAGGGTGCATTACTCATTGGTCTTTTCTTCCAATTTCGTGTCTCAGATTCTGCCTTTTTCTTTTCTTTAAGTAGTTCTTCAGCCTTGCAAGCTCGATCGACAAGTACCAAAATTTCTTTTAGTTCAAGAATCCCAATAAATACCTTAATGTCTTTATTGAGCCCGTCTTCAAATCGTCTGCACATCTTGGCCTCTGTAGGAACATATTCTCTGGCATACTTACTCAATCTGACGAGCTCCCTTTCGTATTCAGTGACTGTCATATTGCCTTGCTTCAGCTCAAGAAACTCTTTACGCTTCTGATCAATAAATCTTTCACTGATGTATTTCTTCCGAAACTCTTCTTGAAATAATTCCCAGGTTACACTCACTTTCGGTACCACAGAAATCAATGTCTTCCACCAATTATAGGCTGAATCCCTCAGCAAAGATATTGCACATTTCAAGCATTCTTCCGGTGTGCAAGACAGTTCATCAAATACCCGGATAGAATTTTCAAGCCAGAACTCTGCTTTCTCAGCATCATCATCCACATTAGCTCTGAATTCTTCGGCCCCTAGTTTACAAAATTTATCAACTGGAGTTTTTTGGAATTTCATCATATCCACACCTTGGGGCATCAGGGGTACAGGTTGAGGAATTGGGGGAGGTGGGGGAGGTTGTACATTCGGGTTCGTACAAACGAACTCAGTGTACCATGCACTCATCATTTGGAGAAAGGCTTCTCGACCCCTTTCTCCTCCTCCCTGACCAACAATAGGAGGTGGATTTTCAGTCGACGCTGCCCCTTCGGTCGGAGCTAGCGCATTACTCTCTATTTCATCTGCCACAGCTGGATCGGGATCCATTTACTATAAAAAAATCATTGAAAAAGGTCAAAAGTCGTCACACTATCACAATATACACATATGGCATGTATAGCGAAATCTGTACATAAAACACGTTAGTCCGAGAATCGACTAAACCTACTCTGATACCACCAAATGTAACGCCCTCTTACCCGAGACCGTCACCGGAGTCGAGCTTGAGGTTTTACTAAACTTAATTTACCATTTAAACAACTTTAAACCATTTATTTTAACTTTCGGAATAAGCTGTCTTTCTGCATCATGGTCGCTCAAAAAATCATATCTCAAGTTACGAAACTTAAAATTAAGATCCGTAAATTTTCCCTAAAACTAGACTCATATATCTATCTACTAATTTTTTTTCTAGAATTTTTGGTTGGGCCAATTAGTACAGTTTATTAGTTAAATTTTCCCCTATTTCAGTGTTTGACTGCTCTGACCTATGTTAACTACAAACCACTTTTCTCTCTATACAGAATTCAAAAGGCTATGCCATTTATTTATCTTAAAACTAGACTCAATAAGAAATCTGTACATATATAGCATGACTCCTAATTATTTTTGTACAATTATTAGTGAATTTCAAAATTTGGAATAGGGGATCCCGAAATTGCTCTGGCCCTGTTTCACTAAAACTCAAATATCTCATAACATATAATCCTTTACCTATTTCGTTTCTTCCATATGAAATTAAACACATTAAGCTTCAATTTCATATTTAATTCATCACCTAATTCGGTTCCTACTATTTTTAGTGATTTTTCAAACTCACGTCACTGCTGTTACAGCATTTTGTTTTATGACAAATTTTCACTTTTCTATGGAAATTCATGAACTATTAACACTTTGAACATACATGATCTCATACATGATCTAAATTAACCATTCCAAGGACTAATCATTTTCAGGCATTTTCTCAGCCAAACCACAACCATATCGCAAGATTAATTACACAAAACAAGTATATTGCTATACATGCCATATTTGAGTTATACAAGCCATTTTACCAAACTAGTTCTTCGGATAGTGTGAACGAGCCTTCGACCTATCCCGATTCCCAAGCCAGCTTGTCCAAAACACATTATTGTTGTTGTATCAAGTTTCAACCCGAGGGTTAAGTACATACCTCGGTACAAAATATAGAAATTTTGCAATTTAGTCCACAATCTTTTCTTTTCCTCGATCAAGATCGATTCCACGTCTTTCTTGATTATTGAGCTTGGAAGCTTGAAACAAACCCTAGCTATGGAGAACCCTTGAAATTTCGTGGTAATGAAGAAGATGGACATATTTTGCCATCTTTTTGCCTTTTTTAATCTTTTAATTAGCAAATGACCAAAACACCCTTAATGCCTTTCTTTGAAATTTTTCATGTACTTTTGTCCAAAATTTTAGATATTGATCAAATTTCTATTTAAGACCTCCTAATTAATATTCCAAAGCAATTTCATACTAAAAGCTTCTAGAATGCAAGTTTTGCAACTTATTCGATTTAGTCCCTAATTTCAACTTAAGCACTTTATGCATAGAATTTCTTCACGAAATTTTCACACCATCATGCAATCACATCATAAACATCAAAATAATAATAAAACAATTATTTCTATCTCAGATTTGTGGTCACGAAACCACTGTTCCGATTAGGCCCTAATTCGGAATATTACAGATCCTGAACGAGCTGGTGATGATGATATGGAAAGTAATGCGCCTGCTCTAGCGGAAGGGGCAGTGCCATCCGAGAATAGGCCAGTAACAGTTGATCAGGGAGGAGTGACTCGAGAAGCTCTCTTCCAAGCTTTGAATGATTGGTTTGCCGAGTTCGTTCGTACGAATTCGGCAGTTAGACCTCCACCCCATCATGATTCTCAGGCTACCCATGTAGCTCAAGCTGCCCCAGTTACAAGTACAGTGATAAGAGAAAAGCCACCAGTTGATAAAATCAAGAAGTATGGGGCGGAAGAGTTTCGAGCAACAAAAGACGATGACGCAGAAAGAGCAGAATTTTGGTTAGAAAATACTATCAAAGTCTTTGACGAATTATCTTGTACACCTGAGGAATGTATTAAATGTGTAGTATCACTTCTTAGAGACTCAGCCTACCACTGGTGGAAGACACTTGTATCAATTGTACCAAAAGAGAGGGTCACTTGGGATTTCTTTCAGGAAGAATTTCGTAAAAAGTACATCAGTCAGAGGTTTATTGATCAGAAGAGAAAGGAATTCTTGGAGTTGAAACAAGGTAATATGACATTGACCGATTATGAGCGTGAATTTTTCAAGCTTAGTAAATATGCTCGGGAATGTGTGTCCACAGAGGCTATTATGTGTAAAAGGTTTGAGGATGGGTTAAATGATGATATCCGGCTATCAGTGGGTGTTCTAGAAATAAAAGAGTTCGTTATTTTAGTTGAGAGAGCCTGTAAGGCGGATGAGCTGTTAAAAAGAAAAGGCAAAGTTGAAACTGAGATGCGAGATACGAAGAAAAGACAGATGAGTAGCTCATTTCAGGCTACATCCGAGAGACCCAAAGAGTTTCCTACCAAATCTAGCTTTTCAGCAGGGCATTCCAGTCAGAATAGAGGTAGCAGATTTAAGGATCCGAAGGCTCAGACCACCTCGACCGCAAGTGTGGATAATGCTAGACCGGGTAGATCAGGGTGTCCACAGTGTGGTAGACTTCATTATGGTCCTTGTCGAGCAGGCAAAAATGATTGTTATAAGTGTGGTGCTCCAGATCATTTTGTGCGAGAATGTCCAGAGGTGGCTAACTGAGAAGTAACACAGAGTGCTAGATCCGGAAATGCTCCTACTAGAGGCAAATCACCAAGGCAACCGGGAGTAGGAGCACGTAACAGAAGCACCTCTAGAGATTAGGCGGTGAAACCAGATGTTAGAGCCCTTGCAAGGACTTATGCTATTCGTGCTCGCGAAGAGGCATCCTCCCCCTATGTGATTACGGGTACATTTTCTCTACATGATATTAATGTCATTGCTTTGATTGATCCGGGTTCGACCCATTCCTATGTTTGTATGAAATTGATGCCTAATATGAGTATACCTATAGAATCCACAGAATTTGTGATTAAAGTATCGAATCCACTAGGCAAGTGTGTATTGGTAGATAAAGTATGTAGAAATTGCCCCTTAATGATTAAAAGTCACTGTTTTCCGGCCGATCTCATGTTATTGCCGTTTGATGAGTTTGATGTTATTTTGGGCATGGATTGGTTGACTGCACATGATGTTGTAGTGAATTATGGAAGGAAATTCATTGAGTTAAAATGTGAAAAGGGTGAAATTCTTCGGGTTAATTCAGATGGGTCAGATAGTTCATTTACCATAATTTCTGTTATGACAGCTCAAAAATATTTGAGAAAGGGGTATGAGGCTTATCTTGCTTTTGTATTGAATACTAAAGATTCAGAATTGAAAGTTGAATTAATGCCCGTAGTGTGCGAGTATCCAGATGTATTTTCGGAAGAATTACCAGGTTTGCCTCCTGTTAGAGAAGTTGAATTTGGTATTGAGCTGATTCCAGGTACCACACCCATTTCTATTACTCCTTATAGAATGGCCCCGTCGGAATAGCTGCAGGAATTAATTGATAAAGGCTTTGTAAGACCCAGTAGTTCGCCATGGGGTGCACCAGTGCTATTTGTGAAAAAAAAAGATGGTCCAATGAGATTGTGCATAGATTATCAGCAACTTAACAAGATAACTATCAAGAAAAAATATCCATTGCCTAGAATTGATGATTTGTTTGATCAGTTGAAAGGAGCCACTGTGTTTTCCAAGATAGATTTGAGATCCGAATATTATCAGATGCGAATTAAGGAGTTAGATGTTTCAAAGACTGCATTCCGAACTAGGTATGGTCATTATGAGTTTCTTGTGATGCCGTTTGGCTTAACTAATGCTCTTGCCGTTTTTATGGATTTAATGAACCGAATATTTAGACCGTATTTGGATAATTTTATAGTTGTGTTCATTGATGATATCTTGATTTATTCTCCTAATGAGACTGAACATGAAGAGCATTTGAGAACAGCTTTACAGATTCTAAGAGATAATCAGTTGTATGCTAAGTTCAGTAAAAATGATTTTTGGCTCCGAGAAGTTGGATTCCTTGGACATATTGTTTCAGGTGAAGGTATTAGAGTTGATCCGAGCAAAATTTCAGCCATTGTTGATTGGAAGCCTCCTAGGAATGTTTCAGAAGTTAGAAGTTTTCTTGGCTTAGCTGGTTATTATAGATGATTTGTGGAGGGATTCTCTATGATAGCTACCCCGTTGACGAGATTGCTACGGAAGGATGTTAAGTTTGAATGGACTGAGAAGTGCCAGCAGAGTTTTGATAAGTTAAAGGCATTTTTTACTGAAGCTCCCATCTTAGTACAGCCAGAACCGGGTAAAGAATTCGTTATTTACAGTGATGCGTCTTTGAATGGGCTCGGTTGCGTACTAATGCAGGAAGGAAAGGTGATTGCTTATGCCTCTAGACAATTGAAGCCACATGAGAAAAATTATCCGACACATGATTTAGAGCTAGCTGCTATTGTATTTGCATTGAAGATTTAGAGGCATTATTTGTATGGTGAAAGGTGCCGGATATTCACCGATCATAAAAGCTTGAAATACTTGATGACTCAAAAAGATTTGAACTTGAGGCAAAGAAGATGGTTGGAGTTGCTTAAAGACTATGAGTTAGTGATTGATTATCAATCAGGTAAGGCAAATGTAGTTGCTGATGCTTTAAGTAGAAAACTTTTATTTACATTGCGAGCTTTGAATACCAATTTAGCCATGTCAGATGATAGTTCTATTTTAGCTGAATTGAGAGCTAAACTGGTATTTCTTGAAGAAATTTGTGAAGCTCAGAAAGATGATAATGAGTTACAAGCTAAAAGAGTTCAATGTGAGTTAGGCATAGAATCAGAATTCCGGATTGGTTCTGATGGTTGTTTGATGTTTAGAGATAGAATATGTGTACCAAAGAATGATGAGCTTATTCGGAAGATTTTATAGGAAGCACATAGCAGTTCTTTGTCTATTCATCCAGGTAGCACAAAGATGTATAATGATTTGAAGAAATTGTATTGGTGGGTAGGAATGAAAAGAGATATTTCAGAGTTTGTTTCCAGATGCTTGATTTGTCAACAGGTAAAGGCCAAACATCAGGTACCTTCGAGATTATTGCAGCCTGTGCTAGTTCCGAAGTGGAAATGGGATAGAGTTACTACGGATTTTGTGTCAGGGTTGCCGTTAACATCGAAAAAGAAAGATGCAGTATGGGTTGTGATTGATAAGCTAACTAAGTCGGCTCATTTTATCCCAGTTCGTATGGGTTATTCACTTGACAAGTTGGCTGAGTTATACATTTCAGAGATAGTCAGACTACATAGAGTACCATTATCGATCATTTCAAATAGAGATCCGAGATTTACTTCACGGTTTTGGAAAAAGTTACAAGAAGCTTTAGGCACCAAGTTGAGTTTTAGTACGGCTTTTCATCCTCAGACCGACGGTCAGTCAGAGAGAGTTATTCAGGTACTTGAAGATATGCTTAGATGTTGTGTATTGGAATTTCAAGGCAGTTGGGAAAAATATTTACCATTGGTAGAGTTCGCCTATAAGAATAGTTACCAGTCGAGTTTGAAGATGGCACCTTATGAAGCTTTGTATGGACGCAAATGTCGTACACCTTTATATTGGACAGAGCTTAAAGAAAGCCAGATTTATGGGGTTGATCTAGTTAAAGAAACAGAAGAAAAAGTGAAAGTTATCAGAGATTGTTTGAAAGCAGCTTCAGACAGGCAGAAGTCATATGCAGATTTAAAAAGAAAAGAGATTGAGTATCAGGTTGGCGATAAGGTATTTTTGAAAGTATCCCTGTGGAAGAAAGTTATCAGATTTGGCAGGAAAGGCAAGCTAAGTCCACGTTTTATTGGACCGTTTAAAGTGATTGAGAGAGTTGGACCATTAGCATATCGATTAGCTTTGCCGACTGAGTTAGAGAAGATTCATGATGTGTTCCATGTGTCGATGTTACGACGTTATCGGTCAGATCTGTCACATGTGATTTCTCCGACAGAGGTTGAAATTCAACCAGATATGACTTATGGTGAAGAACCGGTAAAGATTTTAGCTCGAGAGGTAAAGCAATTAAGGAATAAAAGTATTGCTCTTGTGAAAGTTTTATGGAATAGACATGGGGTGGATGAGGCTACATGGGAACCCGAAGAGGCCATGCAAAAACAGTACCCAAATCTCTTCACAGGTAAGATTTTCGGGGACGAAAATCCCCAAAGGGGGGAGAAATATAACATCCCGAAATAGGGCCTAATTGGAAGAGTGGTTTCGTGACCACAAATCCGAGATAGAAATAGTTATTTTATTATTATGATGTTTATGATGTGATTGCATGATGGTGTGAAAATTTCATGAAGAAATTCTATGCATAAAGTGCTTAATTTGAAATTAGGGACTAAATCAAATAAGTTGCAAAATTTTCATTCTAGAAGTTTTTAGTATGAAATTGCTTTGGAATATTAATTAGGAGGTTTTAAATAGCAATTTGACCAATTTCTAAGTTTATGGACAAAAATTGGACATGGGTGGAATTTTTGAAAGTTTAGTAAGGAAGGCCATTATAGTCATTTGGTTATTAGCATGAATTGAAAAGGAAAAAGATGACAAAATTGTATCATCTTCTTCATTGCCTTGGTTGAATATCACCTCTCGCCATAGCTAGGGTTTCTTCAACTTTCAAGCTCCATAGTAAGTGATTCCAAGCCCCGTTTTTAATGTTCTTTACGTTTTCGGAATCCCGGTAGCTCGATAAAGCTTATGCTAGCAATAATTTAAGTTAGGGTTCATATTTGGAAAAATGCCCATAGGTGAAATTTTGTGTATTTTGATGTTTTATGATAGAATATGAGGTTTTAGATTATGTTAGACAACTTGTACTACTCGGTTCTAGGTAAAAACGAGTAAAAGGGCTTAATAGGTAAAAATACCTATTATACATAAGTGTATGTTATAGTAGGGATTTGAAGATGTTGTTGGTAAATAAATGATCAGCATGTCTTAAAATACAAGAATTTGTGATAAATTTTGATTTCCGAGCCTTAGGACAAAAGTGTAAATATGCAAAAGTTTAGGGGCAACAATGTAATTTTGCCAAAGTTTGAGTAAAGGACTGTTTTGATAAATGTGAATATTAAATAAGTTAAATTTGCTATTATAGATCAAGAAGAACAAAATTCGGGAGTAGATCGGGGAAAGGAAAAAGTAAAGGACTAAATTGTAAAGTTTAGTCACATTTTGTATCGAGGTAAGTTTACGGTAAATAAATGCAATATTCCTTTATTTTCCATTAATATTGCCAATTTCCAGCATTTATATATTTATTTTATGAAAATATTTAAAGTTGAATTAAAGGCGATGTGACCGAGAAAAAGCATTAGAAAGCCCCGTTTGAACCTTAGGAATGTTAGGATACGAAATGTCATGACATTTGGGGTTAACAGGACAGGACAGGAAGGAATGAGCCATGTAAGTCCATATCAGATATATGGCTTTAGAGACAGGAATGAGCCATTTAAGCCCATATTAGATATATGGCATTGGAGACAGGAATAATTCATGTAAGTCCATGTCAAGGACATGGCATTGGCAGGATATTGTTGACAGGAAAGACCCTAGTATCCTTAGTATTCCGAGTGGTTCAACGGGCCATTGTACAAGTTAAATTACAGTGGATTATCAGCAAAGGAAAGGTAGATTGTATTTATGAATAATGAAAGGTCAGGTAAGAAAGAAGGTAAGTGAATAAAGATGAAGGTAGAAAATGAGATGTAAAGAAAGTTTATGATGCTAGGTGACATTATGCATAATTATTCATTGTGTTGAATGTTGTGATTTATTTGCTTGTAAACTTACTAAGCCTAGTGCTTACTCTCTTTATTTCCTTCTTCTTATAGTTCTTGCCAAGCCACTCGGGGATTGAAGGAAACGTCGGAGATCCGATCACACTATCGAAGGAATCACTTTGGTATAGTTAGACGTTTCGTTTCGTGTATGGTATGTATAGGAACTTGGCTTCTTTTGATATGATATGATTAATGAATGATGTGTAAATACTTGCTAGTGATTAGCTAATAGAATTTCTGATGATATATATATGTTTAATAGTATGTATGATTGAGTGGTAACTATTACATGGAAATTAAGGAAAATGTGAAAGTAGCTTAAAAACAGATTCAAGCAGTAGAAATGATGTGAATTTGAAAAATCACTAAAAATAGTAGAAACATGGTTGGATGGTGAATAATATATGAAATTAAAGGTTGTTGTGTCTATTTTTATATGGACTAAGCAAAGCAGATAAATGTATTGTATTTTATGAGATATCTGTGTTTTAGTGAAACAGGGCCAGAGTAATTTCCGGATCCCCTATTCCAAATTTGGAAATTCACCATAAATCGTACAAAAACAATTAGGTGGTGTACTTTATATTTTCAGAGTCCTTATTGAGTCTAGTTTTAATAGAAATAAACGGCATAGTCATATAAATTTTGTATAGGAAGAAAAGTGGTTCGTAGTAAGTAGAGGTTAGTGCAGTCGAGTTATGAAATAGGGGTAACTTTAACTAATAAACTGTACTAATTGGCCCAGCCAAAAATTCTAGAAAAAACCTAGTAGATATATATATGAATCTAGTTTTAGGGAAAATTTATGGATCTTAATTTCGAGTTTTGAAACTCGAGATATGAATTTTTAAGCGACTATGATGCAGAATGGCAGCAAATTTCGAGAAGCTTAAATAAACGATTTAAGGTTACTTAAGTGATAGATTAAGTTTAGTAGCACCTCGTGCTCGATTCTGGCGACGGTCTTGAGTAAGGGGTGTTACAAGAACATTTAAGAATGGTATGATTATTCTTAAGAATTTATCATTATACAACTTATTCAACATAGGAATAAAGATTGAAAACAAAAATGGCAATGCTTTTATTAATAAACTAGATAAAAATATGTTATTATAATCATCATATGACTGGTCTTTGAGCATACTCAAACAATCATACCATTATATCATATCACCTCAAGGGTGTTTAAACTTGCATTAGGAATGGTCTCTAATGTATTAAAACTCATTTTTCATTATGCTATTTATATTCGCAAATCATTACACCAGTGAACCATTTCATTTTTTCAATTTCCATTGTCATTTTTAACCTCTATTAACAAAATGTAGACTCAAGTATGAATTTGCGTATTAATCCCCTAACATTCCATATTATGCACATAAGTGTTAATGGGGGCATAAACCCATTGATATCCCCTAATACTCTACAATATGCACCTAAGTGTCGAAATAAATTGCACATTAGTGTCAAAATGCTTCCTTCAGGACAAACGAATCTCACGTCATACCAACTATACCAAAAACTCTATTTGACATCGTTTAATAAGGCATATCCAAGTTTCATCATTACCACTTTCATCATGATATCCCATTCAATATCACATATACATATAACCAATATTATACCAATCAATTTCAATGTCATAAAAGCATGGTGATCCATTTATCTCAACAATCACCACTATTAATTCCTTAGCTTAGCTACTTAAAAAAATAATGTAAAAAAACATTTATATTAGCACAATTTAAAATCGTTAATGGTCGATCACCTTTTCATTTTCTTTTAATTTTGAGGTTTTGGTTTCATTTTTAGTTACATACAAAAATTCAAAAATAAAAACAATATTAGATTCATACATTCAACATATAAATCATTAAAATCAAAACATGAAATGCATTTTTCTTACACTCAACCCACTAGAGTTTTAATACCATAATGGAGGAAATGGAAGAAATGTGCATGCAAATTTTCTTTCCTTTTTAGTGCCATATGATGAAGATGAAGCAAATCAACTCTGTAACACCCCAAACCCGGCCTAGAAGTTAGGCCCGAATATGGCGTGTAACATTGAAGTATTTTTGCAAAAAATCGGGTTTTTCATTGAAAACTCTTCTTAAAGAAATTTGAGTACAATTCTAATTTAAAGTTGTCTTTCAAACGGCTTGTATTTAAAAATTAATCAGTCTTTCTATAAGTTAAAAATTATTTTTTTAACTTTTTAGGAAAAATATTTTTAAGTGCGGAAGCTTAATTTTGAATAAATCTATTGTTTCAAAATAAGACGTGAGATAACTTAGAGGAAATAAAGTAAAGCGTTCAATGTAACAAATAGTAGAGGTAAAGCCTTATTATAATCCAAAATCAAAATACTTAGGAACTATAAAGAAAAACAAATAAAATAAAGTGTCTCGCTAGCTGGCTACCTCTGAGTTTCGTCGAACCGACTGCTAAGGGTTTCCTGAGAAAATAAAAGAGGGAGTGAGTTTCAAAACTCAGTGTGTACAACCCTCAACAATCACTAACATGCAAGCAATCAATTGGGCCTAAGCCCGAATCACAGTATCATCGTAATATATCACATATGCAATGCAGTAAAAACCCTCCCCAATAATCCATCCGCTACACAACATTTCCCGACCAATCTTATACACCTGGGGGGATTTCTAAATCGACCCACCCATCCGCTACACAGTAATGGTAGCCCGGTTGTGGTACTGCCTAACGTTGCAGCAAAGCTGCTGATCACATATTGGGCTTTAAAAGCCAACGGTGGATCCACAGTCGTCAAGCAACCATGCGATCCTCAAATTCTTCCTTCGTACCATAATTCCCACCCATATGCAACCTAAACAGAATATCATATGAATGCTGCAATCATACATATAACATAAATCCTACATTTAACACATAGGGATATTTTAGTCATTTTTGCTCTTAGGGCATTTCGATCATTTTTAAGTTTTATGGATTCAGTACCTACCTGGCCCGTTAACAAGTCCCTGTTGGCCAAAGTGAACAGGCACTATGCACCAGGTAGGATTCCAAAGAAGAGGAGGTGGGTCATTGAGACCGCTTAAGTACCAAGCTCTCCCTAGATCCCATCCTAGACATGCATATACCCATTACCACACTTCAACCTTATGACTCGTCCACAGTTACATTTGTGTTTTTAAGTTTTACGAATGTTTGGTAGTTAACAGATACTAAGCCCAAACCCATATACAAAGCCCATTCTCAATCATATGGCCCATTAGGCCCAAATCACAATCGTAAGGCCCATTAGGCCTAAATCTCTGTTAAGTGACCCATTAAGCCCAAATCCAATTCAAATCATGTAATATGCATGACTAACTCAATTTATATAACAAAATCAATAAATTTCACAAAACTTAGCCTCAGGGCCCATCAGGCCCATTTAGCCACTTTCGGCATTTCGGCTTTTCGGCATTGCTGATATCGTGTGTGTAGTGTTTGTACACACCTGATTGACGACCTGCACTACACTATCCTCAGCCTTGACCTACAATCAAAACCACTTTCGAATCAATTCCAAACCCTACTATAACTTTATCAAATCCCGAAGCCTTACCGTAGCCTTACCGTGTACCTTCGGCTTTTCTAGCCTTTCCCTTAGCTATTAATCCCGAATATTCTTAGATCTGTATCAACACACATATTCTATCAACATCAGATGACTCATCTTTCACACGAGTCACCCTTATAGGCTACACATATATTCGGCCACCCCTTTAAGAAACCGAAATTGAGAATGAGACACTTACCGAAACTCACCTTGAATCTTGCGGCCTAAATATTCACTGAATATGCAATCGGCTTCTAACCCCCTTGATTGAGGGTAGCAAAATAGATTGTAATGGAGATCAAAAGAAATCGGTAAAGGGTATGGTTCTTCGGCTTTTAAGAGTGAAAAGAAAAATGGGACCACTAGGGGTTTCGATAAAACAATGGATGGCTTAATTGGCCAGGGAAAGATTCGGCTATGGATGAAACAAAAGGGAGAGGAAGAATTCGGCAAGAAAAAGAAGAAAGAAGAGAAGAAGAAAAAAATACAAATTGGCACTTGAGGAAAATATGAGAAATTTGGCATTAGCCTAGGATCTAAATTCGGCACATATTTATAGCCTATAGCCTCAATTCCCAATTCAGCTCTATCACTTCCCCCTTCTCATCCCCTCGTTTTTCTCCCTGATAACTCCCCAATCTTTTTCCTAAATTTTTTCTTCTGATTACCTTTCTGAGAGTCTAGCTTCACGCCACTTCCAATCTTCTAGAAGCCTAAAATTTAACTCTAAAATAAATTTAATATTTTTCCCTTTTAAGCATAGACCCAAACTTAACTATAGGTCTTCTAACACACAAATAATATTTGCCTAAGCACACTAAGCATATATTCATACGAAAACCACACAAAAAGAAGTTCGAGATTTTTGGGGCGTTACAACTCTACCACCTAAAAGAAATTCCGTCCTCAAAATTTCCAACAAACTAACGATCGCATAACATAGACTACATCATCACGCTTTTTCTGTGCACTCTAATTCTAAAGCCAAAACAAACACTCAGTACACTATGGTAGGGTACGCACTAGTATTCACATCTGGAGCGTCCTCGTCCTCTTGGCGACGTGCTGCATAGACCAAAGCTGGCTGCCTTGCCTCAGCATAACCTGCACCTCCGCCTGGTGCTCTACGACCGCGTTCATTACCATTTTCGCCCCTGGGCTGACCTCGGCCCCTTGGTGGCTGTTGACCACCCCTCGATGGTTGAACATTTGCCTGGCCCACGGCTTGCACCTGAACTGGCCTCCTAGGGTAATCTTTGATCCTATGCGCCATGGATCCACAACCCAAACAAGCTCTTGTCCTCCTCCAACGCTCACCTATATAACCTCTCCCACAATTAGCACAATATGGTATTCTTAAATTAGCAGCAAGGGGCCCAGCTCTTACTGGCCCATTGACTGTAGCCTTAGCCCTAGGCCTTTGTCCAACATTTGAAGATTCAGCCTCCCTTTTATTCCTACCCTTCTCTTTTTCTCGATTTAGACGCTCAGTGCGCTTCACCTCTTCTACTATCTTCGCTTTCTCAACCAACTCCGAGAAAACTCGCTCCCTCTGTAGAGCTATCAATACCCTGAGGCCATCTCTAAGACCATCCTCGAACCTAATGCAACGCTCATAGTCCGTGGCCATTATAGCTCTTGCATACTTACTAAAGCATAGAAACTCCGCTTCATACTCTGCCACAGATTTGTTCCCTTGGGTCAGGTTTAAAAACTCTTTCCTCCTAGCATCAACATAGCTTGCACCCACGTACTTCCCTTGAAACGAAGTTTTGAAAAACTCCCAAGTAATCTGCTCGACCTGGGTGCCCTCTTTCACCGTCAGCCACCACTGATAGGCTTATTCCCTAACTAGTGACACTGCCCCTTTCAACTTTTGCTCAGGGGTGCAGTCCAAGTCGTCCATTATTGTTTCAGTAGCCTCCATCCAATACTCAGCCACATTAGGAGCCACGCCAGCCACGCCCTTAAAGACCTCAGCCCCGTTGGAATGTAGTTGTTCCAGAATTGACCCTCGATTCCCTGTACCATTATTAGGCCCAACGACCCTTTCCAAGATCCTCAGCATTGCCTGCGACAATGCTTTTTCTCCAGTGGCCCGATCATACGATTCAGTTTCAGTTACGGGTGAAGCCGAAACCTCTCCCACTTCAACATTGAACATATGGCCCGATGCCGACGACTCAGTCCTAAAACTCCCGCGACCCCAGCCGCGGCCCCTTGCACCCCTTCTAGCGTTCATTATTTGTATTAGAAGTTTTATTAAGTTTTAGTTAGTTTCAGTATTTACGCCGATATCTTATGGGAGTATTAAGTAGAGTATTATTTTCGTAGTCGTATATCCTCTATAGTTTTAATTCCCTATGGGCCTTAGTTTTATTCTAGGTATATTCTAAAAGTAGCCCGTCATCTACAGTATAACTGTTCAAAATATTTAAGTATCAAGAGAACTTACTTGGTTTGACGTCAGAGACTCGGTGTGCCACCAGCAAGAATTTTTAGAGTTTACTATAAAAAATGTTTAAAATTAATAATAAGGCCCATTTTCACAGCTCGAGCTTTGTAACCGAAGCTCTGATACCACTAAATGTAACACCCCAAACCCGGCCTAGAAGTTAGGCCCGAATCTGGCGTGTCACATTGAAGTGTTTTTGTGAAAAATCGGGTTTTTCATTGAAAACTATTCTTAAAGAAATTTGAGTACAATTCCAATTTAAAGTTGTCTTTCAAACGGCTTGTATTTAAAAATCAATCAGTCTTTCTATAAGTTAAAAATTATTTTTTTTACTTTTTAGGAAAAATATTTTTAAGTGCGAAAGCTTAATTTTGAATAAATCCATTGTTTCAAAATAAGACGTGAGATAACTTAGAGGAAATAAAGTAAAGCGTTCAATGTAACAAATAGTAGAGGTAAAGCCTTATTACAATCCAAAATCAAAATACTTAGGAACTATAAAGAAAAACAAATAAAATAAAGCGTCTCGCTAACTGGCTACCTCTGAGTCCCTCCGTTCATCGAACCGCCTACTAAGGGTTTCCTGAGAAAATAAAAGAGGGAGTGAGTTTCAAAACTCAGTGTGTATAACCCTCAATAATCATTAACATACAAGCAATCAATTGGGCCTAAGCCTGAATCACAGTATCATCGTAATATATCACATATACAATGCAGTAAAAACCCTCCCCAATAATCCATCCGCTACACAACATTTTCTGACCAACCTTATACACCTGTGGGGATTTCTAAATCGACCCACCCATCCGTTACACAGCAATGGTAGCCCGGTTGCGGTACTACCTAACGTTGCAGCAAAGCTGCTAATCACATATTGGGCTTTAAAAGCCAACGATGGATCCACGGTCGTCAAGCAACCATGCGATCCTCAAATTCTTCCTCCGTACCATAATTCCCACCCATATGCAACTTAAACAGAATATCATATGAATGCTGCAATCATACATATAACATAAATCCTACATTTAACACATAGGGATATTTTAGTCATTTTTGCTATTAGGGCATTTCGATCATTTTTAAGTTTTATGGATTCAGTACCTACCTGGCCCTTTAACAAGTCCCTGTTGGCCAAAGTGAACAGGCGCTATGCACCAGGTAGGATTCTAGAGAAGAGGATGTGGGTCATTGAGACCGCTTAAGTACCAAGCTCTCCCTAGATCCAATCCTGGACATGCATATACCCATTACCACACTTCAACCTTATGACTCGTCCACGGTTACATTTGTGTTTTTAAGTTTTATGAATGTTTGGCAGTTAACAGATACTAAGCCCAAACCCATATACAAAGCCCATTCTCAATCGTATGGCCCATTAGGCCCAAATCACAGTCGTATGGCCCATTAGGCCCAAATCTCTGTTAAGTGACCCATTAAGCCCAAATCCAATTCAAATCATGTAATATGCATGACTAACTCAATTCATATAACAAAATCAATAAATTTCACAAAACTTAACCTCAGGGCCCACAGGGCCCATTTAGCCACTTTCGGTATTTCGGCTTTTCGGCATTGCCGATATCGTGTGTGTAGTGTTTGTACACACCTGATTGACAACCCGTACTACACTATCCTCAGCCTTGACCTACAATCAAAACCACTTTCGAATCAATTCCAAACCCTACTATAACTTTATCAAATCTCGAAGCCTTACCGTAGCCTTACCGTGTACCTTCGGCTTTTCTAGCCTTTCCCTTAGCAATTAATCCCGAATATTCTTAGATCTGCATCAATACACATATTCTATCAACATCAGATGACTCGTCTTCCACACGAGTCACCCTTATAGACTATACATATATTCGGCCACCCCTTTAAGAAACCAAAATTAAGAATGAGACACTTATCGAAACTCACCTTGAATCTTGCGGCCTAAATATCCACTGAATATGCAATCGGCTCCTAACCCCCTTGATTGAGGGTAGCAAAATAGATTGTAATGGAAAACAAGAGAAATTGGTAAAGGGTATGGTTCTTCGGCTTTTAAGAGTGAAAAGAATAATTGGACCACTAGGGGTTTCGGCAAAACAATGGATGGCTTAATTGGCAAGGGAAAGATTCGGCTATGGATGAAACAAAAGGGAGAGGAAGAATTCGGCAAGAAAAAGAAGAAAGAAGAGAAGAAGAAAAAAATACAAATTGGCACTTGAGGAAAATATGAGAAATTTGGCATTAGCCTAGGATCCAAATTCGGCACATATTTATAGCCTATAGCCTCAATTCCCAATTCAGCTCCATCACTTCCCCCTTCTCATCTCCTCATTTTTCTCCCTAATAACTCCCCAATCTTTTTCCTAAATTTTCTCTTCTGATTACCTCTTTGAGAGTCCAGCTTCACGCCACTACCAATCTTCTAGAAGCCTAAAATTTAACTCTAAAATAAATTTAATATTTTTCCCTTTTAAGCATGGACTCAAACTTAACTATGGGTCTTCTAACACACAAATAATATTTGCCTAAGCACACTAGGCATATATTCACACGAAAACCACACAAAAAGAAGTTCGGGATTTTTGGGGCGTTACAAACTCTATCATCTTTTCTTTTATTTAACATATGTTTATTTATAAAATAATATTATAGCATATCTAATGGTTGAGATTTGGTTTTGTAATGGCCAATGGGAATTAATGGGTAGATTACGGTTTCCCCCTAAGCTAATTGTTAATATCAATAACTTGCTTA